>CAXIVR010000001.1:353165673-354518173 GCA_964035755.1 Teleogryllus oceanicus | reverse complement strand
TACGGTGTCATCCAATCGGGAGCTTAAACGTCACTGTGATTATATTCAAGTTCCCGATTGGATGATACTATAACAGGTGATTTACTTCAAACGCCACGTGAAAATATCAAAGTATAATGACGTTTCACACTCGTCTTCTTAGTATTAAGCCATTGCATCCATTCCCGGAGCAGCTGCGCTGTTGACGGGTCGAGGCTTATGTAGGCGAGGAAGAACACAGGTCAGGCGAAAGGCGAAGAGCCACTTCACACGTACACTACGGTTCTTACTGAGCCGGACCTCAAGGTCCGTGAAGGCCCGTCACCACGGCGTCTTTTTCAGCAGTGCCGCTAGGTGTCGCATGCTCGTGACCGTATCAAGCAGCGCCGCAGATGAAGCGACTCTAGCGGCTCGACTGAGAAAGACCGTGGTGACGGGCCTTCAGTGACCCTGAGGTCCAGCTGTGTGAAAACCGCAGTATAGACACTGCCGCGAGTGGTAGCGAAGCATTGGTTTAAAAGGAGGCCTTCCCACGTGCAGTCTTTCGGTGGTTGACGCTCGCCACTGGCAGCCGGAGTCGGTGTCCGCTAGCTAAGAATCGGTTGAAATGGAGGTCTTCCCACTGGGACACTGCCGCAGCGCAGAGCTGCACAGTTGTACAACAAAGCGATTACTTCTAATCTTATTCACAAGAATAGGCGTTTTACTTAGATTATACAAGGAAAACACGCTAGACGCAAACAGCGCAGCCATGAATTGCAAAAAGTATCTCAAACTTTGCAAATATCAAAAAAATTACATTTTTCCCCTCATTCTACATTCTCACAAGAGTTTTACTCCGGGTATTTCCCCGACTTTGCGAGTCCTTCTCCCCTTAAAAATGTATTCGTTTTCCGTGCATGTTTGCGTACTTCCGTGATTTTTCTGTTTAGAAGAAATACATACATTACGCAGATTTATACATTTCTTTGGAGTAGTGCGTGTGGACGTTTGGATTAGGGTAATGGGAAGAAATACAAGAGGTCATCTTCGTCTAAGTATTAGTTTTATTAAGATTACCGACTTTTGCCGAAAGCAGCGAGACTGACGATGACGGCAAAGCCGTCGAAAGCCGGCTATGTTAATAAAACTAATGTGTTGACGAAGATGACCTCTTTTATTTCTTCTCATAAGAACGTCAACAACACCACATCAAAATTCCCACAATCAGGGTAATGGGTTTAGACGTTTAAATATTTAGACATATTAATCGCTCATTGATAGTTTTTCAACAATTTCTTACCAACTTGATGCATGTTTAGGTAATACCTTTGTTCACTGTCTGCTCTATGAACGCCAGATTATCCACACCATTGGCGACATGCAGCATGGGAATGTCCGCCACCGCGTGTAACGTTGCTTTGCGGATTGCGCCGTCTCGATTCCTCGAACGCAACGTTTGGCACCTAATTCTATGTTATTAATGTTAATTGTTTTCTTATTATCAATAAAACTTTCTGCAATCTTTTGACTAGAGAAAAAAACAGATTCTGTTATTAGAAATACATGACACGAACCTTATTTCCTTAGAGTCCACAACAGACGCAACTTTGTTGATGTAGTCCTTTATAGGCAGCCCTTCTTGTTCTTAAATGACGATTGCTTGATCTTTAGATGGGAATATCTCTGAGGTCATGGCACTGGCGTATGATTTCTTTGATGAATTTCTGTGTTATTTATCAGGCAGGTTAGAGGTTATGGTTCCCCTGTACTCAGAAGAATCCATAGTGGTAAAATGACTAGCTGCAATTGCAGCTATATCCTATATTAGTTTACAGTATATTTAGTATTATTATAGCCGTAATAGAACTCGTCTCACGTTCTAACACAAAACTAGGCTTCACTCGCGATTCAATACACGACTGCATAAGCAACTTCCTTCACCTTCTTTAGAATTCAGTTTTCTTCCTTATTTGAAACCGTTTTTGGATGCCACTCTGAATGGTGTTGCTCGATTCTGTTTTCCTCACTGAACCGCGTTATAATTTCACTTACCTTAATCTTTATTATTAATATTTGAACATTTTTTCGGCAGTTCTTATCTTTACTATGGTGAAATACAACCAGCTGACGTTATTCGAAAGTACCGTTTCACCCTCTGCGACTCTCGACCACTGCTTCACAGTGGTTCCCACGATCCAAACCCTTAGGTGACGAGAGTAAACTGTCACTTGCTCATCAATAACCATCAGACCGGAGCGGTAGCTCAGCACTGATGTCACTGCAGCGCCTCTGATCGGGAGGTCCTAGGTTCGAGTCCTGAAGGCGGCAGGATTTTCGACTAGCTTTTCAGCTAGGTCGCATTCAGTCGCTGTCTGGAGGAGAGTTCTAGCGGCCGGCTGCTCTGATCGGTAGTTTTCCGTGGTTTCTCCGATCAACACCAGGAGAATGCCGGAAGCAATATCCTACCAAACGAGCAACGGACCGCGCGCGATCTGTCCTTCCTCTTCCTTGTCCTATCCTCTCCTCTCACACACACACACACACACACACACACACACACACACACTAACATGCACAACACTAACATGCACAACACTAACATGCACAACACTAACATGCACAACACTAACATGCACAACACTAACATGCACAACACTAACATGCACAACACTAACATGCACTACACTAGCACATATTCCCGGAGACCGGTCGGGAGCTTAGAGCTTGTCCCGGCTGGGGCTGTGCCCCGTTCGTGGGCGAGTCCTGGTTAGGGGGAAACCCCACTAGCCGACGGTAGG
The DNA here is from genome assembly GCA_964035755.1 of Teleogryllus oceanicus. NCBI lineage: Eukaryota > Metazoa > Arthropoda > Insecta > Orthoptera > Gryllidae > Teleogryllus > Teleogryllus oceanicus. The sequence continues at coordinate 354,515,414 of CAXIVR010000001.1, read as the reverse complement.
TCGGCGTCGGATCTCGCCAGCCAGCGGGGGGAAGATCGCCGCCATCTCCCGAGAAAAAACATGCACTACACTAACGGGACTATTGACCAAAGCAGTTGACGCGCCCGGAAACACGAAAAAATCAATCAATCAATAACCTTCAGCAATTGACGTCCGTAGATTTTAACCGTTTCTTCCTAAAGAACCAATAATTCAGTTCCGTCGCTCTCTGTCCGTATAGTTTTGAGATATCCTTATTTGTGTAAGTAATGGTTGAAAGGTCATTTTATTTAATTTTATTTATTGGTAGATGTTAGCGATGCCCGGCTGACTGGCGCATGCGTGGTGTTAACCATCCCACAATCATTTACATAAAATATGAAAGTGACTGCAAATTCGAAATGCTATTATCAATTGCAAGAACGCATGTTACTGAAAAGGAGTGTCACATTTTCACAATTCATTGTTCATCATTATTAAAGCTATTTAAAACAGATTTGGGCCACAAAATTTAAAATGAAAAACTTCGACAAAGTTAATACAGCTGATGTAGTGTTTCTTTACAATATTTTGCAAATGTATGCAAAATTTTCTGTTGTTTAAAAACAAAATATTTTTTAGATTAATACAAGTGTGCAATATTAATGTTTTCAGAATGCTTTAAAACAAACATTTTTAAAAAGTTTGGGGAACATTATAAATGTACAGCAATGCAATTGAACCCAAGCTATTTGCTCTAATTCACCTTCAAAGAGATACAGGTCCTTGAAATTGACCCCCGAAATAAATAAATTTAATATTAAAAATGTTTTAGGAAAAACTTTTGTTCAAATTGAAATAAAACAAAACATAACAAGTTGAAGAAATGTACTAAAAACTCGAAAATAAAAATTCATATAAAAGAATGTAAAAATTTTAATCTGTCACATGCGTCTTTAACCGCTGTTAACATTCAATCCTGCATGTTTGATAAGTGCACTTGTACCTACCTGTATGTTAAGAAATTTAACATCCTTAGCAACGTACGTAAACAACCATCGCTTCATCCCAAGTCAAATGTTTGTTAAGGAAAAAACATGGCGAAATACAAAATAAATCAGATTCAAACAATTCAGGCGTATTTCACATTGGTTTGGGGAATAATTACTCTTAATCGAAATATTAATAGTACAATTAGAAAAATGTATATTAGGTGAATTAACCTCATTTTCCTCACATTCCACAAAATGAAACTACTCCGGTAATTGAACGTCGTTTCTTTAGGTTCAGGAAAATTATTGCATCCATCTTTCTTGAAACACGGTATACGAATATTGTTTATATTATGTCGCAGACAACACCCCACAATATCGTACTAACGTGCCGCAACAATAGAATTCATGTGTTTACTATCACAGTAATGTAAATTTTCGTATAATTCGTGAGATTTTATGGTGACCGATAAAATGCTGAACATACCACGAAATGTTACAGTGTTAAACTGCCTCGTCTAAATTAAAAATCTCTGCTCCGCTGCGCTACGCCTCGATATTTAACTTTCGCCATCTGCAGTAATAACATTCGTAATATTTCTAGGCAGTTAATAGGTATAATCGCACAAAAGGGGTAAGCAGTTGTTCACATAATTCATTAATATTGTGAATTCATACTATTAAAAACTGTTAAAAATTTACCACGAAATTTCTCTAAAATTGTTTACTTCCTTTTATTACACAAAATTTCAGCACTACAAAATTACCATTGAAAGTTTTCATTTAAGGATTAGCATTTCAATATTACATAATTACACTTGGTTTTAAAAGGATACCCATGCTTTTCTTTAAAAGGCTATAAGACTGCGCGAACTTCGTATCTGTCTGAAGTTCAATTCAGGTAAAAATGAAAAAAAAAAAAAATTGATTGAAAACATCCCTGTTAATCATCTTCTATTTTCACAGATCAGTATGTCAGGATGGGTGACAGGACATTATAACTTTCGGTGCCAGCCTGTGGATTACTCAAACCATCCCAAAACATTAAGGGTAAGTGCATATCCATTGTCACTATGAAGTAAATATTTAAAAACCTTCGTTTAATTTACTTGTTGATTTAATATCAAAAACTGAATGTGAAGATTGCGAAGGACAAAAGCTATCTTACAATTATGAATTATATAACTCTAAAAGGCTGAATATGTCTGTACTATAGTAATAAGATGACCTGCCACATGTTGGATTTTTCTTTGATCCACTGAGTAAATGCCGATATATTCCCTTGCATTGCTGCTGAACGAAAACTAGATTTTGCCCAAAGTTACGTAAAGTTTACGGTTTGACAAAATAAATTAATAAAACTAAAACTTATATATTATCATGTATAAAAAAGTTCCTAAAATATATTGGGCTAAAAGTTCCTAAAATATAAAACCTTTTGGCCTCTTTTATGATTTTAAATTTCTAAAATTCTAATTAAGTAGATTAGACTTGTTTTTTCGATAATTTTCTTGACAGTTTTTTCACCTCCACATTGAATATTCCATAAGTTTCATGCTGAAATTTCACAATGTCACCATTCAAATTCTAAATATTTTAAGCTCATCATGACTGGGGAAATGATTGAAACTTAATGATTTGGATTTTTTTCATTTCTACCAATTCTGGTTTTAAGAAGTTCTATGTTTTCCTCGAAACCCATGATCCTTAATGCTACACTTTACGACGATCAGTTTACGAAAACGTGCATTATTGTCAGGGGCAGTTATCAGTTATGGTAAGTTTGCAATTCAATAAAAAAATTCGTTGTTTATATATATTTAGTATATGTGATATGTATTTGTTTTATTTGTATAATTATAACTCTCGTGATCGTTATCACATCACAATTTTCGTGCATTTACTGGAAATTCAATAAGTTTAAAGTAAATATTTAAAATGAAAACGTAGACTTTGAATATTTATAAAGGTATTTCGCTTGGAACAAAAATGTCAGAAAAAGTAACCTTTTGATATTTGTGACTGGAAGGGCCCCACTAGTCCCGTAAAAAGTTTTCGGGAGCTTCTCACTGCTCTCAAGTCTATGCAGAAGAGAGTATAGAGTGCCTCACTTACTACTGGGTACGTTGACGGAAGCAATTGGGGTATCAAACCACATCTTTATATTTGAACTACCGACTTTTGTAGTCACGAGCTACAACTGATTATACTATGTTTCTTTCAATTTTTCAGATGGTGCACGCCTGCTGGTGGTATTATTTTTCAAAATTTACTGAATTCTTTGACACAGTAAGTATCATGACATGCCTTTGACATATACAATTTTTCACTATTTTAAAAATGGTGTCAGTTTACATTAAATTTACCTTTTGAGATAACACTAAAGATCAATACCGATTGAAAGATATTAATTTGATTCAGACAAATATTGATTTGAATGTTATAAATATATTCATTTAATTAATGTCCTTTACAGACTATACACTTACCTACTAATGTACAGGTGTCTCAGAATATTTTAATGTTAGAAACGTCTAGGACCTGTAGGAGGGGCAAAAATGATCTTTCTCCCAATGAATACGAGGTGAAACTTCCATTCACCGAAGAGTAACCCGTTTATTGAGTGATTAGCGAGTGACGTGCTGCCGCAGAGAGGTGAAGTACACTCGCCAAACGCCGAAGCGTGAGGCATTGCCTATTCATCAGGAGAACATTTTACGTGTGTCTTCCTCAAAGAAATTCCCAACACCTATTTCATTGCGGAAAGTGATTATCTTGATCACTCTTATATGCCCTGCACGTTTGTTACATTTATTCTGAGAAATATAACAAATATAAAAATTTCAATATTACAACAAATATATTAATAGTAGAGCTAAAAGAGCACAAACTTTCTCGCATTATTTGTAAATGCTTTGCAATATTATACTTCTACGTGAACTTGCAAGATGTTATCAACCTGCAAGAAATGTTTCCGCACTCAGATTCGCCCAGAGTTCACTCGCTGTGCGTCAGCCCTTTACACGCAGCCGCTACGAGGTCTCCACGCTTAAAACCCAATTGTCACCGGGAGCAGTAGCTCAGTGCATCAGCTGATGTCACTGCAGCGCCTCTGACCGAGAGAGCCTAGGTTCGAGTCCTACGGCGGCAGGATTTTCGACACTAGCTTTTCAGCTTGATCGAATTCAGTCGGTCGGGAGGGGTGCGAGAGTCCTAATTAGGGGGAAACCCCACTAGCCGACGGTAGGTCTAGCGGAGGAAGATCACCGCCATCTCCCAAGAAAAAAACATGCATTACTCTTGCAGGACTCATGCCCTAAGCTGTTGGAGCGCCCGGAATCACCAAAACAACAAACCAACCTAATTGTCCCTAATTGTCCAGCAATTTTTGAAAATGAGACCTGCACCATTATTTTAAGCGTCCTCTTGTTTCATACGTGGAAAAATATAAAGAAAAAATTTGGAGCTGTTTTGGGGAAAATATTCTTTTTATAATTTGCTTTAATTTGAATTACAAATTACGTGAAAACTATTCGTTTTGTTTTCAAAAAATTAAATATAACCTTTTGTAAAGAGATGGTTTTCAGAACATTTTGAAAAAGCAAAAATCTCTATCTTAAATTTTGCATTTTTGAAATTTTAACATTTTGCAATTTTCGAAAATATGGAGAGTTTGCCGTAAATGGGACCACAACCAAATGTTTCTTCCCCATTCTTTAATGCATACTAGTGCTGCGACACCGATAACAAAACATAGATGTTTCCAAACATCAATATTCAATATTAAAATGACGATACTAATAATATATCGACCAAAAATCATCGATGTTCAAAAACAGATGTTTTAAAGTAGGTTAAGTAACCTCTAACATAAAAATCCTGCGCAACAAAAATTAATTTGTCAGTAGCCCAGTTTATTATTTTATAATTAGGATGTAAGTGAAAAGGTTTTGAAAAAACTTCTTAAATTCGGAATATGAGGAAAGACGTAAGAAATACCAGAGCGTTGTGGTCATCTCAGGCGAGATGGAGTCTGCTCGATGGAGTACAAACGGAGCATTTGGATCGAGAAAACAAACTAACAAAGGTGCCATCTGTTATTATTTCATATTTTAACTTTTACAAAAGTTCGATTATAGGAATTTCCCTACAGAAAACATAGAGCACAAAACGTAAAACCATTGAGCACAAAAATCAATGAAAAAAACATCGATTGTAACATAACCAAGTTCAAAACGTCTATATTTCTTAGGAAACATCGATTTTTTTAAAACATGGACATCGATGTCAATTCCATTCGAGTACGTCGGTCCGTCCGTCCGTCAGTGTGTGATCAACCCTAGCACCTAAACCGTTATTTAAATTTTTTCTTTAAATTTTCTCCTGATATGTAATATGGGACGGCAAAAATATTGTGCTAGTCCCATTTTCGTCTATTGTTCGGTTTTTGAGAAATTGACAAAATGTTAACATTTTGGGGATTTTTCCAAGGAAACAGAGAACTGATGTTGCTAAATACTCTTTTGTAAATAGGACTATCGAGTCATGGAATAGCTTGCCTGCAGCACATATAGAGACTTTTCCCACAAACATTAAGACTGTTAGGTTAAGATTAAATTCTAGTAATAGTGTAAGCGATATGATCAGTAGTCTGTGAAGGACCTCTGCATTTTGTAGTATAACCTTTACCGTCGTTTCATGGTGGAGGTAAATTTATTCCCCTGGTGAAATGCCAGCTCAGTCGGACGACAGTTGATTATATGAGTTACGTCCGCCATGATGTTTGTTTTGCGAGCTGTACAGCTAGAGTTGAAAAATCGAATATGAAAACCTGAACGCTTTATTTTTACTTAATGACTTAATAATATTAACTAAGTATGTTTTCTGTTTATTTTATATATTAAAATTGTATCATTCAAAAAATGTTTTTTCTTTTGTCTTAAAATGTTTTAAAAACACAACACTTCAATTTGTGTTTTTATACAAAATTATAAATGTCCTAAGATTTAGGGAAGGCAACTGCCCTCCCCTGCCCTCCCCCGGCTACGCCCATGAATACAATTTTATCTAGCATTTACACATTGCATTGAAAAATTCTATCACTTGCTCTACCTTTAGCAATTACGTGATTACCTAACAACTGCAGTTGCGTTTTAACACTTGCATAAACACTTTACATAAAATTATATTACCCTTCACTTCACAAAAAACACAATAAAATACCTGTACACAAGACAATAATACATTGAAACAATCGAATTTTATACAATATGACTGCAATACCTCCGCGTAATGAATTTCTTACGTGGTAAGCCAAGACGAAATACAAAAATAGCTGGAAATAGAAAGAAACAGTTCCTATAGCACATGCTTTCTACTTCAGTATACGTTTTTGAACGTTGAAATATATTATTTCCTGGTTGATAGAAAAATAGTATATTTCTACGTAATGCGGTCACGTGAATTTATCAGAATATTAGTGATTCAATTCTCTCATACATGGTATTGTTATTTTAACATGATGAGACGGATTACCTTTTTCAAGCTTCTTATCGTCGAAATACGGCGAATTCTCCTCTCTGTCCAACACGAACAAATTCGGTGCGTCCAGATCGGCGGTCAGCAGCAAAAGAGCGAGCTTTTCGTAGCGGTGCTTTGAGCTAGTGCTGATATTTTCAAGAGTGATTTTTGATTGGTTGTCGTTCCATTCTACGCGAGTGCGTTCAAAAACTTTAATAAATTCTCTCAAGGGATACCATTTACTGCTTGCGCGATCTCTTGCAATTTGGTAACACTATAATTGCATCTTGTCGTGTCTTGACGTTCTCGGGTGTTTCTCAAAATTCAATGGAAGCGACATATGGGCGGTTACAGTATCAGTTTTCATTTGCATTGTATAATTTTTAAAAAGGCTTAATATATCTGTAACAAGTAATGTACTACAGCTTCCTGCTCAATGACCCCCAATCTGAATCTTTTTTTTTGTCGAGTATCCCTGATCCATTGAGCAAATGCTGAGATGGCCCCTTGATTCGCTTCGGGATGTAAATGTAGCTTCACTATACTCACGTTTTGTTGAGCTGTTTTTTGTAGTGGTAGTAGGAGCTGAGGGTGAGTTACTATATTGTTACTAATGCAGTACAATCAAATCTGAATTTCTTTTACCGTTGCAAATAAGTTTTGTATAACTCTGGAACGAAAATGTTCAGTATTGAAGCCGTTAGAATTCGCCTCCAGACAGCGACTGAATTCGCCCTGGCTGAAAAGTTAGTGTCGAAAATCGTGCCGCGCCGTCAGGACTCGAACCCAGGACCTCCCGATCAGAGGCGCTGCAGTGACATCAGTTGATGTATTGAGCTACCGCTCCCGGTTACTATATAGTGTTATCACAGTATTCGCGAAGGCTGTAGTATTCGCAGTATTTGTGGCTTTTAAATTTTATTGATTGGTGATTTGGTGCACTTGAATTTATTGATTGATTTTACTGATTCCCGGCGCGTCAACCGCTACGTTCTTTAGTCCCGTAAGTGTAGTGCATGTTTTATCGGGGGAGGTGGTGGTTATCTTCCTCCGCCGACCTACCGTGGGCTTACAGTTTTTCCCCAACCAGATATCTCCCACCAGCGGGGCACCGTTCCAGTAGGGACAAGCTCTAAGTTCCCGACCGGTCTCCCGGAATATGTGGTAGTGTAGTGTATGTGTAAGAGGTGAGGATAGGACAAGAAAAGGGAAGGAAAGATCACGCGCGCTCTGTTGCCAATTTGTTAGGGTACTGCTCCGGCATTTGCCTTGTATTAATCGGAGAAACCACGGAAAACTACCGATCAGAGCAGCCGGCCACCAGAATTCTCTTCCAGACAGCACCTGAACTCGACCTAGCTAGTGTTGAAAATCCTGCCATCCATCGTCGGATCTCGAACCTAGGATCTCCAGGTCAGAGGCACTGCAGTGACATCCGTGGATGCCCTGAGCCACCTTTTCCGGCGTGAATTTTAAAAATTGCGAAAGTTAAAAGGTTTTCGAATCTATCCTACACCTTCAATATTGAAACTACCAGATATTTTATCTTAAAGCAATCTACTCCTCACTAAATAGATCTTTAAATAATTTCATCAACCACCGACTGTGATACATTAGTGACAACGTTGTTGTAACTGATGTTGACTGAGAGTTTCAACTATTTTTGCACTATTTTTGACTGGGAGGCCCTGCAGCTAGAGTCCAGGCGCTACGCTGGCGAATTTTCGACATTAGCTGGGTGACTGCATTTAGCTGGGCCACATTCAAATACTGTACCTGGAGGAGAATTCCAGCGACCGGCGACTCTGATAGGTAGTATTCTGTGGTTTAATACCAAGCAAATGCCAAAGCAGTATGCTAACTAATAAACGAGCCAAGAATCGCGCGCAATCTTTCTTGGTCGTCCTTGCTCCCACCTTCCCCTTTCCACTCACAGTTACATGCACTACACTACTGACAAGTCGGGAGTTCAGTGAGAAGATTAGAGCTTGTCATGGCAGACGCGATCTCCGTCGGCTCGGGGTTGTCCTCTGCGACCCAACGTGTAAGTCGGCCTCAGATATCATTTTCCAGCAGGAAGAAGAGAAACCACCACTTCTTGCATTACATTTATGGCACGTGCGGCTTAAATAATTGACTCTTCCGGAAACCACACACATTTATTTCATCTAAGTTTTCAATGCGTTACTAGTTTTCGGGATATTTTGATAGAATTTTCTGAGGTGTTTGAACCAACGGAAAATTCAGAGAACATAAATTTCAAGTGTTGTTACCGGGAGAGATGGCTCAGGGCATCAACTGATGACACTGCAGTCCCTCTGCCCGGGAGGTTCTAGGTTTGAGAATTTTCCCGATGAAAAAACATGCACTACACTTACGAGACTAATGACCTCTGTAGTTGACATGCCCAGAGTCACTAACAGTCAATCAATCAATCAATTCTGGTGCTGTGCACCTGTATACTTAGCTCATTGACACGGACAGCAATTTCCTTTCTTTTTTATGCTTTCTTTTTTCTTCCTTCTTTGTTTGTTTCTTTCTCATCTTTTCTTTGTTTCTTTCTTTCTTTGTTTCTTTTCTTTCTTTCTTTGTTTCTTTTCTTTCTTTCTTTGTTTCTTTCTTTGTTTCTTTCTTTTTCTTTCTTTTTTTCTTTATTGTTCTTTCTTTTTTTCTTCTTTTTATTTCTATTCTTTCTTTTTTCTTTCTTTTTCTTTGTTTTTTTTTTCTTTTTCTTTTCTTTTTTTCTTTTTCTTTTTTTTTTTTCTTTTTCTTTTTCTTTTTCTTTTTTTCTTTTTCTTTTTTTTCTTTTTCTTCTTTTTCTTTTTTCTTTTTTTTTTTTCTTTTTTTTCTTTTTCTTTTTTTTTTTTCTTTTTTCTTTTTTCTTTTTTTCTTTTTTCTTTTCTTTTTTCTCTTCTTTCTCTTCTTTCTTTTTCTTTTTTCTTTCTTGCTTGCTTCCACGTTTTTCTAAATATAGAGTTCACTGAATTCGGTTCACTACTGAAGAGTTCACTGAATTCAGTTGTAGATACCATTTTTATTCAAACTTTTCAAATTTTAAAAATAAAGTTCTTGTTTTTCTGAGGCGAAGTAGTAAAGACGTTGCAGTATTATATTATGTATCTGTTACAATTAATATGAAAAAATGTGCTGTTGTAGAACAATTTTATTGATTGTTGCTTGAATTTTGACTCAATGTAACTGACACCATAGCATAAACAATTACAGTTCAAATAAATCTATCTTTGTCTTGTTGCTATACAAACCGTAGTTTTGGTATTTTCATTCACGCCTACATTTTATTTTCAGTTCTTTTTTATTTTGAGAAAGAAGAATAGTCATGTCTCCACCTTACATGTAATACACCATGGCATTATGCCAATGAGTGTATGGTTCGGAGTCAAATTCACTCCAGGTAAGAATTTTCATGTAATTTTTTCTCTTCTTTCCATATTTTATTCAAAATTAGGAAAATGCAATTTGAGTGTTTCTTTTACAGAAAATTGCCAGATTTTGTCTGTGCTAAAATTTTTATTTCTGTATAATTTATAGTGTTTCTGTACCCCTAACTACTAAGCATATGTGTTTTGATGTTCATGGTGCCCGCAGGCCGGTGGATACCATGGTATGAACATTGTTGCACGTACCAAAACAAAGAGGGGAAAATAGCGCATTGATTTCCAAATGCCATATAGTGTTCTTTAAAATCTAATAACATCAAAACCCATATGATTTCTCTATAAATATGTTCAGTGCAGCCTAATAGTGAATAAAGAAAACTGTCACAGTGGTACGGCTCAAATGTGGGTTGGTATCAGTGATGGCACGCGGCCGATTTTAGCAGATTGCAGTATTGCCATATAGATAAGTTGTACAAAGCAAAATTCTTAAAGCTAATATTTTGACCTTTAATCTTATCTACATTAAAATTATTGTGGATAAAATTTTACCGAACTATGGCCATTTCAAGTGTCTATTTCTATGCTTTTAATATAAAATTGTCCATATTCGGACTAATATGGCACACTGTGTGAGTCAAATGAGTAATGTTTGATGATCAAAAAATAGTTGCGGGCTAACGTTGATAAAAATAACATTAAATAATATTTATTTGTTATTTCCTCGAAAGTAGCAAAAAAGGCCCTTTTGCATCGAAAACTAACTTTTTTCACCAAGCCATTGCATTCTATTTTTTTTCGATACAGCCATATATAAATGGTGTCCAAAAAGAAACCAAACTTCTGAAATAGCGAGCCAACGAGCTGAGGGAGCGCACTATGGCTACAAGGGGCACTTAGTGGCAGTTTTAGACCACCAACTGCCATTTGCCTCTACTCGCTACGAACGTTTGTCACCGAGTCACAGCCGTTGAAGTGTACACGTGCACTAGCTCTTCGTCGGATTAGTGCCAACGTTACTTCAAAAGAGATTAAAGAGCAACTTATGTTTGAAATTTTGGTACAAACTTGGCAAATCTTTTACAGAGACATTTCAGTGACTTAGCCAGGGGTCTGCGCAGTCGTCACAGTGGGTGGGCAAATGATCTCCTCGTCCAAAAGAAGCACGCATGCGGAGGTCAAAGATAAAAGTGAAGCTGATTGCGTTTTCGACAGCAATGGCTTTGCCCACCAATAATTTGTACCACGTGGTAAGATAGTTAACAAAAAAGTCTCCCAGGGAATTCTGGCGCCTTTGAGGGATGCTGTGCGTAGGAAGACGCCTGAATCGTGGGAAGGTCAGCTTTGGATATTGCATCATGACGATGTGTCGGGTGTCGCGTCGCTCCTTTTCCGCAACTATCCAGCAAAAGATCACGCTTCCGTTGTGCCTATCCACCTTATACTCCGTACGTAGCCCCAGCAGACTTTTCCTCTTTCCCAAACTTAAATCCACGTTGAATGGACGTTTCCAAAGCATAGAGGAGATTCATGTCAATGCGACAGAAGACCTGCGCGCTTTCCCAGAAAACGCGTCCCAAGAGTCCTTCCAAAAATGGACGAATCGTAAGGAATTGTGTATTGCCAGCTTAGGAGTACTTAGAGGGGAACAGTCCATTAAATGCTGTACAATGAGCAATAAATATATTATAGCAAGAAAAAAGTTCAGTCTCTTTTTGAATACCCCTCGTATGTGTGTATGTATAATATTATTATCATTATTATCATTATTACAATTATTATTATTATTATTATTATTATTATTATTATGTCATCATCCTCATCATTTCATTAGAAGTTTTTGGAATTTTTTTTAATTATATGGAATTTTTTTTTTTTTTATTTTATGTATTGTTTTATTTATTATTATCTTTACTTTAAAGGTGGTCACAGCACTTTCTTTGGTTTGGTAAATACATTTGTTCATATTGTAATGTATACATATTATTTATTATCCGCTATGGGACCTCAATATCAGAAGTACTTGTGGTGGAAAAAGTACTTAACTACATTCCAAATGGTAAGTATTAAGATTAAATGAGATAATTTCATTCATTTAATGTGTTCATTACTGTACACTGTGAGTTTGTTGTATTTATTACTCTCTACACACCCAACTGATTTGTTCTTTCTAGGTGCAATTTGTTGCTATTATGGTGCATGCATTCCAACTACTATTCATTGATTGCAATTATCCTCGAGCCTTCGTTTGGTGGATTGGTCTCCATGCCGTCATGTTCTACTTCCTCTTCTCAGACTTTTATAAGCAGGCCTACACAAAGTCTGTCAGCAAACAAAAAGGTTTCAAGGTATGATTTGATTTAGTGCATCATAATAAATAGAGTTTATCATATAATTTAATACTTTCCAAAATTTAATGAATGCTGCCTTCTCTTATGGAAAAATACCTTAGCTTGGAAACTATGTGAAATTAAGAATTGATGCTTAGAAATTGTATATTTGTGATGAGTGATAATTTTTTTCTCTTTAATACCTGTTTCACATTCACTTTCCTGACATGTGTGACATCATTTTCCTGAATGTTCCCCATTTTTTAATTTCCCACTCAGAAAATTAAATATGTTTGTTCTCTCTCTCTAAAAATAATGGTCAACAAAGTGCATTAAAAGGAAATAATAATCTTTTTCAATATAACTTTAATATTGCATCTCTTTTTTGCCATCTGCAACTTCTTTGTTTCTATTGGTCCCTTCTGTTTTGCAAGTTCCCAGTGTGGTGAATTTTGTTGCTTTTTTAATTAATAAATTTATACAAAATAATATCATATGTAATTTAGGATTATATTCCCAATTCTTTTGTTGTTGATCAAAAGAAATTAATGAATATCCTTTCCCAATATTAGAAAATAATCACATTTATTTCATACATTACCACATTCTAACCGGCATTCAATCTTTGCTGCACTGAATTCTAGATATAGTAAATGCATAATGTTTTAACTTAATAACTTATGACTAGACCTTGGATTTTAGGACAATTGCCTATTTAGTTACTTTAGAAGGTTTTAGAAAATAATTGCAGATGTTTATGAACCATCAACAAATAGATCCATTGAAAGCACCGAATAGTACCTAAAATGTCCTAACTTGACGGGTGATGCCTTTTTTTTTTTTGGCTAAATCTGCCTAAAACAAGTAATTTTGATAAATTATCATATTTCGATTACTCGTTTTTTGTATGTTTTACCAAATCACAAATACATTTCCGAATTTCCCTAAATATTCCCTTATAGAATACACAATTACTATGCACTGAAATATCTCACCCAACACACCAAACATCAGCAGCTGTGCAAGTCAATATTAAAAAATATTGTTTCACGCTCGTCTCGGATCAGCAATTGCACCCATTTCCAGTGCAGCTGCACTGTTGACAGGTTGTGAAAGAAAAGTGTGAATAAAATAATATGAGAAGACATTACAGAAAGAATGAAATGAAAGTGAATAAAATAATATACATGTCGTCATTCCTATAAATGTATAAATACTTGACTTTCCTGAAAAATAAAAAAAGCGCCTATTTTAATCCGTTTGTGATCAGTTTTAGATTCCAGAAACATAACTTTTTATGTCTAATGTTTTTTGAATGTCAGGTTTAATCATTTTATAATCTATTTTTATCAAAATTTAATTAATATTGCCTAATTTCATAGTGCTGAAACTTTCTACCTGAGTTTTTTGTTTGGTATTAAAAAACATTTCTGTTGTTCATGTAATTATCTACTAGACCTTTATCTTAAGTGAATGTGTTTAAGATTTTTGTATAATTCTGTGTCCAGGGAACAAATGAAAAATTGATTGATGCTACCCAGAGAAAAATTGAGAGCCAGTCGCAGACCAAAGAATACTCAAAACCACAAGCTGCTGATTATTACATCAATGCTGTTACAGGACTTCACCTACGACAAGTTACGAGAGAAATGAATGAGAATGGTTTACAGTAGCATTAGTTATTAATAAATGTAGTTTCAATTCCATGTTGTGTACAAATTAGTATCAATGATCTTCCAAAGTTAGTTCAAGGTCCATGCAGATAAGGTTAATTGTCTCATTGTATTATAATTGGGAGTGCCTTACTGTAATAATAAGTCACTGGAGTATCACATACTGAACAATTTTACTTTTGTGAAAGATTTTTATAAAGGTAGTATCACTAAATAATTAGTGAAAAAGTGGGTGAATGGTTCTGTGGTAATTATTAATAAAATTATTTGTGAGCTAAATGTTTGGTACCCAGTGATGCTGGCTTGAAGCCTTTTATACCACAAGGAGAAAGAAAGACTTTCATAAAAGCCACATTGGTAAAATACCTCTATTATATGTATATCAGATACATTAATCACACTTTATTTATGTATTATGGCAGTTTAGTACATGAAGAAAATAGTTTTTCATTGGTGTTTTGAATACAGAACAACGAAACTTTCAGAAATTTAATTTTGAAAGTTATTAATTTCTATGGATCTGATGGCAAATAATTTGATCAATGTGTAACTGGAGTGTGAATTATTTCCACACATTAAATTACTGATGTGCATTCAGAAAACATTTAATATATAACTATATATTGTATAGAAAATAAAAACATTGTGTGATTCGTTTTTAACAGTTGTCTCACAAAGTTGAACTTCGTACATTTTGTGGTATTTATATATGAATGATTCTGTTGTTAAAATTTGAAATTTATATATTTTAAACGTTATATAATGTATATTATGTTGAACAACATTGGTATAATTGTTATGTATACATGGTGCAGTAATATTGAATTTTGTTTCATATAATAATCTGATAATACAGTGGTAAAACTGGTCCAGTCATATTGGACTTGTTGTCCTGTATAATTTGTTCTTATATGAAATCATTTTTTAATATATAGAAAATGTTATAACTTAATACTATCTCTACCTGGTGCAATAATTTTAAAGTTTTAAATTACTTTATTGGTTTCCACTTACATGTTACACTGCCACATGTATATAGAGACCAGCAGTATTGAAAATAATAATTATATCCAAATAGATTTCCTCTTTTTATTAACTTATTTCTAGAAGTATTTTATAAACTGCAATATTAAAAACAAATTATATGTTTCTTCTATAATTTTAGTGAGGAAAAAATTAATTTCTTGATCCCTGAAGAAAAAGATAATTTCTCACTTTGTGAGAAACTGGAAGCAAATGGACTGTAATTAGGAACATATTACCATCTAAAATAATATGTAATATGGTTGTATAGTTTTGCTGTATGTTTACATCAACTGTGTTTCCTGATTGCTACAATGATGTGGTACAAAATATCCTCAATGTTGTTGAACAATTTTGAGTATCTATCCTTCATTAACTTATTTCTCAAATATCATAATTTACCATCTCAAATACTTTCCGTAAATTTTATTAACAAATCTGTTACATTCTATTGATGCCTGTTTCAATTAATTGAATCCTACCCTTCTCAAACTTTGATTGAAATATTTCCCAAAAATGTACTTATTTGAAGCAAAATAACTATTTCTGAAATGTTTGCACTTTGCAGAAATTTGCAAACATTGTTGAAATTTTTAATTATGTTTGAATACCATTGTATAACTGGTTTGAATTACAGAATTAATTGAATTCTCTGCCAGTGGTGGCTTTAATTTGGAGGGGGGGGCATTTACGAAATCTTAAGATTTTTATGACTATAAATTGATACGGTTTGTAATTGCCCTGTCAGAATGAATTGCAGGCTCAAAGTTGTTAGTCGTGGCTTTTATTTGAAATGCAGGTTTTCATTAATACAGAATATTCCATATGTATATAATTTTTTTTTTTTATTTTATTTTAATTATTTATTAATTAGGCTATTTGTATGTGTGCTACATGTGTAGAGCATGAGAATAATCAAGGAAACATCAAGAAAATTAAAAGCAACTTAAGGAAAATCTCTGAAAAATATTTCATACACTTGACATTACATGTATTTCTTCAAAGAAATGCTAGTCTCTGTGTTGCAATGATTCTCACTGAGCGTGACATATTCCCATCAGCCTACAGAGCTTATTCAACCTGCCTGAGCTTTCTTTCATCACACAGGTACAGAAACTGAAATGATTTGTATTAGTATGCTACAGCTTCTTTGTCTGGCCAGGAATCAAATCACTGAATGGCTTGTAGAAAGCTTGCACACTGTACACGAGCCATCTGCAGAACCTTGGGAGCAAAACTGTTTTAGTTTTTTTTTTTTTAAGTTGCTAATCTCACACTTTCTTAATTTAATTATGGTTATTGCAGTATATTTTGTCTTATATTTTTAAACTTTTATTTATCACTCAGCTCTTTATAGTTAAAATGTTAGGAACAGATTCTGGAGCTCAAGAAAGTGTGCACAGATGGTTTCTCTCCCCCTTACATCACATACAGTTTTTACTGTTTTTTTACTAAATATATTTATTACAATTGAAATTACAGAACATTTGTTTTAAACTATAGAGAGAGGCACAGTGACAGAGAGACAAAGCAATTTTCGAAAATTTAGAAAGGTCAATGAAAATGAGACTTCCACCATTCTTTGAAGTTTCACTTGTTTTTAAACCATGGAACAAATTTTGAGGGTGTGTTTTTTTTTTTTTTTTTGAGAAAGTGTTCTTTCTATTTGCATTAAATTCAACCGGAAATTACGTGATAACTCATTTTTTTAACTTGTAGATGATTTTTTTAAAAGAGTTTACTTTGTAGAACAGCTTTTGTTGCGGGAAACATCTCTACAATTTTCTAGGTTTGAAAGGTTAACGTTTTGCAATTTTCGAAAATTGGGAGAGTTCACAGAAAATGAGAGTAGCGCCATACTTTTTACAGTCATTTGATAATACTAGGATAAAATTTAAAGAAAGAAATTGCAGGCGATATCGATTGTTTAAAAAGTAAACGTTGCCTACAGTTCAAGCAAAATTACGAGAAAACTCATATTTTCGGAAAATTGTACATAACTTTAGTTTATGATCCGTCTTAGAGAACAGTTTTGTTACGAAAAAAATCTCTAGTTCCAATATTGTAGTTGTAGGAAGACGCCTAAAGAAATTGCGCTTTTGATTTTTTTTCGAAAACTCAGGGATTTCACCGAAAATGAGACTCAGTTCATCCTTTTCGGCGTCCTTTTTGCTAAACAAAACCAAAATTTAATCAAAAAACATTGTGCCATTTTTGAGAAAATTTTGAAAATGTTTCAAGCTTATCGTAAAGAACGATAAAAATCAAAATATAAGTTTCAAACTCAGAAGGCCTCAAGTTCATTTAAACCGATCGGCAAATATCAATTTTTGGAGAAAATTGGCTGCACGGGTCAGATTTTACCGTTGACCACGGGCAAACACGTTTTTCCGTCAATCGATTTTTCGGTATCAAGGACCCACAAAAAATGATTATGATTACACCACGTGTTAGAGGAAGTAATTTTATGTAATATGTTGTAATGTGTGTTGGGTGTTTAAATACACAAAGTTTAGGATCTGAATTGTATGTGTTAATTTTGCTTCTATACAACACATTGTAGGTACTACTTATACTCGTACTCACGCGGTAACAGTTACTAGCCTCCAAAGAATACTTATCTCGATCTTAACACATTCACCAAAGGTTCCCTTAAAAAACTAAATACTTCAATACACACATCTCCCCTTAAAAATATAACTTGTAACGCGACGGTCTCACAATCAATCGACTGGGTTGCGACTGCCTGTTGGGTGCTCCTGGCGGATCCACTCGAAGCGTTACTTCAGCTCTTCTCAGGCTCGCCGCTTCCTTCAGGTTCGTAGTTCTCTCAGCTCGAAGTTCTGGATCCTCGTTGAACGGTAGTGTGGATGGCGTTGTCTGTGATTCCGACACAGGAGTCTTAATGATTTGAGCTGGGACAGGATTCCTTTGCGGATTAATTTTGGTTTGTTGTTTATCCACGATCTGTTTATTCTGGACATCTTTAGTATCCTCAATTCTTCTTCTTAAATTGAGTAACATGTCATTTGATTATGTTTGATATCCATTGGGTAGTTAAATGGTCCTGTGCAGTCATGAACCTTGCCCTGCAACCATTTTGGACCCATCGGGTTGTAATTCCAAGAATGGACCAAATCACCTGTTTCAAAAGAACGCAGTTTCTGTGGCGACTCTTTTTCTGCTTTGTTTTTCCATTGCATGGATATGGATGCATTTTATCGAGAAGTGTTCGCAGCTTTCTTCCCATCAACAGTTCGGCAGGCGTCTTCTCTGTACCTGCATGCACTGATCTATGTTGTCGAAAAAGCAATCTTTGCACCTGCAGTTCAGCATCTCCTTCCTCCAATTTCGTTAAGAGCTCCTTCGTAGCTTGGACCATAAGTTCAGCCTGCCTATTGTTCGATGGATGATATGGCGAAATTGTACTGTATTAGATCAGGTTTCTGTCATAAAATTAATGAAGTTCCTTCGAATCAAATGGACGTCCGTTATCTGAGATAAGATCTGGTATTCCCATTCTAGCAAATATTCTCCGGAAAGTCTGGATGACATCAGCAGATGACATCGATTTCATAATGTCCACTTCTAACCACTTGGACATCGCATAAACTACAAGCAGGTATACTTTTCTTTTGCGAGGGCCAGCAAAGGCAACGTGCAATGTAGACCTGGCATTTAAAGTTTTCCGACGAGGAGCTTTAGGTGGATTATTTGCATGAATTTGGCACGTTTTACACTGATTTTCACAGTTTTCTATGTCCTTGTCTATATTTTGCCACCATACTTAGCTCCGAACACAAGCTCTCATGACTACGATTCATGGGTGATTGGCATGCAGTAGTTCCAAAAATCGTTCTCTAGTTACCTCTGGTGCTATCAACCGATTTTCCCACAGCAGACAATCCTTGTGTACTGAAATTTCCATTTTAGTCCGTTGGAATGGTTTGTATTCTTCAGGAACTTCCATGGTTGGCACTGATGCCCAGTCCAGTACCGAAGTCGTGACCAAATTTCGTCCTTTGTTGTATATTCCCGGAATATTCTGTCGGAATTGGCCTTTTCTCAGACTCCAATACATGGATGTCGCCTCGAGGTGTCAACTCTTTATCCTATGTCAGTGGCAAGCGACTAAGGCCGTCAGCATTTCCATTTTCTTTTCCTTTCCTGTACTCCAAATTGTAATTGTAAGCACTCAAAATTATATACTATCGTAGCATTCTATGCGATAAAACAGCTGAGATCGTCTTTAGACTTAACAGTCCCAAAAGAGGTCTATGATCGTATATAATAGTGAATTCTCGCCTTGCAACATATTGGTGAAACTGTTGAACTCCCTCAACGACAGTCAAAGCCTCTTTGTTTATTTGCGCGTAGTTCCTTTCTTATTTCCCCAATGTGCAGGACCAATAAGCGATTGGTTTCTCCACGTTCCCCTCTCGATGTGCCAAAACTACTCCGATTCCATACGGAGAAGCGTCGCAGTTCAAAATCAATTCCTTAGACTCGTAATGGACCAGGATTACCTCCGAACTCATCACTTCTTTTAATTTGCAGACAGCGTTTTCATGAATTACAGTCCAATTCCAGGGTTTGTCTTCGAGTAATCTGTTCAGTGGCTCAACAATTGTCGATTTATCTTTGAGAAACCTGTTATAGAAATTTACCATTCCTAAAAAAGACTAACTTCTTTATTTGTGGGTCTTGGTGCATGTTTTATAGCTTTCACCCTGTCCTCTGTAGGCCTCAATTCTTGTTCACCGTTAAGAAACCCTAAAAACGATTTATTTCAATCCAATCTTCCATTTTTCATTTTTAAGTGTTAATCCTGCACTCCGAAGTTTGTCCAAAACTCTTCTTCAATTTTCTTTATGTTCCTCTTGATTCCTTCCCAAAACAAAATCACCCAGGTACGCGTTTGCTCCTGGAATCGAAGTCAGCTACGAATCCATGAGTCTTTGAAAAATTCCAGGGCAAACCGATGCTCCAAACGGTAATCTCTTAACTTTGAACTCTTAACTCGATGTGTATTAAGGGTAAATATTTTCGCTATTTCGTGGTCAATTCTGACCTGTTGATAGGCTTGAGATAAAACCAACGTTGAAAAAACAGTAACTAACATCTAGAGCGTTAGCATATCTGTAATTGTAGGTAATAGATATGAGTTCTTCTTTAATGCTGGATTCTCTGTGCTTCTGTTATCTCTACATAATCTCATCCTCTCTTCGCTTTTTCTCTGTGTAACCTGCCCACTCCAAGTAATCAGTTGGCTCCTAAACTTCCTGTTGAATCAGCTTTTCCTACTCCCACTCGACCGCTGGTTTTAAAGCAAAAGTAACTTGCCTTCTTTAAAAAAACTGTTGTTGCATCCTCTTTCAATTCTAGTTTCACAGGATCCGCAACGAACATCGCTAGTTTTTCTTGAAATACAGTAGGGTATTGTTGAAACAATGGAAGACGATTCGGTTGTAGCGTTTGAGTCTTGCAGTCCACGTTGCGCACTCCCTGAACTGAATTTCCCAGAAACCAATTGTCTCCCAACAAATCCCAACCCCCACTACCTGAAACCACAGCCTTTAAAAGTTCGGTGATTTGTTGATATTGTACTTTGATACCTGTTTCTCCCAGAATCTCAATTTTTTGTTGTGTCCATGTCTGGAAGCTGAGCGGTGATTTTTTTTAAATTTATTTTACGTCAAAAAAACAGTTAAATTTCTGAAGAATTTCATTCCCCTGACGAATTTGCTCCCATATTTGTTTCTTTAGAATCGTGCAAACTCCACCCGACTCCACTTCCATCTTGACCCCGATGTCGTGTAATTTTAAATTTGCCTGGATTGTCTCCTGTTCCCCCTCCGCATGTATTGCATTCAGTATACACAAATTGCATTCATTTTCCACTGAATTACAATTCGCCCTTTTTGTATTATTCTAGGCTCCTTGACCTTGGTTGTCATTCTTCTTCTGAAAACACACTTTGGCGATATGCCCTTTCTTCTTACAGTAATGACATACTACTACTATGAATTTACAAAGATTTCCATCATGCATTTCCCCACAGTGGTAACAAGGGTAGAACGTTATATTAGAATTTCCTTCTTGATTATTTTTGTTTCTTGAGATTTTTGAAATCGAATTTCCTGTCGCATTTCTGACATCTTCAACATCTTCCCTTGCCGCAGCTCAAAAGTTCAAAAGTAAGGTTAGGTTCCGAAAACAATTTTTTTTTGTAAAGCTTCGTCGACAACTCCACATACTATTCGATCTCTCAACATTTTATTTAGTTCCGTAAAATTGCAAAACTTACTCAATATGCGAAAATCAGCAGCAAAATCTGCTATCGATTCATCTTCCTTTTGCTTTCTTTTACTAAAGTAGAATCTTTCCACAATTTCATTAGTGTTGGGATGAAATGTCCTTGTAGTCTGTTGACAATCTGTGTAAATGTGAAGTCCTTGGTGTTTGTGGTGTTTTAGATCTCTCAAAAGCTTTTGACGTCATTGATCATGACATTTTACTTTCAAAATTACCTTCATATGGAACCCGTGATATTGCTCTAGATTTATTATGTTCGTACCTTAAACAACGATCTCAGAGAGTGGAAATTCCTTACTGAATGGATGGAATATTACGTACGCACCTTTCCGACTCTTTGCCCATTGCACGTGGAGTTCCTCAAGGATCGATTTTAGGCCCTATTCTGTTCCTACTTTACGTAAACGATATGCCCTCGACGATTCGAAACGGAAGAACGGTTCTCTTTGCGGATGATACGAACATCCTTTGCAATAAAGAAAACGTAAATAGTACAATATCAGATGTTTCAAATTGATACCGAAATAACAAATTAATAGTAAACGAAAAGAAAAGTTTTAATGCAGTTTTGCATTTCAAATAAACAATTCTGTGCTCCATTGAAAATGAACGGTGTACCACTAACAGATGTTAAGGCGACAAAATTTTTAGGTCTCTCAATTCAGTCAAACCTTAAATGGAACGTCCATTTAAATTAATTGAACACAAAATTAAGTTCATTATGCTAGCGTTCAGAATTCTTGCAAATTCAGTCAGCCTTCATATTGCTCGTTGTGAATATTTCACGAATGTTCATTACCGCCTGAGATATGGCATAATATTCTGGGGAGATACATCTTATAGCTCCCAGACTTTGAGATTACAAAAACGAATTGTACGAATAGTAACCAAAGCCATTTTATTCTGAACCAGTTTATCTTTTCACGATTAACATTTGTATTCTTCAAATATATATTTTTTTTCAAAATCTCTTTATTTATCAAGGAATATGTTTAAACCTTGAAAAACTGCCCATCTTGGGTCATCACAATCACAGCTTTCTTATCTCTTTCAATGTCTGTTTCATAAACATTTCTTTGTTCTTTTTGTGCTAATACTCTTGAATTCTTACTGTTTTATATTTTATTTTTTCGTTCGTTTCGTCGCCATTAAAAACTCTGACATGATCTCTCACTATTTCAAATACCCCTTCTTTCATAACCTCAAAATACAAATAAAAAATTACACACACACACACAGACACAAAAATTGAATTTTTTCCCTTTAAAGTTTCACTTGTCATATCTCTGTGGCGGAACCAGATAATATTTTCAAAAATTTGCACACGTAAAAGATCTCTATGATACCTAACTGCAGTATTAATTTTAACTTGCGTAATAAGCATTGCCCATCTTTCATTAAACACAACATGAAAATAACTTTTTTTTTAAATTGTTCAATACATTATGTAAAGAACTAATTGTGGAGAACAAATTTCATTTGAGAAAAAATCTATGTCTTCAACATTGTAATTGTAAGAGACGGATCAAAAAATGTTGAAAAAGCAAAAGCGTGATTCAAGTTCTTAGCGTTTACAGTAAAAATCGGATCTCTACCATCTTTATAAGTACTATATTTCAGTGAATTCTTAGCAATTTTAGAGATATTTTGAAAACGTCCATAGGATTCATGTCAGGCAAATTTTAAGGAATTGTTTTCAAAATATTAGAGCCTTGAAGTCAGTCCAGATGGATCTGAGAATATTCATTTCGGTCAAAATCCTACGAATAGTGGGTACGTTCGTAGTAGAGTTGTTCATCCGGAGAGACGGACGGACGTTTAAATAACCAGATTTTCGGTATTAAGGAACCACAAAATGTAGATTCTGACTGCGCTACGTATTAAAGAAACAACTTTGGAACATACAGAAGCAATTTTTTACGGTATCATGGAACCACGAAACGAGATTTTCTGTCGAAAAAAGGGTACTTTTCGCCGGAACAATACATAAATTTCTCCATATGAGGTATTTTACACTGTATATACGTAAGTGTACAAAAAAAACTAAAAATATAATCACATTTGAGAAAACAAAGTTATTTCAATATCAATATCAACATTTAAATTCCGAAAATGCTTCAAAATCTCGTGATAAAAGATGATAAAAAAAATTACACTTTTGTGAAATTTCTGTTTATATGGATATTAAAATATTATATCTTTACTATGATATTTGGAGAAATAAGTGTTTGGGAAACAGATTCCCAAGCTCGTTTAATAAGATAATACTCTGAAACCCTTCGGAAAGTGCTCAAGAATGAAGTTTCATTTAATTCTCAGGTACATGTAGATATTTCTGCGATCTTAAACTGAAGCAACGGTTAACAAGCTATTTTTCAGGAAAAGAGATCATTGGCAAGGTATGAAGGAAGAGAGGGACCTTATTGCCCCTCAGGAAAGAAACAGTCATTCAAAATTCTTTCGCAGTAGGAGTATTTATAGTTCTATTGACAATTTCCAAAATTTACATGAACATTTGCATGGGTTTTGTGTACTTGTGTAGCAAGGAAAAAATATTTTGTATGCGAAAATGAAGATATTCATATTTATATAAAAAGTATATAAAATTCTAAAATTGTATGCTTGTACATATTTATTTTAATATTGCATTTATCATAAAACTAACGTAACTCATGATTAGAGAAACAACACTGAATTCAAATTTGCGATATTCTAAAAAAATATTATTAATACATCTGAGGATATTTATGCGTGTGTTTTTCGATTCTCAGTAAAAAAATTATAACTTTTGATGAGTAGATTCGGAAGTTAATAATTTTAAAAACAACACTGTTGTGTGGTGTAAGGTATTGTGGCTGATGTTCTGTAAAGAAAATTTAATTTTAAAATTCAGTTTTGCTTCCAGCGTGTTTGTCTTATTCGCCGGTGGTGTGCCAGTCCGGGAACCCATAAGTGGTTTTGTACAATTTTCGAAAAAAATGTTAAAACAAAAATCTATGTTGGTGCAGTACATTAGAATAATGTGTGTATCTCAATGTTGGTGCAATAACAATGCGAATTGTAGAGTATTTTAGTATTTATGATTAATTACCTGCCTCTCTCCGTGTGTTTTTGGATAATCCAAGTAATGGGTTATAATTTTTACTTTCTCGTAAACATACGTATATACGGAGTAATATAGTTATGTAATGCTACGGAAAACCGATTTCGAGATTTTAAAGCAAATGAATGTTTTGGGGTCCCCTGATACTGAAAAAGTATTTGTTTTTTTGAAAACGTCCGTGTCCGTCCGTGTCTGTCTGTCTAATCCGTGTCTGTCCATCCGTCTGTGAACACTACTGGCGCCTAGACCACACCTACGATATTTTCCAAATTGAAGAAACCCCTGTCCATAGCTTTAGTTGAAGCTGTGAAATTTTGAAAAACATTCTTCTATATTTGGGGGTACTTTACATGGAGCCCCCCGGACATTTTCAAAATTTTCAAAAAAACGGCTTCAATTTTTTTCTTTAAATTTTGTGTAAGAATAGAGTAAAATACACATATAAAGGTGGCATAGGTTCGATTTTCATGGTCACTACTAAATTTTCGTAAATCGCAAAAATTAGAATTTTTGTCAGCGTCAACTTTAAAATTGAAGAAAGATTTTTCTTTCAAAAAAATTGTTGTCAATAAATAGCTCTTTCATTATGATCATGTACACTTTATTTGATTTAAATTTTAAAATTGAAAAAAGATTTTCCAAAACGGCTCCAAACTTTTCTTTAAATTTTTCCCAAACCAAATTTTTTCCTTTCTCTACGTTTTAATACATTAGAGGCGATTTTTTTACAATATTATATTTACGAGAATATGTGCATTAAATAAAGTTTCATACATTTTCTCGAAAACTCAACGGTTTTCCGTTAAAATGAGCTCAAAATTCCGCATTTAAGAAACGTTCAAACGCCATTTTATCAAATACGACCCCGTCGAGGTGGGTAGGTCCACGTCCTGACGGGGGGATACAGAGAGTGCTCTCAAGTATTCTTTTCTTTCACAAGTCATTTTTCTTCTCCCCATTGTACATTCTCATTCTTCTATAACATTCTGTCTCTTTTCTTCTCCCTCTTCTATTTCACTGGCTCCCTCTGTATGCTGAACGCCCACACATGAGTTTGCCGTGCATGGCGACCCGTGTTGGAGGGAATGTCTGTCTTGGCGGTTGAGGGGCCTCTCTGTTTCCCAATTACTCTCCTCGTGCTACTTTTTTCTTGGCATCCAGGGATACGTGCTTCTACGTATTTTGGGGAACATTCCCTGTAGGTCTCAATACACATGCTTTGGCTACGGACTCTAGACGGGCGGTTGGGAGCTAACCCACTCCCGATCAACCGGCTTGGACTAGGTCTTGTACTGAACTCCAGGGTGAGCGGGGGGATCCACGGCGGTGCAGCGCTGTGGTATCCCCCCCCCCACTATATCCCCGTGGCAACCCTGGCACTCCGATGGAGTGTCCACTTGTTGGACTCCGTGGTGGGTGGGAATCACGGGGATAAATCTGATATCCTCTTCATGGATAAAAAACCTTTCCCCCGCCCTCTTCCGTAAGGAAGAGGAGATTTGTTGGTGAAAAGGTAAATCTAAATAGTTTTTTTTTACTCTGATAGACCTACTAAGCCTTGCTTTCTCGTCATGTCATGTAAAAGTGATAATGAAACAATAAAGAGTGTCAGCCCGATCAAACGTGCCAGAGAAATCGAAAGGTTTGGCAAATTTTAGTCGGTGGTTCGTCAAAGAAACGGCACAATCCTTTTCGAACGACGAACAGTTCAGCAAAATCACTGACCTCAAAGAAATAGCCGGCCTCCAGGTGCATGTGTCCGCCCACCCGACCTTAAACCTCCGACATTTACAGAATTCAGCGGAGAGAAAAATGGGGTACTCACTCCTACCTCAACTCTGATACTGATCATTTACCGTCCATCTCTACCAGAACAAATAACGTGTAGTTTCTACAATCTCCGTGTCAGGCAGTATGTTCCCACCCCTCTGCGCTGCCATTTTCTTAAGAGAAAGAGATATCCAGAAGATCAGGATCTGAGAAAATTTCCTTCCCAGAGGCAAGACGTAGTTACCAGACGCGAAACCCCGTGGACATGGCCCGAAGTTTCGCTGACACCGTGGGTCAACAGAAGAAAGTAAATCCTGAAACCCAAACTCCTAAAGCCTCCTCTGTGCGCGATGTTGCCTATCAGGTGTCCTTTGATGATATCGGCGGAGATGCAAATCTCTTGTCCTATCTGAAACAAAAACGGAAATCAAAAGCATAAATATCTCAACAAACACTCAAACGCATCCAGAGAAGCCGAGGCCGACAGGCCCTATTGCTAGATCTAGGTCGCCTGTCTCAATGACTCCTCTCAAGGGACCGTGGTCTCCCAACACATGCGACTCTCTCGAGCAGTAGTCAAGACGACTCTGCAGGGAACGAGGAACTCCGCCCGAACTAGCCTATTACTCTCCAACAGAGAAGGAAAGAGAAACCTGATACATAACCCACCCCAAAATAAAAAATTAATAAATAAAATAAACTAAGTACTCGAAACAATGGCTCTCCTCTCATGGAACTTAAATGGCGTTCGTACCCGTTTGGACGAATTAAAGTTAATAATGTCTATGCATAGACCCGTGGTTATCTGCCTGCAGGAAACATATCTCCGTTCTGAGAACTCCCTCTCTCTACGCGACTTTTGTTGCTACAGGCAAGGCGTAGACGATGGCCTCCGCGCCCATGGCGGAGTCGCCACCTTTGTCACAGACTCTCTGGTATCTAAAGAAATAGACATACGAACCACTCTCCAGATATCTTGTGTTCGTGTGAATTTCCGAACTATTTCTGCTACCATTTGCAACGTCTATATCCCGCCTGAACAAGTCGTGTCACAGAAAGAACTGGAAGATGTGCTCTCTCAGGTGCCCGCGCCATTTCTTATTTCGGAGGACTTCAACGCCCACAACCCTGTCTGGGGTGGCACAAGGTCGTGCACGAGAGGCAGGTTACTTGAAAATATTATTGATAGCCAAAACTTAATTCTCCTAAAGACTGGCGAAAGCACACACTTTTCCGTAGCTTCTAACACTTTCTCGTCCGTGGACCTAGCTCGCTGTAGTCTTTCTGTTTCTACAATCTTCGAGTGGACTGTCCTTGGCGACTTGCACGGCAGTGACCATTTTCCTATTCGGGTCAACCTCGATATTCCCGATTTGAACGTTGCCCGCCCTCCTCCCTGGCTAACCCACCGAGCTAAGTGGGAAACATCCAAGAATGAATTACGAATATCGTAAAACTACTCAAACGATATCGATGCTATTGTTGCCTATTTTAATAACGCCGTCCTTCATGCGACCTCATTTGCCATCCGGAAGTCGTGCCATGCACGACCCCCCCCCCCTGTGCCATGGTGGAACGTTGATTGTGCCACTGCGGTTCGTGATCGGAAGATGGCATTGGCAAAACTTAGTATGTTCCCAACCATGGAAAACCTAATAAATTATAAAAGATCCCGAGCCACAGCTAGATTAACGATACGGGAAAGCAAGGCTACGTCCTGGAGAGCCTACGTCACGTCACTTTCTTGCCGTAAATCCCCTAATCTTGTGGGGAGAAAGGTCCGACAGATCGGTGAAAGACTCCCATCGCCGTCTATCTCAGGGTTTATGGTAAATGGCAATCTCCTAACCTCTCCACAAGAAATTGCTGAGGAAATGGCCTCTCACTACGAACACATCTCCAGCTCCGTATTCTATCCTTCTGGCTTTCGGAAAACGAAAAGAAAAATGGAAAACTGTAAATTGGACTTTTCGAGTCGCGTGGATGAAGATTACAATGTTTTTTCTTCATGGAGGAACTCTCCTATGCCCTCGCTTGTGCAAAAGATTCTGCACCAGGACCAGAGCAGATACATAATCAAATGTTGAAACACCTATCTGAAAACGCTCGTTCCTCTCTTCTCGGCATTTTCAACAAGATTTGGGCTGAACATGCCGTACCAAGGATTCGGCGTGAGGCCATTGTTCTCTTAATCCCTAAAGAAGGAAAGGACAGAAAAAAACTCTCAAGTTACCGCCCAATCTCCCTCACAAGCTGTGTGCAAGCTTTTAGAGCGAATGGTAAATACACGTCTGGTTTGGCTCCTGGAACAAAATAACCTATTACACTTCTCCAATGTGGCTTCAGGAAGCACAGGTCAACCATGGACCACCTAGTCACCCTTGCTACGCAGATTTCCACTACTTTCGTGCAACGTCATCACCTGGTTGCAATTTTCTTCGATATAGAGAAATCGCATGACACCACCTGGGCGTGACACCACCCCTTGGGGCCTTAGGGGACGACTCCCTTTATTTCTAGTAGGTTTTCTTTCATCAAGATCCTCTAGTCACCAGTTAGAAAACGGTGTTCCCCAGGGATCGATTTTGAGCGAACAGCTTCCGTTCGTTGAATCCGCAACCTTCATTGGGCTCACATTCGACAGCCTAACCTGGCGAAAACACATCCGTAAACTACAGTGCCGATGTGTATCACCAATAAATATCCTTCGCACTCTTACTGGTAGCTCTTGGGGCGCAGACCGTGTGTGTCTTTTGCGTTTGTATAGAACCCTCATCCGCCCTATCTTGGATTACGGATGCATAGTGTATGGGTCAGCGTCTCCATCAACCCTCCGGCCATTAAATACCATACACAATGCCGCTATAAGGATTAGTACAGGCGCCTACCGCACGAGTTGCATCGAATGCAACTTGGCCAAAGCTGGAGAACCATCTCTGAGGCGAAGGCGGGATATTTTGATTGCCTCATACGGCGCGAAATTATGCAATATCGATACTTCCTCACGCCAAGCAATCCTCCATCCAACCCACTTGACTTCATATGCACTTAGACCATCGTTACCACATCCCCTGGGAGTCCGTCTCCGTATGCTTTTACAGAAGCTTAATATGAAACTACCCTACCCTGTGAAACCCCCACGAAACCTTGTTTCCCCTTGTAAACTACATCGGCCGACAATATATCTTAGACTGTCTAACCCTCCTAAATCCTTAACCCCCCCAGTACATTCTTATCGGAATTTGAGGTGATAAAATCTACGTATCCTGGCCATTACTTCATTTACACCGATGGCTCCTCTCAAAACGGCAAAGTCGAATGTGCCTTCTACTGCAGGAGAACCACGCGAGGTTTTCGATTAGACTCTTCGTGCAGCGTCTATACCGCAGAGAAGTATGCGCTCTTGGAGGCACTTAAATTTGCTGTATCGATGTCATTAAAGAAAGTAGTGATCTGCAGTGATTCCAAACGCTCTCATGAATCCATCTCCTCCTTCACGTCTTGTGACCTACTGACAATGACCATCCAACACCAAATTCATCTTCTATTAGTCCGCCACTATATTTTAGTATTTTGTTGGGTCCTGTTCACGTGGGAATAAGAGGAAATGAAATTGCTGACCTGGCAGCAAAGTCTGCCACGAAGAAAAGAAAGTTAGACATCTTCACAGTCCCCACAGAAGACACTAAGCTCTTTATAAAACGCTCTATCCGCAGTGAATGGCAATCAGAATGGCATAACTCAGATTTTAAGCTCACGGGAATCAAGGATTCCATAAATCCTTGGTCTTCGTCATCTCGTGAAGCTCGGCAAGAGATCATTTTAACACGCCTCCGGATCGGTCACTGCCATTTCTCCTACGGTTATCTCCTCCGCGAGGACCCACTCTCTATATGCGAATACTGCAAAATAGATCTTACCGTGGAGCATGTTCTCTTGCACTGTGTTAAGATAAGAGAGAGAGCCGTCGAAGGCATGACCTTGTCTACTTCCCTAGCGGAGATTCTTAGAAATGACGAATCTTCTCTCTGCAAGCTTTTTGGCTTTTTACGAGAGACTAACTTCTACAGGCTTATCTGTGAAAAGATGATAATGCCAATTATTGGCTGTAAATGCGAAATATCGGGCTAAAGCCCGAGATTTTAAAGTAACTGTCATTTTTCTGCCAAACCCTTTAATTAGGATATGTTCAGTTTTACTTTGCTTTCTATTTAATGATTTTAATTTTCCTTTGTTAGCTTGGCACTGCAATATTGTGCACTGGCCTTAAAATAATTTGACACGGGCGCAAATGACCTTAGCCGTTGAAGCGCCCTTAAACTCAATCAATCAAATATGGCTCCAAATTTTTCTTCAATTTTTTCCTGTGTATAGTGCTAATTGCACTGTTTTATAGGACGTAAAGTTCATTTTGGTGTATTCGTGTGTTGTTTTTTTAATATCTCTTAGGCCGTTAATATGCACATTTCCATCGATTTGTATACAGTATTACATTTGTGAGTAGATGTGTGTAGAAGTTTTTCGAAAACTCATTTGATTCCTGTGAAAAAGGCTTTAAATTTCGCGTTTACAGTAGTGCTTAATCTTTTTCTTAGAAACGGCTTCAAAATTTTCAACGAAAATTGCCATTTGGATTAGGGTTTAGTCTACTATAATATTCTTGAAGTAATATTTCGGTTTTACAATTAGAAAAGCAAAAAGGTGAGAAAATGACAAAAAATGTACTTTGGGCGACGATGGATGGCAGGTGGCCAGAGAATAGAGCAAGATCTTAAAGTCAGACCACGCCAAGGAAATTAGAAAACTTTACTACGAAAAAGTCTCTCCCATTCCGTAGTACCTCTAGTTTATAGATAGAAGCAAAAGCCAAAATTTTTTAAAAATACTGTTGTGTAGTAGAACGTATTGTGGGTGATGTTCTGGATTTGAAGAAAAGTTTTTCTTTGAAGCGTGATCGTTGTATTCGGCGATAGTGCGCCAGCTCGGATCACGCACAAGTGGTTTGGTTCAATTTTCCCAAAAACCGTGAGAGAAAAAAGTAATTGTTGGTCTAGTTTATTAGCAAAATATTGGTACTAATTTTTTTTCGGAATGGAGAAAGCAAATTCTTGTGTAGTTTTGTCCATCAATGTGTTTTCCCATTCTCAGAGTAAAGAATAATCATGTTTCATGGATAGTATCGGAAGTAAGAATTAAAAAAAGACAATACTGTGTAGTGTAATGTAGTGTGGTTAATTTTCTGTAGAGATAATTTAATTTTGAAAGAGTTTTCCATCGAAGAGTGTTTTTGTTATAAGGCGGCGGTGCGCCAGTCCAGGTGACACATAAGTGATTTTGTTCAATTTTCCAAAAAACGATGTATGCAAAAAAATCATTGTTTATTAGAATATTGTTTGGTTCTGTTTGTTGGGAAGGACAATGCGAATTGTTGGGTAGTTTAGTATTTATTTGGATTTATGTGCCTCCGTCCGTGTGTTTTCTGATAGTCAGTGAAATGAATTATAATTGTTTTATAGATAGTATCGGAAGTCAAACGTTTGAAAACAATACTGTTGTGTAGTGTAATGTATCGTGGCTTATATTCTGTAAAGATAATCTAATTTGGGGTGTTTATTAGTTTTTCTTCGAAGTGTCTTTTTGTTATTCGGCACGTATGTGCCATCCCAGGTGACACATAAGTGGTTCTGTTCAATTTAAAAAAAATGGCGAGAGCAAAAAAATCTACAGCACCAACTAATAACAGAAAAAGTATAGAGCTCTATTACAAAAACCAAACTTTACAAGACCAACAAGAAACTGATGACATATTCAAAGAACACTTTTCACAAATTGGTAAAACATTAATCTCTCAACATTCCCTAAAAAATAAAACACCAACAAACACAAATCGTAAATTCCATATTTTTATATGAAATTTTTAAAATCATTGGACAAATAAAGAATAAATATCAACAGTCCTAGACAACATTCCAGATTTTCTTATCAAACACAGTACTCCATGTAGATTGCAACAGCTCTCTCATATTTGCAATTACTCTGTAAAAACGCATATTCCCACATGTATTCAAAATGGCAATTCGCACATGTATTCAAAAAATCAAACCATTCTTTAAAAGAAGCAATAGTATGATCCACTGAACTACAGACCTGCCTCCCTGCTATCAGGATTTTCAAAAATTCTGGAAAAGCTTTTCAATAATAGACTCAAACATTTTCTCAATGCATATAATGTCCTTCCACCATGGCCTAAAGGGGTAATAGATCCACAGACACAGCCATCTTATTCTTGGCATACTTGTTACACTAAATCAGAAGGAAATTCCCATTGTCCTATTTTTAGATTTGTCAAGCGCCTTTGACATTATTAATCATCACATACTTTTAACTAAACTAGAAATGCTAGAGATCTGAGGCGTTGCAGGCCAAGGGATCAAATCATATTTATCATATTTATCAACGTAGCCAATTAGTTTCACTCCAACACATTAAAGAAAACAAAATCTCATCATACTACACCTGCCCTCAGATAATAAATTGTGGAGTCCTGCAACGATCCATCCAGGGGTCAATACTATTCATTATATACATAAATGACATGCCTTCGGCTTTAAGAAATAACAAAATAATTTTGTTTGCAAATGAGAAAAACAAAATCATCGAAGCAAAAACACAACAATCATTAGAAAAAACTCAATAAACCTTCCATGCATCAGTAAAATGGTTTCAAGACAACAAATTCATCATAATCTCTAGCACAACAGTCTCTCTAAATTTCATGAATGCCCGATCCAAAGAAAAACTCTCCCAGCATTTGCTCATAAATAATAACCCCGTAACGATATCTCGAGATACTTCCTCGCTCTAACAATCCAAGAAAACTTACAATGGAATGCACATATTATAAATCTTAATAAGAAGCTCACCAAATCTTGCTATGCCCTATACACCCCTCAGGTCAACCTCCAACATTTCGGATAATGTATTTTACGAATGTGC
This sequence comes from Teleogryllus oceanicus, assembly GCA_964035755.1. Classification (NCBI taxonomy): domain Eukaryota; kingdom Metazoa; phylum Arthropoda; class Insecta; order Orthoptera; family Gryllidae; genus Teleogryllus; species Teleogryllus oceanicus. The sequence goes on along the minus strand of CAXIVR010000001.1, from coordinate 354,482,339 downwards.
ACTCACACCTGAAATGCTCCTAAAAGCTCTCGCACCTTTATTATCCAAAAACGAATACTACGAACAAAGACCACCACCCATAAGCTGGAGACTTGCAAACCCTTATTCAATAAATTAAGGACTCTTCCACTACCATGCATGTATATATTTGAAATAGTGGTCTTCACAAAGAAGATTATCATGGAAAACAAAGACACTTTTACTCCAAATTCTCATGTACACAACTACAACACTCATCAAAAGGATAACCTCGTATGCTCCATTGAAAGTGAACAATATGCAATTAGCTGATGTTAAGATAACAAAATTTCTAGGTCTCTCAATTTAATCAAACCTCAAATGAAATGTACATATAACAGTATTAGACACTAAATTAAGCTCATTATGTTACGCATTCATAATTCTTTTTAATTCTGTCAGCCTTCTTGCAGCTCGTTGCGTGTATTTTGAAATGTACATTCCCGCGGATAATATTTGGGGAAGCTCATCCCAGACATTTAGATTGCAAAAGAAAATTATCCGAATATTGCAAAAATTCCCTACACGTGATCCGTGCAACCGCCTCTTTTCATTGAGCTTGGAATCTTACCATTGCCTTACTTATTTATTTATGAGTCTATAGTATTTGTCAAAACTGACTTACTTAACGGTGGGAACTTATTTTCATGTAATACTGATATTTATAGTTACAACACTCGACGTAGAAATCATGTTCATCAAGTGTCAGTATCAACAGCTCACACAATAAATCCACATACAATACATGTACGTTACTTTACAACGCATTGCCAGATGAAATTAAACAATTAAAATTGGTACACAAATTTAAGTTAAAAGTAAAATATTTTCTGCTGCAAAACTGTTTCTATACAATTAGAGACTATACTGATCGTCAAAAAGAAAACTAATGTTTACTTGAACAAAAACAAGATAGAGTATAATGAATTAGTTTACATTTGTACAGTATGTTTTTTTTTTAAAAAAAGACTCAATATGCCTGTAACAAATAATGTATTTACTTCCGGATCAATGACCCCCATCTCGATTGTTTTTGTCTAGTTTCCCTGATCCATTGAGCAAATGCTGAGATGGCCCCTTGATTTGCTTCTGGACGTAAATGTAGCTTCATTATGCGCACGATTTGTTTAACTTTCCTTTTGCTTGTAGTGGTAGTAGAGCTTAGGGTGAGTTCCTATTTTGTTAACAATACAGAAAAATCAAATCTTTTCGTTCGTTTACCGTTAAAAATAAATTTTTTATAATTCGGTAACGAAAATATCTTGGTTTTTGACATGTTAATCTCTCGCTTTTTTAAATTAATAATTATTATTATTATTATTATTATTATTATTATTATTATTATTATTATTTTTATTACAATTATCTTTTCATCTTTCAACTATTAATAGTTAAATTGTTGGGAAGGGATTCTGAAACTCAAGAAAGCGTGCGCAGATGATTTTCTCCCCCATACGTCACATACAGTTGACTGTTTTTGACTAAATAAATAAATAAATTAATTTAAAAAAAACCACATGTTTCTGACAAAAAACGTTCCAATAGAGGGCATTACACTTTACAACAAATTGAGCCATGATATTAAAGACAAACACAATACATACCTTTAAAAGTAAATTAAAAGCTTTCCTGCTTAACAACATGTTCTACAGTGTGAAAGAATATAGAAATCAGAACACTACTTCCCTTAAAAACATTAATAGAAATTCTTATTCCATTTGACTTTCTGTTTCATGTTCACTGTTCGAGCTTAATCAAAGGAAAAAGAACTGACATATCCCGTCCTGCCTGTGTTAAATTGCAGTTGGATTGATGTAGAAGGAGATTGCCAAACCAAAATTTTATTTCCTTTACCCTGAATTTGCCACATGCATTAGGCATTGTTAACAATAATATTGTTAAATCATTTTTGAATGAATAATATTGTTGTAATATTAGTATTGTTATTACTATTATTAGAAGTGTTATTAGTATTATTGTTAACTTAACTTATTAAATAAGACATATTTGGAATCAAAACATATCAACTCGTGATATCGGCGGAAGGCCTCGTCAGTAAAATCTTCCTTAACAACTTAACAGAACTTAAACTACCCAAAAACGTTCTGAACATGGGACAGCGCGCAATTTTGTTGCAACCAGCCCATATCGTAAAAAATGTTTTATCTTAAGTCGAAATAGATGAAGTTCATTTTCTGTGACCGAACCTGTCCCCAAAACAACTCTGGGAAAGGTGACCATTTTTACCAGCGAAAATGGCTGAGAAAATATACACAAATAGAAATAATAACAACAATAACAACAACAACAATACCAATAAACGTATCGCGTAAGGAAGGAGGAAGAGGCCTCAGACAAATTGAAGCCTCCTGGACAACGCAATAGTTGGGAAATATGGGAAAGTATGTAGTCAGTCATCAAAATGACTCATTAATGAGGTAGGTCATTAAATCTAATCGAGGTATTGGAAACAGAGACATAATAAGTGTAGCAAGTAGCAGGGCGAAGAAAATTACGTAAGACACAGAAAACAGACACTGAATTTCTTATGATACTTAACATGAAATGTGAAACATAAAAAATGTTAAAGAAACCATAGAGATAAACCCCTCCATGGACAATATTTACAAATAATGGATAATGTGCTGATCAATAAAGATCAATCATTTATGTGGCTTAAAAGGGGAAGAATGAAGCCAGAATCGGAAGCAGTTTTAATAGCTGCCTAAGAGTAGGCGCTAATAAATGCCGATGATGTAACGTGTTGCCGGATTATAAATCACATCATTTCAGGATGTGCAACTCACGCACAGACAGATGATACAAAGAAAATGGCTGAGAAAATATACACAAATAGAAATAATAATAATAATAATAATAATAATAATAATAATAATAATAATAATAATAATAATAATAATAATAATAATAATAAAAAATTATATATATATATATTGTAACGAATATTGCGTCATCCCCCGGTGCCACTCCGAGGTGCCTGTGATCGCGGTTACGTCATCTCTCGGCGACAACGAGCTGCCGGCGAGCACGGGTTGCATCACCTGCCGGCGGATTACTCCAGAACAGTCGCGGTGTCCGGAAGGTTCTGGATTGTCTTCACAGGTATAAATACGCGACGGCCGGCGACCGCGAGTCAGTCTTGAGTCCGCAGTGGAAGCTGAACTGTGAAGTGTGTGCATCGCGGTGAATAGCTGTGCAGCGAGTGTGCTCAGTGAAGTGAACCGTGGTCAGTGCATCGTACTGTGGTCGGTGACGTGAACTGTGAAAGTGCATCGAACTGTGATCAGTGCAGTGAACTGTGAATGTAGTGTAAATAAATCAAGAGAAGTGTAGTGTAAAATAACTGAAGAGAAGTGTAGTGTAAATAACTGAAGAGAAGTGTAGTGTAAATAAAGGAAGAGAAGTGTAGTGTAAATAATCAAGTGTTTTCAGTGATTGTGTTAAGAAACAAAATAAACGTTTTTGTGAAAATAATACGAGACTTTTAATTCACCACCTAAAAACGTAACAATTGGTGTCAGGTGTGGGGTATAACGAGTAGTGAATTAAAACATTAATCAAGATGAGTTTCACAAAAGTTTTACGGGATCTGAAAGTGGCCGAGTTGAAGAGAGAGAAGAGAGGGAACAAGACACTTCTGGAACGAAAGCAATATTACAAGAACGTCTTGCAAACGTGATGAAGGCAGCAGGCGAGGATCCAGAGACTTTTCTCTTCGAAACAACGGGGAACTTTTCGGACCTGTCCAGAATTTTAAAAGGAGAATTGATGGAAAATTCCAGAATTTTAAAAGGAGAATTGATGGAAAATTCCAGAAATTTAGAAGCAAGGTTATCGGAAATTCCAAGAATTTAGAAGGAAAGTTAACTGAAAATTCCAGAATTTAGAAGACTGAAAACTCCAAAGCTATGAAGAAAAATTGATTCGAGAAGAAATGGAAGAAAAAATTGAGAAGATGGATGAGAAAATATTGAAGAATGAGGAAAAGTTACTAAATCTGTTAGAAGAAAAGCTGGAGGTTTTTACTCCCTCAACAGAAAAATCTAATATAAACATCGTACAGGAACCACTAGAAATGGCACCAGTAGCCACCGTACGGGAGCCACTGGGAAAAGCACGAGTAAAACCACCTACATTTGATGGCACTTCTTCATGGTCGAATTATTTGAAGCAATTCAAGGCTGCTGCGACGGTAAATGGCTGGTCCGTAACAGATTGTGCTACGGCCCTGATTTTGGCTAGGCGTGGTAACGCCGTCGATATTCTAGAGACAATACCGACCGATGAACAGTCCAACTTCGAGCAAATTGTCAAGAGGCTCGAAACACGGTACGGGCAAGCGCACCTGGAAGACATGTATTTTACCCAGCTAAGGAATCGTGTTCAGAAGCATGGGAGAGTCTTCAAGAACTGGAAGCTGATATTTCTCGTCTGGTGCGCCTTTCGGACCCTGATGCTTCAGAAAGTTCCCTGCAACGCACAGCCGTCCGGTGCTTTATTGAAGCGCTACATGATGCAGAAACACAACAAGCATTAAGACTGGCAAGACCGAAAACCTTAGCTGACGCATTAAGTCAAGCACTAGACTTCCAGGTTGCAAAAGAGCATCGAAACGTGACGGACGAGTACGAGAATTGCAAACCGGCGTCGATACTTATGACGAAAAATATTTTGAGGCAATGGTGGAGAGGTTGGTGGACGCCGCATTTCTAGTGGCAAAAGGCGACAACCTCGATGTTGGAATTGTGGAGAATTAGGGCACGTGAAAAGTCGATGTGACCGTCCACTGAAGCAACAAGGAGAGCAGCAGTCTGTTGGTAAACCTAGCAGCCAGCAGGAAAACTAAAGCAGGTTGATGGAGGGGCATCCATCGACCTGTCAAACAAGAGCCCCACCTTACGAAATACACGTCAAGTCCATTCGACACCGTTCTGACAGCGTTTACGTAGATGCACTCGTAAATGGAAGGCCATGCGTCTTACTTTTGGATACTGGTGCAACCAAGAGCATTATACGAACCGATTTTGCCAAATCATCTCATCTTATGCCGTCCAAATGGACGGGATTTCAGATTCCGTCAAAAAGAATTTCTGAGAAAGTTGAACTCTGATTCAAACAAGCAGCGAGTCAACATAAATGCTGATTTTAAATCATACTGGACAAACAAATAGGCTAAAACCAGTGGATTCGATGAATCTGGATCATGGATTAAAAGTATTAAGAAACAACACGAGAACCTGCCCCAAATGAATTTAAAAGAAATAACAGCTAAAGACATTGCGAGTGCCATAGGAAAGACTCAAAGTTGGAAATCTCCTGGACCAGATAGGATCCAAAATGTCTGGTTGAAATACTTTACTCATGCTCATGGAAGCATTGCACGCTGTTTCACTGAAGTGCTCAATAACCCTGATAAAATGCCTGACTATCTGAGTGAAGGAGACACTTTTCTAATCTTCAAAAAGGGAAATGAACATACTCCTATGAATTATAGACCAATAACATGCTTATCGTATACAAGCTCTTCACTTCTGTTATTAGTGAAAAAATACACATCCACTGTGCAAATAATAATATATTTGAAGAAGAACAGAAAGGTTGTATTAAGGGAGCTATGGGATGTAAACATCAACTCATCATTGATTCTGTGGTCTTAAAGCAATCTCAAACAAAGAAAAGAAATCTCCACATCTGTTACATTGATTACAGCCAAGCTTTTGACTCCGTTCCTCACAAATGGCTAAACAAAGTACTGGAAATATACAAAATCTGTCCAAATGTAAGAAATATTCTTCAACCCCTAATGAATAAATGGCGTACAAATATACGATTCCAAGGTAATGTCTCGGGAAAAGCTGATGTCCGAAAAGGTATATTTCAGGGCGATTCCCTATCAGCACTATGGTTTTGCCTAGCTCTAAACCCACTATCAACTCTTTTGAATAACACTAAATGTGGCTATAGATTTAACATGAAAAACACAAAAAGACTAACCCATTTACTGTACATGGATGACCTTAAGCTCTACGCCGAAACGCATGATAAATTAGAATCGCTTATAAGTGTAGCAAATATGTTCAGTGATGACATCGGAATGAAGTTCGGTCTTGATAAATGTGGTATAATAAATATTCATGAAGGAAATGTACAAAACACAAACCAAATTTTCTGTGATATTAAACAGATATCACCTGAAGAAACATAACGCTATTTGGGAAACCCTCAGAACCATCGACTGGACCATAAGCGTATCAAGGAGGAACTTCGAATAAAATATGAAAAGCGGCTAACAAAGTTGTTAAACACTTATTTATCAGGGGGTAATCTGGTTTTAGCTATCAACACCTGGGCTGTGTCGGTCCTAACCTACTCGTTTGGTATCGTTAAGTGGACTGAATCTGACCTGGAGGAGCTGGACAGATCAACGAGAAGACAGTTACATAAATTCCGTTGTCTTCATCCAAACTCCTCAGTAAAAAGATTATATCTATCTCGAACGATGGGAGGCTGTGGGTTGGTTAATATAAAAACCCTTTGCCTGAGACAAGAGGAAAAAAATGCGACAGGTCCTTTTAAACTCCACCGACATATTAATGAAATTAACAGTTAATGAGGACCGCGGCTTCACTCCGTTGAACCTCCATGAACGAAACTATGATTTAAACATCTCTACCCCCCAGTCGAACTTTAATGAATGGAAACAACAAGAAATACAAGGAAGATACCCAAAACTCTTGTTTCGAGATGATGTAGACACACGTTCCTCGGAGGAGTGGCTTGTGGAGAAACAAATATACCCTGAGACCAAGGGTTTTATAATATCAATTCAAGACAGAGTTATCAAGACCAGAAACTATCAAAAGTATTGTTTAAAAGAAGATGTGGTGGATAAATGTAGGAAGTGTGGAGCTGTAGGAGAAACTATAGAACACATCACAGCTGCATGCTCTTCTCTCTCAGACAGTGCTTACTTAGGAAGGCATAATCAAGTTGCGAAAATCGTGCACAGGGCAATTGCAATAGAGCATAAATTATTGGATGAATCAACACCGCCATTCTATAAGTACGCCCCTCCTCCAGTGCTGGAAACAAGTTCCACCCTTTTGTACTGGGACAACCCAGTTTTAACTGATCGTATTGTCGATTACAATAGGCCAGATATTCTCCTTATAGATAAAAAGGAGAAAGAAGGAGTAATAATAGACATCGCAGTACCATTATCCCACAATATCAAACAGAAAGAAATAGAAAAAATTTCGAAATATGAAAACTTATCTTATGAACTAAAACATATTTGGAAATTATATTCTACCAAAACATACCCACTCGTGATATCGGCGGAAAGCCTGGTCAGTAAAAACTTCCTTAAAACTTAACAGAACTTAAACTACCCAAAAACGTTCTGAACATGGGACAACGCGCAGTTTTGTTGCAAACTGTCCATATCGTAAGAAAATGTTTATCTTAAGTCCAGATATAAGATGAAGTTCTTCTTCTGTGACCGAACCTGTCCGCAAAACAACTCCGGGAAAATGAGCATTTCTACCAACAAAAATAGCTGAGAAAACGTAGGATGATGATAGTAATATTAATAATAATAATAATAATAATAATAATAATAATAATAATAATAATAATAATAATTATAATAATAAGATATGATAATATAATAATAAGAAAATATGGGCCCAGAGAAAACACAATCATCATAAAGGAATTCAAGTTCAAACGCTCTCTTTAAATGGGAAGAATCGTAATAATAATAATAATAATAATAATAATAATAATAATAATGATAATGATGATGATAATAATAATAATAATAATAATAATAATAATAATAATAATAATAATAATAATAATAATAATAATAATAATAATAATAATAATAATAATAATAATAATAATAATATGAGTGCCCCGAAGTCCAGCCTTACGTCCGAACGAAGAACATCTATGCCACGTGGGGGACCGGCAACGTTACTAATGTCAATAACGGCTAACAGGGCAATAGCAACCCATAGCAATAAGGAAAGTCGAATTAACAGTCGAAAGGCCTCGGAAAATAAGCCGCTGCCTGGGAGCACCAGGGCACGTTGGTCGTGACCGTTTGCAAGCCGCTGGTGGTGTGTTGTTGAACAGGCGGGCACACACCGGGTCACCCGAAGCCGATGAACGCAGCAACCAAATACAATCAGCTGCACCTGCAAACAGTGTTTCCTGGACATCACTCGGGACCACTCAGGCAGGTCTGCCACGACGGAGCTGCCACATTGGACTGCTGACATGAATGAAAACATTGTAAGGGTATTCCAGCGCACTATCCGTTGCGAAGCAGTCTATTTAGGTTACCGGCAGTAATTATATAAACGTTTTATGGAACTTTACCCACACTTCACTGAAATTACAGAACAGAATGTAACAGACCGAAGAGCATTAATTTACAAGTCTGAAAAATAACACTACCAAGGAAATTATGGGGTAGGGGCATCTTAAATATTAGTAATCTCCATGCAAAACTGATAATGGACATGAGAGAGTATTTCAATGAGAAAGCCTTGTCATCTCAGCTATATAGAGTAATACAGCAAGTAGACGAGAACTATACACCACTCAACCATAAACAAAAAAATGTATTACACGAACAACCAACACAAGCCGAGCTCTTAGAACAATGGAAACAAAAAGCTCTCCATGGTAGATATTCTACAGAAATAGCCAAATCAAATATCGACGCCTGCTTGTCGTACAAGTGGCTTAAAATAGGATATCTCTACCCCGAGACTGAAGGATTCTTGATAGCAATTCAGGACCAGGTAATTGCAACACGAAATTATCTCAAGCACATTATTAAAGACCCCGAAATGCCTTCCGATATCTGCCGGGCTTGTGGTGTAGGCCAAGAAACGATCCAGCACATTACTTCGGATTGCAGTATGCTGGCCCCAACGGATTATAAACAGAGGCACGATACGGTAGCACGAATCATCCACGCCAAACTTGTAAGGAAATGTGGAATTGCTGGTGAATTTGATTCACCCTACTACAAGTACCATCCAAAAAATGTCATCAAGAACATCTATAAATTATACTGGGACCGAGTAGTATTGACTGACAGAACAGTCCATCATAACAGACCTGATGTAATAGTCTGGGATAAATCTAAAAGAAAAGTATGGGTGATAGACACAGCAGTTGTAGATACCAACAACCTCAACACAACACACAAAAAACGCAAAAGTACAGAGAACTTACACAAGTTGTAAAGGAGCAGTGGCATGTATTGGAGGTGGAGATTGTGCCGATCGTTCTCTCAGCAACAGGTGTAATACCTACCGTCCTGAAGCACTCTCTGAACAAACTGGGGATCGAAACAAACATTATCATCAATCTACAGAAAGCTGTGATCCTGAGCACATGTTATTTAGTCAGAAGATTTATGGGTTCCTAAATAAATTTAAGAATTATTTACTTTTTAATTTATAAACTAGGTGTTTAAATTTATATTTGTGTTATATAACATAATGTTTACCTTCTAATTAGTTCTTAAAATAAATATATTTTTGTTAAAAGTAATAAACTACGGAAATCATGCTTTGATAGAAATATCTGTATGACTCCTCAAACATGTACCAGAAAGCTGTGAAAATAATAATAATAATAATAATAATAATAATAATAATAATAATAATAATAATAATAATTAGTTATCAATAAAATACAAAAGTATGCAACAATCATAGATGTAGGCTGTCCACTGACAAAAAATCTGAACAAGATAGAATCGGAGAAGATATCAAAATACCAGAATTTGGCAGCAGAAATCCAACATGTTTGGCAACTGAGTAAGATTGAAATAGTGCCAATAATCATCTCAGCCACAGGAGTGGTGACAGACCGATTTGCTTCAGGTCTTACAAAAATAGGATTATCAAAAGGAATCTGCATAACCATCCAAAAAGCTTTAATCCTACAGACTTGCCAATTGTGCAAAATTTTAAATTGAAGACGGACAAAGATGAATTTCTTCTCCGTCTTTCCTCAGATCTGTCATTACCAGTTGCATTTGCTAGAACCTAAGTCGTATGAATAGATGAATGGTTCTCAATGCTTACTGAGAAAAGTACAGAAATAATAATAATAATAATAATTATTATTATTATTATTATTAATAATAATATTAATATTATTAATATTAATTATTAATAATTATTATTATTAATAATTATTATTATTAATATTAATATTATTAATAATTATTAATAATATTTATAATTAATAAGAATTATTATTATTTATTATTATTATTATTATTATTATTATTATTATTATTATTATTATTATTATTATAACAACAACAACACTCTTGATCAATGAAAAAATTTATGAGCATTGTGAAAGAAATGGAATAATAGCAGCGGAACAAAAATGATGTATTAGAGGTGCTGTAGGTTGCAAACACCAACTTATAATAGATTCTGTAGTTTTAAAACAAGTCCAGAGTAAGCAGAAAACTCTTCACATGTGTCATATAGATTACACAATAGCGTTTGATTCAGTTCCTCATGATTAGTTGATAAGAATAATTGGAATCTACAGGATTTCTCCAAAGATCATAAACACTCTACAGTCGTTGATGCTAACGTGGAGGGTAAATCTGCATGCTAATAAGGAGAAAATATGCACAATGGACATTAAACGTGGGATATTCCAAGGAGACTCTTTCACCCTTATGGTTTTGTCTGGCCTTAAATCCCTTGTCATCACTGTTAAATAATGATACCATTGTCTACAAAATTAATTCATCAGATCATAAGATATTAAATAATCTTTTATTTATGGGCGATCTGAAGCTTTATACTGGAACACATAAAAAACTCTGATCCTTAATAGATACTACCAAGAATTTCAGCCAAGATATTAGGATGAGATTCGGTTTGGATAAATCGTAAGCATACGGAAAGGTAAAGCAGAACAGTTAGATAAAAATGTCCAAGGCATAGAAGAGTTGCAACCTGATGCTGCTTACAAATATCTCGGAATACAACAGTATGAAACTTGATCACAGCGAAATTAAACATGAGTTTACCGAAATGTACAAGAAGAAGGTAACCAAAATACTGAATACGAAGCTAGCTGGGAAAGCATTATTACGGCCATTAACAGCTGGGCTGTACCTACGCTGATATACAGTTTTGTTGTAGTAAAGTGGTCTGATGTGGACCTAAATTCATTGGATAGGCTTACTAGAGGGCTTCTTACAAAATTCAGATGTCTACACCGTAACCCTTTTGTGATCCGTTTGTATTTACCAAGAAGAGAAGGTGGTCGAGGGCTAATTAATATTTTTAAACTCTGCAGAACCCAAGAACAAAAAATGAGGGACGCTATACTTAGGCCTGAGGATTCCCTCATGAAAAAGATGGTGAGCGCTGACACTGGATACACGCCACTTAATTTAAGCAACCAAGGCCCGAATATTATAATACCGACTCTAAAGGAGGAAATACAAAATTGACAGCAAATGATGTTTCACGGTAAATTTCCAAATTCTCTGTTGAACCGTATGATTGACAAATCTGCGTCCTTAAAGTGGTTGAGCAATGGTTACTTGTACCTGGAAACTGAAGGTTTTGTAGCAGCAATTCAGGATAGAGTAATAAGAACTAAAACTATGAAAAACATATTTTAAAAACTAATGATATCGACAAATGTAGAAGTAACAACGGAGAGTCTACTGAGCACATAATGACTGGGAGCAGTACTTTGTCAGAGAGTGCCTATTTAGGCAGACATAACCAAGTGGCAAAACTCATTCACTGAGAATTAGGAATGAAACTTGGAATGTTGGAGAATAATGTTCCAGCATACTCCAAGTATGAACCAGATGCTGTGCTCGAGACGAAGACGCACGTCTTATACGGGGACCGGCCTATTATGACGGATAAAACACTTGATCATAACCGGCCTGACATCCTCATAATAGACAAAGAAAGGAAAACAGCCTCTATAATCGATGTTGCAATCCCTTTTATTTATTTAGTCAAAAACTGTATGTGACGTATAGTATTTTGACTCGCTTGTTGTGACTCAAAATTTTGTGTTGTGACTCAAAATGTGACTCACAACTTGCGGAAGTCCGAAGCAGAAAAATTCAGAAAATATGAAAACTTAGCATCTGAATTTAAAAAAACATCTGGAAATTGCATATCTCCCATTTCCCCATGGTTATATCCGTGGGAGTCGTCACCAGGAACTTTAAAAGAAATCTTGGGAATTTAGATATCAAAAATATCTTTGATGAAGCCCAGAAAGCCACTCTTCTTCAAGCATGTCATATTGTTAGGAAATTTCTAAATGCGTGACATTCATGTAGGTCAGGATGAATTTCCTTCCTGCGCAGTCCGAGCCTAGTCCTATGACATCAATTGGACAGGTGAAATATTTCCCTGCTAAAGCAGAGAAAGGGTGAATAATAATAATAATAATAATAATAATAATAATAATAATAATAATAATAATAATAGTAATAATAATAGTAATAATAACAACAACAACAATAAATATTTATTGAGTCACATATACCATTACAATCATATTCTATGTGACGAGGCAAATGTGATGTATGTAGAGGGAGTACAATCGCATGCATCTTCCTGCCCACGATATTACTAATAAAACTAAAATTAGTTAATTTAATAAAACTAATATTGCCCACAGGCGATCGGACAGGGGTTTTGAAAAATACATTGATCCCCTAAACGTGTATTTCCGTCAAAATCTCGATATGAATTTTTTGCGTACGTACTACTGTACGTACAATACTTTCTCTGAAGGAATAAGGAAAAGTAAATGTAGGCAATTTCATTTTACTTATATTAATCACACGAAATTATTCACTATAGATGAATACTATTCTATATTATATTCGAATATAATACGAATATTTATTATGTACTAATCATTTAGAATCACTCTCCGTGTTGTTTGGGTTATGTTTTACCATAAAAGGCAAAGCAACTGCTCTTGCTTAGAACCCGAGCATCACCCAGAAGTTCTAAGGAAAGCCACGCCCATGCCTTGCCCGAACCTCCTTCTCCGACCGCGCCCATCTCGGCTGTCACAAGTAGTTGAATTCTCCCTTCACAGATAGCACTGCCTCCGGAGAGTTATTTTCAGATATTCCTTTTATTCCGTGGTTTAAACGCGTTACGGTTTGATCAGACGTAGAGGGAGAAGAGGAGAATAGAGAAGGCCAGCCGAGACCAACGAACGGACTTAGATCCACCGGAAGAGTATAAGTGTTCGTGTATACGGCAATTTCCTTGATAGTGAATGTGTGTGATGTTATAAGTCTAAATTGTTGTGCATTTATAAAGTTCCGTCAAAATGCCGGTGTTTCACACGAAAACGATAGAAAGCATTTTAGAACCTGTTGCCCAGCAGGTATGTGGTGTGCTTCTTTTATAAACGAAACTAATTTTAAAAATAACGTTCAATTATGTGTATTCATAAATACTTTCGAAAGTGTGTCCGAAGCATTTCTCCCACCCAATCTGTTTGGCAATGACGTTTGATAAATACAATGCCAAATTTGAACACGAAAGAATATTTCTTTAACAAGACAAGTTAGCTTCTTGATAAACATCACTTGGGCGTTGCCACAAAATTTTGACAGAGCTGTCGGCATTGATGTCATGTGATAGTACGTCACTGGTGTTAAGTTGTATTTTTGTGTGACGTCACCGTTTTTCACAGCCTTATATGGTCACATGTGTTGACTCCACCTTCAGGTGTGCGCATGGGTACTGCGTGTTGTGAAATGTGACTGACATATCCTTTTGACAAACGACCTGTTGATTTCGGAAAATGTAACCCGTGAAGATCGTAGGGGTCGTCAGTTATTGAAATACAAATTTGGAATAAATTTCTGAAAATGAAATAGCATTTTATTACCCCTTCAAATGTGTGTGCCAACCTACCCTTCCTATTCCTTTGGCTTGTTACCAGAGATGTTCTGAAAGTTGTATTGCTTCTTGAATTGTTACTTTGATTCATGGCAATGTTGAGTAATGAAAAAAAAAGTTTCAAAATCTAATAATTGTCATTTCACATAAAAGGCATTATAGTTTTTGCCTTCATTGCATTCTAGTCTATTGTCTGAACTTTCGAGGTATCGTCTTTTAAAATAGTATTGCCTACATTTTTTGCAACTGTAATTTATAATATAAAGAGATTAAGTAATTCCACATCTTGAATACCTATATTTAGTAAATTAAAGTAAGAGGATGTAAAAGTTGTTTTCAACATACTTTCAGAAATTTCATTGGTACAATTCATACTAAAATGGGTTGCTCTGTAACACAGCTAGCTTGTTTTGCATTGTCAAAATATATATTTTATAAATAAATGAAAAAATGTTGGTTGACATATTCATATATTTTAAATACATCTAATTGAAAACTTAAGAGCCTAAGGAAAATTGCAAAACGCAAGCAATTCGTTGATGGACATTGCTTATGTATTTAATAGATCAAAAAAAGGAAAAATAGGAAATTAAATTTATAAAAATGGTATAGTCAAAGATCTGCTTCAATTTAGACAAACCGTTCCTTGATCTTTAGAACATCTTGCAGAAACATGTAGTTCAATATACTCAATTGTATCATATTTATTTAAAGAAAATTTTTTTTAATTGAGACTTAAATTCTTTCATTTTAATATAATTTTTTCCAAAGTGATTATATTTTAAATTCAAACTTATTAATTTTTACTGTCAAATTACTAGAGTAATAATGTTTTATAACCTCTTTAAGAGCAATCTGTACAAACTGATGTCTTCTTGAAATAGATTGTGTCAAAATTTTTATCGAGTTCGTAAATGGCATTCTAGTGAATGGACTCCCATTTTTTTTAATAAAGGGAAAAATTTTTGTATTCAATTTTTTACAATTTATTGAATCCATTAAAATATTCACTATTAGATTTAGTTAAATATTCATCTTTGGTATATCTCTCTCATTATTACACATATATAATGTAAATGCAGAAATTAAAATATGTTGAGTTGCAATGAGGAGTCAAAGGAGATTATCTATGACAGTTCAGTAATGCTTCATTAACTCGTATAAAGCTTCATTACAATATCTAATGGTTTTATTATAGCAATGAGGATGTCATTATAATACTCTATTTCAAAGAAAAATGGGTGTTAAAAACAAATAGCGTTATCTTATCTGAGACATTCATGTAACGTAAGGGAAACAAATCAAATCAAATTAAAAATGGATTTGGAGCTGTTGTAGATAAGATTGAATAATACATTAGATATAATGTCAGAACAAAACTCGTGATGCAAAAGAGATACTTGTTTCATTATGATGTCCATGTCAAAATTGTTTCACAAATAACTGGCGTTGATTTTTCGAAGATGTCTTTTTCAAAATATGCTTTAAATTAGGTATCGCCACCCATATTGTAGGTTATATGTCTGATCACACTATAAAATATATCTTAGACTTGTTATGATAACATTTAAAATAAACTTAAATATTTTGATAATAAATTCTGTAGATTTAAGTTTAAAACTTATTTTTCATTATTTGAAAACTATTTTCAATAAAATTTCAATATGATTGTCTAAAATGAAATAAATGTTACACAAGTAGTTTAATATGCAAGGAGATTCTTCAAAATACAACAGGTTTGTTTGAAAGGTTTCCAAAAATTATAATACACTTTCATGTGAAAGACTTTAGTTTGTTAAATATTTTAGAAAATATTTTTTTTTTGTTTGAAATTCATCTGTTATGTTTGGTGTAGGTGTCTCGTCTTGTCATTCTGCATGAAGAAGCAGAAGATGGAAATGCTATGCCAGATCTGGAACGGCCTGTTATGGCCGTCAGTAAAGCTGTTGCCAATTTGGTCAAGGTACATAAGTTTATGTCTTAGAATGCCATGTGTTGTAATGGTCTGTCAAGTTGTCTCTGTGTCATTGAAATTAGTTAACAAATTTGCTTATTGATATTGCAGTTAGATTGCTTTTCTGTTAAGTAATAATAAAATTATTGTTCATTGTACAAGTTTCAAACAAAGTCAATCATGTCTTAGATTAAGGTAATTACAGTTACAATACTAACATTTGCATTCAGGTATTTAATGAATCGGTATTAGACAAGCAAATAAGTAATAGTTGTGTACATGTTGAAGTCATGGGACAGTTAGATATTTAAATTCTAGAATAGATAAAACAATAATAGTGTATATTTCTTTTACAAACAGAATATAAATTTAAAATTTAATTGTTTTAAACAAAGTCAACATATGGATAAACTTGGCATAACATACATGCTTATACTATTACATTTACATTACTACAATTACATGTACTTTTGCAAGTGTTTTTTATGATAACACTGCACATTAGATATATACAGTAGTTAATTATTAAATTATTATTAATTATAAATATTAAAGTAAATTACTCAGGTTTTTAATTGTTTGAAACCAAGTTAAAACAGGGATAGAAATACTACATATAATGAATTGAACTTAAAAAAATAAATAACAGTTCGTGAGTAAGTACCTGGGAGTAATCATAGACAATCAGCTACGATTTACTGAACATGTAGAGTATATCAATGGCAAAATGGTGAAAAAAGTTCATATACTTGTAAGTTGAGAAAGATTTTGTCAAAGAACAGCAAGAAAGTATTGTTTAAATCAATAGTGATGCCTCATGTGAAATATTGTTCTACAGTGCTACATGGCAAATAAGACAAATTTATTGTTTTTACAGAAAACTTTCAATGGGTCTTCGTGCTGTACTTAATAAAAGACGTAGAGACAATGTTAAAAGTAGTTACAAGAAATGGGATTATTAACAGTTAAAAAAGAAATTAAAAGAGATGTTTTAACATTCATTTATTGAATAGAACATAATTTGTTGCCTTCATATTTGAACAATTTAGTGCAAAGAAATCAGGATATCCATAATTATGCCACCAGGCGGGCAGATTGTTACCATGTACCAAAGAGTAAAGGACAAAAACTGTATTTAATAACGGATTAGTCATGCATGATACACTACCTCAGGAAACTAAACAATCAGAAAATGTAGAACAGTTTCGAAAGAATGTTGGAATATGGCTTAACAATATGGATTATGATGTTCCTGAATAAGAGATAGAACTTTTGTTTGTTTGTATACTCTATTTGAATGGGTACTTTGTAAAAGTATAATATCTTTTTTTTTTATTAGCCGAGACTTGTTAATAAATAAATATATAATTGGATTTTTAAAAATAAATTAAGAAAATTTTCATAAGTTCTGTGACAGTAAGTGTCGTTGTTGCCAATTTGTGTACTCTTAAATTATGCTGACTGCAAATAGAATAGTTAGGCTTTTTTGTCTGTGTGTGTGTGATACTTGTTAACAGTAAATGGAAGGGTGAGTACTTTGTACAGGGCAACAACTGTCAGGATTTTATTTTAGGAAGAGCTCTTTGCCTGACTAGTCAGGCTGTAAATTGTAGATGCATATAAATATAAACAGGTTGAACAATTAATCTGTTTATATTATATTAAAAATGGGCCAAATATGCACAAATACTCACTAACATTAATCTACATAAGATCCAATTTCAACCAAATGTCTAGAAATTTCAGTTGGATATGCCCTGAAGCAACAGACAAAAATATTTATATTTATTTATATTATGGAATTGTTTGGGAATTTTGGAAGGTTATTCCCATTCACAAGTACAAAATACATGTACATGAAATCAGATTTGGCCCCATTAATTCTCTTTGTATTCATGTTAAAAACCTGAATATAGAAATTTTACCAGAAAACCTGAATTTGATGGCCATAATTCAGTCACACAATTATTGCTATTGTGTCATTCCTTTTTGTTATAGTCTGATGGCAAGAGGGGTGTTAGAAGGAGAGGGTGCACTGTTATCCAATCAGGAGGTTCAATTTCAGAAATGTTTATAAAGATAAATTATTTAAGAATAGAAAAAGTAAACCGTTGGCTATTTATGAAAAAAATATTAATTAAAATGTGTGCATTTTTGTTCTGTTAGTCATTTTAATGATTAAAAATGGAGAGGGGGGGAGAAAAGGGAGAAAAAAGTGGCTTTCAAGACACTCCCAGTGACGCATGGGTTATCACTCTATGAATCCATTAAAAATACTTAATTTCCCGTACTTTTGCAAACCAGAAAGTTAATTTTTACCCCAGACAACAACAAAAAAAGTTGTATTTTAATAGTTGCTCTAATTGTATCACAATAATGCATAAAACTGAATTAATTTATTTCTTAATATGGTTTGTTATGCTATAGTCTATTGTCGTGATGTTGTCAATATAGATTCATGATTAAATTGAATGTCTTTTCATATCTGAAAGGTTAATGATAAAGATTCAGGTTTGTTTGTTTGTGTTTTATAATAAAAATTCATAGTAAAACACTTTCTCCGAATCTCTATAAATTTAATTTCAAATTTATTGTGAGATGAGTTACATAATAATGTTATTTCACTAAAAATTCACAAGCTTTACATTAATGATAATGCTGTGATAATTGGAAGATTTAAGTTTGAATGTATTCTAATATTTAATTTTATATCCCAGGTGGGCAAAGAGACTATTAATAGTAGTGATGATGCCATCTTGAAGCAAGATATGCCGTCAGCCCTCATCAGAGTTGAAGGTGCCTCCAAATTACTTGAAGAGGCTTCTGGAATGCTCAAAGATGACCCTTTCAGCGGACCTGCTAGGTATGCATCTATTATTTATCTATTAACTATTCTTTTGAGTCTAATTTGAATGAATGAAAATTTTTTTTATAACACCATATGAATAAATGTATAATATCAATAAACAAAACAAAATCCATGGCAGTGCAAGGAAAGGACCAAAGAAGAGTTAAAATTGAAATAAATAGGGAAATAGTAGAGCAAGAATTCACATGCCTATGAAACAGAATCGATGTACTAAACCACACTGATGGAGACTTTGAGAGAAAACTAAATAATTACTGCAGAATGTGTGGAACCATTAAAAGACACTTTGGGAAGGATATGGATTCTACTACAAAATTGAAACTTCATAACATCACGGCTAAAACAATGCTTCCATATGGTTCAGAAACATGGGTAATGGAAGACAAAACGCAAAAAATACAAGCAGCACAAAATGACATTCCTAAGGCACCTCATGTGAAGAGACATGTTGAGAAACAAGGACATCAGAAGAAAACTAAAAACCAAAGATCTAATAGAAGAAATTGAAGAATCACAAAAGAGATGAAACTGGATGGAGAGTAACAGACACCAAAACTCATCTGGAAATATAAGCCAATTGGAAACACACAGTGGAAGACCTTTAAAGAGATGGAAAAATCAGGGACACTGAGAAGGTTAATCTACTAGGTCTACTGAACCAGTACAAACAGAAACAGGATCATACCTAAATGCCTGCAGTTCATGATGAATGAATGATGAATATATGTTGGAGCAAATACCGAATACAAACTTGATAAAATGCACTTAAAAATTAAAAAGTAGTTTCAAATATGCATTTAGTCATTCAATTCAGCAATGACATTTCATGGGAAATTTTTTATTAGATCTTTGCTAAATCAAAATAATAAAGATTTGTTCAAAATTATGTTTAATTTTAAGTGTGTTTTAATACTTCAAAGGTGGTACTACAATTTTTTATTTTTATTTTCACATTCAGCCATTTTCAGTGAGTGTAATGGAAAAATAAGTATTTCCCTTGAGAAGAAAGGTTCATGTACACTTCTGTGTAATTTTTGAAAAATGGAACTTCTGCCATTTTGTTCAGTGCATTGTTTTCTATCCATGAAAAATGTTTAAAAGCACAAGTGTGGAGCCATTTTTTAGAAAATCTTATTAATGTATTTTTGGAAAATTGAAATAATTTGTCTAAAGTTAAGCGGAAATTACTAATATTATAAAAACTCTGTGAAGTCATTTAAAGTGCGGATATTGAAGAATAAATTTCTATAAGAAAAATTCTAAGGTTTTAATGTACTCAAGGCCTATCCCATGTTTGTTATCTATTTGAGTAAGAAATTTAAATATCTGGGAGAAATCTTGGGCAGTTTTTGAGAATATTTTGAAAATGTTATGGGGGCAGTATTTTCGAACTTTTCAGTCCCTGTTCCCCTTGAAAAAAATTAAAATTTCATGGACTTCTTTTTGGGGTTTTGTAATAAAACAAAAAGGATGTGTTTTACAAACTCTTATATTGTGATTCCAACATATTAAAAGGCAAAATTACAATATCAATTACACCAGTCAGAGTTTAATCTTCAATGTAAACAATTAAGCTGCTTTTGATTAATTAGCTCTGCAATGTTAGGATTTCTGTTTTGATAATTTCAATATTAAGTCACTTTCAAGTTCATTTTCAACTTTGATTTCTTGAGGTGGGGAGAACGGTTTCACATAAATGAGCAGTGGGGAACACAGTTAAGCACTTGAAAGCTTTTCTGGAGAGTGCTGGATAGTCAGTCATGGTGTATAACCAAAAGTCAGGTAGTTGTAATTTTGAAAACTGTGCCTTGAATGATCTTTCAGTTGAAAGTTCTGCTAAAGAATCTTCTTTTTGTGATGTAAAAGAGATGGTTAATAGCCCATCACATTAGATTCCTTATTCACATGTCATTTTTGTCAGTTGCTAGTAAAAACTCCCTTAGCAACAAGTGCAGTTGCTTGAAATGCTACATAATGTCTATGATCTCCTTTGGAACATTTTCTCCTGACTTTGAATAAAAGCTGCTAAGGAAAAGAATTGCTCAAAGATGGTGTGTCCAACTAGATCCATGAAATATTCATTATAGATCATAAATGTTTACAACACTACCATTTTTTAGGTCAAGATTGTTTTAGGTTTTAAAATTTTGATTGAAGACGACCTCTAATTTGAGAAAATGAGATGTTATGTCTTCTTAAAACTGCCTGCGGATCCTCTGAAACACCATCATGGACCCTTGAGGTTCCGAAGAACCACTGTCCTGGAAGCTTCTTATTACTTCCCCTAAAATTAAAATATATTATAATAAATTGGTGGTAGCAGAGATCTCGTGATATTCCATAACGAGATATAGGGATAATCATCCACAACAATAACAATATATAATATTTGTTTCATGCCCGAAGTTAACTTCCAGGAAAACAATTTTCCATCTTCAGTGGGTCAAAAAAAAAAAGAAAATATTGAGAGATTAACATACAGAAAAACTACAACATAAAAATATAATTGACAAATAAGTGAAATAAAGAATACAATCATAAAATTAGCAAATTAAAAATAACTTTCTGCCCAAGCAACATGGATCACACCTAAACCTTTCCAACTTTTTTTTCCCTTTTTTGTTAGAGACCCACTTAAGATGAGAGATTGTTTTCCGAAAGTTAACTTTGGGCATGAAATAAATACTATATACTGTTATTGTTGTGTATGATTATCTTTATATCTCAATATATGATAATATTATATAATATATATATTATATATAAATGTTCCTTTGAAATTCCCTCCACCTCAGGTTGAGCAAGATCCGAAGAATATCCATTTTTGAAAAATCCGTTGGTTCCTGAGCTAGCGTTTGCATTAGTTAAAAGTATTGAACCACTTCATTATTTATTATGATTTTGACCCTAATATCAAAATATCATTTAACTCCTGTAGTGATGATGAAACATTTGACCAGGTGATGACACATTTTAAGACAAATAAGTATAATTTATATTGTAATATTTGTGAAAATTTATAGTACAACTTTTTTTTAAATGTACATTATGGATTATATAAACTCCTTTTGAACTCTTGAAAATATAATATCAATTTATTTATTTATTTATTTAAATTCATCCAATTCATCCAATTCAACCAATAAAACATATCAGCAATTCATCCCATAAAACATACAAGTAAAGAATTCAAGTAACACACACCTTGGAATGAGTAATTGCAAAGATATGAAAAATGTAAGCACAAAATTATGAAATTAATACAATAAGAAAATTAAAAATGAAACTTACACAAAAAACTCAAAAAAATACATTAGAATGAGTAATTGCAAAGATATGAGAAATAAAAATATAGAAATATAGAAATATACAACCTACACTGTGCTAAAATTATAAAATATAGATTAAAGAAGTATGCACTGGAAGAATATGCATTGTTCCATCAAAATTAACTATTTTTACAATTTAAAAAAAAACTTGCAACTATGTATTATAAGTATTGCACATTCAATTTTTCATCAGCAGCTTTGGCCCAAAATTTGAATGCAATTATGAATTGGTAATACTGTTGTGGATGTTGCAGTGTCTAGATGAGGTATGTCAAAACATGCCTGCCTGGGAAGCCCGGTGCTCCTGCAAGCAAGAGCAACTTCTAGCTCTGCTCTCATTTCCTCTCCAAATCTAGAAAGGGGTGGGCACATGCAAACTGAAGCTGTGTAAGGTGTGGAGTTGTGGCTACATATGAAAATATGGTAGATTTGTTCCATCAAACAAGCAAGATTTGAATTATGATTATATTCTTGACTAATTATTACCTAACTTTCTTTTTAAATTCTGCCTTGGATAAACATTTTGTCAAGTGGGAGGAATAGCATAGCACGTCATACGCAGTTTTTAACTTTTTTTTTTTTTTAAAATAAATAAATAAATGTTCAAATGATGAATTCTCTTTGTTGTCATTTTGAATCTGTTTTATTACATTATTCAGTTATTTGTTTTTACAGCAATAATGTGAAATAAATTAACAAGTCTCTGTATGTTAACAATTGTCGCTTTTACCAGACAAGCACCTTTGTTGTATTATTACATTTTAACCCTTCAGCGGTGATGCTGGGTCTGTCAGACCCATGCGGATGGAGTTTCGCATTGAATAAGACATTGAGATTCTCAGTACCTTTTCATCGCCTTCCATGCAGCGGCGTAATCATGACTCCAGATATTCTTATCTATTGTTAGGACTACGACAGCTTGTTTTTTCTATGTCGGGTCTGAGGGACCCAGCGTCACCATTGGCGTCTGGGTAACAGACACGTGTGCTTGTGGTTTGTTCTCAGGAATTTCTTCAACAGTGTCTTTGCCCTCATATCGGAGATCGAATTATGAGTAAAAATTAATTGTACTATATAAGTAAATAATTAATAATTGAATTATCTTATACATTCTGTCACTGAGTAACTCTTTTTTGGGAGGATTTTATTTATTTATTTACTCATGTTATGTTATTACTTTTGCAATATGGCTTTGACTCCCTTCAACATGATGAATGTTTGAGACCAATAGAAGGTAAGAAAATTGTTTGAGAGCCTTTTGAAAAATTGTAAGAATTCTTACACTATATCCGAGTATGGTACTGTCGATGAAAAACTCGAACCTTTCAGAGAGCGTTTTCAGGCGATTTCAGACAGTATATCCCCAGTAAATCGGCAAAGTACGGGATAAAAATATTTGCTGTTGTAGATGCATGAACATTTTATATCAACAATATGGAGGTGTACGTTGGGACGCAACCAGACGGGCCTTTCAAAATTAGTAACAAACCGGAAGATGTTGTGGTAAGGTTCTATAAACGAATCAAAGGCACAGGACCGAATGTTACTATGGACAACTGGTTCACTAGCTACCCTCTTTCACAGAAAATGTTGACTCGCAAGTTGACAATGGTTGGAACAGTGAGAAAAAACAAGCGCGAGATTTCTCAAGAATTCGTGAATACCAAAAGGAAAGAAATAAAGTCAAGTATGTTTGGTTTCCAAGAAACAGGCGCCCTGGTGTCATACCTAATAAAGGAAAAAATGTTCTTGTACTATCGACAATGTACAACAATGACACAATTGATCAAGCTACTGGTGATGCACGGAAACCAGAAATAATTACATTTTATAACCTCCCAAAAAGAGGAGTACATGTCGATAAAATGTGCACTTCTTACAGTTGTGTGATGTTGAATGTTGCTGCCATTAATGGATTTATTATATTTCTGTTCAACACAAGCAGAAATATGAAAAGGCGACAATTTTTTAAACATTTGAGTATTGAACTGGTAATGGATCAATTGCCATACAGAGTGCATCATGTCTTTCCAAAGAGGTCAAAAACAGTGCGAGAAAACTAACCAATACAACACGTCCAACGGAAAAACCAGTAGCAGGAAAGCGAGCCAGATGTGCTAAATGCACGAAGGAGGCCAGAAAGACACAATATTACTGTGTGAAGTGTTACACTTTTTTTGGGTGTGGAGCATTCAAAAATGGTATGTGGAGATAGTCTGAAAAATTGTAATTATATGTAAATATTGTAATCAGTATTCATTTTTGGATAAATAACAAAATATTATAAGCAAAACTTATTGAGTGCACATCATTTGCCATTCCTGTTGTATCATTGTGCCCAGATCCATTAAAACAAAATAGTTATAACTAAAACATTAAGTTGGTCTGACAGACCCAGCATCACCGGTCAGGTTACAAAAAATGGCGTCACCACTGCAGGGTTAATGGATTATTTATTTTCTTCAGTAGAGGAAATGAGAATTAATACACCTAAATTTGGGGCAATAACTGTCAACTAGCTTCTCCAAAAGACTGTCATGAGACAAGTATCAAGTGATGTATCGCCACTCTGGAGCAATTTGTACAACCCTAGCTTTTAAATCTCAAGCCAGTTACTCTGATTGAAGTGCCTGTGTATTCTAGTAAGCTATAACTGTAGCTACTTGGCTGTCCAGAGGAGACTGCATCCTAGGCACAGGTGCCAATGTTTTGGCAATGGTGGCTGAAATGTTGGCAGCTGTGCCTTGGATGCGGTGTCTCCCCAACAGCCACGTAGTTACTGACTCTGGCCTACGCTCTCGTCTAGTAAGCTAGTTACGTTGCCTGTGACCTAGACATTCTTGGACTAGAAAGACGGACATAAGGTCCTCTTTCAGATCAGGACAATCCTAGGTCAAGAAATAGCTTATAGGAAAAACGGACTGATTGAGGGGAGTGGAAGAGGGAAAGAGACGTGAATGAAGCTCCTTAACAAATATCTGTTTCTCTGTGAGTTTATGGTTGTTATTGAAATGTTTGAGAAACTTTTAAAGATGATGTGCCTTTCCTGTTTGCAGAAAGAAGTTGATTGAAGGTTCACGTGGGATATTGCAAGGAACATCTGCCCTCTTGCTCTGTTTTGATGAGTCAGAAGTTAGAAAGATCATTCGTGAGTGTAAAAGAGTTTTGGATTACCTTGCTGTGGCAGAAGTTATAGAGACAATGGAAGATCTGGTGCAGTTTCTGAAGGACCTAAG
Organism: Teleogryllus oceanicus; assembly: GCA_964035755.1. Lineage (NCBI taxonomy): Eukaryota > Metazoa > Arthropoda > Insecta > Orthoptera > Gryllidae > Teleogryllus > Teleogryllus oceanicus. The sequence continues at coordinate 354,456,945 of CAXIVR010000001.1, read as the reverse complement.
TCCATGTTTGAGTCGGGTGAGTATTGTCAGTGGTTCCTCTTCCACAATTTTGACGAGAGAAGCATTGTTCTCTGACAAGCCATGAGTAAGAAACTGAAGTAAAAACTCCTCATTTTTTAAAGAATCCTTGGTCAGACTAAACGATCTCTGGATTTTGAGTATTGTTATTCCTTTACCTGGTAGGAAACATTTTAAGCAAATTTATTAATTTATTATGTTACTATTATTATATATATATATGTAAATACTTACATAATATTTTTATTTATACAAAGCACTACTCAAAACAGAGAATAATTAATGTGTAGGGAGCATTTCTTTGGTGTACTTTGTTTTTACAACCACTGGCAGTGCAATGTGACCAAATAAATAATATTGTTGTGTGTGTCCGATTGTTCCTTGAAATGCCCTGTGTTTCAGGTGTCTCGAGAAGTGGGAGGAAGAGAGAAAGAGCTCACCCATCAGGTGCACCGTGAGATCTTGGTTCGATGTTTAGATCAAGTTAAAACTCTTGCCCCCATATTGATTTGTAGTATGAAAATTTTCATTCATATTATCGCTCAGGGTCAGTATTTTAAAATTCATTAATTTTTTGCAAAATGTTTGACTTGAAATACATTTGTGTAATGTTCAATATGTTTTCATAGGAGGGAAAGGTGGTGAAGAAGCAGCTGAGAACAGAAATTATTTAGCACAACGAATGACTGATGAAATTAATGAAATAATTCGAGTGTTACAATTGACAACATATGATGAAGAAGAATGGGATGCTGACAATATTACAGTGATGAGAAAAGCTCAGAATGCTATTGAAGGAAAATTACGTGCAGCATATGACTGGCTGGAGGTTTGTTATCACTCTAAATTTGAGCCCCGCAATGCTAATGCTTATTTACTCATACAAAATACTAAGTACATAAAATTTGTGTACTCATAATTCAGTTAATTTTATTGGAAATTTCGTCAGTATTTTTAAACAAATTATCATTAGAAATACTTTTTACTAAATGAACAATTTCATAACGCAATCATCATCCTTGTCAATAATTATTACTGTGACACAACTAGGGAAATAGTTTCCTATTTGCAATAATAATAATAATAATAATAATAATAATAATAATAATAATAATAATAATAATAATAATAATAATAATCAGAAACATCATTTTTATCTTCAAAATCACACAATATACCAACTCCTCTTATGATCTCTGAATACATTCCCTTTCATCAATTTTTATATTGATCATTTTCAAAGTCTGTAACACTTCCACTACTTTGATATAAAATATATTTACATTAAACTTTAGTCACAAATTTTGTTTAGTACTCAGAAATACTAAACCTTCATATAAAGATAGAAAGTAGAATATTTATTGAAATGCAAGACTGTCTGTAAGAAGTCAGACTACCAAAATATGCAGCAACTGGCTGTGGTGAATTTCACTAATATAACAAATAGAACAATAGCACACAAAAAGTAGTCATAGTTATTTTAGGGTTAATGCAGTTCTTTTTCAAGAATAAAAAAAGTGTTTATTTGAGAACTCCATTGTAATGATTTGAAACAATATTCATCAATCTGCTGGGTGTTTATTCCGTACACACAACAAAACATTGATGAAAAAATATATTAAGAAATTTGAATAAAATTAGTTTTCAAATTATGGAATAGCCCTTACTATTTGTAGTCATTACTCTTTGTTACTGTATATCCATATTACTGCATTATTACTTCTGAATCTTCCTTATATCATACATTATACCTTTGTATTTATTTTAGTTCTTTAAAATGGTTTTTGCTCTTTTTCTTTGATACAATTGCCCAATCACAATATATGTGTGCATTAAATAATAAATCATTGTTTAATCATGGGAGTAAAATGTGCATTTTTCTTTACAATTTTCCGTAATTCTTAATTTTCACAGAATCTGTCAAAAAAGAAATTTGTTCCCATTTCTTTGCCACAAATAATATGTAAATATTACTGCTTTTTGAAAGTTCTGTTGACAATATAGTTAAACAATTAAATAATATCATCTTCCTTTTTTTTTAATGAACAGGATCCTTTGGCATTGAGAGGAGGAGTGGGTGAAAAATCAGTGCGACAGATTTTGGAACATGCACAGCGGGTGGCAGAACGCTCCCTTCCTCCAGATGCAGAAGCCATTCATAAACTTTGCGGAGATGTGACAACAATGGCAGATGCGTTATGTGAATTGCGACAAGACGGAAAAGGAACAACACCTCAGGTACACGATTATCGTCTTCACTTGACCTAGAAAGTGTGCTGTTCGATTGCTTCAAATTTCTACTTGTATATTCCATAAATTGTGTTAATGATGCAAGACCTGTTTAGTTCAATAATAATTAGTATAACATTTTTTGTGTTGTTATCTTACTTGATATATTTCTTGTATTGCAAGTCAACTTTATTACTGTCTTGTATGTAGTTTTAAAGATAAGATAGTTGTGTAATCGCATATTTACCTGTATAAACTACCATATTTATCTGAATATAAGATGACCCCCAAATTTTGAAGAGGTCTCCTAAGAATTTTGAAACTTTTTAACTAATTCTTACCATTTAGTCAAATTAAAATTTCCAATAGTCTAATTGACCAGAAAATTGTCTTGATGAGAATGAGAAAACTTATTGCTTCAGATACCGCTGTTTCCTTGTTCCTTAACATCATCATCATCGGTTCCTTAAAATCATCATTTTGTCTCTTCTGTATTCATCTTCACATGAATTATGCTGTCTTTCATTTGACCCCATGAAAGAACGTTCCCTTCTGTGTTACCAGATCATCTTCCTGTCCTATTCGTATTTATTACCTCTTAGACTTTAACATTTCTTTCACATTCTTTAACAGAATATACTTAGAATTTGCATTGTTTAATTTTGAAGTGATAGTTGTGAACTGCGAACTCATTCATCCCAATTTCTTCATTTTGCTGGTAACGTGGGAGATGGCAGCAAGTTTCTGAGTTTGGGAAGTTTTTCCTAAAAAAAAATTGTTTTATCACCATTTTCTGTGCTTGGATGTAGAATGCGTACGTACTTCTATCACTGTGAATGTATTTCTTTTCCTCTCTTGCCAAATGCAAATTCACACCAGACAAACCGACAGTCCAGCAGCCTGGTCAATCGATGCATTGTGTAAAATCTCAGCTAGTTTTATTTGTTTACACATCACATATCAGTTATTGCAATGCCATTCCTTTCTCTCTTTATTGGCACATTCAAAAATATGAATTATCTGAATTGTTCAGCAAATTCATGGGTATGCAAGCTGGTTGTCCATTGACATACTTTTATAATAATTGACTAATAACATACAATAAAATCACTCTTTTACACTTTTCATGGGATCCTAGGGAAAATGGTATAAATTACAGGAAGTGTAAATAAGGGGAAATTATTTTTTTTCTTCAAAACTATGTGTGCAGTATAATGCATACATACAATCAGATTATATTATGCTTTAATATGCAGTATTGGATACATAATAAACAATATTACAAGATTGAATAGAAATCTGACCAAAATTTACGACTTTGGAAGTCAAAGGCATATTAACACAGAAGCGAAGTGAATTTAAATGTCACAGTGACACTTGCACAAATCCCTGCAGTCCATTGTTGGTGGCCTTTGACGATGCAACAATGTACTCATTGTTGGATGAAGGGAGGAAAATGGTATTTCTTCTGTAAGAAAAAAATGCCAAGTTTATATTTTCCCAAATTCAATAAAATATTTGTTTTTGGCAATTCGTAAAGATTTCCAACTAGTAATTATTTTTATTTTATTTATTTATTTATGAAATAATAGAGTGTTCTTAAAACAAATTTGCTGTTAAAAATGAATGGAGAATTCCATACTTTGATGTTTGAGCTATTGAAGGATGGGAAAAATTACTTTATTTTAGAATAAGAAACTGTAAAATTGTGAAGGAGGTTGAGTAAAATAAAATTATCATGAGGCTACCTCTCTTAGACCTGTGTCACATGAGCGTTGCATTGCATTGACGCGCATCACTTAACACTAATGACGTCACTGCGTTGATGCCTGTGCACACGTCACATAACGAGCGTTATCAGAGATAACATGATCTTATTCGAAACAACATATGAGCACTCTTGGCGATGTGCATTGTACCCACAGATCAAGCAAGATGCTACAACGTAAGAGATGAAGAGTGTTTTCTAGCTTTCCATGCACAACGCCCACTAGAGCGCTCGTATGTTTCGCATAAGATACAGTGTCAATCTAACGCACTCGTTAAGTGACTTGTATGCGCGGGTATTTACACAGCTGGTGTCATCAGCGTAGGTGATGCATGTCAACGCAATGTTCGGGTCGCACATACCTTATATTTTTCTACCACTGCACGTTGGTCATTTTTTCTACCTTTTTAAATACCTCTTTAATGTCATGAAATGAAAAGTCGTATAGGCCTAGCTGCTCAATAATGATTTTCACTATATGACAATCTTCTACTCTTCATGTAACATGTAACTATAATATCGCACCATTTCAATAGTCTTTCTGTTATGACCATGTTTAAATCGGGATGGTGGCAGGAAAGTGCAGTGACAGTGTCCGTTATGTGCAACATGAAGTGCTTTCCAGACAGTGCTGTGGCAAGCACTGACTGTTGTAAATTGCGGGAAAATTGAAATTACACTATCGTAACAGCGGGGTATTTATAACAATATGAATATACGAAAACTTATGGGACCGACAATAGATGTTGTAAATGCTGGAAAAACGTAAATTGCGGGAACGTAAAAGTAGGGTTTTACTGTATTATAGATGCATGTGATATTTTTTATCATCTTCACAGCTTATTGTTGTGTTTATGCTTATAAGTTTCATGACAGAAAAGCAGTGCAAATTCATAAATCTTAACTGGCTGTGCTTAATCTGCTTAGTAAGATGACCCTGTATTTTTCAAATATGATTTTGAAACAAAAACCTTGTCTTATATTCAGGTAAATGTGATAAATTAAACATTTTCAACAACCCTCAGTTTAGAAATAGTGTTTCTGTCCTACTGGGTAGAAAAGCAGTATTCCTTTGTGGAGTGAATTGGTCTGCCTCTTTCCCTTTTGCCCTCTTGTGTGTAGTTTAATGCAATCAGCAGGACTGTTAGATGATCCTTCTTTTGCCAAGTCCCCCAAAGATCCCTTTTTAAAATAAAATTTTCTTGTGTCCCTATTTTTGTGAAAGTCTGTTTTTTAGACAAAGAACTCTGTGTCATGTTTGGGAGAAGACTTAACTTAATTTTTGTCTTCACCCTCTTATTCTTCTTATATTTTTGTATGCATATTGTATCGCAAAGATTTTGCCTTAACTACAACCAACTGAAGTGCACTTTCATAGGGTCTCTGTAGTCTAGTGGTCAGAGCAACCAGAACTGAGCCTGGGAACTAGAGTTCGGTTCCTACTTGGGGCATCAAATTGTTTGAATTAGTTCTTCTTTCTTTTTTATGGCTCAATAGCACATACACTAAAACTTCATGTACACATTTTTATGGGGTTACTTAGAAGAAACATGGGCCAGGCATAGGCGCGCCCAATGGAAAAGACAGCACTGGTATTCGCACTTTATGCAGCCAGATCTTTAGGCCTGTGGCACAGGAGCATGGCATTGACGTGTGTCACCTAACACTGATGACGTCAGCTGCATTAATGCCTTCTTACATAAGTCACTTAATGTGTGTCGTAGATTACAGTGTATCTTAAGCGAAATGGAACACGAGTGATCTTTGTGACATGTGTTGTGACCGCAACTTGAGCTACAATGTAAGTCATGATAATTCGTGTTTTCTAGTTTTCAATGTGCGATGACCCCTAGGCAACGCACGTTGGCACCAGTGAGCCGTTTTGCATAAGAGACAATGTTAATTTACAATGCGTGTTATATGTCTCATGTTCACACACATTGACACAGCTGACATCAGCAGCATTAGGTGACACACATCAACATAACGCTCATGGGACACAGGTCAAATTATCGATACGAGTCTTAGATTCCCTCAAGTTTCAATATTTCTTTCAAATGCACCTAATTTTTATCGTGCAATATTGGTGAACACTATGCAATGCCACACCGGATGACACTACTGCCCATATGTGTTCATGTAGTTTTGTCCAAAATTTTAAAATGGACTGTTGAAACCAGTTGAAACACCATGTGTAGAATCGATGCAATGAAATTGAACAACCTGAATTCAACACAAAAGTTCTGCAAGTTCCTCTACGATAATATAAATGTTCTCGCTTATTGGTCACCTATGTCATTTTCAACATTATATGGTCTCAAAGAGACTTTCCTTATGAATGTGAAGGGAGCATATGGAGTGTTTCAGCCCAATTCATCTGCCCACTGACCACAGCCGGCCGACACTGACTAACAATGGAGGCACACGGCAGTAGGTCTTGGACCACACGCGGGTCAAAACATGCAAAATTATATGGCTCCAACACCCTCCACTGAGGAAGGTGCTGGGGCAATAAAAATCGTGGTGCTAAATCTATCCGGCCTAGTTTTTGTGCCTCACTTACTGATGAGATTTCTCGCTGTATGTTCGCGTTTTTATAAAGTATTCTTACATTGGTCTAAAGCTTAGCTTTAAGCAGTTTTCTCACCATGCCACGCACTGTACGAAGGGCGTGTACCCGAAAAGAATGAAGGCCACAGGCGACCCAAGCGGGTCAGGTGTGTCAACGTTCGGTGATGTAACGCTGATGCAACGGAAATGTAGCTCTTAAAAGGTTAAACCCCCTGTGCCAGAGATTTGACTTCGAGGTGGGATTTCACTGGGTTGGATACAAATTCACAAATCTTGGGAACTATCATACATCATTTATTGAAATTTTCAGGACATACTTATTAGGTTTTGAGGGTATGATATCTTGTGTAACAAATACCATGGTGTAATGCTATATTACAATCAATGTACAGGAATTTTTTGGAATTTTTTTTGTTCCCATGTCAGCTGTTTGGAAAATGGCAATTGTTTTCATTCAACTATTCTGGCCAACTTTCAAACTATTATCATTATCGTCAAGTAGCATCATATTTTCATCACTAGAATCATCACCATCAAATATTTCATCTACCACAAAAGGAATTTCCTCAGGACACAGAGATTTGTTGCTACTGGTACTCGTACAGGCATCCATTTTCTCAGCAAAATAAACAACGTATTTCAAAGTAGATTTCTTTATGACAAAAGCATTATATATTGATTAAATATATAGATATCAAAAGATCACTGTTTCGTGCTTCATCAATAAAAAAAATTTCTGCGTTTGAATGCCATCTGACAGAGATCTAATGCACTCCTTGAATGTATGAGCTAGCACATCGATCGATGTGCTTGGGAGTGAAAGTGTTAAATGGGATGACAATACTTCCATTATTGAAGTTCATATTAAACGTTTAGAGGCTAATCATTCATTTTATCATACAGAATCATAAACTATTGGTATTGAATTGTACTTGCTTTCATAACAGTTTATTTTCAGTGGAAAAGTCATGGTTGTTTCTGGTTGTGTTAATGTTGAAGCATGAAATTTTGCATAATGAGGCATTCCATGTTAGCTGAAAAATTCTTTATAATAACTGCTGTAAAAACATAATAAACAATTTCTTTGTCTCTCCTTGCAGGCAGAATGCTTATCAAGAGGCATTCAAGAAAAGTTGGCAGATGTCCAGAACCTAGTAATGCGGGCTGTAGTGAGCATGGAAAAGTCTGGGGTGCAGCAACCTGCACACACTGTGTCTGGTCGTCTGGAGCAAGCACACCGCTGGCTGTCAAATCCAGAGCGTGATGACCGTGGCTTGGGTCAACAGGCTATTGCACTAATTGTAGATGAAGGAAAGAAGGTACAGTGGTTATCACAATGTGTATATTGTTCGCACGTAATATTTTTCTGTTTCATGGTGCTGGTCCTAGCAATGCATACTTTTGCAACACTTATTTTATTCTCAAATGACATGGCTTCCGCTATTCTTGTTTAATGTACATGATAAATGATGAACCAGAAAGGGTATTTCATCATTTTAAGGCTTCAGCTGTTTTTCAATATTCTGTAGCGTGCTTATAATGTGAGAGGGAGACAGGAGAGTTGTAGTATCATGCTACATGCTCTTCAACACTTTTGAATAGCTATCATAATTTAAAAACCTTTGCACTCGTATGTAACTTTCATCCATGGTGGCAGAAGGGAATCACTCAGTGAAATTTATCGTGAATTGGTCACTAGAGTGAAACCTTTGTTCAGTAGTGAAATTCATTCAATACTCCAAAATAGACATGCATTTTGATAATGTTTGATAGATTTATGCATGTGCATAATTCCCATACTTAAGCATGTTAGTATAACTTTAGAAAAGTTAACATATTTTCAATATATGTTTGTAAATGCATGGTGTACCATTGTATGTAGTTGTGTTATTTTCTTTTACTTGTTTTGTAAGAGTAAATTTTTTAGTACGTACAAGTACAATGTTGAGTAATTATGATTACCAAATTTAGTCTTAAACAGAAGGAAGAATCTAAAACTGGTGATCCTGAGACAGAACATACTTTATCAAATTATTTGTAATAGGTACGTAATGTTATAATACTTCATGAACGTGCAAAACGTGTTTCCAACCAATAAACGTTTTTTCTGTGTGGTGAGATTCATACTTGCCGAGTAAGCATGCACATATTTAAGTTACCTGTATGGCACCTTACCTCACTGCCAAACTGAACCTCCCTGATGTGATAAAAACTAGTGGTGCTACAAGAGCATAATCTTTCTAATTTCAGTAATGATAAAATTATAATACTGCAATTTCTATCCAAATTAACACATCTCAGCCATCACTTGTAGAACTCATTTCTAGATAGAAATGTGCAAAATCATTGAAATCCGTTCCCTACTTGCTACCATTCATTGCACAAAAATTTAATTCTTTTAGAGGTTATACGTTATCATTAATTCATCAATACAAAACTCTCTTCCATACTCCCAGAAACACCGCCCAACAAGGAGAAGGTGCTCTGAGAATTTCAAACTGTAGTGCCATGACTTTCCATTGTGCATTGCAATGCGAAAACTCCTGAAAAATTCTATCAAAAGATGTGTGTGAAATTCGAAATTTTGCAAAATTATAGTAAATTACTAATATTTTTAAAACCTTACACATGATCTTCCCTAAAAAACCGATTTTTTTATAACAGATTTCATTTAACAAAAAAAATGTTAGCATCAATATCGTATATTTGCAATTTTCGAAGTTATAGTCTTTGCTGAAAATGGCACGAGCATTTTCTTTACTGTTTTTGGTTACATATGAGGAAAAATGTACAGAAAAAATTTGGAGCTGTTTTTGAGGATAGGTTTCTTAATGGCATTCACTTCAAGCAGAAATTACACAAAACTATCTCTCTCTCTCTTTTTTTTTAATAATTCACGGCTTTAATTTAAAGATCTACCTCAATTGCAAACAAATTTAAGTTGACAAAAATTTCTAACTTCAATATTGTCGTAGGAGGTCACTGAACAAATTTTGAATTTTTGAACTGCAATTTTCAAAAAAACATAGATTTGAACCAAAATAAGACCCATGCCATTTTTTATAGGTTCTTTGCACTATTTAAGGACAAAATTTTATTTAAAAAAATTTGAAGCCATATTTGCTCAAATTTTGAAAATGTTTTTAGGCTTCTTGTAAAATATTCCCAAAGATTAAATGATCCATTTCACACTTATAGAACCTCAAGTTCGTTCAGTTCTTCAATCAGAGAATTGGAGATCAAATAACAAGAATATCAATTTTCGGTTGACACAGACAGGCAGACTGAAGAATGGGAATGTAAGCAGACAGAGATCGGGACAGTCTGACTGAGAAACAGACATTTTGCTGTTATTCCATTTTTTGGGGTTCAAGGATCCACAAAACATGGATTTATTTATTTATTTATTTATTTTATGTCAAAAACAATTAAAAACTGTGTCTGATGTGCTATGGGGAGAAGCGAATTCTGTGCATGTTTTCAAAATTCTGAGATCTCTGCCCTAAGCCATATACTACTTGAATTTTGAATACAGAGAAAAATGAGTGTTTTTTTTTTTTTTTGCAAGGATTGTTAATAAAATATTTGCTCCAATGTAATGAAATCTATTTTCAAGGATAAATAAGCAATCAATTTTGGGCTCTAATCCATGATGTCCTTCATCAAGGAATAATACTTCCTGTGATGATAACATGGAGAACGATAATTTGAATAACTATATTTCCCACTGAATTCTAGAATATGTGCACAGATAATGAAAATACATTTATGTCCAGAAGCAAAACAAGGGGCCATCTCAGCATTTGCTCAAAGGATTAGGGAAACAGGGTGAAAAACCTGGCCAGTCATTGACTCAGAAGCTGCGGTACAATATTTGTTAGAGGTTGTTTACAATTATACAGTCAAAAAGGTAAATAATACATTAAGTATCACTAAGTACATGTGTAGTAAGATTCTAAGTACATGTGTTAGAGGAAGTAATTTACTACTTGTAGGAACAAGATTATCCACTTTTTCATTACCCGGGCCTGGCAATAAAGTACAAAGAATTAACCACTTTTTCGTTACCTGTGCCTGCCAAAAAGAGTTGCCGATAATTTGCTGATAACTTTCTTTGCAAAAAAAACATAATAAATAGTATGATTTCAGAAGTTTCAAATAGGTTTTGAAATAAATTAATAGTTAACAAAGGAAGAACTATTTCAACGTTTTTGGGTTTAAACTGGCAATTCTATGTTACTTTGAAAATTAACAGTATGCAATTAGCGGATTATGTAACAAAGTTTCTGGGAATTCAAACCTCAAACTGTGTAACTGAATTAAACACTAAATTAAGTTCATTATGTTTCACATTCAGAATTCTTGCAAAGTCTGTCAGCCTTCACTCAGCTCCTGATTTTGCAAATGTACATTCCTCCCTAAGATATGATATATTTTTGGGAAGCTCATCCTATAGTACTCAGACTTAGATTGCAGAAAAAAATTATTTGAATAGTAAGGAAATGCCATCAACTTACAATACTTTGTCTATGCTGTGTGAACTGTATGCAAGAAAGTATAAAGTTGAATATTTGCATTTGCAGTTTCCAAATATTCAGAGATGTTCTTTTACATTATTTCAAGATCTAGTATTAAAGAAGAGATTACATTAAGGAAAAAATCTCTCTATTGTAAAATAGTGAAGTTTTTCTTTGCTATTTTTGAAAATCAGAGATTTTGTAGAAATGTTAGGTGCAACAGTTTGTATACAACACTGCATAAGCAGAAAAAATTTAAACCAAAAGTTGGAAACATTTTTGAAAAAAAAATTAATAAATTTCATTAACTTCAAGCAAAAATCATATGAAAACTATTATTTTCAAAAAATTGTGTATGATCTTATTTAAAGATCTAATCTCTATCATCTATAGTATATTTTTGCAATGTTATTTTTTCGCAAATTTTGAAAATGTAGAGTTCAAATTTGCAGGGCCACTAGTTTGTTCAGATCATTGGGGGCAATATTAAATTTGGAGAAAATGATCTAAACAGTTTAGACACTTAATACATTTTGTGTTGACCACAGATGGATGGAAACACTGACACACACATACACGCATACATATCCACACATGCATGATGAGTTCTACTACACAAGATTTTAAAGGAAGTAATCTGCTACTTATAGGAACAATATTCATCCTCTTTTTGGACACATGGTTCACCCAATAGAAGCTTTTCTGTCAAGAAATCACCAATTTGTGATTCAGCACTATCTGAGAATGTACACAAGTACTTACTCTTCACTATCTGAGTATGTACACAAGTAAGGTAATTAAGTAAAAAGAGGGTTATCAGAATTGAAATTGCATATATATGCTTCAAATATTACCATATTGCAGTTCAAATTTCTCACTACTGCAGTATTTTTGGTTGATTAACAAGTTTCAATTTTTTGTTGATATTTTTTCTAAATACATAATGTAAAGAAAGATGTTTCTTAAATTTTTAATATTGAAGATGTTAGAGATATCATTATGTGCAGTATTAAGTACTTTTGATTTTGTGGTGAATTATTGAAATATATTTATAGTTCATTTAATTTGTAGGGAAAAGGAGAACATGGGTCAATTCAAATTAATAGATGGCTATTTTAAATGCAGAACGCTTGGCAACCCTAAAAGCATTGATATATTTTGAGAAGTAAGATGCATTGAATGGGGGGGAAATTTCTCCATTTTTGAGATGCTGCAACCCTTTCAAATAGTTTGTTTGGTGAATAACGTTTGCTACTAGTGTAACACTCTAATAGCTAGTCTTAACACATTTAGGTTGCCAATCGAAACAGTCAAGTGTTACTTTTACCTTCAAATGGACGCTGTTCACCGTAGTTCCAAATGCAAGTTTTACATTGTGTTTTGACTTCACTTTTACTCGGTGTTGTTTTGCATGCTGTCTATATAGGAGGCATGGCTATTATATATAGTTTGTAATGTATTTCACTTAATACAACACTGCGTTCGAAATTGAATTGCTAGGAAGGAAAAGTTGAAGAGCTGCATGGCAATTGTGTGTTGCTACCTTCATTTTGCTGAAACCTGAATCTGCAAAATTTGTACAACGCATACCACATGAAATCGATGTACAGTAAAGTGAGACAAAATCCGCAGGTAAATCCGTTGATGGGCTTATTTGTATGACAATGTTATAAAAGCATTACTGAGTAATGGAGTAAAAATACTCTTGACGCTCTCTCACACAATATGGATATCAAGTCTGCAAAAACATCAATATTTATTCTAGCATTTTCTGAGACTTCATTCACATTTGCTACCATTTTATACAAAGTTGATTTCCTCATATAAGTATCCATAGAATTAGAGTTATATAACTGTCGATAAACTTAAGCAGCATAACAAGGAACCAGCAATGAAATCTCTGAATGAATATAAGGACAATGTAAGATATTTTTCAAAACTCTTAAAAATAAAACTACTCTTGCTAATCGACAACTCTTGACAAAACTTTGTGTGTTAAATTTACTATTAAGATAGTCATTGCTCCGGCCCAAATGTTTATGACCTAAAAATGTTAGAAATATGCAAGCATTTATGACCTAAAAGTTATGAAAATATGACCATAATAAAAATGACTTTAAAAAAAAATTTGGTTTTGATATAAATGAGATATCTGGTCAATGTGGTACTTGAAAACAGCGACTTGGCAGTTTTGATGGAGGCAGCTTCACCTGCTTTGAATGCGTTAACCTCTTCGATAGCTTTTTAATTGGTACAGCAGTAGTTAGCAGCGTTAAGCCATGAACCCCAACGTGTAAGAATGGGTTGAGTTGGAATGGCACCAATGGAACCATTTCCTCGAAATTTTGCATTCGTAATGGAGATTGATAAATATTTTCTTCACTGCAGAAATTAACTTATCTACGTCAGAATAATTTCCATGAATTTCTCCTGCAACTCTATCTACTGCATGAGCTATGCATGTTACATGTATTATTTGAGGGTAGAGTATCTGCAAACCTTTGCCAATGTTCATGATGTAAGGGGCTGCATCAGTGACTAGATGTAGAACGTTTTCTCTCTTCACTCCTTCAGGTCACAACAAAAAACAGCAATTGTTGAGTGGTTAGTTCTGTCCAATGTTTCATAGGAAATGAGAAATTTATCTCCTGCTCTGTCTCCCCTTAAAACATCAACGACGTTTGCATTAGATATGAGAAATCTCTCTGACATGACTGCAACCAAGTATGCGAAAATGAAATCAAAATGATAAAAAGACGAAAATGCTGGGAAAAATACGAACATAATATGAAATATAAAAAGAAAATGACAAAAGGGTTAAAAAACAAAAAACAAAATATGAGTGTATAAGACACAAAATTGCATAATTTTAGTCATTGTAAATAAAATTGTGCTTAACTAATACTTTTCTTGGAAATAACGCAAAGAAAAAAAATATCACATGTCATAGACATTTAGGCCCTACTCATTGCAGATTTCTCTAGGCAGGTAAGCTCCAGTATCTTAATCTTAAAAAATCAGCAAGGAAGAGGAGATGTCTGGAACAAACTATTGATTTGAATGGTTTCTTTTCTAAAGTCGAAGATAGACCGAAGAAGCCTTGTTTCCTCCTCATAGCATGCGCCAAGGAAGGAAAATTCTTTAAAATGGTTAGTGCTATCAGTTTAGCACACCTATAGATAAAGCTTATGGGAAACTGCAAACTGTGACAAAGGAATGGTACCATTCTTTTTGAAGGATGATCAAATTGAAAAAATTCTGAACAGAAAGCAGATTGCTGGCCTCCAGGTGGAAGTGGCCACTCACCCAACACTTAACTTTTGTAAGGAAGTGGTCAACCACGAGGATTTTGCTGCAGAGTGAGGAAGAACTAGTTTCATATTTTAAGAGTCAGGGTGTGACTGACGTCTACAGGATCAAAAGGAGAGAGCATGAGTGAGAAATCCCATGCTTCCACTCTTATTCTCACTTTCGATCTTCTATCTCTCCCTGAAAAAATATGTCTCTCTCCCTTTGCAGTAATTTAAGTGCCAAAGGTTGGGTCATACACAACAGCGGTGTATGGCAGACAGCCCGGCATGCGGAAAGTGCGGAAAATCGATGCGCAAAGCACCACTACACTACACTACACCACCACATTGTGTAAATTGCAAAGGTGACCAGCCAGCCATCTCCAAGCAATGCCTTACCTTAATGAAGTAAAGAGAGATCCACAAGTTCAGAGTCCTTGAGAAGGTGTCCTTCCCTGAGGCCAAACATTGGTTCCAGGCGAGGAACCCTGTTGATCTTTTTCTCGATTTTTTCCAACGCCCTGAAAGCTAAGACTCGGAAGGTAGCAGCGAGCTGCTGCCCAAGTAGTGAACATCCAAAAGAACAATGGGCTCCAAAATATGCTGGGGTGACTGGGACACCCTGCACGCCTGTTCTCGGGTTAATAACAAATGTAAATTGCTCCCAAATACTTTGCAATTCAATCATAAATGTTTCTTTGAGCAAAATCTTTTCATTTCTCTGAACTCAGTTCATTTAGTGGGTTACGATGAACCTTCATTGATTTTTAATTTACTTTCAATAATTATTTTTTATAATGTTAGTAGTGAATTAAATATAATTTATCAGGGGTAATTCAGGTTTTTCTTTCCTATCTTCTTTCTTCCTTTTTTCTTAATTTTATTTTCTTCACAATGTCCTTCCATTTTGTATGCACAATTTTGCACATTAATTGCATGTTTTGTGGCTATTACCTTATATTTTGTGTCTTTGCATTTCATGTTGACTTACTCATGTTTCCAAGATTGAAAAGTGGTTGTGTACTGGTGTAATATTACCTCAGTGATGTTGGTTATGCTGTTATTACCTTGAACATATTTTGATTGGAGTTGATATGTGTTATGTGATGGTGATACATTATTTTCATTTGTCTCCCAAGTATTTTCCTGTTGTTGGAAGCAAATTATTGTTTGTTTTAAGTATATCTTAGGCTAGAGTTTCTAGAATCAGAGAAAACAACTCAGGTTTTTACTGTAACAATAAGTATTAGAAGAAATATACTGTGTTTGTTTAATTGATAGTGGATTATTAATAGTTGGAACTGCATAAGTAGTGTCAAAATTATTTTTTTACTACTTATGTTGGTGTAAAAAGTTCCAACTTACAAGTTTGTGTGAGGAAAAAGAGGGGATTATTGTGTAAATAGCATAAAGTATCCCTTCAAGATGAAATCATTGGAATTAGATTTTATTGATTGGATTTTGTTGTGGGCTTCTGGAACGAGTCACATGTTTGCTCGTGGCTTTCCAGGTGATGCTAAGTCCTTCGCTCTTCTCTAACACTTTGATTTTCATTATGTTGTCTTCTAATGGAGAACGAGCATACATTACTGTCAGTGCCTGGACAATCAAGAGCAAATGTAATATATTTTGTTCTTGCACAGTGAATATGAGAAATAGGATATTGTGTTTGAATAATTTATATTCAACTTGGATTGTGGAAAATGCATGAATGGCACTTTTTAATTTTAGAAATGTGTGAAAGTGTAACCCCACTAAGCTTAAACTGAAGAAGCATGTTGGGTTGTAGCTTCAATTCACTATTTGCACTTTGATCATGAGTAGTGTTTTGCAGGCAACTCATGTCCCTACCATAACATTCACAGGAAAAATGTTGCTCCTCATTGAATTAATACAAATATATTTATATTTTCTTTGCCTTCACCTAATATTTATAACAGTAAATTCAACATCTCAATTATTGCACTCTGAATGTGACTATTGTATGAATTATGTATTGATTTTAATTGTCAAAACTCCATCAAATCACCAGAAGATGTAGTGGATAAATAACCTAGATGGAAAGGAAGAAAAAATGTTTTGAATTTAGTTTTAAGCAAAAATAAATTAAATACCAATGCTATTATGTTATCTGCATCCAGTAGCAGCCAATTTTACACACTGTGTTGTTTTTGTTTGTACTAAAGCATACTAATTAGGAAAACTTTACAATATATTCATTATAGAACATTTTTCTGCATAGATTGTCTTGGTGATTAAAAAGGTTTGGACTAAACTAGCAACTTAAAATTATTTTAAAAGGAAGCATGCAAATCATGATTTTATTATCTTTTAACTGCAGTACACTTGAAATATTTCTGACAGTTTCTCACTTGTTTCTGCTTTCTTACAAGGACCAACGAAAGGTCAGTAATGGAATGAGTAATGTTGTGAGTAATTTCATCGAATTTGTTGGTTTTGGTACTGTGGAACAGTGATTTTATTGTGATTGTTGAATTGCAAACAACATTGCATCTTGTTGAAATCAGTGGTAATATATTTGTATGTGTTGTGTTGTAAATGTAGGGAAATAGTTTCATATTAACATAATGTCTGTGAGATAAATATAATTTTAATTGGTAGCCACTTAATTCCCACAGTTGGCACAGTCGTAAATGTGCTTGGAGACCATTTTGTATTGCACTTATCAAACTAAAATATTTCTTAAGAAACTTCTTTTGGGCTTTTGTCTACTCATGTATTGTCTATTAACTTGGGAAAGTGAACTAGTATGTTCTCTTTTCTTGAGTATCTGTATGTTCACATTTCCCATCACAACTTGTTTATTGCTTTATTCTTTCTGAACAATTATTGAGAAATGTTTTAAGTGTGATGAATTTGTATGGATTAAAATTAAATGTAACATGTTCGGCATTCTGTATCTCCCAAATCCAAATTTTGCATAAATACCTTATTTTTGCACTCGGCTAGACAGCAGTAAAATGAAGTGAAGTTACGCAGCAAAGAGATAGGTAAAACCACTAATCCACCCTCCACTACTCGTTTTTGAGATTATTTCGAACACTGTGCCAATTGGAGGGTTAATGGAAAGATTTTATAAATATTGTATAATTAGCGATATCCTTCATTTATTCACATTTTGTTAAATTTCAATACATGAGTATCCTACAATTACTTAAAAATAATGTACAAATTTGATTGGCTATGTTTTTCAGCTGCACCATATGTATTTTTTTTTTAATTCTTTTCAAATCAGGGCTGTTGAATGTTTGAATTGGCATATAATCTAATTAACGAGTTAAAAACCTGAAGTCATTTCATGACATCCATGCAGTTGACATCATGGATAAAAAATCAAGAAAATTTACAAACTTAATAAATACAGTATTAACCAGTAAACATAGAGTATTACCATATATTTATAAGCTATTACTTTCTTTTAGTAATGACTTACTATTGCTGATTTAATCACTTAAATAGCAGTTAAATGTCTCAATACCTTGATTTTCTGCCAGAGGCAGATCTTTATTTGCCAGTTAATTTCTCAAGAACTTTGATATTCATTACTTATATGTTGGTTATTGAAAGTTACATTTAGCTACATTCCAATGGCCAACGGTTTGATATCTTTCTTTTAAATAAAACAAATGTTATCATTTCCTTAAATTACATTTATCTATGAGTTTATCTCTAAATTAAACTTCTCACCATCATGCAATGCATAGTATCAATTCAGCCTCTGTTAACGCTGAAACGGACAGTGTAATAGGGCTGGGAATGGCACTTTGAAATTTCATGCAGGACTTGCAAAGGCAGTGTTTTCATTCCTCTGCATTGTACTTTTTTTACATTACTGCCTATTATTAGAATTGTAAGTTACCTGGGAAATAAATTTTGATGTGTAATTGTAGTTTTTCTTATCAAGAGTGTTATGCATTTTATTGTAGAGTGCATTACTGAAAATAAATTGTGTAGAGGACGTTGTAATGAAATGAGATCCCTAGAAGATACCTCAGTTGCATGTATAACATTACTCTTTGCATGCATTTGATTTGATTTTTATTGACTGAACGTATGTAAAATATTACATTTTTAGTTTGATTAGATTTAGCACATTAATCATCTGTATTCCTGGTTAAAGGTTGCAGAAGGGCTTCCTGGCATTCAAAAAGCAGAAATCTTGGGTCTTTGTGATGAAGTTGATACGCTATCTCATCAACTGAGTGATTTGTGTCGTCGTGGAATGGGTAATAGCGCCCAGGCTCAAGAAATTGCCAGGTGAGAAGTTTAAGACATTGCATTTACTTGCTTTCCAAGTATAACATTGACATCCTCTTAAGTAACTTTGAAAATAAGTTTCATTGCAGTTTTAATATTTATAGTTATGACTTGTCACTTACTCCTTTCTTTGCCTTATGTGACTCATAAAAAAATAATAGTTTTGGTCACAAAGAAGCAATTTAAATTACTTAACTGAATTGAATATTTTTATTTGATCTGATACTTGGGTTAATATTTTAATATAGTATGGTTGGTTTGTCTTGCTTGTTGTAACATGCAGAAGGGTACAGAACTTCCTCACTGCAGTGGTGTTTCCAGTAATGAAGTCAAGTTACTGTGTTCATACATTCATATTGACAAGTTGCATTGCTTTCATCTCTTGGTCTCTAATACTTCAATTTTGTATTAAAATGCATAGGAATGAATGAACTTTAAAGTTTAGTTTTTTCAAAATTTGTTTGGGTTTTTTTAATTTAAAAAAAAAGGAATTAATTTTTTTTTTTAGGGTTCTATCACAAAAATTGTATGAACTCAAAAATCGAATTCAAAATGCTGTCGTGAATCGAGTTGTGGAAGATTTCATTGACATCAATACACCTTTGAAACAGTTTACTGATGCTGTTCACATGGCAGAAGGTATGATGATATTCTAAAAATCTTTAATAAATTATTGATATAATAAATCTAATTATTTAAAATATAAAAAAATTATATTTATTTATAATATGAAATAATTGTTTATGTTATAAAATTCTCTTAATAAATAAATTGACATAAAAAAAAATCATTGCCACCACTTACATTCAGTGGGCTACTTTTTTAATAATTTTGCATTCAATAAGAATTATATGAAGCAAACAGTATTGTATTCAGGTTATACAGATACAAAACGTACAGAAATTTCACTATCGCCATGCCAATGTTTAAACTTATAGATGCAACCTAATAATAAATTATTTTAAAAATTTTTGTAATGTAATTAAAAAGATAGCAAGAAAGAACTGAAAATGAACTAGAAATATAATCAAGAAACGCTGTCTCCTTGTCCTTCGCCCCTCCTCCTCGACATTACATTGCATTAGTCTCCTCTAGGTGTACAGTTAATCATAAAATGTATTTTTAATTTGAGGTAATGAATACAGGCAAATTATTATGAATAATATAATACGATTTGTATAACATCTAATTTCAGTTAAAACATTCTCATAATGTGAAGAAAGTTTTTAAAGACATGTCAATGGTAAGCTGTTCTAATAATTTCTTTTCCAGTTTAGAAATCAGTATTCAGTTGTCTGTTCTATTATTTTGTACAATTTTGTAAGGATAACCCCCTTCCATAGTAGCATAGTCTTTCTGTTTGACTCTGAATTTCACCCCATGTTGGATCTCTGATGTAAACTTAAAATGGAGCACAAATGATAGTCTTGTTTGTATGCGAATTTGAAGAATACCAAATCAAAGCAATGAATGTGCTTGCCTAATGAGAAATATTTTCTGCCCAAGTTTGAATTCTATGTAGACTATCTCTTTGTCCCATTCTGTAAGGATTCCAGCGAGCAACTCTGTATTGATGTGTAAGCCAACGCCTTTGCAGTAGAACTGCTTTGTTACTAATTAAGCTATAATGTAAGTTTTTCTTAATCTTTTAACAATAACTTTCCCATTTGAGCTCAGTCTCTGAGAGAAAACCCCAAGCACTTCCATCAAGAGATCTGAGGTTTTTAGTAATCAGGACCTAATAACTGCAAGACCTACCAAAAATAATGTATTGGATGTTTTGAATTTTTTTTACATTCCCCAGTTTTCTATTTTGTTTACTTTCTTCCTGTTCAATATCTTCATTTGATTCAATTTCTAGAAATAGTATACAGTTATCTGTGAACAATCACAATTGCAATGTAATATTGTGTGTCAATTCAAATGTAAAGGCAAGAAAGCCAATGCAGGTTGCTGAGATTGCTAAGGCAGTAGGGTTGTGGCAGTCTCAGGCCAAGGATCGCAGGTTCATGTCCCACCTCAAGCATTTGATTGTCCTTTCACCCCTCATGATCACCCTATCACTTCAATAATGTTAAATCAATAGTGGTCGCTAATGACCTCGTAGTTAATGTAACCTTAAATAAAAAATTAAAAAATAAAAATTAAAAAAAAGCAAGAAAGTGGGCCAGTGACCTTTCCTTGAGGGTCCCTGGATAACAAATGCAAGCAAATTATGAGAACTGTTTACCTGTTTGTAGATTTTGTTTTAAATCTTTGAGAAATTCACTAATCCACACTGCAATTTTCATGTTAATGCACACTACAATTCTCATGTCATATTAAGGTACCTCATTTGGGCATCTTCGATTCTTTTTTTGTCCGTTTGTTTCAGTATCCATGTTTCACTGCTATTCAGCAATGAATTTTGTTTTGATGACAGGGTTTTGCAGTGATATTGTGTAGTCGGATCTTTGTCTCAACGTTCATATTTAATGAATATGTTCATATTTGTTCAATTTTCATATTTGAGAAACGACGAAAAACTCTGTCTCAAAATATATTACTACAGCATCAACTCCACCTCCCCAATGGATTTCTACAGTCAAACCCTAAAACGGAGAGGTCTTTCACCTTCCAATGAGTACTTATTTGTGATCCTATTCCTGAAATCGTGTATTTTTAAGAAGAGTGGCCCAGGCATAAATCCCTAAAAGGACAGTTCTTGGCTTCAAATTGGTTTGAGAAAAGATTGTAAAGTTTTACTTTAAAGTTCTATTCAATGATTATTAAATGTTTATTTCAAATTCAAGTTTTTAAAATTAACTTTTTATTTTGCACTTTTTAAGTTTTTATCAACATTTGGTATAATAGTGTTATTTTTTTCTATTCCAGAAATCCCTGGTGCTGAACATAACTTTGTTGAGAAAGCCCAACAATTGCAACAGTTCTCTAATCGTGCTTCCAAGACTGCTCGAATGGTAGCTGCTGGTGGCAGTGGTGGGAATAAGAAGCTGGCAGAGGCCCTTTTGAACTCAGCTACTCAAGTTAGTAGTCTTATTGTTAGACATTACTGTAGAACATGGCACTTGGATTTTATGTTAAATCTTCAAAATTAGTGGTAAAATACCAGGTTTAGTTTCTTGTTTTCTTTTTTAATTTTTTGTTCAATAAGAGTGAGGTGAAGTGTTAATGTTTTTCTGTGATCTGTCTAATATGTTTTTCAATGATCATCAATGAAAAATAAAAAGGTTTTATTTTTTTCAAACTACTTTTGCTCCCTTAATTATTATGCTTTTCTTCTTCCAGTAATGAATTTAGAAAAATACGATTTTAGAAGCCTTTTGTCAAAAATTGTTAAAAATGTTTTCATTATGTTCTTTCTTACATGCACATCGTCTGTGACATTTTGATTAATACTTTGAGATTCTCTATAATTAAGAAGAAGTAAAGGATGTAATTATGTATAGTTTTCTTAATATCAGTATTACATAATTGAAAACTTAGATCATTTTGTTTGTGTGTTCATTGTTACCATAACAATCCATATTATTAAACTGGATTAGTGTGGAAAAACCGTGCTTTAAAAAGAAAAAAAGGAAGAGAATGTGCATTGAAAAAAATGAATATATACTGGTTGGTGTCTGCCTATCCTTTCTGACTTTCCAAATTCAAAGTTGCGAACTGAAAGAAATTGGTTTATCAGTTTTCAGTAATTCTATAAGGAATCTGATGACCATCAGAGATAAAAGTTTTAAATTTTCAGGTGGAGAGCCTGACCCCTCAATTGATTAATGCTGGTCGCATTCGCATGAATTATCCTGAGAGTAAAGCGGCTGATGAGCATTTTGAGAACCTTGTGTCGCAATATTCTGATAGTGTGCAGAGAGTACGTGCATTGTGTGATGAAGCAACTGATTCTGCTGACTTCATCAGAATGTCAGGTTTGTTTATAAAATATAAGAATCTCTTTGAAGACGACATAATTTGGATAGCCTTGTTAACTATTAAGAATTATGTGTTTTTATTATTATTATTATTATTATTATTATTATTATTATTATTATTATTATTTTTCACAAGAAGTATTTTTATCTTGAAGTATTTAATTATGTAATGTTCTCTTATTCATCCTTGATACAGTTGTATTGCTACAGAATTATCAGTGACAAATAAAAAGCAGCAGTTTGCAAACAAAAATATGACCATGATTATCATTCCTGGAAACAGTGTTTAAAATATGGAGACAAAAAAATTAATTGCAAAAAAAATTTAATGATTATTTGCCTTTTGTGTTAATAGCTAACCTTAATTCATTCCAATATGGGTACTCTTCATTACTACCTCATTTGCATTTTCATGTAGTTTGAGAATTTAAGTCGAACAAAGAAAAGGCATTTAATGTCTTTATAGGTGGTGAGGCTCACCTAGTTAAGCCAGCTCTTCCTCCTGGCTATATTCAAACATTTAATACAAAAAAATAAGAGGTCATTTACAAGAAATATATACATTGACTTTTAGGGGAATGGTGTTCTCACAAGTTTCAAGAGAATGAAAACAAGGGCAGGAGTTTATGCCAAATGAACACCTTCACAGCATTTTTGTGATTACGTGTATTATCAACTTCAAATTAGAAATGAATATCAAAATTAATCAAATATATGGCAAGTTATTGAATTTAGTTAAATCATGTAACTCAGCAAGTGGGCAGTGTGGGAAGATTTGAAATGGAGCATTTAACTCCGGGGGATGTTAGTACATTTTACAAGTTGTTAAAAAAGGGAGAGGGGTTTAAAAAAATCTAATATATTGCTAATGTATTTTTTTAATACCTCTTAACAAAAGTTAGAATAAGAAATTACTAAAACCATAAGATACTGGAATGAAGGCAGAGATTAAAAAATATTGCTGTTTTCTTTTCTCATTTACAGAGGAGCAGATTCGTAAACATACTCTTCTTTGTGAAGAATCTATCAGAAAGAACCAACCTCAAAAGATGGTGGACAATACATCTAGTATTGCTCGTCTTGCCAATCGAGTACTGATGGTAGCCAAGCAAGAAAGTGATAATTCAGAAGATCCAAATTTTGTTGAAAGAGTGAATCATGCTTCGTACACTGTGCAAGGCTGTAAGTTGAAGTGAATCTGTTGCTTCTGTTCAGGTGTATTTGGTGGTGGCACGAAACTGTCCAAATTATTCTATTTTCTTTGTTGCTGAACAGACCACCAGTAAGTCATTTCTTATTGTTTAATCATTAAAACATTCAAATTCAATGGAATCCATGTTAAAACAGCCCCTGATGATTTCAGAAAAAAAGGTAATTATTAAGAATTCTCTCTTGAAAGACATTTTCCCATGTTAAGGCCCTTCTCTGGAAATTTAAGTAATTAATCCAAGCAATAAAAGCAAAATGGTTAAAATCTTAATTGATCTGTGGTTAATTTCCTGCGATATCATGGCAAAATTAAGTATGAGAAATTCAACAATTCTTCTACATTTAATTTATTTCTAGCAAACTAGTCCTTCACTCATTTTCCTCTTTAAAATTATCTACTGAATAAGAAAATTGTCTGTTGAGGAATGAAACTCTGAAGCTCCTACAGCAACTTTGAGGTGTTTTGTGGGTGAATTTTAGTGGCTTAATCTGAAAGTGTGTGTGGTCTAAAGAGCCCACTAGGATGTCAGCATGAAGTCAGTATGACTGCTGGCATTTATAACTTCAGTTTAGATTCTCTTGTGTGAACACTCTTCAGTCTGTAGCTGAAAACATTCATTATGATGCGATTCATTGAACATTCTCTTGCATCTTACTAGGTTGTTCTAGAGTGCTATGGAGTAAGCAGTTTTGTTAGAAAAACAGCATGTAGTATGCTCAACAATGTTTTAGATAGGCCTAAGTCCATTATTTTCAATTGTTCCCAATAATAATGAAGTTTATCAGAGAGCAAAAAAAAAAAAAAAAAAAGAGCTAGAAAGCTTTGAACGTCAGTAGAAAGTGACGTTCAAAACAAATAATCTCATATACAAAATCAGTTGAATAAATGATGATTCCAGTCATAATTTTAAATTCTTATTAATAGTCCTTTCAATCTCTAAGTGTGAGATCCTCTTCAGTACGTAACTTATGTATAAATTATTTTGTATTTTAACAAATACAAAAATTCTACTGCTGGCTTACCTCAACAAATTTGTACCATGATTATTCTTCATATTACATCTAGAGTAAATCAAATAGTTTGCCAACAGTTAACAAAATGTATTCTTGAATTGTTTATGCAAGATATTAGTTTCAAACCAATGGTTCCAATCAATAAGTCTTTTCAAAAATTCATAACCTAATTCCACAAATTCCTCTGCACTAATCATTTAGCCTCCAAACTTTATTGCGATCATCTACTGTTAATTTTCTCGAGTTAAAATGCTGAAAACCTCATAACTGTTGCTATCATCCCAAATCGGAAACTCAGTCTACAACTAATCAATAATGTTTAGTTGTTTTCTCTCTCTCTTTCTCTAGCAATTGTGGTGGTGACACATTTTGCTCTATGACATTCAATGATACTTCTACACCACTAAATATTTATAAAATTAACCATTACTTTTTTGGGAACCTAGTAATATGCAAACACACCTTACCCCAAATATGTTGCCACACTTTTATGTTTATTCATAATAATAAAAATAAAATAGAAAACAATAGCAATGCCTGTCTAACCTTGGTGTACGGTCCACATAGCAAAAATATAGGTGTACTGAAGGGTTAAAGTGCATTTAAATATGAAGATTAAAATTGTCAAAAATATTGAGGACTATAAAAATATTTGTATTTTAATAACGACAGTTGCTCAGTAGAGTTCTACTATAATTATGAAAGTGTCAGATTTACTGAGCACAATATGTTGATAGGATTTCTAGAGTATTCATTTATTTATTTATTTGCAGGTGTTCCTCCAATGGTGCAAGATGCAAAAGCTGTTGCCGTTAATCCTCAAGATGGCACTGCTGTTTCTCGATGGAAGCAATCCAACAAAGCAGTAAAGTTTCTTTTTATCACTTTTTATGTGTCTGACAGTATAAGTTCTTGATTTGAAACCTGAAATAACATTGTTTGATATTATTTCTCTTCATGTTTATTACTTACTTACAAATTTAAATTTACAAATTATCATTATGTATAAGCAGTATCTTCAAAACAGTTTCTAAGTAGAATTCTAAAATCATTTTCTCAAAAACATATTTTTTCGTGTAGTGACATATTTGATCTCAAATATTTTTATACATGAATATTGTAGATGATGGTAAATCAGTTATTTTTGTCTTTGAAATGGGACATAGTGAAAGCACTTTCAGCATGGCATGTAAGCATTCAGAAATTTAGGTCAGGTGTAGTATCAGTAATTAAATGTATATTCTGTGTTTTGCCCTTTAGCTCCTAACAGCTGTTGGTCAGGTGCGACAAGCTGTTATGGTTTCACCTGATCTTCCACCACCACCTGACATGACCACTTTACATATCAACGGTATGTATTACTAATAATAGTCAAAAGAAGCCACGTTTGCAGAGTAATATTAACTATAGCTAAAGAGGGAGCTTCACTTATCTGAATGAGTTATCATTCAAAAAATTAAACAATTTACTTCTACAGTTGATGGTTCAGTATATGACTTCCACTGCAAACAAGTGCATTTAATGAGCTTAGATTTCCAGTAAACTCTTCAGTTGTGAACTATCCTCACTGATTAGTTATACACTTTGGTTGTGCTGACTAAATATAGACTGACTGTTGTTTTCAGCAATTAAAATTTTGTTAGAATGCCTACATTTTAATATAACACCTGTATTTTTTTTTTTTTTTAATTGGTGTATTTAAGGTCGCTTCAACATCTAAGGTCATTAGCGACCACTATTGCTGTTAACGGTATGGTAACTATGTGGATGAAACGATATGGTGATTGATGATAAGGGGTGAAAGGACGAACACAAATACAACCATGCCCGAGGCGGGACTCGAACCCGCAACCCTTCGGTCCGAGATCACTACGACACTACTGCCTTAGCGATCTCGGCCACCGGGCCGGCACCTGTATTTTATTAGTGTAATTTGTGGCTTTATTAGGGGTTCATCTCAAAAAATGAATTTTTATTAGTAAATCTGGTGGGTTTGGTTGCGGCTACCTATGAAGAGAAATGACTTGATTCAGTTCTCTAATAAAATGTGAGAATATGAATAGAGTTCCCAGATATTCACTATGCAAGCAAACTATTCACTATTTAAATTATTTATTTTATTTACACCAATTGGCTTCATACAAATTAGTAACAATTCATATATTAAATTATAAAGCCATAACTAATTTACAATAATTGAGCAAAAAATGATTGATGCATATATTTAAAATAGAGATCATAAAACTGTAACCGAATTACAATTCATCATTGTTGAGCAAAAATTATCAAAGTATATAATCAAAATATAATATATCATTGTTTAGAAAGAATAGTATTTTTTGAATTTGACAAAAATGATGACATAAATCCTCCAAAAATGTCAGAACAATACATATTCATTTACTGTGTTCGCTAGTCTGTTTTTCGGACCATGATATATGTCTTTTTTTGAGGTCTTCACCGAATTAAACATTCAATCAGATCTCAGGGCAGGTTTTGAATAAACAAATTCAAACTTTTCTAGTATTTCTAAACAATCAATTTGACTATTAATAATCGTATAAAAATAAGTAAGAACCATTATTTGTCTTCGACTTGACAGACAGTCAATCTTAAAATGATTGTAGATTTCGTCGATGCTCATGTTGTGACTTATGATACTCATATAGTACCCAACATATTTACAAAATTTTTTCTGAATAGTTTCAATTCTTTTCTCAAGAGTATCTGATTATGGTGACCAGATCCTTGAGCAGTGTGCAATTATCGGATGGACCAAAGTAGAATATAGATGAATTAACATATGTACATTATTAAATTCCTTTCCAGATTTGAGTATAAATCCCAGTATCCTAGATACTTTAGATGCTATACTGTCAACATGATTTGAAAACTTAAGTTTATTGTTGATAATAATGCCCAAGTCCTTTACGAATGTGACTTCAAGTTGATGCCCAGTAAAGTCGTGTACTGCAGATGGGCATTGAGGAGAACAAGAAAAGAACATCACCACCACTTACCAACATTCTGTTTTACTTTATTCCTCAAACACGAACTGTTGAGCCCATCAATATCTTGCTGGTGAACATGGACGTCATCGTCGTTATTATTGGTTCACTATTATAAAAATAGGGAACATGTCAACATTTCTTAAGCTAATGCACTATTGACAATCCTGGCTATCAATTCAGAGCATGAGGTGAATCAAATCAGCTAATACTTTAAAGTATTTGAAAACTATTCAAAAAACTATTATATCAAAGATTATTATTCAAAGGTATTCATATTAATGCAGATAATTGTGCTATTAATATTAGTATTATTGAAGTATTTCACTTGCAGCATCTTTCTCCCACATGCTTGTTCACATTTTCTGAAAACCCATTGGACACCCTTTAAAGATGGAAGTACATTACAAAAGTAAATACATATGTAATATAAATGAAAATTACATAGTTGTCTAATTTAATTGACCATTCATAATTGTTATTATTAATCACCCACCTCTGTGAAGGCTATGTTATTTTCTAAACATCATAATTTAGGTGAAGTTACTTTAAATAAATTCATTGTAAATTATTTCCTTCTCCAAATATTTTCCTAATGTTCAATATCAGTTGCTTGATTTGTGTAATGGCTTCTAGATACTGGGTATCTTGTTGATAATTCATTGTAGTATATCTTATTCTTATGGTTTCTTCCGTTTGTTTCACGATGTCTTATCATATCAGATCTGTTGGTTCAGATTGAAAAACATTAAGGAAGTAAGCTGTTTCTACTCAGTTTATTGAAGAGACATTAGCCCACACTGTAAGAATTACAATATCATTGTTTTAAATGTAATACATATTGGCGTATAATCTAATAATCATTATGGTTAATTTGCAAGCATTGCTTTGTGGAATATACTGTAATTTTATGAAATTTTCAGTTGTGTAGGAAAAAGTACTCTTTCTCTTATGAACTTCAATAGATAAAATTTCTGGTGACAGTCATTAAAAATTAAGCTCTCTTTATCTCTAACAGATTGTGCAAATATTGTTCCAGCTTCCATGAATGGTTATCATCAAAATTATCCTGAATTTCACTACAGTAATAAAATTATTTGGTACAGTTTACGAATTGATGATGATGGTTTTTATTGAAATAATGAATGCAAAGAATACAATTAGTTACATATCCTACCTAGCATTATGGCAAAGTGCCTTTCTGTGGCTAATTTTCTTGAAAACAAAAATTTAATGTGTTTAATTCAATGGGAAGGAATTACTACCTACAGTAACATACAGCATAACAGAATTGCCAGCATAATTAAATTATGGGGAACTTCAAATTAGTTTGTTGAAGTGAAATTTTGTTACAACAAACTACTAAGTCAATTTGTTAACCATTAACCTCGGTGTAAATACCTAATATTCTCATTGTTGAAATGTAGATATTATTGCAAACCATTAAAATAAAGTATACAATTCAAGACTGTTCAATAGGATTATGAAAGAACTTCAAGAAGTAAAAAGAATGAGGGATTTATTTATGAAATTGAGGACATTGCCCGAAGAAAGATACATAGGAGCAAACACCATTTCCGGGAAATGAAGATAGGATAATTTATTTCATTGTAAATAATGTAATACAGACATAAGTAATTATGTTGTTGGAAACTTTGAGCCTTCAATGAGATTAGATTCTGGTTTCTGATAATTATCTATGTGCACACTCTTACAAGAAATATACAAAGGAAATCAAGGGTGCATGTTATGTGCCCTTTTTCCAAAAATGAAATAATTTATAACAAATAAGGTGGTTAACGGGTTTTATTGACAAAATTAGCAATCATTTATTTCTCATTTTGATATTCATTAAAAATCCATGCCATCAAGTCTACTTCTTTTTTGTTTTGATGATTGTAAAGACCTTACATATTGCATTTTTGCAGATAAACATTTGAATATGGAACCATTTGCAGTTGAATGTTCTTAGATCGTTTGCTTTCACTGTGAGTAGGAACCAGAAAGGCATGAACATTTTATTGAAATTTTCAGAATACAGTTTTGTACTGCCACAAGTTTTTCACTGATCAATACATATTTCGTTATCGAGAAAGTTCTTCTTGATGTTTTTCTGAAAGAAAGGTGCTAGAGTTTGCTCTCAGTTCTTTAGTGATCTTCGATCCACAATTAGTTGGGAATTAGAGGGTCTTTTTCTTGCTAACACAATGGCGTCAAGCCAGGGCTTTGCTGTCCCAATCTTTTCCTTCTTCCCCATTGGTGATCTCAGAAGATCAAAGTTCCTATCGCATTGGGTTAAGGAATGTCCATGAACTGAAAACAGATTAATAATCTCAATATCAAAAACTTTAGGGAACCACAAACAAAATTTTAACATTGTTGATTTTATATTTTGCCCTTCTGCAGTGTCTGAAAGTAACATTACATTTTTCACATCCTTAATTCCACGAGTTTCTTCCCGATACAGTCATAGAAGAATGGTACCACAGAATTGCCATTTTTAGTACCTTGCACTTCCATGAAGCTGTAGAAATATAAAGAATCATCATTATGAATGTGAATATTGAAAGCGTAGAGCCACAACACACTCTTGCAGAATTCAATCTAAGAACAGGATAATTTTCTGCATAATCAAATTCACTAACTAAATATAAACAAAACAATTTTGCTTTATTAATGAATTCATGATTCAATGGCTGCTGTTTCCTAACTTTTCTGATATGAAACTCATATAAAAGCTGACAAGGATCTTCTTGTGGGCTTAGTCCTGGAAAATTACTCAACCAATTCAGAACACTCACCAAGATATACTCCGATTTGTAAATAGCAAAACACACAATATTTATATTTATCCACCCTTCCGGAAACTGACATTGTCACTGCCACCTTTTCTTTCAGAATGTCCGTCTAAAGAGTCCTGCTGTGCAAAAATTTAAGGTCGGTTTTTAATACACAGTAGGACTTCACAAAGTCAGACGCAAAATCGAGGAAAACGTAAAATCGTGAAAATTATAATTGAGGAAAATTATACATTTCTTATATGGATGTTTGACGGGACTACTCATTTATGATGTAATTTCTGGGAAAACGTAAGATCGGGGAACGTAAAATTCAAGTTTCAATGTAGTTTAAGGTAATGTGAATAAGAAAGCATTCAATTTTGTCCTCGTTCATCTTTGTAATACTTTTGAAACATTGAGTACAAAGTTTATATGTTTAGCTCAGGATTGTCAAAATACAGTAAGCTAGTTTTGTTTCTGCAGTAATGGCTCACATTATCCAGAATTGATGTGAGATGTTCTTCCATAAGAGTAAGTACATCACATTTTAGTTTGAGAGTGGTTAGTATGTGATACTCTTTGTTCACAAAAGTCAATACCTTCTAAAAGTTTTGCCTCTATTATTTTCAGTCTTTTAATAGAAATTTGAAACAAACTTAGAATACATTTTTGGCATACAAATACCTTCAGGCCGCCCATGATTAGGCAGTACATAAATGAAGCCGTGCTTTCATCACATTCACATTCTAACTGGTTTCACTCAAACCACTCAAGCAGTTGGCAAGCAATGAATCTTGAAGGCTCTTTTTTTTGTCATTATGAACGTTTTCAAATGTGTTTTGCTCATTCTTCAGCAACGCAAAGGTAGCACTTCTGATTACAGCATATTGTCACAGCCGAGTATCTCTTTTCATTTTCACACTCTGTCGTGTGAAGTTTGTGTGATTATTGTACACTTTTCACCTCTTCAATGTAGATGGCACTGGTGTGTTCTTTGAATGACATTTTGTTCACTACTTAGCACATAATTTCCAGCCAGGATTGTAAATAACACTTGTCATTGAACACATGACGAGGACTTGTGGTATACGACACAATTATGATTCTCCTGTCCTCTAGTGTTATGTCGTTAGTGTTAAGTCTAGTAGAATATCAAAACAAAAATTGGATGCATTATGCTTTACATAATAGCGGATCATTGAAAGTGATTGCTGGAAAATGGGCTTACTATGTGCCCTTCTTTGGACAATGCCCTCAATTGTTCTAAAATACTATATTAAGTTCAATTCGTTATTTCATTATTAGTTGCTAGTGTTCGTATTGAACTATTTCTGTGAAGTTCAGACTCTGGGTACATGCCTACCATGTACCTGGTAATGAAGGCACACCTTAATTTGTTTACCGTGATTAACATTTGAAAGACGTTCCCAAAACAAAAGGTAGTTTTACTTTTTTTAATTTTTTCTTATATCCACCTACTTATTTGCATTCTCCATTACGTAAGATGTTCCCCTCCCCATGTGAAGCGCAGCCTTCACTTGCCCTTCACTGCAAATAATGGAGCCTCTGGAGTCACTTGACCACCCTGAGGCATTGAACGAGGACTGTCACCCCCTAAGCCTCTGATCAACAGAGTGCAACCAGGGATTATTAAAAAATAATAAATTAATTCCTTCAATCAATTAATATGTTTATTATATTGATGTGTATTGATTCATCAAATATTATCATTTAATTATGCGCATGTTTTAAATAATGCATAAACATTAAAATCATTAATTTTTAATTTGTATCTGTGTTCAAAATAAACTAACACAAAAGTTGAGTTATTAAATAATTGGGATCAATTTGGTTATTTAGAAGAGATTGATACTACATGTACTCACGAGATCAGTGTGTAGTCGAGTTTAAAATGAAAATGGTGGCTATATTCAGCTTTTGAGCTACAGCAAGGCAGTAAATATTTTGTACATTTTCTGTTCTTACGAGCCTTCCACAGGGACACAGATGGCCACATCTGTTTTTTGAAGTACTATTTCAACTTTCACTAAGTTGCTTTGAATGCAAAACTGTTATCTAAATCGACAGATACTAAAATAAAATTTTAATGTGTTCATGGGCAGGCCTGGCTTTAAGAGAACGCTGGAGTTTTCACAAAGTGATTGTGCATGGTAAAGGTTTTCGGATGTTTTGTATAGATCCACTTGAAAGAATATACTATCATTTGGGGTTTAGGAAAGTTCTAATAATTAAAGTTCTATACAATAAAAAAGAAAGTCCGGACCTAAACAACCGTAGAGGACAAAAACTATGAATTGACACACACGTGTGCACATAAATACGCACGAACACATCCACTCACAAACACATCCACGCACCCAGACTCACCCATGCATCGAGACACACACACACACGCGTACGCCGACACACACACACACACGCGCGTACGCCGAGACACACACACACACACACACGCGCGCGCCGAGACCACACACACGCGCGCGCCGAGACACACACACGCGCGCCCCGAGACACACACACGCGCGCGCCGAGACACACACGCACGCGCCGAGACACCACGCACGCCGAGACACACACACGCACGCGCCGAGACACACACGCGCGCGCCGAGACACACACACGCGCGCGCCGAGACACACACGCGCGCGCCGAGACACACACACGCGCGCGCCGAGACACACACACGCGCGCCCCGAGACACACACACGCGTGCGCCGAGACACACACACGCGTGCGCCGAGAACACACACGCGTGCGCCGAGACACACACACGCGTGCGCCGAGACACACACACGCGCGCGCCGAGACACACACACGCGCGCGCCGAGACACACACACGCGCGCGCCGAGACACACACACACGTACACTGAGAGACACACACACACGAGCTGAGAGACACACACACACACACACACACACGTATGCTGAGAGACACACACACACGTACGCTGAGAGACACGCACACACACACACATACACATACACTCGCTGATAGACACACACACACACACACTTGCTGATAGACACACACACACAAACACACACACATGCATGCATGCCAAGACACGCG
This sequence comes from Teleogryllus oceanicus, assembly GCA_964035755.1. Classification (NCBI taxonomy): domain Eukaryota; kingdom Metazoa; phylum Arthropoda; class Insecta; order Orthoptera; family Gryllidae; genus Teleogryllus; species Teleogryllus oceanicus. The sequence goes on along the minus strand of CAXIVR010000001.1, from coordinate 354,423,245 downwards.
TACACCAAATTTGAGTCTCAACCAACATGGAAATATTTCATACCATTGGAGTTTTGTTGCATCATACTTTTTATTTTTCACATTATTAACTTTATTTAATTTTGTAATTGTATTGTATTTAAGAGAGAAACATTTGTAATTACAGTACACCTGAAGATGCAACCAATTGGGTCATGAAATTTCATGGTTCTAAGATAATAAACTTACGTGACCTAAGAATTGTGTGTTGTGGCGTTAATATGTGAAGGAAACCACAGTATGAATAATAATATTAATTAAAAGAACCATTTTTCTCTCTTAAAAATATTGCTACTTGTAAACTGTGACCAGAGCTTTTTGTATTTATTTAAACAGCAAAGCTGAGAAAATAAATCGAAGGTTCTGGGAGAACCTTCGATTTATTTTCTCAGCTTATTATTATATCAGCTGATAAGTAGTCAAGTATAAAATTATTTTTCAACAATGACCTTGTTGATGCTCTTGTAAGTTGACCTTGCCATAGTGTAATATAAATATTCACATTCTTCACGAAATTGCAGTAGTGGCTCTTGGGGGCATGTGTATGTATGTTTGTGTGTATGTCACACTCGCTTGCTTGTGTTTTCCTCATGTGAATGTGGTCCCACAGATTACGCTCCCCCGAGGCCACCACTTCCCGGAGGAGAACTCCCCCCTCCACGACCTCCTCCGCCTGAGACTGATGATGAGGATGATATGTTCCTGCAGGCTCCTCAACCAAACCAGCCTATTATGGTAAGAGTCCTTTTGTCTGTTTCCTTATTGACAATTACCCAACAAGGATATGTTTGGACATAGCCAGGTGTGGGAAGAGGTAAAACGTAAAATTTATGAAAAAATTAAAAATTTGAGGATCTTAATTTTACTCATGTAGAGATCTTTAGCAGATATCAGTTTGTAACTCCTGTCTGAGAAGCAATTACAAATAACCTTTACAAAAATTATACTTAATTAACAAAGTAGTTAAAATAATGATAATTTCTTTAAAAATTTATAAAAACCCTTTTTTTCTTAAATAACTCGTATGAGTACTTTTATTACGATATGATAGGAACAGTCAATTAATGCTTAAAGATATTAGCTGAATGATGATGACAACATTTAGAACGTAATATTTCAGTACGGTTACGTAACAAGAATTTATTTGGAGTTGATTGTAAACAAAATTATTAATACAAAGTTTCAAGCACACTCATATTAAGATGTATCCTAGGTGTTCATGTTTTGAGAGTGGTTTGTTTTTTGTTATTTTCCTCTCCGAAATAAAATAAACAACAGATTTTCATTGTTGCTGTCTTCTCCATTACAATATACATATTGTGTGCATATACACATTTAATTACGAGGAAATTTTCATTAACAGTTGTCAAAAGGCCACCCTGCTATGCAGATTGTCTTTGTGTTTAAAAGAAAGATCATTGAAGTTTTGTATTATATTGAAAACTATAAGTTATTGTTTTTTGTTTTTGTTTTTTTAAACATAATTAGATATTACTATTGCCTAGGAACCTAGGATTTGTCAAGAGAAAATATTTTTGTTTTTGAAATTTTGTTTGATGCCCTTTTTAAATAGAAAATGAATTTCTTTAAGAGTGCAGAGAATGGCTGTCAGAGGGACTTGAACACCTACACCCAAAGAGGGTGTTCTGTCAATAAACAATGCATCAAATCTATCTTTTTAATATTATATGACTTTTTATAAAGATATACCAAAACATCAAAAGAATGTACTGTAAATATCGAATAGTAGCTTAGACATTTGTCTTCTCGAATAATAATCTTAATTATCCTGTTCAGGGATGTAACTCACTTCATGTATCAAAGTTTGCAGAATTTTCAACATCAATGCAAAAATTTATGTTAAATTTTAGGCAGCTGATGGTGACTATATTTGAACATCCGCTGCAATGAATTTCAATTATGATAATGATTTTTCCATTAAACGTTATGGACATAGATATGTAAAAACTATTATATTTATAATTTAAAGGACAATTTTTTCATGAGGTACATATCAGACATTTCAAAATACGAATATAATTAAAAATAAACTACAATGTAAGTAACTTCGATAGAATATAAAGGATTTAGAAAGTAAAAATAAATTTAAAAAATATAAAATAAAATAGTATTATAACATTGATAAATACAGCATGCAAAAATAAACTGACAAATTAACAATATGCAATGTTTTAATAAGGGGAGCTGCTCCACCTGCCGTATTAAAAAAATGTGCTCCTCACAACTATTTTGAAAACCAAAATGTCGGTATGGCTCAGGACCATGTCAACACCATCAGTAATTTGACCTATTCTGATAATGGGGTTCTTGGAGGTGAACACTTTCATGTATCATTTTTGTTATATGATTTGCAATTTTAAAAGATTGTGTGCAATTTTAAAAAACTTTTCCCCATCAAAGGAAATCATAGTGCTTGGTGACTGGTGGGTTGGGGAGGGGCAGTAAGATCCAGCCTGCTGGCAAATTCCACTGTCTCTGCTCTGATAGGTTAGGATAAACTGAAAAATGTTATGGTTTTTTACACAAAGACATACCATGTAGCTGTTCCATTTCACAGTATTGTTAGTACCACTGTTTTTTTCTCTGCACCATCTAACACTGTGAGATTTTCTGTTTTAAATGGCTGCGCTTTACAATTATTGTTTAGTGTATTTATTCTGTACTTAAAAAATATTTGGAAAAATTTCCTGGTTACATTTATACTTTTTGCTAAGTTGGTCGTTTTGGTCAAGCATACATATTTATTTATTTTTTAAAGGTTATATGCCCAAATGAAATTATATATTACACATGGTTGATGTACATAGTGAGAAATATTAAAATTAATAAAATTAAAAGAAACAAAAAACTAATTGCATTTAATGAAATTACACATTTTTGTTCAATAGTTCTCACGAGCTAAAATACAAAATTCTTTGTTTCAAACATCTTACAAAATTTGCCTCTTGTGCCTAATTGTTCATTGCTTAAAAATTCTTTACAAATCCTTGTTACCTCCTCGAGGTATTGATGAACAGTAGTAATTTTGTGTTTTGCAAAACATTTCTTTAAGAAAGACATTCCTCCTTGTATTACATGCATTGTGATAGTGAACAAATAAATTTCTTAACTCTGGACAATCAAGTTTAGCATTCAAAAGTTTGTACATGAATTTATTGTCCTGTAATACATGTGATGACTGTAAAGATGATAAATTAGTTTTTAGAGAAATGTCTGAATAATCTTGGGAATAAATTGACTTCGGATTTTTTTTGTATGATGCATATCTGAAAAATCAATGTTTGCACTCTGTAATTTTTTTGTTGCATAGTTCACACTTGAAGACCATACTACTGAGCAGTAGATCAGTTTTGATTTCACTAATGCATTATACAAATTCACTATTGTATCAAGATATCACTATTGTATCAATATAAAGCAGCAAAATGTGATGTTTGTTTTGTATAAAACCTAATAGTTTTAAAGACTCATTAACTATATAATTAAGATGATCATACAATAGCAGTTTTGGATCCATCACTACTTCTGAATCTTTAATTTGATTTATTTATTCTAACATGACATCTCTAATCAAATACAAATTCTGGAATTTATTAGTACCTTTATATTATCATTTCTCTTACTGGATGCCAAAATCAGTGTAATGTAAATATTAAATTGTAAATGACAATTCATCTTCACTGCTTTAAGTTAACTAAATTCTTTTGAAAAATTTCTGCATGAAGTTAACAAAATCTTAATCTTTTTAAATTGATTTGTGAAATAATTTATGATAACAGTAACTGGAGGGCACTCTTCAAAAGCTTCACAGTTTAAATAGCAAAATAGTCACATGATTCTTTGCGTGCGTGTATGCATGCATGTGGCCATGTGTGTATATTTGTGTTTTTTTAATTTAAGCCAATTATTCTCATTTTAAATCTATAGTCATCTAAAAAAATTTCATTTGATTTTTACCTTCGGTATCTTCTACTAACATATTTTCATGATTGAGGATGAATATAAAGCAGCCTCAGTAATGTGAAATAATACTTATGAATTTGGAGTAATAGTTGAAAAGAACCAACAAGATTATAAAAGATTGTATTTGTCTACGAAAATTGGCATAAAATTTTAAATGGTGAATGTTATACTAATATTCTGGATAGGATACGTTTGTAATGTCCATGATGCAGGTGTCTTCCCTTATAATAGCCCTTAAACTACTCTTTTGTGTAGTGGAGTAGATTCCCTTGAGAATGAAAACTCTTTAATGGACTTTTTAAATACGTTGTCGCTAAATGGATGGGAGAATTTTGAAAAGTTCAACAAAATTCCTATATTGTATGATTTAATTGTAAGCATGTCTCTAAAAATGTTTTCTTTTTCACCTGAATACCTTATTTAATCAACCCAAAGTGCATTGTGTTGTACACTTGAAATGAATGTTCATTTTGTCCAGTTGTAATTATATGTAATGGAATGTTAGGGTTTTATTGCTTTGTGAAAGATTATATCTCCAAGCCTCAGAGATTTCTCTATGGGTAATCTTTGAAGTATGGAACAAATTATATGGCAGGACAGTGGCAGTCTTTGAACCCTCGGGTAAGTTGGTTACTAGCACACTTATTTTCAGTGAACATGAGTGTCCCTGCCTGTTGTACAGTACCTGATGGACAGTATCGGTTACTGAATGGCAACTGGGAAGCCTTGAGTTGGATTTTTTACAGATTCTTATATCCAAGCTTCAGCTCATACCAGGAAGCAATTGAATGGTGGTAACATTTTTTTTTGTAAATGTGAAAACAGTGGCAGTGGAACAAAGTACCAACTGTTGCTATGATTCTTTTGTTCATTGGAGATTGTGTCAGGTATCACTTAAAAGTATTTTGGAAATCCATTGATTTGAAATTGTTAATGGTCAGGTTGCTGCACATGGCTTGCATCAAGAAGTTCGCCAATGGTCGAGTAAAGATAACAACATCATTGCTGCGGCCAAGAAGATGGCAGTGCTTATGGGACGCCTCAGTCAACTTGTCCGTGGAGAAGGTGGCAGCAAGCGTGACCTCATTGCATGTGCCAAAGCAATTGCTGAGGCGAGTGAAGAGGTGACCCGCCTTGCTAAAGACCTTGCACGTGAATGCACCGACAAGAGGATGAGAACGGTAAGAAATGCTTAATTAAGTGAATTAGCTGATGCGTAATTTACTGTGTTGTAAACGTGCACGTGTTTCATGAAAATGTTGGTTGGGGATGTTGATAATAATGATGTAAAAAGATGTAGCTTTATAAAATAAAGGCTGCATTAAGACACCATAAGCCACTTGTTTACAAATAACTTGAGGCTTATTATTACATAGAAAAGAAAATAAGTTCAAAATACATTTGTGTTAGGACTGTCTCCTTTTATATGTGATTTAGTCTTTTCTCTGCACACTATCTCAGAAATGGCAGCCTTCAATGCAACTTAGCCTTAACGTCAAGTAATAAAGGAAAACGACTAAGTCACGACAAGAATTTTGCATTTTTTAATTTGCCAGGTTCACACGTTTGCTGATCCATTTTATGTGGATTTGTGAATCATAACTGCAAGTAATGAGTCGTATGTAAAAACATTCATTTTCTAGCAAGCCCATTAATTGAAGGTTGAGGCCCTACTGATTGTTTTTGTACTGCTGTTCGATATTCACCTTGCTTACCACACTACAATTTCAATGATGGTATCCTCAACATTGATGAACTTGTCTGATCATTATGATCCAAAGGGGATCAGGTAATCCAAGATAATGAGCAGCCATTCGGAAAAACTTATGTTGCACTGTTTCAATATGTTTTTATATGAACATCAAAGAAGGGATTCTAAATAGATGAGCCGAGAGGAGGAAGGGTCTAATCAGTAATAGGTATAATGTTTTCAGTACTCTAATTGAATTTAATTCATGACAAGTCCTTTCAACAAATCCTAACATTTTAGTAGATTTATTGATTATTTTATCTATATGGTCATTAAATTTCATTTTATCCTCGAATATTACCCCTAAGTCTCTCATGTAGTGTAAATTTGTAAGATTTTTGCCATTAATGGAATAAACATTTTAAATTATATTCCCAGACCGACTAAAATTAATTGTTACACACTTTTCTGGGTTTAAATCATGGTATTATCTATTCACCAAGCGTGTAGCTTATTAATGGCATTTTGCAAGTCGCGTCTGAGAGGAAATGTATTTATATAGCTTTTGATCATCGCCAAATAAAAATTCAACATCATTGAGTATAAGGCATAAGTCGTTAATAAAGAAAATAAATAACAGAGGGCCCAAACGCTAACCTTTAGGGACTCCTGAGTTCACTTCTATTCCAGATGATACAAAATTTGTGTATTTCACATATCGCAATCTACCAGTCAAGTAACTTCTAAACAAGTTAAGCAATGGACCAGCAATACCAAATGGCTTTAATTTATCCAATATAAAGAATGATTGACAAAGTCAAATGCCTTGCTGAAGTCCATGTAAATACTGTCTACTTGAAATTTCTTTTCTATAGAATTTAAAATATATTGAGTATAAATAGACAAGTTAGATTCAATGCTTCTACCTGAGATAAAGCCACATTGATTTGGTGAAATATGTGGAGAAATTAAGTTTTTAAATTTGTCGGTAATTATAGATTCAAACAGTTTTGGAATGGTGCTTAAAATAAAAGTAGTTCTGTAATTTGATATTTCATTTTTAAGGCCTGATTTGTGAACTGGGGTAATATAGGCTGATTTCCATTCGACTGGAAAAGTACCCTCGGATATGGATTTTGTAAATAGGAGTTCTAGAACTTAGGACACTATATAATTACATTCTTTTAATAAAATTGGTGGCACTCCATCAGGTCCCTCTCTCTTGCGTGAATAAAGTTTATCTATTAATAAATCTATTTTATATTTATTTATTAATAATTATCTATGAACAAATTACCTAAGCAACTTCTAATTTCAACAAAATCAACTGAAGTAAAGTCCTACCCCCAATCATCATAATGGATAAATTGTTCACATTCGATATGTTTACTTTCAATGCAAAGTGTAGGATGAAAATATCCTCTGGTAGAACCGATTCCAGTCCCATTGAGCAGGTAATTTGCTCTAAATTTGTGAAGACTAGATCTAATACTGACTGGTAGTTATTGATATTGTTTACTTGATGAAGGTTTAGGAATCCAATTGTATCAGAGTATTTGGGAACATTTTTTTTGACGCAGTGTAGTTTTATCATTAAAAACAGTAACAGGAGTGTTCTTCGGTAACTTATTCTACATCTGGCAAATTGTAAATGCCCAGTAACAACCAATTTATATCTGGATAGTCAAGATACTTAATTGAGAGATTATACTTGATTAAAGCAGTTGACATTTGGGAATTTCAATAAAATCTATAATTGCATTGAAGAGAATAAAATCTATAATTGCATTGCTTTTGTGAGACCATACAATTTACTAATTATTTTATTCAATATCATATTACTTATTAGATTATGTCAATTTACTAAAGGGAATGTTTCTAATGCTTCTCAATGACTATTGCAGAATCTTCTCCAAGTTTGTGAAAGAATTCCCACTATTGGCACTCAACTTAAGATTCTGTCCACTGTCAAAGCTACAATGTTGGGTGCACAAGGTAAGTTCCTACAATTCAGGTCCAAATACTTTAAGGTTGTGAATCCATTATAGAATGCCATGAAAGTTTACAAGAACTTGATGCATTATGATAATTGATGATAAGTGATGTTTTATTGTTGGTTGTGAAAGAGCAGTGAGCTAGATAATATATTTTACTTTGATGCAAGTAACAAGCGTATACTTTGCAGGGCAAATTGCAGCCTTACTTCTTTTGCCTTATTGATTTAAGAAGAAATCTGTGAGAGCAATTTATGCCACTGATATCCCTTATCTCAGTAGTGAATTTCTTAAACCTAAAACTTTCTAAAACTTTTGATGCATAAATGAAATACTAATTTTTTAAACTTTTTTTAAGGATTGAAGAGTGTTTTATTTGTCATGTGAGGAAATATTTTCTATAAGAAGAAAAAATTGTGTAGTAATATAATAAAACATAATTTTGATGATTGACAGAATTCCATGATTTTGAGAGTAGACAGAAATACTGTATTTGCTCATATATATTAGCTGCATTTTTTTTCTGAAGAGTAACTCATGATATGGGAATGCGGCCTATACAAGTGATTTTTCTTCAAAAAAATATTTATTTTTTTTTTAAACTAAAAAAAAAAAGTATGTCTTATGCCGCACCCCTTAAAACTTTTGGCAACCAGTTCACCTGAAAGCAGTGCTCACGCATCCAAAGTCCACTGATACGTGTTGGTCACTGTGACCTTCTTGAGTTAGCCACGTCTAAAGATTGCAGCGTCCTGTCATGCCATCTGGAATCGTTACTGTTACTGTTTACTCTCCATTGTTTTTGTTCAGTTTATTTCCTATCCTTTCGGTTGTGTGAGCCCGGAAACTGTCCAAAACAAGCATGAACCTGTGTTTCAGCTGCGCACCAGGCCACTGCAACCACAGATGCTTCATCCAGTTCAGATTTATGTTTTCATCCATCCATTCATTTTCCTGGACATATACTTCCCCTTCGGCATAGCTTTCCTTTTGAAAACCACATATGGCGGCAACTTGAGCTGCCCGCCTTTATTGCCAGCATAACAGTGCAGTGTTGCTTCTCTGCTCCCACAGTTCTTATGGGAAAACTTGTACTGCTTGCAAAATGTACAGTTATATTGGGCATACTGACAATAAGAGGCACGTGAACTGCATTTCCCATTTGCCCCAGGATGTAATCATGCTGCTTCCATGTGTTGATTACATACCTCTGAAATAGTATCAGCTTTTCCTCGTAGGCTTGTGGCAGTTCGACGCCATAGAGAGAATCAACATCTTGCCATGAACCACCGCATTCACTCGTAGCTCGCCTGAAATTCGGTACAGAAGATGCTGAGATTTGGTGATTTAGCTGCCCGCAAACTGCATCATCTCTCGGGAAACAGCAAAGCCATTGCACTGAGTTTCCTGAATGTATTCCAACAATGCTTCTTCAACTGCTGGATATTTACATTTCTTGCCTCAAAATGCTGTTTTTTTAAGATTGGGATTTTCCATCAGTTTTGTCTTAAATTCACCGCCTCACATTCTTCTCAACAATGTTGAACTTTGTCCCAGCTGCTCAATTTCTGTACTGTTTGGCAAACATCACAGTGGCTTATACACATTTTTTTCCCCTTCAAATTATTGTGTCAAAGATCGTTAGTGCGGCCTATTCAGATGCGACCTATACATGAGCACATACGGTAATCTTGAACAATGTAGAGCCCAGATATTAAATAAGGTAATATGTTATTATGTAGTACTGCATTGTGAAAGATAATATTTTTCTCCATACCTCAACATGAAAAATGCCAATATGGAAAAATCCATTTCATCGTGTAGTGGGTAAGAAATTAATAGGTCAATTTTTTTCACCATTATGTTGTGTCGTAAATAATGTGGAGAGATGTGAAATGATTGTTTATGAAGTTTGGTGTGACAATCATTTAATAATTGCATTTCAATGGTGAATATTGGCAAATAATCTTTGTTTCCATTCTCTGGGCATTATTGCTGCATAAGAAAGAAATGTCCTCTTTCCCCCAAAACAACGCAGAATAAGTGTAATTCCCGATAGTTGACTTCGATTACTGGGCTGACAGGCCATGGTCTATTCGAATTACTTGCACTTTTTTAAATGTTTCGTCTGCACCTGCGGCATAGATCAGTGTCAGTGGGTCATAGAACCCTCCCAAACTCGACTATTGGAAGTGGCAGTGAGAGCTGATCTGGAGGGTTCTACAATCTTTGCCCCACCAAAATGGAGGATGACTACACCAGGTGCAGACAAACCCTCAAAAAGGGTTTAGAAACCAATGAAAAGTTCATTTTTTCACATTTGATTTTCTTCTGCATTCTAAGATTTCATATCAATTCTAATATCAAGTAAGCAGCACACAGTGCAGCAACTGTTCTGGGACTGGTCTCCTTGTGCAAGAAAATGTTAATAAATGTCATAAATTGAGAGTTTGAAATGCAGAAAACAGTTGAAAATGGCAAGGATGGCTATTCAAAACTGATGAAAGAGGGTGCCTTTGGACCCAGGGGGGAGGTTGGTGAAATGGCCACTCTTGGATGCAATGAAACAAAGAGAAAAAAAACTAGGGCTTCTACAAGCCATAGTGTTCTTAGTAACTTCCAACCCTATCTGATATTGCCAGAAACATGTTCAACGTAGCCTATTGGTGAATAAAAAAATCAGACCCAACAGCATGGCTCAAATGTCAGTTACAGTGAAATGGTTAAATTGTTTGAAGCATGATTCTTAAAGATTTTAAGCTATGATTTAATTAACTAAAAGAATTTGGGATAAAAATTCACAAAGCTGTAGCTATTTGAAAATTGTCTATTTTTTATGTTTTTTCATGTAAAATTAGCCCTATTATAACTAGTGACTCACATTTTGAGTCAAACGAATAATGTTTTGTCAAAAAAAAAAGCTCAAATAGCCAAAAAGAGGGTATTTATGGGGGTTAGTGGCACAACTAAACCTACTTTAAACTCTGTATCTTTGGTCATTTTTTTTTACACTGAAATAACCGTTAGTTTTTCAAGTGAAATAATTCACTTCGCATTAGACAGACGTTCTTCCTCAATTCAAGTAACTTGTGGCAGCTCTTAGGGAGTGAATTTTCACTCAATATGTAAGTACATTCTTTTAGCCTATATATTTATGCATAAAATTGGAAAAAATAATAGTTGAAATTGATAATTTTAATTAATAATTTCATTAATTATTAATTAATTTAATTAATAATTAATAAATTTAATTATTAATTAATTTAATTATTAATTTTTTTTCAAACATTTTTGAATTTTTAAGTATTTACATAAAAGTAATGGAACTTCTAATTCAGTTGTACAATAAATGAAATAAAAGACTCGAAAGCTTATAAATTTTGCAGACATCTGGTCATTAAGGTAGTACGAAGGTTATATGTAAAATAAGGTTCCCAAGATGCTGTTGTCGCTATCCAGCAACACTGGCTGGAGACGGCAACACAAGCGTGTAGCTTGATTCCTCCTCTCCCAATTCCCACCCCGGTGAAAGACGTCTTTGCTTTTCTCTCTGGAAGCCAGCCTTTTTACAGAAAAATTATTATAAATCCAACCTGGGACGTTTCAAATGTATGCCCTTCGCTGTTAATTAGCACCAAAGAATTGTTATAAATGATAGAATTCCAAGTACGGTGTCAAATTTGAATTAATTTTGGCTGCCTATGTGCCAACATAATTCTTGCCCGTGAAGGGAATCTAAATGGGCCTGTAGGGAAGGGCTGGCGTGCTGTAGAAGAAGCTGCAAATGAATTAAACACTGTTGCCAGTACAGATTGAAATGAACATTGAAGAACCGACCCAATGCTCAAATATGGGACATCAAAGTAACAACGTGGTGTGAGTAATGCTGGCAAGTGATTTGAATGCATTTTGTTAACTCGAATGTGTGTTCACTGACGTTTGAGACATGCAATTTGAAGCCTTTCTTTTAAACGATGTGTCCTCACAACGTGAGGTAGCATGGGGCAAGGGGGATAGCTCGCGATTCAAAGAGGGTTCAGTTTATCCCGATGTGACTTGTAGACTCCCAGTTCTATGCGAGAGGCCTTGATAATAAGTGAAAGAGAAATCCTAAAGGGGGAGTTATAAAGAAAAAAAAACATCACAAGTTAGGACATTAATGAATTGAGATATAACTACAATGACTTGTATGACCTGCGTGAATGCTTTGAAACACTTCACTTGAAAATTCAATTTCTAAAGTGTGTCGTTCTGCCTGTATGTAGGAGAAAACAAAATAAAAGGTCAAACGTAAAAAAGACACAAAATATTAAGAACAACAATGCAACAAGATATAATCTCTACCATTCATATTGCCACACACAATCTTGTAACTTAACACATGCGCGAGGCGTGTTGGCAACACGAATGAAGAGTCAATAAGAAAATGAAGCAAGGACCTACAGATACCGCAAATAAGCACAATTTGGTTCATCAGATTTTTTTTAATAACAAATATTAACTGTATATGCAAATCAGCTTCTTCAGCTGCAGCTGGGCAGGATCACGTTGGAGTACTTGTTGAGCATTAAAAACCAACGAAAGAAAGAAAGAAAGAGAAACAACTTTGCAGTGAACAGTCTTTCTGCCCATGCATAGTCAATCAGATTTATTTAGGAGGTTTTTTGTCGCACGTACAAATATTAAGAGAGATATGTTTTTTAACTGCTGGGTAATAGTGGCGATTATTTTTTCCAACAATTTATGAGATAAGGTGGTGAATCAACTTTTTAAGGGTAAGCTTTGCTGGGATGTCAAATTGAATAATACAATGAAATTCTTGGTTCCTGTTGACCTTATGTATGTGTGGATAAGCAAGTTTTTGTTTTATTTAGATATCGCCCACCACTCCTGCCCCACAAGATGGGTCGCCTTGAACATATTGTTTACAAAGGTTACCCAATTCTGACGTTCATGAGGCTGGATATTTGAAGAAACTTACCTGTCAAGAATGATAAGCCTAATTTTCATTCAAATGAGCGGGGATTTCATTTCAACTCTTGAGAGAGGAGTCCTAGGCACCCATGTGGGGGCAACGGTGAAATTGACACTCGTCGAATTGAAATCATATTTTGACTCATAATTTGCTTTCTATAAGAAGAATAGAAAAGAACAGGACCATAATAAACAAATATTTGTATGAATAGAACGTGGGTGGCTCGGAAAGTCTAGGATTCCCGGGAATGCCAAATGCCGTGGCATTTTTTGATGAACATGCCTTCTGGGGAAAACTATAATCGATATTAAAGTTTCTTTGGTAAAATACATAGTTTTTATATTAGTCTTGTGGTCATGCCTGATGCGGTGTCCGGGAGACACTGAGAAACAACTCCAACTTTCCACAGCGGGGGTGGAGAATCTTTAATTAAAATGACTAGATCACCTTTTTTCAAATCTGGGGAAACAGACTTCCATATTGTACGAGCTTGTAGTGAAGTAAGATAGTTTCAGAATTTCCAAATAATTTTCGATTGTCTTTTCACTGTGTGATAACAACGGTGTGTCGCCAACTCCTGCTTTGATTCTTGATCAAAAGCCAGCGAGTTGAGAGTGTGTCCTTATATTAAATGATTTGGAATTATTATGAAGGCTTCGGTATCCTTCTCGGAACAAGCGGCCAAAGGCCGTGAGTTTAAAATGTGTTCTACCTGTGTTAACGAAGTATGGAGTTCAGAAAGCGAAATGCAATTTGCCCAAGGGAGCGTTTTAAGTAAAATTTCAAGGATCCTATGGCCTCAGACAGTCCATTTCTAAATGGTGAACAAGGGGGACAAAACTGCCATTCTACTCCATGCACTGCAAGAAAATTTTGAGAATCGAGTGCTCCTGAGGAGTGCTGAAAATCTTTGATAGTTCGGCTGACTGACTCTCTGCTTTCACAAACGATCGGGCATTATCACTATGAATGATTCCGAGGTAGCCCCTTCGAGACCCAAATCTTTTCAAAGCATTCATTAGGGGTTAAATTTTTCACGATGTCAAGATGAACAGCTTTTGTGGCATGACACACTCATACCACATTCCATGATTCACAACGTGCCCTGCACCTACCGATGACTGGTTTAGTCTGAAATGGTCCGCAGTAATCCACTGAGGTAAACTCCCATGGGTCCCACTTAGTATGTTCATATTATCAAGTCCCAGTCCCCATTCCATCAAATTATCCATTAATTATTAATGGATAATTATCAAATTATCCATTAACACATTTCGAAGTTTGTATAGGCAAGTTGCTTTATGAGAGACCTGTGTTTTAGTGAGACATAGGAACAAAATGGTCAACAAGAACAGAATCGGTTTAGTCTTTTTGTTCATTTTGAAACAAAATTGCATTGTTGCTTAAACAGACAAAAAAAAGAGACCTGCACCGTTTTTTTAAACGTCCTCTGATCTATCCATGGAAAAAATTTTGAGCCATTTTTTATTTTTTTATATGAAATGCATTAACAGCAACCAGAAATTACATAAAGACTATTGTGTTTTGTTTTTTTCAAAAAATTGTACGTGACCTTTTGCGAAGATGTGATATTTTAAAACAGACTTAATTTACAATAAAAATCTGAATCATCTATATTGTACTTTTGAAATTTTATTTTTTTGCAGTTATTGTAAATAGTGTGTTTGCAGAAAATGGGACCAGGACCAGTTGTTTTTTTTTTACATCCTTTGATACATATGATGAGAAAATTTAAAGAAAAAATTTGGAGCTGTCTTTGAAAACCTAAATGTTTAAAAGTTTCGTACATTTCTTGCAAAATTAGATGAAAACTACTCGTGTACTCCAAAAGTTGTACATGATCTTATTTAAGATCTGTCTTTTGAACAACAATTTCAAGAAAAAATGTCTATCCTCAATATTGTAGATGTAGGAAAACGCCAAAACTTATTGAACTGTCGCAATTTTAAAAAAATCAGGGATATCTGTGCAAATTGAACAAACGCCATTCTTTTATGGCTGAGGGTCCTTTCCCATGTTCTGAGTGCCGTGTCTAGAGGCAAAGCATTGGTTTAAATAGAAATATTCACATGAGTAGAAATCCAGCTGGCATAACCACTATAGCATATTCGACATAAAATCAGTTGGAGTTGTTGGTACTCGTTTTATTACTAATTTGTTACTCCAAAATTAAATTTACTATTGCCATTTATGAAATAAATGAGGTTGACCCTTTATTGTGAATTAGGAGACTGCAGCATTTGTGTCTGATTCTCAATATGCTGAAACTCCAAATAAAGAGTGGATTGTCCTGCTGAACTAGACCACTCATCAGCTATGAGTGAATTTTTTCAATTGAATGTAGAGTATCTTATATCCCTCGCTTTGAGTGATATGATGACTGATTTCACTCAAATATACATGAAAAATTAGTTCACTCATTTTTTGAGCGATAATTTCTGTGGGTGGGGGGGTGCGTGCGTGTGTGTGTACTAGCTATATATATATATACATATATATATATAATGTATTTTTTTTACGTAGGGATTTCAAGGAAATGTTCTGTTCCAATTACCAAATTTAAATTATCAACAAATTTTAGAGTCAAGTGAATTGAGGAACTCTTGATTCATTGATAATATTAAAATAGACATATGAGAGAAATACATTTTTGTGCATTTGTGTGGAATTGTATTGAAAGGCGTGCATGTGAGCGTCTGTTGTAAGATTTGTACATAGTTCAAAAACTTCTCTGTATTACTGAATAGTGAAATTAAATTTCTTAATGGCTTAATATTAATGTGAATACGTGATCTAAAAATTAGTTCCATTAATTTAGTTTTGCAAATAACAGATAATTCATGGATGACTTGAAATTTCAATTATCAGTCAAAATTAATTATGTAATCTCAAACTAACATTCACTTTGAATAATACTATTTGAGGTGCAGAATTGACTAGTTGCATTTCACACTCACTCTGTATATACATGTACATACACTGTATATTTAATGTTTTCAATTACTTATTTTCATTTTAGAAAAGCTTACTTTCTTTGGTATGCATAGATCATAACATTCTGTGTTTCTGCTTTTATCCTTACAGAAATCATTCCACGGATGGACTTGGGAGAAGTCAAAGGGGGTAACCATTCAGCTTTGCTAATTGTAGTGCACGATTTGTTCTTCTTGGTCTGCATTTTTGATGTATCACTAATGCATTCTCCTTTACATGAAACCTAATTCTTGCAATTCAACAATATATAGACATTTATCTCTCACTTTTATTTTTATATTTCAAAACCTTTGTTCATTGCTTTCTTCTTTGTAGTTTTGGAACATGTTTAAATATAAAAATGCAATTTGTAACGGTTTTATGGTATATGCTGTATTACGTATTGGATTACGTACTGACTTATCAAATGTAAATAATTGCAGTAATTTTGATCTCAATGTGTTGATTTGTACATTTAAGGAAGTACACAGAAATTATTATTGAATTTTATTTTATATTTCATAATTTACAAGCAATAGCACAAGAAAATTTTAAAAGAAATTCTGAAACACAATTTTATTGCTGATAAATTGCAGTATTTTAACGGAATATAATTCCTTTCTAAGTTCTGCAAACATTCTTGTTTAAGATCACGAGTCAATTTTTTAATGTTACTTATATACTGCATTTACCCGAATATAAGTCCACTCTTAATATAAGACAATCCCCTAATTTTGAAGTGTCCTCCTGAGAATTTTTAAAATGTTTAACTAATTCTTACTATTAAGTCAAAATAAAATTGCATATTGTCTTATTAACTAGAAAATTGCTTGTTACTGAGAATGTTAAGACTTATTGCTGAACTATAATTTTCTTATGCCTTAAAATCATCATTACACTTTTTGTCACTACCCTCATCATCTTCATATGTGTAAATGTTTCTTACTTTTTAGTCCCTCCTTCCATGCTGTGACATCTTCTGACATTTTAGAACCGACTGAAAGTGTTGCATATTTAATTTTGCTTTGTTCATTGGATGTCACCTAAGAACCTTCCCTTGTGTGTCACCAAATTTTCTCTGTCCCGCACTTATTGATGCACTGTTTCTTTGACAAAGAAATACAGATTCGCTCTCGCCAGGGAGAAACTGAACTGAAATTCACCAGGCTTGAACTGAGATTCTGTGTGGCCTTGTTGAATCCACTTCATACCGCCACTTTGGCGTTCGTTATCAAGTTACATTTTGTTTTATACAATACCTTTCATTTGAGATTCTCTCCTCACTGGCCATTCGAAACTGTCAGTCTGAATTGCCCGGCAAATTCACAGTGCTTGCTGACAATACAACGGCGAATACAATTATGTGTAGATACAATATTTTACTGTCTTCGCAGTTTATTGTTACGTCAACATTTACGAGTTACGGGATACATGGAATGACAATGTAAAAACTTAAACCGTAACTGACTAGACTTAATCTGTGAATATCTGCAAAATGCTGCAGTTTTTGATTAGGATATTTAGGAAAAATCCTAGTCTTATTTTCGGGTAAATACGGTTTAACCTCTGTCAGGTGAAGCAACATACTCCTCCATTCTCATTGTTAGTATATTTTTGGAAATGTTTTCTTGAGTACTTTTTCCTTTTAGTCTCACACTTCGAATCAGAAGGGCTCACCTTAGGATTTCCCATCTTTTCATTTTTACATTTTCTGGAGATAATGAATTAAAGTAATTTATTTTGAAGCCAAATGCATTCACTTTCTGACCAAAAAATAAATAGTATGCTATTTTGTGTTTGAATATTTTGCTCATAATGGATAGAAAAACAGCATTAATATTTTTCTTATTTTGTTGGTGAATATGTTCTTAAGTAGTTCGACTTTACTTTAACATAATTTTAAGCTCTTGAATTTGCATTGGTGAATAACATTACATTAAGTAGAAATTAAATTTGTTAATAAAATCTATTAGACTCTAAAATTTATATTATGTGTGCTCCTAATCCCTCAGATAAATTGTGTCTGATAATATGACAAAGTATTGCATCTGACTGAGGCTTAAAAAATGTAATCTAATTTCAATAAAATGCAGAGTGCTGTTTTTCTAGACATTGTTTAAGACTTACATGTTCGTTATCAAAGAAATTTTTGAAAAACCTTCTCTTTTTTTACACATTTTATTTCATGGATCACATGCTTTAACAGTCAGTGTTTCAATTGGTTGTGAGAATGCTATGTAGTCAATTGGCATGGGTATTTTTAATGTCCTTATGCATTTGCATGGTGCACAACTGCTATTATTTGTTAAATTTTACAGAATGTCATTGAAGATGTATATTTAGAATTTTCTAAATTTTAAAATTTTTCCAATTATTATTATTATTATTATTATTATTATTATTATTATTATTATTATTATTATTATTATCATTCTTGACTGTGAGAGATCATTCAATCTTCTTAATTCTGAAACATTTTCAAATGCTTTTTGGAAATAAAAATCAGATTAAAAACAGTACTAGTATTTACTGCAACTGCAACTCTATGTGTATGTAACGTGTGAATGAGGCAGAAAATTAACATTTACTGCCCTTCCTCAGCAAAAAAAGGAAACTTGGGTAAAAACCTCTATTGAGATGGCGATTATTATCCCAAAATTTAATGTTAATAATTCAGTGACAATGATGATACTATAATGTTAACACTGTTAGATGAAAGGTTAGACATTTTGTGTGTGAAAGAGTGAGATGAGCTGCCTCTGCTCAAGTGGCCTGTTTGAAGCAAGTGAATTTCCTTTGAATACTAAAACAGAGTTTGCTCTCAAAAGTTAGGTATTTAGGTAACTGATGCAATATCAAGTAGGACTGGATGTAGCATTTTTTTGGCTTTAAAATTGGCCTTTTTCTGTGTGACAACAGTTTGTTAGGGTTGTGGACACATTGCAGATTCCTCTGCTTCACAAGAGTTTCACAAGAATATTACACAAACTTACTGGAATGTTTTTTATTTGATTTCGCTGCTAATGTTCATAACCTGTTTTTAATATTGCATTTAATACAAAATATTTCCAACTGTCCAGAAGTCTCATGATTAATATAGTGACAAGCTGACACATATTGGACTTAGAGAGACAAAGATAAACTTATTTCCAAATATTCAAAAGTTGAAAGAAAGATTTTAGAAATTGCGTGATTAAAATTAAAAGATATGATAGTTTAGGAAGGATAATTTATACTACTTTATCTCTACTCTGTAGTGAGAAAGTAAAAAACAATAAAAATCAAATCAAATCATGTTAGAAACAGAAAGAAAATTCTGAGGAAATTATGGTAAAATGAGTATTGACAAAGTGGACTCTGATTTTCAAAGAAACTTACACCTGTGTGTGAATTAATTAATAGCAAATTAATAGCATGTAACTGGTTTTCAAAAACTACCTTGGTACATGTTTTTACCTATGCAATTGATTATACTGGGGGAGTCACCTTTATATGTTGTGTTAAAAATGTGCATGAAATGCTTGCAATGACACAATTTTTGCATGTGTTGCTCTTGCTTTGCTCAAGTGTTATTTGAATGGGAAATATTGCAATGAATTGCCATTGTTGACCGATTCCTTGATTGAAATTTCTTTGGCAAATATGTGCATTATCATTTTAAGAAAGAATCAACTGACCAAAAAAATGTATTGTGTGTTTTCTTTGTCCTAAGGTACGGAGGAGGATCAGGAAGCAACAGACATGCTTGTTGGCAATGCTCAAAACTTGATGCAGTCTGTGAAGGAGACAGTACGGGCTGCAGAATCTGCCTCAATTAAAATACGCACTGATGCTGGAGTGCGACTTCGATGGGTTCGTAAGCAACCTTGGTATCAATATTAAAATGATACATTGTGCAATGTGCTCCAGGTTAAATAGTATATCTGGTCCAGTATGTGGCCTTGAGCGGGCTTGTTCTACATGTACTCTGCTCTTTTTACTTGGAGCAAATACTTTATAATGCACAATCAGTCCAGGAAAGTGTTCTTTCTGCTTAGATTATGCATAAAAACATTTCGTTGGTGCTTCATATTTCTCTGAAAACATTCACATCAGCTACTCCTTTGAACTTCCATAATTACTAAACCTCATTTGTGCATTTCCATACTTTTTGTAGACATCTGCTTGTTTAAATACAAAACAACTGTCCCCGGACATACTCATATTAGTGCTCATTGCAGAACTCTGCGACCTTACAACAACTGTGATTTATGAGAAATGGCGTAAATGTTTTTTAATGAGTTGGCTGATGTCAAAAGATAGATATGGGTGAATTATTCTGTTGTGTTTCTTCCACACTAATTGTAAAAACTAATTTTATAAAATTGTATTTTCATAACCAAATCTTTCTATAGTTCACATAAATTCGCTAGTGCAATCAAGTGGCTGTTTATAAATGATAGTCTAAGCATCCATATTTTTAGAATCGTATTCTGATAGTAGATCGTCATAATAATAATAATAAAATAATAATAATAATAATAATAATAATAATAATAATAATAGTCATTATATTAATTATTATAATATTAAAAAATTATTGTAATAAAAATAATGTTAATAACAATTTTTTGTGAGAAAGAAATTTCATTTTAAGTAGTATGTACAATAATATATATTATTTCATTTAATAGTATGATCCTTGTGGTCTCCTGGCACATACATTAGTTCATTTTCTATGTATTTGTAAATTATATGCATGTAGAAGTTTTGCCAGAAAAAATGCAATTTGCTCATATCAAACATGTAGATCTGTTTAAACTGTTCATTACTACCAAAAATTAAAAGTAAGGAAACCTTGCCTAGACAATTTACTCTGAGAATATGTTGACAGTGTTCGTGTGCACTTTCCAAAACATTATACAAAATATTTTGTGAAAGACAAATTGGGCAAATTGTAGTTTGTCTCTAAAAATAGCTAATGTTCACCTCATCTTGCAAACCCCTCAAAGGAAGTCAACATGTGCAAAGTACGCAGCCCTCTCATTGAACCATATGAAAGTGACATTAGTGATGTGTATAAATGTCCTTAAGCACAAATGTGCAACTTGTTTCTTTGAATTAATTGTCTTAAATTGTATGCTCTATGGATATTTGTTTACCTTGGTTTTTCAAGTGGTGTAATCTGTTTCACATACCTCAAAAATATTATATTTACAACTTTTCATGAAATCTGAAGCAACATCACTTAGCAAAGGTTATATATTTCTCTGAATATGTAAATCAGATTTCAATGTTTTTTGTTACATATGAAAGTTCAAAATGAACTATGAGATGGTGAATGAGGAAAATGATGGTGAGGAAAATTTAATAGCTCTGGATATCGCTTGTTCTTTCTTACGTGAAATTCATTTCTGTGCCATTCAACTTGTAGAAGAATCAATCCACAATTGTTGATATATTCAAAAGGTTGCTTGTACCTTTTGACAGTTAATCTTTCCTGTATTCTTATCTTGAATTTATGATGTCAAACTTACTTATTAAACAAAACTTCTTTATTAGGATTGTTTCATTATGTTTATGATAATGATGATGTCAATAATTATTATTATGACGACAACAGACAGATTCGTACATTGAGCGAGTTTACTTGTACATACTTTTCTGTAGATTTCATAAAATGTTTTGTGAAATATCAGTTACTAAACTTGGGATAAATGTGCAGTGTTGGTGAATGAAACGGATCAGTGATCCCATTCAAAAGTCATTAACTGATTCTTGTGATATTAATTGTTGTGACAGGGCTGATGTCATGTGAAAATATTTTACCCATGTTTCAGAGAACAATTCATTTTTATTCTCTTGATCTAATGTTAATTTTGAATCTGCATAGTGGAAAATCAGAGGTAACATTGTTATGGAATTTATTATGTAGTTTGGAAATTGTCTTTTCTGTGTATTGTTGCTGTGCCATCTCAATGTATCCTAAATCTTCCTCTTCCGTTGTGACTTATTTTATAATCTGCATTCAGCAACATGTTGATTGGTGCCCTATTATATTTATATAAGAAAAATTTGTCACTTTCTTCCTGATTTTCTAACTATGCTTGCAGAAGCAACAATGCTTAAATTGAATAATTGTGAATCTGATGCCTATTTATGTCTTGTGTCAGGTGAACTGGAACTACTCAAAAGGTACTGAATGATGTATTAGTAGCATTTGTGGGACTTTCAATACAAGATATTGCCTCTATAATTATTCATGTTATGTGAAACAGTGCGTAGTTGTAAGATTTTCTGCATTTAAGTTTTTGAAATACCATTTTGTAGAATTAATATTTAGTGTCTTCAGCTTCCTTGTGAAATGGCTGAAATAGTGGAAGTCATTTTTGTCAACTTAAATGTATTATGAGAGTAGGTTTTGCTGTTATCAGTCTAGCAATGGATGGCAAAGGTTGGAAGACTGTGTTCGCAGTGTTTCTTTACATAATTAGCTGCAACTTGCATATTATCATCCAGGTTCTACCTAATTTACTCTTATGGCAGGAGCTGTTTAGCTTTGAGATGTCAAGTGTTTGAAATAAATTATTTTCCTGTTAGAGTATCAACATCTTCTATCTGCTCTGAATATTCTTGTGAATCTCGACAAAATCCCATATTGACAAGTGGAGGTATCGTTTTGTAGTCCTCACTCCACAGTATTCGAGGGTATAATAGTCTCTCCTATAGCTAAGAATTTTTAGGACAGTGTAAAATTAATATAAATTGCCTTCTATTTCCTGCCATTGTACTATGTGACTACTTATGACTGAACTTAAAGTTATGGAAGTATTATTTTTCTCAAACATAATATGTGTAATAGCCTTCAGTCAGTGTCATTGTTTGCATTTTATTAAGAAGCAAGTAAAACAGCATATGGCTAACTAGTATTCTCATTGAGGCAGTTTAGCGCAGTTAAAGTGAAGTCATATGAATTAATTGTGCCAGATTTTCTTATATCAAGGTATGTCAGCTAGAAGATATAAGATTTCAAATCAGTAAGAAATAATGCCTTTACTTCTACAAGTTTTTTTAACAACCAAAAAATTTCATTCAAATCTATGTTTGGAGTGATTGTTTTAATTCTGTTTGTTTTCTTTCCAACCATCTTTTAAATTAACATTAACAAGAAAATGAACATTTTCTGTTTTCAAGGACATAATTGGTTAACAATTTCTTAACCCTTTACATTTTTAAAGACCCTGTTTACAGGTATGTTGTTCAATTTGATGTACTTCTCAATTAAAAATTGAAACAAACTGAAAACTTCATTCAAACTGTATATGAGATAGCTGTCTCGACTAATGCATAATGTCTCGTGTTACTAAGAGTGAAATCGAAGTCCCACAAATGTTTTTTGTATTTTTTAATGTTTTTTTTTATATATTCACATTAGATTTCATAATTTAAAAAAGACAAATTCTCTTGAATTGAGAAAAATCTATTGATACTATACTGATATATTTTTAAAAATTTAATTTAACTATATAGGTGAGAATTGAATTTTCTAGAAGAATAATTATTTTTGTATAACACTTTAATTTCAGTACGTTATTTTATGTTAAAAATCTTTTTTATACCATGCTGTAAACAGTACTTCATCATTTCATTGAAATTAATCCAAAGGACTTGAACTTCTGCTGCAGTATAGAATGAAGGGAAGAGTTTTGCTTGTAATTCATAAACATGTTCTGTACGTACTGCTACTGATTCTGCCTTTAGTTTGTTGTAGAGGCAATGAGTCCTAGAGTTGCCATCATAGAGAGCTGCTTCGGGTTTGAGCAGAGACTGGATGTAAAATCCAAGCTCTGCTTTCTGGATCTGAATTAATTTGATAATCTCAGGGAATTTCAATCGCTTATTTATTTCACACAATTGTAGTGATTTAAGTTTGCTATTTATTAGAGAGCACTCAATTCCTTTTTGTCTTGAATGGGTTCAGATTATTCACTTCATTTTATGGCACTTTTAAAAACTGTTTTACTTCACACTAATGAGGTGAAAAAGGACAGTTTCTGGATAAAGATAGATTTTGAAAGGGCTGTTTAAAATAAAATAGTGTTACATAACATTAGTCAGAGTATGTACCATTGTAATTCTCTCTCTCTCTCTCTCTCTGCTCTCTCTTAATGCTTAACAAAAAGAAAAATAAATTTACATAAATTATTGTTATGTATGCCATATGTTCCTACCTACCAAAGAGCAAATGCAATTCCGATACTAGATATTCCAATGACTTCAGAAATATTCAGTCTGGCAGGTTTATTTGTTGGCCTGCTTATTAATTCTATTAACTTTTACAAAATTTTGGATTTCTCTCCAGTCAAATTCATAATCAAAATGAAACCATTTAAGAGCAACTGTATTTGATCAAACATTTTCTTGCTCTCTCTCCTCCCCTCAATTAATCTGACTTAAAGATCCTCCAGGTGAGGAATTTTCGGCAGGTGGCAACTCTAAGCAGTTATCATATACATTTGCACATTGTATGAATTTATTTAATTGAAAGTAATGGTGAATTTTTGTGTGGATGAGTGTTTCTTAATGATGTACATGTTTCAATGTGGTATATCTCTAACATATTTTAGTGTATCATAGCAATAGCATGAAGGTATTATAAGTTAAACTATCCATTATGTTAGTTTTTTATTTCCTGCTTCGTTTCAGTATATCAAAGTAGTAATCAAATATGTTTACTAAAAGTTCACTGTGATAGTCTCTGTTTAAGAACTTCCACACTTCAAAGGAACATATTTATTTGGAACTCTGTCTTGTAGCTCTGCAGGCAAACATAAGAATATTTTATTCATATGTAAATGGAAATATTTTGGTAGGGACTGTTTTAGGCTATAGTTTAAAATTATTCGAGCGCATTTAGCGCCTTACCATGGTCAGTCAAAAGTAAATTACGTTTTTTGTTAGGTTGTAATCTGTAGATCCCTAAAAATGCATTGCCTTATATTAAAGCTGGAGATTTAAGGTATAGAGAACTGAAAGAAAAAACTAAGCACCTTATTCAAAAAATAAGTTTCAGTCTAGGTCTGGAGCTACTAGGCAACAAGTTATTCATAACATAGGAACTAGAAAATCAGATTAGTTTACGAGTCCAGAATAACACTAATGCCTCTGTAGTGCTTGCTTTCCCTTCCTTCCTTCCTTCCTTTCTTTCTTTCTTTCTTTCTTTCTTTCTTTCTTTCTTCTCATCTCTTATCCAATGCTTAAACGTAGAATTGTTTGGCTTAATTAAGATTTCTTGATTTTGTCTCTGGTTGTGAAACGAAGACGAACCCTCATTGAGAGGTCTCCCACTGCTAATCTTGGAGTCTTGCCGTTGGTGCTGAGAAGGGTGGGATCACCATTGAAATGCAAGATATTTTGCATAATTTGAATATGGATAACAATGAACTACATATTAGATATACAATGTCACAAATACTGGTCATTAAATATGGATTTTTGTTCCCTTTAGACTTTCAAATAATAGAAAAAATAATAGCAAAAGTGAGCTCCGTACGTATACACAGTATTAAGAAAAAACTTAATATCCTCTTTTTAGCACTAGTAGCAAGATATTGGGAAATATTTCTTCACAACAGTGAGCTGATAGATTAGTTGCTTTTCAAATAGCAAAATCCTGTTGTAAGTGTTGTTACGAAGTTTAGTATTTGTATTATGAGTATTGTATGAAACAGCTTTGCCATTTCTGCCCTTATTAAAAAGTTAAATTAAAAACGTAATTGAGAATGCTTTCTTAATTGAAAATTATGTAATTAACAACTAGTGGATTTTAATTCTATTTCGTGTGAACTGTTACTAATTATCATTCCAGAATTGATTGAACACTGATATTTTCAAACAATTTCCTAAACAAATTAACAAGGACATAATGATATTTTAGAAGGTGGAAATTTTTGTTTCTGGATAATTTTTGGACAGTTCTTTTAACTTTGGCAAGAGTACCAATATTCAAAGTGCATGTAAATAAACATCTGTATGTGTACTGAAATGATGTACTTCAAAAAATTTTCATTTGACTGTACTGTTTTTTCTAAGTAAATTCTTAATTAATTACTCTATTAATCACAAGTTTAGTAAAAACTTATGAATAGAAATAGTTTTTATGTAAACATAATTTATACCGGGTTTCTAAAGAAAGTAATGAAAAATTTTCAAGAACAATAATAAAGTTTTAATTTATGTGACAAATGCTCAAAATATTGTGAATTTACAATTGGTTTGTTAGGGGCATTGTTAGATCTAAGCTGCCAAAGAGCAGTAAGGTCATGGCAAAACAATGAAGATAGCAAATATTATTGCAATACTGGTTGTGAAAGTCTGTTACAATGAATAATTCATTTTGTTGTTACAACTTATGTGATTTGCCTAAAATGCAAAACTTACTTTCAAATTTTAGTGAAAAATTTAATTTGCCATGGCTTTCCATAATTCAATTGAACTATTAGTTGTTTCATAAATACATCCTGAAGCTGCAAGAGCAAGGTGACTTCATTACAATATGTTAACTTTGAAGAAAAGGTGCTCTTGCTCTCACAGCTTCCAATAATATGCCAAACTACAGGATTTTATTAAACATCAAAATGTAATATATGGAAGGATCCAGTAAGCCTTGTTATTTATATACTTTGTTCCTATGAAATTGACCCCATTTCATGAAAATACAAATTTTTATGGGTTTATTTTTATTAAATATGTGGTTTACAATTATAATTTACTAATGGTCTAGTAATGAGACTTAATAGTGTTTGGTCAAAAAATTAGCATTTCTGCAATTGTTATTTTTGCTGACTAATATATTATTTTGTTGTTATTGTTGTATTATTAATAGTCTCGAATTTAATTATTTTAACATTTACCATAATAGGTAGATATACAGACTAATATATTTTAATGATGTATTGTTACATTTATCGTTATTGTATTCAGTTAGAAATTAAATTAAAACTTTTGTAATTAAAATTTTTTTTCCTTTTTAAAATTTTGTGAAGGTGTTGCTAGTAGGCCTATTGTGTTATCAATAGGGCTGTGATTTATATACAATAAAAACAACGAAATATGCACATATATTCATAAATATATTTGGTATTACATGTAATTAACTTCTGTTGCTACATCACATACTTTCTCTCATTATTTGTAATGGCTGTGCGATATTATAATACTTGACCATTGTAGAATTCATGACCATGATGTAGAATTAGCAAATGTCACATGGAAATGAGATTTGATCGGGGTGAGTAGAAAAATTGAAACATTAGTTTGCCAACATTTTGGAATATTTTCATTTCATCTCCTAGGCTGGTGTAAAAAATACAAAGACTACTATAAATATCTACAAATCACTATAAATATACACTTTCACCAATTAATAACAATTCATGCAATAATGATTTAAGATGAACACACCTTACTAAAGAAATATAGAAATGTACAATCTCCCAACAGCATTTTGGCTGGATTCCAACCCAATTCCACATGGAGTTACTGCAGTACAAGATTCCATCCCTCATCATGTCTAGCCAAGGCACCAAAGCAAATGAAAGAGAATTCTGCTACAATCCAGTCTTAGGGTCAGGACCTTATGCTACAGCTGTTCAAATACGTGCATGCGGTCAAGCAGGTGTTTAATTAAAGCAATATAAAACTCAAAACTGAGGAAATACTAATACATTACATCGCTTCTTAATATTATTAAAAAAGTGATATTGACTTATAATTAAGTAATTACGTGTGGAAAGAAGAAGAAAATTAATAAATTTTTGCATCTTCATTGATGTTTAATTAATTAATGAAGTAAGTGACACTATTGCCATCAAAACAGCATAAAACCCATAATGTAATGTGGGCATAAAGAACACACAACAGACTACTAATTTAACAATGATTGTAAACAACCAGGAGAAACCAGAACAATTTTAATACAATGCATAAATTACCAGTGCAATTATATTAGGATTAGTCATCATTCACATGGATTAAACAAATTTATTTATTATTTAACCAAACCAAAAGTAGGCAACATAAATACACACTACATAGTGTAAAATAGTGACCAAAGATGTGACAGTGAGACTTGACCAGATGAGAACACAGAAATAGTGTCTTTACGATTGTAGATATACACACAAAATAAACAACTGTTATAGTGAACACTTAATGACGTTACAGATCATATCAACAATTTCATAGTTCAAGAACATACAATGAGGAAAGTGGTACAAATAATTATTACGGAGACATACTGATTCATGTTATTATTGATGTTTAGTTGTTAAAATAAAGTAAATATAACCATATCTGACCTAGCAACATGAAAACTTGGGTATGATGTAGACAGAGATCCTCGTACACTAGTAATTTAGAGAATACTATTCTCCACAACACAAAATTGAATCAAACAATAGAATTAAAAACATGTTTTGAACCAGTATTATATTATAAACATTGGATTTAAATGTGAGACAACTTACTGCAGATTTAATTGTGATGGGGAGTAATAGTGACATACTTTTTAAAATTTTTTAAGGTTTTGAAAGGGCTCCATGGAAAACCAAGAGTGTACATAATTCAATAGCAAAAAACAAATAGTGTGCCCAAAAAAAAAATTGAATCCAACAAAAATCAATGCCTATATAAAACATTGCAATCAAATTACATTACATAGATCACAGAAAATACTAGGAATAGAATTAATGATATGGATGCCAAATAACATTTTATTCCAGACTGGAATAAAATATTGGAATTTTGAATAAAATTATAATGAACATAACAACCACAACACACACTGACGCGTCACAGTAGAATTAAGGAGCAGGTTACCAGACAGCATTGTACTCCAATCATTGGATTTGCATGCGAGTTAGATTATTGCACATTTCAAAGCATTGGAAAGTGATGCCTTGAAAATATAACAAACAAGACAACCAATAACACGGGTTAACAAGTAACAGAACATATTGGAGGCATGTTAACAAAGCATTATGCAAATTGCAAATTTGTTCTACTGAAAATGGTGTTGCCTAATTAAGCTTATTGGTGAATGCTCTGTTGCAATTATCATTCTTTATGTTTGGTGCAGTGTTTCAGATAAGCTTTTGATATAAATTATATATTTGTATTTCCTGTTCTCTTTGCCATTATTGTCAAGGGTGTGAATTGTAAAACTGGTTATTGAGCAATTTAGTGGAAAACCAATTTGCAAGTAGGATGTTTTTGACAATTTTTAAGGTTTTTTTTTTAATAGGTATCCTGTTTCCATGAAAAAAATAAAAATTTAATTAAATTTTAAAGTTGATTGGATGCACAAGTTTAGTGTGAGGTCTTGACCCTACAACTGAATTGTAGCAGAATTCTCATTGATTTGCTTGGTGGAATCAAATTGCTGGGGAATTGTAATATCTGTATTTCTTTAGTAAGGTGTGTACATCTTATATCATTATTAATTATTCATGTTATTAATTTGGGTAAGTGTATGTTTATAGTGATGTTGTCTTCGTGTTTTTGACGCCAGCCCTGTGGATGGAATAAAAATGTTTAGAAACGTTGGTAAACTAATGCTTTTATTTTTCTACTGTGAATGATTTTTCCTAATACTACTTGGACCTGCAAAAGTGTTTTTTCTTCCAGAAAAGAAGAAAAAAAATAAAATCCCATGCTAGGATTCAAACTTAAGTTCTTAAGTGTAGCAGAGTTTTCATATTATCCTGACACCACTGGCCCTGGAGATAAAACAACACTTTTGAAGCTTAAAAGAGAAAGTTGAACATTTCTATTTGCAATTTTTGAAATCTGAGGGATTTTATATATTATTTCAAGATATAATTTGGAAGAACAGAATTCATAAAAAGAAAATCGTTTGTGCACCAGAATTATGAAGAACCTTTTCTGTTGCAAAAAATTGTTCATAAAATGAAATTTTGCTGCAGAGCTCGACCTACCCGCCCATCCTCACTGCCTGTCCTCCCTGTTCCTCGTTCCTGCGGACGGCATAATACGAACTGTTGCCAACTGCAAAACTGCCTTTAAAATGAGTTTACAACATGTTGGTTAGTTTACAGTTTTGTAATGCCATTATACAAAAAATAGCATATGTAACTCCTTTATAATGTTGCTTTATTGCATTTGTAGAAATATTAAAACTTGCTACTAATGTTACTCATTTTCGAAACATATTTTAATGTAATAATGAGACCTGTGCCATTTTGATAAGCATATTTTATAACAATAACAACAACAATATATTTGGTACATAAATACAGCAAAAGCCATGTTTGACAAGTCTAGATACAATATGCAATACAGATGTTTCATAAATACTAAATGCAATACAGAAATAAAAAAAAATTTAAAAAAAAATTTTAATGATGGAAAATAATTAATACAATGCATATTAAAATAAGTGGCTGTATAAGGAGACTAAAATGAAAAGCAATATTAATAAACTAATTGGGCTGCAGCAGCACATACTTTCTCACATTATTTCTACTGCTGCTGTATATTACACTACTCCATAAACCTGCAAAAGTGTTTTCAGCCAGCAAAGTTTTTTCCGCCCCCAGACTCGGAACACACACTCTCAGAGCTATATATATGCGAGGCTTATTGACTAAATTACCTACAGTAGTTCAATTTGTTGCCATCATGTGGCAGCACCCAAATAAACCAAAATTACTTTACTAATACCATCTGAACAAATGGTCTGCTTTTCAATCAGTAAACGGCATTGTATTCTTATTTAATATAGAATTTACGCCACAAAGCCCTTTTTCCAAAAAATTCCAATTGCCCTCACAGTTCCGGGATGAAATCAGTGGCATTTCCTCACTGTGGAACTAGGGGCGGGAAGGAAAGTGTTAATCCCCACCCTACTCTTTGCTTACATATTTAGAGTAAAATTTAATTATGTAAACAAAATCCTTATTTAAATTATAATTTGGAAGAAGAGGAAAGAAGTCCAAAATAACAACAATGAGGATGTATTTTCTATTGCAAAGATTGGAATAATATATTTTAAAGTATTTAAAAAGACATCCTCGACGTTTGCCCTGTTCTTCGGTTCTCATTTTAAAAACGAAATTCTGAAATATTATCAGGTTAGCACATGATCGCCCGACCTGAAGGCGTTGGAGGCATTCGCCAACGGCCTGAGCAGCGCTCGCACACTACATGGATGCGCTGGTGCCGATCTATGACGCCGATCGCACAGAAGACCGAATAAGCAAAAAAAAAATCTAAATAAATTCAAAGGGTTTTTTTTTATTTCATAGAGCGCTGACACACGACTTGTACACCCGAAGAAAACGCCACGGGATGAAATTAAAGAAATGTGGACTTATAGCGTGATGACGTGCTCCCTGAATCCAACGCCGTATCAACCGTTCAAATAGAACGAGTAGGTGCGTTGTAAAGTGAAATTTGTCAATATATGTCCCCCTCCCCATGTCTTAAAATGTCTGATTACGAAGGAACAATGTACAAAGTTATTGAGGCAATAAGTAAAGGTATGTAGAAAAATAGAGCCTCAATAGATTATAATGTGGAAAGATCGACATTACAGTACAGGTTGAAGTCGTAGGCTTCCGCGGCCAGAGTCATGTGGCACAACAGCCCTGAGGAAGACCACGACAAGATGGTCGAAACGTTGGCAACACAGCCTTCGACGCGGCGTCACCTGGACAGCCAAGATCATTTACAGTAAAGTTGTCAGAGACATAAAAAGCCAGGTATGGAAACTTTTACTGTACTTACTGAAAATAACTTGCGTATCAATAATACCTTCTTCGATCATCACTTCAAGTATTATATACATTTTTTGGTTCTCAAGGGCAACAGTCAATGATCGACTATATAATAACTAATACACATTGTGTGCATGCACTTAATTTGAGTGAAATAAGGTTAAAACATCGATTATCAAATTAAAGACAAATTTATTTCAAGCAGCGGAAGAGGCTTTAGGCAAAAGGAAGATACAAGTGTGGACTAAAAATAAATAAAGACACCCTGGTTAATAATGAATTAATGATGTTACTGAGGAAAAGAAAAAAGTATTTCTATGCTGAAAAAGAACAAAATTATTTGAAGAGCGGCAACTATGTTGCTACAAGGAACAAAACAAATAAAAAAGAGACAAAGGCATACCAGGAAAAGTTCACATAGGATATGGAGAAAGAGATGTACGGTGCTCAAAAAAAAGTATGGAAAATGTTAAAGAATAGAAAAATTGAAATAAACGGAGTAGTAAAATTAAATATGATTTAATTGTCTTCATGGGAAAACAACTTTCAACAGTTATATAAAAGACAAGGAAAAAAAGGAAATCCGAAACTAAATATGAATGACAATAGGGATGAGTTGAAATTACAAAAAGTAAAATTAATATATATATATATATATATATATATATATATATATATATATATACATACATACACACACACACACACACACACACACACACACACGTCATGGGATTAGACAACCCCAAACGGCACCATCAGCTACGAAACGAAGCCCACGAACAGAGAGGAGTACGGTACGCGGCGGAGCGATGACTTGTAAATGCGCCATCTACCCACAGCTTTTCGAACTCTGACGCCCGAACTAGCGAATAATCAAGGCCATCTACAATTCTCAGACCTTCATGTAGGTATCGATACCAGGCAAAATGGCGCCGGGACCGGTTGAGTGATTGTGACTGTGTTTCACGTGCGTTCCATGTGGCTACCTATGTTTTAAGCCGATTACGTGCTTCTCTTTAAAAGTGGAGATTCAATCTAATTGTGACTAATTGTTATTTAGTATATTTCTTTGCTATTGCGTGATCTTCACAGAACAGTAATTGTGATTGGTCGCTCGTGTTGTGTGCCGGGATGTAAATCAAACTACGAGGCGTCCGACACTTCGACGTTTCAGTTCCCGAAAGATAAAAACCTGCGCGAAAAGTGGGTGAAATGCATTCACCGTGACAGTTACGTAGTGACAAAAAACTCATTTGTGTGCGTGAAGCATTTTGAAGATAAATTTGTTCTTAGAGAGGATGTGTTTCCTGTGGTTGGTGGCGATCCTATTATTGTTCCTCGGAATAAACCAAAACCGAGGAAAGATGTCTACCCAACGATATTTCCTAACCAAACTTCGTACCATACTGTGAGTGCCCCTACAGACAGACAAGATCCTGCGGTAAGATCTCAAAAAGTGTTTGCAAGAGATGAGGAAAATTTCTTGAAGTGGTGTGAAAACGATATAATTTCTAGTTTTAATAGTTTTACAACTGAAGTGGTGAAGAAGAATGTTAAACCATTCATATTATCAGTAAAATATGACTATATTTTGTTTTATAAATTAAGGGATGAGATGGTTACGGATGTACCATCAATAACAATTAGTTTTAAGGTGACAAGTTCTTTAGATATAAAAGTTTTTTTTAAGAACATGGAGTTGCCCACAGTCAATTTCAAATGGATTCTTCAAACAGAAGATGGACTATCATTGAAGTGTGACAGGTGGACAAAATTTGAAAATTTGGTGAGTCACCTTCAAAGTTATAATGAAGAGGCATTGGATGTTGATGAGAGGGTTGAACTTTTAACAAATTTTTTGAAAGTTGCTTTAGAGTCAAATACATTTGATGATGAAAATGTCTCCAAAATAAAATTTTCTTTGGAGCAATTAACGTTGTCTCTGAAGAAACAAAATAGATATTCAAATGAATTGATAATTTGGGCTGCAACCCTATCATATACATTTCCTAGTGCCTAAATTTTGTACATTTTTTTGCTTTGCCCACAAACTAACTTCCATTAAAATACAGTTTCCAGGCTGCAATGAATTTCTTATATTCAACGTATATCTTCGTATTTTTAGGCTGGAACGTAAACTGCACAGTTTCTGTGAGTATAATAGCTTCGTAAGTAACTTAGTAATTAAATTCAGTTAACATAAGCATAGTACGGGAATGAAATTATTACGAGTAAATTCTAACCTTTCACAGTTCTGTTCAACTTTGCCGCGCGTGTTAACGAAACACGCCCAACCTATACCGCGGCCATGTTTTTTTTACATGAAGGTCTAAGAATTGTAGATGGTCTTGGAATAATGTTTTTCCGGGAAGAGAGGAGAATATTCACCCCTCCAAAATTTCCTCAGGCGCGAGTACCATAAGTATCGCGGCGCGCCTCGGAGGAGAGCTCTTTGATTGCAGCAGCGACGGCGATTGTAACTTGATAGCATAGGAGTTTATTTTAACTTGGTAGTTAAAAGTTAGTTTGAGAAGCGTATCATCGAAAGTGGGGTAATTAAGAAATGGAGTGCACAAAGATTCTTCGCATTCACAATATTAAAGAGAGCAAGTGAAGTGACTGACTCCAAAATCATTTCAAATTTGTAAAATTCGCGCAGAAGGACACTAAGTCCAGCATCTCATATTGCACGCTGAGACCACACATGCACAAAGTGAGGTAGGTAGGCCGAGCATATAAAACATAACTTCAGCAACATTAACCCATTTAGACCCGCTGTTCCCATACGGGAACAGTAGTTTTCAATGCTCTAAATACCAGGAAAAACAACAGTTTCCTATTGTTGCGTTGCGGAACGATAGCATCGTATCTGTTTTTATCTCCGAGCGATTATATTTCTCGGTTCGTTCATTCTGGATGCAATTGTTTGTGAGAAAGCAGTAGCGTATGCACGTTGCAATGGCTTCAACGAAAAGGTATGTATTTTATGTACGTATTTCATCGTGTGTATAAATTATTCTGTAGCTATTAGTATCTCGAGAGATCATTTTACAATCCTTTAAATTATGATTGTTGTAAGTGTTCACATTGCAGAATTATAAACATGCAAATTATAATGTTCCCGTATGGGAACAGCGGGACTGAATGACAGGGTATAAACTTTCTTTCTTAGGTTGACTGTAAACGAGTTGCAGATCTTCTGGCGGATGAAAACGATGTTCTGGAAGGTGATATAGTAATTGTACCACCCGAAGGCGATATTTCTGAAGAAGATAGTGGAGAAGAAGATGAAACTGAACTGGATCGTTTGTCCGGAAAACAACTTTTATCTCATGCGGAAGGAAATGTAAAGAAAATTATATCAGGTGAGGTGGTGAAAGAAGTTGTTTCAAACACAGTTTCAAATTTGAAAGTAAGTGACTCAGAAAATCTGAAAAGAAAAGAGAAAAGAAAAGAAAATTAAGAAATTGGATAAATGAAGATAAAGAGGAAACTACTCTCACAGAATGGGAAATTCCTGATTGGATTTTGAATTTTGACGAGGATCCTGTAAAGCTTTTTGAGTTATTTTACAGTAATGATATAATTCAAATGATTTGTGATTATTCCAACTTGTATGCCCGTCAGAAAGGTGAAAACAATCTCAATCTTCAACAAGATGAAATCAAGGTATTTTGGGAGTTTTACTTGTTAGTGGTTATTCTCAAGTACACAGAATGAGAATGTACTGGGAACAGAGGCCAGACAGTTATAACAAAGCTATATCTGATGCAATTTCTAGAAATAGATTCATGAAAATTATGAAATATCTACATGTGTTGATAATCAAAATTTAGATAGATCGAATCGCTTTGCAAAGATAACGCCTCTTTGGGAGATGTTGAACAAGAAATGGTTGCAGTACTTTCCAGGTGACATAAATTTGTGTGTAGACGAGTCAATGATTCCGTACTTCGGTCGTCATGGGGCAAAACAGCACATCCACGGGAAGCCGATCCGTTTCGGTTACAAAGCATGGTGTTTGTGTACCCGATTAGGTTACCTTATCCAGGCAAATTTGTATCAGGAGCAGCTACTGGTAACACATACCCCGACGTTGGAGTAGGAGGATCTGTGGTTTTATCACTCACAGAAAATCTTCCAGAAAATAAGTATAACTTGTACTTTGATAACTTTTTTACCTCCATAAATTTGTTGGAGAAACTGAAAGAGCGAGGATGGAACGGTACAGGTACAATACGCGCAAACAGAACTGAAAATGCGCCACTAATGGATCCAAAAGACGTCCTAAAAAGAGAAAGAGGATTTTACTGCCTTGTCACAGATACATCATCAAAAGCAACTCTTGTAAGGTACAATGATAACAATGTTGTAACTGTTGCTTCAACACAGTGGTGCTGCACCTGTTGGGAAAGCTAGAAGATACAGTGCTAAGCACAAAGGCATATAATGATTGACCAGCCCGCTGGGGTAATTTATTATAATATAAACATGGGAGGTGTTGATCGTTTAGAGCAAAATGTCTCAAAAATGAGAGTAAATATAAGAGGCAAAAAATGGTACTGGCAGTTGTTCGCTTTTCCATTGAATGCGTCTGTACAAAATGCATGGCATCTTTATAGATTGTGCACGAAGGGCTCGAAAGTACAAATGGATCAGCTTGAGTTCACACGAACAATTGCTCTCACCTACCTTCAAAAATACTCACAGCGTCTGACTCCAGGAAAATCACCTCGTTTGGTACGAAGTGTAGAAAAGAGAGTAACAAACCAAACACGATATGACAACGAAGGTCATTTCATTTCCAAAGGAGAGAGACAGTCTCGTTGTGGACAATGCAAGAAAAATTCTCGAATGAAGTGTATCAAATGTAATATATCTCTGCATGCTGACTGTTTTGTATTATTTCATCAAAAATAAAATTATCTATCTTCAAAACTAAGTTAAATCATTAAATTTATGTGGACTTTCAAAAAAAAATTTGTATTCTTCACCCACCCTTTCAGTCCCGCTGTTCCCATATGGGAACACTCCAAAAGACAAATTCTAAGAAAAAATTTATTGAAGTTTCAATCAAAATGTCTTAATTTAACTGTAAATAAGCAATTAAAATGTGATTTATACATTTTTTTTCACAAATAGAAATGTGGGTCTAAAAGGGTTAATTATTCGAGGCTGGAAGCGCGAACAAGCTTGTTCGAGGCGCGGCAGAAGAAGAAGGACGACCCCAGGAAGAGCGAAGCGTAGGTGAGTAAGATTTGGACTGGAACGAGAATCGAACGAGTCCGGAGAACGGGAGAAGGGTGTGGAAATTGGAGGCGTGGCAGAGTCCAGAGTTCGAGGGAGGGAAACTGGTAACGTCTTGGGACAGCAAGCGAAGACGGTGGCATCGCGGGGCGAGCGACAGAAAATCCCTAAGGCGAGCGATGCGGAGCTGTTTAGGTTAAAGAACTGGCAACCTTTATGCGACGATCAGTTGGGGAAAGAGAATAGCCGTAAAATACACGACAATTCGTGTTAAAAGTGGGTGAAAAGTTCAGAATAGGTGGAAGTATCCCGAACGATGTGAGTGGCAGTTTCAAGTTCATTCACTGCACGTGTTCTTGAATTCATTCAAAGAGGCCATGGCTTGTACAATTTTACTTAAATAATTAATGATTTTCGCATGTTCTACAGTTGATGTTATCTGGAAAAGTCAGTTTATTGTATTGTGTTAAAAGTAATTGCTTTCTGTGAAATGTAAAGGGGTCAGATTTAAGTAACGTGTATATTACGTTTTATAGGTTTTTCTCTTTAAAGTTCAGTGTTATAGTGAGTGCGAAGCCCAAAGCTAGTACCTGTGAACGGGATTCCTTAAAACAAGTGTAAAATTCATTTTAAAAGCCGTGCACGGAAAAACTAGAAGCTAAAAAGAGTAAAATAAATTGTTAGATGAAAATTCAGAAAGAGGAATGAGCAAATTGTAAATTGTGGTTGGTGAAAGTGTGTTCAGGCAGTCGAGGGGACGCCTTTTTTTTTGCCTTGTTTTGTTTTTTTCAGTGACCAACTACTTAAAGTGCATTATCCTGTTATAAAATTGCGTCACTGTAATTTTTTTCATTGAATATATGCTCATTTTATTCGTATTTTATCTGTTCATTGTGTAGTGTAATATATATATATATATATATATATATATATATATATATATATAGTGACGTCATGGGATTAGACAACCCCATAACGCCACCATCAGCTACGAAAAGAAGCCCACGAACAGAGGAGTAGGGTACGCGTCGGAGCGATGACTTGTAAACGCGTCATCCACCCACAGCTTTTCGAACTCTGACGCCCGAACTAGCGAATAATGTTTTTCCGGGAGGTCACGAAAAGAGGAGAATATTCACCCCTCCAAAAATTTCCCCAGACGCGAGTACCATAAGTATCGCGGCGCGCCTCGGAGGAGCTCTCTTTGATTGCAGCAGCGACGGTGACTAGACTGTTCTGAAGGCGATCGTAACTTGATAGCATAGGAGTTTATTTTAACTTGGTAGTTAAAAGCTAGCTTGAGAAGCGTATCTACGAAAGTTACGTAATTAAGTAATGGAGTACACGAACATTCTTCGCATTAACATTCACAATATTTGAGAGAGCAAGTGAAGTGACTGTTTGACTCCAAAATCATTTCAAATTTGTAAAATTCGCGCAGAAGGACATTAACTAAATCCAGCATCTCATATTGCACGCTGAGACACCACACGCACAAAGTCTGGTAGGTAGGCCGAGCATTTGAAGCATAACTTCAGCAACATTAATTATTCGAGGCTGGAAGCGCGAACAAACTTGTACGAGGCGCGGCAGAAGGGAAGGAAACTGGTAACATCGTGGGACAGCGAGCGAAGTCGGGTTGCAACTGCGAGCGGTAGAAAATCCCCAAGGTTACCCACAGACGAGCGATGCGGAGCTGTTGAGGTAAAAGAACTGGCAACTTTTATGCGGCGATCAGTTGGGGGAAAAAATAGTAGTAAAAAATACGACAATTCGTGTTAAAAGTGGGTGAAAAGTCCAGAATAGGTGGGAGAAGAATTCCGAACGATGCGAGTGGCAGTTTCAAGTTCAGTTACTGCACGTGTTATTGAATTCATTCAAAGAGGCCATACCTTGTACAATTATACTTAAATAATTCATGATTTGCACATGTTGTACAGTTGATGTTATCTGGAAAAGTCAAAAAAGTTTATTGTATTGTGTTAAAAGTAATTGCTTTCTGTGAAATGTAAAGGGGACAGATTTAAGTAAAGTGTATGTTACGTTTACTGTTTTTTTCTCTTTAAAGTTCACAGTGTTATAGTGAGTGCGAAGCCCAAGGCTAACACCTGTGAACGTGATACCTTAAAACAAATGTAAAATTCATTTTAAAAGCCGTGCACAAAAAACTAGAGTAGAAAGAGTAAAATAATGTAGTAGATAAAAATTCAGAAAGAGGAATGAGCAAATTGTAAATTGTAGTTGGTGAAAGTGTGTTCAGGCAGTCGAGGTGACGTCAATTTCTTTTGTTTTACCTTCTTTTCTATTTTTTTTCAGCGACCAACTACTTAAAGTGCATAATCCTGTTATATAATTGCCACTAATTTTTTTCATTGAATATATGCTCATTTTATTCGTATTTCATCTGATTCATTGTGTCAAGGGTTCAGACCTTTCTCATACCCAAATGATCCTGCTTCCTGAGAATTTTAAGCTTGCTTCACGAGCATTCATACTATCACGTGTGGAAGGTAGTAGGTGGGTGTTATATATAACATTATTTCAATTACATAATAGAAGCATGATGCGAAAATTATGACTATATATCAAGCAAAGAAAACATCCGTCATTCTTGCTCAAAACGGGAACGAAGTTTGAGACAAACGTTAACAATTATATTCTTTTTCGTCTGCGTTACACATGTAAATATAAATGTCGAAAGGCAGACTAATTACGTTATATATTTATCAGCTACCAGTCCCAGGCCCTCGGTGGGCTCTTGAAAGTGAGAGAGGAAGTTGCACGCCAAAGCTTGCTGTAGCCTCACCACACTGCATTATTATCCGTTCATCCTAAGAAGAATCCTGATATAAAGAAGTACAAGTGTAGGTTCACTACATAAGAACTAATTTGAGCCATCCGTTGTTAAATTAAACTTGTATCAAAACTACTGCAAACGAAGGAGACAATTGTGAACTGCATGCGTGTTGCTGGGCGATAAGGACCTCTGATATTTCAGCCGTGGATTGACGAGGGTCAGAGCGAGCGTGGGACGCGGCTCGTTGGACCCGACGCACAGTGGTGCATTTTGGTGATTTCCTGGCCAAAACCTCGGAGAGCTATAATATGTTTTCTAAGACGACCAAAATTATTTTGGATTATCTTTATAATGTAAGGGAGCTGGTAACATATACCAGAATAATGCACTGCTTAAATCTGTGAAATATAAATACATATTTTTCTATATAAACTTTGTTAAATTTTATCAATTCACAAAATTGACTTTAGAAAACCGTAGAAATTACTTACATATTAATTGATAACATTTGGCATAATGAAGCATGGTATTAATGCCATCTCATGCCCTCTGCCAGAGAAAATTCATATACAGGTTAGGTACAAAGAGAGGGCGGTTGCGGCCGGCGCATATACAGTGTCCGAAGAACCGGAAAGGAAGATCACATTTTTCACTAAGGTACATTTCTCGCTTCGGTGATATTGGGCTCAGGCAAATGAGACAAAGCATATTCGTTCAAGAATTTTAACTTTCTTTTGGGAAAATCCCTCAAACTGGAAATGAAAGGAACATAAGATCTCAGCAGGCGATTAAACATCTCCTGGATTGGGTGCAGTCTTGAACATGTTCGCGAGAATCCTTCTCCATACCGTCTTATATCTCTGTGAATAGAGCCTAGGCATGAAATACCATGAATATTTGGAAACCTTTCTTGGCAGTTTCCACTGCGTACTACTATAAAACGTAATGCTGATGGCGTTTCCACTCGATATAGCCAATAAAATTTTTCTAAATCTCTTAATTATACCCTCATCTATTCCCGTTATTTCTGAGGAATCTTAAGACTTTTCAAGAAAAGCGTCTTGTTGAATTACTATCCTTGCTATTAACATTATCCTGTTTGGAAAGCTCTACATTCAGACCCATTTTTTCTTTGAATGCGTTTCTTGCCCATATTGAAACTGTAGTTACAGTATTATTTCATTAAAAACAATATAATACTAATTTTGTAACAATAACAACGTAATGGAAATAATTGTTGGTATGTAACTTACGAGTTAAGTAAACAAATATTACTTTCCCATGAATTGAATTTTTGATTTAGTTTTTAAAAATTTAAAAAGTGTTACGATGAGTTTCTTTGATATCACGTACGTATTTCACTTTTCATCGAGCGCATACCCTTCCTGAGGACGAGTTTTGATGACACATATTATGTAAATATTACTTTATGTACAAAAAAAAAAATTTTAAATTTAATTTTTAATGAAAAAATCTAGAAACGGCGTTGTAAAAGCAGTTCCCGTTCTCAGGACGGATTTCGACGAGTCATATACGGCGGTCACGCGTGCTCGACCAAAAGTTAATTCTTTGTATTTACTAATAGGGCTAGTTGGGGCATGATTTTATAATTGGATTCGAAAGAGAATGGATTCAGCTAGTAAATTAAATTAGAAACATCACGGAATTCCGTGAAATTGGTAACTTTCAGCCTACGTGAACTTACGAGTAATTAAAATTATTGTATTAATTTCATGCATTTGAATATTTCATCCCACGTCGGTATTATGCATTAATGCATTATAAAACAAACATGAAATCACTCTACAAACCTTCAGGAAGAGAATCCATACTGCCAGTTTTCTCTACACAACTATGTATGGCCACCACTTACAAATAAAGACGGTCTCTCTATGTTACTTTGCCACTGCAGGTCTACCGAACGCCGCGAAGGTTAAGTTCGGGTGACTAAACGCGATTTCGTTTTTGAGGTTTTGGCCAGGATTTCGGGCAAATGCACCACCGTGCGGCGCCGCGCCGCCGATCGGCCTGCGAGGACACACTATTCAGTTCAGTTTGGAAGGTCTAAGAGAGTGACTGTTCCTTCAGGAAAATTCGTTCGAAGTGGCGAAAAGCGCATCGTTCTGAAAGTTTTCAATTTGTTATTGTAGGGGAATACGTCGTTGGCGAAGCATATCGCTGTACCTATTAGAGTTCACAGGTATGTGCCGTATTGAAAGTTATCGCGCCGCATTAGTGTGAATTATAATCTAAAAGATATTGGTGGATATCTTTTAATAGGCGCCAGACTACAGAGTATATATTACCGCTTTGAAGAGAAAATCTTATTTCATAGGGAGTAAATTTTCATTGGGAGTAAACAGGTGAATGAAGTTCGAAAGAAAAATTAAATGTTACCTACATGTACACCGCCTATTTCAAATCAAGCAAGAATTGTCAACCAAGATTCTCAGAGAATGGTGGAATGGAATTATAACTTTAATGTATGTATATATTTCTATCATGTGCAGTAATAATAGAAATTCATATACTAGTTTATGTGCATTTCTATGGGACATAATGTACAAAACTTGGCCACTGATCCGACTCAAAGTTAA
Source organism: Teleogryllus oceanicus (assembly GCA_964035755.1). Lineage (NCBI taxonomy): Eukaryota > Metazoa > Arthropoda > Insecta > Orthoptera > Gryllidae > Teleogryllus > Teleogryllus oceanicus. Next base: position 354,381,170 of record CAXIVR010000001.1, on the reverse strand, counting down.
TAAATTGTGAAATTCCTCTAAACGTTTGTGTCGAACGAGATTTATTTATTTATTTTACGTCAAAAAACAGTTAAAAACTGCGTATGACGTGCTATGGGGAAAAGTGAATTGTGTGCACATTTTCAAAATTCTGTGATCCCTACACTAAGTCATATACTACTTAAATTTTGAATTTTGAAAGGGAAAAAAACACAAAAACTCCCATGTAGTAAAATCTATTTTCAAGGATAAATAAGCAATAAATTTTGAATTTTGAAAGGGAGAAAAAACTCCCATGTAATAAAATCTATTTTCAAGGATAAATAAGCAATAAATTTTGAATTTTGAAAGGGAGAAAAAAACAACAAAAAAACTCCCATGTAATAAAATATATTTTCAAGGATAAATAAGCAATAAATTTTGGCACTTATTACTTCCTGCCGCGACAACATGGAAACGATAATTTGAAGAATTGTATTTCCCACTGAATTCTAGAAGACGTGCACAGAAAATGAAGTTACATTTATGTCCAGAAGCAAAACAAGGGGCCATCTCAGCATTTGCTCAATGGATCAGGGAAACTGGACGAAAAACCTGATCGAGATGGGGGTCATTGACCCGGAAGCTGTAGTACAATAGTTGTTACAGGTTGTTTATATTCATTTATACAGTCCAAATGGTAAATAATGCATTATGTATCATTGTTAAAATTAATGTTACTTTTCTTGTGATGCTCAGTATAGTATCTAATTGTATAGAAACAGTTATGCAGCAGAAACGATTTCACTTGGGATTTAAACTTTTCTATTGAAGTTAATCGTTTAATGTCATCTGGCAAAGTGTTGTAAAATAATGTACAAGATATAACCAGTGAGATAAACAGTGATATGATTTTATATCATCAGTTTAAATCCTTTCAATTCAAATTCTAATGTTGTTAAGTGGTTATAGAGAGCTTGGCTTCCAAACTCATTATATTGCATTCATTTGTGCTCTTTTCAATTGACAAAAAAGTACCTATTAAAAAAAATTAGTTATTTGATTAAATTTTAATACTCAACTATGCATTGCAAATTCATATTAAAATGTAAAAAAGTAATATTTACTATGTTGCCAATTCCTTGAAATAATTTTAATATAGTCTTGAAGTGTTATTAATGGCAATTAGAAATTGTAGAATTAAATGTTGTGTAGTATATGTTATAAATGTACAGAATTTTCAATACCATACTTAAATTTAGATTAAAGTCTATCATGTTCTGTAAATAATTGAAAAAATAAAAAATAGAAACTGCTGTAAAACACTTCTATTTTTTATTTTTCAAAATTATCACTTTAATTATATTTTCAAATACTATTGTATTAATTTTATTTTTCAGATAGTTTTTGGCACAGGTAATGGAAATTTATCACAAAACCCCCTGGAAATTGGTCATTGAAATAAGTGATGGTCCATTGACGCAGATAATCACGGATATCGTGAATTCTAAATGCCTATTGCATTCTCTGACAAGATCATGAACATAAATTTGAAGGTGATGCCGATACACATATTGCTAATTTTGCGAGCATCATGGATTTTCGTGATTTCATTCATATTTAACATTCGCAAAATGTACATACATTAATGGTTCAATTTTCTCAGTGTGTATCATTTGTGACCAGGCAAGTTATTTTTAAATTCTCATTGGGTAATATAATTTGAGTTGTAATTCTGTTATAGTTTAAATGTGTACTATGAAGTTGTGCTCTCGGAATGAGTAAATACAAATAATTTAAAAAAAATTCACATTCTCTCTCGAAAAGTGTCATTAACTCCAAAATGCTGGTTGTATGCATATGCGCATGCGCGTCTGTGAGTGTGAGCGCGTGCGGATGCGGTACTCAGCTGGTACCCACCTCTCACACGGCGCCATGCACGCTGATGAGCCAACAGCGCGGACTCTGCTGCTAGCACAAACACACACACACACACACACACACACATCGGCCTCCGGTAGCTCAGTGATGTAGCCACAGGACTACTAAAAGAAAAGGGCTTGGAGGACCACCTCGTAAGTGGATGAAAGGATCCGGCCGAAATATTAAAATAGAAGTAAATGAATTAATGTAAATTTAATTTTATGAAAGTTAAAAGAGGAGTGAGTATGCCTCTTGGAACAAAATAAATGAAACTTATAATCTAAGAAAATACAAACCAATTATAACTTATTCTACTATTTACAAGTGCCGGGCCCGAGCGGTAAATTATTAATAAAAATAAGAAAACTAACTGAAACTAATTGGTAGTTTACAAAAACAAAGGTTTATAAAATTAAGCAAGAAAGGCAAAAATAATTAGATGACAGTTTGCGCCCAAATGAACGGAAACAAAGTTTAATGCCATTAATGAGTGTGCATTGTTTGTGACAGATCTTGTATTCGACTGTCTTTCTTAGTTCGGCACCCTCCAAGGCAGAAGCAGGCACCTGGTATGCGAAGGTCGTTGCCGGAGCTGGAGCCTGGAGTCTTGCCGCGATGCAGATGTGATGACAAAGCCATTCTGCACCAGCTGAGCGTTGGTCGGAGTCCCCGAACACGATGACCAGGCACCAGGCGTCTAACGTTCACTGTCGCGCCGCAAATGTGCGAGTGAACGACGCTAAAGCGCGCCAGTACGGCAATCGCTGATGGGCAGCCTGTAGCCCTAATTCGTGCCGTTGCGATGTGCCGGCAACTTACGGCATGGCAAGACGTGAGTGCCGAGCGCTAGCGAAGAGCATGAGGAGCTCACATAACAGTCGCGGCGGAAGAGCATGCGCTGATGGGCAGCCAGGAGCATCTGACTCTGCCCGTAATGCACATCAAAAAATGTCTCTCTTCGCGGTGGCCCACAACCGAAAAATATATAGCAAACCACCCCTCCCACGCGGTGGTCGCGGAGGGGGCGGTCTGCAATGGCGGGGGTTGTGAGAAGGGCTCCCGAGATGAGAGGTGGGGGTGCGCGCGGCGCAGGAAGGCGCGGGCGATTTGGGTGGCCGCGCGACCGCGCTTCCCAGCCTCTTGACACCAAAGGGGCAGGCGGCCGGCTGGGAGTGGCAATCAACTCACAAAACGGCGCACTGTATTTCGCCGACAAATGTCCTCGTCGGCTACGGCGAACAAGTGTTCTGCAGACCCCGCGCGCCTCCGCGTGGGGGCAGCAGCCGAGCAACGGCGAAAAACGGGTGCGGTAGCGGCGGCGTCGAAGGACAAAGGGCCAACGACGGACGCGCGGCAGGGCGCGGCCGAAAATGAATTTGCGTGCGTAAACACAGGTTTTTCAGGCCATTGATTTACAACTACATTTCCAAATCAAGTTCATGGAGTATGACAATCTGTGATTTTCTTTTGAAAGACAATTTTTACTTTGCTTTCCAAGGAAAAAATGTTTTCAGTTTTTTATGAGTGTGCTCCATAGTGTGCTCTTTGTGGCATATAGTAAGGATAACATTGCATTCTCAAACATACAATGATTTTGGCAATTTTTCGTCTTCAAAATTATCAGAGAAAATGTCTCAGTTTGTGTTGATAATTTTCAGAAACATTTCCCTCGCCAAGAGAACAAAATACTTTCCTCTTGAAATAAAACAATTCAATATCACTAGACATTCTTGTCGCACCCTTTAAAATGCTAAAACCAGCATACATATGCCAGATAAAATTTGACAAAACATGCATAATCAAATTTTAGCTTGGTGTTTTTTCGTTTCCTTTTGTAACAGGAACAATAAACAATTTTTCTAAATTTTACTCAGTAAAAATTCATTCTTGTGTGAGAAATGAATCTTTTTGAACATTCTTCTACATCACTAGATGTAATTAGGGCATATTTGTAAGATGAAATCTGAGCCAGTGTGAGGTCAAATTATGCATTTTCAAAGACATTGTAATATCTTCAACAATATTTAATGACTTCACTAGAGATAATCCTACTGTTTCCATGTTCTGAATTGGTATAGGCAATTTTACAAAATTTAAATAAACGTGCATTTTTATTTTTTTACATACATGGTTTTATAACATATTTTATATTTTTGCATGTAAGCAGACTAAGAGTCTGCACCTAATTATTTTTCCCTCCCTGGGAAATGGCTGTCAGTTACCAGTGATACTGAATAGTGATCTTTGTGTGTGTGTGAAATTAATCAATAGTATTCGAAGAATATAATCATAAATTTTGAAGCAATCCAGAAAAGTATGCATTTAACAAAATAACTTGCCAAATTTAAGAGTCACTTCAGAACTGGTTATTAAGAGTCACTTCAGAACTGGTATTTAACTACCTGTAACAAGTATTGTACCGCAGCTGCTGGGACAATGACCCCCATCTCGATCAAGTTTTTCGTCCAGTTTCCCTGATCCTTCGAGCAAATGCTAAGACGACCCCTTGTTTTGCTCTGACATATAACTCTGACATACAACTGATAATGAAGTTACAGTTAACTTCATTACCTGTTCAAGTCTTCTAGAAATCGGTGGGAAATATAGGTATTCAAATTATCGTTCATGTTGTCGCGGCAGGGAGTATTATTCCTTCACGGTCATGATGAAGGATAAGAGCCCAAATTTATAGCTGATTTACCCTCGAAACTAGATTTATTACATCGGTGCGAATAATTTGTTAACAACCCTTGCGGAAAAAAACGCTCATTCCTTTCTGAATTCAAAATTCTAGCAGTTTATCTCTTATGGTAGGGATCACAGAATTATGAAAATGTGCACTTCTCCCCGTAACACGTCACACAGTTTTAACTGTTCTTGACGTAAAATAATTTATTTTAAAAAATGTAAGTTGGAAGTAGAAGGCAGAATTTTCGAGCAAGTGATGAAATTCCAAAATCTGGCAGTGCTCGCCATACATGCGAAGAAGCGAAAGAAAATACCATGGAAGGTGCTCGCGTATCAGAATATTGAAGAGATGCAAGATGAAAAAAGACAAATCTTCGCGCAGAACAGGCTGTTCCAACGCAGCTGCACGCGGGCACTGGTGGAGGCCAGCGAGCACGGACTGCAGTCAACACTCGCTGCCGGCGCCTGGCGACATAGGAGCCTTCGCACTCAGAGAGAAACCTTCAAGTTTAAAAGAAAACGTAATATTCGATTCAACCATATTTTAAGAAATTAATTTTAGACAACTTTTTCATAAAACTAGTGAAGAAATATAGGATGGCAGTCGGGCTGTTGCGATGACTACAACGCTCTTCAACGTCTTGTCCTGAAATTGGGTTCTTTCTTTGCTTTGGATTCTTTTCATTGCAGTGGAAAGCTGCTCACAACAGTATGTTGACCCAAACAAAGATACAGTCTTTGCAGCATTTTATGAAGCTTGGGGAAGACTTCCACGTGTAAATTCTGATATCATCGCAACCAATTAAGAGCATTACAATATATGTCCTTTAGAAGTAAGGAGTTCTGCAAATCTGATATTTCCAACTGTATCGGCGATGTCATGGTACCCGATAAGACAGAAAAAAGGCGTTGTGACTTCCTCTGCCAGCCATCGCACTACTCATTTTGCTTCCACATTCTTGCCAACGTTGTAGAGTTAGTAAGGAATAGGTGTAACTGCCTCACATACGAGAATCGGTTTGTCGGAGATGGAACAATCCCCAACGTTTGTTTTTTTTACGCGGCCATTCTGCTGCTTGTAAGATGACCGTAGAGACTCGTGTAGGCGTGCACTATTTATGAAAGTATAGGGCCGTACCTTAGGCCTAAGAGAAGACGTTATGACTTCAAGGTCCGTCACGTGACTGTTAGTGCATAACGTCGCTACCTTACGCGTGGCGCTAAAACTCCCTAATACCTTACTGGAATGATGGAATATTATGTACACACCTTTCTGACTCTTTGCCAAATGCACATGGAGTCCCGTAGAGATTGCTTTTCTTTTCTTATTATACGTAAAAGATATGCCCTTGACGATTTGAAACGGAAGAACAGTTATCTTTGCGGATGATACGAATATTCTTTGCCATAAAGAAACCGTAAATAGTAGAATATCTGGTGTTTCAAGTTGGTTCCTTAATAACAAATTAATAGTAAATGAAAAGAACAGTTTCAATGCAGTTTTTCATTTCAAATAAACAATTGCCCGCTAAAGAATGCCCAGCCCTCATATTCTGAGTCTTGCAAACCCCTGTTCAATAAGTTAAGGATTCTTCCACTACCATGCATGTATATATTTGAAATAGTGGTCTTCACAAAGAAGATTCTCTTGGAAAACAAAGACACTTTTACTCTAGATTCTGATGTACACAACCACAACACTCGTCAAAAGGATAGCCTACATATTCTCCATTCTGAAACTACACTTTATCAAAAAAGTAACCTAACAGAATCCATTAAATTTTACAACAAATCGAGCCATGATATTAAAGACATGAACACAATACCATACATTTAAAAATAAATTGAAAGCTTTCCTGCTTCATAACATGTTTTACAGTGTAAAGGAATTTACAAATCACAACACTACTTCCCTTAAAAAAAACATAAATAAAAATACTTATCCCCCTTTACTTTCTGTTTTCTGTTGACTGACCCCCGCACGGAGAAAAAAGAACAGTTGCAGTATACCTGATCCATTATACTGTATCAAGGGAACGCATGATAATATAGGCCCAACCAGGTTCACTGTCGGTGCTTCGTGACGGAGAAGTTGACAACGAAGAGTTGCATCGTAAAGAGTCCCTTGTTGCAACCCTCTAAATTCACCTTGTCAGAAGTGCACGGGTAGAAGCTGCCGAGCCCAAGCAACCTTGTCGGAAGAGTTGGCTACCTGCTCGGCGTAAGCGGGCAACACAGGTTGGAGGATCCAGCCTACCGTCATGACGCATCCGGACGAAACTGACGGAAGGAGCCGGCCTTCCGTGTCGGCTTACACAGCTATATTGGTTGAAGGGCCAGCCGTACATGTTGCCTTATTCTGCATTTCTTATTGGTGTTACAATTACTGATCGTTGACGGGTATAGGATAGGTTATATGTAGTACTTGCTATTAATAGAATATTCATTATTTATTTTTGATCCAACAACAGATCTGTATATTTACATACACAACCAGACACGGAAATAATTTCATAAAAATTACGCACTTAGTGATAATTAAATTTCACATTAAGCCTCAAAAGCTTTTAAATTCTGCAGTGTGACTGTTACTACGGTAGATATACATCCATCAATATGCCTGATTATTGTTGAATGAAAGTTATATATATATATATATATATATATATATATATATATATATATATATATATAATGAATATTCTGAAACAGACTACCTAAAAATTAAATAATTAAATTTAATATTAATTTAAAAATAATTATTTCCTAAAGTAAAATGTGTAAAATATAACATAACTCACAATAGAATTATATATATTTTGACATAAACTTAATAGCTAACAAATGATAATGAAACATTGATGTACCTCTTAATCATTTATGTGATCAGGTGGATTAAATACACAAGGAGACTAACAACATGTTTACAGTCATCAGTAATTATTTCAAAAATATTTTATAATTTTTCAAAATTATTTTAAAAACGTTTTATAACTGTTTCAAAACTATTTAAAACTGTTTCACAAATACATTTAAATAGCAACTTTTATTACTGATCCCCAAAAAACAAATTTAATTCACATTTAATTTGTAAAAACGCCAAGATTTATTTACATTATGGCTAAATGTGTAGCTGAACATTATTTTCAAATGGATTTGTTGTTTATTTCTTTCATTTTACAAATTTAATATTCTTGTTTTATGTTTTTATTAATTTTGGTTACTAAAGGTTCAATTCTATTAGTCCCTTCATTATACTTAGGGTTCTTGCATTCACTAGCAAAAAATTGATCTACATAAAATTAACACTTCCTTCTAAATATTACACAACTGTTCAAAGACAACTAAAGCACCGCCGGTACATCTCATTAACGAAGCCCCTTCTTCATACATAGCTGGTCGAATTGCTGACGACCCAATGACTTTGTCAATATATCTGCCAACTGGTTATCTCCTTCAATGTTCTCCACGGAAAATCGACGGTCAAAATAACTGTCTCGTACGAAATAGTGTGGTACTTCAATATGCTTTGAGCGTTTATGAAACGGGATTTTTGGAGATACCAACACTTTGGCACCTTTGCTGGCAGCAATGAATTCTGCCTCTATTGTCAATCTTTGTAGTTGACTCGTAAGGGTCACTGCACTTCCATTGTACATTGTCACAATACCACTCGTCGAACGACGCGTCCTCACGTCACCAGCAAAGTTTCTAAGGCTTCCAGCCATTTCTCACCAGTACGAGTTTGATTTACCAAGCCATAGTTACTTGTGCCTTTCAAATATCGAAAACTGCGGTTCACATTTCTCCAATCAGCTTCTGTTGGGAGTTCTATTGCACGAGCAGCTCGAGATACTGCAAATCTAATGTCTGGTCGAGTAGGTGTCATGAGATACATTAAAGAGCCAACAACTTCACAGTATGGTACCTTTGTCGATACTGGATTATGTGTCCATTTGTCACTGCGATTAAAAGGTGTAGTCAGAGGATTTGATTCTTGCATGCCAAAATGTTTACGCATCCTTTCAGTATTGTAACCTTTTGCCCTCTCGTCTCGTGGGCTGGCTGCTTGTCCGGCTAGCACTCACCTGCGTCGCCATATGTATGATCCGGCAAGGATTAAGTAGGCATGCATGCACGGTTTCATGGTTTTCCCACTCATGAAGCCGTGCAGCGATTTGGTTTGGTTTTTTCGTGTTTCCGGGCGCGTCATCTGCTTTGGTCATTACTCCCGTTAGTGTGGTGCATGTTTTTTCTCGAGAGATGGCGGTGATGTTTCCCCGCTGGATGGCGAGATCCGGCGCCGACCTACCGTCGGCTAGTGAGGTTTTCCCCTAACCAGGACTCTCCCACCAGCGGGGCACCGCCCCAGCCGGGACAAGCTCTAAGCTCCCGACCGGTCGCCCGGAATATGTGGTAGTGTAGTGCATGTTAGTGTGTGTTTTAGGGGAGAGGATAGGACAAGGAAGAGGAAGGAAAGATAGCGCGCGGTCCGTGGCCCGTTTGGTAGGGTACTGCTCCGGAATGCGCCTTGTGTTGATCGGAGAAACCACGGAAAACTACCGATCAGAGCAGCCGGCCGCTAGAATTCTCCTCCAGACAGCGACTGAATTCGACCTAGCTGAAAAGCTAGTGTCGAAAATCCTGTCGCCGCCAGGACTCGAACCTAGGACCTCCCGGTCCGAGGCGCTGCAGTGTTCTCTTTGTGGATTATAAGAATATTCATTACACTAAAGAAATCGTAAATAGTACAATATAAGATGTTTCAATTCTTACCGGAATAACATTAATAGTAAATGAAAAAAATGATTTCAATACACTTTTCCATTTCAAAAAACAATTCTGTACTCCATTGGAAATGAACAATGTTCCGTTGACGGATGTTGAGGTAACAACGATTTTAGGTCTCTCAATTGAGTAAAAACTCACTTGTAAGCCATTTAAATGCATTGAACACACACTGAAGTTCCATATGCCACGCGTTTAGAACTCTTTCCCATCCAGTCAGTCTTCATACTACTTGTTGTGTATACTTCGCAAATGTTCATTCCCGCCTGAGATATGGCAAAATATTCTGGGGAAATACATCCTATAGCTCCCAAACGTTTGTATTACAAAAGATAATTGTACGAATAATACTGAAATCTCGAACATGTGATTCTTGTATTGCTCTCTTTATTATTATTATTATTATTATTATTATTATTATTATTATTATTATTATTATTATTATTATTATTATGACTTATGCACTTCTCTCACGCGGGGGGGGGGAAACATTCACCTGCCACAGATGTCATTGTGGCTAGGCTCACTCGTACGGCTCAGAGCAAGTAACGAGCAAGATCTTCATTTATTTCCTGGACCTCTAACATTACATATCAGACACATCCGTGACAGTTTTTCTGACAATGTGACAGGTGTCTAGAATGACTGCTTTTTGTACTGTTCCTAGTATATGCTTAATATTCAATTCTTGCAGATGTTTGATGAGGGATTTTGGTATTATTCCGGTTGTAGAAATTGTCAGGAGACGGATCTGAACCATTTTTTTATTTTCCAAACCTTCTTTATTTCATCTGCTAGCTCTTGGTATTTTCTGACTGTTCGTGTATGCGGAGTGGAGATTATGTGACAGTGGTACCGTAATATCGATGATGGTGACTTCCTTCTTGGTTTTATTTAGCACTATAATGTCTGGTCCATTTGCAGTGATGGTCTTATCTGTTCTAATCTCCCTATCCCAATACATCTTCATGGATTCATTTTCCAAGACGGTGGGAGGTTGGTACTGATAGTATGGTACGTTTTCCACACTAAGATGTTCTTTAACAGCCAGAGATTGGTGAACGATTTTTGCAAAGTTGTTATGTCGTCGCAGGTATTCCGTTCCAGCAAGAATTTTACATGCCCTAGTTATGTGCTCAATTGTTTCCGTCTCCGTTGAGCATAACCTACATTTATCGTTCAGTGTTTCTTTCAGTATATATTTTCTGTAGTTTCGTGTGCTAATGACTCTGTCCTGAATGACCATCATGAATCCATCGGTTTCTCCATACAAGTTACCTGCAGTTAACCAAAGATGCGAAAATGTGCTGTCAACATTTGTATCCTCAAGCTGATGGGGATACGAACCTTGTAAAGATTTCTGCTTCCATGACAGTATTTTTTCTTCCATAGATTGCCAGGTATTTTCCAGATCTTGGTTTTGGTTTTGCAGTTTTAATGGTGTTATGTTTACGTCTGCGGAGCACAATATCTCATACATGTGTTTATCCTGCTTAGAATGGAAGTATTCCCTTAGGTCTTGAATTTGCTTGCAGTGCAATTGAAGGACACTCGTGATACCCATTCCTCCCTTGTATGGAGGTAGCGTTACCCTTTCAATTGCTGATTTGGGATGCCTCATTCTGTGCTTGCTTATCTTGACTCTGATTTGCCTTTCAGTATTTTCCAAATCTGTCTTGGACCATTTCACCACTCCAAAAGTGTAACCCAAAACAGGGATAGCGAATGAATTGATTGCTTTGACTTTATTCCGCCTATGAAGATGCGTTTTAAGAACTGTTTCTACCCTTCTCATTACTTCGGTAGACGTTGTCTCTTTAATAAGAGTGTCATTGATACCTCGCAATTGTTGGAATCCCAGGTACTTGTACAGCTCTTCGGCTATAAGGTCTTCGATGACACCTTTCCCTGTGTCAAAGCCACTAGTTTGGGTTATTTTCCCTTTTGTAAGGTGTAGTGATGTGCACTTACTATGGCCAAATGACATATGTATGTCGTCACTGAACTTTGTTGTTATATCCAGCATTTTGTGCAATTGTGTGGGAGAGTTGGCATACATTTTCATATCATCTATGTAGAGTAAATGGCTTTTTGTATGGGAACCTTTAGATGATTTAATTTTGAAACCGTACTTCGTTTCATTAAGAGCTCGACTTAATGGATTGAGGCCATACAGAACCAGAGTGGACTGAATGAGTCACCTTGAAAGATACCCCGTTTAATTTGTATTGTCCTTGATGTCAGCTTTACCTCGGGGGTTGCCAGTTGCAGTACTGTTGTCCATTTTTTCATGGTTTCTTGAAAAAACTGTATTAGTGTTGCATCTACCCTATACATTTGCATAATCTCTAGTAGGTAGGAGGTGCGGAACAGAATCAAATGCCTTTTGATAATCAATATAGGTGAAACTTAGATTCCTGTTTCCTTTCGTAGATTGATGAGTGATTACAGAGTCAATTATCACTTGCTCCTTACAACCTTTTGAATGTCTGTAACAACCTTTTTGCTCTTCTGTCATAATCTTGCACTTTTCGAGGTGTTCATTAATCTTGTTAATGAACTCAAGATTATTATTATTATTATTATTATTATTATTATTATTATTATTATCATTATTATTATTATCATTATTCTCTTTGTTATTCTTGTATTGACTCTTTTTATTACTCTAGGAATTTTACCATTACCTTGCCTCTTGATTTACAAATCAGTGGTTTCTGTCTTATTCAATGACTTTACTCAATGGTGGGAATAGATTTTCAGCAAATGCTTGTAACTGTAACACTTGACGTAGCAATCATATTAATCAAGTGTCAGTATGAATAGTTCACTACAAAACATTCACATACATGTACATTATTTTCAAATATTTTGCCAGATGATTAAAAAACCGATAAAAATTTAACCCAAAATTTTTTAATTAAAATAAATAAAAAACTATCTATCCATAAAATAGAGACTATACTGATCATCCGAAAGAAAAGTAATAGTAGCATTCTAGAGGAAATAAAAGTAGTTACAACACTTTTCATTCTCGGTGATCTCCATAAAATAGTAAAGAACCTAAGGTTGTTCCACCATTTACTGTTGTTCCTATTAACATTTCGTATTTTCTGTCGTTAGGAAGTTGAAGATAATATCAAGGGCACTAAAAAGTCAATATCTTCAAAAAAAAAATTTAATTAACAGTGATCAGCATCACAAAATTAAGTTCTAAAAGCAATGTTGCTATATCTATCTGAATATTACCAGTTATGTAGGTAAATCTGTAGTCAATGTGTGGAATTTAACCCTTCTGGATATGGCCAAGAACTTTGTTACAAATCATGTAGATCTATTGTTTGTCAAAACATTGTGTGCTATATTACAACATATATATATATATATATATATATATTATATATATATATATATATATATATATATATATGTGCAACAGAAAACATTTTTTCATTTTTGTGATTTTTTTTATTTTGAACAAGAAATATATAAAATTTTATTATTGCAAGAGTTCCTTTAAATAATATTTATGTTTTTATATTTTGCACATAGTACTTTTCTACTGATATGTATCGAATTTCAATGAATCATATACGAGCTTCGTACTACGTCTAAGAAGAATGATTTTGTTTCAGAAGTAATACAACTTTAATTACAAGAGGTTCATTGAAGTTCCTGCAGTAAACTGCCAGTAAACTTTTCAAACACACTTTGTAAACAACCAAATACACACTTTAAAATACAAATATTTCTACTTCCCTTGTCGGAATGGATGTAAATTGATTACGGGATTATGATGAATCTAATTAAACTAAATGAATTGAATGTGAATTGATGAAACTTTCTGTTTCTTATTTAGTCTTCATAGCAAAATACTTCTCGAAGATATTATAACATTCTTTTTTTGTTTTGGGTTTTTCCTCATGGCAACTGTTCAAAATGCTCAGAACAAGAACACATAAATATCTTAAAGAAAGCAAACTGCGACACTCAGCGCACAGGTTTTAAATCACTTTTCCTCACAACTCTCTAAAACTGCACTACCGATCCCGTTTGATGTGCGAAACGTCGGTTCACGTGCCTACGGTTTGCCACGGAGATGCCTCGTCGCCAGCCAGCGGTACGCCTCCGCCACGAGCAGCGGATGGGTGCGTTTGAGGGCCTCCCAACCGGCGCTGTGCACGACCCTGCTCGCGTTGGCTGCGATGAACTCCAGGGCTTGGGCTTTGAGGTTCTCCGCTCGCGACTTGTCGGCTTCTATCAAGAATCGCGCCGCGTTGCCCACCGCCAGCCGGCCGCACAGCGACCGCTCGCACAAGGCCTTGAGCGCGAGCGGCGGCCGCGAGGCAGCAGCCGGCCGGAGGCGGAGCCGCGCCGCGCCGCGCTCCTTGCTCAAGGCCATCCTGCACACGACGCGCAGGCGGCCCTCCGCGAGCAGGTCGGCCTGCCTTCGCAGCAGAACGCTCTTCCTTACAAATTTATGGAAGCCGCAAGCTTTCCCTACTCCAAAGCGGAAAGGGCTGTCTGTCTCCATCGCGTTACAGTCTTCGTTATTCTTATTTAGAATTGACAATCTAAACTTGGCCTTGATTCCCTTCTTACAAGAATTCAACATTATCATAATAGAAATGAATGCCTCGTTTTCATGAACTTGTGTTGGACTAAGTTGGAGACTCCACACGGTGTCCGCACCTGTATAAAACGAAGAGGACGTCAATGTCTCTTGAATATTTTCTAGATAGAAAACAAAGTTGTCTATGGTCCATTTGAAGTAGAAGATGTCGTGCCTCTGGCCTGGTGACGCTTCGTCCATTCTGCTGGCGAAGAGTATCTGCGAACGCGGCACTCGACTCGCACGACGCGTCCACGACTGACGCCGCTCACGTGGCGGCTCGGCCTGCGGGTCTTTTCGAGCCCTCGAAACGTCTCCACTCGCAGGAAAACGACGCTGCAACCCGAGAGCCCGCCGTGGCTCGGCTCGCGTTACAGGAAGGCTCCGGCTCGTAGCCCCGTGTCTGAAAGGTCGCAAATCGCCTTCAAGACCAAACGCGTTGTTTTGCATGATAAGTTTAGTTGAAGCTCAATTTTGATCGGCGTCTACCGCAAACAATCGCTTTTAGACTTCTAGACGGACGTGCGGACCGACAAGTGCCTACCGAAAAGTGTAGTTGGACGCAAGTAATTTTAAGGCGAAGGTATATTTCATTACTGTAACGTTTGACGAAGAATGCGGTTTGAGGCGGTTGAGGGAGAATGCCACTTTTATTTAGCTTTTTCTGTCACTTTCCTATTACGTATTTAGGAAAAATTGAGACATTTGTGTAATATTACACCCCATTTCTCCGTGTTTTTCATATGTGCATCTAAGTGGCAAATCTTAAGTAATATCATAATCAAGTGATCCGAATTCATACGAACCGTGAAATATTGCACAAAAAACTCCATTCAGAGATGAAATGATGAGCGGCTAAGATGGCTCACAGCGACATGTCAAACCACGAGATTCTCGGGTTCGAGTCCTGATGGGGGCCTGGTGGTCATATTATTGTGATTGTCCATTCATCCCTCATCATCATCCTATCATCCCATAATTCATCATTCAAGGCGTAACATCTTTGTCTTACCAAGGAATACAGCAAAGAAAAGCTGATCACCATGATGACACACATTAATTTCTCCAGGATAAATATGACTAGATCTCGGAAAATAACGTGCAGCGTGGTCAGAAAAGGCCGATACGCATATAATCATAATAATAGTATTATTATAATACTATTATAGTATTATTATTATAATATAATAATAATAATTGTTATTATTATTATTATTATTATAAATTTTAAATAAAAAAATTTATTTCTCTAATAATAATAATATTTTAAAATTTTCACTCCTAAAATTCAGTTTATAATCACGAAATTAAATTACTGAAATGTCTTTTAATTAGGGGGCCCCTGTATTGTGTCGGTCCAAGGGCTTCCTCTCTTGAACTTACGCTAACAGACCTGCTACGACAAAGAGTACAATGGACAATTAATATGAACGAGAATATCGTGAGAATATTTGAACGTCTCAGTTTATATAGGTTACCGGCAGGAAGTACATAGACGCTTCCTTTACCACATTTCTCTCACCTCATAGAACAAAAGCTGGCCGTAGAGCATTACTTTAAAAATCAGATAAATACGTCACGCGTTTTGGAAGAGAAAAAATCAAAACCAAAGTAGAGGCAGAGGTTCAAGGGCAAAAAACAAACAAATAAGAAAGAATACGATATCGGACATACAAGTACTTAAAGTATTCGACCCAGCGAACTGATTAATCTCGCGAAGACTCCATGGGCAGGCTTACACAACTTTATCAGCAGTATCAACTTGCCAAAACTGAATTCTGGAGATTTTCTCATCAAATCAAACCTAGAATTTCAAGAGAACACAGTTCCAAGAAAATGTCATTACTGATAAAACTGACAAATGAAATTATATTTCCCTCTGAAATGAAACAAATTGTGGTATATGACCATCTTGGCTTAACTATGTACTGCATAGCAATGGCATTTTGAGGGTAAGTGGCAGGAAAATCATCGAAATCCAGAAATCACAAATGCATCGAAAAATACGTGATCCTCCTTGGAAGATACGATTGGAGAGAAGAATTAAACCCCTCAGATCGGATATTGCAGTACTTGAAGCTGGGAAATAAAAATAAATACATAAAAAGAAAGTAGCCAATTACAGGAAGAAGCATGCAAATTACAATCTGGAAAAGAGATGTATTCTAGAGCATATTGACACACCCAAACGGCAACTTAGCCTTCACAATCAACGTATGCGACGCTACATCAGAAGCGGAAAAATGACAACTAAGAGTATAACACAAACCTAAAACCTAGTTTTATATGATACTGAAGGGAGATATTCAAGTGGATGAGTTGGTAAAACACTGACAATAGAAGAATTCTGGGGGGAATATGGTTAGTTGAAGGCCAGATTCAACATGGATGAATGCAATTACGAGTGCGTGTAATTCAATTGGAGACATTCTGAAATTTCTACGAACGTCTTGCAGACGTTCCGTAAGCTGAAGAACTGGACTTGCCCGGTACCAGATGGACTTCACAACATTTTGTTTAAGAGATTTATTTGCCTTCATAGGCAAACTCTCTTATAAATCACTATCTGATATACATAGGAGAAACACTTGAAATCCTGAGTGAGGGAGTTACATATTTAAAACCCAAAACAAATAACACTTCAGATCCAAGCCAATACCGTGCAATCAAGTGCTTAAATACATTATATAATAACGGCTGTTAAATTTTATAATCGATCAACATTACGCACACAATAACATACTCTCGAATACCCAGAAAGGCAGCTGCAAGTGCTTATTGGGATGTAAAGAGCAGCTTGGAATTGAGTGTGTTAATGTCTCCGGTGTGCAACAGAAAGCGTCCTGTACAGCTGCTTCATTGACTAGGAAAACGCTTTCGACATGGTTCCTCACGACTGGCTCATTGAAATTCTCCGAGTACATTGAGTTAACCCTACGGTTATAAACTTCTTAAAAACTGGTACGAGTCATTGGCGTAAGAGAATGCAAATGGGATCAAAGACTAACCGTGTAGTTACAAAGACACTGAAGATCAAACGAAGAATATTTCAGGCTCAACCTATTCCGGTTCTGTCTTGCCATAAACCAAATCTATCACTTATTGGAAAGCACAAAGGTAGGATTTGAATTTAAAGGTCACGAGAAGGGTATGGTCAACCAACAGGTATAAACCTGATGGTCTCGAAACAGACGATCTCGAATTATATTCAGGCACATTACAACGTCTGAAAAATCGAATACCATATCACTGGCAGATTCTCTAGTGATACATGTATCCAATTTGGAATACACGAAAGTAAGGTTCAAAATATTCTGAGAGGTAAGCTCTTTGAGGAAACAGCATGAGACCGCAGATGGAGAAATCATCACAACTTATAGACATGGATGAATTTTACCAATATTCAATATATGAGGATTCAACAAAAAAGATGATTATGCACAGCCAGATAAAAGATATTCTAAAATTGGGAAGAGCAATCTATTGCTTATATTGCTTAGACACGCCGGGGAGGGTGACGTTGACATGTGGGATAGGGGGGGAATTTGGGGAAAGAGCGATGGCTCAGACACTTCGGGGAGTGGGGTGACGAAGCCCCAGGGAGGTGGGAAGGGACGGAAGGCGATGTGAGTTGCGCAGGGAAAGGACATCGGAGGACGACGGCGACAGAGCGGAGGGTGGCGTGTGGGGGAGGATGGGCAATGGAGTCAGAGGAGCTGGCGGCGACGGCCACATCATTGTAAGAACCTCCGTACCGGGAGCGGTAGTTCAATGCATCAACTGATGTCACTGCAGCGCCTCTGACCGGGAGTTCCTAGGTTCGAGTCCTGATGGCAGCAGAGTTTTCAACACTAGCTTTTCAGATAGGTCGAATTCAGTCGCTGTCTGGAGGACAATGCTAGCGGCCGGCTGCTCTGATCGGTAGTTTTCCGTGGTTTCTCCGATCGACGCCAGGCGATTTCTGGAGCAGTACCCAATCAAACACGCCACGAATCGCGTGCGATCTGTCCTTCCCCTTCCTTGTCCTATTCTCTCCCCTTACACACACACTTATACCAACATGCACTACACTACCACATACTCCGGGAGACCGGTCGGGAGCTTAGAGCTGGTCCCGGCTGGGGCAAGCTGGTGCCCCGTTGGTGGGAGAGTCCTGGTTAGGGGGAAACCCCACTAGCCGACGGTAGGTCGGCGCCGGATGTCGCCATCCAGCTGGGAAAGATCACCGCCATCTCCCGAAAAAACACGCACTACACTAACGGGACTAATGACCAAAGCAGTTGACGCGCCCGACACGAAAAAATCAATAAATGATAAAGAACCTCCGTTGCAGCGCTGAGGTGGGCGACGACCGCCTTGACCGGATCATTCTGTCGCAAGGAGCCTCCGCAGCGCTTGTCTGCAAGCGGAGAAGCAGAACAAAATAAACAACAAAGTCAACAGTCATATGTTGAACGCCGTGTGTTCATGCTATAGACGTGTAAAATGCTCTAGTATTCAAACAAAAAAGAGAGGGCACAAGTGAGAGGGAGCAGGTGTTTGCGCAGGAGGGGGAGGGGCAGGGGCCTGCCGACGGTCACAGCCATCGACCCCACTCCCGAGTGACCCGACAACGCCAAAATGTACTCTTTGGATTCAAACCCCAGGAGAACCTTCTGGTAGCACACGAGAGTGCAGCGCGGTAGAAATATTCGTCTGGAAGCTACTGTACTACGGAGCGCTATCGGTAACGCCTAGAGTTGCAATCCGCTTGACCTGCATGTATCGCGGGTGGACGGCGGAAAAGGGGCACTCTGCTTGTGAGAACGGTGCACGGCGTGTAGTAGGCTCACAGGTGAAATTCGCCTTTTCGTTGAAAATCAGGCTATCAAAGCACCCTGTACGCATAAGAGTTGGACGACAATACCCCACAACCATTCGGTTTTTATATATCCAATAAAAAATAACGTTATCCAAATGAACTGGCTAGTTACCGTGAAAAAGTACGCCAAAAATCGGGGTGTTTTGCTGAAGTTGGCTCCGACAGCGAACACACGTACACGTGCGCATAACATTTTCACCCAACGCTTCCAAAACTCGGTATAGGAATGAACATGCTGCGTATGAAAACAGAAAAAAATTAAATGGAGGATTGAGATAAAAACTGTGCCGATAGCATTAAGAACACGCGAGTGATTTCTTCTTGGAATCCAAAAAGGGACTGAAGGATCAGAGGAGTCATCAAAGGGCACCATGAGACGCATCATTTTTCAATCTGTTTTAAGTTCCTAAAACGACTCTTTACATACCTAGTAGTGCCAAATTTCATAATTTTGTTGTGTATTTTACGTGCCTAAATCATCACCTTTTTGTGCCTAAAATTCCGATGTATAGTCATGAGGGACATATACGCTTTTGTGGCAAAGAAAGGGACAGCGCTTAATAACTAGATGCGGATTTGGATGACCTAAAACATCGCAAAAATTATCAATAAAATGTTCTTAATATGGTTTTAAAATACTCTAAAAGCAAAGAAAAATTACGTTAAAAATTGATCAAAACCAGTTCCGATGTACATCTCAAGCGGTTCGATATGTTGCTGATATAATCGAGGCTTCTTCCTTGCGTTCAAGTAAACTGAGCTTGCAAACGTTTGAACTGTCTTTTATCACGAAATCCCTTTCTTCAATTGCTGCAAAATCGGCCGAACCGTCATTGGCGCTGATTGGCGACACAGGTATATTAGAGTACATACAACGGCTGACATTAAAATTTCTGAGCGACGAAATCGAATAGGCCACTCAAAACGTTTGTGGAGAACATTTGTTGTATAGCAAAAATATGAATTGAAGCAAGTACTATTAAAATGAAATTAAAATCTACGAAATCTGCTCTTATATTTGAGGCCGAAAAAAGCTCTTATATTTGATGTATTATTTAATTCATCAAGTTTTTTAGAAAGCATCTTTTAACTTATTTTATTTCAATTTTTTTTAATTTCTTCCTTAAGCCAACTTAAAAATTTGAAGACTACCCCATTGTCTTCAGTAAAGTGTTTTACATAATGCTGGTAAGTTTCCAAATGAGACACTCATAGAATTCTGAAAAATTAAATACAATAGATTATTTTATTTGCTGTTCTATTGTAGCTTCTGCCAATCAATCAGAAGTAGACAATTACAATTGTTAAACGTTTACTGGGTAATAAATAAAAATATCCCTTCACATCTTACATGCCCTGCTCATGACCTTCAGTGAGGATTAAATTCGAATTTAAGGGAATCGAACGGATTAAATTTAGTATTAAACGGGCGAAATAAATTCAAAACTAATATGATGTGATTCAGTTCATTAAACTGAATTTTTGCTTCACATTACAAATAATATTCAATTTAAATTGTTTCAAACTGATGTGTCCAAATTCAACACACTCAAAATTCAATAAACAATTTATTGATAGAGAAAACAGGTACAGAGCTATAGTGCCGAATATCCAGGAGAATGTACAGAGAAACTTAGCCGAGTTGTCGTAACCAGTAGAAACACCAAAATATCGCCGAGTCTCCAATTCTCCGTAGTGGGAAAGTCCGTGGTCGCAGCACTGTCCGTCGTAATCGCAATCTTCCAGGTTCTATCACTTATCGCCACACCTCACAGTTACTCGGCCGCTCACTCTCTGCCTCTCCCCGGGCCACGGCCGGCTTATATTCGCTCCGGGCCGCAAGGTCCGCAGGCTGGCAGGCGTGCAGGGGCGGAGGTTGGGACTCGCCCCGCTCGCTCAGGCGTGGCGGCCGCACATCTTTAAGGCCTGCGCTTGTCGCTGGCCGCTGCCGCCAGGGGCGGTAACGCCCTACTGTGGCGGCACCTTCGAAACTGTGCGGCCGGTCACGACACAAACGAAACAAAACTACATAGTATGTTTGTTCTCTGTACGGTGTTTTATTTTCATATAACTGTTTCATAAAACATGTATCTATATAAGATGTCTAGGATTGAAAACAAAAAGAACGAAAGAATGTTCTTCACATTAATATTTTCCCTCAAGTAATTTGTGGGGTAAATTAATTGGTTTCTGAGGGAGTTAAAGGCTGGCTTTCATTGATAATTATACCAATATTCATTTGCACAAATGCGAATACTGGTGGAACAATCCGGTACAAACAATTAAGTTCGGGTTTATATTTTTATGCGGCGGTGGTGACGCGAAAGGTGGTGTTACGAAATGGCTCCCGCTGCCCCCTTAAAATGGCTGCATCGTAATTTCTGTTTTAATAAAAACGATTGATTGATTGATTTTTTCGTTTTTCCGAGCGCGTCAACTGCTTTGGTCATTAGTCCCGTTAGTGTAGTGCATGTTTTTCTCGTGAGATGGCGGTGATCTTCCCCCGCTGGATGGCGAGATCCGGCGCCAACCTACCGTCGGCTAGCGGGGTTTCCCCCTAACCAGGACTCTCCCACCAGCGGGGCACCGCCCAAGCTGGGACAAGCTCTAAGCTCCCGACCGGTCTCCCGGAATATGTGGTAGTGTAGTGCATGTTAGTGTAAGTGTGTGTGTATGTAAGGGGAGAGGATAGGACAAGGAAGAGGAAGGAAAGATCGCGCGCGGTCCGTGGCCCGTTTGGTAGGGTACTGCTCCGGCATTCTCCTGGTATTGATCAGAGAAACCACGGAAAACTACCGATCAGATTAGCCGGCCGCTAGCATTGTCCTCCAGTCAGCGACTGAATTCGACCTAGTTGAAAAGCTAGCGTCGAAAATCCTGCCGCCGTCAGGACTCGAACCTAGGATCTCCCAGTCAGAGGCGCTGCAGTGACATCAGTTGATGCACTGAGCTACCGCTCCCGGTTTTAATACAAACGACTACTCTGGTGAAACAATCCGGCACAAACGAAGGACAAAGAATTCAGTTGGTTTCACATCCTTTTACGGTGGTGGTGACGCGCTTGGTGATGTGCTAGCGTAGCCTCCCGCCGCCACCTTCAATGGCTGTGTCTTAATTAATTGTTTGGTACAAACGAAAATTCTGGTGGAACAATTCGGTACAAACGAGGTACACACGATTCTCTCAGTCCCATTTCAAATTATCACTTGAAAGTAAAATTAAAAAAATATGATCAAAAGTATCTTGATTTTGGATTCCTGTTTACTGATGAGTGATAAAAAAGGATGAAATTTCTACGTTCAGGTTTGGTTTAAAAGACAAATATTCTTGACTGCTTAAAGCTCTGTCCGTCCGCAAGCGAGAATTGTTAACTTATAGAGACTTGTTAATTTATTTCACATTATTTCTAAATACAATATATAACTGAATGATTTAATAACATAACACCAAAGAAACAGGAATGAATTTGCCATTAAAACATATTCCTGTCACTTGGAAACGACGTTTAGAGAGTAAAGGGAGAATTGACTAAAGTTACTAAATTTAGTAAAGGGAGGATTTAGTAAGAAAATAAACATCAAATAGTAATAAGTCGTGAAGAATATAAACATGATATAATTCTCGATTATTTGATAGAAACAATCTAGCAAACATTTTCGTTCAAAGCCACTATTCACTACCTCGCGCATGCGCACTCCTCTCTGGATTTTAAGTGGAAATGAGTGCGGAGTCAGGGAAGTGTTCCGGGCCCGTAGGAGCACCGGGTTCCCCAGGCGGGCGTGTGACGTGCCTGAGCTAAGCCAATATTAAGGCGGTTGAGTTTTCCATCATAATATTTCCTAAATTATCAAATAATGTACAATTCCATAATAAATGGTCAGCGGTGTCATTCACACCACATTCGCACAAACCTGAATTGAAAATTTTGAATCTATTCAAACTGTGATTTGACCTCTACGATGAATGTTTAGACCTCAATCTATTAATAATAACAATTTCTTTTTCGAGTTGGTGAATTTGGAGTTGTGAAACTATGGTATTGATGATGTTTTATAATAATATAAAAAATACTCTCCTGCAGGAACATAGGCAGGAATCCAAGTTAAACAAATTTTGAGGTTGAGCTGTCTTGCATGTTCCCATAAATTCTTGATTTCTAGAATAGTATATGATTGATTTTTAGTTATATTACTGTTAGATAGGGAACCTAAGGCACTCAGCACACAGCAGAAAAGATGATCGATGAAGTAATTTTAAAATCAATAATCATTTTTATTGCTCCAATGATAGCTTAAAAGCTTCAGCAGTAAAAATGGAAATTTACAATTGACTTTACATTTCTTAATTAGCCTATTGTCAGTTCTCCAAATACCAAAACAAACTGGGCACCTCAAATCATTCTTTGAACCATCAGTATACAGAAAAGCTGATTATTTCTGAATAACACCTGGAAGGCTGAAAAAGTGATCCATCAATAAGATATTTGGGCAGGAAGAATTTGCAATTTCCCTACCTATATCAAAGTTAACCCCTAATTTACGAAGCTATACAAAACAATCATACTCAGAGCATGGGACACAATCAAAATTCCTAATGCTGTTACAATAAATGGATAATTCTTCAAAACATGTAACTAACAAAGATATATTATTTTTCTTATATAAGACGAGTTTCGAGACAATTGATCTTGGACAGAACATCGGTCAAATAATTGTTTTTACCCTCGCATGTCCGAGCGGGGGGCCTAAGATTCCCCACTTCTCTTGTTTCCTTACAATTAATGGAAAGAAGGTAGCATAAGTTGTTTCTCTCGTGTATGTAAATATTCATTTATTTCAAATATTTTAACACACTGTGCACGGTAATACTGTTTTTGGATTACATAGGAATGGCTTTGGGAGGACTCAAGTTATCTCTCTTTTCTTTTTCTCCTTTATATTTTGACTTCACATTCATATTTCTGGTGTATTTGACAATTGTTTCATGACTAATATATCACTATTGTTAGAGCAACGTTTCCGTACTGGTAGCTAGCGTTTGTCTTCTGTTTACTCTCCAGGTAGCGTTTTACATTATTCTCAGTTGTGTTGCTGAATTGAAAAAAACGCAGTATGAGTAAGCGAGTATTAGACAGTGGATTTCAGAGGTAGATATTTATTTTACATATATTCTAAAATTTCTCCATAAGTGAGTCTAAGTGATCTTGAAATAATAATGATGTAAATTGCAAATATTTAATAAATAGTTATTCCAATGATGGTAACATGACTTAGATGAGTATTTTAATTTAATTAAAAATTTGCTAAATTCACACAAATGTTCATGTAAAATATTGAAAGATGATAGACAAAAAACGCAATAAAGAAAATACTATTGTAGCGTCATACAGTCGCCATATACAGTAAATATTGGCTACGTGCATTTCATGCACAAGGAAGTAGGCTGCGACAGCAGGCAGCATGCAAGGGACGCCTCCCTGAACAAAGGGAGGCTATATTTGACGGCGGCGATGGTGTAACGGTTAGCGTATCGAACTGCTATACCCAAGTTTGTGGGTTCAAACCCGATCGAAGCCGTGGATTTTTAAGGGCGAAAAAATCCTTCGTACGCCTTCCTTCGGAGGGGAAGTAAAGCCGGCTGTCCCATGTACATTTACTGCATGTAAAAGATCCTCAAGCCTAAATGATGCCTCTGAGCTAAATTCAAATCGCCTGTTTCGTCGCCCAAGTAATACCTTCTTTCTCCCATGATTGGTGAAAGGAGTGTAACGAAATTTGCGTGGTCAGACGGAAGAGCAGGCCTCATGGCCTGAGTCTCGCCACGTAAAATAAGGCATTCAATTAATAAATTCAATTCAATTCAGTATTGGGACGGGAAACCCGCATAGGCTCTCGCATAGGGCGAAGGGCAGAAACCCCCAGGGAGGCCGTGACGTGCGTTGCCGTGGGGCCAGATTTGTGAACCCTGTAGGTCGCCTGTCTGGTAAACGCGGCTGGCGGAAGCGGCGAGATGACGCAGTTCCGTCAGCCAGGCCAGAGGGTGTAAAAGCGCGCCCGCACACGACACTTTCTTCTGATTCTCGAGCTCTTCGTGGGATGTCGTGTGAGGATGTCGTGGCACGTCGGGTAGGCTACGGGGGCAAAGGGTCTGGAGCCGGCGTGAATTCGTCGTGATTTAGAGAAGGGTGTGGTGACCAGGTTCCTCTTAGAAACAGGCTGTAGATATTGTAAATAGTAGATTCGGGTGTCGGAGGATATCTTTAATAAAATCACTGTTCACGTCTGTTATTCATTGTTGCAGCAATGACGCCACACTATTCTAAACTCATTATAACAGTGTTTTTGAAACAACCTTTGATGGGGTCACTTGGGTCCCCCACACTGACGGCTATGTTTCCATATCACGCTTGACCATGCGAGGGTTAAATTGACATCTAGTCAAGTAATTCATACATAAAAGAGTTAGTAGAGGTAGCCCTGATTCTGCAAGAATTACATTGGTTGGTGTAGATTTTCTATAGCATAAAGCAATTCTTAACGACTTAGTCAGCAATCTTTCTAAGTTTACCCAACTATTTTTTGCATAATTAACAAAAAAGCCTCCGTATTCAACCTGGGAACGAATCAGTGCTCTGTATATTAGCAACAGAGAACAAAGGTCTCCTCCCTACCATGTTCTACATAAACATCCCATAATTCGAAGGCCCATTTCACATTTTTTATGAAACTAAATATCTGTTCTTTCGACTGCAATGAATAATTCAGAGTGATGCCCAAAAAAAACAGCTGAGGGAGAGCTATTGTACATTTATAAAAAATTATACATTTGACAAAAAAACAGCTGAGGGAGAGCTATTGTACATTTATAAAAAATTATACATTTGACAAAAAACAGCTGAGGGAGAGCTATTGTACATTTATTAAAAATTATACATTTGACATAAATATAAAATTTATGATCTTTTAAATAACTCTCTAAATACAACAAACTTACGTTTTTTTGGTGCTAGGAAGTTTCTCCTTTCTGAATATTGACTCAATGATTCTACAGCATCCTCTAGAATATATATGGCATCTTCTATTGGGTCCGTTACTACATAAAAAACAATATCATATGCATGTTTTAACATAAACGTATCACTTGGTGATAAACCTTCCAGTTTGTTGATGTAAACAGAACTAGAGGTGCTACAGAATTTCTCATAGTAAAGTTTTTAGTTCCCTGGGTGTAGATTTAATTCCCTGTACAGCCTTGCCCCTCTTTGCCTGCTACCATCTATCGCCGCCCAATGTATATTTTTTTTGAAATTTTCTCACCTTTTCGGTTTCCAAATCGTAGAAGCGAAATATTATTTTAAGAATATTAAATAAGAGTAAAACCTCTTCCTAAATAGCAATTTTCATTGAAAAAATGGAGCAGTTTTTAACAAAATGTAAGCGTTACTGTAAATAAGAAATATGAAGCTCTTTTTCACAGAAATCTATTCTTAGATCTTTCGAAAAACTTTGTTTGAAGTCATTTGAAGCACTTCCATTCACAAATGCAATAATGTACACAAATCGATGGAAATGTGTATACTAACAGCGTAAGAGACATTTAAAAAATATATATTTGTGTAATTTTTTTAAGAAAAAAGAATACACCAAAATGAACTCTATGTCATATTAAACAGTGCAATTAGCACTATCTGTTGGAAAAGTTTGAAGAAAAACTTTGAAGCTATTTTTGAGAAAATGGCTTTTTTAACAAAACTGTTGAGTTTTCGATAAATTTTTTTTTAAAAAAAAACGTAAAGAAATCCCTAAATAAATATTACCAACGTGGACGACAGGTCATTTTTTTTTAATTTTTGAAAAAATAAAAGAATAGGTCAATATGACGTTTCTGTCCTCGTATAGGGTTCGTTTGTCACTACCCCTACTAAAAATTTAAAGAAAAAACTGGATGCGATTTTGAAAAAATCTTGTTTTTGTTATTTTTTTAAATTGCAAATATTGCACGCACAATTACGAACGAAAACGCACGAAAACTACTAAACTTCCCAAAAAATATACATGAGCTTAATGAAATAACTATTGACAACAAATTTCGTTTGAAGGAAAAACCTGTCTTCAATTTTGTATTTGTAGGAAGGCGCCGAAAAAAATTAAAAATTTTGCAATTTTTGAAAATTCAGAGTTAACCGTAAAAATCGGACCTATGCCACCTTTATAAGTGTATTATACTCTATTCTTACAATAAATTTAAAGAAAAAATTTGGTGCTGTTTTCGAGAAATATTTGAGAAGGTCCCAAAGGCTTCATTTGAAGTGCCCCCAAATTTTAAAGAATGTTTTTTCACAATTTCAAAGCTTCAACTAGAGCCAGATGGACAGAGGTTTCTTGAATTTGGAAAAATCCTACGCATGGTTTAGGCGCTGGTAGTGTTCACAGAAGGACGGTCGGACATTTGGAAAGAAACCATTTTTTCGGTATCAGGGGACCCCCAAAACGTGTATTTCCGTTCAAATCTCGAAATCGATTTTCTGCAGCATTACATTAGTTTCTCTAAACTACGTATATTACTCCGTATATATGTACGTGTACGAGAAAATAAAAAGGAGAGGGCTCAGAACGCTGGCTTGTGGAAGACCCTGGTAAGCTATATTATTCTTTGGAGTAAACGGAGAATTTATAAAATCTAGATGTCTTTCAGAAATAATGTTTGAAAATAAAGCGAATTAGTTTTTTTGAAATATCTATTTCAATCAGATCCTGAATTAATACTGAAGGACGAACACAATCAAAAGCCCTTTTGATATTTAAAATCATTGGAGGTATATCTATTTTTTTTTTTTTTTTTTTTTTTTGTAAAATTCGTGATCAATCTCAGAAACCAGAATAGACAAGTTATCAATACATAATTTCATCTTTCGAATGCCAGATTGGCATTTGCTGATTAGTTGGTTATGCTCAAGCCACCATACTAATCTATCGTTAAACATTCTCTCTATGTGTTTCAGCAGACATGATGACATAGATGTAGGGCATCCCCCATTATAGTATTTCTCTTTGGAATAAAAAGTACTTTGTATTTTCTCCAATCTGCTGGGAACTCAGTTTCAAAAAAAAACATAGATGTCCAAAAGAACCCTTAAGATATTTTCTGGTAATCGTTTTAGAACTTCGAAAGGTATTTGCTCTATAACATAATAATAATTGTAAAGAGCTCGCTCGTGGCACCCAACGAAGTCGCTAGCCTTTCACCACTGAGTTCCGGGTTCGATTCCCGTCGAATCTCATGTGAAATTTGTTCCAAAAAAACGAGTTTGTCTGCTTCGCAAGGGCTAGTCCAACCCCTGTGACGTGTCCTAAACTCTACCCCCATCCTTATCCCTTCCCAATTCTGGCCGCTGGGTAGTGACGCTGGAGCGCGTAGCAGGAGGCACATACGCGGTGATGCTCCCTGGCGGTCCTCTTGAGAACTAACTGCGACGTGATGTGATGGAGGATTCTCCAGTGCCAAACGTTAATGGAGGATTACTCCCCAGCGCAAAGCGCTCAACCCCTCTTAAGGGGCTTGGTGACGCGTTGCGTCGAATTGTAGACGCAAATGTAGACAAATTAAAAAAAAACTGGTGATGATTTAGTATTTACATTGTCTAAGTTAACTCCAGGTACGAAAATGAACCATCCAGGAATTCATTAGCTTCACACATCGATAGACTAGGGTAGTTATCCTTACTTAAGGCTGGGCGGATTTTACTAATCCTAACTTTCATATCTTGAAGTGTTTTCTCTGTATTAAAATATGAAATATTAGACGATTTACTAAGTATATTTTTGAAACATTTTATTCTGTCTCAGATTTTTGATATTACGTCACTCTCTCTATGACGTGAATTACAATTTTTTTAAGTTCTTAGATTTCTCTTCTTGAAGAATTAATTTAGCACTTGCCGCCTTTTTTAATTCTTAAACCTTTTGTATGTTGAAACATTTTCTAAAGACAGCAAGAGCTTGTTTTCTATCTTTGATGGCTTGTTCGCAGTTTTTATTCCACCATGGACAAGCATTGCGTTTTGGGCGTTGTGATGTACGTTGTTCTCTACATTTAGTGCCGAGGAAATAATAGCTTCATGAATAATTTCAGTGGGTATTTCATATCTGTGAATTCAAAAATTTCAGACTATTAAAAATACGATGCTTAACAATTAAAACTCTATTATTATCTCGCAATAAGTCATTTTTAAAATTCCTACTTTTAAATATAAAATTAAAAGTATAATGGGTGATTTCTCAATGTTCGGTCCTATGTTAATGATAATAGGAAAATGGTCACTTCCCCAATTGTCATCATTTACTGTCCATGAGGAATATAAGGCTAGATTAGGAGAAACACACGTCAAGTCAATGAAGATGACGTTCAATATCAACTAGACATATACGTAGAAAACTGTATTGACTAGGAACATAGCCTCAGCATCAGATTTTTCAAAAGTGATATCACCGTTTGAGGAGTTTCTCATGCTACCCCAGAATATATGATGGGAATTAAAATCGCCTCCAATGACAAAGTTTTTAAGTTTGGAAAATTTGTTAATGAAGGAAACCCACTACGAAAATCAGATGTTGGTGATCTGTAACAAGAAACCTCCAATAGAGATACATCCTCAAGGCAAACTTCTATTGCATCAACTTCTAAGGATTTGGAATTGAATTTCAAATTAACCAGACTAGAGACTAATCCTTTCCTAGCGAGGATGGCCAAACCACCCCTTGTTTATTTAATCTATAAAATCTAGCGTAATTAAAGCCTTTAAAATCAAAAATTTTGTTTATGGATAGCCACGTTTTGTATAAAATAATAATATCTGCTCATAGACTATTGTTTTATAAATTCAGATATTTTCGGAATGATGCTTCTGCAATTCCATGGTATTATTTTAAGAGATCTAAACATGAATAGGAACAAATAATAATAGTAAGAAAAGAGAAAACGAAAAACTCAAAGCTAGAGATTAATAAAATAGAATCTTCAGAGGAATTAATCTTAACAGATTCAATATAAACTTCAGCAGAATGTTCATTCAAAGAAAAAAATGTGCGTATCTTGAAAAATAAGACTCCTCACTCTCTTCATTATCAGTATAGACAGAATTAATTATATATTTATTTATTTACGACAAAAACACTTAAAAATTGTGTATGACGTGCTAACGTGCTATGGGGAGAAGTGAATACTGTGCACGTTTTCAAAATTCGGTGATCCTTACAATAAGCCATATACTACTTGAATTTTGAATACAGGAAAAAAACCGCCCCGATGTAATAAAATCTATTACCAAGGATAAATCACCAATAAATTTTGGGCTCTTATCCATCATGTCCTTAGTCAAGGAATATTATTTCCTGTCGCGACAACATGGAACGATAATTGATTTTGATTGATAATTGATTGATAATTGATTTTGAACGATAATTGATTAATTAACATTGATTTTCTTTAACATTGATTTTCTGGTCGAATCTTGTGAGAAAGAAAAGTTTCTCAATTTAATTAATTTCTTTAATTTAGACACTACAATTAATGTACAAACACGGATCACACAAAATTCGATGAAGTCCATTGATCAAATTATAATTAACAAAACTACTACTCGATATGAAGTTGAAACAAAAGATTTAGGATACAGTGACCACGATGCACAAATTCTTACCGTTATAAGAAATGCGATCACTGACACAATAAATAATTCACGTGTGACTAGATTGATTACAAAAAGTAAAATAAAATTATTCATTGATTACTTGATGCAGGAGTCATGGGAAGCGGTTTGTAATACTGTTGATACAAACGACAAATATATTTTTTTTTCAACTCTTTCATTACATTTTAACACTTGCTTTCCTCTTCGAAAGAGAAAAATAAATATTTCACGGAAAAGCAATTCTTGGATAACTCAAGGGATTAGGACATCTTGTAAAAACAAGCGAATTCTTTCTTTCCTAAACGTCATAACGTATCTCAAAATTTCCTTATCTACTTTAAGAAATACAAATCATTGTTACGAAAAATCATAAGGCAGGCTAAAATCATGAAAAACGATCAGGATATTTTGAACTCAAATAATAAAACAAAAGCAATGTGGAATATAAAAAAAATACTACCAAATCAACTAGAAAACCCGTAGAGAATGTTGTTTTAAAATATAACGATATAAATGTGAACGATCCGGCAACAGTGGCTAGTCTCTTTAACCAATACTTTTCGAGAATTGCTGCCGATCTCACTAAGGGTCTTCAGGCACAAAATTCAAAAACAGACAGTTCACCAAAAATTTTAGACACAATGTTCGTCTCCGAAACTTCTTCCTATGAAATTCTCAAAATAATCGGTAAACTAAAAAATAAATATTCGTCTGGTTTAGATGAATTCCCGGATT
The DNA here is from genome assembly GCA_964035755.1 of Teleogryllus oceanicus. Classification (NCBI taxonomy): domain Eukaryota; kingdom Metazoa; phylum Arthropoda; class Insecta; order Orthoptera; family Gryllidae; genus Teleogryllus; species Teleogryllus oceanicus. The sequence continues at coordinate 354,349,916 of CAXIVR010000001.1, read as the reverse complement.
CTTTGTTAAAGACTTGTGCGTATGCCATTAGCACCCGTTAACTCACATATTTAATGCATTTTAATTTCCTTCAAAAAAGGCAACAAAAATGAAATTCAAAATTATCGGCCCATTTCTCTTCTATCAGTTTTTTCAAAAATATTACAGAGACTTTTTTACGTACGAATAGAAACCTTTCCCACTAAACACGACGCGCTTTCAGAATGCCAACATGGATTTAGAAAATAAAAATCAACGGAAACAGCTATATTTTCTTTTCTTAAAGATGTCGCCTCATCATTGGATCAAAACGAGGCACCTATTGGATTATTTTTAGATCTCTCAAAAGCTTTTGACATAAATGATCATGACATTTTACTTTCCAAATTACTTTCTTATGGAATTCGTGGTATTGCTCTAGATTGGTTATGTTCGTACCTTAAACAACGATCTCAGAGAGTAGAAATACCTTACTGGAATGATGGAACATTACGTACGCACCTTTCCGACTCTTTGCCCATTGCACGTGGAGTTCCTCAAGGATCGATTTTAGGTCCTATTCTGTTCCTACTTTACGTAAACGATATGCCCTCGACGATTCGAAACGGAAGAACGGTTCTCTTTGCAGATGATACGAACATCCTTTGCAATAAAGAAACAGTAAATAGTACAATATCAGATTTTCAAATTGGTTCCGAAATAACAAATTAATAGTAAACGAAAAGAAAACGGTTTTAATGCAGTTTTCCATTTCAAATAAACCATTCTGTGCTCCATTGAAAATAAACGGTGTACCATTGACTGATGTTAAGGCAACAAAATTTTTAGGTCTCTCAATCCAGTCAAACCTTAAATGGAACGTCCATTTAAATGAATTGAACCCAAAACTAATTTCATTATGCTACGCGTTCAGAATTCTTGCAAATACAGTCAGCCTTCATACTGTTCGTTGTGTATATTTCGTGAATGTTCATTCCCGCCTGAGATATGGCGTAATATTCTGGGGAAATACATCAAGCTCCAAGACCAACCCAATCGTCTGTGTAGAGAACGACCTCTTCCAACCTTCGGATATGTTGATCTAAATGATTGTTTTGGGTGTGAAGGCTTTGTGGCTTTTTAAAAGAGTAGAACGAGCAATAGCCATGTCACGAATGCGTTTTAATGTTTGTAATAAAAATTGGAATAAATACAAGTACACTCAGATAAGAGCAACAAGTACGTAGGTTAATATTTTAAAAGTGTGAGATTTATGTGTTTTCAGTAAATTAAAAAATAAGATTCAATCTAAAAATGAGAAGGTATGCTACCCACAAAATCTATTGAAGCTAGTATTTACGAAATTTGGCAGTATGGCTACGTAGATTTTCGTCCACTTAAGCTGCAACTGTTTAATACAACCATTAGATTATATTTTACCGTAATTAGATAAAAAATATTATCTGAAAGTTTGTCTTCGAAATATAGAATAAGATTTGAAACACAAATTCAAAACTATTTGATACACCGTCCTCGTAACGTTCAAATCAACGGAATCGTCAGTTGTCACAGAAATATAATAAATCTTCCAGTAAATTAATTTGCACAGTGATTTGATATTGGAAATAAACTGAGCTCTTTATATGTTTTGACACTTATCACCACCTCGTAAATCTGAAATTCGTTATGATTTGAGTATCCGTTTAAAATTCGTAATCGGTTTGTTTGTATCGGTTATAGGATGTAAATCAGTTGAAATTATATTTTCAGCTAACCTGCAACAAGTAATGAAAGCACTTAATCCATTTAACTTTGCTTTTTACGATTGAATAAGCTTATTATGTCGTTGTTTTTTATCTTGAAGATGAACTCCAAGAGTAGAGATCGATGTTGACTCTGGAATTATCTTTTCACCAGCTAGGCCCCTCCTCTCCGAGCCCCGTGGAAAATTCACCTCACCATCTTGAGTAATTTGGGGTTTCGATTTTGTAACGGAATTACAAATATTTTTAAAAACCTTAGTTGACTTTTCCTTACTCAGTTGCTTCTTTACGGAAGACCTTTGCTAGCTAGGAACATTTGAACTGTCCACTTGCTTTGATTTTGGGTGGACCGTTCTGTTGTATGAATGTTTGGCCATGACTTTCACTCAGAATGAGTGAATTCAGGCGCTTCATCTTCGTCCAGCACTTCGCGGAAAGCTACTAGGCGTAGTTGCCGAAAGTGTTGGAAAGTTCTCCGGAGTTGCTTCTGGAATCTCAGTTTCGTATCTCTCTCGTGCGTAGGCTCTTGAAGATTTCGGCCTTACATCCTTCAATATTTGGTTAGCCTCTTTGAAGGAGATATTCTCGAGTGCCATAACACGGTTTACTTTTGTGTGAAAACGTAAAAAGGACAAGATCAATCAATAGATCTATGATTTTCAAGATAGTCTGCACATCTTGGGGTTATATTTTTGCAGCCATTTTCATGTTCTAACTCCCCGCAAATTGAGTATCTTCGTTTTCCTTTACATGAAATCCTAAATGTCCATGACGGCTACATTTATAGTAGAATTTTGGTAAGGGTATTGTGACTCCCCCTTTTCAGTATCATCGTTTACCTCATCCCAGGATTGACCCACTCCCCTGCTTTCCTGGCGTGAGCTTCGTCGTCAGCTTTGCCCAGCTCCTCCTCATTGATGCGGGGAGAATGCATGCGTGATTCGAGCTTGTGCATGCATTGATATTAAAACAATAATAATTTAAAATGTAATTTGCTTGCTTTGTTTGAAGGGGGATCCCCGAGGTGAGGCCTCGCGTTACATTCGTGGTCGTTAAACTATCTTAAACCTAATACTTGATCTAATTGTTGCTAACAATGCTGCGGCGGCGCCCCGGGGCCTCTTGACAGGGGAGGCGGTCCCCGACACACTGGCGCCGTCTGGGGGGGGTAGACGGTCCGGCGGCTCTGGGCGCCTAGGTTGGCCAGCCTGAGTGGCGACGGCGGTAGCAGCACACGCCCCTCGGGGGCGCTGGGGGCGATTCGGCGGCGGCGGCCTCGCTCGGCGTGGTGCGGCCCACGAGCCCAGTCACTGCCACGTCCAGGCCCACGATCGAGCATCCGCTGGGCGGCCGAGCAGCACGTGCGCGGCCGGAAACAGTTCCTGTGGCGACGCCGGCGCGAATGGTCCGCGGTCATTTCTGTATCTGCGTGAACGCCCTCAGGCCAGCTGCCTTCGCCTCTCTCCGCGGTCGGAACGCCCCCTCCGGCAGCCCGCCTCCCCAGCAGAGCCGCGCGGCGGTCGGGGTGGCTTTGGCATGCGCGAGGTTGCTTGAGGGTGCGGCGCCTCGACGGCGGCGCGTCCGCTGAGCCACGCGCATTCGCTCGCCCTCGGCCGGCCCCGAGCAGCGCACAGTGTGTAATTTCAGGCATCTAGCTCGTAAAAAATCAATTTTCGACCTAGTTCCTATACATTTTTGGAGTTGCTCACACTATTCTCCAATACCCAGAGCATCTGGCAACACAGTTTGTTTAATGTTTGGGTTCGCATTAGTGCCGGTGAAACCCTTGGATTGTTTGGGTTCGGAGAACGTCACTGGGCGCCCTCAGTAGGGTTGCAGAGTGCGCCTTTTCAACACGTGTTTCTCAGGGGCATCCCCTACAGGAGTATTCACATTTTTGCTGAATATCATAGCGTAAGGTATGTACTTTACTATGAAATATTCATATTTCATGTTCTGATTGCAGAACACATCTTTAAAAGTTTTTGAATATAAGGCAGTAACATTTCCATAAAATTCTTTGACTTTATTTTTATCGAGATGTATAAAAAAAGTTACACGGAGTTACAGCGGGAAACTGGCTCGTTTATTTTCCTTTATTATTCATTTACAAGATGCAGTTAGTTTTAACTGCCCGAAATTGCCCCAATTCCAGAAAATAATATTTTTCAGAAACGATGCAGCCTATCCGAAGACGGGATTTGTTTGCCGTATGGCGAACTTCTGGTAGTACACAGCGAAATGAGGAAGTATTTCGATTCGTTACAAAAAAACTTTGTATACAAGATTGTTCAGATGATATATCAAAGTTGGTTAAGATCACCATTAATGTATTTTGTGCTCAAATAAGCTCTCGATGGGCGAAGTGCAACAGAACACTGGAACGTTTCCTGGAACGCTACTCATCCTGGCTTAATGAAGACGTTGATTTTGACAGTCGTATTTATCTTGCCATGCCTTCAAGTAGTACCGCCCCCACACCAAAGAGAGGACGACCTCGTAAGCTTTTTGACACGTGCAGCGATTCTGGACAGAGGAAGAAAGCAAAAAAATTATCTGAAAAAATTCTGCAGCAGAATTGGTTGCCGCTACGCAAATGACGTTGCGTGCATCAGGAAAACGGGACGCTGCTAAATTAGTGGGAGAGCTTTCCTTTTCGTCACCGCAGAGAGCCACAAAGCTGCGAAAAGCAAGAGAAGCAGCTCTGGAAGAGCAAAAAGTAATGAATGCAGATCAGGCTTTAGCTTTTATCATTGATTTGAAACTAAGCTCTAATCAATACAAAGAAATTCGTGAAAATGCAATGGAGTATGGTAATAAAATGTATCCACCTTACCACCATGTGCAAGAAGCGAAAAAACTATGTTATCCTCCGGATGAAAATATAGTGATGGCAGCTCTGACCAAAGTCGGTACAAACAGAGATTCGAACAGGGAAGTTCGCAGAGCGATGAAAATCTTTTTAGTGTTTCTTTAGTCCCTTTGCAACTTTATGTGAATGTACATAATTCTGAAAAATGTATTATTTGGCAAAATCCGCGACCATCATCCACGCGTTATTGCAGGCCCATTAAACTTTCTTTTATCAAAGAAACGAAAGATGTTATTTCTCAAGAAGTAAACAATGTGCAACGACAAATAGAAAATTTGATAGACACAAAAGTAGAAATTGAAGGACATATCATAAATGTGACCCACAATTTGCTTTTAACAATGGTCGACGGCAAAATATGCAACGCATTGTCCATGTACATGTAGCATCACAACGATGCTACATATGTGGTGCAGTGCCAACGGAAATGAACAATGATTCGCTGTTAAAGCAAAGGAAGGCGGATCCTGCAGCACTTTCTTTTGGCATGTCTCCCCTACATGCTTGGATTCGATCTTTTGAATGTTTGTTGCACATTGCATATCGTTTAGATGTGAATAAATGGGCCATACGGAATGACAGTGACAGAGAGAAGGTGGAAAGACGGAAAAAGGAAATACAAGAAAAGTTCAAAGAAGAAATGGGGTTATTGGTAGATATCCCTAAAAGAAGTTCTGGGACCACAAATGACGGAAACACTTCCAGACGTTTTTTAGGAATGCTACTGTCTCTGCAGCCATCACAGGAATCAATGAAAAGTTAATAGGTATGTTTAGAGTTATTTTAGAAACACTATCCTCTGGCTACGCCATTGATGTGCAAGCATTCAGTGACTACATTGGACAAACTAGAGAGCATTATTTGAACTTATACAGTTGGTTTCATATGCCAGTGACTGTACACAAAATTTTAGTGCATGGTGATGCCATAGTTCAGTCAAGTGTGCTTCCAATTGGACAACTTTCTGAAGAAGCGCAAGAGGCTAGAAATAAAGACAATGGACGTTTCAGGGAAAATTTCACCAGAAAATCATCAAGAATAAATTCAAATCTCGATCTGCTTCATATACTACTGATATCATCAGATCCTTACATTACCAGCTTAGGAAAATCTCATAAACCAAAAACGCATGATTGTCACGCGAAGTCATGAAATTATTGTGTGATACAAGTTCTCTGGAAGAAAAATGAAAAAACCTAACATAACGAGGTGAGTATACGTATTTAATTTACTTAATATCAAACACTGTTGAAACTGCATGTGACAATTTGAGGGGCAATAGTTATACTGACAGTTCACAAGAAAAAGATTGTGAATGCTCATCAAACTAATTAAAATCGAGAAGTAGGTAGTAGTAGCAAATTTTTAAAAAAAATACAATATAAATTTAAGAAAATAATACATCAAATTAAAAATGTTTAAAATAAACATACTCTATAATATAAGAATAAGTATTTAATCTCAAAAAATATATTTAAAAAACAAAAAAAATAATAAGGAGATGAAAATCGTGGATAAAACGAACTTTACGTGTATAAAACGTGAAGACGTGAACTTAGAAAACGTGTATAATTTGGAATATTTTTTAATAATTTACTTAAAAATTGTTAAAATAATAAACGTGTCTTATTGAAATTTCACATACTTAAAGAATACCTTATAAGAAGTAAGCATACCAAATTTCATTGAGATATGTGCAATAGTTTCCAAGATATTAATTTTTACGAGCTAGTTGCTCGAAATTACACACTGTGCAGCGGGAGCACCTCTTCTAGCAGCTCTCCGGCCAACGTCGACGAGCTCCAATGTTGGGGAAATATCCTGCGCACGCCCGATTTCGCATATGCGACCGTCCCATTACAGTACGTATGCCTTAATTTCTACGATACACCCATGGCCCTAGCCATGTTTCGTAGGATTTGCCCCTCGAAGATCAAAATCACCTTCCTGGTAGTGAATTTCACTTTTTTACCTTCTTACCTTTTTCACCTTTTACGTTTTTCGATTCTCCACTTGTTCACTACTTTGATTGGTCGTTATTGATGTCGCTGGCAATGTCCAAGGGATCTAAATCTAGTGGAACGTCGCTAATAGTACCTTTCCTATTACTCTTGTAGTACGAGATACTACAGGAATATATTTCATCTAAAATAGTTGTTGAGCGTATTGGCCTCTTCTCTATTAGCGGAGTTTACCTCCACTAGATTTCTGCCTTTTCTCGTGTTGTGTTGGGTTGAGCTGCATCAGAGTATTTCCAATAACCATTGGTTCTATGCGCTTCTCTGTCTCAATAAAATTTTTGAATTTCACTTGAACGATGTAAGGACCCATGTTCTGAATTCGTACTCTACTATATTGCTTCGCGTATCAAATGAACTTCACTTCTTTTGTTTCATTTTCCTGGTAGCGTGCAGTGGCGTCTCCTCACTCTGCACCTAGGGCGCTGGCAGTGGAGGAAAGCCTTACCCTACACTACACTTTTCGCTTACATATTTACAGTAAAATTAAATTACATAATGAAAATTCTAATGTATTTTAAATTATAATATTGGAAGAATGAGGGAACGATAACATTGCGGATGTTGTATTTTCTATTGCAAAGATTGGAATAATGTATTTTAAAGTATTTAAAAAGACATGCTCGACGCTTTTCCCATTCTTCGGATCTCGTTTTAAAAATTAAGTTCTGAAATATTATCTGGTTAGGACATGATTAATTATCCATTAATTATCCTTGGGTGGGAGAACGACGCGTGCATGCACTGCCGCCTCCCTGGAGACGTTAAAGGCATTCGCCAACGCCCTGCGCTGCGCTCGCACACTGCCTGCCTTGCATGGACGCGCTGGTGCCGATCTATGACGCTGATAACACAGAAGACCGAATAAATAAAATAATCTAAATAAATTCAGTGGAAAACATGATTTTTTTATTCCCTTCAGTGTTGACACGCTACTTGCACACCCAAAGAAAACGCAACTGGTAGCGTTGATCTTCTACTAAGTTCTTCTTATGTTTATTTTGGGCTCTGGTTCCACTACTTTCCGATTATCTCTTTCTCCCGGGATGAGACGATTTCTCGCCGAAATCCATTGGGTTTTGCAATTCTGCCATATTAGCACTTAGATCCTTAAATAGTGGAAGATTGTCATTGTACGACGACTCGCCTTCACCGAAGTCCAAGTTAGCAGGGACAGAGAAACTATTTTCATTTACGTTATTATCAATGTTTATTTGTCTTTAGTGCCGCCCGAGAAATCGGGGGCGAGAAGTAGAATTGAACTTCTTACAACACGGGAAATATTAGGACACAGTCACAAAACAGAAAAATAACATACACTGACACCAATACTACGCCACAAGTAACCACACGAAGGTAGGCACTCGATGTACACTCGGCAGTGTCCACGATCGCAAGCTCCTAGATTAACCTCATGGTGGCACGGCTTTTTGCGCTTTTCTCGGTCGTTCCGCATTGATATCGCATGATCGCGACCCTATCAAGCAGTGCTGCACATCCGACTGTCTCGTGGCGCAAGAGCGAAGTCGCTCGCCTTTCACCAAAGAGGTCCGGGTTTGATTCTCGTCGATTCCCGGACAATCTCATGTGAAATTTGTTTCAACATAACAAGTTCAGCTGCTTCACAAGGGCTAGTCTAACCCCTGTGAAGTGTCCTAAACCCTACCCGTTTCCTAGTTCCTTCCAAATTCTGGCCGCTGGGTAGCGACGCAGGAGCGCGCAAGAGAGGTGCGTACGCGGAGACTCTTCCTGGCGGTCCTCTTGACGACTTACGGACTAAACACGTACTGACTGTATAAAAAGTAATGGAGGATTACTCCTATTGATAATGACGGTATGAAAAGTAACGGAAGATCACTCCCAGTAATAAGCGCTCAACGCTCATGGGTGTTATGAGACGCGTTGCGTCATGACGAAGGTGCAACAATTTTTTTAAAACAATCCAGCGACTTCTACCGGCACGATTCAGAAAGACGCAAAAAGCTTTGCCGTATTCCATCGTGAAGACATGCTCTCATGCACCATTTCATACATACCGAAGTATAGTCATAAGTTTATAAGTTGGAGTATACTTATACTTGGATTTTAACTTAGGTTTTTCTAACGAGGCAGCTAAGGGTATTCTTTCAAGATGGAATATGGCACGGTTTTTCGCGTCTTTCTCGGGCGTGCCGCTCGAGTTGCGGGATCTGCAGCACTGCTTGATACGGACGCGATCATGCGACATCTTGCGGCACGACTGACAAAGACGCAAAAAGACGTGTCACATTCCATCTTGAAGATAATACCCTTAGCGGCCAAGTTAGAGAAACCCAAGTATATTGATAGCTGCCTGTGAAATAAATCATCTGTTACGGTGTCATCCAATAGAAAGGTTGAAGTCCACCCAAGGTCTGCTTTACTAAAGCTTACTAAAGCAGGCCTTGAAGTCCACTATAGTGACATCACTACAAAAATGGCCAGAACACGTGACTTTCAGAAGTTCGGAGAGCAGCACCGTCGCCTCTGGGTGGCAGGCTGCTACAAGCCGTGAGCTTATGGATAAAACACGACATAAGTGTCGCGTTCTTTTAAAACGTCGTGGACATTCCTCGGAGGTTTTCCTGTGCCTATAATGGTTTAGAAACGATTTTGTTTTGTCTAGGTACACTTTCTCGCAGTGATATGTCCTTTTTTTCTCCAAAAGTTGTAATTTTACGAAAACAAGTGTGCGATAGTGAAGTGGGGCAAAAGGGGCTTGGAAAGACAAAGTTGGCTGTTTTAGATGTCCTACTGTTCCCAAAAATGAAGAATATAAAATTATAGCACACTCAGAACATAGAAGACAAACACAAACATAGCATCATTGTATGTATGAGCCACTACAATTTTGTGGATCTTCAAGACTCTTTATGTGTAAAATCTACTCTCTCAGCCTGAATCAGTGAAAAAACACTGATTGACAGTGACTATTCACTGATTGTGGTAGTTATAAATCTGCCACCGGCAATCAGTGAATTGAACTGAATGAATCAGTGAAAAACGGGTCCACTTTTTATTCCCCCAATCAGTGAATTGAACTGAATGAATCAGTGAAAAACGGGTCCACTTTTTGAATCAGTGAAATATCTCATCCTTCTCCAGTACTGTAATGCAAACCCAAAATCCTACTACTGAGAATCACTGTATCGCTTTAAACAAATGCTTCAAAAACATAAAAATTTAATAAATACAATATAATAATAATTTATATCTGTATTTGAAGTATTTTTCCCTTGATATCTCAATAGTAGAATTTTTGGGTTTGTACAATATATACAGGGATATGACATATATGTAAAGAAAGTCAAAGTTAATTAGGCACAAATTTATTGAAAGATTTTATGGGAAAATGATCTTCTTGAACAGCACTGTACATATAACTTCAAAACAAATACAATAGAAATATACATTTATGGCAAAGATATTGAGTCAATATCTAACTCAGAAAAAATTGAAAATTGAGGTAATAACAGACCTGTATTCTATTTCATATGAGCAATCCATATATCTGTTCATTATTGTCTTCAACATTATCACGTAGAAAAATTGTCCAATGTTATGGTTTAGTTCCTTAAGTCACATTATCCTTGGGGTAGGAAGAGTTTTGTTACATCATTTACTTACAAACAATTGGCTTTTCAATGAAAGGAATACTGGTAAAGAGATATGTTGGAATTAAGGTAATTTTAAAGGGAGATACTGCCTTTTTAAGTGAGATAGGAGAACACAAGTCTTTATTTAAACCAATGAAAACATACAGAGAAGAAAACCGATGTTCAGGAACTTTTCAAAACTCCTACAGAGAAAAATTGGCCTGCAGTTAACACTCTTCATTTTATGTACATATTATTGACAATTTGTGACAATACAACAAATTCTGAAAAGAAAGATGGGAAGAAAGTAGTGAAAGAAAGGACTCTTATAATTTAAATATATATAAATACATTTCAATGGATTTTTATGTGAATTTTACAATAAAAATAAATAAATAATAAAAATAAAACATTAAATCTGTCAAAATTTTTAAAGTAAAAATACAAATAAACATTTAGTATTATTACAAGTATGTGGCAAGTTTTAGGGCAACTTAATCAGCTTCCTCTGCTAATTATAATTTTCATAATTAAAATCAGCAGCATTGCCAACTTAAAATTGGAAATGCTAACAGCACTGCATGCCTTTGTTTCTATGTACATATATACATACAATATATATGTATACACATGTATATATACACATATGTGTATAAAGAAAACAAAGACTATTGTGTATTGTTTCCTAAAATTTCGAATCTGCCATGGTACCAACAAATGACTGATACCTGACAGCAATGGAGGCACCTGGCTACTGATTTCAAAGACAGGAATACAATTGATGAATGATGATCAAGAAGCGCAAGTTCTAAGCTATTAATTCACTTGAGGTAAAAATTTTAAATGGCTTACCAGATGAACTCCAAAACACAAACCTTCACAAGGAGCTAATTACAACACAAATATTTGGTAGGGTAAGAAATACTTAAAAAAAAAAAAAAAAAAGACATCAATTTCGGAGAAGTCTGGACAAATTTGCAATTTTACAACTACTACATAGAAGAGACTACAGAGGAAAAGTTGAAAATCTGCAGTACTTCAGATGAAACAATTGAGAAACTTTTAAAGAAAGTTTTAGAAGATAAGCAACAAATATCTGAAGTAAAAGATTTGAGAAAATTGCCAATGATTTTATTATCAATATATTTCAATGGATAAACTCAAACGCATGCCAATGGATAAATGAGTGTGAAGCGCTGTTTTGTGGAAGAGAAATTCTAAATTTTCCTTGACAGATTGGTACTCAAGTATGATTTTGAAAAACACAGTAGAATCAGAATGGAACAATTGGAAAAGAAGCGACGCATAAAAGAAATCGGAGCTGTTCTAAAACAACGACAAAATGGGGATAATAAGCCAGCGCATATTTTTGAAAAAATTGAGTGAAGCTCACAAGTAAAAAAAACAATTTACCTTGAGTGCTTGACAATAAAAGAGGTTGTGATATATTGGCAACATTGGCTACTTGGAAGAGAATTTTGGTACCTCAATTATAAACTTTTAAAAATTTAAATATAAAGCAAGAACACATTAAGAACTGGGTGATTTGACATACTATCTGTCCCTATACAATTTTAAAGTTAAATATAATGCTGGAAAATTAAACCAAGAGGCAGACTGTTTAAACAGGCATCCAGTTCTAGAGCCTGATGAAAATTCAGATGACATATTAAAATTGTAAACCCAGTGAAATTAGAAGACATAAAAAGGATCAAAGAAGATGCACAGAACTACAAAACAATAAGAAAAAACTAATTTTCTAAAATTAAATTTATTATAAAAATTGAAAAGAAGAGAAAAACTCTCATTATCAGAAGAATTTAGTAAAATATTACTAAAATATGTACACAATACTTATTGTTACCTGGGAAACACGGATGATAAATAAAGTAACACCATTCTTTACAGCTCAAAATATAAACATAAACATAGAAGATTTGTGAAACTTGTGACATCGGCTTAAAGAATAAATCATGAAGAAAATCAAAATTTGGATTAATGTCACACCTAGGTCAAAGCAGTACCTTTTAAGATAGTTTCTATAGATACCATCAGAGGTTACGGAGGATCGTCAACAAAAAATACCCACACCTACTGGTCGACCATTTCACAAGATATGCTTATATTTTAACATCAAAAATCAAAACGCTGATGATTTTGTAAAACTAACTGAGGAAGTAACAAAAAACCATGATATCCAGATGGTACTAACAGATCAATATCCAGGAATAAATTCAGAAGAATTAAAACAATTCCAAATTAAAAAAAAAAAAATAGATTTTTTACTGCCATAGATGCGGCAATGGTCTCAATAAAAGATTAAACCAGACTTTGGTGAATAAAATAAGATGTATTATGAATGAAACTGACAAAAAGGCTGTTATTTCTATGGACAACTATTGTGAAAAAAGCTATGGAGAAATATGAGACAGAACATACAGTGACATAAGTCTCAACAAAATACTTTCTAGAGGTAAAACCATAAATAACCTACCACATGAATTAAAAATAAAATGCACAGACAGAGATTTAGAGAGAGAGGAAAATAGCACTCAAGAATACAATAAAACCTCATAAGACAACAAAAATATTGACCTACACAGGAGACAAATTGAAATAAAAAAGGAGATCTTGTGTACATAGAACATGAAAGTCGCCTGAATATGAAGAAATTAGATGAATTGAGAATTGGGCCATACACGATATTAGGACAATCTTTAAGTCAATCTATGAAGTCAATACCAGACACAGAACAAAAGAATCAAATTTCTATGATATAACAAACTTAACTCCAATAGTAGAGGTTTTGATAATTGAACAATTGCAGAAGCATTGTTCATTTCCTAGGAGGAGGGTTTATTACAGAAACCCAACCGAGTTTTTATTTCAAATTAAATACTCAAAGGATATAATCATTATACACTGCTAAAAATGAAAAAAATTGCTAATGTTGAGTATGCCAAATTTGTTGTAAATATTAATTTAAAAAGTAAGTCAAATGCTGCCATGGGTGAAGGAATATTTTATTATTAAAAAAGGGCAGATGTTAAAACCAACCATCGCCTGAACAAAACAAGAATATTTTTCTATCCTTTCACCCATATCAAATATTGCTGGACATTTTCTTGAAGGTTTTCTCCTTTCCAATTCCTCCAGATGCAAATTAGAGCCATCCTAAAACAGAAACATAGATAGGTCAAGAAGTTATGTGAGGAAAAAATTGTTACTTTATTTTCAGATTACATACAAAATCATACTAACTGGCAGAATTATGAGGTCTGGATAGGGAACCTCAGGAGTGGCAAATGGCTTTGATGTACCATCTGCACTCCCCCTCTACTTTGCCAAACTAGCCTCGCCATGTAAATGAGTAAAATATAATGTGTTTAGTGACTAAGAAAGCAAGGAACACTGATCAAAATAAATCAATATTACAGCAGTCTTTGCAAATTAAAATACCTTTCAAAATATTCACAGTGTTATAGTCCCCAGTTAGCTCCCGCACTTTCTCTTACACTTCTTCAAAACTCCATTCCTGGACTGGTGTCATTAAACTAAATTGGAAAAACCAAAGAAAGAGTTAATAGTTTGCTGGCTCTGCTGTGGTGTAATCGAGAGCATTTTGGACTTTTTACAACTTTCATAAACGAAATTATACATTGCACGTCAGATATTTCACACTGTATCACCAATCAGTTACACTAAAACTCTTAAGTTACATAGAAGTTTTCAAGTTAATGACAAAAACAAATACGTGGTATTTACCACGTGTTCATAACCTATATCTTAGTTTGGCTAAATGTTCACTATAAAATAAAACGTCTCACAGTTATCAACAAGACGAGTCACAGAAAAGCGAAAAATACTTACCTAACGCAATTAAAACAATCTTCAGACACAGGTCAGTTTTCTCACAGGAAACTTCTATTTCACTCGTGGGATTTTGCTTCCATATCCATACACAACAGACTGTTGAACAGAGCACTTGGACAATCAGTCGGCGGCGCCATGACAACTGCTGACAACCAGTGAATGCTGGCGGGCATTATGAAAAGGTTCACATATTCACTGATTGTCAGCGAAACTACACGTTTCGACTGAAGAAATCAGTGACTTTGCGCTCACTGATTGAATCAGCGACAATTTCACTGATTCAGATTCAGAGAAGTAAGCCATTTTATTCAAGACTTTTTGTGTAAAAGCAAAGTACATTGAAAAAATATAGAACATAACATATAAACATATAGAACATATAAACATTGAAAAATTAATAGTTAAATTATAGTAAATTCAGGTTAAGTTAGTGTTGAAAGTTCCTTCACTCTGTGAAAAATTACGAACATATTGGGAAGTATTTATGAACTTTCTGGATTTTTTTCGAACGATTATAAAAGTTTAATGTACGTAATATTTCTCTGTGATAATAATAATTACAATTTTCTTAAAAATTTTAAATGCTGACAGTTTATAAAAATATACGGAAGGAGTCACTTCTACCCGAATAACACTGGGGCTCCAAATCCGTTGGTTCTTTTCATAACCGATGAAAGGGCACGTGGAATCAAATGATTCATACATTTCATTTTATTATAAATCAGCTCTTATCGCTACGGTCACTTTAATATTTACCTCGAACCATTTTCAAAAAGAAGAGGTAGCAACTTGGGGTAGGTGTGTAGTAGAGGAAGATGTGTTGATAAAATAGTGATTTTTAAAATCCAATTTGTGGATGAAATTCGCAGCCAGAACCTAAATAAACCGAAAAAAGAAAATACCATTGTAAATAACCAACGCGACACCTCGCACACGCACCTCGGAAAAGGCCAAAAATTTAGTAATCAGCCAAAAATTTAGTAACCTTCTACGAATCGCTTATGCGCACAGCAGAGGTTGCCACTCAACACTTTCCCGCCAAACGTTGTGACGTCATGCTCGACATCTCTGACGTTAGTTTCCGATTGGATGGCAGCGTAACAACTGATGAAGTATCACAGGCAGCTTTGGAAAACTCTCGAAGTATATACTGCGATTTTTAACCAAGCTTAATTTGCGTTTGCTAAGCTGCGTTTGAAGTAAATCAGCTTTTTCCGTGTCATCCAATCGGAAGGTTGAACGCCACCATAGCGACGTATGTCCCGATTGGACGGCTTTGTAAACAGTTGATGACATGTCAAACGCAGCAATGTAAAACCTGCAGTATATCGTGGACTGGTGCTATGGCATATAGCCATAGCTACAGGTGGAGTGTTGGGGCGGTAGGTTTGCACCGGTATGCCGGTACCATTCTGCATGTGTGGTCCCCACGCTCCTCTGTGGGGTATATTGGCATGCTCAACAATTTAAGTGTTTATTAAATTAAATATATTTTTCTTGAGGCAAAATTATTACGCCACAATGAATGAATTACTCCAGCGGAATTTCCAGGTAGTTTGTAACTTCTCATTCAGAGCTTACTGAATAGAATGCGTCGTGTTTCTCAAACATTTTTACTGTCAAATTCCATTGTTTTTATTTATTGATGCACATTTCAAAAGCAATAGTCCGTGTGTTGGTCGTTAGGATTATTTGAGTAAAAGTCGTTGAAGTTTTTGTTGACAGTTTCTGTCATGTTAACATATTGTTAATTAAAGTAAAATTTCTTTGTTTTGATGATTTATGAAGGTAAACATTGTGATGACAACATGGTAACAACGAATCTAAGTCCCATTTTCAACTTATTTAAGTTCTTTGTACCCAAAACAAGTACTAAAATTGCCTGCAATGTTGTTTTGGAACTTGAAAATGTGTGCTCCGCCCCTCCACCCCATTCCAACATTTCAAAAATCCTTTTCGATTTTATGGTCTTGAGATGTGAATAATTGGGAAGCAAACATTTTTTCTTGTTCATTTAGATCTTGAATACGCTAAATCACACAAATACAATGAAATTTTCTTGAATTTCCCCCTTTTCGAATTTTTTGTTGCTAAAAAATATTCAAAATTGAATTATGAGATTTAAATGTTTCTTTAAAATTTGTTATTTGGGAATTTAAGTATTTTTGAGCTTGCGATAATTAATTTCTATTCTGTATTTTTATTATAGTTTTGTTATAGTATATTTATTTTTCATTAATTTTGAATTTATTCATTTTTTTTTTTTCCAATTCCCATTTTTTTGAAAATAGTAAACTTTTTTGTTAATATTATTTATATTGATTTCATTAATATTACTATCACAGTTCTTAATTTCTGTGAATTATTGTAGTGCATTTAAAGAGGCAGATAATTGTAATTTGATGTTTTCTTTGATTTCCCAGTCATTGTTTGAAAGCAGTACTGCTCTTGCCAATGAAACACCATATATGGAAGACATTTCAGGAGTTGCACATGAGGAGTTGTTGTTTTCTCCAGTGGCCCAACCTGTCACCCTTCCAGAACATTTAAGAAAAAGTACATTGAGTTCCACATATTCACCACAGATAAAAGTGAGCTACATTGAACAGTGTTTTGACGATATTAAGTATCTGGCTGAAGGATCTTTTGGTGTTGTATTTGAAGCTAGAAGTAAAGATGATGGAAAATTATATGCTGTTAAGCGATTTAAAAAACCTTTTACTAACAGAAAACAGAGGTAAGCAAGCCTATTTAATTGCTTTCTTAAAATGTGTAGGACTAAAGTTTGTCTAGAACTAACTTTTGCATTGAAGTTAATAAGAAATTTATCGAATAATAAACAAGTGTTTTAATTTTGTCGTCATTGTTGGGTGCTTCCATTTAAGTATTGTGTCTGAAGAGTATATATGAAGGTATGAATGTTGGTATGTTGCACGCCCTGCATTTTATTGCCTTTATTTGAGCATGTTATTCATTGGATTATATTGTAGATACCATCTATCTAATACAATTACTTTATTTCTTTTATATTTTAATGACTGCTGTATACTATTGCTGTTCTAAATACTACTAGTGTGGTTGCAAGAAACCTTTGTTCAAACCAAATGAAGATTCTGAAAGTGTCGATCTCACTACGTTGCTGGATAATGATATGATCTGTCTCATCAATCCTGAATTATTAAAAAAAGGTTACTTTCCTAAACTGGGATTATTTGTCATAGTTTTTTTTCATGGTCAAATCAGAACTTTGTGTCAAAGGAACGTATTTGTTTATTAGCTTTATAGAAAATTAGTGGACCCAGTAATGCTTTGCTGTTGCAGTATACTACATATTACACACTTCTGGTCATGTTAATCAAGTTTTACACGCTGTGCAAATATTTGTATAGATGAAAACTCTCTCGCAAGTATGGGTTTGTTCAATATCCTGATTTGGTCATTGTTATCAAATTATTATTAACAAGTTCTCCGTCACAGGGTACCCTCGGATAAGATGGTAAAACATTTCCCTGAACCAAATGACATGTGGGTGGTTACATTGTAATTTTTACATTAAAATAATATTTTTGAAAGGTTTCTTTCCCCATTCAACCACCCACACCCCTCTACAGCCACAAAAGTGGTTTTTTATTTTAATTTTTTTCGGCAATTTAACACTATTTTATCTGACTGGAGAAAAAAATAAGAAGACAATTTATACTATTAGAAAAATATTTTTTAATATTTTCTCAGATCCTAATTCAAACACAAAAAAATATTTTTGAAAAAAAAAAAAAAACTAACAAAAAATAACATTTTTTTTTATCCTAGAACCATGGAACAGGTTTGAAAAAAAATTTCAAACGTTCCTCTTAAAACACAAATTGTTGTGCATTTTTTCAAATTTTTTCAACAGCTGTGCTGCAGTTAAAAAGTAAAAACAATTTTCCCACCTTTAAATCACCTTGACTTTAAATATACTTTGAAAATAACTGCAACAGTTCTGTGCCTTTATTTTAGTGTTTAGTATACAGTTGTATACATTGTTGTAGCACCCAGTAATATTTTGATTTTTGAATTTAGTTACGACGTACAATTTTTGAAAATCTTTCTAATCCTTTGCATAAGTATATCATATGCTAAGGAAAGACAATAGTTTTTGGCAGTTTATAAGAAACTATTGACAAAATCTTGAAAGTATAATACTGGAGGATAGAGAATTACACCCCATCCTACATCGAAAAGATTTCAGAAGAAAAAAACATACAAGTTTTCAGATTATGACTTACAAAAAAATATTATTGCAACACATATAATCCCGAATAACACAGAAGTGCCTAGGCCTTTTACATCAGGTTTGCGTGTCTCATGGGAACATAATTTTTTTTGATAACAAGTAAATTCCGAAGATGACTTGATTTGGAGGACGGGTAGATGACAAATGGGGAAATGGTGAGGGACAGTTCGGGTGCAGGTGAAGGATGAATGGGTGACAAAAAGGAAATCAAGGGGAAAAGTCTGAATCCGGATTATGTTCTTAGGCAGTATTCTACAAAATACGACTTTTATGTTTGTCCTTTTTTTTTTTTTTTTTTCAATTTTGCATATTTAGTTCTTTTGGGTGCCTCCTCTCCATAGCATGGTTAGACAGAAAAGAGAAAACGAAATCAATGAAAAATTAAATTGAAGGAAAATTCCGAAATGATCTTTCACGATAAAATTAAAAGGAACTATTCTATTTTCTGTGAATTTTTATCTCGGTGCTCAGCAATATTGGAATAGGTTCTCTCGCACAGTACCAGGTCTCTAATTCTGGAAATCTCATTTTAGGGAAGGGTGTTCCCAAATTGGGGTGCTATATTAAATCAATTTTCAGTTTTCATACAATTATTATTTACAATGGGCGGAGTTTTCGCTGAGTTCGCATTGTATATTTCTATTTATGCATATACAAGAATAAATACTTGGGTAAAGGAAAAGACTTACTTTTTCTCTTGTATGAGACATCTACAGATGTGGCAGCGTAGGCTTCTGCTACTGGACTCGGTAACTATTTAGCTGCCCAGAAGATGCTGCATCCGAGGCACAGTTACCAACATTTCAGACTACATTCTATGACCTTCCTCCTGGAGAAAGATCGCAGATGCCTAGGATGCGGCGTCTACAGGACATCCAAGTACTTGATTACAAAAGCCTTATTTTTTAAACTATGGCCCAGTAATTAAATGAATGTGAAAAAGTTCACGTGTTTTGATATGAAGTTTTAAGATTTTGTCTTGCCTGGGTCGACGTTCTAAGACACAGTAAAAGAGGTCTGACAAATCCGGGTGCAACCTGTTCCTGTTTATTTTCCTTCATGTCCCCCACTTATCCTTCATTTGTGACCAAATTATTCTCTCATAAACTGCCAAAAACTATCGTCTTTCCTTAGGGTATGATATACATATGCAAAGGATTAGAAAGATTTAAAGAAATTATATTTTGTATCTAAATACCAAAATCAAAATATTACTGGGTGCTACAACAATGTATACAAATTTATAATAAACATTAAAATAAATGCACAGAACTGTTGCAGTCATTTTCAAAGTATATTTAAAGTCAAGGTGATTTAATGGTGGGAAAATGGCTCTTATTTTTTTAACTGCAGTCCAGCTGTTGAAAAAATCTGAAAAAAAATTCGCAATAATTTGTATTTGAGGATACACGATTGAGATCTTTTTTGAGTCTGTTCCATGTTTCTAAGACACTATAAAAATATTTTTTATTATTTTTTTTCAAAACAATTTTTTTTTGTGTTTGAATTTGGGGCTGAGAAATTATCAAAAAATATTTTTCTGATAGAATTTTTTTT
The DNA here is from genome assembly GCA_964035755.1 of Teleogryllus oceanicus. Lineage (NCBI taxonomy): Eukaryota > Metazoa > Arthropoda > Insecta > Orthoptera > Gryllidae > Teleogryllus > Teleogryllus oceanicus. The sequence goes on along the minus strand of CAXIVR010000001.1, from coordinate 354,329,985 downwards.
GGTCAGATAAAATAGTGTTAAACTGCTGAAAAAAAAATTAAAAAAACCCAGGTTTTTGACGAGATGTGGGTGGGTGGTAGTTTCAACGTTTTCGAGAGATATGGGTGGTGGAACAGGGGCTAAGAATCCTTCGAAAAATATTATTTTGATGTTAGAATTATAATGTAATTACTCATCTGTCATTTAGTTGAGGGGAACTTTTTACCATCTTATCCGGGGGTACCCTTTGGGCATGCGTTTGCTATGACACTATCTTGGAGAAATTTGATTTACTTGTCTGAGATTCAAGTATTAATTCCGGCCGATATTTTAAAATCGCAGGGGAAGAATACTTGTATGCAGTGAAGACGCACTTAACCCTTGACTGTCCAGCAGATTGCGTTGAGTTCAGGGATTCTTGAGCTGTCATAAACGAATAAATCATCATCAACAACACCCCCACATGTCTGATTTAATCCAAACCACTCTTTAAACACTGCCATTACTAAGAAGAACAAAGTGAAAATTTCAGCGAAATCGGTTGAGTAGATTTTGCATCTATGTTGAACACACACATGCACGTTCCTTTATGTATATAGAATAGATGTTTTCAAGATCAATTTTTATTTTTACTTGGTTGAGAAATGTACAGATTCAAAGATATACAGTTTTAACAGACTGATTGCGGGAAATTGACGCATTCAAAAAAATGTTTTAAGCCTGCTAGGATTGCTCTTGGAATTCTTTGCATTAAAACACGGTAGAGTAAGATTTCAACCAAAGATTTTAAGTGTAATTGGAAAAAAAAAATGCTACGAAAATTTTTTATTATAAGCATTTTATGATAAATTTAAAAAATTGAAAATAATTGCTCATGAAGTAATAAATAAATTTGTTTTATACAAATTAATACATAGTCCAGTACTTCTGATGTTTTGAGTTCCATCACAGTCAGCGAGACATATTTATTCGTTTGTTCCGTGAAACTACACCACTATATTCATCTAACAATCCAATCACAAGAATGTGCTATTTTAATTAAAACTTTTGATAATGATGTATTAGAACTTAGTATCTACTTAACATATCAATAATAAAATTTCCAATGTGGGATTTTAAAATTAAAAATGATCATTAAGTGTATTAAGGAAAAAAAGCTCTTTTGTGGAAACTAACATTTACTTGTGTGAACTAGAATCATGAAAGTGTGCTTGGGAAAATTAAATTTTAGGTATAATACTCAATTCCAAATGGAGAACTCTAGTGTCTGATATAGAACATTTCCAGTTCTCTATTATACAGATAATGAATTCTTAGAGAGAATTCTAGAGGAGACAAGACAGTGTGCAATTGACAATTTAACTAAAGAATGTGAAGAGGATTCTGCATGCAGACAAAATTTATGCTGTTTCTGCTGCAGTTATCCCCAATGCCTGAAAGAAGACTTATCACTTAAGCCAGGGAGTCATCCAAAACTAAAAAAGAAAATCTCTCAGTTAAAACACGTTCTAATTTTAATGCACGCCTGACTTTTTTAGAAAAATACTGTACTGATAAGATAAGCTGCAAAGTTATCAAAGCTGAGACTTTGATGGTCTAATTTTTTCACCAGTTGGCACCTTTTTAGATATCTTGGACTTGTAATCACCCTATTGTTCATCCCGTATATGTGGTGAAAATTATTTGCGGTGGCCAAACTATTATACTCAAGGTCATTTCAAGTGGTATACTCAACATCATTTTAAAGTTTATTTGGACACTGGTTGACTGATTTTATATGAAACTGTTTGGAAATTTATTTTAAATATTTGTAGAGAATATAAGAAAGGAATAAAATTTTAAAAAATGATGGTTTAATACTTGCATAAATTATTTACAACTTTGGAAACCAATTCTTGATTTTGTAACTCTTATAGCATTCTTGAGAGCATTGATGCATACTGGCACACTTGTTGTGCATTTTATGCCCTTTTCTGACAATGCAGGAGAATTTTGCCAAATCCCATTGATTTTCATGACAATTTCTTTCTTAGTTGTAATAATTTTATCCTTCGATATTTATTTTTTCGTTCCTCCCACACATTCTCTATTGGATTCATATCTGCTGAGCTTCCAGGCTAATTTAGGGTTTTTCTATTGTTTTTTGTGAAAAATGTGTTAATTTTAGTTCTTTGTGACATGGAGACGAATTGTGCGTAAACACAAAGTCATTGTTCTTGTACCACTCTTTCACTTGAGGAAGGAGATTTTCTGAAATCCTGTAGCACTTTCATGTATTGGTCCTGATGCATGGTTCCTAGCACAGAACCTTCTTTACTGTGGCGGCTAATAAATGACCATAACAGAAATAGGATTTTTTACTCATTCCACAATGCAGTCATTATTGTACTTCTCATTATGCCTGTATCGAATGAACTTCTGTCTTATCTTGCAACATCTAAAGTTACTACTTGTCTGAAAAGCAAACGTGCAAAATAATATTTTTGGAAGTTTTTGGTCTCGTTATTTGTTTTAATTTTTTAAACACATTATATAGCTTTGTTTCAATCTTGTTCGATCCAATTCCACTACTTTTTAGCAAAATGTTTAGCTCTTGGTCATTATTGCAGGTTGAATTTGAGTTTTCGCGCAGGTCGTCGACACTTGAGATCCATTTGTACAAACCTTTTGAGAGTCCACTCTGATAGATGCACTCCAGCATCTTTGAGAATCATGTTCACAAATTTTTCTCATTTTCAACAGTTTTTTTGATGCAATGTGACATATTTTTCCATTCAGTTCTTGATGAAAAGTTATTTTTTTCTGACACAATTTTCTACTTTTTTACTTCCTACAGGGTCACTTGGCCTGAATCTTTCTATTAATATTTTGAACTGTTGACTGGAAAAGTCCTTCCAAATTAGCAACCTCTCCTAAGAGAGGTTGAATGATGAATGAATGTGGCAATTCCTTCTTTTTTTCATGGTTCTAAACTTTCACCCATGACCACTGAAACATTTTTTTAGATTATGTTAGTTCTTGCCATTACTATACCAAATAATACATTAAATCGTGGAGTAAATGTGAAAGTTACATTCTCTGTATTATTATTGAACAGTATGCATGTGATTATGTGAATAACAATACTGAAGAGAACAAAAATTTCAAACTAACTTCAATCAGCAATCGTGTGTCACCTACAGACAATATGTAAAAATGGTCACGAAATATTTGTATGGAATGTTCGCCAGTGTAAAATTTAAAAAAAATATATTTAAAATTAAAATACCAATATATAAAACCAATGGTTCATGTTTTCTGCAGAGATCTGAAGTAGCAATACATTTATCTTTTTTCATGTGAATTTCTGTACTTGTGAATTTTTAAATTTATTTATGTATGTTATCATGATTGCAGGAGTAACAGGTTGGGAGAGATTCATAGATATGCTAGTATCCCACGAAGTCGTTTTTGTGTTGAGTTAATAAGAGCCTGGGAAGAGAATGCTTTCCTGTTTGTCCAAATGGAACTGTGCTCACTGGCATTAAAACCATACATTTTGAGGGTGGGGTTGTCAGAAGAGTTGCTGTGGAAGATTCTCCTGGATTTGTTACTGGTAATTTTACCAAATATGCATATTTTCTAACTGTGTGCTTATAAGATTAATGAATTTCATTGGTTTAGGCAGTTGCCTTGCTTGCATCCTTTTATAGTATGAGGGTTATTCCAAAAGTAATGCCTTCTTTCGGATGATACTTTTAAAACAGTTTAAAGCATCGGCGACACTACATTCAGCTAGTCAGATACAATAAAGAGCTGTTTAATCTACCCTGAACTTGTAAGAGAAGGGCATATAAAACTGATCAGATAAGGTAAAATTTATAAGAATATCATGTAATAGAAAGGATGATGATGATGATAATATTATGATTATGATAGTAATAGTAATAATAATACAATGATTTCATTAACAATTTTGAAGAACAGTAAAGATCTGGAATTGGAAGATGAAATGTTATTTTAATAATCCCAATTTTCTAAATATAGGTTTGAAGTTGTAAACAAGTGCTTGTTGCTTTTCAGAGAATTTGTAATGTTGGACATTCAATGTTACTCATTTGTGAAAATGTGCACTGCTATGATGTAGGGTTTACTATTCTTCTTTCTATGATTGTTTCAGGCTGTGAAACACCTTCACACAAATCAACTAATTCACCTTGATATCAAACCAGATAATATTCTAGTGTCTCCTGATAATACATTTAAACTTGCTGATTTTGGCCTTATGTTGGATGTGTCCAAGGTTTGTAGTGCCAGTGTCATTTACAATAATGTCTTCTTAGTGTACATCTATATGTTATGGTTAATATCCAAATCTAATTCACAAATTAACCAATTTATTCACACAAATTATTTATTTGCCAAAGATGTTGGGTAAAGTCTGAAGTAAGAAACATTTGAATTTTGAAGCATTCATCAGACTGGTCAGACGGAGTTAACATTAGCCAGTACAATGTACCTCATGTGCATTACAGTACAGTACGTTACAGTACAGTACATTACAGTAAGGAAGAATAGCAGATTTACGATAAACAGAAATCGGACAGCTGGAGAAAGTGAAGATATATGGTTTCGAGTTGCTCTGCGGTCATAAGTGTCTATATTTACACGATACCACCTCATATAACCTAATTTTATTATGTATCTTTTTCCATGCATTTCCGAGATGAGGCGACAAGGCTTTGGCTTTCAACATTTGCTGTTCGCATAAAACAAACTAGAGTCTGTGCATCACACAATTTCTAATGCATTTTTATGCCAAAGTACTTCTCACAAACACCCAACGTACTTAGACAATCTCCTTACCAACGCTTTGTGGCTAATTCACAAATTAGTTGGACGACATCCAAAAATTGTCCATTCACCAGAATTCATAAAGTTTTAACCAACAAGTCCTGAAAATATGCAAAATAACTGGCTAATTTGGGAATCTGCCAGATTTTGGACTTTAGCCATATCGTTGATTTTGAAATTTGTGTAGTACGTTGTGCTTTAATTTACTTTCTTTTTAGATCTACAATCAAGTTAAAATTTTTTTTTCATGTATTTTGTTGATGAAAGATATAATAATTAATATCAATTTTCATTCTTTATGTGAAATTCTCTTGGTATTTGTAATTCTTTGTTGATTTAAATCTGAAATTGATTTAAATCTGGTGGAAAACTAGTGGAAACTAGCACTTTTGCCTATCTTATTCTGCTACACCCCTTTAACATGCGTTTTAAATGAGGTTTCCAGACTTTGAGACATTTCAGTGTAGTTTTTAGTATTTTCGTGTTAAAAATTTGATAATTGGGATATTTTGATTTGAGGTGTAACTGAACTCGAATCCAGTATCGGATTTTCAATTTTGATAATTTCAACTGTCAAAAATCTGTCATTAACTTAAATGAATTATTAATTTTGTAAAAATATCATTTATTGCTATAATGTATAGGTTTTTCAGGTTGTTGAACTTGAATTCAGTATCAGATTTTAATTTTTGACAATTGCAGATGTCAAAATTCTCCTATTTTATCTGAACGGACAATTTCATGAAAATGTTTATCGATTATTTTTTTATAACTATCAGTAACATTTGAAACCACTAATAAATGCAAGTTAATATTTTTTTTTGAAGGTTCTTCCCGCCACATAACATAATATTAAAAAAATATTTTTTGTGAGCAATTATTTTATTTGTTTATTACTGCCAAGCTGTCAACATGCAAATGTGCAAAAAAACTATTTTTCAATAAATTTATCAAGCATTAGACATAAGTTGAAAGACAAAACATGTTGCTAAAGTTATAATTTTCATCGAAACTGGTAAAATTACAGAATTATGAATAAGGTTTTCAGACTGTGAGATACTTGTGAGCATAGTTTTAAGTATTTTAGTTTTAATAATTTGATAATTGGGATGTTTAGTTTGAATATGGTTTCTGGTGTTTGATTCAAATTAAATGTCATAATTCAATTCTTAACTTTTTCAGCAGTCGAAAAGCAACTGATGATGTTATTTATGTAGATTTCATGTAAAACTAAAAATAAAATTTAATTAATACTTTCAGAATAGTTATGTTCCATGATAAAAAGTAACAAATACAGTAAAAAGCTATTTTTTGGTTGCAGGCAATAAAATTTAAACCCTTTGAAAATAACAGCCACCCTTATCTCGTATATATCAATAATTCTTTTTTTCTGGTCTTTCTCCCAAACTGCGTTGCCCTTCGCCTTATATCCCCCACCCTCGCCCAAAAGTTTTGAGAATTGAATTTGCATTTGTCTTTCATTTGACACTGCTGAAAAACATTCCCCTTTGGATCACAAGATTTTTTTTTCCTCTTGCACTCTTTTCTGTGACCTCTGATGTTCAGCATTTTATCGTTCACCATAAAATCTCACGAATTATGCGAAGATTTACGACATTACTGCGATAGTAAACACATGAATTCTTTTGCTGTAGCACATTAGTACAATATTGTGGGGTGTTGCTTGTGATATATCTATATAAACAATATTTGTATACCGTGATTCGAGAAAGATGGATGCAAATAATTCTCCTGAACGTAAAGAAACAACATTCGGTTAGGAAATGGGCGCATTGACTTCCATTGGCAACACCTTCACATTGTCAGTAAATACGAACACCAGAGGAGTTTCGTTTGGTGGAATGTGAGGAAAATGAGGTTAATTTACCTAATATACATTTTTCTAATTGTACTATTAATAATATTACAATTAAGAGTTTGAATCTGATTTGTTTTGTACATCGCCATGTTTTTTCCTTAACAAACATTTGACTTGCAATGAATCAATGGTTGTTTACATTGCTAAGGATGTTAAATTTCTTAACATATAGGTAGGTACTAGTGCACTTAACAAATCTGCAGGGTAGCATGTTAACAGGGTTAAAGACACGTCACCGATAAACAATTTAACAGTTAATTTAATAATTTGTCCAAATGAGTACATAAAGAACTGGTAAATCAAATTACATCCCAATTAGTCAAAGTACAGTCTAGTTCACATCAAGGACAGTTTATATTATTACACGTGTGTGGCCGGGGTGCGCATGTGCATGTGTGCGAGAGAGAAATTATAGAAAAACAACAACATTAAACTAGAGCAATACAACAAAAATTTCAGAGAGCTCACATTTGGCGGTAATATAAAAAATAAACAAATCAAAAGAATGAAGTGCTGTAATGAAAATTATGGGAATATTGAGATAATATAGAAAATCAAAACAAAAATTATTTACATAGTATAAGAAATCATTCCAATTTAAAAAGTTTACTCTTCATGTCATTGCTGAAAGCTGCATCATTCGACAAATAAAAATTTATATTAAACTTATTAGCAGTTATACACATTCTGATAGTAGGGTTGTTAGCTGTTTATGAATGTTTATAAAACTTCTGAGCAAAAATTTGTGGTCTCTTGGTTTTAAAGTTGGTAACTTTAAAACACAATAAATTCAGCAAAAGTGAACAATCAAAAGTACTACTTCAAAGTTTACTCAATAACATCATATCAGCATAATCTCTCAATGAATTGAGAGATTTCAATGAAGTTATATTAAAATGTGAAGCTATGATATTATAATTGTGGGTTCTAAAGGGATCCTAAATCCATGCAAGGTATGCAAGTCTAAAGTACTAACATACTGTTTCTCTGGACTGTTTGAACTCTAGACATATTCGAAAAACAAGATGACCAAACAACATTAGAGTACATCAGTTCTTCAGATTTCTATGATTTGTGTGTTGCTGTAACATCATCTAGACCTTCCATCGAAATAAAACAAATGGACTATTCAAACATTTCCAATGATCTGATCATACATCACAATCAAATTTGAAAAGTAATCCCAACTGTGCCTACTTGGTCGACACGGCGCAAGTCAAAGTGTGTCGAGGAAAGTCAAGTTTGATTTTTAAAATGTCCCACTCAGATAGTTCTATAACTGATTTAGTTTTGATGAACCAAGCCTTGAAACATGTTAATTTAAAGACCATTTTGTTATTGGCATATAAGAGTTCCCAATACCACATTAATTACTAAAGCCTTGTGGGTTCGTCAAAGACAAGGGAGATGAATTATTTGAAGAACTTTGTCAAGTTATTCCAGAAAACCAGAAAGCTTTTTGACTGAATTTACCAGTCTATGTGTAGAAGCGCATATTGTTTTGTAAGTCAGACAAATTTATGAACCATAACATTTTCACCTATATTTTTGTAATATCAAATAAATAATTTTATACTTAAATAGAGTTTTAATGAACTTAGTATGCATCATTTAATCATTACTGCATTTTATTCTCAAAGTAATATACATTATAATAGCATTGCTTAGTAACAATGCAGAATCCATTCCTATCCTAAGATTACTGCACTTTTAATAAGCATAATGTGTAGATGGATGCTAATAATGCTTAGTATAATTGAATGAATGTGGCCACAAGGTTTTATTGACAGACAGCTTTATACGAAACAACCAGTTTTTAATTTATATACTCGTACATATATACAATCGACATAAAGAGTTTCTTAGGAAATTTCAGTGATGTTTCAGGGAACTCCTCCATCCTCAGGCTAGACTGTGTAAAGAAGAAACAATTGACATAATTACTGAGATGATTCTAGTAAAAAAATATTACAAAGATCTAGAGTGTTTTGTGAGACCAAAGATGTAGTTTTGCATCCATCCATAAAATAAAATGTTATGTATGGTTGCTTGCCAAAGTTGTAATTTTCCTGTTTTTGTAATTAATTGAGTCATCATTTAATATATAAATATTTCTTATTATGCATTTGTTAACCCATTTAGAATTTGTGCTTTGTATATTATATTTCATGTAATTTTTGAAGCCTCCCCCCATTTTTCTTTAAATACCTCCAAGGCACGATTGTTACATTGGGTTCTAAGCACTTGTAACTGCCATGTCAAATGTGCATTTGCATGCAATGTTGTAAATATTTATTTGTTTAACTTTATTTTCATTTTGATTTTAATTCAGTAATTGTCATAATTTTTTCTCCTTTGCACGGTCTAGCCTGAGGATGGGGAAAAATTAGTTCCCCGAAACATTGCTCTGATATTTCCTAAGAAACTCATTATGTTGATTGTATATAAGTATATAAATTAAAATTTGGTTGTTTTCTATAAAGCTGTGTGTCAATGGAAACCTTGTGGCCAAATTCATTGAATTATACTGTATGGAAATGAAAGACAGACAATTTTCTGTATGTGATATTAATAATGCTTAGCCAAAATGCAGTAACTGCTATGTTTTATTGCTAGAATGAAAAAAAGTTTTAATTTTTATAAAATAGTATTTAAAAATATAATTCATATAAACATGTAGTTACGTAAACCATCAGGACAGCTTGTCAACATTAATCTCACTTTTCTCAAAATTGGATTTGTGTGGATTCTTTGGAGTTGTGCGGAGTTTTTCTTTGTGAGGTCAGTTACTAATCAAAATCTAAAAAGTGATCTCAATATTTGTAATGAGTGCTATTTATAGCACATATTCTTAATAAAGCCTAGCATTTTAATGTTATTTTTATCTTAGACTCAGAAGTGTTTATTTCTATTTCTTTTTACATCACTTTTAAGTGTTGAATGTGCAGAAAAGTTGTATAGTTATTTACCACAGAACACAAGTCAACATGTACCATTCTTTTTGTTTACTAGAACTGCATGTTTATTTATTCAGTAAATAAAAATAAAATTTTAAAATCTGTCTCTGGGGTTGTATTAATGGGATTTTTTAAGAAATTTCCTCTTGTAAAATGCAGATTCGCATTCACCGTGCAGCCTTTTTTCACAAAATTTTGGCATCAATTTTTATTCATTTTCACTGTGTATTTCACTTCAATGTCATTCAATTGAGATTTTTTTCTTTACTGGCCTATTCAAAACTATTTATTTTATTTATCTAATATACAGATGTATTTACATTGGTGACTTATATGTTGACAAGAGTAGCATAGGGAACATCTAATCGAAGAACAAATGTAAAGATTGATCTTGGTTCACAAAACTATAAGGTAGTAAATCAAATACATCAAGTGAACATCAACTTAAAGTTGAGCAATGTTTGGTCAGTGAATTATTGGCTGAACCATGTATGATTGGTACGAATTGCTTGGCAAATTCACAGTGAATGCCAAAAATATGTCCGTGAATGTAATTGGGTATTATAGGTGTGTGATATTTATTGCCTTTGTTTAATCTGTGAACATAAGATGACTTTTATTTTTTGAACAAGAAATTTAGGAAAAAATTCTTCTTATATTCTGATAAATATGGTATATTATTTTGTTTCCTTATCACATTTTGTCCTCTATCCTCTTGTGCAATTGATTTACTCTTTGCCTTTGGTTGTTTTGAAGTTTTGTTTGATTTGAAGGGCCCAATAAAAGATGCAGAAGAAGGTGATGCTCGCTATTTAGCTCCTGAGGTGTTGCGAGGCATGTTCACACAAGCCGCTGACATCTTCAGTTTGGGCATCTCGCTGCTAGAGGTGGGGTCCAGCATGCAGCTGCCAGGCCATGGGCCCCTATGGCAAGAGCTGCGGAGAGGCATTTTGCCTTATTGCAGACTGGCTTGTAAGTTCTCCTGTTCATTAACATAGTCCACTCACTTTAAATTCCTGTGCAAGCAAGTGTGCTGACAGTGACCCATGGGCTTACACTCTGAGAATAAAGAGGTTACAGTGGTATTGAAATTTGTGAATGATAACTTTGAAGCGTGTTCCATTGAAAACTGTGCATAAGGGTAATACATTCTCGATGATGGCATATCACAGATATAAAGCTGAAACATTACATGTGCAGTGAGTATTGTCTGGTTTAATTGAGGTCATTATGTCAAGCTTACATGCTAATTTATTACTGGCCAAGTTAGCACAGAGCAAGTTATGTCCCTACATTGTCTCTAAGAGCACCTCCGACCGGTAAGTCCTAGGGTTTGAGTCCCCACATTGGCAAATTTTCCACACCAGCTACGTCAGTTTCAATCACTGTTGAATGGAGAATTCTAACAGCTGGCTACTTTGATTGGTAGTTTTCTGTGGTTTCTCTGAACAAAACCAGAGAAGATGGTAAAATTAATCAATGAGCGACTTCGGGGATAAAACAGTTAGCGTTTTGGTCTTTTGTACCAAAGTTTGCAGGATCAAACCTGATCAAAGACGTGGATTTTTAAGGGTGAAAAAATTCTTCATACACTTTCCTTCAGAGGGGATGTAAACCCGTCTGTCCCATGTAGATTTTCGGCATGTAAAAGATCCTCAAGCCTAGAAAAAGCCTCTGAGCTCAATTTAAATCGCCTGTTTCATCTGTGATACCTTCTTCCTCCGCTCGATAGTGAAAGGAACGCAGCGAAATTTGTGTGGTCAGGCAGAAGAATAGGACTAATGGCCCGAGTCTCACCACGTACAAAATGGCATAATTGAATTGAATGAGAATAAAGTTGAAGTGAATGAGAATCACCGCTTCCTCAGAATTTTACATACTGTTTATAACAGCAGTTTTGGTATGTTGGCAACTGGAACATAATTGAATCATTGGTAGAAATAAGTGCGATGAAATTAGTGCAAATTGACAAGAGGTTTTGTATCAAACGAATTAGAAAGATTGATGGTATACATTGTGTATTTCTCTTAATTATAAAGTAACTGTTACACAGTCACTGTTGTTGTTGTTTTATTATTATTATTATTATTATTATTATTATTATTATTATTATTAATATTATTATTATTATTATTATTATTATTGTTTTTGTTTTTGCTTTTTGGCTTGTGAATAGTCCATTGCAGGACATGCACTTGCAGGGGCTCAGTATCATTTTATCACGTTGTAAGTCGTGCATGTAACTAATCTGGGGGATTAGCATTAGGCTGAATCTGATTTTTATACACCAGAGTTGTTAGTCCGGGGGGGATGGAAGATGGAATGATGATGATAATGAGGGATGAATGGATGGCACACACAAACAGACACCGGGAGTGCTAGCTCAGTGCATTAACTGATGCCACTGCAGTGCTGACTGGGAAGTCCTAGGTTCGAGTCCTGACGGCGGCAGGATTTTCGACACTAGCTTTTCAGCTAGGTCGAATTCAGTCGCTGCCTGGAGGAGAATTCTAGCAGGTGGCTGCTCTGATCGGTAGTTTTCTGTTGTTTCTCCAATCAACACCAGGCAAATGTCGGAGCAGTACCCTACCAAACGGACCACGGACCGCGCGCAATCTTTCCTTCCTCTTCCTTGTCCTATCCTCTCGCCATCCATCGGGGGAAGACCACCGCCATCTCCCGAGAAAAACATGCACTACACTAACGGGACTAATGACCACAGCAGTTGACGCGCCCGGAAACACGAAAAAACCAAAGCAAACCACAAACAGGCATACACAAACACACCCATACTCGAGCAGGGACTCGAACCCCCACGATCTGTTTGCCCGAGATCGCCACGGCACTCCTGCCTTAGCGATCTCAGCTATCCAGGCTGGCTATTGTTGTTGTTGTCGTCATCATTATTATCATTATTAACATAATTATCATCATTTTTATAATTATTTTCATTATTATTATTTTATATTTCATACATATATTTGTAAAATACGTATAATATATTTGTAATGTACAGTAAGCATTGAGAACCATTCATCTATTCATACAACTTAGGCTCTGGGAAATGCAACTGGTTATGACAGATCTGAAGAATGAAGATGGAGAAGAAATTCATCTTTGTCCATCGTTCGATTTAAGAATATTCTCACAATATGGCAAGTCTGCAGGATTAAAGCTTTCTGGATGGTTATGCAGATTCCTTTTGATAATTCTATTTTTGTAAGACCTGAAGCAAATCGGTCCGTGACCACTCCTGTGGCTGAGATAATTGCCACTATTTCAACCTTACTCAGTTGCCAAACATTTGGGATTTCTGCTGCCAAACTCTGGTATTTAGAAATCTCTGATTGTATTTATTTGGATTGTTTATGAGTAGACAGCCTATATCAATGATTGTTGCATACTTTTCTATTTTATTGATAACTACTATGTTCAGGTGTTGCAATTTCTCTATGAATTATTTTAGCTATGTGATTGTGTCTCCCTAGATATGCAGTGTTAGCAAGAATCAGGCATCATGCAAGCACATGGTCAATGGTCTCATTTGGTTGATTACACATTCTACAGACATCTTTTATACTGTTCTTTAGTATATGTTTATCATACTTTTATGACCCCCATCTTGAATTACTACTATAAATCCTGCAATTTCAGAAAATAAATAACCCACTTTTAACTACAAGATTTTTAACCAGTTTATCAACTAATGGGTTATTTAAGAGATTTTTTTTTTTTAATTTGTTGCATCTACTTTGACACAACGCGTCTCCAAGCCCCTTGGGGGATGTTGAGTGCTTTGCGCTTTTTGGAGTAATCCTCCATTACTAACAGTGCTTTTGGAGTAATCCTCCGTTAATATTGTCTGTCGCGTCTCGTTGCAGTCAGTTGTCAAGACGACCGCCAGGTAGGATTTCCGCGTACGTGCCTCCCACCACGCCTTCCTGCGTCACTACCCAGTGGCCAGAATTAGGAAGGAATAAGGATAGGGGTAGGGTTTAGGACACTTCAGAGGGGTTGGACTAGCCCTTGTGAAGCCAAACTCGTTTTGTTGGAACAAATTTAACATGAAATTAGACGGGAATCGTAGCTGGATCTCAGTGGTGAAAGGCTAGTGACTAAGCAATGAGCCATGAGATTAAGATATTTTCCATGATGAGTATTCTGTATTTTCATGTATTCTGTATCTCAATTATCATGTATTCTGAATTTTGTGAGGATGCATTGAGTAAGCCTATCCAGTTCTTGAAGTTCTCTGTGTGAATATTTCAGAATACCAAAGGAATATGTCAATACTGAGACAGCATAGGTGTTAATGGCATTTATTAAATTCCTTGAGTACAATTTTGTGTTCATCAACTGTGTGATTCTTGATTTGTATCTTTCCTTGAATACCAGCTTCATATTTGTATGGTTCACTCATCTATTTTGTTGGATACCAAGGTATTTATGAGTGTCGAGGTACAAAAGCTGTCGAAAATCACAAATTTCATCGGGTACTTTGACCAATACAGGTGTAATTCAGTTCATTTATCGAAAGGACCTAGCAATGTCTTCACTAAATACCTGTGTCATATCTTCAGGTGGTTTTGGCTCTCAGCAAACAGTTTAAGATCATTCATAAACAGTAAATGGCTGATTCGGGAGGTAGGATCTCTCAGTCGGAGTCTGTACCCTAGACATTCCATGTTTAGAAGCTGTAATAGGGGGTTTATAGCTAAACAAATCCATAGAGGGCTCAATGAATCGCCTTGAAAAATTCCATGATGAATATCAATCTTAAATGTACAAACATTCTCCAAATAAATCTCCCTACATCAGTTTTCCATTAAGATAGTCAGTGGGTTTACAACCTTTGTATTGATTCTATATATTTTCAAAATGTGTATCAGCCAGTCATCAGGGGCCAAATCAAATGCCTTTCTATAGTTGATGTAGCAAATGCTCAAGTTTCGGCTTTTTACCTCAACTTGTTTTATGATTATGCTGTTGACAGTCAACTGTTTTTTGCATCCAAAGGTACTTCTGATGCGTCCTTTCTATTCCATGCTGATAATATTGTTCTGATCACAATGCATGTATATCTTTTCGTGTAAAACTGATGTTAATAACTTATATAGTACAGAGAGACATGTTACTGGCCTGTAATTTTGGGGATCTGATTTAGGAACACTTTTGGGTGGTAAGTAAGTAAGTAAGTAAGTAAGTAATACCTTGTGTTAAGAATTTTGGGCACTGATCAGGCTTCTGAAGTATTTCATTAAAACTATTCGAAATCAAGTTGTGCAGGGAGACAAAACGCTTCAACCAAGAGTTCTGAATTTTGTCAGATCCCGCTGATTTCCAATTTTGTCATTTCTTGAGACTTCCTTCAATATCTTTAGTGGTAATGTGGACTTCAGACATTTCTGGAAGGTTGCCCGTCTTTTCACGAAGTTCAGAGAGCCATGATGCATCATGATTGTAACTTGAAGGGTTGGTCCCGATATCCTGCTAGTTGATAACTGTAAATTCAAGTATGACTTGAATTCATAGTTATCAACTTTCTCCTGACTATCATCTGTGTTGCAAATTCCAATAGAATTCTTTCTGGTGTCTTTCAAATAACATGTTTTGTTGTTTATGCTTTGAGCATTCGTTGTACCATTACAATTGTAGCACCCTTAGCTTTGAGCTTTTGTCTAGCTTCAAGGTTTTTTTAATTAATTGATGTTCATTTTATTTTATGCAAGTTTCTATTAATTTTATGCTTGACTCTTCTACTTTTGTTGTTTGAAAGAAATTCATGAATTATATTAATCTCTGTTCTCAACTTAACAATACATTCTTCCAGTCTAAATTGCCATGCAGGTTTTCTCACTCTCTTTGGGTTGCTTGGTGGGCTATTCTGAATGCACTGTTCGTTAAGATCAATGACAGCAACTGCAGCTGCATACAAGGCAGTATGAATATCTGTCAAGTTATTTAATTGGTCAGCAACTTGAGGTATCACCTGATCAACTTGCATAATGAAAATATGAGTTTGTTTGGTAAAGACCAACTTTGGAATTTTCGGTCTTCCAAGAGGATCTGTGTCTTCAAACATAGAAATATCCTACAAATTTTTCACCAGTTTCCCCATTTATACTCAAATTATTTATTATCTCTATTCTTGTGTCATTACTATCATCAGCTTGATGCTCTTCTACAGCTGACTGAAGTTCATTACCCACTTCTCTATGTACTTCATAAATTTCAATCCGGGTAAGTTACTTTCGTTTCATAATAACTATCAGCCAGGTTTTGTTCAGTCAAGTTGAATTCTGAGTAGGTTTTAGAAAATTCAGAGTGGAGTTTGTGTCTCTAACCTGGTAAGGGATCGTCTCTACATTCGTTTATGATCAGGTATATGCGAATAACTTTTTATTTATTTCTTAGCTCCATTTAATTCTATTGGCTGTTTCATTTCTTCTGGAGGCATTCTCTTGGTACGCAGTCCAGATGAAGTTGATGCATTCTCCTCACTGGTGTTGGAGTGGGCATTGCCATTTTCATCTCTTACGTTGGCATCATCAGGCTGGGGTCCCGTGCTGGGATACAGCCCTACTCCCTGGCACATCCGAGGCTTCATTCTGTACAAACAGCTCCATATGAAATGGGTAATACCTTTTATAGCTTTCTATCAGCTACAGGGGAAACTATGTAGGAATAAGTGCAGGTAGGGAAATAGGGTTTTTAGGGAATGATGAAATGGAAGACAACAAGCTACTTGATCCACCTACCGAAATCAGGGGGAGAGGGGATGGATGCAGGTGTGCCGGGAATGGATTACCATGTAAAGGACAGAGGTCAGCTGCTCCGGTTACGACTGGGGGAGATCTGTGGTGCAATTCTACTAAAACTTCTGCCACCACACACAATATATTTTTTATTAATATTATTATTGTTGTTGTTGCTGTTGTTGTTGTTCTTTCAGATCACCCACTTTGGAGTATATTAGATAAGTTACTTCTTATGTGTCTTTTTCTTTACATTTCTTCCAATATTCCTTCATTCTTTTAGATGTTACGTTTTTTCTCTCTTTTGAGACTTTTGCCCCTCTTTTGGATTTTGATTTTTCTGGGGATTTGGAGGCTGCTCATCTTGCTACTTTTCTGAATTTTTTTTCTTTAATTTTCAACTTATCAGTCATTTTTAATTCATTCAAGTCTTCTTGGGTTAATTTAAATCAGTTGCTCTTAGTTTCTCTATTTAAAAAGCACTCAAATATTTGTTTAGTCTGTTACTATTCATTCTGAAGATATGGCTATAGAAACTATTTCTCCTCTTTCTCATTGTAGCTGTGAGTTTTTCAATTTTTTTGTATAAATCTTTATTACGAATTAACGTAACCTTTTCCTTTTTTTTTTTTTTTTTTATTATTTTATTATTTCCTTTTTTTATTTCATCCAGTGCTAGAAGCAAGCGTCTTGCTTCCAGTTTGTTTAGCCAAAGGACGTAAGATTTTGGTATGACATGTTTCCCATTTACTCTCCTAATATTCTTTGCACAATACTGCTGGTGTCCAGAATCACGAACTTTTGAATGGAAAAACATGTAAAATCTCATGTTGCGATTCCCACATCACAGTTCAAATCTCAGAAGTCAATTCTGCTGTTCAGTATGTGGGGATTTCACTTGTAGTGCTAATAACATCACTTAGACTTTTGCCATACCCCCACATAGATTTGATTTCATCTGCCAATGGCAGGTTTTGGTTAATTTTTTCCATGTGTGTTTTCTTCAAATTGACTGTTAGATCGATGATGTACGTTTTTCTTTCAGTCTTCAAAATAAATACAATATCTGGTATGTTGTCCAGGATTGGTTTAACTGTTATTATTGGGGGTTCCAGTAAAGTTCGCAGTTCTCGTCTTCTCTTAATGGTGGTGGTTCATAAGAGGCTATGGTACCTGTTTTTCATCATCAAAATACTTTTGCCAGAGAGTGAGGATTTTGGCCACATGATTAAGTCTGTCCAGATATTGTTTTGGCCCTGAAACTGAGTATCCAGAAATTCTGTGATTGATCCCTTTCTCTTTTGGCCACACATTCTGCGGTTGGTGTTTTGTGTGTTTTTATGCATGATGTTCTTGCAGTAAGCTCATGTTGCGATTCCCTGACCTTGAGTTCTCCATCATTCTAGTTCATTGTGAGAATCTTGGAGGAAGGATCGTACATTATGTTGGACAGTTTAAGAGGCTTGGGTGTGTGATCTGCTTTTATAATAGCAGTCGTCACTCATTGGATTTTGCCATTTGGAGGAAGTAAGCTCTCAGAGTTTTCACTTACATGTAATCCCTGGTCGTGATACTAGGAATACACCTGTCTTCATGTGTACAAGGCGTATGAAACCTTTCAATTGAACTGAGTGGGTGGCGTGCTCTTGCTTTAAAAACTTCTTTCCTTGTTTTTATGTCAAGGTTCAGTGTTGGTTCATTTTAGTATTCCAAAGGAATAAGTGAGTACTGAGGCTGCATATATGTTGATTGCTTTCGCTTTGTTGCGTGCACTCAATCCTGTTTTCAAGGTGGCGCGTATCCTCTGGATGTAGTTATACCCACCATTTCCGTGACAAGTTTGTCATCTGGTTATGCTTCTCTTCCTCGGCCCTCGATGTGGGTTGGTCCACGTCCTGACCGGGCGATGCAGGGAGCGCTCACAAGTATTCCTTTCTTTCACCAGTCACCCCAGCTTTACTCGCACCGCTCCAAGCAAAAGGAGAGCTAAAAGCGTGCGCATAGAGAAGCTGCATGTATGCCCAGAAGCAAATCAAGGGGCCAACTCAGCATTTGCTCAATGGATCAGGGAAACTGGACAAAAACCTGATTGAGATAGGGGAACTGGAGCCACAAAGGAATGAGTTGATACCTATCTGATACAGTAGCGTTTCTTTAAGTCAGATGTGTGAACGAGAAGTGCAGCCACAACCAAGACACACGGGAAGGAATAATATTGTAAATGACAAATGTAAAAAGAAACACAAACCTCGGCAACCGCATGATACAACTAAAAACTTACTAGTGCGCTTACGCGGACACCAAACCTTGCCACCATGATGGAAAGACATTTTACCCCAATCTACCGAAACTCCAGCTTATGATTTGAGAAGCTGCCACCTTTGTAACTGACGATAAGCTCCAAAGAGTATGGCAAGAGTTGTCTTTGCCATATACAGTTCTGAACTTTCGTTGCACATCTGTAGCACTCTATTTTTGTAAAATTCCAGCACCCGGAAGAAGGATCTTCGCCAGAAGTCGCCATTTTAACAAAACGCCAACTATGGCGAATCCGGGAACTACAAGCATTTTCTGTAATATCCCAAAACTATTCGAGTTCCTCTTTTATATGATGTACGCATGAAAGCTGTATCTGTTTCAGTATTTGTACAATAATTTAACAAAGTGGTGCTGGACTTTATGAACATTCTGTAGTCCTAGTGTAAATTTCAAGAGCTCCAAAAATTCGTTCCTGAATCCTGTTCTGTCCCATAATCTCTCTCACACAGTTTCCAGTTTCACCTTTTTTGCTCTGTTCTGAATATAACTGATAATTTTCGCTATACTTTATTTGTACCACCTCTATAGATTTCTTGTGAAATCTTGATTACTGCAACAACATTAATAGTTCTACTTAGATTGCCCTCCCTCCCAACTATCGTTGGATTTTTTAATGTTAAATACTCAAATATTTCAAAATTATTACTGTTGTGTCATCACCACTATATCATATTTACTAGTTTTATCATCAACTACTCTATTACATGTACTGGGAATATCAGGAGAATTAGAACACTAAGACTAGCAGCTATCTTCGTTGTAACGAGACTGGCGCGTGTCCTATGCTGCGTTCCCTCGCTCGTCATTGGCTCTTTCCCATGTTCGGGGCAGTCCATTTTAAGTCATCCAGCACTAGTCGTTGGACCACCTCGAAAATAATTTATACTTTGTATATAAGTTTCCTTACGTTTTGGCTGTTCAGAAACATCTTTAATTTTTTTACTTTCTCGCTACGGAGTCGAGAGAACGTTTTGTTTAGTTTCTCGCTACAGAAAGAGGGAGTTATGTTGTGCTGCGCGAAAATACAGCGAATTTTCGGCAGAAGAACTCTTATTACAAGGCCCTGGTAACGAAAAAGTGAATGAATTCAGTTGCTAAATTTAGAAAAAAATCCTCTAACGCGTGGCGTAGCTAGAGTCCGTGAGTTGGATCTTGATACCCAAAAGTAGATTGACGGCTCGTCAAGGTGGGTTGGTCCATGTCCTGCCGGGTGTGTGTGTGTGTACAGAGAAGGCTGTCAACTGTTCCTTTCTCCATTTTTCATCTTCTTGCTTCTCATTTCATGTCACCCATATTTTTTTCGCTCTTTTATCTTTCTCACTGGCCTTCTCCGTATGCTGAACGCCCGCGCATGTGTTTGCCGTGCAAGGCGACCCGTGTCGAAGGCAATGGGTGACCTTGAAGTTGAGAGTCTGAGTATGCGTTCCCGACTGTCGTAATGACGCTGGTTTCTTGCGGGTAGACCCATTCTAGCCATATTCGCCGAGCGAACACCGGCGAGCCCTCGTGACTGAGGGGAGTTCTCTGCACCTTGTAGGTCCCAACACTTTCTTTGACCTCGGACTCTTCTAGACGGGCGGTCGGGAGGTAACCCACTCCCGATCAGTCGGCCCGGACGAGGTCCTGCACAACTCCAGGATGAGCGGGGGGATGGTCCAGCGCTGTCATCCCCCTACCATATGTCCGCGTGAACCCTGGCTCCCCAGTGGGATGTCCCCTTGTTGGACTCCATAGTGGGTGTGGAGCACGGAAACGAATTACCATGCTAAGTGTGGATACTCAACCACCACCCCTGCCCTCTTCGTAAGGAAGAGGTACTGTTATGAAAAAACTGTTGATCTGAAGAGCTTTTTCGTTAGAGAAGAGGTTGAACCGAAAAACCACGGTTTCTTCGTACGTCGTGCGTTGAAGAAAAACATTCGAGTGTGGACGCGGTCTGTCTTGCGCGAGAAATAGAAAAGACTTTCGGGAAGCTCGAAACGGTGCAGCGAAGGAACGGTACCATTCTCTCTGAAGCGTTCACCGACGAGCAGATCGAGAAGTTGGCAAAAAGTAAGCAGATTCCCGGCCTCCAGGTGGAAGTTACCCCACACCGTACCCTTAACCTCTGTAAGGGAGTGGTCCACCACGATTTCCCGTCTGAAACCGAAGAGGAACTTCCTTCTTCAAGAGTCAGGGGGTAACGGAGGTGTTTAGGATCAAGAGGAAGGAAAAAGGGAGGGAGATCCCCACTCCTACCATGATCCTCACTTTCAATCTCCCTTCTCTCAAAGAGGATTGGTTGTGGTTTTTATAATCTCCATGTGCGGCCGTATGTGCGATGCTTCAAGTTTCAGAGATTTGGCCATACTCAACGATGCCTGGCCGAGGACCCTGCTTGCGCAAAATGCGGAACACCCACGCATAATATGGATCCCTGCCTATCTCCACTTCGCTGCGTGAAGGAGACCATGCGGCCAATTCCAACAGGTGCCCTACCTATCTGCGGGAGGAGGAGATCTAAAAGATCAGAGCGACGGAGAAAGTGTCCTTTGCTGAGGCGAAACGGCGATAGCTTGAGAACCCCGTAGATCTCAGGCGTTCATTCTCGAGCATTCTGGCCCAGACGGTGAAAGCAACAGTGAGTTGCCAGACTTCACCTGCAACTCGCCTAGTAGCTCACTTCAGTTACCAAGTGTCTCCTAAACGTTTCCCTGAAGAGACATCTCCCCTGCAAGGTGGGAAAAGAATATTTACCTCGAAATGGAAACACTCCAAGAAAGTTATTCATACGAAGTTAAAGCCCCAAGAATACACTCAGCCACGTATGAAGGATGATGTCACTCGGTCCTCGCCCGGACCCGCTAAATTGACCGATCCTCCAAACCCCGACTCCTGGGACTCGGTCTGAGCGATCTCTTAGCCTGTCGAGCAGTGCTCAGGAGGAGTCCGCCTCGGAGGAAACTTCAGTCGGGGTGGACACTCGCCCCTTCGGGCAGCAGAGGCGGAAACGGAAAAAGAAAACGTCCTACCTCTACTAAAAGTTCTAAACTACCTCTTAAACTCTTAACTAATGCCCTCCAATCCTGGAATCTCAATGGATTTTCTCTTCGGCGGGATAAACTAAAACTCTTGTCTCGCTACATGCCTTCAATTTTTTGTTTACAAGAATCACATCTTGCCCTTTCGCGGTTGTTCCCCATGTAGGGTTCATGTCGATGGCGGCCTCCGTGCTCACGGCTGAGTTGCTACTGTTTCGGCTACTGTTCCGTTTTTTCGAAAATACCCCCGTCGAGGTGGGTCGGTCCACGTCCTGATGGGATGCAGGGACAAGTATTCCTTTCTTTCACAAGTCATTTTTCTTCTCCCCATTGTTCATTCTCATTCTTTTATAACATCCTCTTTCCGTTCTTCTCCCTCTTCTATTTTACTGGCTCTCTCTGTATGCGCTGTTTTAAGTGCCAGAGGTTCGGCCATACACAGCACCGGTGCATGGCAGATAACCCAGTGTGCGGTAAGTGCGGGAGAACGATGCACGAATCTGAACCCTGCGCAACTACATCGCATTGTGTTAATTGCTAAGGTGACCACCCAGCCAATAACAAGCAATGCCCTACTTTCTTGAGGAGACGCGCCATACAGAAGATTCGAGCAGTTGAAAAAGTGTCCTTTCCTGAGGCCAAACGTCGGTACCAGGCGAGGAACTCTGTTGATCTCTCTCGCTCCTTCTACGATGCCGTGAAACTAATGACACCGAGGGTAGCAGCGGGCTGCCAAACGGAACGAGCTACTCCCCAAGTGGTGAGTTTCGCAGGTCAGGTGTCTCCAGTGGACCTCCCAGTGGATGCCCCTCCAAGGTAGAGTGATAATCTCGACGAAATATAAGATGGACAGAAAAACTCAGCCGTCGCAGTCGACTAAACAGATATCCAACCCTCCTTCAACAGAAAATGTTAGACGCAAATCTGCTTCAGACTCGGCCACGAAAGGCTCATCAAAGCCACGTGTTACTCCTTCAGAAACGCACTGAGCGAGCATCCAGCGCCCCTGGCAGTGCCCGGGAGGTCTCGGCTTCGGAAGAGGCTCCCGTTGGGGAGGAGTCTCGCGCATCCGGATCCCAACGTCGGAGGAAAGAAGAAAGTTGAATACATCATGGCCCTCATATGGAACATGAATCGTTTCTCCTCGCGACAGGACGATCTTAAACTTCTGTTATCCCATCACAACCCTTTAATAATCTGCTTCCAAGAGACTCACCTCATCCCATCTCGACCCTTGTCTCTTCGTGGTTTCTCCCCTTACAGGTTTGATGTGGATGATGGTCTCCGTGCTCATGGCGGAGTTGCTTCACTGGTACATGATTCGCTGCTGACTACAGAGGTGCCTGTTCAGACTGACCTTCAAGCAGTGTGTGTGCAGGTGCACCTCCCATCCCTCACACTCACTGTTTACTATATTTACATCCCTCCTGGATTGACTGTATCTGCTCATGAACTTCTTAATTTGATAAACCAACTGCCCTCTCCGTTCGTGGTTGTTGGGGATGTAAATGCCCATAGTCCTCTCTGGGGCTCTTCCCGCACCTGTCCGAGAGGCAGTGTATTAGAATCAGTAATAGGCACGGCGAACTTTGTTATTTGAATTCCGGTGAGCCAACTCATTTTGCCGTCGCCACAAACTCGAGCACGTGTATTGATCTAGTACTCTGCAGCCCTTCTCTTGCAACCGTCCTGCAATGGTCCATCCTAGACGACCTATGCGGAAGCGACCATTACCCCGTTATCGTCCACATTGATGAACTTTCTCGTCGGTTGGCGTGCCCCCTCAATGGTGTGTTCGACGTGCTGACATTTCAAGCGGAGATTAGTCTATGGGAGGGCGAGTTTGTCAATGTGGAAGATATGGCAGCACATTTTACGTGCTGTACTACAAGCTGCCGACATTGCAATTCCCAAGTCGACCGGCAAATCGCGACACCCTATCGTTCTGTGGTGGAACTTGGATTGCTCAAGGGCTGTTGGTGCTCGTAAGAAAGCGTTGGCGCGTCTAAAACATTATCCAACTGCGGATAACCTAATTGACTATAAGAGGTGCAGAGCGAAGGCGAGAAGAACCATTTTAGAAAGTAAAAATGCATCATGGAGAGCATACGTATCCTCTCTGAATTGCCATACGCCACCACGTCTGGAATGGAGGAAGGTGCGTCAAATTGAATGATACTCTTCCCCAAACTTAGTGGCAGGTCTTTATAAAAATTGTCAAATGATCACAGCTAGAGACGCTATTGTAGAGGAACTTGCCTCTCACTATGAAAGTATGTCGAGTTCGGCTAACTATGTTCCCAACTTCCTCTTGCTTAAAGAAAGAATGGAAAACCGCGCTTTGGATTTTTCGAACCGAGCAAATGAGGATTACAATACTCCTTTCTCAATATATGAAATGCGCGCTGCTCTGATGCTTGCGAAAAGTACCACAGCAGGTCCAGATGAAATTCATAATTTAATGCAGCAACATCTTCCCGAAACAGCCACGCAATTTCTTCTCCGTATAACTGAATCTGGGAAGAGCACACCATCCCTACCTTTTGGCGAGAAGCCATCATCGTCCCAGTTCCCAAGGAAGAGAAAGATCGATCACTGCCATCAAGTTATCGACCTATTTCCCTCAAGCTGTGTATGCAAAGTACTGGAACGCAAGGTGAATCAGCGTTTGGTCTGGACCTTGGAGTACAAAAATTTGTGGACGCCAGTCCAAAGCTGGTTTAGAAAAAATAGGTCAACTTTGGACCACCTCATTTCGCTGGCAACAGCTGTTTCTACATCGTTCGTCTTGAGCATCTTGTGGCCATATTATTCGATATAGAAAAGACCTACGACACCACTTGGAGGCACGGCATTCTGCAAACCCTGCACTCTTGGGGATTTAGGGGGAAGCTCCCTCTATTCCTCCAAAACTTCGAACAGATCTTTCCGTGTTCGTGTGGGTGACAGGCTCTCCCGTAATCACCCTCTTGAAAATGGTATTCCCCAAGGATCAGTCCTTAGTGTCACTCTGTTTGCCATCGCCATCAATGGTATAGCGTCGACTGTGTGTGGTCCTGTAAAGGCATCGTTTGTGGATGATTTTCCCATCTTCTGTTGATCCAGCAGCATCAGTGTGATCCAGAGGCAACTCCAAATGGTGCTGAACAAGCTCCATGAATGGAGCACATCAACAGGCTTTAATTTTTCTGCCACTAAATGTATTGGTTTGCATTTCTGTAGGATATATCATTTGCACAGCAATATAGTCCTTTACCTGGGAGGAAATCTGCTTCCAATCGCGGAATCTGCCAGATTCCTGGGGCTCACTTTTGACAAGTCACTGACGTGGCGTGCTCATAGCCGTGGACTACAAACCAGATGTGTCTCCCCCCTTCATCTTCTTCGAATGCTGAATGGCACATCATGGGGTGCCGACCGCACTACCCTATTGCGGTTATATAGATCACTCATCCGCTCAGTTTTGGATTACGGTAGTGAAGTGTATGGCTCGACAGCTAATAAAAATAATAAAATTAAAATAAAAAAATAAAATTTATCAGAGTTTTGTAAGAGCCACGGACGATGAATCAGGTTGTCGACAAACGTTTTGCGGTTTCCTTGCTTGTCACAAGGGAAAAGTCTGAAAGACAATTATTTAAGGGCTATTAGTTCACCTCAGCGTAAGGACTATTGAATATTGAAGAAGTTGTCAATGTTACCGTGTCTTAGGGTAACAGAAGATCGTTTTCTGTCGTAATTCGCGCGTAATACAATTTCAGGCGTGTGTCCGCGCCAAAACACCTCTGTGCACTGAGTCTGCGCAGCTGTAAGGTAACCCCGCTACCAACAGTCAGAAATCTAATTTTTCAATGCAGCCAAGATGTGAATTACTAAGCCTTTTTACTGACGCGATCTTTTGTGAAACCGCTCGGCTAAAAAGTTCTCAAATAATTGACCGTTGTGGCGTTATATTAAGAAACGCTTATGATTCTCATAAGTGCCAACAATGCGAGTTCCCAGTAGCTGGCGCAATCTCGCAATCGGCTATGAAAGGAGTTCAAACTCTTCAAAGCAGTTTGTCCTTCCAAAGAGTTTCACACGAAAGACGTCTTTGCCTTTCTCTCTGGAAGCCAGCCCGCGGTTTTTACAAAAAAAACGTAGAAGTCCAACTCGGGACGTTTAAAATGTATGTCTTTGCTGTTAATTAGCGCATAGGAATTGTTATAAATGATAGAACTCAAGTACGGCCCCAAATTAATTTTGGCCGCCTATGTGCCAACGAATGTGTTGCAGAAAACTATTGAGGATTCGAGAAAAATCTATTGAACATCGTTTAAAGCACTTCTACTCACAAAGATAGTCAATACACATAAATTAACCGGACGTTTCTGAATATGCTTTTCCAATTTGCAGCTCTTAAACATTTTAACTCTTTTGTACATTGTAACTCTGTCATTGCCTACTAGTATGCAGACTAGCGGGCTATGGTAAAGCGTATGTTATGTCAAATCAATTGTCTTTCTTTGCATTTGTATGAACCGCTTTAAGTAAACTAATGAATCTATGGACATGAAACATAAATACACTACCCATGGGGCCGACATCCTTAACGGCTGACCGGAAGTGGTGGCTCAGGGTAACGAATGTCATTGTAGTACCACTGACCGGAATCGAATCCTGTAGAGGGAAATATTTTCGACGCTAGCCAGATAGCTAGGTGGAGTTTTGACGTGTGGAGGAGAATTCTAGTGGCCAGCTGCTTTGATCGGTAGCTTTCTGTGGTTTCTCTGATCAACAGCAGTTGAATGCCGGTGCAGTTCCCTACCAAACGGGTCATGGACCACGTGCGATCTTTTTTTCCCCATTTCTTGCTCGTTTCTATCCTGTACTTCCACGCTTACATGCACCACACCACCACTCATGCCGGGAGTCCTGTCGGGAGCTTAGATCTTGTCCCGGTTGGGAAGGTATCCCTCTGGAGGGAGGTACCTGGTTGGGGAAAATCCCACTAGGCGATGGTAGGTCGGCGCCAGCTTAGCCTTCCAGGGTGGGAAGATCACTGCTACCTCCCGAGCAAGAGCATGTGATACACTTTACGGGACTAATGACCTCAGCAGTTGATGCGCCCGGAATCACAATCATTGAAACTAACAGCTATCAGTCCGTCTGTGGAAAACTAGCGCCTAAACTGTTCAGCAGATTTTCTCCAAAATTTGTATTCCCTGATCGATCTGAACGGACTGGAGACTTTGGGAATTTCTAATGTATATTTTGATTGTTGAGTTGTTTTTCTCCATGAATCGGGCATTTACCTTTTTATGCCTCTGCCCGAGTTCGACGCACACGGCACTTGTGGGCTTAGTGGTATGAGTGCCGGCAAGTTAACTCTGAGGATCTGAGATCGGGTCTCGTGGAAAATAAATTTCCCGGCTGAAAACACTTTTGCTGGTTATGTAGTAGTACAATATTGCGGAACATTTAGAAACTGCGAGAAAGTATGTGCTTTGGTATCACCACTAGTTTTCTGTTGGTTTCATGTTAGTATGTTGTCACGGAAGGCTTCGTGAGTCTGCTGACCACAGACCGGGGAGCCCGCAAGTGTGTCAGTATACTAGAGTATAAAGATTGATGTGTCCCCATGAGGGACATAGTGGGTATCTGGCGGAGATAATTGAAAATTGGCATACTCTGAAGTTGGAAAAATCTCCCGCAAGAAAAAACTAGTTTTGTCATGAAGTCTCGAAGACTAATGTATTGATGGGTCTTAACTGTTACAGTAGAACACGAGTGAGTTCTAGCATGTGCTTTAAGATATATTTCCAGTGGTGCTTTGCAAAATTCCAATTATCTGGGAAAATTTTATTCCTATTAAAGATGTTTTTGCCTGTTATAATATATACCCACAAAAAAAGGCCAGCAGATGAGCATGTGTGTATTCTCATTATTTTAAAATTTTAGTTAAGCATATTGTGAGCTGCCTGAATGTCTGCATTATGAAAATCATTTTTCCTGTTTGTTTTTAGGTAGTTCGAAGGAATTTTTTTATTTGATTGGTGAAATGATGGCTCCCCTTCCTGATGATCGTCCATCAGCCAGCAAACTCTTGAAGTACAATAGATTGTCCAAAATGTATCACAGGCGCCGTCTGCATGCCTTCTTCACTGATGTGGTAAGTCTGCACTATCCATATCATCTTTACAAGTCTCCTGAACGCTATTGTCACTGGTGGTGTTCATGAATCAGTGACAAATTCAATTAAAATGGAGTCAAAAGTCAGGCTTGAGGTAGTTTGTGCAAAGGCGAATTAGAGCCTTACGTCCCCTGCCTTTGCATCAGGTGGGATGAGAGTTGTAAATCATATCCGTGAAAACCTCCTTTTTTGCAGTTAGAAAGAGAATTGGAACAGAAACTTGCATACATTCCCAAAGGACTATGCTTGAGTAGCACTAGTAGGTAAACAAAGGATTATGAAAGCATAAATGTCCGCAGCAAGAGTTGGTATCTACTTGCCTGTGTGGGAGAGCCGCGTGTAGGCACAGATGCTAATGTATGTCGTCGGGCTGCGACCTTCCTCCAGGTGAAATGCCTAGGACGTGGCGTCTCCCGGACCGCCAAGTATAAACAAAGGATTAGTTTCTTCCTCACGATGTGAATGTCATGGGATGGTCTGCCATTTCTCCAGCTCAGTCCTATGGAGAACGTTGGGGAATCTTGTCTAGAGCTGTTAATAAACATGGGGAAGAATATGGCAATGTTAAAAAAATTGGCTAATTTGTTAAATGCTACTTCATCAGTATGGAGGGTGCTTGAGTGACGTACCAAAACGTATGTCTTATCTTTATACGGGAATTTTTAATCATGTGAAACAGGACATTTTTTGTACATTAAAATGAAGTAGACTTTTTTCAACAACTGTTTTCTAATTCTCAATTCTGTTGGTAAAATTATTAAGAACAATTGTAAAGGTTTCATAGGTTCTATCAGAAGTTCATATTTGTAATATATATTAGGTTTTAAAACCGGTGACAATAAAAAACTCATTGACAGTTGATCTTATCATTTTGCAATCCACCTAATTCGTAATGCATCTTTTGTGATATTGATTATAGAATAAAAATCATCCAAGTGTGCTGTCATTTCGCAATATATAATTCCATCTTTAGCCCGCATGAAATTCAACACAGATTAGAAAATACTCATATTAATATGTTATGCAACCAGTACAATGTTATTTACTTACTATATTGTTATTATAATTATAAACAGATGTAATGAGTCTGTTGAATATAAAATATACTCGGGGTTGCAAACAGCTTCCTAAGGAGCAGGTCTAGGGACTGTCGGTGCCTCTACAATAATGTGCACAAAGTGTGAGGTGTTTCGAATAAAGCAATGTCTTGCACTTCCTAGTCTTTTGAATGATCTGGGATTTTAGCCAAGTTCATACACAAATTTTGCACACATCCTCGAACTTCGATAACTATCATGACGACTTGTGCTTTTTCGTCCCATATTCAGCTGATCTCTCGTCGAGATGGTTCGGTCCACGTCCTGCCGGGGGGATGCAGAGAGGGCTCTCAAGTATTCCTTTCTTTCACAAGTCATTTTTCTTCTCCCCATTGTTCATTCTCATTCTTTTATAACATCCTGTTTATTTTCTTCTCCCTTTTCTATTTCACTGGCTCCCTCTGTATGCCGAACGCCCACCCGTGTGTTTGCCGTGCATGACGACCTGTGTCGAAGGGAATGTGTGTCCTGGCGGTTGAGCGGACTGCTTCCCCAATACTCACCTTGTGCTAAGTTCTGCTTTGCACTTAGGGATACGTTGTTAACGTATTTTGGGGAACATTCCTTGTAGGCTTCAATACGCTTGCTTTGGCCTCGGATTCTTCTAGACCGGCAATCGGGAGTTTGTTCTGAACTCCAGGGTGAGCGGGGGGATCCACGGTGGTGCAGCGCTGTGTTATTTCCCCACTATATCTCCGAGGCAACCCTGGCTCTCCGATGGAGTGTCCCTTTGTTGGGCTCCGTGGTGGGTGGGGACCACGAGGATGAATGTGATATCCATCTCATGGATACTAAACCTTCTCCCCCGCCCTCTTCCGCAAGGAAGATATGTCCGGAACGAACTATTGATTTGAATAGTTTCTTTTGGAAAGAAGATACGCCAAAGAACCCTAGATTCCTCATGGCATGCGCTGAGGAAGGAAAATCCATTAAGGTAGTATGGAAACGTATGGAAAGCTACAAGCTGGTGAGACAAAGGTATGGTACCATTCTCTTTGAAGCACGTTCCGATGTCCAAATAGATAAAATTATGAAACCAAAGCAGATTGCCGGCCTCCAAGTGAAAGTGACCACTCACTCAACACTTACCTTTGTAAGGGAGTGGTCAACCATGAGGATTTCTCTGCGGAGAGTGAGGAAGATTTAATCGCCTTTTTTAAGAGCCAGGGTGTCACGGAAGTCTAGGATCAAGAAGAGGGGGCATGGGCAAGAAATCCCCACTTCCACTCTTATTCTGACGTTCAATCTTCCAACTCTCCCTCAAAATATCTCGTGCAGGTTCTATAATCTTCACGTACGGCAATGTGTTCCCAACCCTTTGCGGAGTTTTAAGTGCCAGAGGTTCGACCATACACAGCAGCGGTGCATTTGTGCGGTAAGTGCGGGAGAACGATGCACGAACCAGAACCCTGCGCGACTACACCGCATTGTGTTAATTGCGAAAGTGACCACCCGGCCAATTACAAGCAATGCCCTACTTTCTTGAGGGAACGCGCCGTACAGAAGATTAGAGCAGTTGACAAAGTGTCCTTTTCTGAGGCCAAACGGCGGCACCAGGCGAGGAACCCTATTGATCTCTCTCGCTCCTTCTCCGATGCCTTGAAAGTTAAGACACCAAGGATAGCAGCGGGCTGCCAAACGGAACGAGCTACTCCCCAAGTGGTGAGTTTCGCATGCCAGGTGTCTCCAGTGGACGCCTGTCCCCTGCAAGGTGGGAGAGTGATCATCTCTACTAAATATAAGAAGATAGAAAAACTCAGCTGTTGCAGTCGCCCAGACCTTTATCCAATCCTCCTTCAATGGACGCTGATGTTAGACTCACATCTGCCTCAGATTCGGCCACGAAAAGCTCATCCAAGCCACGCGTGTCTCCTTCCGAAATTCGCACTCAGCGAACATCCAGCCCCCTGGCAATGCCCAGGTCTCGGCGTCGGAGGAAACTCCCGTTGGGGAAGAATCTCGCGCATCCGGATCCCAGCGTCGGAGGAAAAAAGATAACATAATTTCTCCATGACTCTCATGTCATGGAACATGAATGGCTTCTCGCGACGGACGATCTTGAACTGCTGTTGTCCCGTCACAATCCTTTCATAATCTGTCTCCAAGACTCACCTAACTCCCACCTTCACCCTTGTCTCTTCGTGGTTTCTCCCCTTACAGGTTCGATGTGGATGATGGTCTCCGTGCCCATAGCGGAGTTGCTTCACTGGTATATGATTCGCTGCTGTCAGCAGAGGTGCCTCTTCAAACCGACATTCAAGCAGTGTGTGTGCATATGCACCTCCAATCCCTCACACTCACTGTATGCAACATTTACATCGCTCCAGGACTGAGTGCTCATGCTCATGGACTGCTCATGAACTTCTGGACTTGATAAACCAACTGTCCTCTCTGTTCGTGGTAGTCGGGGATGTAAATGTCCATAGTCCTCTCTGGGGCTCTTCCCGCACCTGTCCGAGAGAGATTGTATTAGAATCAGTAATACATAGTGAACTTGGTTATTCTGAATTCCGGTGAACCAACTTATTTTACCGTCGCCACAAATTTGAGCACGTGTGTCGATCTAGCACTCTACAGTCCTTCTCTTTCAACCGTTCTGCAATGGTCCATCCTAGACGACCTGTGGGGAAGAGACCATTACCCCGTTATCGTCTACATTGATGGACTTGCTGGTGGGTTGGCGCGCCCCCATCAATGTACGACGTGCTGACTGGCTGACATTCCAAGCGAACGTCAGTCTATCGGAGGGCGAATTTGTCAGTGTGGAAGAAATGGCAGCACATTTTAAAAGTGCTTATTTTAAAAGTCTGGTATGGAGGAAGGTGCGTCAAACTAAATGGTACCGTTCCCCAAACTCAGTGCCAGGTCTTCTTAAAAATGGTCAAATGATCACAGCTCGGGACGTCATTGCAGAGGAACTTGCCACTTACTATGAAAATATGTCGAGTTCGGCAAACGATGTTCCCAACTTCCTTTTGCTTCAAGAAAGAAGGGAAAACCGCGCTTCGGATTTTTTCGAGCAGAGCACATGAGGATTACAGTACCCCTTTCTCCATATATGAAATGCATTCTGCTCTGATGCTTGCGAAAAGAACCACACCAGGTCCAGACGAAATCCACAACTTAATGCTGGAACATCTTCCCGAAACAGCCACACAATTTCTTCTCCGGTTCTATAACCGTATCTGTGACGAGCACACCATCCCTACCTTTCGGCAAGAAGCTATCATCGTCCCAGTTCTCAAAGAAGGGACAGATCGATCACTGCCATCAAGTTATCGACCTATTTCCCTCACAAGCTGTGTATGCAATGTGCTGGAACGCATAGTGAATCAGAGTCTGATCTGGACCTTGAAGTATAAAAATCTGTTGACACCAATCCAAAGTGGGTTTAGATGAAACCAGTCAACCGTGGATCACCTCGTTTCGCAAGCAGCAGCTGTCTCTACATCGTTTTGAGACATTTTGTGGCCATATTATTCGATATAGAAAAGACCTAATACCCCACTTGGAGGCACGGCATTCTGCAAACCCTGGGCTTTTAGAGGGAAGCTTCCTCTTGAAAATGATATCCCCCAAGGATAAGTTCCGAGTGTCGCTGTCGCTGTTTGCCATCGCCATCAATGGTATAGCATCGACTGCTATTATTACAACTATCATTAGGAAAACAGTGATCTGCAGTGATTCCAAACGCTCTGTCGAATCTATCTCTTCCTTCTCATCTTGTGACTCTTTGACAATGACCATCCAACACAAAACCCATCATCGTTCACCGCTTTATCTTAGTCTTTTGCTGGGTCCCTGGCAAGGTGTGAATAAGAGGAAATGAAATAGCTAACCAGGCAGCAAAGTCTGCCACGAAGAAGTTAGTCATCTTTAGTCATGGAAGACACTAAGCATGGAAGACTCAATCGCTCTAACCTCAGTAAATGACAAACAGTGTGTCAAAACTCCGATTTTAAGCTCATGAGAATCAAGTATTCTATAAATGCTTGGTCTTCATCTCATGATGCTAGGCGCGAGGAGATCATATTAACACGCCTTCAGATCAATCACTGCCATTTCTCCCACGGTTATCTCCTCCTCGGGGACCCATTCCCTATATGCGAATATTGCAAAATAGATCTTACCATGGAGCATGTTCTCTTGCACTGTGGTAAGGTAAGAGAGCCACCAAATGCATCACATTGGTAGCACCCTATCGGAGAGTCTTAGAAATGACAAATCTTCTCTCTGCAAGCATTTTAGCTTTGTACAAGAGACTAACTTCTATAGCCTTATCTGAGATGATGATTGCGCCAATAATGGCTTTTAGTCCGAGATTTTGAAGTAATTATCTGGCTCTTTTCTGCCATACCCTCTTTTGAGGAACATTGCTTTTCAGTTTTACTTTGCTTTTTTTTCTTGGCACTGTAATATTGTGTACTGGTCTTAAAATAACTTGCCATGGGCGCTAATGACCTTAGCTGCTGAAGTGCCCTTAAACTCAATCACACTAAATGTTTTAAAGGGTACCTTGAAATTACGTTTTAAAATGTACAAAACAATATTCGATTTTTTTTACTGGAATTGAATGTTTTGGGAATAACTACACAAGTTCTTTTTGCAGTTTTCCTTTGTGAAATTGTTTTTAATTATTTTAGAATTTTCCTTGGTGTCTAGTGGGACATTGCAGCATGAACCTGTTCAGCAAACAGGGCGAAAGGAACTGATTAGAGATGCAGGAATGATGTATGAATTGTTTATGTAATGTCGGTATGTTATTATAGTTTGTAAATAATGTTGAGTTCTTTGTATCAGTGTTTTTCACGTGTGTTTATGTTCTAATAAAAAAGAAGTGTTTCATAATCCCGAAGGCAGGTATATATATTTTGAAATACAGTTTTCTTTTTGTTTTTTATTATGCATTTTCAGTAACTAAATCATATTATCCAAAACGTTCTGTACCAAGATAATGAATTAAAGTGTTGTTCTGTAATTAATAATGCTTTGTTAGATGATGTAATTATAATATTTTAGAATTTGTCTATTTTATGTAATGCTTTTATGTGAGGTTTGGAATTGTCTGCACGGTTGGTTTTGGGCTGTTAATCACAGACAAATAATGGAATTTAAATATTTTAATGTTGATGAATGTGTTCTGATTTTAGATGTTCACTTGGTCCTTTGTTTTTGTAGACTTCAACTATGAAATCAATTTGCAAATTATGGCGATTGTCTGCACGGTTGGTTTTGTGCCCCAAATCCTGGAAGCGGAAGGCAGCGTTAGATCAGCCTGACGTGAGAAGAATGGGTAAGTTGAGGTTCAAAGTAAAAATTATTCTTCAAACGAACATTATTCATTAATTTTCTTTGTGAATAAGAGATCAAGTGCTTAGACTTCCAAAATTTCAATAAATTGTCAAATTTTGAAGAATTTGTCAACTAATTGCGGTTGGTAAACACTGAAATAACTTTTGGGACTTGATTTTCCATGAGTGAGTCCTGCTTGTATTTCGTATTGGATGTTGTGTAAAGGATGATGCTACTTTGGATATAGACAATTTTTGTTTTGACAAACCAAGTTGTGATGCACTCATTTGTTTTGAACATGGTTTTCCATTGTACTGGTCATTGTCAAAACTCAAATGTAACACTCTTTGTGTGGATTTGTTCATGTAATGAAGCGTTTCATCTTAGTCTTTGAGTGACTACGTTTGTTGCAAGTGAAAGATGATTTTTCCCTCGTTCCAAGAGTTTCATTGTTTTCTGGAACATTGGACATATTTTCAATATGAAAATCAAAACGTTATAAAATATTGTATCAATAACTTTGGGTAATAATTGTATTGGGCAAAAGTTGTGGGAAGCTGATGTGCTGAAGCATTTCCTGTCTGCAGGGCAGTGGTATCAGGAAACGCCTCTTCCAATGCGGCCAGTCGCCTCCCGCACGAAGGAAGAAGAGCGGCTAATTCACCTGCGCTTATCAGCTTGCAAGAAAAAGTAAGTGAGCCATTAGCTCTGATGTCTTTTACCTCTACCTTCAACTCTTTGGTTTAGAGTATGGGATTTTTTAAAATTTGTTGTGCCTCGTTATGACGCTGCGCGTTCCATAACCCTCATTGGGCGTTAAGTGCTTTTTAGTGTTAATCCTTATAAGTTACTTTTTATAGCCATTCTCATTGGGAGTAATCCTCCATTACATAGTCCGAAGGTCGTCGAGAGGACTGCGAGGTACCATCTCGGCGTACATGCCTCTCTCTTGCGCGCTCCTGGGTCACTACCCAGTAGCTAGAATTGGCAAGGTCTTAGGATGGGTGTAGGGTTTAGGTCATCTCACAAGGTTTGGACTACGCTTGTGAAGCAGCTAAAAATTTGTTGAAACGAATTTTACATGAGAATCTAAATACTTCCTTGGGGTATTCTCTGATCGTGAGCACGGTAAACATATGCAAAGTCTGGCCACTCGCCATGGCGAGCTTAAGTCACCAGGAAAGTCTCGCTGTAGAAATTCCCCCCACGCCCCTTCATCCATCGCAATCCCCCTGCAAATCCTCTTGCTGTGCGTCTGCGCTGAAAGACGAGCTTAAGTCACCAGGAAAGTCTCGCTGTAGAAATTCCCCCCACGCCCCTTCATCCATCGCAATCCTCCTGCAAATTCTCTTGCTGTGCGTCTGCTCTGAAAGACGAGCTTAAGTCACCAGGAAAGTCTCGCTGTAGAAATTCCCCCCACGCCCCTTCATCCATCGCAATCCCCCTGCAAATCCTCTTGCTGTGCGTCTGCGCTGAAAGACTGTTGTCAAGCACGCATGGTTGGGGTTGCATTCTTCATATTGACGTTAAAATCATTATTTGTATGAAAACATCAATGTCTTGAAATCCTCGACATCGATGTCGTAACCTTAGTGCTGTAACACCCCCATTCCGTAACAGCCCCAAGTGGAGGTGCTCCCAGGGTTGACTTCGACTTACCGTTTCCCGGCGCCAGCTGCAGGTTAAAGCTTTACCCGGCTACCCCCACTGAAAACACTGAAATTTCTAGCGGGAACATGCGTGGCGTGGGCATTGGCATGCAACTTGGAATGAAAGATTTTCGTCATTTAGCTTAAATTTATTTCACAAGAGCTATTTAGGCAAAATCACGGTGAAGCCGGATACATAAAAAACGGACTTACAGACTAACTTATAACTACATTACATGGTTGGCGTCTCGACGGGTCGCTCGCCCATCTCCCGTCACAGCAGCTGCCCGCGCAGGGCACGGAGTTTGTCGCGCCGGCGCTGGCGGGGGTCACGAGCGGTCACTCGCTAGTTTCCTTCCCAGGTAGGCTAGCGCAACCGTGGCGATGACCCGGGCGCTTGCCCGACCCAAAGGTGATGAATAGCTTGGATCAGCCGATGACCACTCAGTAGCCGAGCGCGTGAAGGGCGGCGCTCGGGGTCGATGGCTGCGGCGGTGGCGGCGTGGTCGGCGCCCGCGGCACAGAAAATGTCCAGGCGCGCCTCTGCGGCAGGAACGGCGGCTCTTGCCCTCGGGTTCGCCTACCTCCGGAGCTGATCGTAACAGGCGGGGCCGCTCGCGATGCGTGGCGTGATCGCCTCGTCGCGCACTGGCTTCTGGCGGTCGACGGTGCGTAAATATCGGCGGTCCCTACTTCCTATTGCTGATCGTAATTTCCGAAGCTCGGGCCGGCAGAGCTCAACCCCGGGCTCTTGCTCTCGGGTTCGCCTACGGAGCCAAAAAAAACTAAGACTGTTTTCCCCGCCAGGCGTCTGCTCTCCTCCGCAGTTCGAATCAGAAGCCGAGTTATCTTTCCTCGCAGCTCCGCGGCTCCATAGGGTCACATGATCGCGCCCACGCGATGTTCACGCCTATTGGCCTGCGGCATCACGCGACACGGGGTGGCCAATCGCGGCTGTATCGACGTGGCGGTTGACGCCATGAAGTAGCGTCTTCAAGGGAATTTGTTCGACGTCAGAATTCCGCCGAAATCGCCGGCGCTGGTCGGCGGCGGCCGGAAATTCCATTTCCGGCGCCCCTTTCCACAGGGCTAGTTAACAAAGGCTAGCCTGCTCGCCCGCATCGGCGGCGCGCAGGTAACGGGAAAACGTCCCCTTTCCTGCTGCCCTTCGACAAGCGCCTTCACTACGCGTTTTAATATGCGTTTGAAAATACAATTTATATTTATGATTTTCGATGCCGGCCCTTACAGTACTTAAAAGAGGCCAGGAACAATGCATTATGCTAGCAAATAAATAAATGCCACACACTGTCCTGGATTGATAATGTAGTGACACAATTTGTTATAAATTGGTTCTGCCAGATTTCAGTTTTGAAAAAAGAGCTCACAGTCATTGCTCAGAGGAAACCTGATGTAGACAAAGCGAATGTGCAAATCCCAACTTCTGTAGGCAATAGAAGTTTATCTTAATTCTTCCCTTCCTTGTAAGTAGTACCAATCATTACAAAAACCTTTTATTTTAATTTTTCTAACAGAACTCAGGTTTAGAAGTAAAGTATGGAGTCTCTATGTGAATAATAAATGATTAGGATTATATTTCACAATCAAAATAGTTCCCACTGTTTCTTCAGAGAGATTATTTCTTGCATTACTTCATTGTACTTGCATAAAAGAAAAAAATATTTTCACATTATCATTAAGGAATGGGACAAAAAAAGTATAGTTCAACTTCACACCAACTTTGAATATCTAAATTCCCCCGTAAGTCATACATAGTTTTACTTCCGATCAAAGTAGGGGCCTGGGCAAATTGCCCCACCCTCTGGATGTCCTTCAATGTGTTTGCTTAAAAATATTGTTCTTGCCAATTTCAGGCTTACTTTCGATGATGAAAACACCATCTTGAATCCAGTGACATCTATCGGGTATGTATAGTTGATTTATAAATTGGCTGTTGCGTTCGTTAGGCTGTAATTATGCCCAGATAATAACACAGTGTTACCCAGGAATTTATTTATTACATGTCTTAAATGGGAATAATATTGCACTGCTGTATCTTATTTGAATCAGTACTGTACCGAGGGGTACATCAGGAAGTGATGTTTGAAGCATTTGATGTTTTCATAGCCAGCGTGAATAGTTGCAATAGAGATGTCCAGAATGACGTCACAACTTTTGGCTGGAAAGCGTTGGACCTCTGCTGTGCACGTAAGCGATTCCCAGAGATTTACCAAGTTTTGGGCTGTATTACGTGGTTGCTGAGGTGCATGTGTCTTATCACATTTGTTATTGACAATGATATTTACTTTCTTTTGGTTTATTTTGGTTCTAGCTGCGAATTTTATCGACAAATTGAATTTAAAAAAGCACTACCTTATCAACACATGTCAAGTCGCTACATTTTCTTTTTGAGAAAGGTTAGAAGGAGATATTATCATGACCTTAATGATGATGATGATGATGATGATAAGGTGCTTCTTTATAATCAAATGAAACGTATTGAATATTTGATTCCGTGTATCCTTTCATTGTTTATAAAAATTGCAAACAAATTTTGAGCCCATGTGCTATTTGCATAGAAGTGAATCCTTCCATACATTTTCAGAAACTGTGGGCTTTTTAAATATTTATTTTGGAAACTTGAATTATTTATTATCATCAGGAGAAATATTACCTACTTTAATAATCATTTGAAAAAATCCAGTGTTCATAAACACAGTCCGAAAAATTGTCATAATTTTTCACGGAGTGGAAGAACTTTGAACTCTAAGTTAACCAGAATTTAATATAATTTAACTATTAATTTTTCAATATATTAATTGTAATAAATATATGGTTTTTTACAAATATAAATCTTGCAAACTCAAGTTTGCAGTTTTCTGTGTTGATTTCAAATTTTGAAGGTAGAATTTCATTTTTTTTTTATTCATTCACATGTTAAATCTTTTGCTTGGCAAGTTCTATTGATTCAGTGGTGAGGTGTAGTTGACATTTACATAATTGGAATGATTGAAGGCGTTGTCATTGTCAACAATAGTATTTATTTCACAAATAGCAGCTTTCGATGGCTTAGCCATCATCATCAGTTTTCTGCTGTCTGGGAGCCACAAATTTTTGTGGCTCCCACTTCAATCATTCCAATTGGCAAGTTCTAATGAACATTTGATACCATTTCTTGCAAAACAATTTAAACATGACTTGATGGCCCTGGTGGCAGAAAAAAACTGTTATTTGGTGACCTACATAATTTTTTGGCTTCGCTTTTATACAGATGTCATGAGATGGCTTAGCTTTTACACAAATAGTCTGGAAGATCCACAAAAATTTTAGTGGCTCATACATATTTTGATGCAGTGTTCGTACAACACGTTCAGACAATGCAAGTAAATTACAACGTTATCTGGGCTGTCCGGGTGAAGCAGCGTCGAAGGCTGGGGTGCGCCGACGTTTTGACCGACATATCGCGGTCCTCTTCAGGGCTGTACTGCTGAAGAGGACCGCGATCTGTCGGTCGAAACTTCGGCACCCCAGCCTTCGACGCGGCGTTACCCAGACAGCCCAGATAATGACTCTGGCCGCAGAAGCCTATGATACCAAATTACGTGTTTCTTGAGAACTGTGTCTTAAGTGGGTTGTTTATAGTATAGCAAAAAATTGGAACATCTACATACGTTTTGACGTGAAACATCCGAAAAGTTTTAGCATGTGTATTGCTAATTACCAATATACGAGGAACTTGTAACTTATAATTGACTTGAAATAACCAACTAACTTTTCTTGCTTCAAAGCCTTATTCCACTATTGGACACAACTTAGTTATCATTAAAAATGACCTTTTTTTCTCTAAAATAAGATTCTCACTGCGAGAAAGTGTACCTAAACGAAACAAAAACATTTTCAAACCATTATAGGCAGAGGAAAATCTCCAACAAAGAATGATCACAACGTTTTAAAAGAAAATCGACACGTATTTCATGTTTTATCCATAAGCTCACGGCTTGTAGCAACCTGCCACTTGCCACCCAAAGGCGACGGTGCTGCCCTCCGAACTACTTACTAAAAGTCACATGTTCAGGACATCTCTGTAATATCCCATTATGTGTTTCTATTTGGACATGTGGCTTCGATTACCTTCTCTGTGCAGGTTACATGAAAAATGGTACACTCTGTATAACATGGTAAATGTTTGGTGCGTTTTATATTGACAAATACAACTGCATATTCTTCATTTATTGATGGAGAAAAAAGAACAGTTTCAGTATACCTGATCCATTATATTGTGTCGAGGGAACGCATGATTAATATAGGCCCAACCAGGTTCACTGTTGCTGTTTCGTGACAGAGATTGTTGGAATGAAAAGTTGCATCGTGAAGAGTCCCCTATTGCACTCCTCTGAATTCACCTTGTCAGAAGTGCATGGATAGAAGCTGCCGAGCCCAAGCAACCTTGTCGGAAGAGTTGGCTATCTGCTCGGCGTAAAAGCAACACATGTTAGTTCCAGGGTGAACCATTGTTGACGGACAGCGCATGTTGCCTTATTTAAGCATTTCTTATTGGTGTTACAAGTACTGATCATTGACAGATATAGGATGGGTTATGCGTAGTATTTGCTATTAATAGAATATTTATTATTTATTTTTTGATCCAACAACTGATCTGTATATTTACCTGTCACCGTAAAAATGAAAATTATTACATAAAAATTACGCATTTAGTGATAATAAAATTTCACAATAAATTACCCAAATCCTCAAAAGCCATTAAATTCTGCAGTCTGACTGTCATTACGGTAAATATACATACACCAATAATGCCTGCATTGTTATTGAATTAAAATACGTATTTAGTAAAGTAAAATATGTAAAATATAACATAATTCACAATAGAATGGAGTATATTGACATAAACTTAATTGCTAACAAATAGAAATGAAACACTGATGTACCACTTAATCATTTATGTGATCAGGTGGATTAAATACACAAGGAACATGTTTACAGACATCAGTAATTATTTCAAAAATATTTTGTAACTTTCAAAATTATTTTAAAAAACATTTTATGACTATCCTATCCTCGTCGAGGACTCCAGGTTTCCTTAAAATCTGTTGTCCAATCTGAAACGAAAAATGAAACAAAAAGCTTAAATATTTCAACAAACACTCAAACGCATCCAGAGAAGTCGAGACTGACAGGCCCTATTGCTAGATCTAGGTCGCCTGTCTCAAGGGACCGTGGTGTCCTAATACATGCGACCCTCTCTAGCAGTAGTCAAGATGACTCTGCAGGGAATGAGGAACTCCGCTTGAACCAACCCATTACTCTCCAACAGAGAAGAAAAAAGAAGAAAAAGAAACCCGATACATAACCCGCCCTAGAACCCAAAATCCTTAGAACTAGAAACTCTGGCTCTCTTCTCATGGAACTTAAACGGCTTTCGTACCCGTTTCGACGAATTGAAGTTACTAATGTCTATGCATAGACCCGTGGTTATCTACCTGCAGGAAACACATCTCCGTTCTGAGCACTCCCTCGCTCTACGCGGCTTTTGTTGCTACAGGCAAGACATTGACGATGACCTCCGCGCCCATGGCGGAGTCGCCACAGACTCTCTGGTATCTAAAGAAATGGACATACGAACCACTCCCCAGATATCTTGCGTTCGTGTCAATTTCCGAACTATTTCTGTTACCATTTGCAACGTTTATATCCTGCCTGAA
This sequence comes from Teleogryllus oceanicus, assembly GCA_964035755.1. Classification (NCBI taxonomy): domain Eukaryota; kingdom Metazoa; phylum Arthropoda; class Insecta; order Orthoptera; family Gryllidae; genus Teleogryllus; species Teleogryllus oceanicus. The sequence goes on along the minus strand of CAXIVR010000001.1, from coordinate 354,288,313 downwards.
CAAGTGTCTCAGAAAGAACTGGAAGATGTGCTCTCTCAGGTGCCTGCACCTTTTCTTATTGTGGGAGACCTAAACGCCCACAACCCTGCCTGGGGTGGCACAAGGGCGTGCACGAGAGGAAGGTTATTTAAAAATATCATAGATAACCAAAACTTAATTCTCCTAAATTCTGTCGAAAGCACACACTTTTCCGTAGCTTCTAACACTTTCTGGTCCGTGGACCTAGCTCTCTGTAGTCCCTCTGTTTCTACCATCTGCGAGTGGACTGTCCTTGGCGACCTGCATGGCAGTTATCACTTTCTTATTCGGGTCAACCTCGATATTCCCGATCTGAATGTTGCCCGCCCTCCTCGCTGGCAAATCCACCGAGCTGAGTGGGAAACATTCAAGAAAGAATTACGAATATCGGAAAACAGCTCAAACGACATCGATGCTATCGTTGCCCATTTTAATTGCGCCGTCCTTCATGCGGCCTCGTTTGCCATCCCGGAGTCGTCGGGCCATGCACGACACCTCCCTGTGCCATGGTGGAACGCTCATTGTGCCACCGCGGTTCATGATCGGAAGAGGGCTTTGGCAAAACTTAGTAGGTTCCCAACCATGGAAAACCTAATAAACTATAAATGATCCCGAGCCAGAGCTAGGTTAACGATACGGGAAAGTAAGGCTGCGTCGTGGAGAGCCTACATCTCGTCACTCTCTTGCCGTTCATCCCCTAAACTTGTGTGGAGAAAGGTACGACAGATCGGTGGAAGACTCCCTTCGCCATCTATTTCAGGGCTTATGGTAAATGGCAATCTCCTAACCTCTCCACAAGAAATTGCTGAGGAAATGGCCTCTCATTACAAACAAATCTCCAGCTCCGTACACTTCTGGCTTTCAAAACACGAAAAGAAAAATGGAAAACTGTAAATTAGACTTCTCGAGTCGCGTGGAGGAAGATTATAATGCCTTTTTCTCCATGGACGAACTCTCCGGTGCCCTCGCTTGTTCCAAAAATTCTGCTCCAGGATCAGACCAGATACATAACCAAATGTTAACACACCTACCTGAAAACGCTCGTTCGTTTCTCCTCGGCATTTTCAACAAGATTTGGGCTGAACAGGCTACACCAAGGATTTGGCGTGAGGCCATCGTCCTCCCAATCCCTAAAGAAGGAAAGGACAGAACACCCCCCTCAAGTTACCGCCCAATCTCGCTCACAAGCTGTGTGTGCAAGCTTTTAGAGCGAATGGTAAATACACGTCTGGTCTGGCTCCTGGAACAAAAGAACCTATTTACACCTCTCCAATCCTGAAGGAAGCACATGTAAACCATGGATCACTTAGTCACCCTCGCTACGCAGATTTCCACTTCTTTCGTGCTACGTCAGCACCTGGTAGCAATTTTCTTCGATATAGAGAAAGCGTATGACACTACCTGGAGGTACGGTATTCTTCGCACCTTGCATACTTGGAGCTCCCTTTGTTTCTAGTAGGTTTTCTTTCTTCAAGATCTTTCCGCGTCCGCCTTGGCGACGTATTATCCTCTAGTCTCCAGTTAGAAAACGGTGTTCCCCAGGGATCAATTTTGAGTGTCACTCTGTTTGCCATTGCTATCAATAGTATTGCATCAGTTATCCGGGAGCCTGCGGAAGCATCACTGTTCGTTGACGATTTTGCAAATTTTTATCTCCATGAGCGTGCAAGTTATTGAGAGGCAACTACAACTTGTGCTCAACAAACTGCAGGAATGGAGTGAAGAAACAGGATTCAAGTTCTCTACCTCAGAAACCACTTGCATGCACTTTTGCAGAATCCATCACCTCCATAATCACCCCGACCTTTTTCTTGGAGGACAGCAGCTTCCATTCGTTGAATCCGCAACCTTCCTTTGACTCACATTCGACAAGAGCCTAACCTGGCGAAAACACATCCGTAAACTACAGGGCCGATGTGTATCAATTATGAATCTCCTTCGCACTTTACTGGTAGCTCTTGGGGCGCAGACCGTGTTTGTCTTCTGCGTTTGTATAGAACTCTTATCCGCCCTATCTTGGATTACGGATGCATAATGTATGGGTCAGCGTCTCCATCAACCCTCCGGCCATTAAATACCATACACAATGCTGGCATAAGGATTAGTACAGGCGCCTACCGCACGAGTCGCATCGAATGCCTCTTGGTCGAGGCTGGAGAACCATCCCTGAGCCGAATATTCTGATTGCCTCCTATGGCGCGAAATTATCCAATGTTGATACTCCCTCGCGTCAAGCAGTCCTCCATCCTACCCACCTGACTTCATATGCGCTTCCTCATTACCCCCCCCGGGTGTCCGTCCCGTATGCTCTTACAGAAGCTTCATATAAAACCCCAACCCTGTGAACCCCCCCGAAACCTTGTTTCCCCTTGGAAACTACACCGGCCGATAATAGATCTTAGACTGTCTAACCTTCCCAAATCCCAGTACATTCTTATCGGAATTTGAGGCGATAAAATCTACGTATCGTGGCCACTCCTTCATTTACACCGATGGCTCCTCTCAAAACGGCAAAGTTGGATGTGCCTTCTACTGCAGTAGATCCACGCAAGGTTTTCGAAATTGAAGTCTTTCAGACATGAATTCAATTCAAGTCTTTTAGACATGAATTCAATTCAAGTCTTTCAGACATGAATTCAATTCAAGTCTTTCAGACATGAATTCAATTCAAGTCTGAACCCTGGCTGAAGGGAAAACAATAGCTGGGGGAATGGGAATAAATAAGTAAATTGTCGATCCTTCAAAATGTCATGCATTGTTACCAGGAAAATTATATAAGGTTTAGTTGTAAGCAAAACAGAAGTAGTAATTACTTTTTAAGCTGACGCTACCGTAAATGGTTACCACGAAAACAAATGTGCCACTCTGAATAACGATTTAATTGCTTACGTAAAAATTAATTTATAGCTGAACTGCTCGCAAAAAAAACCATCATGGCGGACGTACCTTTGGTAAAGTCTCGGAGGGTGCCCCCACCCTGTGGCATCTGAGATTTCCCCTCTCGGCGATAAGGGAAGCGCGCAGGCGAGAAGGAGAGGCGACTGCGAGACTCAGCGATCGCGCTGACCGCCACTCGTCATCACTGCCCCCGTCCTCAGAAGAAGAACTCGCACTCCCAGGAGTGTCCAAAGAAATGACGGATTCATAGATATGTTGGTCTATTTACATTATCTGAATTATTTTGTCGCCTCTATTCCCTACACATGCTCGCAGGATTTCTTCCATTGTTCAGCACTGTATTGTGCAAACGCTTCTCTGCAAAACATTTCCTTTTCTTTTAAGGATGCACCAATAGTTTCTGCTGCCTCGCGCCCTTTTATAAATCCCCAAACAAGTTCTATTGAATTTAGATGTGGATGGTACGGTGGAAGACGGAGAGAAATGTGGCCATGTTCAATGAGATTAACGACCTGTCGTTTTTCAGTGGATATACTTTGAATTATTTGTAATAATTGGGTTTTTGTGAATAACAGCAGCTACTGTGTGAAGCACACTGTCACTTCTCACTAGCCACGGTCAAAAGGGACTGGAGACCGAAACTCTTCAAGACACGGCTTATTTTCTGTTGATCGTTTGGACAACCTTTACGGTAGAAACACGTAAGCTGCCTTTCTTCTGATCCTTCTCACTCATCAGTTTGTTATCACCAAACTCGCAGTGTGACCCACGAGAGAAAGACAGAGGGAGAGTTATGTTGTGACAAAGAGCGCAGGCAGACGGGGAAATATTAGGAGCTTTGGAGGGAGAGGCCACGTTCGGGCATGCGCATTGGAAGGTTTTTTTGAGAGTGGTAGGGCAATAATTGCTTTGCGAAGTAAGTAATGGTGATCTAGTTCTTAACACTTAAGGTGGCACCACAAAAATCGGTTCCACGAAAGCAGATGTGCCACACAAAATCCTCAGACGCCAGAGCAGAAGTCGACTGTGCCTACCACTTTCACCGCGCGACAGACTTAACACAGACTAATAAGAAAACTCGACAAAAACATGCCATGCGAGGAAATAAAATAAAAATAGCTAACCGCAACATTACTGTACACCATCTCTGTAAATTAAAAAGGAAAACAGGACCTGTCATTCTAGAACCTCTCGGTATATATGCAATAGAGATCAACTACAATCAAATATCAGAACTAAGAGCGATCCGGTATGTAATGCAATACCGAATAGCCATCGAGGATCCGCACGACAAGGTCCGTACTCCTCAGTGCACACAACGCTTTCTCTTTGCTATGGAGACACATGAACAACGCCTGCTGGCGCCCTTCGCGCTGCAAAGGGTGCGCTGGAAATCATTCAGATTCTCATTGCACTGCTGACAAGTTTACTTCCCCACCTAAGTGCGCGAACTGCCAAGGCGACCATCCTGCGAACTTCAGAGCATGCCCGATCTACCTACAAGTGCTAGAAAACAGACAAAAGCAATTAGAACGACTAAAAGAGCAATGCATAGCAGCCGTCGCCCGCCCTGTGTACTGACCGGGAGAGATGGCTCAGTGCATCAACTGATATTAGTGCAGTGCCTCTGACCGGGGTGGCCTAGGTCCGAGTTCCGACAGTGGCAAAATTTCGGAAGAAGTGAAGAACAATGAAAACAGTGGAAGAAGTCGCTGTCTGGAGGAGAATTCTAGAGGCCGGCAGCTCTGATTGGTAGTTCAGTGTGGTTTCTCCTATCAACACTAGGCGAATGCCGGAGCAGGATTCTAACAACGGGTTCTTTGTCCTATCCTCTTTATCCCATCCTCTCCCCTTACACATCACACCCTCCCCTTAAACATCACACCCTACTACCACACATGCTGGGAAACCGGTCGGGGGCTTAGAGCTTGTCCCGGCTGGGGCGGTGCCCCGCTGGTGGGAGAGGTGGGAGGTGGAAGAAACCCCGCTAGCCGACGGTAGGTCGCTGCCAGATCTCGCAATTCAGCGGAGGAAGAAGACCGCCACCTCCCGAGGAAAAGCGTACTCTACACTTACAGGACTAACGACCCCATTTGGTGACCCGCCTGGAATCACTAACAACCAACCAACCTACCTAGTGTACTGACACAATCAGCTTTTCCTTCACTCATGTCCGCCACCGCTCCCCCTGACATGTTAGCCTGGGGAACGCAACATATCACACAGCAAAACCCCACCGATGGCCTGCCTTCGGGATCACGTATCAGACATCAAAGAAATATTCGGACTACTTAAAGACCGAAATCTAACCAAAATTGTACAGTCCATACAAACCGCAGCAGATAGTGAAAACCCCAGTCGACACATTAACAAAACTTGTCTGCAGAACAAGTTGTAGCAGAGTTATTCCAAAATGACGTATAACAAACCGACTGTGGAATGCGCAAGGCACGGTCACCCTCACCAAGTGCGACGTAGAAAAATCCTGCGACCACTTCAGCATCGCAATCCTACTAATTCAGGAAACATTTCTGTAACCCACAGAAGCAACGAGAGTCTTGGCACTGATACGGGACCCGAACTTTTTATACCAACTTGCAAAAGCTCCAGTAAACAACTTCAGACAGTCAACCTGACTTCGTTTTTCTACCTCTGCATGGCAATTGAACTCGCCGGCGACCTAAATGCAAAGCGAGTAAAATAGGGCTGCAGACAAAACGCACAAGCTGGCGATACGCTATTTGACGTTCTTCTTTCCGTACCCACGCTCTCCATTCAACCACAGTCGACTTCCTGCCCCACGCATCTAATTAACGATCGTCCTCACCATGTGCTTGACCTTGTCATCCACCCTTCCTCCCTCACACCCAGTGTTGAGGCTGCAAAATAGCTTCAGTAAATTGTTTGGGAGAGCCACAGAATGCTGAATTGAGTTGCCACAAAGCGTGGCCACAGCTTTCTAGCTTGCCACAAGGGAAAATTCTGAAAGGCAATTATTTGAGAACTGTTAGTTTATCTCAGCGTGAAAATTGTTGATATTTGAAGAAGTTATCAATGTTTCCTTAGACGAACAGAAGATGGTTTTCTGTTATAATTCGTGCGACATACAATTTCACCTCACTATCAGCGTTTACGCGCCCAAACACGCTGCTACAACCAGTCAAATATCGAATTTCCTCAATGCCGCCAATATTTGAATTACTACGGCTTTTCACTGATCTTTTCACAGGCGATCTTTTGTGCAAACGCTCGGCTAAAACATTCTCCAATAATTGCCTCTCGTGGCGTCATATGAATATAGTCGTATTTCATCGAAGTCCCGACAATGGGAGCGAGCTTGCACGCCAATAACTCTCAGCTGAGGTCGCAATACCAACCCTACTTAATTAAATTGATAGTCGGTAGAATATATACGTGCATCTTAACGGTTTTTTACCCCAGCGAGGCGAATCACTGCGAAGCTGTTTCGGCCTTTTTAAATAATGCGATTTTATCGCGCCTTCATTTGGAAAGACGTTTAATTCTCGGAATATTGACAACTACCCAGTGTCTCCAGTACCTGTCGTGATTTCGCGAGCGTCTATTAAAGCAGTTTAACTCAACTGTTTGTCCTTCCAAACAGTTTCATACGAAAGATGTCTTTGTCTTTCTCTTTAGAAGCAAACGCGCCGTTTTTTGAGAAAAAATATAAGTTCGACGCGGAACGTTTAAAATGCATGCTCTTTGCTATTAATTAGCGCCAATGAATTATTATAAATGATAGATTTCGAAGTACGGCACCAAATTTGAATTAATTTTGGCCGTCGATGTGCCAACACTATGTCCCAATACCTCTATTCGAACTACAATGCGACCACCTCTTCGCCCTCTACATCGGTGCCTACCATTGACCCACTGCAACCCACTGGCGCACCATCTCCACGATTCCTCCCATCCCCTAACTACAACAAACGAAATTGACACACCTCTATGGAAATTTAATCACCAAATTTAATTTACAATAAATTCACCGACAGACAAGAACAAAAACAAAAAAATTGAGACGCATTTCTTACTCCTCTAATCTTGCAAATTGAAGCCAGAAGACAAGGACGCGACTACGCCACTCGCGACCCGACTGACAAAGAAAACTTCCAACGCACGAGACTACGAAAAGAACACAGAGCAGACGAATAGGACAAACTCGTAACAAACGCCGACATATGGAAAGTACAAAGAACTGTAACAAAGTACTTCGAACTGCAAGGGTTCCAGTGACTGCTCTACGCGGTCCAGTTACAAAAATAGACACATACGACCCGACCAGAAAGACGAAAACAGAAACTACGTCCGGGCCAACGAAACTCGACTTCTCGGAACAGAAGACCATAATACGATAACTATAGATCTCGATAGTCTCGAAAATATAATGAATTCACAGAAGACGAAAGTACTGAAGAAATGTAAAATAAACAACTCAACATCAGCGAAGCGAGCGGCCCTGACAGAGTCAACGCCGAGATGCTAAAGCACCTCTCACGCAGAGAGATTGGAGCACTGCAACAAATCTTAAATGCAAGCCTACGCTTATGCCATTTCCTGGTTAATGAAGTTTGGTATCATACCAATCTACTATGTGTGCAATTTTCAGATTTTTATCTGGTCTCCCAACAGAGATATTACAGTTGAAAAATTGGAAAAAATCGAAAATTCCAATTTTTAAGAGGGTGCAATTTTTTACGGGATCATTACTTACCAATGATATTTTACAAGAAGTAATTCGACTGTTATGTGTAATAGCAGAGAAAAAATTAAGGGTGAGATTCTATTCCTTCTTTGGGAAATTACTATCTGAAAATCGAACTCGTTTATTTCCGTTCCATAGATTTAGTTGCAAATATTTCTCAAATAAAAACATAAAAGTAGTATGTAAAATTGATTTGTAGGCCAGAGTATACTGAATCCAATCCTTTTATTCTAGAATGCTAGAACAACCAGAGCTGAATAATTTTGAAAGAGTAAACCTCTACAAACGCGAAAAAATGGCACTGCGTAAAACAAAAATGCCTGCCATTTGTAAACCAGATTCAATGAAAATAAATCAAAGATACTTTTGAACAGCCAAAACATAAGGAAATTTAAGTACAAAATATGTTGTTGTTTTTTTCGAGATGGTCAAGCGACCACGACTTAAAATGAATTGACCCATTCCTCGGCGCTTAGGTAGACGAAAAGCGACTTGGACAGATCGTGCGCCTCGCGCCGCCACGGCACAAGAACGAAAGACCACTGCGTCGCCTGGGCCACCGCAGCAACATCGCGTATCACAAAAATAGGGGCACGCGAAAACCGATTGATACGCATCGCCACCGACCAGAAGTTGGTACTGCGAGTGCACGATACGTCACAAAAAAAATCTGACCCACATAAAAAGACGGTCAAGCCAAATAAGAAATAGAACGTGCCTTTAGTCTCCACTCTAGACCTCCTCTTCAACTAATCACTCGAATACTACTGCAAAAAAATCCCCAAGAAGCATGACACGCATGTCCACTGACCTACGATTCCTGTGACCACCATCAAAAAGAACTATTCCCAGCCCCGCGGAATAGCCGCGTCTTTAATAAAATCTGTTTTCAACTCTTACTCTTCAACTACTACTTTCTATAGAATAAAACTTTCCCTTCAATCTATTTCTTCAAAGAAACCGCACTGTGTGCTATGCTGCGACCGTGCCTGCCGCGTAGCGGCAACGCAACCCAACCTACATCTCCACATCTCGTGACGCTTGATCTGCAGCACTGCTTGATACGGTCGCGATCATGCGACATCTTGCGGTAGGACCGAGAAAGACGCAAAAGTCGTGCCTCATTCCATCTTGGCGATAATACCCTCAGAGGCCACGTTAAAAACGTCTATGTGACGCTGGTTGGAGGCGTGCGGCAGACTGGGCAAACACGGCCAGCGCCTCGTAAGCTTCGCCGAGGGCGCGGCGCTCTCGGTACGACAGACTTCTCGCGATCGGGCTGTTAAATCTCAATCTTGGCTGACCTCATAATTACTAACATTTTACTTTGTACGGTCGCCAGCTGTTGAAAACAGCACATTAATAACATTAATTTTCGCTATGTAATATATAGCGAACTGACCATGCATTTGCCTAAGGAGATAATTATGCAAAGCTAACACAAAAGCTTCTAAGCTATCGAAATTCAAAAGATTGTCGTCACACTTGAACTTTTCAAATGGACGCCCCAGGTTTTTAATGAAAAGGTATCACAACTTTATAGGATCTCAAATCAGGAGATATGACAATCAAATAACTTTCAACACAATACATTTATTGCATAAACAATTTTACATATGTTGGTTTTTCCTGATGCGCAGGTTGCAAAGCAGCTGCGGGAAAAACAAAGCAGAATTACAATTTACAAACAAGAATGAAGGACGGTCGAGGCCGTCTCACATGAACAAAGGCGCGTTGAAATGCGCCGACATTCAGAATTAATGATTTCAGTCGACCTCTTGGAAAAACCCACTTTAGGGCGAGGAAGCTGAAAATTCAAACATAAACCTTATAACAAAAAGGTGAACACTAACTTAGTAGCGCATCAACAACATCGCGCTAACACACACAGAAATACTGTCTTATAATCTACCTTTGAATGCCCAATTTAGGACGAGGTAGATAGAAACGTATATAAACAAATTTGCTAAAGAGGCCGTATTTAGGCCTTCTTTTTTTTACATAGCATTCGTGATAAACAGAACTACATATGAGCCATGGAACAAACTTTCATTGGAGTGCACAATACCAAAATTCTTGGAAATGGATTTCTTACTATACCTTACGTAACCATACAACATAGGAATGCAGCAAGTTTACGCGTAAGCGAGAGTGAGCGGTACATGAGCGCCCGCCCGCTGCTCGCTGAACAAAACTGTTCCTAGACACGAGCGCCGATCAGCGTGCCGCATACAAGGTCGGCACGTGACCCCACCGCTGCGTGCCGGTGACAGCTGTAGCCCAGCCGACTTCTCTGCCGGCTGCGGGGCCGCGGTTCGAGCTACCGCACGGGCCAAGCAAACGCCTTTACGTAGTCTCCCGTGTGCCGAATGCGGCCAAGCGCCGACTTACACTCAGCGGGAGCACCTTTCCATAAATTGCCAAAAGCGACCAAGTGCCGTCTTACTTATGGCGGAACTGCAACATTAACAACATTCATAAGTAATGAGCTTGACGATAGCTGCACCTCCTCACCAATCAGAAGGTCGGCGACGCCACCATATTGTTGTAGTAAGTGACTGCAAACAACATAAACATTAGTAAGTGTTAACATTTCAAAGCAAGGTTCCATTTTAGTCAAATCAACACATCAAATACATTTATGCACTCAATTTCATTAATATATTGATAACACGGTTCAAGGAACCAGCAATAAAAAACAACCATGGCTCAGGTTTTACTGTGTAATAGAAACAATATTATTTAAATGTATAAGCTAGTCTATTGAAATAAACTAACATACTTTCATGAGGAAAAAATTAAAAAATACTATTTACAACACATATATATACAAATTTGATATTCATAACGACTCACAAGAAGAGCCAGGCTCTATGAGAAAAAATGCAAAACACATCACTGGACGTAGCGAAATAACAAGAAACGGAAAGCTTTATTGCAAAGAAGAAAAGAACAAGAGGCAGGCTTTGTACAAAGAGAAAAAAAGTGAAGAGAGCAGGCTTTTGTACAATGAAGAAAGAACAAGGAGGCAGGCTTTGTACAAAGAGAAAGAACAAGAAGAGCGAGCTTTGTACAAAGAAAGAACAAAGAGGCAGGCCTTGTGCCAAGGCTTGCACACCTTTATATAGGGGTTAGTGAGGGGAAACAGCTGCAGGGAGGTCTCATATGAGTGGGAGAATGGATAAATAATTTTGAACCTCTTTGCCAAGGAATACGTAAAAATTAGCACCTGCAGGGTGCATGCGACCTCACCAGCACCTGTACGATGCCAGCAGACCCTGTTAGAGGTCCGTCAGCACTGTATCTGCTATAGGAATGTGGTTAAAATATTTCAAATTGACAAAACATCAAATCTGACTACAAATTAGATGAAGGTGTCAAAAAAGTCCTAAATTTGATGTAGATGCAGTTTTGATAGAAGAATCCAGTGGACAAATAGTTTATAATAAACAAAAACACCATTTTAGAGCTGAGAAAAATTGTTGTATAACCTTGAATTTTCTCAGATCACCTGAGCAAAAACTTAGCTGTGCTAACAAAATCTCAGGTTTTTCAAAACCTTCTCATGGCCATGAGATCACAGACATTCAACTGTAAAGTATTACCTTTTAAGAAAAATTAAAGTTAAAAAATATTATTCATGTAATTTTTATACCAATGCAGTGTATGAATAAACCTTATAAATATTAGATGTGTTTTCTTCTCAGATGGTCTTGGATGATTGATGGCCACTGAAGGCTTCACATCACAAAAAACACACCACAGTGAGCTGTGACATAAATTTCCATTTGAAAGAAACATGCTGAGGAACTGGGTGGAACAGTGCTTGGCCAGTCACTGTGGGATGCGCTCCTCAACCTCTATTGCGAGCTGCGCCAGAGAGTGGCACTCTACACAGTTCTCGGCGTCCTCCAGCAGAGGGAAGAGGCAGATCTTCGGCAAGGTGCAGTGATTACACCCCTGCGAAGTTTTCAACAAGCTATCGAACTCGATAGTCTGAGTCAGAAGGATCTCCAGCACTTTCCCAAGGGGCCAGGTGAGAGGTGGAGGTCTTCCCACTCCTCACAATGACCAGCTGTTCACCTTTAGGTCCAGCTTGCAGTGCGCCATTGGCCTGGTCTGCAGCAGGTTTAGATATTCAGCACTCCACCGCTTCCAGAACAGGGACCTTTGTGCCTATAACCTGGAATACATTTAAAGATTTAGTAATGGTAGGCAGAAGTGCGCAGAGCCAAGGTGTTGAGTTGCTTGCCAAGCAAAAGTGAGCAGGGTAAGGGCTTCTGTCAAATCAGTCATGGAGCATACAGGTTTTGAATTAAGTATAACCTCTATTCCTTGTTAATGAGAGTGGAACATTTGTTTTCAAGTGCAAGATTAGCATTTAGTTGATTTTACATGAGGACTTGATATGTTGAGCATTTTTGTTGCTTTAATAAAATGATCGCTTATAAGGGAATCGTACATGAATCTAAATCAAATTAGAATATGGATCTAATCGAACACTGTGCTTAGACGATACACGCTTTCCTTTTTATAATTGATGGTTTATGAGAGTTACCCTCCACATTTCGATTAACAAGCTGTGAACTGTACTAACGAGTGCTGAATATTACAAAATGAAAACTCGTCACTTTGAATTTTAGGCTTCGTTGAACATTATTGTGCCAGATATTTATTGCAATCTATCTTTCAGATTTATCTCACACGTATCTGCACCAAAACTTTTTGGTAATGAGTGCTTTTTATATGCTAACCTGGTGAACCGAAAGTTCAATCCACAGTTCTTTGAAATTTTGAAGTTGGCTGTAACAGGACTTGTTAAATGACTTTGTTGACAAAGGGTTGATAATTTTCTGGGGGCACTTTGCTGTTTATCCTTTACGTCTCATTGTGTTACCATTTTCCCATTGCCAAGTTTTCCTTGAATTCCCAGAACTTCCCGAAGTTACGCTGTTCCATGTCAACAAAGTTGCAAATACTAGATCGGGCTGAAAACAAGTTTCATGGTTGCCGTTACAATGTAATCCGAATGCAGTTTCTTTTTAATGTCAAGTTCAACAGGCATTTCGTACGGAATTTTTACTTTACACGATCTTAAGGCAATTCAAAACACGTCGGCGCTAACAAGATATCAACTGGCGCCGCTGCGTGATATTCAGGGTCCTGGCTTACGTTCTTAGGGATTTTCCAGGTTAAGTGAGATCAAGAGGTAAATTGCGGGGAATATCAGACCGTAATAATGCTACAAGCGCATTCAAACTGAAGTTAGGTATGCGGCGGGGCCATCGATGACAAACGAGCTGATTTTTAAGATTTGAAGCATTTCGACTCGGTAATAGGATTGAAGTAACAGCGTTAACGCCACCTTCGGATTTCTTCATGGCCGATTCCGTAATCAGAATGCGTGCTACCGTTGTCAAGGAGGGCTCTGAACTTAACAAGCTATTTTCGCGTTCTTCACTGATACATGAACGGTGAACCTTACAGCTTTCAAGCGAAATTATGATTAACGTGCGCGCTGACGGTTTCGCTCCTGCGGCCTCAGGCATTCGTCTTTCTAACTACCCGTTGTTCCACATTTATTCTCAGACCCAAATTCTCTGTGCAAGCGCGTGGTGTTTGCTATTACATTTATTACACGACCTCCACCGCCGCACAAATTAGCAACATAGCTGGGCCTTAAGCACGTAAAACAAAGTCATTTCTTTGACGCTAGACTAAGTATCTATCATAAGTTGATTTTCAAGAATAACACTTTATGAAGAAGTTAGTGCGGGCAACTGCACCGATGCACTCATCACTATGATCAGAAACAAAATTCTTGCTTCTGAGCATGGCTTGGGCGTCTACTTTGTACTCCTTCTATCGGCATTACGTTGTAAGGCACGTGGCCCTAGCCTCAGAAGAACGTATATAAGTTTTTCAGAGTTGATACGCGTGTTTGCACTGAATGGAAGCTTCCCCGAGTCTCTATGCGTATTTTCGTCTAACTGAGTAATAAGAAGACTAGGATAGAATCCCAACATTCTACTGGTTCTTTGAGAACTTTGAACACGAACATTACGTTTGAGTGATCAATAACCTCGGAAATAAACGACCCCAAGCTGAGTCTTTGGCAGTCATATTATAATTAAATAAGATGAAAGTAATTTATGCTTGCGGAGCTTAAGGTTTCAGTATCTGTTTTTAAGAATGCTGGGTGCTTTAAATAACTTTCTGCGACATAGGGCAGGCCGGCAATTAGCTTTGCGGCGCTACAGTGAGATAGATTGTAGAAGACACGTTTTCAATTTCTGGCAGGTGAAATTATGCACTAAACTTTCAGATAAGAGAAAAAATCTCCCCACTCCGGAATCATTGCCGGAAAATGAAGGAATTCTCAAAACAGGTAGGCGCAGCCCGCAGATGAATGTATCGTGATACGAGCGTTGGAAAGAGCGGGAGTACTACATCGTTTCCTCATCTGAAATGAAGCGCGCTGGCCTTGCACGCGAGACCGCGGTACTGACAGAAAATGCCTGCCTCGCGCTCGGAAGCGGAACAGTTTAGATCAAGATAGGGTGCTCCTGAGCCGGTACGCCAGGCCAGCCGCGGTCGAGCCATGGGCTCTAAGACCGGCGGGACCAGCTGAAACTCAGTTGCGCCGGGACAGGTGACTATTTCGTTTTATATTCCTATGCAACCAGCAGTCTCGTTACATCAGAGCGAAATACCTATTTCAAGTCATTCTTTTTCGTTGCCTGGCTCTCCTCACTAAAGCACATCCAATTTTTGCTTTGATTCTGCTGTACTTCTCAAAATCCGATTCCTAGTTTCTGAATCCTGTGCGGGATTTCGTACATGCATTACCGCCTATATTTGAAAAATTTTCAAAGGTGGTGGTGGGCGTCGCTATAATAGCTCCTCTTTCTCCATAGCTGGTCGATGCAGGGTTAGGCAGCCTGCAAGCCTAACTTCGTCTCGAGTTTCACAATTTCTCGGCAGGGAGTCGGGGTTAGACATTACTGTAAATTTATGAACTGAGAAAATAACAAAGAAAGGCGTTACAAAAGCGCTTTGAAGACCATCGATTAAAGAACAAACACGAGGTGAACCTCGTGAAACCGTTACAACGTGGAGACAAAAATCAGCTGTAAACAAATTAAACTTTAAAGCTGAAAAAAATGCAAATTAGTAATACAAGTTATTGATTGTTTCATACAGTTGGATCCTTTCGTCCTGCCACGGTCGCCAATTTTGTATTAAATCTCAATCTTGGCTGACCTCATAATTACTAACATTTTACTTGCTTTGTACGTGCGGCTATTTGAAAACAACACATTAATAACATTAATTTTCGCTTCATGTAATATATGTATTTATTACATCCGTTTGCCTAAGAATAATTATGCAAAGCTAACTTTAAAAACCTAGCTATCGAGGAATTCAAAAGATTGTCGTCACACTTGAACTTTTCAAATGGACGCCCCAGGTTTTTAATGAAAGGGTATCACAACTTTATAGGATCTCCGTCAGGAATGCATGACAATCAAATAACTTTCAACGTACATTTATTATAAACAATTTTACATATGTTGGTTTTCTGATGCAGGTTGCAGAAGCAGCTGAAAAACAAAGCAGAATTACAATTTACAAACAAAAGAATGAAGGGATCGAGGCCATCCACATGAACTAAGGCGCGTTGGGAATGCGCCGGCATTTAAATTAATGATTTCAGTCGACCTCTTGGAAGCATGCACAGGGTGAAGCTGAAAATTCAAACACAACCATAACAAAAAGGTGAACTGCTTAGTAGCGCATCAACGCTGTCAACGCTAACACACAATACTGTACCTGTAAATCTACCTTTGAATGCCAGTTTTAGAATGAGGTAGATAGAGAAATATATAAACAAATTTGCTAAAGGCGTATTTAGGCCTTCTTTTTTACATAGCATTCGTGATAAACAGAACTACATATGAGCCATGGAACAAACTTTCATTGGAGTGCACAATGCAAAATTCTTAGGAAATGGTTTCTTACTATACCTTAGCGCCATACAACATGGAATGCAGCAAGTTTACGCGTAAGCGGGAGTGAAACGGTACCTCAGGCGCCGCCCGCTGCTCGCTAGTCGGAAAACTGTTCCTGAACACGAGCGCCGATCGGCGTACCGCATACAAAGTCGGCACGTGACCCTGCTGTGCGGTGACATTCATGGCCGGCCAACCTCTGCCGGCTGCGGGCCGGTTCGAGCCTGCACGGCCAAACAAACACTGTTACGTAGTCTCCCGTATTGCCGAATGCGGCCAAGCGCCGACTTACACTCGGCAGGGCACCTTTCCATAAATTGCCAAAAGCGACCAAGTGCCGTCTTGCTTATGGCAGGAACTGCGCATTAACAACATTCGCCGTGTGGGCAGTGAAAAACTGTGGCTACACCTCATACCAATCAGAGGTCAGCGACGCTTTGCTATTTTAGTAGTAAACAGGCTGCAAACAACATAAACATTAGTAAATCATTAACATTTCAAAGCAAGAGTTCCATTTCCCATTCAAATCAACACATCAAATACATTTATGCACTCAATTTCATTAATATATTGTTTGGTTCAGGAACCAACAATAAAACAATACATGGCTCAGGTTTTACTGACGTAATGAGAAACAATATTATTTTAGTCTTCAATAAACTGATCTATTGAAATAAATAACATACTTTTCGGCAAGGAAAAAATTAAAAATACTATTTACCAGCACCTATATACAAATTTGATATTCTGTAACGA
Organism: Teleogryllus oceanicus; assembly: GCA_964035755.1. NCBI lineage: Eukaryota > Metazoa > Arthropoda > Insecta > Orthoptera > Gryllidae > Teleogryllus > Teleogryllus oceanicus. The sequence continues at coordinate 354,271,903 of CAXIVR010000001.1, read as the reverse complement.
CTCTGAAGACCGGGCTCTATGAAAAATTAACAAAACTCATCACTGGACATGTGGAAATAACAAGAGAGCGGAAAGCATACAAAGAAAGAACAAAGAAATGACTTTGTGCAAAAGAGAAAGAACAAGAGGGCAGGCTTTGTACAATAGAAGAACAAGGCAAACTTTGCTCAAAGAGAAAGAACAAGAGAGCAGGCTTTATACAAAGAGAAGAACAAAGGAGAGCGAGCCTTGTGCGCGAGAAGCGCACTTGCTATATAAAGGGAGTTGGTGAAACGGCCATGGAAGGAGAGGATGTAGCAATTAGGGAGAATGGATCGATAATTTGGAACCTCTTTTGCGAAATACGTAAGGAGTAACGCCTGCAGGGTGGCGACCCTCTTGACACCTGTGCGATGCCAGCGAACCCTGTGGGAGTCCGTCAGCACTGTATCTACTGCTCAAATGCCAGTTGAAAATATTTCAAATTGACCAAAAAACATCAAATCTAGGCTACAGGAGGTAGATAGGGTGTCCAAAAGTACAATTTGATGTAGATGCCAGTTTGATAGAAGAATCCAGTAGGACAAACGGTTCTCTTATAATAAACAAAAGCCTGTTTTGAAATGAGAAAAATTGTTGCATAAACATGAATTTTTCTCAGTCCTACTGAGGCAAAAACTTAGCTGTTACTAACAAAATCTCAGGTTTTCAAACTTCTCACTTGTGTGAGATCACAGTTCAACTGTAAAGTATTACCTTTAAGAAAAATTAAGGTTAAAAAATATTATTCCTTAATTTACCATACCAAGCCACAATTATATGAATAAACACTTATAAATAATGGATGTGTTTTCTTCTCATGGTCTTCTGGGATGATTGTTAAGCTTCACTGGAAAGGCTTCGCATCACAAAACACAGTGAGCGCTGGGCACTTAAATTTCCAAATTTAACACGGCGACCCACCCCTCGCTCCTCCCTGCCCTCAGCACAACCCCACAGCTGCGCCTCACGCGCGCCTCCCCGGCGCACGACGTATTAAATTTGACGTAAACCGCAACCCTCAGGTTATTATATGCATTATTCTTTATATACACATAGCGCATGTTTTATACAATTGTAGGTGCTGGAACGCGCGTCATTTATTAATTTAATAGAAATAGTTATATATTTCGTATTTATAATATCGTTAAATAATATAGTTCCATGGTACCGGAACGCCGTTCCGTCGCGTACCACCAGAAATCAAGACACACACACACGCACATTCCTTTTATACATATAACAAGCCCCCTCGTTACTTTGAAACTCGAGTTAACACAATTCGCCGTCACACTGACAAAACTTGTCCCGGTAAAGGGGTTGCGGTAATACTCGACATTTATAATACTCGGCTGACTGGAATTTTAATAATACGAATTCCGATTATTTCGGTCCCTTGGAATTCGTGTTAGTGATGGTTTACTGTATATATGAAATTATTGCATCCAACTGGTATAATAAGTGTTGCAATAATGTTTTGTACGTCATAATCTGCAAACTTCGAGATTTTAACGGAAATAAACGTTTTGGAGTCCCCTGATACCGAAAAAGTCGTTTTTTTTTAAAACGTCCGTCCGTCGGTTTGTCGTATGTGAACAAATCCTGGCGCCTCACTTTACGTACGATCTTTTCAAATTGAGAGCCTGTCCATCTGGCTGTAGTTGAAGCTTTGAAGTACAAGCATTCTTTCCAAATTTAGAATTTACTTTACATGAAGACCCCCGGACATTTTCAAAATTTTCTCAAAAACTGCTCCAAATATTTTCTTTAAATTTCTTGTAAGAATAGGGTAAAATATACTTATAAAGGTGACGTGGGGTCCATTTTCACGGTTAACTATGAATTTTCGAAAATTGCAAAAGTTTAAATTTTTGGGGGGTCTTCCTACAACTATAAAATTGACAGATTTTTCCTTCAAATGAATTATGTTACTCATAAATACTTCTTTCATTATGGTCATGTAGGCTTTTTTGACAATTTTAGTGTGTTTTGTTCTAAAGAGCGCCTAATATTTGCAATTTTTAAAAAATTACAAAAGCATGATTTTCTCAAAAACAGCTCCAAATTATTTCTTTCAATTTTTGGTAGGGTCCCACCAACTGATGGTGGGACCCTACCAAATGGTCTGATGAAATAAACGTCATATTACTCCTTTTTTCAAAAATTACAAATATGTAATTTTTTTAACTTGTCTCACGTCGGTAATATTTACATCGGAGGCGATTTCTTCACATATTTAGGAGTACATGTGCTTTGAATAATGTCAAATAAAGTTTCTCACAAACTGAAACAAATTTTCTGCAAAAATGAGCTCAAAATTTCGAACTTTCAGAAAAGCTCGAACACCGTTTTCTCAAAAATAGCGCCAAATTTTTTCTTCAAATTTACCCAATGGATAGTGCTAATTGCACTGTTTAATATGACGTAAAGTTCATTTTGACGTATTCTTTTGTTGTTGTTTTTTCAAAAATTACACAAATGTACTTTTTTAAATATCTCTCTCACTATTAATATGCTCATTTCCATCGATGTGTATACATTATTACATTTGTGAGTAGAATTGCTTTAAATGACTTCCAATGAAGTTTGTCGAAAACTCAATAGGTTCCTGTGAAAAAGGGCTTCAAATTTCGCATTTACAGTAATGCTTAATCACCATTTTCTTAAAAACGGCTTCAAAATTTTCAATCAAAATTTCTGTTTAGAATTAGGTTTCACTCTTTTTAATATTCTTGAAGTCATATTTCGTTCTACTCTTAGAAACCGAAATGTTGAAAAAATGTCAAAATGTACTTTGGGTGACGATAGATGGCAGCTGGCCAGTGAATGGAGCAAGAGCTTAAGCCAGTCCACACCAAGGAAATTAGAAAAATTTTGTACGGGGGAGTTTGTGCCATTATGTGGCAACTCTAGTTACTTTCTCGTATACATACGTATATGCGGAGTAATATACGTAATATAGAGAAAGTTATGTAATACTACGGAAAATCGATTTCGAGATTTCAACGAAAACTCAATAATTGTTTTGTTAAAATGAGCTGAAAATTCCGCATTTTTAGAAACGCTCAAACGCATTTTTTCCAAATTTTTTCTTCAAACTTTTCCAATGGATTGTACTAATTACACTGTTAAATATGACGTGAAGTTAATTTTGGTATTCTTTTGTTTTTTCAAAAAATTACACAAATGTATTTTTTTAAATATATCTCACGTCGTTAATAGGCACATTTTCACCGATTTGTTTACATTATTGCAATTGTGGGTGAAAGTGCTTCAAATGGCTTTAAATGAAGGTTTTCGAAAACTCAATAAATTCCTGTGAAAATGTGCTTCAAATTTCACATTTACAATAACGCTTAACGCCATTTTCTTAAAAAATTTAAAATAATTTTAAATAAATAAATAATTTTTCAATGAAGATTGCAATTTAAGCGTTCTTAAGCATTAAGTATTTAAGGTTTTAGCATTCTTTAACATCACTATTAGGGAACCGAAAAGTTGAGTAAATGTCAAAAAAGTACTGTGGGCGGCGATAGATGGCAGCTGGCAAGAGGAAGGGGGCAAGACCGTAAATCCGGTCCACACCAAGGAAATTAGAAAACTTTTCCATGAGAAAGTCTGTGCCACTCTGTGACCCACTATTTTGTAACTAAACCTCAACGGTCGAAAAAAAATGGAATGAAATTCACAATTTGTGTTTTAAGAGGAACTTTTGAGATTTTGTTTCGAGCCTATTCCACTTTCTAAGGCGGTAAAAATATTTTTGTTTTCATTTTTTTTTAATTTAAATTTTTTTTTTTTTAAAATTTGTTTCATTTATTTACTAATATGTGTTAAATATTTTTAGAAGAATTTTAAATGCTGTGACGTGGGCTAAGACATCTTTCAAAATCTGACTTTTAGATTAGAGTTACAGTGTAAACTATTCATATGTTATTTGGTTTTAGGGAACTTTTTACCATCGTATCCGGGGGGATCCTTTATACATCTTCACAAACATCACAGGTCTTCCCTTATTACCTGAATAATTATAAGCGAGCATATTGCAATAAAAGTTCACTGTGCAGTATGTGACTGTCAAAAGTTGATTGTGCAGTATGTGACTGGGTGTAAGTTTGTGAAAAAGATCTTAACGAAACCATGAGCAATTTTATTGGTTTGCGCAGCATAATGTTCCAGTTGATGTACAGAATTAATTATATTTTGGTATACCCATTTTAGGTGTGCTGAACGAGATGATTCTGAAAAACGGTGCTCTCCCAAGCGCAGGTATGTATCAGTGCGTTTGTGAAAATGGATTATTTTTGCTTTTAGGAGAGAAGAGAAATGAAATCTGTAGATGTGGCTCACCTGGTGAAACATGAGTAGAACCATTTTTTCTAATCTTCTAGAATTCAGTGGGAAATATAGTTCTTTAAATTATCGTTCTCCGTGTTGCGGCAGGAAGGATTATTCCATCACGAAGAACATGATGAGGGATAAGAGCCCAATTTTATATCTGATTTACACTTGAAAATAGATTTTATTGCATTGGAGCGAATATTTTTTGTTAACAATCCTTGCAAAAAAACTCATTTTTTTTCTTTATTCAAAATTTAACTAGTATGTGGTTTAGTGTAAGAGATCACAGAATTATGAAAACGTGAACAGAATTCACTTCTCGCCGTAGCAGGTCACACAGTTTTTAACGTAAAATAAAAATTATATTTACTAGTTTTTTATGATGGATATGATGGTTAATTTGCAATTCCTGGCCCTCTAAGATGAAAACTGAATGTCTTTACGCACGTCAGCCTTCCCGCCCGTATTGCTTATGGGAGGCCGCGCCTTCCGTTGGGCACTTGGGTTTCTGTCCCCCCCCCTCCAGGTCTTTCGCTTGCCCATCTTGGCGCACACGGATATGTGCATACTGCTGCTGGGCAATTCTTTTGTAATATTGAAGTTTACGTTAAAGTAACTTAAACACTCGTACCGTTTCAGAAAAACTGGACAATTGCAATTTTCGAAATTTTAGGCATGATTAGTTTCCTTTGGGAAATAGATCCTGGAAACAATGGACGTAGAAATAGTTTTCGTTAGAGGTTAGTTTTTTGATGATACATCGAAGAATGATGTCACTGGTAACATTTGCGTTAGATTACCGAACCACATCTTGAGGCTTCACAATGGAATTGACGGTTGAAAACAATTGTTGCAAAATGGTACTTTAGACTTAGCTGTAGTTTTGGATGAAATGAGTGAAGTGCATGAAATGCCGGTAGAGCGTCAGGACGCAGAAAGAAACGAATTGCATTTATTCTACGGACATAATTAATTTAGGAGGGGGCAATATTACCGTACCCAATGAGAATATTTCAAAATGATATCCATGAACTATTCAAAAGTAACTGAAAATTGGAAATTAGATTTTGTTGTATCCATTTTTAAAAGTGTTGACAAAACTGTACTAGATAATAAAAGTATTACGTCTTACGTCAGTGGTCTACAAACGTATGGAGCATCTAGTTGCGAGTTATATTAAGCAATAAAGGCAAATTAAAAAAGTCTGTGCATCACGGTCAACACGGTTTCACGAGTGGTTAACTCATGCGGAAGTCTGGTAATTACGCAATTCATGCGAAAGTCAGGTAGTCACGTTATTTCAGGATCTAGCAGATGAAATTGACGCGGGCGAGAGAGTAGACGCAGTAGTTATAGAATTTACCAAAGCGTTCGATATGGTTCCACATGATCGACGTGTACAGAAATTAATGAATTCACGCATCGGTCCCAGTGTGGTAGCGTGGATTAGCGAATTTCTGTTAGGTAGTCCGAATTCGGCAATCTTTCGGGGCAAGCATTACGTCACGAATACCCCAGGGGAGTGTCATTGGGCCTCCTATCCTCAAGCGAGGCCCTTCGCCAAGGGCAAATTAATTTCTTAAATCAGTTTGTCTCTACCTTGTTGAATTTCCCCACTATTCACAACCAGGGGCATCATTTACAACAGGAGCACCCAGAGAAAAAGAAACCTCAGGCAGTAGATCTTCGGGGGGCCCTTATTTCGAACGTAAATCGCCCATACATACAGAGAATGCATTTATCCAAGGAACAGAAATAGCTTATGGCGATTAATTTGAATTGGAAATAAATTCATCGTTTCTTTGTTTTGGATGAAAAAATATTTATGAGTTCCAGAAACTCCTCCCCATCTCTACACCATAAGAGTTCAGTGATGATTAAAAGTTCTTACAAAGCATGGTTAACAACATATGGAAACTAGACATTTTCTCTCCCATCGTGGAGGAAAAGAATTTGGATCGGTAAACTACAGCTTTGATTATTACTTTCTCGCTACGGAGTGGAGAGAAAGTTATGTAATGTTGCACAAAATCTGCGAATTTTCGGCAAAAGAACTCATATTACAGGGCCCTAGTAACGAAAATGGGGATAAATGCACTTTCTCAATTCGAAAAGTCGAATGAAGCAAAACGTCCGACCGACAACCATAGAAGTTAAACCGTGCAGTCGATTTTCTCTGAAATTGATATTCCACAATCGATCAGGCTGATGTCGGGGCCCCTTGAATTTGAAACCGATATTTTAGTTTTGAGGGGTACTTTACTTGATGCCCCTGCGACCTTTTCCAATGTTTCAAAAAAATTATTTCATCGTTTTTTATTAACTTTTGTAGTTGGATAGTGTAAAGGTCGTTTAAGCGACTGGTGCAGGTCTGATGTTCGTTTAAAAGCCTGATTTTTAGAAAATTGCAAACCCAACTACTCAAAAGTTCAAAAAATTTCCGCGCCTTCCTACGAGTAAAATATTAAAGAAAGAGATTTTTTTCCTTAATAAAATCAGTTCGTTAAAGATAAATTTTGATGTAATTTTGCGTGAAAATACGGGCGGGAAAGTACGTGCTGTTTTATCTCCACTAGTTTTCTGTTGCTAACAAAATGGTAACTCATACCGCTCTGCTCCTGCCACCACTAGCAAAAAGAGAGCTCAATGAAGCTATATTTATATTCAGGAGGAAAACAATGGGCCATCGTAGCATTTGGCTCAATGGGTCAGAAAAATAGAAGGTGAAGGCACATTGTTACAGTCGCTTAAAATGTTTTTAAAGTTAATACAAGACAAATGAATAATTATATATAGTGAAATACTATTTTTATGGTCAGTTTCGTGTGATGATAACCGCTCTTGTCAGAATTTTAACCAGGGTCTTTAGGGCATCGGGTATATGGGTTCGTCCCTCTTTTTTTCTACCGCGTGAAAAGCTGTACGCTCTGTGGTAGACACTCATGATTATTAAATATTTGTTTTAACACTTTAATTGCACAAGGTGGGAGAATGGTTTTATGATCTGCTGCCCAGCTGTCGAAAAAATCTTAAAAAATTCATAACAATTTGTTGTAAGCGTTTTGAGATTTTTTTTCTCAGTCTGTTCCAGGATTCTAAGTCACAGTAAAAACATTTTTTTTTTCAAAATACAATTTTGTGTTTGAATTTGGACGTGAAGAAATATCAAAAAAAATTCTGATAGTACAAAGTGTTTTCTTATTTATCATATTTTTTTCTGTATTGTTTTCTGTCAGATTAAATAGTGATACGTTGACAAAAAATAAAATTGAAAAAACACATTTTGGGCTGTAGAGCGGTGTGAGTTCTGGGTTGGGGACTAAGAAACCGTTCAAAAAAATTATTTTTGTTAGAATTATAGTGTAACTACTCATTTTTCATTTGGTTTAGGGGAACTTTTTACCATCTTATACGGGGGTACCCTTTAGAGCTGATTTACCCTTGAATATAAATTTTATTACATCGGAGCGAATATTTTTTTGTTAACTATCCTTGCAAAAAACTCTCATTTCTTTCTGTATTTACAATTCAAGTAGTATATGGATGGGGGGGGTAGGGATCACGCAATTATGAATACGTCCCAAGAATTCACTTCTCCCCGTAGCAAGTCACTCAGTTTTTAACTTTTTTGACGTAAAATTTAAAAAAAAAACAGAATATACTACATAGTGTGTCTAAAGCGCCTCCATCCTTGCAGCAAATTGAAGGTTTTTTTTTTTAGTCAAAGTAGTGCCTTCTGGAGAAACAGAGTATTCTAGTATTCCGTTTAGCACTGCTTAAGGCCGGGTGGGCGTTGGCCACGCGTAATAAATCCTCTTCCTCTGTGTTTCACGACCAAAAACCAATAATTGAAAAACGAAATCACAATACGTAAGGAGAACGAAGTGAGAAACTTGAAAGACACGAGAAAGTGAAAAATACTATAGAAGCGTCCTGGAACGATTATTGTCATAAGTAGGGAACGGAATTTATTGTAATAAAAAAGCAAAGTGTGTGTGTGTGTGTGTGTGTGTGTATGTATATATATATATATATATATATATATATATATATATATATATATATATATATATATATATATATATATATATTCTAAAATCTGTAAGAGAACATTGAAAATATCTGAAATAAAAATTCAGTATATTTAAAATTCCTTTCTTTACGCGAGCACTTCCGAGCAGAGTACGTTGCCGATCAGATCTTAACATTGATTCAGAGAGGCTGAAAGAATGTTCATCTACAGAAGCAATTACTCGCTAGTTTCATCCGAAATATATAATACTTTCGTAGTATATACAATGTTGTTTACGAGGAGCTGACGCTCGAGTGAATTGTACCGTGTAACCTGTGATAGAAAAACGGGGTAAAGGGAGCATACACCCCCCTCTACTCCAGGAAAGCGATAAGACTGAAGCGATCTGAAAAATGAGGGTTTGAGTGACACGGGGTTGAAGTTCCTTCTGCTTCACATACATCCGCTTTTCCTTGATCCCGACTACAAGGTTTCGAAGAAGCAGAAGGAGGTGGGGGATAAGTCTGACAATTAATGGCGAAGATCCGGCTTTAATACAAGCGCATTGTGTGGTTCGTAATAATTTCAGTAACAAAGTTAGTTTTCAAGTAAAATAGATTCCGAACTCGCATGTGAAATGTTCATTTTTGACTTATAAATATATTAAAATGTAACGTAGTATGTGGCAATAGATAAAATATGTAAATATGTAATTATACCAAAATATGTAAAATTAAAATGGTTTGAATTCGTTTAGAATGTCGTGTTAAGTCCAAAAATTATTAGTGAATGCAGCTATCTTGTCCTTGTAAAAATACGTATTTACATGAAAATTCGTTCCCTAGTCATAAGAATGGAAGCTGTTGAAATATTATTGTAGTTAGCATAACACTTAAAAGAGAATATTATTGAAATAAGCAAACAAGCAGATCACAAGTAAGACAGTAAACTTGAAAAATTATGTTTTTGTGGTTTGATGACTACTATTTTTACAGTTATATGCCGTACATACTGAAGGCATTGTGAACATTCTTCTAACCACTAATATAATTTAAATACAGATAAACGAAAAGACAACAATATAGAAATGTGATCCGATACAAGCAAAACGTCGATTCAATAATTCCATTCTTTACGCCATCAGGCCGTTGCCTAACCTGTCACATAATAAACAAAATTTAGTGTTTAATTTAGTTATTAGGATATTCTATTTGAGATTTAACTGAATTGAGAGACAAATTCTGTTACCTTTACATCAGCCAATTGCATATTACTCCTTTTTGCAATGGCGCATGGGATGGTCGGTTTCAAACGTAAAATGCATTAAAACTGTTTTTCCGTTGTAAACAATTAATTTAATATTACGAAACTAATTTGAAAATTGTAAAATTGTACTATTTATTGTTTCTTTGTTCCAATGAACATTCGTGTCATCAGCAAACAGAACTGTTCTTCCGCTCCTAAGGCACGAGGTCATATCGTTTACGTACAAGAGAAAGAGAATTGGGCACAAGATCGAACCCTACGGGACCCCATACTCAATTGACAAAGAAGTGAAAAGATGAGTAAATATTGCTCTTTCGTATCAGTACGATATTTCTGCCATTTGCATCAATATTTAAGGTACGAGGATACCCAATCCAGGGCAGTACCACGAATTCCATATGAAAGTAATTTTGAAGTGTTGGAATGGTGAAGTGTTGGCTCGTTTCATGATGTTTTACATTTCGTTTCCAAATTCTTGAAGTCTGCATTTTCAGTACATAAAACTTGATTTCGTCACATGTGTTTTGTCATCTACAGGTTAATGGCGATGTGAGCATTATTCTCGTCGTGCATACATGTTTCTTGTGTAGTAAAATATTCTTGTGTAATGTTTCTCTTTTTTCTCTTTGTATGTGCTGTCATCATGCAGGAGATTATTTGATTAAAGACTGCAGATAAGATTTATAACCAGTGGTAATTTATGATTGAAGAACACCAAATGATATTTTCTACAGGTTGTAAGTTAATGATAGCCCTCATTTTCCCCCAAAATGTATGCAATTCTTATCTTGCAAGATTTGCATGAATAATATGTGTGATAGAAGAAATTGTGATTGATCCATTAGTTGGTGCTGTTCTAAAAAATAATTTCAGTATGCATTTCCAATACTAACTTACGCTTGAAATTATTTTTCATTTTGCATTTAAAGTTTGAAAATAAATCGTGCTCACAAATGCTTAATTATAATTGTTGAAGTAATAGTATATTGTGCAGTTTTTTGCTGTAAACTACCAATTAAAAATAGCTTTTTTCAATGATCTCTAGCAAAATCCGGATGGCATACAATATGAATTATGTAATGATCCAGAATCCACATTTATTGTGGACTCTCTCTTAGACAGAGTTTATTTTATGAAATTTATTTTAAATGTAGTTTATTTACTTTTATCCTAGAGGATTTTTATTCATTATCAGGGGCGCACAGTGAAATGAAGAGGCCGGGGCAGTACATCCATGGGGCCCCTTTTATCAAACCAAATTTCCGCCCCAGAGCCAAATGCATAAACAGAACTCATTTCTCCATGCAACAGAAGTAACCTTCAGAGGTTAATTTTAATAAGTACATTCATTGAATGGGAGAAAAAAAATCGTCTTGGTGCAAGATTCCCCATCCTGCCTCACCTCTTCTGAGCGCTCCTGCTGACTGTGTAACGGAAATTTAAACATGCCAGTTTTTGTGTTAATTGCACACATATCAAGTGCGTTTGTCTGAAGTGACAATTATTATATAATACAAATATGGTAATATTTATGTCCTTTAGACATACCCGATGTTTAAGGATGACATGTTCTGTGTAGAGATATTTCACGTGAGAGAATGAAAATGATTTCATTGTATCCTCTCGTATAAATCCAGTGCATTATTTTCTATCGCTATTTTTGAGTCTGAAAGATCTGAAGTTTCTCCAAAATAGTATTTAGTATATTTATGTAATTTTTATAATTTAGAAATTGAATGATGTTTAAATGATGACATTTAGATGACGTTTTCATTTTTCTAAAGACTTTAACAAAAGAATTGGAAGAGGTGAAGGATCTTATCACCCGCACACAAAAAAACTTTTCTCAAGTGTACATAATGTACGCATTGTAATGTATTTTAATTGTTGGTGTTTTTAACAGTATTTGAAGTTGAAAGCGTAAGCTCCTGCGGCCAGAGTCGGGATCTATTTGGCTCTCCTGGAGGCGCCGCGTCCTAGGCCATCATGCTTCCCTCGCGGCGAACATTTCGGCATCTGTCACTAGGACGCGTCTCCCGGACAGCCAAGTAGATCGTATTGCAAGTTTCTATTATTGTTTTAAACAAGTCAAACACAAAAAAGTAAGTACGCAGCAAACTTTTTATCTGTTCGATTTGCAGACCACCTCAGAACCAAAATAAATTATCTACATTAGAACACAGTAAGGAATTCAAAACGCAACAAATGCTATAAAGGTGACAATGCAGATAAAACATTTGCCATTTATATATTGTGTTTGACCTGCTGAAATCAATAACAAAAACTTCAAATAATTTATATATAGGTGCCACAACTATTACAACATACTTTAACAGTGTTTTTATTCCATTTATTACTTAGCAAATAACTGTTTTTTCTACACTGTGTATTGGATTTAATTAATATCAGACTGTTTTAATTTAATTTATGATTTTGTCAGTTTGATTTTGTAATTTTTTTTTTATTTTTATTGCTTGAAAAAATTTTATTTTTAAATATTGTCTACTTTTAATGTGTGTTTGGTATATTATATGTACATTCCAATTCATTTCCTTTTGTTGCCGATTTTGACAATTCTTGAGAACTGTCCACATCGGTTAGTCACATAATAATGGAGTCTAACTTCTTGGCTGCCATCCAGGCTACTGAGTATTATACTGTTGGCATAACAACAATTCTTTAGCGACATTTAATTGAATACAGTTAATTTGTAGTTTTCTGTTATAACCTTTTTTTATCCTTTCAAAATTTCTTGCTATTGGACACAGTTATGATAATTATAATTTCTCACTTACATAAATGTGGATTGTGTATGGATTTCATGTGAATTTTCGCCGGCCTCTTGAAATGGATTGCTGGGTGGGAAATTTTTTAAACGAATTAATTTTGAAAGAATGTTCTTTATCAAGTAAGACATCGAATCACTTATTGTATTTTATTACTTGTTCATTGGATCTAAAGGTTTATTTCCATACAGATTGCATTCGAAAATATTGTTCGTTTTTGGCAACTATTCCATTGAATGCATGTGCTTAGTAATAAAGAAACAGCACTGAAAGTGCAGTCTTAAAGGAAAGTATTATATTCATAATTTAATTCCATAATGGTAAGTGCTGATAACTAGAAATTTTGGATATTCTTTGTCAAACAGAAAAAAGTTCCTATCAAGAAAGGTTTTCGTACTTATCCAGAAAAACGGCACAAAAAAATTCAAAAGGAATGAAACCCAAAATAGAAGTATTTTGACATAAACTAAATATGTTACTGTTCTGTTCACCACGATATCACAGAATGCGAATCGCATAAATCCTGTAATAGCAGCAGCTCCATCGCAAAACATACTACTGTACGGACTGTTTCAGTCATACTAGTTGACATTTGCTGTGTACCTATTGATTGTTATTGATACAAACTTGTTCGACGAACCCATGATGAAAAGACAAAATGGAAGGACCGAGAAGAAATGCGTGTTTATTGTTCCCATTTTGATGCACCTACATTAGCTTTCAAATTCGCCGTTTGCATGCTGGTGGAATGCCGAACTATGGGAATCACAAACACACGAATCAAACTGTATCTGATGTAAATAAACTTGCTTAGTTCAGAATTCAGCCGAGTCAATTATATTTTTGGTCTACTCAGCGCCTTCTGGAGAAACAAAGCCTGGCGACGACAGCCATGTTTCCAATGACGTCAACGTAATTCATTTTATAATAAAAAAGATAAAACTAGGGTCTATCACTGCTTTTGGAATGCGCATATGCGTTTTTGAAATCAGGTGTGCCTGCAAATAACAAGAAAACTTGCGCGAGCTATATTTCAGTAACGTTGAGGAAACTTCTTCAAACAGTGGGTTGGCCGAAATATTACTGTTGAGTTGTTGGGCAATATATTGTAATTAGATTTCAGAAAGTAATACGTGTGCGCTGAAATATATTTTAGCAAACTACAGAACACTAAGAACTCTGCAGAATATCTAGCACACAAGCGGACATTAAGAAGACCCACTTATTCTTTTAAAAATTACTACCTCATTTTTTCTGACAAAACTCCGTTAACTGATCTAAATATGTCTGCCGCGAAGGTAGTTAAATCTTGAGCATTATGAGTAATGCCCAATTCATCACCGTAACTTGAGTGTCATTCATTTACAATATTAATGTAAATCATTCGTATTACCAGCTTTTCTTGGTAATACCTTAATATTTTCTTACTAATGCACGCCTATAATGGATAAAAACACAATTTATCGTCAACCTTGACAGAGCATATTATTAGGGACTGTGGTTCTTTTATCAGTATAGAATATACCGAGGATCCTTTAATTAACACTGTCCACTATGGACAGTGTTAATTAAAGGATCACACTGTATATACACTGTGTGTAATAACCAAAGTGCCTTGTAACACGTTTTTACAAGTTAAGCCACAAATAAATTATTTGTTTATAGTATTGGCCCTAATCTTATCACTACAGTGTTACATGAACTACTCAGAAACTACAAGTACAATTTGTACTTGCGAAGTGGGAATTTCTATCATTTATAGCACAAAATCATACAAAAACGCAACGGACCAAGACATTGAACATACAGAGATCACTTCGTGTGGCTACTCGTGCATCACAAAATCGTTTCCAGGCTTCAGTATTCCATAGGGCGCTGATCTATTTCAAGCAAATAAATAGGTTCTGGTGGGTTTGGAGATTCAACTTTGTTTCAACCAGTAATTAAAAACATTAATTATCTCAAATTCGTATCAAATGTTATTTTCTCTCTCCCTTACTCTGTCTCCAAGTAACTGATTTTCCATGAGCTGTTTGTTTGCCACATTATTTGTAAAAATTCACCCTGCTGTTAGGAATGATTAACAATTGTTTTCTAATGCCAAAACTCACATTATAATAATTATTTATGTATTTAGAGCACAGAATAAATACTACACAGAAAGGAAAGTATAGGGCGGCTCCTTTAATCTTCAGTGACCCACCACGCAGCGCGGACCGCCATCTTGAAACTGCAACGGAACCCCAAGAGTCGGCTCAAACGCCATTTTCTCAAAAACGGTTCCAATGTTTTCTTCTAACTTTTCCAATGGGTAGTGCTAATTGCACTGCTTATTATGACATAAAACTCATTTTGGTGTATTGTTTTTTTGTTTGTTTTTTTTTTTTTTTTTTTTTTTTTTTTAAATACACATTTAATTTTTTAAAATCTCTTTCACGCTTTTAATATGCATATTTCCAGAGATTTGTGAACACTATTGCATTTGTGAGTTAAAGTGCTTTACATGACTTTAAGTAAAGTTTTCAGAAAACTCAAAAATTTTCTGTGAAAAAGAGATTTAATTTCACATTTTTACTCACGATTAAACAATATTTTCTTAAATGCACCTCCAAATTAATTAATGAAAATTGTCATTTAGAACGGTTTTATTCTTCTTAAAGAAACATTTCGGTTCTATTATTAGGATTATAGGAATTGAGAAAATAAAAAAAAAATACTTTGGTTGGAGGTAGATGGCAGCTGGATAGAGTATGTGACAAGTCCGATAAACTAGCCCAGACCAAAGAAAATAGAAAACTAATACGAGAAAGTCTGTGCCATTCTGTAGTACTACCAGTTATGTATTTATAATTCTTTACTTTTTTGTCTCTATTTTTTAATAATATTTGTCTATGTGCGATATTAACATTGCCTTTCCGAAGCAAATGTACCCTCGGGGTACGTATGTTTTGCTAGTTATACACACACACACACACACCGAATAGTGAAACGGAAATAAAAGGCACCTTCACCACCGTCCACCACTCAACAAATGCCGGGTCGTACAGCTGCTTACGCACTTCCAATATGGCGACCATGCGTATCATATCGGCGCACGGATTGAGGATAGCTTTCCCTTCTATGTAGTACCTATTCTGTGTTTAGGGCGTTAAGTAGATGTTTTTGCTCCTCAGGCGACTTGCAAGTGTCGGGCCAGACGCCCTCGCAATTGATAGTTGCCCTCGGAGCAGAAAACGGTGCGACCGTGGTGCACAGAAATCTTTATGGTTTACTAGTTCATTGCTGACCCAAACCAGAATACGGAACATTGTTAAATTTCTCTTGCAACAAATGACGTTAAAGTAATATTGCATAATCGCAGTTTGATTTGTTCGTACAAAGTGAAAGACTGTTGTAAAGTTCCTGCAGAAATTCTCGAAAAAGCCTACAAAACTCCGGACAACTGTTTCCAGTTACATATCGAGAAATTTACGGAAAATAACAGTGAGAATTTGGTTGATGTACTTATTATGTTATTTGCATTTTTGCTTGAGAAAAGGTGTTTCCAGGTATCAGTGTCTTGATACGTGACAACCCCTTTTCTGAAATTATTAGAAGGCGATATTGTTCATTATTTAGATTTCATTGCATAAAAGAACATTTCGGGAATGTTAGCCGATGTGCTTTCTACATCTATTACTACTGGTAGTAGTGCTACTTAAGAAGCATGTGTGTTTCCGAAACATACGATATGTAACAGTGAAATAAGAGTGATGGGAATTAACGATTGCATTCCAAAATTGCAATTTTCATATTTCGACAACATAATATTTTTAAGATTTATTTTTCTTATTTGGTCGTTATACCGTTTATTTATGTTTGATATATTGATCGTTATACCATTTATTTATCTGTGTAATAAATCAAATTCATAAAAAATATGTAAATTTTTGTGTTAGTAGCGGAGCGTACATATAGCATTAAAAACGCCCGCGCTGGCATAGAGAATCCGAATGGCTCGCAAGAGTATTAATACCATTACCTGTTTTGTTTCAGGTCCATAAACACACAGTAATAAACTAGTAAACCTTAAAATGTATTAGTGTAAGCTGGAGGACATATTTTTGATTGGCAAGGATCTTTCAAAATGTCAATTACGTTCAACTTAATTAGTGTAATTTTATATTTTTATTGTAAACCTAAACTTATATGATCTCTTATCAGTGTGGTTTTATATTGTTAGTTTTTTTTGTGTAAAAATATTTAATGTTTGTTATGAATATTTGAAGATTATTTTTTGTTTGTGAAAAGCTAGCAAAAGGAATATGATGGAAGCAATATTTTGCTGGTAAATCTACCATGCACCCATTTATATCCCCTTTACCATTTTGAGAAAAATCTTTTGTAGGACATAAACGTTGAGTGCCATGTTAATGGATGATCTCAAAATATATTTTTAATATTTACTTGTTTACCACTATAAGATCTCAGAACAGGCTACTGTGAGACTGTTTGTGCCAATTTTGAACTTCTCTGGCAGATAAATATGTGAATCATAAGCTGTTCTAAATTGCCAGAATACTCCCCACTGTGGTGTGGGTTTTTATTTTATATTAACATGTGGATGAATATGGTGCACGTAATAATGGCTAAACTCTAATGCAAGTGTTCTTGGGGTTAATTTACCAACACAAAGAAATGTACATACGTGAATATATTGGTGCTGTTCGGAAATGGAAGTTAAATTATATGCATTTTACAGACGATTCCGATTCTAGTGAACTTGAGGGGACTAACATGGTTGGTTCACTATAACCGATGATCTCAAAATTAAATGGAATTTCTCCACAATTGATTTTATGAATAATACAGCAAAATTCATTAACAGCGCGAACTGAAAATTTCAATATCTTTATTTCTACGTTTAAGAAAGCAATTATTTTCAATTGTTTGCTTCCTACATTAGATCCTTCTCCAGAGTTCGTGTTCTCTCCATACTTGATTCTGCATTGTCCTCTGACTCGAAGTATCGTAATGCAGTCATCGCACGTTTCAATGCCTCTTGCACGGGTGGAACAAGAACTCTCTCCGAAGGCCCGAATCGCCTAATAACATACGAGATACAATTAATTTACAGCATTTCTTTCCTACGTTCACTATATCCGAGGTTCAGGTTCACTGTAACCGAATCTTCTGATGTTTATTTGTAATGTAAGTGAAATGGGACCAGTTACTTAAGTTTTCTATAACCGAGGGTTCACTATATCCGAGTTCACTATGACCGGAGTCGACTGTAATTTCTTTGTATCCTATGTACGTCAAGAATGCAGCTAATTCTCGTAGATGACAAGGTAAAGTTCGTGTGAAACATTTTGTTACAACTTGATGTATTAATTTGTTTTTAAAGAAAAACAAAAGTTTGTGAATTTATTACATGCATTTTTTCTTTCATTTGAAACTCACTTCAGAACATAAAGTAAATTCCAGAGGCAGCCTTTCATCTAAACAAGTTATAGTTCTATCTTGGCTGTGGAATTCAAGACATGTTGAGTTCTGTGATGTTAAGAGTGCGTGATTTCCACATTAGATTGAAGTAACACAGGATTTGAATCAAACACGGTGTTATAGCTTGATCTCAAATGGTGCTATTTCTATTGTCGAAAAGCTCTTCATTTAGTGTACAACTTAAATGATCATCTAGCCATGGGTTTTCAATTATTTGTGTTTCCTCGTCTTGTTTTTGTTCACTTGCTCCAAAATATGTTTAATTGGATCATAAAATACAAATTTATTTTAGAAAAGGCTGCCCTCTGAGCTGGTGATGCAACAAAATATTTTCAGATCTCCTCCACTATGTGTTCATTAAATATCTATATATTTGAAATGTATTTTATCTCCAAGCACTGTTTGGTGCCTTCTTTCATCTGTAGATTGTAGATGTATTTGAGCTTCCTCCTACCTCAAGTCATGTATTAGATTTTACATTGAACAACATGATTGATTTTCATAACAAACAAAAATAAATTCTGTAATAATAGTGTATTGTTTTATAATAAAACTGTTATGGTGAACATGTATTCAACAGTTATTTGATTCCTGTAACCCATTTCTGAATTTTTAGCAACTCTTAAACGTACGTTACATCCCACAACAAAGTAATAACAACAATAATAACAACAATAACAATAACTACACGACAGTTACTCCACTGGCAGATCAATACCGCCCTCGAAGTTCCAAACACATGTGCCAAGTGGTACGAACACCCACCAAAACCGGTGACGAGCTTGTGTGTACAATATTGTACGACCAACAAATTCAAACTAATCGCACGATAGCGGTTAACAAACCGGCTATTGTTATCCGGGATTTAGAGAATAAGTACATCTACAAGTAGACATGATTATTCATGTCTCCCAGTTCGTTCAAAAGACTAGGAAGTGCATTGTTTGGAACAGACCACATTTTACGCAAAATGTAGTAGAGGCACCGATAGACCCTAGATCTGCCCCTTAGGAAACTCGTTGCAACCCAGAGTAGACTTTATAACCAACCGACTCATAACATCTTGTGAATTAAGGGAGTAATATAATGTCACAACACCAAGGTGACGTAATGAGGATGCTCATTAAATCTGACCGAAGAATGGCAACAGACATTGAAGAAGAAGCATATGCAAGACACTAGAATAACACAGACATTGAACTTCTGATGCTACTTGATATGTGTGGCATATGTTAAAGAAATCGTCGAGAAACCTCTCCTTTAACAATATTTAATAAGATTGGATAAGGTATCAATGGATAAGATCAATCGTTTATTTGGCTCAAAAGAGGAAGAATGAAGCCAAAATCGGTAGCAGTGTTAATAGCTGCTGAAGGCGTTCTAAACACTCAGGCGTTTAGAGCACATCATTATGATGAAGCGGTTCTGAAAACTTTCCAAGATAAATGCCTCTTCTGCCAGGAACAAGTAGAAACCATATCGTATCATCTTGTCCAATTCTAGCAGAGACCGAATACTTGAAAAGACACGATAGGCTCTGTAGTTACCTCCGCTGGAAGATTTGCAACGCCCTCAAAGTTCCAAACATACGCTCTCAAGTGGTTCGATCTCTCACCAAAACCGGTGACGTCTGTTGGACTGTGTCCAATATTGTACAACGAACAAATTCAAACTGATCACACGATAGTGGCAAACAAACCGGATATTGGTATCCGGAATTCGGATAAATAGTCGTATCTAATTGTAGATGTTGCTGTGCCGTGCGATCAAAATTAACCAAGGATGTAGAGAAACGTCTTTAAATACAAGCATTTGAAAATCAGCCGAATGTGGGCCGTAAAAGCAAAGGTCGTCCCGATAGTTATTGGAGCTCTGGGGATCGTTCCGCAAAATTTCTTTAAGAAACTGTCTAAACTCCCAGGTCATTCAATTGACTCAAGTAACAGACATTGCTGTGCCCAACAGCCCATAGTATTGTAGAGACACTGACAGCCCATAGACCGTCCCTTAGGAAGCAGGTTGCAATCCGGGGTAGATTTTATAAACAACCGAATAATATCATTAGTCGTGTAACTTCATTATAATAATAGCACGGCCTCCCGACTTTTGCCATACTGTGAGACTGCGCCGGCAAAGCCGTCGAGAGCAGTCTCTCTCTCTAGTGGAAGAGCGGACTAAGACGGAACCCTGGCCGCTAGACGCTGCCCCACCAGCTTCAGCTGCTGAGTCCTTCGGTGGCCTGTCCCGCAATGTGCCACCGGCAGCAACTTCCCACCGCCCGTGCGATAGTGGCAAGATTCCCTGCCACGGCCGGCTGCCGACCTGCGCTGTCGGCGTCACCTTCACCAACCGGGCCGTCGTACATAAAATTCTTATTTTCGTTCATTTTGTTTTCGTTAAATTTTATTTTTTTATTGTATACTTATTACAGTAGTTTATAGATTGTTCAAGTAGTTAGTGATTCAAAGTATCCTTGGTATTATAGACAATCATAGATAAAACATGAAACAGGGAGTCCGAAGCTTTCGGGAGTTATTGTCTGCTGTTGTAAACTGCTGCTACTACTACAAAACTACTACTACTAATAATAATAATATATATATATATATTTATATATATATATATATATATATATATATATATATATATATATATATGTGTGTGTATATATATATTGAGACGAGCTCGAATATACGCCCTGGTAACGGACCAGACCATTTATAAAAAAGTCCCAAAATACCGTCTTCGGCAGTTCGCTAATTTGAACGGGGCGCGAGAACCACGTCACTGTCTGACGTCAGCCGCGGCCGCGTCGAGCGAAACGCTTGTCCACGAATAAGAAATTCGAAAGATAAGCTTGGGAACGAGATCTTATGATTGGCCGGTATCCGAAAAACGAGGGAAGCCGACTGCAAGAAATGTTTGCCGTTGAAAGTTGAAGGATTCTCAGAAAAATCTCGGAGGAGGACGGATCGCTAGTCGCCAGCAGTGAACTTCACGCGAGATTTGTTTAATCTGAATACGAGAAGAGAACGAACATTGTACTCGTTTTTTGCTGATAACTCACAACGGAAAAGAAACGTGTATCAGTGAGAGTGAATTATGTGAATTCAGTGAGGGCTGAATCGGACTCTATTCCGGCGTACGCCGAACAATTTCTGCATCGCCGCTACGTCACATCACCGAAGCAAGGAGCCGAGGCGATAACCATTCCTGAAAACACCGCCAGAGAAGCATTTGTGTTGGGGAAGGACGACGGGCGCAGAGGCGAGGCCGAAGCACTTCCCGGCCGAGAAAATTGGTTCGGAGACGCAGCGGAAGGAGGGGCGGAGGATCGTGGAGGCCAGGCTACCCCGACGCGTCGCCAGCACGAGCCGTCGCGGCAAGCGCAGAGAGAGCCCCGGAGGTCGCGTAGAGCGCGATCGCCACGTCCCCGAACGCCGAGGCGCCAAGGCGCCGCTCGCAGCACTCGACTAGGCCAGTTCACGTAAAACCCCATTGGAGAAGCGTGAGTACCCGTGCGACAGACGGTTGCAGAAACGACAGAAATGTAATTGAACGATGCTAAACCACACTGTTTGTTTCTTAAAAGCTTTCAAGTATTAGGTATCTCAAGCCACATTTGTGAACGTTGATGTGTGGAACTCCTGAATGAAAGCCATGTTAAGAACAGAAATGATTAATTCAATTTAAACAAGTCACCCAATTAATTAAGTGTTAAAAAAAGGGGTGTTGTAAATAGTTTGATCAATTTTGCTTTGTGTCGAGTTTTGTTTAAGAAGTAGAGATTGAAGTGTATTATGGATTAAGAACCATTTGTCAGGAATGAAAGCAATTCAAAGTAGGAAGGTTCAACTTTGTATTCTTTGGGTCCTTAAGACCAAGGCATGCCTGCACCAAGTGGTGTATAAAGTACAATTCATTAAATGAATCGTTCGAAATACTTAATTATTGTGAAGAGAGGTAGCAATAATTGCTCCGAATATTCATTTCCGAGCACGAAGGTCACGTTCTGTACGTGATTGTGTGTTAAGGGCTATTTTTGTTGAATTTATGTGTGTTTTTTTTGTTTGTTTTTGTCATTCCTTGAGTATAGAATATACAGCCTTGTATGCCAGAGCCACAAGTGTTTTGCTTTGAGTATAAACCTGCCCGTGTTCCCCACCCAGGTGCATTTTCAGACATAAGCCTCATCCAGGCAATCGATTCGAAACAACTCGAGAGGTCTGTCGTCGGGACGGCAGTGGACTGTCGAACGACGCCGGTAACGCCCACGCGATCTCACACATCCTTAGGGCTAACGACTCCTTTTCGCAACAGAGTTGTATTATGCGCGGCACGTCGGAGGGAAGGCCACGACGTGTGTTCCGTTGCAATATATATATATATATATATATATTGTAACCGTCACGTATCTACCTAACTATTTCGTAGTACGCCGAATTACAGAAGTAAATCTGTTATTTACTTGTTTCGTGACGTGTGATTACACCGTCACACAAACCTGGGAAGACCTCAAATTATGGATAATTCCCTATCGGTGGTGGGTTCGTC
The DNA here is from genome assembly GCA_964035755.1 of Teleogryllus oceanicus. NCBI lineage: Eukaryota > Metazoa > Arthropoda > Insecta > Orthoptera > Gryllidae > Teleogryllus > Teleogryllus oceanicus. Next base: position 354,249,442 of record CAXIVR010000001.1, on the reverse strand, counting down.
TTGCTAACTAATATTCATTTAACAAACAAACACAATTTCATAGTTTTAAAGAACAAGTAACATATATTCTTTCCAATATGATCCTTCGTACACTCACGTTCACATATTCTCCCACGTGATTACTTTTCCTTTTGATTACACAATGGTAGCTAACTCCCTACCTAAACTGCAGTTTTCTGTAGAATATTAGTGACTCTGATCTACATTTACACGAAACAAACAGTAAATACGTATGTACACTTCTCAAAACAAATTATCTCTTAATGAAACCCACAATTCACAATTTAAATAACCATCCTGTAAAAAAATACATACAAACAATATACCAAAATTCACTAATACCTTTTCAATCTTAAATAATACTACACTCAATATTTACACTTAATATTCAGCTTCTGCGTGACCTCGCAGTGCAAAATTCTGTTTTACAAATTTTCCAGAAACAATTTAACAGCTTTCATTCATGTTCAAAACCTTTTTACATAGACAATTCCTCTTAAATGATTTCAAATAACATCAAGTCAATTATGTATGAATTTAGATAAAGAATTATACACAAGGACGACTTTTATCAATAAACATAAAAATTATTTAGATCTGATTTCTCTTACGACTGCAAAAATAAATTTACTGGTTATCAAGACTAATATTTAGTAAAACTTGTCCGATCAATGTCTGTTACTGAGGGAAGCTCATATTACAACGTTTTAATTTGTGCAATCATAATTTTTCTTTTTCTGTGACTCACGACCGGCGAATTCTCCAAGCTGGTCCGCGCTGAGTAGACGGCTGTCGAGCGACGTTCACGCCCCAAGGTCGTCGTTGTCCTGCGACGGTTCGTGCGCTGCCTACCGCGATGGAATCGGAGTATTTCCGTACGCCTTCTCCTCGTTGTACAGCCCAGTTAAACCACAGCTTACACGAAGGTGATGGTCGCGTTAGAATGCGAGTCCAAAACTCCAAATTATAACTTTGTTTTAGTGAAAGTTGAGCCAGTTGTTGAATAAACTATGCTTTTCGGAATTATCAAAATTCTCCAATAGAATTTTCGAAATGAAATCCATAAATAAAAATGAAATAGAATAAAAGTAGAATAAGTAACTGCTCAAAACTAAAACTGAAAAAGCTGTAACAAAGAAACAGAAACACGTCCTATGTTACAAAAATCTCTTCTATATTCCAGCAACGAGAATGTAGCAACGTGGTTTTATAAATTCATTTTAGTCCACTACCACTGTTATTCTTACATTCGTTGCATTACTTGTTTAATATTCCTATCGAATTTTACGTAATCTTGACATATCACAGTGATTAATCCCATGAAAAATACTTAGACAATTACCTTTTAATAAAGCTTCATTTCTGGTATTTTCCACGTGTCCCTCGTCGGTTGTGTGGTGGAATAGTACCCATCTAATCACTTCAGCGTCTCGATCCGGAAAGAAAGACAATCTCGTCCGAGTCAAGCCTCATGCCACATTCGCATTTCTACAAAAGTTCTGATTGGCTAGGGCGAAAGTACGTTCAGAAATTTGTTTCTAGGTAACGCCATCTCTTCGCTACTCTAGGAACTATTTGTAGGGCAAGATGTCGGGTATTGTCACTTCAATATTTCTTTTGTCATGAGTGTAGCCGATGACAAGCGGTTACAATATATATATATATATATATATAGTGTGTTTAGTTTTCTCAAGATTACATGACTAGCCATCGCGCAGCCCTTAGAGCTGATCTGCAGGCGCAAGCTCCTTTACCAACTCCTTACGTAGTTTGACGGTTGCTAATTAAACTCAACATTAAAAATTCAAGAAAAGAAAGTACTAAGAAAAAAATTAAATATACATTTTTGAGAACAACTATACAATAGCGTTCCTCTTGTGATGAGCCATACCGAAAAACCAAAAATTCAATTTAAATTAACTCTCATATAAATTATAAATTGTCGCCACATGGCCCAGAACCGAAGCAACGAAGCGGAAGAATCGCCGCGTTGGGAAAGAGAGTGCTCTATAGGAAAACATGTTGACAAGTTTCGACACAACCTTCCAAAACTTTCCAAAAGAGTACTCTCAAAAACACCTTTCCCCACGGTTTGTATAAATACGCGACGTGCAAAGCAACGAGCATTCAGTTAGTCTCCGTGCAGTGCGCCGCTCTTTTGTCGCCACCACCCCGGTCACCATGAACACCGACGCCGTCGCAGCATCCAACCTCCTCCAGGCCGAGATCGGGGCTATGGTAAGAGGCTGACGCCATCAGGAGCGCACCTCGATTCCTATCTCTCTCTCTCCCACTCTTCATTCTCTCTCTCCTTCTCCTCCTCTCTCAGCTCGGAATAAGATGGTAATGGGTAATGAAATTAAATATTTAATTCAAAAATGAACGATCTTTGCTCATTTCTCCTTCTCCCCCTTCCTCGACCACTCAGTTCATTAACGTGAAAACTCTCCTGCGTGAATTACGCTTAAACACTAGCATTCGCACAGGAAGGACATCACACTCTTAACTCTATACTTCCATTTAATGTTACATATTACAAAACCATATGTAGATATTACAGAAATCAATCACATCGTGTATGCAATCGGATCTCTGGTATCTCAGATAATTTTAGGACCAGCCAAAAATACCGACGGCCGGCAGCCAAACAGAGTAAACTGCCCCGTACCCCATTGGGCGAAAAGAATTATGAAACGGACAGCTGACACGGCGTGAAAAATCACTCTTAGCCGAAGCACCTTATAAATCCATGCACACCTCTAAAGTTCAACGGAAAATACTCTGTTTAACAAAATTCAAAATGACACAAGGTATCCGAAAAGCTAAAAGAGAAAATACAAGATGGGGATCAACGAATTAAATGTTACAATCGTAGAGTATATTTCAGTGTGCAGTATCGGTTGTCTGAAACAGTCGCGAATAGGTTCTGTGGCAAACTGACTCAAAAGCCGAATGGCAGTGCTGTCCCTCCTTCAAAAGATGACATCGAAACATTTTGGGCAGGAATCTGGGAAGATACCAGATCCTACACCGAAGACTCATCTTGGCTCCAATCTGAAGTTGATACCGCCCATGAACTTGTGGAAATGGGAACATGTTCACGAATTCTCGGAAAAGGACCGCTTCCAAACAACTAAGAGCATGGGACACTGGAAATCCTCCGAGATTGATGAGATCTAGAATTTTTTGATTTAGAAATTAACATAGTTACATTCTCATCTAGCAAAAACTGTGAATAAAATTTTACAACACCCACAGGACCTCCCAGAAATGCTCACACACGGCATCACTTATTTGTACCAAAAGCAGAAGACGAAGACGAATTTGGCGAAGAACTACAGCCAATCCTTGTCTACATGTTTTAAGTTGTAATGCAGCCATAGGTAACAAACTGATCAGACACGTACAGAAGCTATTGCAGTTGAACAGAAAGGATGCCATAAAGGTTTCTATGACTGTAAGGAAGTCTTTGGTACTAAATGTAGTCATTTTGAATGATGTAAGGAAACGAAAACATAATTGATGTATGGCTTGGATTGACTACCAGAAGGCCTTTGACAGTGTTCCACATGTTTTGATATTGAAGACCCTAGAGATGTATCGATTTCATCCTAGATGTATTGAGTTTTGCAAGGCTAGTATGAAGTCGTGGAATATAATTTACTAATTCACAGCGGAAAGAAAGTAGTAAAAACAAGTATTCAGGTTAACAGAAATTTTTGAAAGAGATTCGCTATTCCCTCCTGTTTTGAATGAATCTGATCCCACTATCTAAACAGTTGTCGCACATTCACTGTGGTTAAGAGCTCCGTGGTGATGAAAAAACAGAATCCCGTGTGTTTTATATGAATTATCTTAAAGTGTTTGCTACGAATGAAGCGATTCTCTCCCAAATGCTGTCTGTCGTCAATGTTTTTAGCAATGACATCTGCATGACGTTTGGTCTTGACAAGTGTGCAAAAATCAATTTAAATAGAGGCAAAATGGCGGAAAACATGCTGAAGTTGATATGTACACTGTGAAGCCAGGTAAATCTACGCATTAAAGAAGTGAAAACATCTCGAATGACACAATAAAAGAGAGAATGGCAGGAATTATTACAGGAGAGCGAGACTTCTCCTGCAATCCGCTCTCAACTCGAGGAATAAAATATCCGCAGTAGGTGGTTTGATGGTGTCTGTAGCCAAATACAGTTGCGGACTGCTGAACTGGACAACAAGAAATTTGGAATCATGGATTGAGAACTGTTTACAATGCATCATGTCGCTTGCCCTCGAGCTGATGTACATAGACTTTATTTCACGTATTAACGGAGGAAGAGGCCTCAGACAAATTGACCTGGCACAACAGTCGGGATTTGAAAGTATGTAGTCAGCCATCAAGACGACCCGCTAATGAGGCAGGTCATTAAATCTGTTCGAAGAATGAGAAGCAGACATCGTAAGTGTGGCAAGAAGTATTGCGAAGGAAACTGCAAGACCTGCGGAATAATAGACACTGAATTTCTGATGCTACTTAACATGAAATATGAAACCCAATTCACGTTAAAGAAATCGTGGAGAAAAAAAACAATCTATGGACAATATCTAAAACGATTGGACAAGGTGCAGATCAATAAAGACTAATAATTTATGTGCCTTAAAAGGGGAAGTATTAAGTCAGAATCGAAAACAGTTGTAATTGCTGCCCAAGCAGGTGTTTAGAACCTCACATGCAACCTGAACTGCTAAAGCAGTTCCCAAAATTTCCCGGGATGATAAATGTCACATTTGACAGGAATAAATAGAACCGATTGGTCATGGCGACTCAACTTGTGCAATTCTATCAAAGATCGAATACTTAAAACGACACGACAGAGTGTGTAATTAGCTCAACTGACAGATCTGTACCGCCCTCTTAGATCCAAACACATGCGCCAAGTAGTACGAACACTCACCAAATTGGTGGCGTTTGTTGAACAAATTCAAACTGGTCGCACAATAGCGGCAAACAAACCGGATATTGTTATCCGGGATTTGGAGAAACAATCGTCTCTACGAGTAGATGTTGCTGTGCCGTATGATCAAAACGTAACCAAGGAGGCAGAGAACGTCTCTAATTCAAGAGTTTGGAATCGAGGTCAGCCGCATGTGGGACCTAAAAGTACAGGTCGTCTCAATAGTTTTCAGAGTACTGGGATTTGTTCCGCAATTTTTTTGTAATATCATTGCTAAACTCTCAGATCATTGAAAAGACTGGAAAGACTAAGACATTCTTTTATTCAGTACAGCCCACATTTCGCGCAAAGTATTGTGGACGCGCCCATAGTATCTAGATCTTCGCAAGCTGTTTGCAACCCGGAGTAGACTTTACAATCAACCGACTCATAACGTCTTTAGTGGGCATTAGAGGAATAATAATACTACTTGCAGTAGCAAAAAAGTATTGAGACGCTATAACTCTAGCACATTCCATTTCAGAGACTTTCTTTCATTTCTTGCCTGGACCATTATTGCGGTTGGATATTACATCCGTGTCGTAAACACAGAACCGCAATAATGGTCCAGGCAAGAAATGGAAGAAAGTCTCTGAAATGGAATGTGCTAGAAAACAAATTAGACCGTTTAGAAGTGACATTACTAAATTAGATGTTTGGAGAGATAGGCGAAAGGAAATCAAACAATACCTAAAAGATAGTTTTCACAAAATATTGAAAGGAAAAAGATCAGATTTTGAGATGATTTCGAATGCAAATTAATGTCCATATCAACAGCTTGAAGCAAATTTGCTGCATTGGGGAAAATATACCATTGGTAACATCTCAAACAAAGGAAAACAAGCTTCCATCAGAAGCAGTTCTATCACATTCTATACCCAAACAATATAAACAGTGAATCATTCTCCTTCTCTGGCGTCAGACAAACAATTTTGGGCTTCGCGCAGGTCACAATCTAAACACCAACTGCAACACCCAATCATCACGGTTACCCAACGAATTGTAAAGATTTTCCCCCAAAAATATGGAAACCCCAACTGTTGCACCGGAGGTCTTGAAACATATTTTTGAAACCTGCATTACTTCAAATCCGACAGACCACATGGAATTCAAAATTTCTCGTGGAAGTACCTTATATTCCTACACCCACCACTTAGTCATACTTAACCAGATCTTTGATAACCCAACTGAAGCACCTTTATTTCTTAGCCAGGCAGTTTCTTGTCTAAAATCTAAGATTTTTTAATATTGTTTTTTTTATTTTACGTTAAAAACTATGTGTGAAGTGCTATGGGGAGAAGTGAATTCTGTGCACTTTTCAAAATTCTGTGATCCCATTCCTAAGTCTTATACTAATTGAATTTTGAAAACAGAAAAAATGAGCGTTTTTGTAAGAATTGTTAACAAAAATATTCGCTCCGATGTAATAAAATCTATTTTTAAAGGCAAATCAGCAATAAATTTGGGCTCTTTTCCCTCACTTTGTCCTTCGTCTAGGAATAATACTGCCGCGACAACAAAGAGAACAATAATTTGAGTAACGATACTTCCCACTAAATTCTAGAGGACGTGCACAGATAATGCAGTTGCATTTATATCCAGAAGCAAAAGAGGGGCCATTTCAACATTTATTCAAAGGATCAGGGAAACTTGACGAAAAACTTAATCGAGATGGCGGTAATTGACCCAGAGGCTGCTAACAAGACTTGTTACAGATTGTTTAAAATTATACAGTCCAAATGGTAAATAATGCATTATGTATCATTGTTAAAATTAATGTTCCTTTTCTTGTGATGCTCAGTATAGTCTCTAATTGTATAGAAACAGTTATGCAGCAGAAACGATTTCACTTGGGATTTAAACTTTTCTATTGAATTTAATCGTTTAATGTCATCTGGCAAAGTGTTGTAAAATAATGTACATGTATTGTATGTGACTTTTTTGTAATGAACTGTTGATACTGCCACCTGATGAATATGATTTCTACGTCGAGTGTTATAGACATCGGCATTTTCTGAAAATATATTACCGCACTTAAGCAAGTCATTTTTGACAAAAAAAAACCTGATTCGCAAATCAACAAACAAGGTAATGGTAAAATTCCAAGATTAATAAAGAGAGACATACAAGAATCGCGTGCGTGGGATTTGGTTATTATTCGTACAATTCTTGTTTGTAATCTAAACGTTGGAAGCTATAAGATGTATTTTCCTAGAATATTATGCCATATCTCAGGAGGATGTGAACATTTGCAAAATATACACAGACAAGCTGTCGATTAATATGTGCTAATCGGGCTCCAATAGCCCAATAATTAGGATGGGAACGGATCTGGGCGCTGTGATTTGGCGCCATCAGCTGAGAAAAGACAGGCAGCATGGACGATGGGCGACCGGCCTCCCTCCCTCCATCTCTCTCTTTCTCTGTCTCTCTCTCTCTCTGTCTCTCTCTCTCTCTCTCACACACACACACACACACACACATACACACATACACACACACACACACAACTGGCGATCGGCGGCAGAAAATGATGAGGATGCATGGATGTTTACCAATAACGAGTTTGTTTCTGTTGTGAAATGTAAACATTCATTTATAAGTACTACCAAATATAGTAAATTTTGCTCTTAACGATTTTCGGCGTTTGAAATTGTATCCAAGAATTGAAATTAGAAATGTATAAATGAGGAAATTAAATTTTGTATTTCACCAACTATTTTTATGCATTTTATATTTTACATACCTGCATTTTTTATGCATCTTTACTGCATTTTACAAACATCTTACCAACTACCTGCAAAACTATTGGTCAGTTAGTCTTACGTCAGTAGACTGTAAATTGTTTGAAAAATTATTATCTAATTCGATTAGAAATCATTTAGATCAAACAGAATGGTTATTTCATGGACTGCATGGCTTCAGAAATGGCTTTTACTGTGAAAGTCAGATTATTTCCCTCACTCAAGACTTGTCTGAAGTAATTGATGTAGGGGGAAGAGTATCTGCAATAGTTATTGATTTTGCTAAAGCATTTGATGTCGTGCCGCATGACATATTGATACTGAAACTTATAGATGCTAAAATTGACAGGCGGGTAATAGCATGGATAAATGAATTTCTTCGCGATAGAAATCAAAAAGTCCGAATTGGACAGCACTTATCGGAAATGAGTAACATTACTTCCGGCGTTTCTCAGGGCAGTGTCGTAGGCTCACTGCCGTTTCTTATCTTTGGAAATGATTTATCGCGAAATATAACGTAAAAAATTCGACTCTTCGCCGACGACTGTATATTATATATGGAAATTGCAAAGCAGCACGATATGATTCAACTACAGGACGATTTAAATAAAATTCATGATTGGGCAATAGCTAATAAAATTACTATAAATGGAAAGAAAAGTAAAGCGATCACATTTTGTAAGGCCAGAGTTTTTCATACAATACCTTATCAGGTAGGTAATGACGTAGTTCCGCGAGTCTCGAACTGTAAATACCTTGGCATCCTCCTGGATAGTAAATTGGGATGGGAGAAACAAACGAACTACGTAGTGGGTAACGCTTGGAGGTCTTTGCATTTCGTCATGAGAAATCTTAAATGCAATAAGAAAACAAAAGAAATCTCGAAAAGAATACCTCGCTTGTTAAGCCGGTAATGGAATACGGAGCTAGTTGTTGGGATCCGTACAGAATAGGACTTACAAAGAGCTTAGAGAGGCTACAAAATAGAGCAGCAAAATAAACATTTCGAAGGAACACACCTGCACATTGGAAATCATTAGAACGCCGGAGGAAAAGGGCACGACTTTGCGCGCTGTATAAACCTTACGTTAGTTGCTCCGCACGGCAGGAAATTCGGGGGAGGCTAGATCAACCAGATTATTTAAATAGATTTCATCACAAATATAAAATTCGAACAAAAATGCAAAGAACGGACGTAGGGAAATTCTTCTTTGTAAACAGAACTATAGTAAATTGGAACGATTTGCCTGCGGCAGCTATTGAGCCCTTTTCTTCCTGAACGCGATGTTTTAGAAAAAAAAAAAGGATAGGAAATTAGTCAATCGGGTGAAAATGTGAAGTGAAGTGAAAGGTGCGATTATGCGTAGTCTTCAGTAAAAAGTATTGAACAGTTAATATTTAGATAAAGTGATATGCAGTGCAGTGAAGGGAAGGGCAGGGAAGTGATTAAATTTCTTTCAGTTTGTTTCGCTAGTCGAAAAGTCTTTCTACCATTCTGACAAGCGGTATTTATTTATTTATTTGTTTATAGTAACGAGTGTTTTACGAATAGAAATGAATAATTATTATAAGTATATATTATTACACTGTGGTGTAGTAAAAATGTTTACCCTGTTTGTCTGAATGTGAATGAATGGGTGCAGGTTGGTGTGTATGCGAGGGTTTCTTGGTCTGTCTATGTATCTACGCGTGTGTTTGTATGTCTGTATGTATGTGCATTTGTGTAATATGTAAGTTTATTTATCTGTATGTTAGGAAGTAAATGCCATCTGCTATCTAGAAAATGCAAAGACAATTTGTTTTTATATTGATTTTCTATACATAATTATTTTATTTGTAATTATACGACAAATAAACTTACTTACTTTCGTATTTCTGTAACTGTACTGCATATCACTGTTACTGTACTATACTTCTGTACTGTAGTGCACTGTACTGTACTGTACTTCGTCTGTACTGTACTGTACTTCGTATTCTGTTACTGTATTTTCGTATTTCTGCATTCTGCCACCAGGCATCATCCGCCCAGTTGTAGAATAAATTTTCTATCTGTCTAAACATGTTTCATTTCTCCGTGATTCCTAGTCATCGCATAATTGTGGTGGTGTGAGTGTATGGATAATGATGAAAGCACTGTCCCCCGAGAGAGTAATTTCTCGAGACCTTAGCTGAGCTGAGCGCAGCCGGCAAGCTCGTGCGAGTGCGGGCGGCGAGCGGCAGCTCACTACAAATTGGGCGACTTCAAATGATTTGCAAAAGACAGGAACGAGCTAGCCAGATTGTCGGAGATCATAACACAATGCAGCAAAGACGTACACGTGCGTCTCGGAGCAGAAATGTGCCATACTGCATGTTAAAGGGAGAAAAATTGAATCATCAACCTCGATAAATTATTTGGAAGATTTTAGCCCAATATGACCGAATGATAGTTACAAGTATTTAGGTTTCAACCAAAACATTATGATTAATTTCAGAGATAGCAACCAGCAGTTACATTTGTAACCTTATTTCTACGTATTGGATGGACTTTAATTCTTGATGTTTAATCTAAACTCTTCTTTTTCTGTAAAAACGTTTGATCGCTGATTATGGTATAATTATTAAAAATCGGAAGCTCAATTCGATGTAATCACAGGAAGTTTGTGTGAAATTTTAGCCGCTTGTCTGTATAAAGTGTTGCAAATACTGTAACCGTTGAGATTTAATCATGTTTGTTTGTTTTGTAGAAGTAAAAAATAAGTACTGTTCCTGGCTATCGAAATAATTGCAGATATGCACAGCAGGCGTTCCGTTTGAATTGGTGTGGACGTTATCAAGTGATGCCTGAAGTGTTTGAATTGTAATACTATAATATTATGTCACCCAGTGCTTGATTTATAAAATTTTAGGTTCCGGAACGCGCCCCAAATGAATGATCAGTTAGGTACGTATAATAGAATGTCATGGAACGCCGTTCTGTGGAGCCCTGATGCGGCGCGTATGCGCTCGGTGCAGCGCGGACCTTCCCCACGGCCCCTCCTCGTGGCCGCGGTGGGCGCGTCTGCCCGCGTGCGTCAATACGACGCGTCGGCGCCATCGATCGCCGCCCGCGCCCGCCCCGCCCCCCCCGCCCCGCCCACGCCCCGCCCACGCCACTCGTGTGGCCTGCAGCAACCAAACTGCTGTTCAGCAAACCCGCACTCAACGCTTCTCCACACTGCTCAAGATCAACAAATAAAAGCCTCTCATGTAATTCTGCAACGCATTAAACATTTAAAACCAAAATCACGAACACTGCGATAATCACGAATATATACTGATGGCTAATTTTTAACAACGCGTACCTAATGTAACCAACTGCCGTCATTTTAACTCATTTGCAGTTCATTCTGTGATACGTATCGTTAGAATTCGGTAGATAATATCTTTCGGGTGACATGTTATTTCGAAAATTCCCAATTTTGAGATACGTTTTGTTAAAATGTTTCCATCGATGTACAGTTCTTGACATAACAAGAATCGCAACAGATTTGTTTGATAACGCAACATGCGAATTGCAGATATTTCCTGCCATGCGACCTCTTCCTTGTCGTCTTACTGCTGCATGTCACCAGCTGTGTTGTAAGCGGTGCCACACTAAGAATGATAATTCTATTGGTACGCGGGGCGTGAGAATAGGCGAAACACAAAAATTCGCATCATCATCAGTCGACGTCGACACTGATTTTCCCGGAGTTCCTGGGTATCTCACGGAACCATGGACACTTCTCAATTTGCCGGAGGCTACGTACTTTCCTTCCAATTTCGCGGACATTGGAAGGCAGTAATATAGACCAGTGGCCTGCTGCTGAACAACACCGAAAAGAAGCCAACACACGGCTCAAGAATTAAAAATATCATACTTTCGTATAACACTGCAACAAATCAAATAGTTCAAGGAAAATAAACTTCGTGAATACTGCATGCGTAGTGTGATCCCGCCCCAGTGGGCGCTGGAGTGGGCTTCCATGGGGTGAGAGCGGATCCCTGGGCAAATAGGAGGGGGCGTGACGCACCTACCCTATCCTTGTTAACAATGTTTATTTACAATATTAACAAATATTCATAAAATCCAGTTTGCAGCGGCGGAGGGGCGGACACTCGCGCTTGTCGCTGCCTGCGCCGCGGCGCCGCGCGCATTTCCTCAACAAGATGGACGCTCGAAAGGACTTGTTTATGGGGCAAGTGCGCCAGCGTCGCAAACATGCAAGTTAGTAAGTAGTATGCTCACAATATCAAATCTACAAAACTGATAGCTTTAGGAATGTTTTATTATTTTTATGTGCTACGCCGCAATAAATAGTCGTGAGTGATAGTGTTAGTGAGGGATAGTCACTATAAACATTATTTTTATAACTATCTACAAACCTGTTGAAAAGTTAATTTGTATTTCAAAAAGTCTGAATCTACATCTAAGAAGAAATCCCAGATGTACAGTATTGAATATTGCAAAAGTAGATTTACGTACTCCCTACAAAACAGTCATCGCATACATGTTTAATTTGCCTTTTTTTTTTTCAAATGAATATATGAAATCATCTGGGCTACAAGAGCATTTAAGTAAAATGCATGCTGATAAGACAAAAAAAGATTTATCCAATTTTGAACGACTCAAAAAGAAATGTGGAAAACGGTCAACTGTATTAAACCTTTTTGCGTCGTCTTCTAAACAAAATGGACTACAAATCTCATATAACATTTAATTGTTAATCGCAAAAGCAGAAAATCACAAACAATTGCGAAGAGCTAATTTTGACGACACAAAGAGATAATAAAAATTGTTCATCATAAGACGCCGACAAATATCAGAAAAATTCCTTTCAGTAATAATTTAGTGTGCGGAAGAACAGGTGAATCGGTAAAAGATGCTCCCCACAAATGATGTAGTCTTGTCGGCGAACATCATCGTCCACATCATCGCGTGTGACAAGGAGCCTCTGCTTGTGCCGAGTCATCAGTTGATTAGATTGAGTGATTGATTTTTTCGTGTTTTCAAGCGCGTCAACTGCTTCGGTCATTCGTCCCTATAGTGTAGTGCATGTTTTTTTTCTCGGGAGATAGCGGTGATCTTCCCCCGCTGGATGGCGAGATCCGGCGCCGACCTACCGTCGGCTAGTGAGGTTTCTCCCTAACCAGGACTCTCCCACCACGGGGCACCGCCCCAGCCGGGACAAGCTCTAAGCTCCCGACCGGTCCCGGAATATGTGGTAGTGTGGTGCATGTTAGTGTAAGTGTGTGTGTGTAAGAGGAGAGGATAGGACAAGGAAGAGGAAGGACAGAGCGCGCGCGGTCCGTGGCCCGTTTGGTAGGGTACTGCTCCGGCATTCGCCTGGCGTTGAGCGGAGAAACCACGGAAAACTACCGATCAGAGCAGCCGGCCGCTAGAATTCTCGTCCATAGAGCGACTGAAAGTTGATTAGAAATTAAATTGCTGACACTTGAGTTATCACTTTTAAAAGAAGCTGCATTCATTGCCTCCTTATCCCACTTTCCCCTGTCACTTTTTCTGATGGACATTCGCAGTATTGATGCACACCTGATAAACATCTAAAGTTCCTAAAGAACAAATAGCCATCCACAGCAAGCAATCTCGGGTGTCTAACGAAGCCATAGATCCCTCTCAAAGGGCGGAAGCTACACAGTTTTCTTTCAATTTCTGCGCTCATTGGAAATTAGTCATTTAGCTTCTTCATCCAAGCTGAAGTGCTCTACGTGCAACTTGTGTAAAAACCGTGAATCGAAAAATACCAGTTTAGAATTGACGCACTTTCTCGTTAGTAGATAATTCCTAAATTATTTTACCGTTGACTATCATTTGTATGTTAGAGCATTTCATTTTCAGAACAGTCACATCATCATTGAATATACTCGTACACATCACTTCCGTGGGGCAAATGAAGTTTCAAACCGACAATACGTCAAGTTCAATGGAAACTATTATACCTATTTCAATTTTGAATTTTTTTAATTTTTTTTTATCTTTAAAATAATTAAAAAAACAGCCCAAAGATGGTAAAAGGAATAAAATTCACGACACAAACGGGACGCATAACTAGACCAGATGACGTGCCTGGAAACATCAGTCAATACAGGACTACAACTGCGAGAACGTTTTGTTAGTTCACTGTTTCAAAGTGTCTTTTTTTATATCTCCTGAAATATTAAAAGTATTTTTTAATGTAATATCTACATAAAATATAAAAGTGTGTATATTATTATTATTATTATTATTATTATTATTATTATTATTATTGGTGGTGGGGGGGGTGGCGTGATGACGTCCCCTTGCTTCTCAGACCATCCTTCCCCTCGCCTCCCCTTCCCTGCCCGCCACCACTGACCTGCCTGACGTCTGCGCCCCGCCCCGCCCCGCCCCGCCCCGCGCCGCCCGCCCCGCCCCGCCCCGCGCCGCCCAGGGCGCCCACGCGCTCGGCCCGGCCGGCGCTCGCCTCCGCTCGCCTCCGCTCGCGTCGCGCGGTCCAGGGCCAGACGGCCGCAGCCCGGCGCAGCCCCCGGCGGCCCCCAGGCGGTAAGTGGCGCTGTCGTGCAGGGGAACGGCTTCACACGTGTCCTACTTCAAAGTTCTAAACAGCTTTGTGCTGCAATTGTTTCTCAATCTTATAGAATTAATTTTCTCAAATGTTAACTTGAATTTAATTGTACTTAAGAGTTTCTCACAAGACTAGACAATCCTGGTTTCCTTTGGTCTAATCTCTGGGAAAACAAAATAATTCCAAGCCCCAGTATTTCTGATTGGATCATAGTTATGGTAAAATAATGTTGCTGTATGTATTTGGTTATTCACTTCTTCTTTATTTGTATAAATTAATTTAGAGCTTTTTGGTTTGGGAAGTTTAGGTGATTTACAACTGTACAGAAGTGGAATTAACTAGTGTTTTAATATAATTTACCGTTTTAAATTACATTTTAATGCAAGTGTATGAATATTACTTTTCATTTACTCTGAAAGTACATAGTTACTGCTAGAAAGTATAATATAGATTCTCAATTCTGAAACTGTATGGAATTTTCTTGAGTTTATGCCTAAACATAGTCAAACCTTTAGAAAATAATGTTTTTTCTCTTGCAATTAGACAGTTCCTTCTTTTGTTTCTCGGATTAAAAGTGTCACTAATGATCTTTCAGATTGTTTTGTCATTCATTACTCAAATTAATTTGTATAACTTATTCTAATCCTTTTGATCTACTTTGCAAAACATTTATTTTAGTTGCAAGAAAAACATAACTTCGGGACATTAATAGTACATAAACACCATTTACGTGCCGTACTTGCCGGTGTATAAGACGCAGAACTCTTTTCAAGAAAGATTTCATTCTTTAATGTTAAATTTTATATAATTGCCACCGTATATACATACATTGCGCTCGTGAAAAGTGTTCAAAAGATTGGCTGTATCGGGAACTTAGTGGTTAGAGCAGATAAGCGTAAATGAGAAGGCTAAGGTTCGAATCCCGGTCGGGGTGACCAATTCTTTGAACAAATGTAATTGTTAAATTTAATACTTGATTTTGATTTTTATGAAAGGAATGAGAATTGTAACATGTGAAAAGCAATGATCATTTCTTCATATTCCGCCGGGAGTCTATGATATTTTTCCTGTATACATGGAAAGTCAGTGCCTTTTCACAAATCTTCTACACCATGACGTTGACCCAATGAAATTGTCAGCATTCTTTCTTCTTGCAATACTTCTAGCTTTTGTAATAATCACTTTTGTAGAAATACAAATTCCTGTTTTTCAGTGTAAAAAAATTGATTTTGGTAATGCTGTAAACTAAACATTCAAACAGTTATAAAAAATTTCCCAACCATTGTATAAAACGCATCCTGTTTTTCGACGAGCCACTGAAGTAAAAAAAGTGCGCCTTATACACCAGAAAGTGCGTAAATTATTTTACTTGCATTACTTATTTGGAGAGGATTTTTAAAGCATGATATGAAAGATTATGTAGTATTTTATTTCGATTTATTTATTTTACGTCAAAAACATTTAAAAACCGTGTGTGACGTGCTATGGGGAGAAGTGAATTCCGTGCACATATATAATTTATAGTAGTGATGAGTACTGATGATGATGATGATAATAATAATAATAATAATAATAATAATAATAATAATAATAATAATAATATGAATACAGTGAATCTTCGATTTCATGATCCCCGATTTTATATTTTCTCGGAATTTATGCCATAAATCCCAGCAAAATGTCCATAAAAATAATGTACTACAATTTTATTTACGTTTTCCATTTTACGTTTCCGCAATTTTATGTTTTCCTCTATTTTGCGTCTGACTTGTGAAGTCCTACTGGGTATTAAAATCCTGATATTAAGATTTTTGCACGACAGGACTCTTCAGTTCGACAGACATTCTGAAAGAAAAGGCGGCAATGACGATGTCAGTTTCGGGAAGGGTGGTGGGGATACATATAAATGTTATGTGTTTTGCTATTTACAAATCAGAGTTCACCAAGATTGGTGAACGTTCTGAATTGGTTTCCAGGACTGAGCTACGTGTTTCGTTTCAAGTGTGTTTCTTGAGTTAATTTGTCGCCAGTGATAAGTCACTTGCTGGTTATTACTTTCTCGCTATCGCTTACGCAGTAGAGAGAAAGTTATGTAATGCTGCGAAGAAAAAAAAGGTGCGAATTTTCGGCAGAAAAACTCTTATTGTCGGGACCTAGCACCGAAAAGTGGATAAATCCAGTAGATAAATTTAGAAAAAATCTCTAACAAGTGATGTAGCCAGAATCCATGTTTTGAGGGCCCTTCATATCCAGAAATCGTTTGACACCAAACGTCTGTCCATCTGTGAACAACGCTAGTGGCTAAACCATTCGGCCGATTTTCTCCAAAATTGACATTCCCCTGTCGATCATCTGGCTGATGTCGCGGCCCGTCGACTTTGAAACCGATATCGCAATTTTTAGGGTACTTACTTAAAGCCCTTGGGACATTTTCAAAATTTTCAAAACAAATGGCTCCATCGTTTTCCATACATTTTGTTGTTGGTTAGTGTGAAGGATGTTAAAGAGAATGGTAGAGAGAGGTCTCATGTTCGTTGAAAACTCTGATATTTCGAAAATTTGAAAAGTTTTTTCGGCGTTTTTCAACAATTACAATTATGAAGATAGAAATGTTTTCCTTTAATCTCTTCTTCTCTCTAATAATTTTAAAAGTAGATTTTGAAACAAGGTCATGCACAATTTTTCGAAAATTTAAGGACTTTTCGCGTAATTTTGCGTGAAAGTGCGGGCGAGAAAGAACGTTCTATTTTAGCACCACTAGTTTCTATTCATTTCTTTTCAATTGAAGTTTTAATGTATAATTGATTTTTTTGAATTACAATGTGTTTTAGAACACAATCTCTGCAAAAAAATAATTTCCTTGATTTTTCACTTTTTTTGACTAGTCCCTAGAGTAGCATAAAATAGGGATTTCACTGTAGTATTAACAACAACAAGAACAACAACAACAACAACAACAACAACAATAATAATAATAATAATAATAATAATAATAATAATAATAATAATAATAATAATTAATAATAAAAAAAAATATGAATCTTCAAACAATACATAATTTACTCTTCCTGTTTCCTCATTATTTCTGTGACATGGTTGTGTTTGTATTATTTATTTACGTTTATTTTCTTTATTTCTAAAAATTATGACCCTCAGTTGGAATCAAAATATTTACAACATGATTAACAAGAATTCAATGGCATTCTTCTTTCCAAGATTCCATCTGAAAGGCTTAAGCAGAAACAGACATATATAGAAGATTTGCCCAGCCTCATCTTCCTCTCTCTATTGTAACCACACCAGCCTCAGCAAACCTCCCACGGTTCATAAATGCTAATATCTCAATTGTAATGATAGGCTGGTTAATCTTTTCATTATGTAAGTGTTGTTCATATTTATGAAGGGCTGAAGGTGTAACAAGACTTTGACCAAAATTGAGACATTTTCATTTAGAAATAGCATGAATTTTGTTGTGGCAGGTGTAGCTTACATTGTTACTGCTCAAAGCCCTTCATTGTATATAATGAAATAATGACAACTATGGCACAGAAAGCAACAGTCACCTTCCCCGTGTTTTCCAAAATTGAAATATTTACAAGATTATGCAAGATTGTTGAATCCCATGTCGATATTATTAATACATTTCACTTCTTTTCCTTGTTTTATTGATCTTTAATATTCACAAATATGAAAGCTGATATTTCTGCTGAGCAATAGAAAGCTTTGCCCAGCCTCATCTTCCTCTCTCTATCGTAACACAAAGTTATAAGTATATAATCAAATTTTTAAACATCGATGGTGCTGATAGTGACTCTTCCAATTAGTTGTGAAAAATCAAAGAAGCAGAAGAGAAATGCGAGTTATTGGGAGAAAATAGAATCCTAAGTATGAACAAGCATAGGACTACAATCTACAAAATCATATTTGTTTAGACATCCTAATTAAAAAAGAATTCACTATTAGATTGTCAGAATTAGAAAGGAAAAGAGAAATCAGAGATTTGAGAAGATAAAATTTTTCTTTCATATATTGGGAGAAAAACACAGAAGATACATGTTTAAAAATGTTTTTAAAGCTTTCTATATCATCTAACATATCTCTAAAAGAATTTTGTCTATTGCATGAGGGGATAGAAATCTCACAACTGAAAACAGAAATGACAATGGAATTTCAAAAAGCTGTGATATCATCTTAATATATTTTTACGTATTTTCTAAAACACCTACCATGTTTTCTTTTATATGACTTGCAGATAACATCAAATTCCCATGTTCCTTAAAACTTTCATATACTTAAATAATATAGATTTGTAATCTTTTAATCATATCTTATGAATATAAAACAATACATAACTGTTTAAACAAATTCTGCATCATACATGTGTTATATAGAAGCAAAACATGAAGTTTTTGATATTTCTTTCATTCCAGATTTATAAGCAAATTTTCTTCAATACTTAAGGATATAAAAATATTGGTATAACTTTTATTCTCATTTATGTTGCTTATAATACACTTAAATTCAATAAATCCTCCATTAATGTCCTCAAATTCTAATCCTGACAAGAAAGACAAATCTCTAAATACATTGTCATCATACATCATACATTATTCATGTGTCATCACTATTGCTTCTTCGACCCCAATTTTATGAAAGTGTTGAATGTTTATTTTCTTATAAGTAAGGCAAAAAGCAAGTTATTTAATTATTTTTTTAAAAAAGTTATTGTTTAATTTTTTTAAAATTTGTTATGTCTACAATTTTGAAGCAATGTTTCTCCAAGCCCCTCAGGGGCTTTGCGCTGGGGAGTAATCCTCCATTCCTTGCGCGCTTGGGGAGTAATCCTCCATTAACTTTCTGTCATGTCATGTCATGTCGCAGTCATTTGTGAAGAGAACCGCCAAGTAGCATCTTTGTGTACGTGCCTCCTGCTATGCGCTCCTGCATAACTACCCAGCAGCCAGAATTGAGATGGAATAAGGATAGGGGCAGGGTTTAGGACACTTCACAAGGGTTGGACTAGCCCTCGTGAAGCAGCCAAACTCGTTTTGTTGGAACAAATTTCATATGAGATTTGACAGGAATCAAACCTGGACCTGCGGTGAAAGGCTAGTGACTTTGCTATGTGCCATGAACGAGCTCTTTCAAGTTTGGAGTAGTGTATGTAATAGATAATTTTTAAAAGTAGATAAATGGAATGGAATGTATAAAAATTTTGTTACACATCAATGAGAGGAATGATTTAGTTGTAACAATTGGACTGAAAGGGGTAAATCTTTCCTTTTATCTCATTCTTTACATAATACATTTCTTTTTATACTTCAATTAGTTGTTGCTATTATAGGTAAAAAACATAATAGCAACAATAGTGTGTAGTCTCCACCCAAAAACTTGCTCCAATGAAAGAGAGTGCCTCTGCCATGTGGCTAGTTCTACAGAGGACTGTGACCGAGTAGAGTTCACACAAGTTGTCTTTACCCCTACTGTCTATTTCACTACATCAGTATTGAGTGGTGGATTTTTTCGAATGATTGGTATCTTAGATCAGCACACACAAGGCCAACCTTTACAAATATCAAGAGGCTGTTTTAAATCTATGTTTGCAAAACTTACCTCTTGTTTTTCACAAACACAAGAAAGAAAAAAGCAAACAACTGTTTTGAATGATTGGCCTCTGAGTAGAAACAGCTCAATAAAATTCTCCCAGCAAATAATGCACATTTCATGTAACGACAGTCTTTTGTAAATTCTAACACTTCCAGCTTTTACTAATTTTCTTGTTTGTTTTCAGTGGATTTTACTTATTTTTGTGTATTTTCCTCTTCTTCCCATTTCCTTCTGGTTACCTATGTGTGTGATTTTCTAGATGTGTTTTGTATATAATTTCCTGCATTTAGGTTGTCATTGATGTCTCATTAGGACTTTCCAGCTTTTCATGTAATGTTTTTCTGAATACAAAAAAAAGTAGCATCCAGTATTGCATTTCATTATTTCTGACTGTGTGTTCTTTTGACATACTACATACTCCTTGAGCTGATTCTAAATTAATTTAACAATTTGAGAAATCTCAACTGCAGTAGAACATGAATAATCCGAATTAATCGAGACCAGTCCTATCTGAAATATCAAATTGTCCATACTTTTTATATGAACCAATAAAAGGGCTAGTAAAGCTCTTCAGTGGAGGAAACAACAACAACTTGCTAAAACCTTTCATTATTTACTCTGATGGTTTCCGAAGTGGAGAAAGTGAATAAAATTGTCTATGTAATAAGGTGTTTGAATGCACCCATTATTGTCATAAATTGAGTAATCAAGTTGAGTAAATCAATTTTCATTTTTTATTGGTATTGTACAGACTATTCATAATACGGTTCATGCAGAAATAGAATGCATGTTGGTAATTATAATGAAATGTATAGTTAATAACAACACTCACAAAAGTACATAACATTAGAAAATACAAAGGGGGATGAAAGATGTACATGGAGGTGACTATAAATACAAAACGTGAAAATATATGACAAAAAATGTAATTCATGAATATAACCGTAAAGTTACAGAGTAGTACATTGCACAAAGGTAATTGTAGTTAAGTGTATTTTGAAAAGTGTTATTTACTCAATTTAACCAAATAATTTTCAAACATTGATCTTGTGAACATAGTAATTGAAATAAATTTGCTAAATTAGACCTCATATCAGTATGATTATTTTATGATAAGTCAATGAAAGTGGTACTTGCTACACGTTAAATGAAAACACATACAAGAAAACATAGTTTGTAGATATAACTTTTATGTGCTCAGTGCCTTTAATCTTAACAAGGATCTGTCCTGACTGTATTCCGTTAAACCTGACAATAAGGCTGTTGTATCTACATCACTTTGTTTATGTCCTGGCAGTAGTATCCTCCTCCTAGGAAGAGAGCTGCCAATTGAAATGTTATTGTTCAAAGAGAAAGTGTCCAGGCAATTTTAGGAAATTCCTTTAGATGTATTGTCTGTTATTGTCAATAAGAATTTTTATTTAAACTGTAAAATATAAAAATTTAAAATATCCAATTTATATCTTATTTTGTATCTGTTTTATAATATTTACTACAATCAATAAATTTAATAAAATTAAGTTGCGTTGACATTTACAAATGTAGGTAAGTAGAGAATCAAAAATCTGAACAAAAATTTAGGACCATAAATAATTTGAAATTTCAGGAAGTTCAGATTTTGAAACAAATATGCTGTATGGGAATAAATAAAAATATCAGCTCTAATGAAATATCAAATACATGTAATAAGAAAATATAATCGTACAATGATACTATTCTATATAAAGTATTATTGGCTATTCTGTTGACGGAACAGTGCTATGGCAAAATATTGTTCTTAAAAAACATATTTTCCAATTTCTGATGTTTGAATTAGCAATGCTTCACTGTACCTAAACCAAACCAATGTCATCTCCTCTGACAACAAATTAATTATAGGAATGTATCCCACAGAATGCACTGAATAGTATGTTGCCATTTGTCAAAGTGAGAACTGGTAATGAATCGTCCTGTAGTCATTCTTCTTGCCTTCTTGCCTCATTCCTGGCCCCGATGTCTTCCTTCTCAAAGAATGTCTTCCTTCTCACTACCTGTCTCAATTAAATTCTGTGTGACTTAATTTATTTTATTTGTTACATCACTGTATGAACTTTCATGAATTCATGCAAATTTAATATTTTTATATTTTTTTTAGTCTCAGAGGCTATTTTTATTCCCTGTAACATATAGAAACATTCTATCATCAATAGTTATGAAGGGAATATTAGCTAGCACCTTTAATGCTCTCTCTAATCAATTTTATTGTTTATAGTCATCACTCTACACATTATTTTCTTGGAAAATGAGTGTTCTATTTTTGGAAATCTCCAATTTGGAGATGTGCTTAATCAGTTCCATTTTTTCTCAAGTGTTTGAATGATGAAATGATAATGGTTGTCTCTACACTAGAATTCATGGTTGTAGCATAAGCACTTGCTTCTTTCCCTAGAAGTTGAGTAAGAAACAAAAAAGGAAATAACAATCAAAATGTATCTGTGAAATAATATTTTGACAAAAAGATTGTATTTTATTGTTAAGTTCTTACAGTATATAAATATTATTAAAACTTTACAATTTCTTGCTTCCCCTCCATAAAACCATCTCCGGCTGTCTCCCTAAAACCTAGCACAAATTCTTGATATGCCCGTGCTAGGGTACCTTCAAGGGTGCTGTTCATTGTTGTTGTTACAATACCTTATTGAACTTACAAATCAGTAATAATATGTTATTCCAAAATAATTTTAAAAGAAAGGTCTGACACCAAACTTTTTTTCCTCAATTAATATCAATTCTACTGACTCTACTTATGAACTAGGAAAACCTCAGATTTGGTTTATACCTTTTTGTTTTATTTTTCAGGTCTAATGTATTCAGCTGCTAGTTGTTTTCTTCATATTCTGTGCTAGGTAAGTGCAAATGTGTGAGAGATACAGCAATACATTTTCATCATGGGAATATTGTTAAATTTAAATAATGAAAAAAAAATATTTGAGAATTGTTGGGAACAGAAGATGAGCACAAAGGCCCCAGGAAAAAATCCAGCCCCAGCCTAATATGGCAAATTGTTATGACAGCATTTTGCTTTTATTTTTCAAGGGGAGAGAAAGAAAAAGGAAAGAAAAAAAAAAAAAAACTTTGAACACACATTAGGAAACAATTTATACGTATTTTATTTATATATTTTGATTGATTCATTGTTTCATTCATTTATTCATTGGTTGGTTGAATAACAAAACTGCCATTTGTGTACACCGAAAAGTTATGGTATATGTTGACTTGTGAGTAGATTTTGAATATAATGTTTTTAAATTAAAACAAAAAGAATTCTTTGTTATTAAAATTCTTTTTTTTAAATTAATAATTGTGAATGTACACATATATTTTTACATGGTAAAGTTATTAGGAGTGTTTCTGCTTAGTGACTTTTTTTTTAAACAGATTTTTTTTCCCTCACCAGCTATTTACATCATATATAAAGCTTCTCCCTGAAAAATGTAGTATGTTTTGAAGATTGCAACACAAAACCTGACAGTGCCAAAAAATAAACGTCATTTTAATTTTCTACTTTACATAAAAAGAAGAGAATGAGGGAAAAAGAGGATAATTCACAACTCACAGGTTTTGACAAAACTACAAAAATGTTTTATTTTCAATAGGCAAAAGGTGGAATTGTGGTTTATTTGTGTTTATCTGCAGTGCTGGAGCTAGACAATTTTGGGCCTGGGGCAATGCTGAAACTTGGCCCCCACCCCCCTCCCTGCCAAAAAAAATTAAAATGTGAAAGTTGTATCAAGAAACTGTATGAGTTATTTTATTCCAACAAACAACAAAAATTAAGTTTAAACTAGAAAAAAAATTTTCGAAATATATTTTAAATAATAGTTTCAAGTAAAAATATTTAGCGATCAAATAATGCAACTTCCATGCTAATCTTAGAATGCTAAAAAGTTTTGTTGTGTTTACTTAGGGTTTAATAAAATTATTTGTTAAATACATGAAATAATAAATGTGAATTTCAGTAGAACCTATTTTAATGAATTGGAAAAAAAATTAATTAAATAATAAATATCAGACTCTCTAGACGACATAAAATTATGATAATTTTAATTCTAATTCCTTTTTTAATTTTTTAATAACTTTTTCTAATCAGTGCCGTCATGGGGCCCCTTGGTTTGCAGGACCCTGGGTGATCTGCCTATGCCTAGTGCCAGCACTGTGTATATATATCTCTGTAATGGAGAAACATTTTTGAAAATCACATGACTGTTGTTATTTTTGTAACTTCTACTATAAAATTGTCAGAAAAATTAATTTTTCATCAAAATGTGGGTTTTTCCGACACACTCATCCATCTGAATACAAGAAACAGATCTCACTGCTTTTAGCAGTTGACGTATTCTATATATGATGTCAATGTTGATTTTTTATAAATGAATGTATTATCTCATTATTTCAATGAGAAACTACAAAATGTGTTACTAATAGCATAATTTCTTTTGCAGATTAATTTCAGAAATGGAGAAACAATATTATGAGTCAATATTAATTTGACTTGTGAGTGTAATGAATTGTTGTCACAGAGCATTATCAGTGGCATAATATGGAAGCATATTTTTAAATATCTTTTATTATTTACGAAGGAAGAACAAATTATATTCATTGTTATATTAACAAGCTATAGATATATTAGCAAGTAACAGATTCTGGTCTCTAAGTGCCTATCTGTATGTATAATATGTACAGTTGTGAATTTTCAATATTCAACAAATATTGAAGATTAAACAGAAATGCTTGACATATTTGTATTACTTGCCAGGTAATACATAAAATTAAAAATTTAATGAGCTTTGGTAGTGTTTGGTATTAGATACCAAACACTAGCAACCATGCTGAATTCAAATTTATTGAGTAAGTGTTGTGTGGTGTAAGTCAAAATGATGAGTAAATCATTAACAATTGCATTAATAATACAATTGTTGATCACAATAATAATTCATGTAAATAAAATAATGGAAACTATCTAGTAATCTCTGCAAAAAGAAGTATTTTGGAAGGAGTGGATTTTTAAAGACATAGTCTTATTTTACATTAAAAATAATTATTAAGTAGTTGGATCCAATACGGAAGAATTTTGATCAATTAAAAGAACAAAGAAGAATATGCACAGTTCATTAGAGTGCAATACTTCAATTAATAGCAATAATAATAATAATAATAATAATAATAATAATAATAATAATAATAATAATAATAATAATAATAATAATAATAATAATAATAACAACAATAACAATAATAATATAATTATATTAGGAATAATTGAATAGGTTCTTTGGAATCACTACATTCTGAGACTTGAAATTCCTGCAGAAATATTGTTTTTTAGAAAATTTTAAATCAGTAAAGGTAGCATTATCATACCTATTTCCTCTTATAATGCAATTTATTTTAATGTTTCAACTTTTAATAACTTAAGAAAAATATGTGATTAGTATTGTTAAGTAAGCTAAAGTCTATGTCAGATTCAAAATTGTGTCCACAGCTCTCAAAGAAATATCCTTTTTAAACATTTCTGATAAGACTGATGTGGAATTTTAAGTAATAAAAGTAAATTAATCATATCAGTAAATGAAATTAAGTCTAACAAAAAATACAAAAATAAACCAAAATAAATTGAATTCTTTAAATAACTGGAAAGCAAGAAGAAAGAAAGTATGAAGGGTAATCTACTTAAAAAATGGAACTATAAATTTCTAAGATGGCTCACTATTTTGTATACCTACTTTAAAAAAATGTATTTAGTTATTTGACAGGACATGAGTACCTAACAACATAGATAAGGAGTGTTAGAGGTAAGTAATCAAAATTCTTGTCAGATATGGTGATTAAATCTGCACAATGCAGTGCAGATGTAAACTTATTTGTGGAATAACATTTTAGTGTGAATAAACTCAGTGGTTACCACAAAAATCTTATGGAAATGCTAATGGATGAATAAATAGAAATAATTATTTCCATTTACTCTTCCATATTTTAGTTTGAAACAAATTTCCAACCTGTATGTATCATTGTACAAAAGTAGTTTTGAGTTAACTGACTCTTGTAAATAGTTCTTTATGATTGAAACTTTGATGTGTTAGTTCTCCTTGTATTTTCTTATGATTTAGTAGAAATTTTGAGATAAAGAATAATTAAGTTGTATTTTTAATTTAATTAAATTAAAGAATGTTTGTAAATTATATTTTATTGTACATCACCTTGTAGAAATTTCTTTTTTGTTTCTAGATAACAGCATGATAATTTTTTGTGTGTATTCTTTATTAATAGTGTTTAAATTAAAATGTGTTTAATAATTTCAAACATGGTTAAAGAATTAAATTTTTCCTTTGTCTATAAATTGAAGGAAAACTTGATGAAATTCATCAGTACCTTAGAAAAATAATATTCCTATAGTCAAAGACAATTTTTAAAATAGTGTCTTGAAATTTAACAATCCTTCTCAAATCTGATGGCAAGGGAATGAATTCTGTATATAAGTAGCATGTATATACAGATTTACATTTAACCTTACACTTAATGTATTTTATTATCATTAAGGCTATTATTAATGATAATGTTGATTTTGTTGCAGGAAACATGCGCATGTATCTCCTCTCCAGTTTTCTTATACTACTGTTCATATTCTTACATTGCTCAGCTTTACCATGGACCCAGGGATATCTGAAATATGGAAAAAATAATTTCATTTATTTATCACCCAGTAAATTTTGGAACAATGGATTAAATAGGGAACCTAACTGTGATGAGCTTCGAGCCATGTGGAGATTCTCAATGGTAAAATCTCGCCGAACAGAAATCACAAATGAAATTCCAACATACCGAGATCCTTTTGCATATAATATTTGGGAGCCACATGCTAGGTCAAAGCATTTACAAAATAGTCCTTTGGAGGAAATAGGTTTTCGAGGTTCTCAGAACCATGTTTATGGTAAAATTGTTCATACTGTGCCTACTGATAAGTATACTGAGAAACTTAAAGTAAATGGCAGGAGTTTTGATGATATGGCAAAATTTCTTACATCAGAAAGACCAATAACTCCAAGACGAAAAAATGCTGAAGCATTTCGATTACCTAATGGAGCAGTATCGTTTCGTAAGATACCTGCATTGACTGACAGCTTCAGAAAACTGAAAGCTGTCGTGAGAGCACAGAGAGCCAAAGAACTGCAGGACCAGCATCTAGCTGATCCTCATGGAATGGTAAAGGATGTTAGCAAAGGCAATCTTCATCACAGTCCTTCCTTTGAGTACCTTTATAATGCAAATACTTCACTGAGTGGGAAAAGAAATTTGGCATCTAAAACTCTTCATTTCATTGCCAATCCATCGTCATTTATTTATGGATCCCCCAAGTATTACGATCAGTTCCTTGCTGATCATTACATTTCAGATTATGGATACTATTACAGGCCACATATTGCTCCTATGAACATGAGATATAGTATGATGCCTGTCAATATGCCATCTCGTTATTAGTTTTAATGTCAACTTCTTGTAATCTGATACAGAATGTCAACCTTGTGTTAGTACACAGTATACAGTAAATGTAAATGACAATAATATCCAGACAATACCTTGTTTATTTGATGTTTACAACAATGTTAAATGAAGTAATTACTATTCCTAGGTCCATACAGAATATATATTTCATCAGTAAATTGACTCAATTGTATTAAAAAGTGCACTCTGTTCTCAGAGTGCTTTTTGTATTCATAATTATCTCTTTCAATGTACAGTGTAACATATTTTATGATGTTTTACATAAGAGTCCTCAGGGCAAATAAAATTTTGAACACACTTTTAATCTAGCAGAAAATCTGAATTTTCAGCTTTCTAATTTGAGCTCATATGTATTTTGAAAATCAACCAGAATTGTATAAAGAGAAAGATGCATTTTAAATGTCACATAGTGACTTGTGCAGATGTCAATAAAATTGAAATGAATTGCAGATTGTAAATTATCAAATAAAATTAAAGAAAAAAGTTCAAAGAAAAATCACATGTAAAAATCATCATCAGGACAACCTAACATTATATGGTAAATAAAATACAAAAGTGGAAGCAAGATATAAAAAAATTAAATTAATTCAATCTGTAAGTATAAAAACAAAATATCAAATTATTTTAGCTACAATTGATGTCCAAGAACTTCATAGTAATAAATTGAAGTTGCAAATTTGTTTCTTGCCAATAAGTCAATTTATAATTCACAAGTCAATTTGAGGTGTTTTCATGACAATATCATTAATGCATACCTAAAAAAGTGTCAATATCTGTGAATTTTTCTTTTAAAAATTGATTATTAAAATACTGGTTTGCAAAGTATAATATAATTGCAAACTAATATAGAAGTGAACAAAAATTGATGCCATGGAGGAAATTACATTTGTTGTAGTTTTATAATTATATTTTACTTCTTATTATTGTGATGAAAATAACCCCAAAATAAAAATATAGAGATAAAAATGTAAATGTTCTTTTAAATTGTAATTTTTTGTATTATTTTATTAATTTAAGAATATTACTTCTAACCTGTCTGAATAATAGATGTTCTATCTGTGTCTCACTATTATCTTAGCTAGAAATATATGTTATGATGGTCCTTCAAAGTAATTAAAAATGTCCAGCAATCCAAAAGAAATTCACTTGTTGTACATGGACAATTATATGCATCTATATTTTTTTTTTAAGGAAAATTCTCAATAATAGATACCTGAAACACACACGAGTGAATTATTTATTTAGAAGTGAGATGCGTGTATGCAGAAGCAGTTACATTCATCTGAAAATATTTTTGGTGAAAGTGAAAAAAATCTATTTTTCTCAAAAGGACTCCTTCAAAGAACTTTCTTCTTACAAAAAAGTTTGGTTGCAAATGAAATATAATATAGCACAGAGAATACAATACACAATTTAATAAAATAAAACATACTTTGTTGGTTTTGCATCTTTTCAAAGAATTTAACTGGTTATGGAACTGAGTTGTCAAACATTTTATTTTGCAGATAACAAAACATTAAATTTTATAATTTTATGGAAAAACATTGTTATTATCTTTTATTGTAATCAGGATTTCATCATGAGTCTTCATATCAAATTCAAATGATGATGTTGGCACGTTTGCTCTCATCAATTGATGTAAAATGTACAATATTTTTTCCTTTTACTTCAACCTGTCCATTTAATGAAAGCAAAAAATAAACAATAAATGAAACAGTAACTGTAGTTAAGAGAAAATAAATCTTACATTGCAACTTCTGTGCCATCAACTTGAAAATGATTAGAATTAAAATATTCTTCATGTTTTCTTATTATTTTTATGGACAGCAATTATTAAAATAATCCACTTCTTTTTTATGTATACACAAAATAGGATTTAGCAATCTATACAACTTGTAGTTTAAGATACCCAAACTATGTAATAATGTTGTAACTGGTTTCGCTATTATACATGATGCCGATAGATTACTTTCACCTCAACTTTTATTTGTTTTGCTAACACCTTCACAGGAAAGAGATTTAAGTTCTCTTTAATGTATTTATTAATTTGTACCTTCTCTTGCCAGTCGTTTAAATTTTCATCTCGTAAGCAAGGAGGCCAAGTTCATAGGTACCAAGTTCATAGGTATCAGTACCATTTTTCATTGGTACTGATAACAAATTATTTTAATTTTTGGATTTAACTGCTTTTGCCTCGAGGCTGATTCACAATTTCCATTCAGTTCACCAAATTAGATCTTTAAATACGTGAAGAAGATTTTGCAGAATTGAGAGATAAGCAATATGAATCTCTTAAACTGTTCTGAACAAACTAATGTACAATCATAAAAATACAATGTGAAATAAGATTGTAGGGGCAAATGAGGATGAATTTGTACATTGGCAAATTTTGGAGGCAATATTTTTATTAAAAAAAATACCGTCCCATGGATACACTAATCCAAGGATGAATGTGATGTTTATTCAGAAACTTGTGTTTTTTTTTGATTCTTTCTAAGATATGTTTTACAATATTATTTTGTAAACCATATTCTGGCATTAAAATTGTACATTAAAATTACATAACATGTATTTACTTTCATGTACTTAGTTGTTATTGTGAATGATGTAGCATATGGTGTAGCTGTGTAATAGAAAACATTTCCATAATATGTGGAAATACTAAATGGATACACATTTTTCTGGAATCAGGAGAAAATGATATTCTCTCTTGCCTTTTTACGATCCTATGGCGTTTATCCATTTAAAACAATAGTGTCCAACTGATGGTCCATGTATGTTTCCCACTCGTGGTGAGTGGCATGGGTCATTATTACAAAAATTAATTGCTTTTGCACTACTTCATAAAGAAAACAACTGTGATTATCTATTTTAGTAGTATCCCTTTAATGTGTTTGCTCAAAATAGGAGAAGGCAGTCTCTTCAAGATCATGCAATTGATTGCATTGTCTAAAAGTCTGGGGGAACTCCAATTAAACCATGAATTTTAAAAATGCCACTGAAAAAAGTCTGGACAAGAAAGCAATGATAAAAATACAACACATTTTGTTCAGACAACACATTTTAGGGAAACATGGGGAAAATATTAAATAGCAGCTTACAAGCCCCTCAAGGTGATGAAAGTACATAACATGTAAAATAGTTTCCAATTTGTAGTTTTTGTACAATTTTTAAGACAATGCAATCCAAGAAGAACTGTTTCTATCACAATAATTGGGAACTAATAATTTTTAAAAAAAGTCATAAAAATAATTTCTGATTTTTTGAGAAACATGAAGTCAATGTCAAAATCTTCCTTCTTTCTGTATTGATGACATTCCTGGCATGCTGAATTACATTCGAGATTGGCCACATTATTGAAAGAGAAGTTAGCTATTGTAACTTACAGCATTTGATATCGAGTGTTGGCACCAAAAAACTGGACTGTTGGCTTATACATTGCATCAAAATCAGTCAATTGTAATAAACATAATGTTCTGTGTTCAAAAAATTGTATGGGATAACGAATTCAGATTGTAATATTTTCGTATACCTACACACAGGGGTCTGCTGAATGTTAAACGGAAAAACATTAGAACAATAGTCTCATCTAATGAGTTAACTTGTATGTGATGGGAAAAAAACAACTAAAGAAACCACAGGGTTCTTGAATTAAAGTGGAAAATATATTGATCTTTGGAAATAAACAGCTGGCATTTTCTACACTAACTGGATCTCTGTTTCCAAAGAACAGAAGAACAAAATTATTCTCTGTTTCCTGCTCATAAAATTCTTATTCAGATGTGAATACTATGTCTTCACCCATTCCAATCTTGAACTATTATTAATGATATAAATTGATTTATTTTATTCAAAAATACCCTTAGAATGTATAATGTTATCATAGTATATTTCAAATAAATTTAGTTTTTATTCACTGCATTTTAATTTTGTTTTATTAGTAGTATTATTTTATTTTCTCACAACGTTCTGGTACATTTCTTAAGTGGTATCAAGTCTATCAAAGCATGACAACTTGCCTTAAATTAACTTATACAATAATAAATAACAAATATCTACACCAAACATATTTACAAATTAAGCTTTACAACTATTTATTATCAAATCAAAGTTTCTTTTTCTTTTTTTTTTAGAAACCCACACTATCCCCAACAAGTCTTCTGACTAATGAGGATGTGCTCAGTGTAACTATCTTCTAAAGGTTGATAATGGCGTCCGTTTCGATGTTCAGTGTCCAGGCAGACTACAAAGTCGACTTTAACCAATGGATCTGCAATCACAACTTCCAAAAACAACACACTCTCTCAGAAACAGAAAGTGTTAGTATTAGCTGACAGCCATAGTAGGAACATGTCCTCCAAATTGAGAGAGCTTCTTCCCTCCAAATACGCGGTCACAGGCATTTTTAAGCCTAATGCTCGTTTGGCAGATGTGACTAGCGACTTGGAAACACTCACACAGCACTTTACAACCCGGGACACAGTCGTTATAATAGGTGGGCAGAATGATATTAACCATGGCAGCCAACTAGAGCCAAGCCAACAGATACAAAAAATTCAAAAGGTTGCCCAGCAAACAAACGTAATTATGACCACTCTGCCCCCCCTGGCACAACAACACCCTTGTTAACAATGAGATTAAAAAAACCAACAACAAACTCTCACATCATCTGAGAGACACACAAATTACATTATTGAACTTAGACTTTCTTTCAGAGACTCTATTCACCCGGCATGGTCTCCACCTGAGACAAGCTGGCAAACACGCACTAGGATGTAAGCTAGCCACACATCCTAGAGGCTCCTTCAGTGTCAGCACCATCTCCCGCACCTCTACACCTCCACCAACTCCTACTCCTCTACACCAGTCCTTCTCCTCCACACCAACCCTACTCCATCCACTCTAGTCCTTGCTCCTCCACTCCAACCCATTCTCCTACTGTTTCTAATTCAGCCTTGTCCCTAGTCCTGTGACTTACACTCCCACCTATGCTGTCGTAGCGCCAACCTCCCATCTCCCAAAACTCTCCTCAAAATCCTCTCGATCCATATCCTACAACCTACGCCTGTTCCAAAACCTATCAGCACCTGGACCTATAGCTAACAACCACCTCTACACCAGTCACCACTGAAAAACACAGCACCTTTAAGATTCTACATCAGAACATTGATCCTTAAAAACAAAATTCATGAACTAGAAATTATGCTAACATACCTCATAAAACACACTAATGCAATCTGTATAACTGAACACTGGCTTACGGAGGATCAAATAAAACTGACACAAATACGGGTTTCTACTTGGCTGGTTACTTCTGTCGTAGGGACAAACGCACAATATCAATCATACGTATGGAGGCACATGCATATATCTGGCCAACAACTGTGAATCCAAACAAGTAAATGAATTCAAACAAATAACATGTGACTCAGACATAGAATGTTCAATTGTAGAAATTCCAAAGCTGAACATCTTCCTCCTAAGCATTTACGAGCACCTGATGGAAATCTTCAAATTTTCTTAAAAACTTAGAATTAATCTTGGATAAATTAACAAAGCGGCTCATTACTCTATCATAATCTGTGCATATAAACATTAACTTCCTACCAACAGCTAATAACACTCATGAAAAGAAAGAATTAAACTAATAAACTTAGACGCTCCTATAATCTAGATGCAGTAATAGACACACCAACCAGGCAAACAAAGGACTCCAAACAGCAATAGACCAAATCCTTTTAGACAAAACAAAACACACATACACAGTCACCACTAATGATACAGGGCTCAGTGACCACAATGCTCAATTACTCACTCTAAAATAATTCCACCTCACCTAAAGTGAACCTAATAAAGGAGTCTAGGAAGTATAATGAAAAACTTAAACAAGCTCATCCAACTACTAACTAATGAATCATGGCCAGGGTATATGAAATAGATGACATCAACCTAAAGTTTAACACTTTCTTTAATACAATCAAACACTATTTCAACATCACACATCCACTACAGTATCACAAACAAATAACACACAAAACAGCAAAGCATGGATAACAAAGGTATTAAAATTTCTTGTGAAAGAAAAGAGACTTTATACACTCACAAAGAACACTCGTCAATCATCAAATAGTAAACTACTATAAGCAATATACAGCTATACTCAAAAAGTTATAATAAAGGCCAAACAAATGTCAAATGATGAATACATAAAAATCCAAAATAAAACAAAGCTATGTGGAATATTGTAAAAAACATTACCAGCAAATAAAAAACACAAAATGTTGAACTAGTCCATGAAAACAGAAGAATAACAAACCCTAATGAAACAGCCAATATATTCAACAAACACTTCTCTGAGATTGCTGGTAGACTACTACAAACAAGAAAACCAAACACTACGCCTCTACAACCACCACCTTTCTTTAAAAACTCGCTTTCTAGCATGTACATCACAGAAACAACAGAGAAGGAAATACTTCAAATTATAAACAAAATGCAAAATAAACAATCCGCTGGGATAGACAACATTCCTGACTTCTTAATAAAAAAGATTGCTCCATATATCATCAAACCATTAACATATTTATACAACCAATCACTAACTCTTGGCTCCTTCCCAAACATATTTAAAACTGCAGTAATTAAACCTATACACAAAAAAGGTAACAAGCAAGATGTAATGAATTATAGACCAATTTCCTCTTGTCAGGCTTTTCAAAAATATTAGAAAAGCTCTTCTATGAAAGGTTAAAAGCTACTTGATACACTGTAACATTATCACTGACTCACAACATGGATTCAGGGAAAATCATTCAACTGAAACTGCTTTATTCACCTTTGTAAATGAAATCCACATGGCATTAGAACAAAAAGAAATTCCTGTTGGTCTCTTTCTTGACCTGTCAAAAGTCTTTGACACAATAGATCACAGTATTCTATTGTCAAAATTAGAATCTTATGGAATCCGAGGAATTGCTTACAAGTGGATAAAATCATATCTATCAGACAGAAAACAAATAGTAGTATTACCTTACCAAAAGACAACAAAATAAATAATCATCACTCCGAGCCAAGGGATGTGACACATGGGTCCGCAAGGATCCACACTAGGCCCAATTTTATTTCTTATGTTTGTAAATGACCTGCCATCAATAATGGAAAACAACACAACCGTACTTTTTGCTGATGACACTAATATAATATTCAAAGAAAGAACAACCAAAGCTTTGCAAGACAAAGCCAATCCAGCCATTGACAAACTAATGCAATGGATCCACCACAACAAACTAATCCTGAACAAAGACAAAACAATCACAATACCTTTCCACAACTCCCACTCAACACAACAATACTCACCAAATTTAACATTAGAAGGAAACAGCATCACACAAGCACAGAAAATGGATCCACCACAACAAACTAATCCTGAACAAAGACAAAACAAAACTCACACCTAGAAGATATTAATTCAAAATTGAGCAAACTTAATTATGCTCTTAGAATAATAATAAGAAACAGCACCATTGAGACACTGAACAGTGTACTTTGCAAATGTGCACTCTATTCTCAAATCGGGATAATAATATGGGCCAAGCACCAGAGGCTAAACAAACATTCAAAATACAAAGAGAATCATTCGAACAATGACAAATACAAAAAGAACAGAGTCCTGCAGACCTCAATTCAAAAAACTTAACATACTACCACTGCCTTGTATATTCATTTATGAAGTTATCATGTTTGTAAAGAAAAATCTACTAAACAATGACACACTTTACAAATTTAACTCAAGTTTACATTCCTATAACACAAGGCAAGCATGTAACCTTCATCAACCAATATGTACAAGCACATTATACCAAAAGGGTACATTCTCTTCAGGTATACAGTTCTTCAACAAATTACCAATACATCTGAGAAACACAACAGGCTTACACAACTTCAAGAATAAACTCAAACACTTCCTTGTGGAAAAACTTTTTTATAGCGTTCAGGAATACCTCAATGACTAATATGTCCAATGTGATTTCAGGTGCTGCAGTAGGACTAGGTGTAGAAATAGAAAAACCTGGCCATAACCTGCCTCCTCCTCCCCACCATTTCAAGATTTAATCAAGGAATATGCTAATACTGTTAAATAATATGTAGCTGTTACCATAATTGATACCATGTACTGCTATTATTTCTATTAGCATTGCCATTACTATTATTAATTTATAAGAAATGTTATCTATTATTATTAATATAATTATTATTGTTATTATTATAAGTAGTAGCAGTAAAATCATTATTCCAAGTAAATGTTATTTTGAACAATGAAACTACAAATCTTGAAATGTTGAATTATTTTAAATTAAATTAAGTTAAATGTTTATCTACTTTGCTGTTAAAAATAATTATCTACTATGTAATATCTTAATATATCTGTAACAAGTATTGTACCATAGTCTTTAGGCCAAGACCCCATCTTGATCAGGTTTTTGTCCGTTTCCTGGTCCTTTGAGCAAATGCTGAGATGGCCCTTGTTTTGCATCTGGACAATAAATGTAACTTCACTCGCTGCACCCAAGAAGATGCATGCAATTGTACTCCTCCATATACAACATATTTGACTCGTCATACACGATTGTAATTGTATTTGTGACTCAATAAATATTATTATTATTATTATTATTTTTTATTTTTTATTTTTTTTTTTTTGAGGCGGGGGAAATGCTTTATGCACCGTAAGGCTTTGAAACCCCGTGTGTGGACTCCCTTAGTTGGGCTACCCACTAAAACCCCCTCCATTCCAGCCAGAATGTCTTAGCAAGGAATCGCAGCTGTGGCATTTCATCTTGCCAGACTGGCTCGGTGATCTCTAGGATCCTTCTAGTCCGATCCCTGAGGGCTTCTTCTTTCTTCTTCATAACTCTCTTCACGTAATTCTGAATTTTGCCCAGTTGTCATCTGTTTCTAGCATTGCTTCCACTATGTTGTTTGGGGACATCTCCTTTCCAATGTAAGAGTTGATTATTTCTCTGTCTACTTCAAAATCTCGGCAGTGAAATAACACATGTTCTGCGTCGTCTTCTGTTCCGCAGGTGGTACACCTGTTGTCCTCTTTCTTTTTGAAGCGGTATAAGTAGCTTCTGAAGCATCCATGGCCTGTGAAGGCTTGTGTCAGGTAGTAATCGGTCTCACCGTGCTTGCGTTCTACCCATTTCTTTATGTCGTGTATTAGACTATAAGTCCATCTACCTGTCGTTTCTTTTCTCCAGCGGTCTTGCCATATCTGAAGAGTTCCGTTCTTGCTTCCCTCTTCACCCTTTCTTTCTGCTTCTCCTTTCTGAAGACTGCATTTCTTTCAGGTTTTCGTAGACGGATGTTCTTTCCTTCGTCAGAAGGTCGATAGAGTACACTTGCTGCACAAGGCAGCACTTTCAGAGACTGTTCTGTAGGCAGAGATGATCCTCTGTGCTACCCCTCTCTGTACCGACAGCAGCCTTCTCCTATACTTCTCTACTTTCATAGCGCCCGCCCATGCGGGAGCTGCGTAAAGCATTTTGGACAGGACTGACCCTGCTACCAGTCGTCTTTTCTTTTCCCTCGGGCCCTCAACATTCGGCATTAGCCGTGTTAGGTTTCCTCCCGCTTCTATTGCCTTCATCGCTACCTTCTCCACATGCGGTCCAAAACTCAAGCAATTGTCGAGTTCTACTTCTAAATAGGTAATGTGTTTTTCCATTTTATTTCGTTGCCTCCACCTCTATTCTCGGGTTCCTAAAGCCCCTTCTTTTGTGACCAGAACTGCCTCTGTTTTCTCTGTCGCCATGTCTAATTTTCGTTTATCCAACCATCTTTTTGTTCTATGCAGGCTTTCATTCGCTCGCATCTCAAGAAGGTCTTCGTTTCGTGCTGCGACTACAATCAAGGCGTCGTCCGCAAATCCTATAATATTTACATCCCTTGGGAGTGGCATCTTTAGGAAGTCATCATAAACCAGGTTCCATAGCATTGGGCCTAGCCGAGATCCCTGGGGGGCTCCACACGTCATTTCTTCTTTAATTCTCCAATTATCTCCTTCATATACAATGCTTCTCTCACTTAGGTAGTCTCCTATAAGATTCTTCAGGTAGTCTGGGATGTTCCGTCTTTCTAATGCCTCTTTCACATCTTCCCAACTTTGCCAGTTGACTGCTTCCTGATAGCGTCGATCGTCGATCTGCCTTTACGGAATCCGTACTGGTTATGAGCCAAGCTGCAATCTCCTATCATGTACTTCTCCAAGCGCTGAAGGATTAGGCCTTCCAGCATTTTGCCCATGGTATCCAGAAGGCAGATGGGCCTGTACGATGATGCACTATCCTCCGGCTTGTGTCCCTTCCTTAATAGTACAAGCTTCTGTCGCTTCCAATGTGATATATCATACACCTATTGAAGAGTTCAATAGAAGGTCCGGATATTCTGTGATGACTACTTTCAGTACCTCGTTCGGTATCCCGCCCAACCCAGGTGCCTTGCCTGCTTTCAGGCATTTGCCAACTTCTTGAAGTTGGCGTATCGTGAACATGTCTGCCTCTACCGCTTTGTCATAGCTGTTCCTTTTCCTTTTTGGCCGTTTAGGAAATAGGTGCCTAATTATTTCTTCGACCCACGTCTTATTATTTAGAGCAGGGATATTCCGCCTCCCATTCAACTTCTTCACAACAATTTTATAAGGCAAGCCCCACGGATCGTTTTCAATTTCTAATAGCAGCTTCTTCCAGCACATGTCCTTGCTTCTTCTTATTGCGCGGTTGAGTTCCTTCCTCTTCCGCTTGTAATCCCTTCTCAGATGTTCATCCCCCTTCGCCCTTGTACATCTTCTTCTGGCTGCTACACAATCACTCCTTAGGAGGGCTATTTCCTGTGTCCACCAATATTTTGGTCCCCCACGATAACTGCTGGCTGTCTTTAGGGGCATCGATAGATTGCAGGCCCTCTGAATTACTTTTCGAGTCCTGTCTGCCATACTGTCTATTGTTTGGGGTTGAACTCCCCACCGTAGTTCTTGCATGTGCCTGGATTCTGTCAGGGATCTTTTGAGGTTCTCTTCGTTAAGCTTCCGAGCATTCCATGCCCGCTTTGGACAGTTTTCACGCCTTCTATTAAACGATTGTTTGGAGAACCAACTTCCTACAATCCTAAAGGATATATAGTTGTGGTCACTTAGGGACTCCTCCTCTAGGACGCCCCATTCTTCAATATGACCGGCGAGCTGCTGGTTTGCGATAGTGAGGTCAATTATTGACTTGGCGTCTCCCCGATTAAACGTCGGTTTAACTCCTCTGTTTATTACAACCATGTCCCTTCGGGCTATCATTTCACTTATTACAGTTCCTCTTCTGTCCATCCTTTCTTCGCCCACTCGGGGGATTTCCCCTTTGAAATCTCCGGTCAACAGTACATTTCGTTTGGGCTCGTCTATGCTATCTTCTAGTTCCGTAAGTTTATCCATGAATTGTTGCAGTCTATCGCTTGGGGAGAAATAACAACTGTATATCCTCAAGGTTTCGGTCTCCACCCACACAAAGCAGTGGCTAGTTGATTTGTACTTGCTCACCTTGATTCGCGGGTTGCAGATGACGATGGCCGCTCTCCCTGTACTATCCTGGTACCATTCAGCCAGGTCCTGTCGACAGTTAGGTTCGCTAAGAAGTAGCACGTCAATATTTTTCTGACTCGCTGTCTGCATCAGCAAATTTTGGGCCCTGGCTTCTACCCAGATTTATTTGCAGAAACTTTAGTTCCATAAGTTCTTTGTTTTAATCGTGCAAGGGCTTCTCTGAATAAGGGCCATTTACCGCCTCCGGCCGCATGTCCATCTTCAACTCCTTTGTCCTTGCAAGCTACGCAGCAGTCTTTGTCCTTGCATTCTTTTCTAGAATGCCCCACTTTACACATTTCCAGCAGCAGTTTCTTCTGTCGGGTCCCTTGCATCCTCTGGCCATGTGGCCATAGCCCAAACAGCGGAAGCAACGACCAAATTGGATTCGTTCTCTCACCCTGCAGTTCACTAGCCCTATTCTTATTTTTCCGACCTTGAGAATCTCGTTGGCCACCTTCTCTGAGACCCTTATTAGTGCTGTTTGCATTCCGGCATAACCTTTCAGCAAAACACATTCTATCTCAATTCTCGACTCATTTCTTTCCAGCACTTTTTCCACCTGAGCAATGACTTCCTCTTTGGTTGTTATTTCATCGATATATTTTATCTCTACTGTTACCTTTGGTCTCAGAGGTTGTAACTCTGCCAGTTCGCTCACTGTTTTAGCCATTTTTGGCTAAAGGCGTCTGCGCTTTTGTTTCTTTTCAACTCGATGAGGAGTTCTTCCTCCTTGTTCTCCTTACTCTGAGGACCTCGTCGTTCCCTTTCATCTCCTCTGAGGCGCTGAGTTTCTTTATGATGTCCGCATTTGAACCCCTTGTTTCGCGGTAATCTTCAGAGCCTCATTTCTTTCATTGCAGGTCTAGCTTCATTCCTCTTTTCCTGTCTTTCTTTTTGCTTTTTCGGATTTCCCAACAGTCTCCATCCTGCACCTCTTCTATTTCGAGCAATTTACTTACTTCGCTCTGATTTCCTCCACTTTCCTCAGGGTTATCCCTGATCTTTTCCGCTTCCTTCGGTTTATTCTTTTCCTTGTCTCTTCTCGGAGACTCCTCTGGTGGACTATGCGCCGCATTCCTTTTTACAGGTGCGTCGAGTCTATTTTTCCCTCTCTTAGCAATCTCTTCTCCTTTTAAAAGAGAGTTTAACATCTCTGAGAGCTCCCTCTTCTCTCCTGATGCATCGAGCCACCCATTCCTCAGGGCATCGATGTTTTCCCGTGCTTCAGCCAACGCATCCTTCACTGTCACCGGGTTGTTTTTCAACATAAACTTTTCCAATGTCTTGAGATTTTGGCTCAGACCATCAATGATCTTCCTCTGGTGTTCATCTAGCTGTTGAATGGTCTCCCATTTTCTCATCATTTTGCTATCACTCGTAGTAGTATCTACCAGAGGTGCCGAGTGATCAACACCCTTGGCATTGCAGTCGCTGGGTGACGACGCCCGGTGGCCTGCTTGCTCACCACCGACCGCCGGTACTGGGGCTCCGATCCCTGCACCGTAATGGTTGATCCCAAAGACCTTCCATCGCGGGTTTTCTTCGGTCGCCTTCCCTAGCGTTTTGAGCTACCGCCAGCTAAGAGGAACGGAAGAAAGAAGAGGGACAGTGAAGAAAAGAGAATAGAAGAGTAGAACAGAAACGACTCCCTAGCCCTCGTAACCTAATAGCGTCGGGGTCGGAAACACAAGAGTTGGCCGATACGAAGAATGGCCTACAGGACAGAGCACAGAAGTGTGCCACAAGTAAGTGGAAGCAATGACATACGAAGTTAGTGGGAATGACCGGATGTTTAGGGGAGGGACAGCGGACAGCTGCTCCGATTAGTCGCCTTTTACGACAGAGGGAGATCCCGTGGTGTTATTCTACTAAAAACCCCGACACCACACGGGATATTATTATTATTATTATTATTATTCCTAGGGTGCCGTAGTCTTCGGAATCGCGCCTGTTGCGGAGAGTACAATTGATATGGTGTCCACTTCCAAGAAGCGCTACTGTTCCTTCACAATTCGTGATACAGTACCGGCAGTGTATAAGCGACTCTGACAATTCTCTCGCCACGTGCTGTGATCCGTCATGTGTTGATCCTGATTGCTCTGAAGCAATCAGCTTGCGAGGATTTGTTTACTTTCTCACAACCTCGGTTCAGCTTTACCGTTTATCTGACCCACACGAAGTCGCTCGAGAAGCGCGCAGATCCCTGTCAATAGCAACAGTACCAGTGCGAATGAGTGCCTCTACTGAGTGCTAATGCGTGTCAGGCCAGTGGGTGTGTGACTTCCGAGCGCCGAGGTCCAAGGCTGAGAGTTTCGTGAACGCTACGCCCCATACCGCGCGCAAACGTGGAGTAGTGTTAAAGAGGGTCGTGAATTTTTGTATGTTTCCGCGCATATTTGGAGGCAGAAAAGGTGAACGATGGAATATTACCTCTCAACAATGTTGTGGGTAGAGTTACGGCTGCAATGCAGATAAGCCCAATTGAGAACGAAGCAATCTGGAAGTGAATCAAGTTTTCAACGCGGTTTGGGAGGCGATAAGTTTCGGTTGTGGCAACGGTTATGAACATGATTTCAAGACATGTCATCGCCTGTCGATAAGTGTTAATGTTTTGAGATTTCATTGATCTCTCATGTATGTGGCGCGATGTGCGTAGCAATGCGTGGCAACAGCGCATCAAACTGTCAGAGTCGCTTATACGCTGCCGGTATTGTAGATCCCTATATTTCTGAATCTTGTTTTCGTATGCTATCGCGAGGTTTCCAGTATCGACAACTGCAATGTCGATAAACCATGCTTTCTTGTTACATTTATCCAAAAGAACCACTTCAGGTCTATTGTGATGATTTGTTCGGTCCGTCAGTATGCTGCGGTTCCAATACATTTTATACCTACTGTTTTCGAGGACATCCTGTGGGCAGTATTCATAGTACGGTGTATCAAAATCTGCGATAATGTCACATTTCTCCACCAGTTTGGCATGTATTATTTGCGCTACCATGTCATGTCTTTGTTTGTAATCTGTTGACGCTAGCTTTCTGCATCCTGAGGAGATGTTTTGGATGATTTCATGATCTTGGCCACAGGCTCGGCATGCATCAGTAGATATTGTGGGGTCGTTAAGTAGTATCTTGTTGCTCTGTCTCAGGGTATAAATATCCCACTGTTAGCCACTTGAACGACATTGACACATCGACATTTGGTTTGATCATTTCGTTGGGATATCTATCGTGTAGTGCTTTTTGTTTCCATGTTTCCAACTCTCTGTCTATCAGTGATTTCTGTGGTATTACTTCCTATTGCTTGAGGTCAAGAGGAAGTTGTCGATCTGTCGATCGATATAGTTGTCATCTGTTTGCTGTATTATCATGTGAAGTTGGGATGACGAGGCTTTCTCACTGAAGTATTTTCTCACATTGGTTATAATTTTTCCATGGACATTTCCTATCTTCAGAATACATCTTCCACCTACTGTCCTAGGGAGTGTGACTCTTTGGATACAGCTAGCGGGTCATTTGGACACTAATGGTTCTTTCCAGATTCTCCAGATCCGACCATTTCACGATGCCTAGTGAGAAGGTAATCACCGGTATGGCATATGCATTGGACTGACACAATATTGCGTGAGTTAAGAGAAGTTTTGAGTATATACTTTATTCTGTTAGTAAACTATTTTCAACTTTTCCTTTATCTGGCTATGCATAACCGTCTTCTGTTGAATCCCCAGGTATTTGTAGAATTCATCCATCTCTAAAGCTGAAATGATTTCCCCAGATACGGTCTCATGTACTATTCCATCGATGACCTTACATCTTCAAATACTTTGGATTTTACATTTGTCTAGACCGAATTGCAAACCTACATAATAGAGAATTTATCAGTGATATGTAAAAGATTTTTTAGACCATGTAATGTGCGTGAATATACTTCCTTGTAATGTGCGTGAATTATATTCCCTTGGCGGAATTAAATGTCTACTCCATTGAAAATATTTTCGAAATTTCTGTTGTGCATCTTACTTCACTAAAAGTGATAATACTTTGCATTTACAGACCTCCAACAAAGAGAACTGCAGATTATATTTCGTTCTTAGAAAACCTGGAGATAACACTTAACAACGTCAGCAATCGCTCCTTTGAATCCATTGTTGTATGCGGAGATTTTAACATTGATTTTCTGGTCGAATCTTGCGAGAAAGAAAAGTTTCTCAATTTAATTAATTCCTTCAATTTAGACATTACAATTAATGTACCTACACGGATCACACAACATTCGAGGAAGGCAATTGATCAAATTATAATTAACAAAACTACTACTCGATATGAAGTTGAAATAAAAGATTTAGGATACAGTGACCACGATGCACAAATTCTTACCATTATAAGAAATGCGATCACTGACACAATAAATAATACACGTATGACTAGATTGTTTACTAAAAGTAAAATTAAATTATTCATTGATTACTTGATGCAGGAGTCATGGGAAACGGTTTATAATACTGCTGATACAAACGACAAATATAATTATTTTTTTTTCAACTCTTTCATATCATTTTAACACTTGCTTTCCTCTTAAAAAACGAAAATGAAATATTTCACGGAAAAGCAATTCTTGGATAACACAAAAAAACAAGCGAATTCTTTCTTTCATTTCTAAACGTCATGACGTATCTCAAGATTTCTTATCTACTTTAAAAATACAAAACATTGTTACAAAAAGTCATAAGGCAGGCTAAACTCATGAAAAACGATCAGGATATTTTGCATTCCAATAATCAAACACAAGCAATGTGGAATATAATCCAACATCCTACCAAATTCACTAGAACACCCGTAGA
Organism: Teleogryllus oceanicus; assembly: GCA_964035755.1. Lineage (NCBI taxonomy): Eukaryota > Metazoa > Arthropoda > Insecta > Orthoptera > Gryllidae > Teleogryllus > Teleogryllus oceanicus. The sequence goes on along the minus strand of CAXIVR010000001.1, from coordinate 354,205,539 downwards.
GAATGTTGTTTTAAAATATAACGATATAAATGTGAACGATCCGGCAACAGTGGCTAGTCTCTTTAACAATACTTTTCGAGAATTGCTGCCGATCTCACTAAGGGTCTTCAGGCACCAAATTCAAAACAGACAGTTCACCCAAAATTGTAGACACAATGTTCGTTTCGAAACTTCTTCCTATGAAATTCTCAAAATAATCAGTAAACTAAAAATAAATATTCGTCCGGTTTAGATGAATTCCCGGATTCTTTGTTAAAGACTTGTGCGTATGCCATTATACACCCGTTAACTCACATATTTAATGCATCTTTATGCACTGGAACGTTTCCAGATATTTTCAAAACAGCTAAAATTAAGCCGCTTTTCAAAAAAGGCAACACAAATGATATTCAAAATTATCGGCCCATTTCTCTTCTATCAGTTTTTTCAAAAATATTAGAGAGACTTTTTTACTTACGAATGGAAACCTTTCTCACTAAACACGACGCGCTTTCAGATTGCCAACATGGATTTAGAAAATCAAAATCAACGGAAACAGCTATATTTTCTTTTCTTAAAGATGTCGCCTCATCATTGGATCAATACGAGGCACCTATTGGATTATTTTTAGATCTCTCAAAAGCGTTTGACGTCATTGATCATGACATTTTACTTTCCAAATTACCTTCATATGGAATTCGTGGTATTGCTCTAGATTGGTTATGTTCGTACCTTAAACAACGATCTCAGAGATTGAAATACCTTACTGGAATGATGGAACATTACGTACGCACCTTTCGGACTCTTTGCCCGTTGCATGTGGAGTTCCTCAAGGATCGATTTTAGGCCCTATTCTGTTCCTACTTTACGTAAACGATATGCCCTCGACGATTCGAAACGGAAGAACGGTTCTCTTTGCGGATGATACGAACATCCTTTGCAATAAAGAAACAGTAAATAGTACAATAACAGATGTTTCAAATTGGTTCCAAAATAACAAATTAATAGTAAACGAAAAGAAAACGGTTTTAATGCAGTTTTCCATTTCAAATAAACAATTCTGTGCCCCATTGACAATGAACAGTGTACCATTGACTGATGTTAAGGCAACAAAATTTTTAGGTCTCTCAATTCAGTCAAACCTTAAATGGAACGTCCATTTAAATGAATTGAACACAAAATTAAGTTCATTGTGCTACGCGTTCAGAATTCTTGCAAATTCAGTCAGCCTTCATACTGCTCGTTGTGTATACTTCGCGAATGTTCATTCCCGCCTGAGATATGGCATAATATTCTGGGAAATACATCTTATAGCTCCCAGACTTTAGATTACAAAACGATTGTACGAATAATAACCCAAATCCCACCCACGTGATTCATGTAAGCCTCTCTTCATTAATCTAGAATTTTACCATTACCGTGTCTTTTTATTTACGAATCAGTGGTTTTTGTAAAAAATGACTTGCTCAAGGGCGGGAATACATTTTCAGAAAACGCCGAAGTTTATTACTATAACACTCGACGTAGAAATCATATTCATCAGGTGACAGTATCAACAGCTCATTACAAAAAATTCACATACAATACATGTACATTATTTTACAACACTGTGCCTGATGACATTAAACGATTAAATTCAATAGAAAAGTTTAAATCACAAGTGAAATCGTTTCTGCTGCATAACTGTTTCTATACAATTAGAGACTATACTGAGCATCACAAGAAAAGGAACATTAATTTTAACAATGATACATAATGCATTATTTACCATTTGGACTGTATAAATGAGTATAAACAACCTGTAACAACTATTGTACTACAGCTTCCGGGTCAATGACCCCCATCTCGATCAGGTTTTTCGTCCAGTTTCCCTGATCCATTGAGCAAATGCTGAGATGGCCCTTGTTTTGCTTCTGGACATAAATGTAACTTCATTTCTGTGCACGTCTTCTAGAATTCAGTGGGAAATACAATTATTCAAATTATTGTTTCCATGTTGTCATGCGAGGAAGTAATAAGAGCCAAAATTTATTGCTTATTTTCTTTGAAAATAGATTTTATTACATGGGAGTTTTTGTTGTTTTTCTCCTTTCAAAATTCAAAATTTATTGCTTATTTATCCTTGAAAATCGATTTTATTACATGGAGTTTTTGTTTTTTCTCCTTTCAAAATTCAAAATTTATTGCTTGTTTATCCTTGAAAATAGGTTTTATTACATGGGAGTTTTTTGTTGTTTTTTTTCTCCCTTTCAAAATTTCAAAATTTAAGTAGTATATGACTTGGTGTAGAGATCGCAGAATTTTGAAAATGTGCACACAATTCACTTTTCCCCATAGCACGTCATACGCAGTTTTTAACTTTTTTTTTTGACGCAAATAAATAAATAAATAAATGTGCAGCCAGAACCTAAAGAAACCGAAATAATACAAAAAGCTGTAAATAACAAATGTGATATAAAACACAAACCTCGTCAGCCCCATAATACGACCAAAAAACGTACTAATTCTCCAGGAATCGCATAGGCGCACAGTAGAGGTTGACACCCAACACTTTCCCGCCAAATGAGATGTCATTCTCAATATCCCTATTGTATACTTGGGTTTTCGTAACGTGACAGTTGAGGATATTATCTTCAAGATGGAATACAGTATAACTTCTTGCGTCTTTCTCCGTTCCACCGCAAGATGTCGCATGATCGCGACCGTATCAAGCAGTGTTGCAAATCAAGCGATTTTTTTTTTTATTTGTTGCGTCTACATCTTGACGCAACGCGTCTTTAAGCCCCTTAAGGGGCGTTGAGCGCTTTAAACTTGGGAGTAATCCTCCATTAATGTGCTTTTACTTTTTAATAATTTTCAAGTCTCGTCACGTCGCAGTCAGTCAGTGCCTTTTATCCCTTCGGCCAGGGGCTCGACGCCGTTAGATCCCGGGGTTCCTGGCCGGTCATCCAACCACGAGCCCGCGAGTCTCGAATGCGCTTAACCTTCGTGACTTCACGGAGCGTAGTAAACGCATTCGGCTAGCGCCGCCGGCTAGAGGCACGACCGAGAAAGACGCGAAAAGCCGTGCCATATTCCATCTTGAAGATAATAACATCAGCTGCCACGTTACGAAAACCCAAGTATAGCACTTAAAGTTACCACCCAAGAACGCTTCAGTTATACTTCTATTTATAAATAAATAAATAAATAAATAATGAAGTGCGCACGAAAGTGCATAAGAGAGGGGAAAAAAAATTAAAGTTCTTTGCTATATTCTGTCACTGTTTTAGTTCTTTTCTTGCATCTTTGAATATGATATCGTTCACACTGTTCACCACACAGGGAGCATCCGCAGTTTTCTTTTACTACGTGATGATGTGAGGTATACTTCTATTTAAACAGTCTGTTGACGTAAATCAGCTGTTACAGTGTCATCCAATCGGGAGCTTGGATGGCACCTACTATAGTGAAGTTTAAGCTTCTGATTGGATGATGCTGTGACTGCTAATGATCGGTCGAGAGACTATGAATAAATCGATGTATAGCCTCCTGGTACCGTGTTACTCTTTGCACCTAAAACACCTAACTCTAGAATCAGCGGCGCAGAGACCCCTGATTTGTTTTGATGGTTACGTTACACGTTCCGTGGTATTCCGACATAGTTAAAGAAGGTGTATTCCCTACTCTGTCTTTAGTGGTTACATTACGTCAGAATGTGAATTTGTCTGTTGGCTGTTTTGAGGAAGAATTTTGTTTGAACCATGACATGTTTATAATATTGATGTAGTTTTGCAAATGTTTGCAAATATCGTAGACTTTGTGCGTCGGAAATAGTACAGACGCCGTTTAGGTAAGAGTCACGTTGAGTCATGGCGGAGAATTTAGGTAAAAGACCTTCCAAGGGAATATTGAAAACATCATCAAGTTTCGAAAAACCTGATGCCCCTAAAAAGTAAGTGTTAGACAAATGCATTTCAAAGTTTATCTCTGTAATTAAGACTGGCTTACGGAGGTTACAAATGTAGATGTGTTTGTGCCTGCTACTACAACATAAAACGTTATGTATAAACTGTGTGTAATTGCTCCAAGTGACATTGTAATGTGTATATTTTGTTTTGGAATAAAAGTTTCGTTTATAGTAAATACTATTGCTTTCTATATTTTCCCAGAAAGCACAAAGAAACGAAATGGGATGAAATGAACATCATTGCTACATTGCACCCTCCAGATAAGGATTATGGTCACATGAAGATTGAAGAACCCAAAACTCCCTATAATTGGGATGAAGGCGATGTTTCAGGAGAAGAACCTGATGGATTGGATGCAAAACTCTTAGCAGAAAAGTGAGTGGAAAAATGTGTTCTTGTCTGTTCAGTGCAAAAATATTAATTTTACTCTTATTTTGTGTTGAAAGTTCTTATTTTTGGAATGAACATGTAGCTTGTGGCAAACTTCAGTTATTCTCATTTGTTTGCAACTCTGTTTTTTGTATTTTACAAAATAATTGTAAATTGACAAGAATATTGTAAATGATATCTAATTCATATCTGGAATGGTTTTAGAGAACATAACCATGTACCACACAGCAGATAGTGATGCAATGATTTCATTGTAATTTGTGATTTCATATGACTGAGAAGTAAGGAATAGAGTATTTTTTTTTTTATTAAATAAATAAAGCAATACAAATGCATATGATGTTTTATAGGGATTTAAATTTGAGGAAATAATCAGTGGTTATAATGTAGTGCTGTTTGCAAATTGACCTACAGTATTTTTCCATTTTAAGGTATGAATTGTGTTTGTTGGATTTGTGAAGCCAAAAACGTTTTTGTTATCTTTCGTTTACTTAAAAATATTATGGTAAATCTTATGGGAGTTACTATTGGTATGTATTGGTACCATTGCTATTTTCATTATTATATGATTTCATCAAAGATTTGGGTCACTCGTACGTCAAGGATGTAACTTACCAATCATAATAAATGTATTGTAATTGATTCAATTAATTTAGAGATGAAATTTTTTATGTAAGTAAAAGGAGAAAGGAATAATATAATTCTGATTGATCAATATTTACTAGAAAACTTTCAAACTATCACATCTATTAGTTGTAGGGCTTGAAATGTTAATGATGTGTAAGATCTTTGACCACAGCCTCTGCATTGTGATTGCTTCACAGCAATATGCTATCTTCATTGCCACATTATTTGAATCCTGAGAATTACAGTACTGAGCCTTAGGAACTCCATAATGAGGCATCACAATTTTCCCTTTTGATGTTTTCCTTGAATTAGATTTGATTAAATGATCATGATTCAGAAAGGTAATAATGGCTGCCTAATAGCTTCTAAGATTTTTGATTTCTTTAATTTGAAGTTTTTAAATTAGAAATAGTGCTCTCTGAACGTATGCAAGCAAGTTTGATGGCATCGTTAATTGATGTCTAATATCAGATGCTGTGACAAGTGCATAGAAAAATATCCAAACATTTGGGAAATTTTGAAGCCAAGACCTTTCAGTTCAAAATTCTTCTTGGTTTTGAGTTTTTTCTACGTGGGTAGGCTTTGCAACTGTATTAAAGACCCTGCGTGAAGAAATGCGATGAAACCACTAAAGATCTTTAAATATGAATGTACAAAACCTTTAACGATTTGTATATTTTTTATTACACTTGTTTAATGAATATTAGAAATTAAGGAATGGAATTTACTATTAATGTTTTGATGACGTGTAGAATGGTTTAGCATTTCGTAACATTATAATTGTATGCATTTGTAATTAATATACTTATGATATTTCATTAATTCAAAGTACACTTCACCAAACTGCGTGAATGATTGCATATTATATCAAATTCCTATCATTTAAGACATGATAAAGAATTTTTTTATTGCTAAATCTACAGGCATCTGTTTTACCAATGTTGAATCCTCTTATCAAAAGTTTACGTGAAAGAAAAATTTGCCTTGGTGACAACACAAGGGTTTATCTCATAGAGAACATTTCAATAAACACAATGGTTTATATTTAGTTAGAGTAACATATTTTAGATATAATGTTAGATTTAAAAACCGCTAAGAAAATGATTGTTTTTTGAAAAGGCACCATTTTGGGCTCACTACAGCTAGGTCATTAATAACTAGGGCCAAATATTACAGACACATTAAGAAAAATGTTATAATTACATGATCAACCATTTGTGAATTATATTAATAGTCCAGTCGGGAGTTCCTGATTGGCTGACAGTGTGCCCCTCTCCCTCCAGGCGCCACGTTAAATAAATCAAAGTATTACATTGTGCTCCAGTTTGTTAGGACTCTCTTCAGAGGTCAAAAATAACAAATTGTTATTAGAATGTGGGTTGATCTGGGTATTGGCATTAGTAGTGAAATGTAATTACCATATGTAATATGTTAGGTTGTGTATGGTTATTTATGTTGTAAATTTTTTTCAAAGTTTATTTGTATTTCTGTATAATTGGTCTTCATTTTTAATTAATACGTTAATATACAGATCAAAAAGAGAAAAACTATATCATAAATTACACTTCAAAATTAATGCTTGTGTCATTTCAAAACAGGTAAAATGAAGTTGTTGTGTCCTTAAATGTATTAAATCGTGAATTATTCTTGGAATGCGCAAATCCTTGCAAATCTCCAGGGCAAATTAATGATTCCCTGGAGATTAAAAAAAAAATTAATTTACAGAAACTAAGTGATTTTTTTTAATTCAGAGGTTTTCATGAAAATTACGTTGATATCATGTGATTCAATGCATTGGGTTTTATTCATCCCAAAAGATAAGAGGGAAAATTTAGACCCTTTTTGAGAAAATCTTGTTCAGGTCCTTTTGGAAATTGATAATTTGTTTTAATGAAAACCGTTGGGTAACATTTTGATGGGGAATAAACATTTTAAATGTCCCTGTTTTGAAAACTATTTTTAGAAATCTCTAGCTTCAGTAATGTAAGTACAAAAGTTTAAAAATATGAAGATTTTAATGATAATTACTCTTATTAACTTAATTAGAGACCTTTCCTCTATTTTTATTTTATTTGTAATGAACAGTTTCTAAATCAGTTAGATTTGTACTGCAGTAGGTTCCATGTGTATATTCATAAGAAAATACAAATGTTAATGGAGACATGGATATTCAAAGAATACATACCAAATACAAAGCAAAAGTAAAGTAGTTCATGGACGTCACTAAATTCAAAACCCATACAACACAAAAAGAAATATAATATAAGTAACTATAATAATATTTTATTGCTTATAGACTTACACAAATATCGAGCAAAGCGTGTCTAGAAATTAATTAAAATTACAGTAAAAATTACTTTTTTAAACTACAATAACATATAGTAATAATTTAATTAGTTAACATTAACATGATAAATTATATGTTAAAAATGCATGTAATTGATTAAAACAAACATTTCATTACTTTAAGTTATAACAGGAATTACATAACTTACAGTAATAATTAAAATACTAGTTTACTTGAAAATTCACTTGATTATTAAATAAAACATGTAAGTGCTCACAATAAACATTCATAGTTATTTATGTAACAAATCCACTAAATTAGTCTTTAAGGACAAGACTCGAAGGTTAAGAGCGAGGCGGAGCATTAGTAGAGCAGAGTAGTTAACCTTCTGGCCTCGTCCTTAAAGACTAATAGAGGACATGTTACATACAATGTTTTTTGTTATTTCTAGTTATAAAATAAACATTTAACAATTTCATGAGTTAAGAATTGTCATTACACTTGATGTTCTGTAGCAAGGATTGTTGGTACAGGGTCTTGGTACCATTTTTAAATAACAATCACAGTGCATAGACGGACCAAAAGGACAAAGTGGGACGGTGGGAACCAAATTGGAATAGGGGGACAAATTAGACATAGGGACATGGGAAAGGGGACAAATGGATCGGGCAGGACAAAAGACATTAATGAGCACTGGTAAAATCTAAACCCGAGAGTCTGCTATAATATTTTTAATGGACTCTCGAGCATTTTAACGGCCGTTGCTGTGGACCCATTCTTAAAGCATTGTTTAGATGGTTGTTGAAGAGCTAAGCATGTGTTTGCCAACATAAATAACAAATAATTTACAGTATTTTAAACTACAAAATTAACAAATTAAAAATATGCATTACATTAATAAATTAATAAGAGAGAATTTCATAAAATTGGACAAGGGTCTGGTTGTCTGCATTCCATTAAAACGTGAGAAGGCTATTGTGACCTAAATAATATAATGTTAAGAATTGTCATTACTCTTGACGTTCTGTAGCAAAGATTGTTGGTACAGGGAAAAATGAAAAATTATCACAAGATATTTCATCACAATGCGGCTGGAACGCCACCAGAGGTGAGGTCCCCTCCTGTGCAAATGCTGTTATCGAGCGTAATTCACATAGAGGATGTCACGGGAAAATGATCGGGATGGTGACCGGAAGGGGCAGGAGGTTAAGATTGGGGGAAGAACTGCAACCGTAGTAGTAGGGGATCGAAATATACTTTAATTATCTATCTCAACTACCCCAAGATCACTGTATCCTGCTGAAGGCATAGGGCTGAGCAAGGGAGAGAGTAATGTGTGAGAGAGAGAGAGAGCATCAGTGTAGCAATGACAAGGATGAGGATGTCAAGCGCACTCATGGCGTTTTGCTCCTTACCATCGCCTCCAACTCTCCGGTGGGCACCTGGGTGTCGGTGGCTGTCATTGTGGTCCTTCTATGCAAGAGCGGCTGCAACACGGGCATTGACACACACTGCAGACGGGAACCCCTGGTGTTTTGGGAGGTCCCTCTAAATACCCTCCCGCTCAGTGTTGTTTCTTTCCGAGAACGTTGTTTGGAGAGGCAAAGATCAAAGCGGATAAGCGGATGTTTTTCTGGAACTTTCCTGCTCCTTACGTTCGGCCGCTTTGTGATGAAATATCTTTTGATAATTTTAAATTTTTCCTTCATGATGGCGAAATGTTTAGTAATAAATTATATTATTTAGGTTGCCCATCACACTATTCTGCCCTCTTGCTTTCTCACTCTTACGCACGTAAGAAGAGTGTAATCATGCGCCAGAAGACTGCACATTTTCGACATAAAAACTCTTATTGCCGGGACCTGGTAATGAAAAAATGGGTAAATCTTGTTCATGTATGTAATAAACTACTTTCTCTAGCATGTTTAGACAGAATCATGATGGAAACACAATTATGGTCAGAAAAAACTATGTTTTGAGGGTCATTGATACCCAAAAATAGATTGACTGCAAAACGTCCAAAATGTCTAGCTTCTAAACTGTTCAGATGATTTTCTCGAAAATTGATCCCATTTCATTAAGCGAAAAGGACACTTAAGATAATAGTGCAGGTCCCATTTTCGTCGAAATCCCTGATTTTTGGAAAATAGCGAAAGTTCAGTTTCTTTTCTGCAACTTTCTACAACTAAGATATTGACGATAGAGATTTACTGTTGTTACTCCTGCTATTATGAATTTACAACACATTTTAATTTTGATTGTTTCTTCGTAAATCACTGCAACAATTGGTAAGGATATTCCAGGAGATCTTCAGGAACTTTCAGATGGAAACGATTTTGCCAATGATAGTGTTATTTTTCAGGAGGGCGAACATGGCCTTAGTGAAGGAAATATTGGAGAGATAGTACAGGTGAAAGCGAAACCGATATATCAGACAACTGTTGCGCTAGTACTGAAGATAACGTTATATTAGGAGTCTTAACTGGGGCTTTGGTAGATGCTCACAAACAAAAAGACAGATATGCTTTGTGTGGATGGATGAAAAATCCATTTGTATCGATAAAATGTGATCAGTTCACGTGCAAACATGCAAGAAACTGATTGAGGGTGACTTTTTCTACATACGTTCCCCCGATTTTTTAATCGTAAAACCTCAATAATGCTTTAGAAATATCGATCGTATGACACAGATATTAAACATTGAGAATATGATTGAAGCTTTTCATGTATATGTAGAATACAGGTACTATATATGTGTTAAGTATTTTAATGTAAAAAAAAAAACACCCGGTACTAATAGTACTTGACACAAAATGGCGTGAAGGTCAAAAAGTGAATGAAATGTTCTTTAAAGGTAGATTTTAAAATGAACCCATTTATAATTTTTCGAATATGTTATTGTTTTTTTGTAAATAGAGGCAATTTTTAAACAGTTCTTTTTCTTTCAAAAACGCCACAAGTTTTGTCCTTTTAATTTTCTTCTCATATGTATCAAAGGACAGTGAAAGGAACACTGTGCCAGTCCCATATCCAGCGAACACTGTTTTCGAAAATTTATGAAATTTTAAAATTATAAAATTGAAGATAAAGATATTTGCTTTAAATAAAATCTTGTTGAAAAGGTAATGTACAATTTTTTGAAAAAAATAGTTTTCACGTAATAAATGAAATATATACATGGGTATCACATAAACTATGGACTACAAGAAAAAATCTCATAGAACAGGAATGGATCAAAAGGATATGAAAAATCATTAATGTGATTGTAATTATAAATTATTATTAATTATTTTATATATAATATAATTTATTTTTTACTCTAGCTACAATTAGCATTTTCTATGTGTCGGTGTATTTTCTTTCAACCAATCCGCAAATCTTAATTGAAATTAGCACATTTTCTCTCTTAGAAATATTATTTAAATGTAATATGAAAGAACAGTTGAAAAAATTGACTGATAATTTTATATGAACTTTTATTACAATAATTTGATGTTACCATTGTATTGGAGCATTGCCATTCAATGCTGTGATGTGTCAGTTTGGGAAGTTACTTCAAGAATATCATTGTTGGATGGTGACATGGATGAGAGAGATAAGATAGTAGGCTTTATTTACTTCATGTTGCAATGCCATTATGTACAATAAAATGGTACATTAAACTATATTAAAATCGGGAATGCTTAAGATGGACGTTATGTAATGATACCCTAGTTTCAAATGTATTCATAAAGTGATATGTTGATTGGCCTTAAGTTTTGGATGGATGGAATGTATATGTGAAATTATCTTTGCTTATCTGTTTAATGGGCTGCAAATAATTCAAGAAAGTATGTGCTGCACCACTAGTTTACTAATGCATATATCCTAGCTGTAATATCCCTGTAGCAGAAAAGCAAGAAATTTACAAAAAAAAAAAAAAAATTAAAAATCGCCTATGAGAATTTTCGAAAGGTAGTAGGAGCTTCATATGAAGTACCCCAAAATATCAACTAGTTTCAAATTTGCTTTTGACAAACTGATCATGATCCATTATAGAATATTAACTTTGGGAAAATCTTGTGTACAGTTGAGTTGTTTGCAGAGATGGATGTTTTGTGTTTGGTGTGTGGGGGGGCTTTTTTCATAGTGGGGATATCTAAAACATTAATTTCCATTGATTTTTGAGAAAAAATTTTTGGTGCATTGCATTATACTACGTAAAAGGAAGATAAATGAATTTGAAAATGATATTCGAAAACATTTGCATTATATGATACAGGTGTAGAGTTTACTAAAACAAACATTTACCAGTTTCTCCACTTACAGTATATATTAATTGACTGTTATTTGGCAAAATTGGGATAATTTGAAAATTAATAACTTATGTTGCAAAGTGGTCAAATTTTTAAATGGAATTATAAATTTCTGTATTTTCAATAGTTTTCTCTTCTAATTTGGTAGCCTTCTCTTCTGGATAATGCTATATATGACTCCATCGTGGAAATATCTCAATTTGTAAAATGAGCGTTCCCTTACAAAGAGGAGCCAATTGGCTGTCGTCCTGCAGGGTAGTACGGGTGACCGATTCCTGGGAACTTACGGAAATGGCTTGTCGCACCTCTACTGCGAGTGGGGGGGGGAAAGGTCATTTTGAATCATAATTCATAAAGTAACTTTATAATTGCTATTAATGTTCCTTTGAAAGTGCCTTGTAAGTTAATTTGAAAGGTGTATGATGGGAAGGATGTATTTAGGGATACAGTTGGCTTTGTATGTACCTGTGCTAATTGTGCCTATTTGAGGGATGTGGTGGATTTTCAGGATTCGTTTGGGAGCGGCTGTGCCTCCAAAGGGCCTCGTTGAGTCTTCAGAGAGTGAGGAAGAAAGCGATGAAGATGAAACCCCAGAAAGGAAAGGTAAAGATTTTTGAATTATAGTTGGCTCTGAGCCTGTGTCTCTGTAGCGCCTTCTGGGGGCCTGGGGTTCAAATCCCAGTGGTGGCAAAGTTAAATTCAGCTGCTGGTTGGCTGGCTGGCTCAATCAGGACTTTTCCATGATTTATCCGATAATACCAGGCAAATGCTGATTAATAGTCTAGTAAGGGCCCCTGCACACAAACTTTGTATTGACGCTTGTAAAGTAACACATTGTAGAATAACACTGAATCGTATGTGAAACAGTACACGAGCGCTTTGACTGTTCCACAAAAGATAGGTTAAACTATGATGCACGTTATTTATCACACAGGAACACAATGCTTGTATGACACAGGCCTTAATGAGCCAAGGACTGCATGCGATCATTCCTTCCTCTTCCTTGTTTTATCCTCTCCTCTTACTTCTCGCGCAACTTTTCTTGAACGATGGATTGAAGAAATGCAGGCGGAGTGCGGGTATTAGTTACAAGCCACTAGAGTATTTACAGTAATGTCAACCTCTGGAAAATCAGTCAACCTGCCACGTGTGCGGCCAGGCCATCGCTTTGGGTAGGCAACAGCAGGGACACTAGATAGGAGTTTTAGGTGACACTCTTGAAAGACCTGGACCTGCCTCAGCCATTTCTTTAGATAATGGTAATAAAGCTGAACAGAAGTTCTCGACTATGAAAGCAACTAGCTTCTGTTTCGTGCCAACAAAGTTTTAATGCTTGGAGTGTTGTCATCCATGCTCGCTGCAAGCTTTGGCCTTCAACTGTTTATTGCTCTAGGGAATGGGAAGCAAGGTCATCGTTCAAGAAAAGTTGCACTGGTAGTACACAACTTGCACTTCCATGTACCTCCACTACTATTGGGAGACCAGTGAAGAGCTTAGTGCTTGTCCTGGCTGGAGAGGAACATGCACTGCACTAATGACGGAACATCAATCAATTAATCAATCTTTATGGATTTGTGAGGATGTGTTTTGTTGATGTTTTATGGTCTATATCAAATTCACATTTTGCCACATTTTATATAATTAGTTTAGATAAGTCTATTACTTCATAAAATTACTTGAATCAACAGACGAAATGATTTTTCTGTCGTTGAATTCCCCAGTGAATTAATCCTGTTGATGAATTTTCAAAACTTGAAACAAGAGCAAGAAATATATTACCAGATACTCTAAACCACAATCATGTGGTTGATATAATTAATAAATGTGTTGCAAGGGTCAACTCTGGTCTTCCACACATCCAATGAAAGCTTGATTTCTGCACTCCAAATATAATCTCATCCATAGTCTGCCATTCAGCCCCACGGTTTGGCAACAGTGACAGTTACCAACAATAATGTCGTTACATCTTCCTCGGTTTGTCCTGATCCTATTGAGATATGCTTTTGAAGTATACGAAAGAGAAAACAGTTGGTTATCGATGGTTAGTTATTCCAAGAAACAACAATGTACGTTATCTCTGTAAAACGAGTTGGGAATAAATCTTATTATTACTTTAAAAAAATCATGCTGGTGGGTTGTCAAAATTAAGGCGTGTGTAGTATTATGCTGGAGCGTTCATCTTCCTGTCACTTATTCAGTGTTTTTCCTGGCGTGTTCTGAGGCATTAGCATTTTCTGTGTGATTGAAAGGGGTTTTGTATTTGAGGTGGTGTAATGTATTAGTTGTCCTCAAGGAATCTGAGTTGGAGCTTATTTGAGAGAATGTTCTTCATCAATTGGCAGACACTTCAGAGTACTAAATTGCTTTGAACCAATAACCAGAAGGATGTGTATGTCTCACTACTCCAGCAAAGATCCATATAGTTTAATGTAGAAGTGTCACTTTTCTGCACGTGGGGACAGTTCAGCTACACTGCACCATAATCAACGGGTTTGTTGCTCGCCATTGCTAAAATTAGCCCTGTATGTAGTACTCTTGTAACTTTACCCCAAGGCGCCTCCTCCCTCCTTAAGCCACACTTAACCCTTCAGCTATTCCCCCATCTTCCCCAGTCACCCTGCCCTCTTAAACTGATCGCACTTTTGAGAAGCCACAGAATTTCATTTTCCTCCCAGTGGCTGTAAGGTATGTACGATAGTTTGCTTACATATATCATTATTTAAATGTTTAAAGTATAAAAATTGAGAGATTTGTGTGCATGTTAGTCATGGTTACTCTGAAATATTTAATTAAAATAATTATATGTTATGTAAAATGAATATTATATAAATAAAATACAAGAAGTTTTAGCTAATGTTTGTTAGAAAATGGTATAGGATTTCAAAAGATATATTGTTTAATTTAACTAATCATATTTGAATCATTACATATTTTGAGCTTTCACACCTGCATGTTGCAAATCATTAAACTTCAGATCCTTGTGACTTACTACTTCAATATTTGTTTTAAAGATTAAAAACAATTCAGAGTTACGAGTATGTATTTGAAAACCTTTTGTGCCATGTTTATAATGTCATTTCACAATTATCTAATTGTAAACATGTACCCTTTTGCTATTAGTGCTTTAAGAAACCTAGTTCTGAGTGCCAATTCCCACACTTGCATGAATGAAAAAGTTACGGATGTCCTTTTTCTGTTTCATTATCTTTATGCATTCCTCTGAATTACTATCACACTTGGAATTAATAGCAACTTTTCTCATGTACAACACAAGTCTTGTTGCACACAGCATCCAGGGCATCTAGCAAAGCATAACTTGCTGCAAACTTAAACCACTGAATAGGTGTGTTGTGCACAGTTTGATTCTGAGTTAGAAAGAGTTAGTTAAAAAAGCTAGTTGTAAGAAATTAAAAGATTTCTGTGTAGCAGAGATCCCAGGGATTTCAAAAAAGGGTCCACACAATTTCCATGTAAGTCGATTAACACTGTTGTTTCATATTGTATCCCATAACTGGCATTGTATAGGTATACAGTAAAACCTCATTAACTGGATCAACTGGGGCAGGGGTCAGTCCATGTTAATAATACTCTAGATTATCCAGAGACTGAGAGAAAAGCGATTAAAAAAAATCACATTCTTACTAATCATATGTTTAATGTAGTTTAAAAATTATCAGTGCATTTTCACTTAAAAACACATTGTAGTATGTATTTACATTGCACATTGTACATGAGAACAAACTAGTGAGTGGCTGTGAGAGGCTCAGGATTTGAAGGGGCCATTTCTTCCTCTTGCCCTTTCCCCTCTCCAGTGGCCTGGCACTAAAGGCTCTTAACCCCTGTTAGGAACTCAAGTAACATAGTGAGAATAGCAATTTATCATCTGTAAAACTAAAGTTCATTTACTACACTAAACAACACTTTTTTTGATCTGGGTGAGGCCGCGTCGAAGGCTGAGGTGCTGATGTTTGAACCAACATATCATTCCTTGCCATCTGACTGCCTTTCACCTGGTCACGCTTGCGCTCGATTGGCCAACACCTCAGCCTATGACAACCTGGCCTGGCCTAGCCTCACCTGTTTGGCTGGCCATCTACCCATCGAGAAGATATAAACCGGAGCGCCCAACATCTGATGCACTACACTCCTGAAGAAGATATGTAGGTAGAAACGTTAGCACCTCAGTCTTCAATGTGGCGTCACACAGACAGCCCAGACCATGACTCTGGCCACGGAAACCTATGACATCAACATTTTTTTTACTTCGAATCTGGTCCAGGTTAACAAGGTTTTACTGTATAATAATAAGTGCTTGACCAACATTTTCCCAAACCACTTTCGTGAAGTGATATACATTTCTTGATTTATTCAGAAAGAGTAAAAGTACGAAGCCGTAGAATTGCAATTTCTCTTGTGTGTCTCGGAGACAAGGGATACTTTCTGATAATGAATAATAAGAAAGTCAGATCCCTAAGGAATTCTTTTGCTATGGGAGAAGTGATTAAGAGCCTCCACTTGTTAATGGTTTCAAAATTTCCAATAATTCATATGAAAATTCGAATACGTGTTTATGGCAAGCAAAAGTCACTGTGGTAATTTTTATTTACATAGGAAAACAATGAACTGATATTACTATTTGTACAATGATGTTGACTTCCATTGGATTATAAAAGAGTATATTTATATTTTTTATAAGCAGTGTACTTACTGTAACCCTATCATAATCAAAGGTTTAAGAAAAATATTTTTATTCAATGTGCCAGGATTTAAAAAACAAACAAGTGAGTAAAGCATCAGAGGAGAGGCAAGTGGGTGAAGTGTGTCTGAATGGCAACAGGTGGTCTCCCTACTAACCTTGTCCTCTCTTCTCTCTGCTTTCCAATAGCCATTGATTAACTTCCATGCACTTCATTTGGTCACATGGTCTGAGTATCTGGACCAGGGAGCAGCAATGGTATTTGCACAGTGCGAGATACAAGACGTAGATGAAATGGGGAGAAGGAAAGTAACAATAGCAATAACAGGAGAGACGAACAGATGAGAGAAATTAAGCTGATGTGAAGTAGAGTACATTTCAAGTACTAAATTTTCTGCCTCTAGTTTATCTGAAGGGAAAAGCTAATGAGTCACAATGAGGAATGTTGTGCAAGATTTCGTTCCAAATGCAATATAGTATTATGTGCTGAATGTATTATTCCATATAACAAAATGGAAAAATGAAAGAAAAAAAAAATAATTGATTTTTCCAATTTCAGAATGACTTGTTCATGGTTTAGCCAGTATTTTTATCACACACTCACATTGTACCTTTTAAGGTGAATTGTGGCACTCGGAGTAAAAATACATTATGCATTTCCTTACAGATGTATTTATAAAAATGCATTTAGTCTCATTATCAAATTTCATGTAAATAGTTTAGATGTAAACAATCTTGGGACTTGAAACGGGAGGAGTTGAACTTACTGTGTTCATCTTACAAACAAAATTTTAGATTCAGTAGAAACATAAACAATTTACTTGGTCTATTGTAAGTCACTCGTAATTTAATATATTGTTATTCCCATGTGTTTCAGCCCAAAGGAAGGTTTTTGAAAGTAAAAGGAAGGCACACTACAACGAGTACTATGCAGTTAAATTAGCACGCAAACTTATGGAGTCTGAAGTGGAGGAGGAGGAGAATGAAATGGATGATGACTGTGATACTGAGAAGAACAATGTGAATGAAAATTGTCTAGACTCTACAGAGGGAAATCATGTTGTTTCTGTGCAAGAAAATAGGTCAGATGATAGTTCGTAGGTTTAAATTACATTTAGATGAGGAATGACGGGAATAAAAATAATATCTGAACATTTAAATTAAAGCATTATTCTTAAAAATTCTTTCATTGAGGAATGTCCATGATGAATGCATAATTTTTTAAGTTGAATAGTACTTTCCTGAAGTAATTTTTGTATTAAGTGGCTGTAGAGCTTAATGAATATCCTGCATGTATATACCTGAGCAATGCAGTTTACATGTTTAGTTTTAAAGAATTTCTTGGAATGTTGTGGAAGTGATCAATGGAACAGCTGCATCTGGCTTCCTTAGGAGATCTTGAATGTGTATGGATTTCCAAAGTTCTTGTTGTCAGGGGTTTAAGTCTGAGAGTAGCAGTGTGGGCAAAGAAACAATAGGACAATCAGATGTGTTAAGATGAATTGTGAAGAGAAAGCAAACGGTCTGAATTAACATCCATTTTATTTAATATTGAGTTTAATGACAACTTGCTCCAAGGTAATAAGAATGAATGATTTTGCAGGTGTAAATGCAAAACATTTTGTGGTCATCGTGTCAGTAAGAAGAGCTGACAGTTCATAGTTTGTCTTAGAAGATGCAGAATATTGAAGACTGAATTATTACAATGTTAGAAAATGTAAATTATTTTCAAAGTTGTATCATTTCTTTATTTTATTCACTTTTAATTTTTATGCATGTAATGCACAGTGTGCAACAGATAGCTGTGGCTTCCAGTGCATTGTCCATTATTGCTTAGTAAGTGTCAAAATGTTTAGTTGAAAAAATTGTATTATATAGGGTTGTACAAATCATCAATATTTTTAGGTCCTCAAAAAGAATGTTCTATGCAGGAAATAAAAGTTTATTTATTTATTTATATTTTTATTGATTAAAGAATGGTAGCTATAAATAAAAAGTATAGATAAGGTATTTACCTAAATTTTGCTTATTTAAAGCCATAATTAATTTCTTCACAATGTATTGTCTGTACCTCTATCAAGTATTGTAGGATGAATAAGTAATTTCTGTCATTGTTCTTCAGTTTTATACATGTATTGTATTGAGTGGGAGAACATGGGAAAACCCATAAGGATCTCTCAAATAAAGAATGCAGATACTGATTTTTCCAGATATTAGTGTATTACATACCTTGAACATTCAAATGCCTAGTTTATCAAATTGCCATTCTACTCTGTTTGCACATTGGTAGTCAAAGAAATGATATTATCTAAATGTTAAAGTTGGAGAGTTTATCACTTGTTCCACTTTATTCTGAAGTTTACTTTAAATGGTTCCTTTTACATTTTGCTATTTCCTGTGAAGGATTTCTTGAAACTAATGTTTATAACTGGTATTATAAGTTTCCTATAATGGGATGTATAACCGGATTCTCATTAATCCTCATTTAGTGACCTTATTGAGGAAGGAAAATCTTTGATAGATCAGAATTGTGGAAATAAAAGTCCTTTTGTCAAATCTCGTCAAGAATTACTTTTGGATCATGTGAAATATTGATAAATATTGTATCGAATATGACATGCTAAGTTAAGCATGTTTTATGGATTTATATCGTAAGGTATCATAAGTAGAAAATGAATTCAAGTTTCCTTTCTTAATGAACCTCAGTGTGATTGCTGCTTTTAGTGACTTATGTAAATCAAGCTATGCCTGAAGAAAACAACTTGATGTCAAAAAATTAAAAATTTGTAACATTCTAAAATTGTTTCTTCAGAATTCATGGAAAGGAATGTTTCTTTATTTGGTATTAAAAATGGGAGGAAAATGCATTTTAATCTTAAATTCTGGTGAAGGGATAGAAAGTCCCACTTTTAAGTTACTTTGTACATTGTAATTAAGGCACATTGTGAAGTCTTCAGCAGCCAGATTGTTAGATCATTATTGTGTGCAATATCCTGAATTTGATTTTCAGTGTTCAGTCAACATTTTGTTCACAACAGAGAAACTATTGGAATATAATGGATTAGAAATTTAGTTTTATCGTTCTCAGCTGATACATTCACCAAGACGTTGGCATGCTTTTGATGGATGACTTGGACTCACTGTGGTGGTTGCACCAACAATGGTTTAACTATGTTTTTTCTAATCAGTTTCTGGATTTGTCTTCCTAATTTTTGTGAACAGACAGTTGTTTCAATTTTCTTTCTTTCTTTTTATTTTTTCGATAATGATCAACTCTCTAACTATTTATTGTAGCAATTGGATGACCTTTTGCAAGGAGAAGGATTAATGATTAGCTATGTTTGAGTTTACCGATTGATATGGGTTGGAGTTAGAGATTGACATTTGACTGACTCCGCAGCCATAGAATAAGGTGCAACATTTTCTTAATACTTATTTTATAGTATTGTACACTGCATTGATTAAAGGTGGAATAAGCAATGACAGCTATTAGTAGTTGTGAATATACTGATTCATGGTCTGGAGGTAATGTTTTTTGTTAAAAATTGTTGAATAGATTAAACTTTAAAATGTAATCTTCAAATGAAAACTTAGCAATATGTATATTCTCTATTTGGTGCAGAGAATTATGGTTATTTGCTAAATTATGTGTGAGACTGTTGGGAGCAATCCTATTATCAAAGTATAATAAAGGGTGTAAAATAAATTATTTTAGGGAGAAAGGCTTTATTATAAAGCAGTTTTATAAAATCTTAGCAGTTGAGGTTTGAAGTTCGTAAATTTTTTTTTCTTCTCCTGTAGAAATGGCTGAAATATTAATATTACCATTGGCAAAGTTTTGTCTGCAGTTATATGAAACTATTCTAGAATGAAATGTGTTCTTCTATCTGATAATACTGTAATGTTGCCAGGAGTGCTAAAGTAAATTGCAGGCTAATTTTCTTAATTACAAATGGTGGGATTTTAAATTTTCATGTGACATAACTTAAAATTAAGTAATGTGTTGTGCTCAATTTTGGTCTATTTGTCTGTGCAGGTTTTAAGTGCAAGATTAAAATAGATAGGAACATTACATAATAATGCAAAATATGTATGTATATTTAACTTTAATTCATTTACTTTTCTTTGTATTCAAAAGTCCCACTGCGTGGAAACTTAATGTTCAGACATTTTTCTCAATTTCCCTAGAAGTAGTGTAATTTCTGTCTATTCTGATGGTAAATGTGCCATAAATTCTTCCATAATTATCTAGGATATTATGATTCTTGTGTAGTGTTCTTAATTTATCACATTATTTGGTCCTTTAAAAGTGGACTCTTCAAGATCAACATTGCTCCCACAGCTTCACAAATTTCAAAGATTGCTTGTGCCCAAACTTTGTAAATTAGTAACTACTAGCCATCTGCATGAAGAAAACGAGAATAGTGGACAAAATAATGTCTCAAATATTTAACCTAATTTATGAACTGGTGGATATAGTTATTTTGGGGTAGAAAGATTTTTGTAAGACAAAGTTGAAATATTCTTTTTTATACTAGTCTTTGCAATGGAGAATGTGAATTTTTGTATTGTAGGTTTATGCTTACAAGGAAATCCCTTTTTCCTATAGCTTCTCACTTGCAAATTTGTCAATCTTCTTATCATACTATAATGTTCTGCTTTAGTAGTTCCTCTATGTATTTATAAATACATATCTATGCTGATTGTTCAAATGTTTTTATTAAATCTTTCATTTATGCAAGTATGTTTTAATTGCAGGAAATGCATGTTGTAAACTTCAACAAATAAAGCATTTCTAATTTTTATTTTGTTCTGTATAATTATTTTCTTGACCTTGAATGTGGGTTTTATTGTATTTTATCAAACCTTCATAGATTCAAATTACCTTTTTCTTGTTCTGCATGCATGTCTAATTGAGTGCAGATATAGTTTTAGTGGTATAAATAGTATCCCTTCTTAGTGATATTTGCTTTTTAATTTTGCTTTATTGGTGTTGTGAGTTTCGTATTTTTTAAATCTTTCTTGTAGAATACGATAGAATTTGAAAATCATTCATGTGCATGTGTTATGATGATGAAATTGGAATGAGTATTAGCAATATTGAAAGTGTGCATTACAGATGCTTCTCTTGCAAGAATTCATTAAAATATAGAACAAAGAATAGTGCCAAAATTCAATAAAAATTTCTTCTGAAGACCTTTCAAGTTTTCTTGTTATGATTACTTCTTTAAAATTACATTAACCCAGATATGCCTGAAATCTTCAATCAGTGCTACATGCCAAGACAACTTGTCAAAGTCAAAACTCGTAAGATGATCCAATTTTCACCCTCAGAATTTATGGATCTTGCTCTGATCTGACTTGATCTTCTCTATCAATAATGCAGGAAGAAAAAAATGCCATTTTCCGTGGTATGAATGTTAATGTTTTGATCAGAGCAATCAACGTTTTTCATTCCTTGGTTATATACATAAGCACTAAGGCCCGAGACCAAGTTCTTTATGCACATCTGAAAGTTAAGTTTTAGCTCCCTGATATGGCTCCATTCATAAAACATATCCTTCAGATGTAGCTTCAACGCAGAGTTTATAGTCATATCTAATTAATTTTCCACAAGTGCATTATTCACATCCATGGAGACCATAATATGGAACCATTGCTTCATTGGCAGAGTGACATTCGCAGTGCGGAGCCATTTCTTGAAATTTCACGTTTAGTAAAGTGAAAAGTTATTTTATTTTCAAAACAATCATTATCAAAAAAATTCCAATGATATTTGCATTTTGAGTTTGAATCTATCTCGAGGCATTGTGACAGCTTTGTTGCAGGTGTCTTTTAAGTTTTTCTCAGTAAAGTCTTCTTTTTGGAACCTGATTATACCCCACTCAACAAAAGAATTCCTAAAGACCATTTCTTTTCTTCAGTGACATCACTTAATTTAAATCAATTCTATTACATGAAAAAAGGCCCAAAAATATTTCAGTTAGCAATTCTTTGTTTATAATCACTTGAATTGCTAGCCACTCCCTTTCAGTTAACCTTTTTAATTAGCCTTTATTCCATTTAAAAATTGTGCGTGATGTACACTGAGAGGTTTTGTTTGAGAATTTGCACATTCATTGCAAGAAAGAATGAATAACCATTGTTTGTGCAAAGTGTCTCTATATAACCATCAATTGCATGATAATTATTTATATTGTATAGCTCCGTTACAGCATTCAGCTGCGATCCAGGAAGATTATTGGGTGAAACTATGTCTTCGTCTTCACAGTCTTCATCTGTGAAATCTCCAGTAGCATTCACAGGGCGTCATTATTGCATTGTCCACATGGTGTGGTAATTTGTCATTGTTATTACCATCATCCTCTTCAAGTATTGAGAGTAAACCCTCTGGAATAATATAGTGGTTTAAGTAATTAACACATATACCAATATTACACAACTTACCTTTCAAGTTTGCAATGCGATGAAAAGGACATGCCATCCAAGATATCTGAATTCATCTTTTGAAATAAGATACTGCAACATCTGATAATGCGGAAGATGGCAATGAGTATTGTTCTGTGACCCTTTCACTGACAGAAAATTTGCAAAACTAACCTCGCAGAAGGTCCAGAATTATTATGTAGTGAGAAAATTAGAGAGAAGCATAGTGTCGTTTTAGGAGGACAGTAGGCATACCTGGATTAATACAAATAGTCCTTGTCTAGTCAACATTTCATTAATAAACAGCTTTCCATAGCTTAGTTCTAATCATGAGATTTGCAGACTGGGAGTCAAGACAGGGCTCCTAGATAGCAGATCTAATGATGGTTTATTTAAACAATGTTTGTAATGTAAGTGAAAACTCCATCATGAATGGAATTTTATTTGTGAAACAGTGTTTATTTTTGAGATTTTTACAATATTGAGCTACATATTTTCAGTTCTTTTGATAAATGAAATCCTTATTTCAAGGTTAAAAAATTTAGGTTTATTGAATTACAGGTTATTTTATTTTTCAACTGGTCACAGAACTAGAGAAATGTACAGGAAAATCCATCTTTGGACCTGATTTTTTCTTTCTTTCTTCCTTAAAAAACAGTACATACTAAAGGATGTTGATTATAATCAAGGTTTTATCTTCTCTCCCGCAAAAGGAATTGTATAATTACCACAATCATATACTTGATTTATCTCAAATGGTAGTTTCACTTCTCAGTTCACCACTGATACATTGACTTTGTTTACTTAAGGAATTTCATAACTTGTTTTTTGATTCTTTAGTGGAATTGAACAAAGTATATCGTCATTGTGTACAGATATTTAAAATGCAGTTCATGCAGTTTTTCTGCTTTTTTTAAATTTTGATGGAAAATTCAAATTGCAGTTGTGAGAACATTTGGAATGGTGGCATACACAGGGAGAGTTAAAAATACAAAATATTGAACTTTCTTGATATAATTAGCCAATTAAAAGATATTGTTTACCTTAATCAACATTATTTCTATTTCTGAATATAATAATTAAAATATCAAATATGGAAAAATATTACTGTGGGAAATAAGTCCAAATTACAAATACATAACTCAAATTAATGTTAGTGAACAAATCAGATACACGTTTCTAATTAAGAACAATCTTTCAACTGAACGTAATTCAAAATAAATGTAACTTCATTACCTGTGCAAGTCTTCTAGAGTTCAGTGGGAAATATAGTTATTCAAATTATTATTTGCCATGTCACAGTAGAAGTACATTCCTTCACGAAAGACATGATGAGGAATAAAGAGTCCAAATTTATAATTGATTTGCCCTTGAAAATAGATTTTATTACATTGGAGTGAATATTTTGTTAACAATTCTCGCCAAAAGCATTTCTTTCTTTCCATATTCAGAATTAACTTTTATATGGTTTAGGGTAGGGATCCCAGAATTAAGAAAACATGCACAGAATACACTTCTTCCTGTAGCACGTCACACTGTTTTTAACTGTTTTTGGTGTAAAATAAAATTTTTTTAAATGTTTAAAGTGTGATTCGATATCAGATTGGATCAATTAATAAAAAATTCTTATTTTACAATAACATACTGACTTGCACCCAATTATACTTTATACATAAGGATTGTCTTAATGCCACTCATGTTTTAACTCCCACGTGATTATAAAACTTAATTTGGTCACATTGGAGAAACTCTCTTTAATCAATTTATACTTTTTATTTATTAATTTATTTATTTATTGTCGCATCAACTACATGGTATAAATTGATATAAATTATACATTTTAATTATGAGATTCTTAGCATTATAAGTTTGAAACGAAGAAGTAATATATCGTGGATGATTGGAGAAGGAACTTTCCACACCATCCACATCTTTCTCTGTGAATTAATGAAATAACTCATACCTTCTTGATTTACTTGGGAAGTGGGCGCAAAAAATGCATTGGCATTCTATAAGCATTGATTCAACTATACAACCATCCAGAAGGAAGTTATATTTTTTGCAGTGGTAATACTCTCCTTCCCAATTAAACAATTTGAAACTTAGTTTATAGTTTGTACTGTACATTTTTATTTCAGAGGAAAAATAGTCAAGTCAGAAAATTATTTCAACATATAGTGATTATTTTCAATATATAGAAACGTTTTTAAATGGAATTTTCAAGGGACCGAAAAAAAAATCGGATTTATAGAGAATTTCAATATCTAGGGGTCCCGTATTTAGATTCAGATTGAGGTCCTTTTCATCACACTATTAGTAAATGCACTGAGTACACTTTTTAGAGCCATATCATTGCTTTGATCTGGAATAAATTAATCCCATTACCTGCCGGGCCTTAAAATACTGGAAATAAATTAATGATTTTCTTGGAAAGCATTGTTTTTAATCTCATTAATGATAAATTAAACAGAATTTTTTTTTCATCTAGGGAACTTTTAAGTGGATGGCAGATTCATCACAACTGGCTGGGAGAAGGATCTTTGATTATAGTAAGGGAAAGTCAGGGTGAAGGGCTCAAAGTAATGCTTGAACCTAGCCGCAGTGCTTTAGTAGAGGAAATACAGAATTTAAAACATACAAATTTGCAACTACCTATTATTTATTACAATACTTTTTATAATATAATTGTTGATGTTTTCTAACTCAGCTTCAATTTTGGATCCACAACATGTAACCATCTGAGAAAGAAAAGAATAAATTTACTGGATATACATTTACATTGAGAGATGAAATGGACAAGAAATGTTACAGTTTACTTTTTGATATTAATTTTTAGCAACCTGAAATGATATTAGTGAATATAAAATATGAATTAAATGATAGAACTACAGACCTGAATCACATGACAAACTCAGGTAAGCTGCTGAAGAAAAATTGATTTATGCACTAAAAATAACTATCTCAAAAATAATGTAAAATAGAAGTCTTGGCCTACACTGAGATGCACATATTGCAGTTGCATGTTGGAACGAGCCAAACTTCATTCACAGAAGGACGGAAATCTCTTTGAAATGAGTGATGAGCCGTTTCATTCAAGAAAGGAGCAACCTCTAGGTGATCACAACCTGGCAGCATTTGTCACTTTCTTTCGTATCTGTTTTTGGCAGAAAACTTCCCTAAGCTGTGCATCTTCCTTCTTTGTACAACCTGAATGCACTAAGATTGAGCCTTCCCTGAGTAACTCCTTTCTTGCCCACACACGTTCTAAATTCACACTGCACTTATGAGTAAACAATGTAAATAGATTGTTGTTCACGTTTCTCAAAAGAACTTCTTTTTTTCTTCAGAAGGTCTCTTTGGTGTCAAAGGAACTTCTCTCTAGATACACCCATTTAGAAATTATAAATATTTAAGTTTGTGTTAAAAATTTAACAATATTACAACCACTTGATAAACCATTTAAATGAGTATCTCAGATAATAGTTAAAATTACATTATAAAATTAAATATACTTGCAAGGGAAATGAGAAATTAGTTTTCAAATATTTTAAGAAAAATTTTTCTTCGGTATGTTTATGCATAACTAACCACTCATGGTTAAATGTTGTATAGTCTCATGCAAAGACCAAACACTAAAATTAATTTAAACAATATAGGTCATTAATAAAAAAAATTAAAATAGAAGTCATCCCAAATGAGAGCATTATGGTACTACCAACTATATTGTAAATCAATTGGATACAGTACCCTTAAGTTTAACGTAGTAGGTTGACAGAAAAACAGTGTTGATTACCCTCATTTTATTATTTATTTATTCCTTGTTTGACAAAAAATTGTCCTTCAAGTGTATGAACAATTACAATAGTTTGAACAGAATATGAACTGGAACTTAGAAGTAACCTCTAAACATGCTACTGACACTTATAAGTATTTTAGTTTAAATTTTGAGTTTCATTGTGTTCATGAAACTATATAACAGTTATAAATAGAAAATAAAACATGAAAATTTATACAATAAATAAAATGATTCAGAAAGAGAAGGTAGCTGTGGAAGATGTAAGAGATCCTTTGAGCTACCCGATTTAATTTGTGGAAAAGAATAGACAGTTATTCCAAGTTGAAGAGATGTATATCCATGAGAAGAAGGAAGATTACCTGAAACAAAATGATGGCAATTTCTATAAGAGTAGTTTTTACTGCATTGTTAGCCAAAATATCTACCTGGCATTTCTCAAGTGAGTTAAGTTATAAGGGATACAATATGCTAAATTAGCACTGAACTGTTAATTATTAAACCAAATTGCTTAATGAAACTTTTAATTTGTTAGTTATAGACCACTCAAAAGAGTTTTTGTGAAGTACTTACTATTGAAATAAGTTGTTGGATGGAATGTTTTTTTTGTCTCCTGTTTTGAAAATGGGTATTAAAAAGATGATTTCCGTTCCAGTGGAAATTATCCTTCAGGTAATGATTTCTCAATTAGTATTTTCAATATTTGAGAAAAATGTAATTTCCTGGGGAAAAAATTAACTAGAAGATTTGGACCACAAAATCCAAAATTCAACACAATAAATGGGCCAAAAAAAAGTTTTTAAAAATGTTAAGAACTATTTTTTTTTTTTTTTGGAAAGGATATGAACAAAGAGACAAAGCAGAGAATATTCAGAAAATCACCAAAGTCAGCAATAATGTTTGGTTAAGAAACCTGGACCATGAGAAACTAGAGACCTACAAAGATTGAAATCAATTTAGATGAATCTAAAACTGGAGTAACAAAATTAGATTGACTCAGAAATGATGAGATTGGAAAAAGGCATGAAGATATAAAGGTACATTAAAGAAAATTGTTGAAACATGTGGAAGGAAAGTAATAGATTACCAAAGCTAGCGCTGGAATACCAATGCATAGGTTCATGAGATGGAGACAACAGGAATTAACTAGTGAAATAACCAACAGGCGTACTGCACTGGGGACAGGGTACACTCTCCCCTATAGTTTATGATGATGTGAGAAAATTATGGTAGATTTGTTTAAGATAATAGAAGCAATGTTCTTCAATCAATGACAAAGTACTATCTTACAGACACGAATGGCTGCAGCATGTTGAAAGAACGGAAGAGAGATCCCAAAGCAGGCATTTATGTATAGACCACACAGTAGGAGAGAGCCAGGCAGACTGTTGAAGAAAAAGAATTTTTAGAAGCTGGAACATGTCATGGATGCATTCTTAAAGTGGTGTAGAAGAAGAAATTTGAAGGTTTCAGGGTCTAGCACTTATATTAACATCTAATTTACATAGTTAAAAATATCCAAGATTGATTTATCATTTGTACTTAAATGGTGTTTGATCTCCTCGATTACAGGTGGTCCTGGTTTCAGATCTTTAGAATGTGGAAAATTGTACCACATAACAATTTAACATCATTATATGAGTAATTAATGTGCATCGTATTTGGTAAAGTATTTCTAGTCTTTTGTAATTTATGCACTCCCAAAACTTCTTTGACTTCAGTATATTATTCGTGAATATAATTTTTATATATTTCAAAATTTCATTTTACTAATACTTTACAATTTTCTCTTAAAGTTAGAAAAAAAAATGAATTATATAGAAGAGAAATAAATTGTTTATACTGCAAGTGGTTATTACTATTATTTTTCAGACTTGTTGTAACCCTAATAAATCATGGCAGGTTTTGTTCTACATAGGGTCTCATTAAGTCTCTTGCAGCTGTTTCTCTTTGCTTATATTAATAGTTCTTCTGCAAGAGACTGGCGGTAGGTTATAAGTAGACCGACACCAGGATCAACATATTATTTTTCTATTTACTATTATTATTTTTTCAAGTTTTCACTCATATATTCAATGTATTAATTTTTAGCACCTCTTACCAATAAAACAAAAAGGATTTATTTCAATAAATAGAGTTACATTTCATATATTGTTTCAGATGTGGTACATCTGTTACTTAAATTAATTTTTTTCTTGAATAGTTTTAGGATTCAATTGTAAAAAATTCCAAAAAAAAAAAAAATTATAAATTTTATTTACAATGATTAGCTTGTTTCTTGATTTTGGTTAACAGTTAAATTATGAGTTTATTTTTTTGGCTGATTTTCTATTGGTTGTTTCTACAATAGGTGTTTCTTCTATAATTTTGCTGAATTTTTATTATTGACAATTCTGAGTTTGTAGATTATTTCTTATGAATTGCTTCATAAGAAATAATCTACAAACCCAGAATTATCAATAATAAAAATTCAGCAAAATTATAGAAGAAACACCTATTGTAGAAACAACGAATAGAAAATCTTGCTTGCATTATATTGAGACGGTGATTTTGGACTGAATATTTTCAATTATATTTAAAAAATTTTAACATGTTCCTTTAACCCTTTCAGTCACAAATTTTTGTTTTCAAAGATATAAAATTCAAATTTTGTGTACTTGATAATTTGACATTATTTTAACTACTGACATTCGGGAAAAAATATTTCGGTTCATCCATATTGAAAATTTGGATTGTCCCATGTACAATACACTGTGACTTCTACATTAAGTCAGTTTGAGGTGGTTTTCAGATGCCTCTAGGAAAAAAGTATTAGGTTAATTTAATTTTTCCTAAAGTTAGACAAATAACACGTATTTGTTAGTGAGTTTTACAGTAAAATACACTTTCCTTGAAACTCAGTTTGCGTGGCAGGGGACATTTTGTAAACTATTTCTACCACCTGGCACACAAAGATGTATTACATTTTTAATTTTTGAAAGTGTTTTTGCATTGTAATTTGCATTTTTACTGCTATCACAACAACGTTGACTGTCATCAACCTCTACAAATTGGACTATGATTTTGGAAAACTTACTTACTCACAGGATCTTGTGTGTCAACACATCTACTATCTCTACTATTTGATGATGATCATCAAAAAAGTTTACTATGATCATGGAATATTCACTTGCTAGTCAGTTCTTGTGCAGTCAGCTGTCAGTCATGGTGTACTCCATAAAACTTGATTGTTCAAAGCCTTGAAAATGAATTTCTACGAATCAATAGCTTATTTATTTTTTACCATAAATGTGATGATCCTTTTATAGAGTATAATCATGAAAGAAAAAAACAACAAAATAACATCACAGAAGCATTCATACAATCACTGAAAGTCAATCATGAGAGTTACAAAGAGCGAGAGCAAGTTGTGTTTTCAAAATTGAGGTAAAAGGATTAAAAGTCAACAGGATTACAATATTGATTTGTGAGTTAACATAATGTAACTAATGTGTTGTTGAGAGCATCGTCTGTTTTAATATGTCTAGTGATGGGGGCATTGGTTATGAAAGAATATTTAGTTTTGACAAAAAATGTTTGAGCCAACACAGAATCTAAAGTCATTCAACAATGAAGGGAAAGAATTGCTTTGTTTTGATACATTTCATCAGCTTAGCTTCTGATGATCTTATAAAGATATTGTTGTGATAAAGAATATCCCAAAGATATAATTTAAACAAAAAAAAAAATGAAAGTATTATATTTAATAAATCTGGCTGAAAGAATTTTTTATCACATTAAACTCAATAAAATTAATCTTACTATGTATGGGACAGTGTGACTGAAAGGGTTAACATTTTTCCAGGAATCTTGAAAAACCATGGTAATATTTTATTATAAATGTGCATGTATTTGCCTGTGGTTTTGGATGAGGTATTATTTATTATTTTTATAAATTTTTTAAAGTGAGTTATATGTGTGACATTTATCTTCCAAGGCAATTTCTGCATTGTATCATGTTTTGTAGTAGTAGTAGATATAGTAGTTTCTTTTATTGTGTTGTATTTTATATTGGTTTTGGAAATGTAGATGTGTGAATTGTAAATCTACGGACTTATGGCAACCACCTGGCAATCAGCCAATTGTACCCAAATAAATATGATTTTAACCTCAATGCACAGTGTTCAGCAGATTCGAGAAATCTTGACCACGTCGGAATGTGACCTGTTAAACATTGGGCACAGGGAGCCTAAAATTCAGGGGCAAATGTCACATGTAAACTCCATATTATGAAATTCCCCCCTGCATGTTCGAGGGCAAAAGGTGATCATTTTCAACCCTTCTGCATGCCTTAAAAGTTTGTTACATTTATTGTAAGATGCCTGTCTAATATTATTATAATATATAACTATATATTATAAAATAATATTTTATTTCCTGGAATTATTTGAAATGAGTAGAGTTATGTAATTTGATTTTCAACTTCTTTCAAAAACTTGCATTGACTTGACTTTGCTCATGTAATCTTGCACTTTGATACATTAATTCAGGCATTGAAGAAATACATGGAAGTAAAAAATTGCTAATTTTCTAATGAAAAGCTTGAAATCTCATGTTATCATTAAGAAGTAAGTGTAGCTAGTGCTGATGCTAGGCATGGGCTGACTGGGCGATGGCTCGAGACCTCACAAGTCAAGAGGCCTGATCATGGAACTGATGGGAAAAAATACTAAAAAAAATGAAATGGAAATTAGAACTCAAGAAAATCATTATTGTAAATTTGTAAGTCACGGTGCAGTAGTTTGATATTTCATAAAATTTTCAATTAATTTTTACTTAAATATATAATTATAGTGTTTACTTCTAAGGTGAGACTATGTGTAATGATTCAAATAATGCTAACATTAAAGTAGATTCTACTGAACTTCATATTATTATGTAACGTATTAAAATTTTAGCATTAAACTTTTTTTAAAACTATTATTTAAAATATATTTTCAAAAAATTTTTCTAGCTGAAATGTACTTTTTTAGGTGTTGAAATAAAAGAACTCATTTGGTTTCTTGATACAACTTTCACATATTTAATTTGGGGGGGATACATTTGAACATTGCCCCGGATCCAAAATTGTCTAGCTCCGGCACTGAGTGTAACCTTCAACCCTGTCAAAGGATATGTTATGAAAAGTGGATGGAAGAAACCCTGTCTATTTATATTTTGCCTTTGAGCATTTTTTAAAATTTTTAACTAAATTCATTTTAGGGTGTTTCATTTCATAACTTCATAAAAATAGAGATTTAAGCCAGCCAACTTTCTCACACAAGTATCGGTACACAAATTTCAGTATTGTTCTGTTTATATCAGTATATAAATTTAACTTAAAAGTAAAATCTTTTCTGCTGCACAACTGTTTCTATACAATTAGAGACTATACTGATCATCCAAAAGAAAATAATGTTTATTTTCATAAAACAGTGATATATAATGAATTAGTTTACATTTGTATTCTATAATTTAAAAAGAAAAGACTTAATATGCCTGTAACAAGTAATGTACTTCAGCTTTGGGGTCAATGACCCCCAACTCGTTCAGGGTTTTGTCTGGTTTCCCTGATCCATTGAGCAAATGCTGAGATGGCCCCTTGTTTTGCTTCCAGACATAACTGTAGCTTCACTATGCGCATGTTTTGTTGAGTTCTCCTTTTGCTTGTAGTGGTAGGAATGAAGCTGAATGTAGGTGATCATATTGTTAGTAATGCCAAAAAATCAAATCTGTAGTTCATTTACTGTTGCAAATAGTTTTTCTATAACTCAGGAACGAAAATGTCTACTTTTTTAAATGTTGCTAATCTCACGCTTTTTAAAATATTATTATTATTATTATTATTATTATTATTATTATTATTATTATTATTATTATTATTATTGCTGTTGTTGTTCAATTATTTATTGTTAAAATGTTGGGATGGGATTCTGGTACTAAAGAAAAGATGCACAGATAATTTTCTCCCCTGTACATCATATACAATTTTTACCAAATAAATCAATTTTTTTGGCCAAATAAATCAAATCAAATATCACATGTTAAAATGTTTCTATAGTATCTTCCAGAATTTATTGTGGATGTGGTTGTCTTGGCCCAGAAGAAATTCATCAAACATAATTTATCTTAGAATTCATTCCCCTTGGAGTGATTTTTTTTTTTGTGTGTGTGTGTGTGTGTGTGTACTTCAAAGTTGGGTGAATAGAAAAAATTTAATTTTCTTAAGAGAGCATTTAAAATGCTAAAATTGTAGCAATTTCCAATTTACTAATTTCCGCAAATAGTGTGAAAGTCACTTTAAAAAATAGCACAGATCTCATTGTCATGGAACTCTCAGAATTTTTGAAAATTGAAAAAGTTGTTAAATAATACAATAATGTATATGCAGTTGTTGCACCACTAGTTTGTATCATCAGTAACTTCAGTGTTCTAGGGATATCATTGAATTATGCTTGGTGATATGGATCAAAAACTATTTTTATTAGAAAGAAAATAATGTCTGCATTTATCACGCCCTTTGGGGTGACTTCAAACACTCACATATTTGTAAGTCTACAATATGTTTACTTATGATTTTCATTTAGATAGCAGAGAATGTTTTTAAAAAGGAAAAGAACAATCTAGATTATGAATAAAATGTTTTAATCAAAATATAGTACCTATCTATTTTCTCTAATTGTTCAAAGAATGCCTTCTACAGAAATAAATCAACCATTCTCTTCCTTTGGTGTTCGTATGAGGCACAATTGGGAACACAGTTTTGAGGTGTAAGTTTTCTGTAGTTGTCATCCTTCAAAATTTTCTTGAGCTAGAACTCCTATTCTTTTTAGCAGCATCAGACAAATCTTCCAAATCTAGGAGTTTGTTTAAGATGTATTGATGATGATCAACAGGAACAAATCTTGTTCGTTGAAAATGTTTTGTGAATAATTCACAAACAAACAATTCTTGTTTGCTTGAATCTTTCTGAAAATTTACTTTAATGAGAGACAATCATCTTTCAAAATGGCTCCCCTTGTGAATTTTTGTTTATTGGCTTTTTGTACTTCACTCTTTGATAATTTATCTTGGGATCTCAAATCAGTGAAAGTGAATAGTCACACATCGTGCATGTTCTCTGAAAGTCTTCAGGATTGCTATTGCACCTCTACTTCTACCAGGCTGCCTGAGAAGTTCATAGCTTGTCTGAAGTCCATAATTCCTTCACAAAACTAACCCACATTTCTTCTGCTTTAATAATTTGGTGATAACCAATACAAAGAAATAGATTAGTATGAAACTGAATGTTGCTTGTTACAATTACAATTAGCAACTTCCCAGAACTGAGGAGACAAAAGTATTTGCAGAACAGAAAGAATAAAAAATTCACATTCATTGTTTATCATATCCAAGAAAAATAAAATGAGAAAATTGAGAATATTCCCGGAAATACAGAGGATTGTCTGTAGTCAAGCTAAGGCAATTTGAAGATGTGTATTTTTCATAATGAAACAAAGCTTCTGATTCATCAAGTACATTGTGTTCAAAATGACTTGTGTACAATTTCATCTGGTTGTGCTATATCTTTTGATTAAGTTTGACTAGGAGTACATGATTCTTTCAATTCTTCATCTTTTCTTCTTCTTCTTCTTTTCTTCTTCTTTTCTTATTCTTCTTCTTCTTCTTCTTCTTCTTCTTATTCTTATTCTTATTCTTATTCTTATTCTTATTCTTATTCTTATTCTTATTCTTATTCTTATTCTTATTCTTATTCTTATTCTTATTCTTATTCTTATTCTTTTTCTTCTTCTTATTCTTATTCTTATTCTTATTCTTATTCTTATTCTTATTCTTATTCTTATTCTTATTCTTATTCTTATTCTTATTCTTTTATTCTTATTCTTATTCTTATTCTTATTCTTATTCTTATTCTTATTCTTATTCTTATTCTTATTCTTATTCTTCTTCTTCTTCTTCTTCTTCTTCTTCTTCTTCTTCTTCTTCTTCTTCTTCTTATTCTTCTTATTCTTCTTCTTATTCTTCTTATTCTTATTCTTCTTCTTCTTCTTCTTCTTCTTATTCTTATTCTTATTCTTATTCTTATTCTTCTTCTTCTTCTTTCCTTCTTCTTCTCCTTCTTCTCTCTCCCTCTCTCTTTCTCTCTCTTTCTTTCTGTCTCTATCTTTCTCTCTCTCTAACCTTTTTTCTAAAAGCCTCTTTCCTCTGTTTCTGTTTGAAATTTAATTTGAAAATAAAGCATAATAGCAAATATTTTTTTGCTGCAAATTGGCCATCCTGTGACCATGAGAACGTGCAATTTACTGGGGCTCAGTCCTATTTATCAAGGGTAGGTGCACATGACTTTTATGGGGGGGATCAGCATTTTCATGCTGAATCTTTTTTTTAAACTGAAAGTTCAGGGTTGTTAGCCCTGGGTGAAAAAATAATGATGATAAAGGATGAAATGGACAATCACAAACATTTAGACACACACAAACACAACCATGCCCGAGGCAGGACTTGGACCCGTGATCCTTCTGTCCAAGAGAGTACTGCTTTAGTGATCTTGGTTACCCAGATTGGCTATTGTAATTTCATTAATTTTTCTTTTCTTTTAATGCTTTAAGTCTTCATATAAGATTAAATATTCTACTGAGATTTGATATTTTCTAAATAATTACCCTGAGTTCCTGATATCCTTACCAAGTACCATTCTCTTAAATTTTATATGAATGTACATGTAGGATTATAAGGACTGAATAGTTGCAATAAATTGAGAATAGTGGAAAATTTTGTGCATTGGATATGTTAGCAGTCTCAAAGGAATTATTCCTTTTGCACAGCAGCTTTAATCATGATTGGGAATTCGTAATGGATTATGCTGACTTTATTTTTAAACCAAAGGGATTTGCTGAGTAGGAAATTCATAATTATTCCAATAATTTTTCTTGCATTTTTAAGTGCGACCCAAGTGAGTGACTTTTGTATCAAAACAATCACCAACATCTCTCTTTAAAATTATATAAATATATATTTCTAATTTGACACATAAATGAGTTCACTGACTGAAAAAGGTACACACCCAGAAGCAGACAGCGAAGGAAACGGTATTTAAATACAAATTTAACGACATGAAATATGAAAATGAAAATCTCTAATTGCAGATTGTAGTACCTTGTAAAACCTCAAGCTGATATGAATTAAGGGATACTGCATAATTGAGAGGAAAAAGTTATCTTCTCACACATTTTCTCAAAGATGTAATTATCAAAGGAAGTACTGATATCCTGAGAGTTGTTAGTGAGTGTTTTCTTTTAATGATTTTAAGATTTCCATACTTGTAAACATATCTACCTTGTTGAAAGAGAAACAAAAATTAAGGAATGATGAAACATCAAAACACAGGACTGAACTTTGTTTGAGTAGAGATAACTGTTTAATAATTAGTGTGGGCAAAAATAGTAACTGGTGGATTTCCTTATAGAACTATTCATTGACAGTACTTGTATTATGAAGTGAATAATCACTTCCTGTCAGTGCGAGATTCATTTGGTCCCATGTAAAATGTCCCCCATCTCCAAATGGAATGTTTTGCTTGACATGTTTGTATAATATTAACACTGTTCCTTGCTTCACCAGGTCCCAAGCTTGTGAGCTTGAGCTCGTACGAGGCCAGCTGGGCCAGCTGAGGCCGCCCTTTGCCATCTGAAGCAGCCTCTTTGGGAAAGCTGTTGCACAATGCACAAGTAGAAGGCAGGATTAGACCATTTTGACATGCACTAGCTTGAGCAGGTGCTACAAGGTACTACAATGGGGTTACAATGATATTATGAAATTACAAATGGACTTTGTTATAATGTTGCATTCCATTCTATTCTTCTTCTATTATTCCCATTTCATATGTCAGTTTAGTTTCACTTATCCAGTCAATGTGAATATGATGTGTGATATAGGTTCTTTAATAGATTACAATTTCTGTAAAGGAAATTGGAACGCTGATATTTATTGTACCGAAATGTATTATTTGTGACAAATATATTTCTTCGACTTTTTCTTTGAGTAATTCAAAACTTTCTGCATGCTGCTGGAAAGTCAGTCACAGAATTTTTTCAATTTCAAAGAGTGTTTTGACTTAAAGTTGTATTTTGACTCTGCATTAATGGTTCTCAAAAACTTTTGTGATCATCAACTCATCCTTTATATGTGTACATGCAACTACGAGCATTTGCAATATGAGTAACATGTGAAAACACACACAAAACCTGTGAAGCAGCTCCAGATTTTTCTGAGGAAGGAGGACAATACTTATCAGCTTTTGAAAAAAATAATTATTTTATTATTATAGAGTTTGGCCTTTGTTTAAAATTATATCCTAATTAAAGGGCAAATACCCTCTTCTTCCCTGTAACTTGCTCTGGTTCATGAACCATCGAAACTGCACTGAGAAAAATAAAAATCCTGTGAATTCCTATAATTGTTGGTTTCATTACTACTAAACATGAAGATACTTTGTTCTTTTGAAGTTTCCAATATTTTGTGGTTAGGCAGAAGAGCAGGCCTGATGGCCCGAGACTCTCCATATAAATAAAGTTGTTGTTATTATTATTATTAATTATTATTATTATTATTATTATTATTATTATTATTATTATTATTATTATTATTATCATTATGAATTGAATGAAAATTGGATTCTTTCTCATTTGTCATGATTATTACATGTGTATACATGTACATGTCATTATGTAGATTTACATATCCTGTTGATGACAGCTGATGTATGCAATTATTGTCCATATTTACAGATTGATAGAATGATTACCATCTTATTACATATTCTTCCATGTTGCTGTGGATTGATAAATACTTTGATCTTATGCATTTCTTTTTCTATTTTTCATTTTTATTTGAAGTTGAGATTTTCAGATGTTTTTCATTTCAATGAAATTTCATTTGGTATTGTATAATAATTTTAGATATGTTTTGGTAATGATATCAATATTAGTTGTTGTATTTTCACATTTCTCTTTCTTCTGGAAATAGACTGGAAATAAAACGTTCATTTGTCATACTTTTCAGTCGAAAATGTTTTGCTGATTGCCCACAGTCAAGGCTTCAAGATAGTTATATGTTCATTCCTATCACAACTCCATTATTATACTGTGATTCTTCTTTTCTTCAATCTTATCCAAATTAAGAAATATCTTCATCTGTAAGTGAAAGTTGTGTCAAAAATTTACAAAACCTATCAAGTATGAAGGTGAAAATAATTTATAACTTGCTTGGCTCAGTAGTTTCATTACTCATGTATTATATGTTATTATTAATAGTAATAGTTTGTGAACTTTGAGTAAGTATAGTTTTTAATAATGTTATTACATTTATGAATGTAATTTAGATGTCAACATTTTATTACATTTTATGTTTTGTTCTTTGTTGTTTCTTTATGTATCTTTTAAAAATAATTTTAAATGAAACAGTTATTAAGATATCTGCTCCATTTATGGATGGGCATTTTCAAATCATGTTATAAATTTTTAGTTTATGGAAATAAATTATATTCACTGAAACAAAATTAAAGATTATACAGGGTAAAACAAATTTTACAAGAACAAATTATTTAATTATATTTTCACATTAAATCGAATTTTTTGGCATAATAATAACAACATATTATTATTATAAAAAAATTATAATTATAATAATAAAAAAATGTTCTGTGAAGATTCGTCAAGTTACTGTTGTATTTTTTATTAACGTAAAAAGAACTCATTGTAGTATTTTGTTTGAAGGAATTCCATCATTGTGATTGTTGCACACTGCAATAGAATGAATGTCTAGTCTTATCTGAATGTAATCAATCTAATTATCATACATTTTCACTATATTTTTTGATGTGAGAAATTTAGATATAGCTAGTTTTCGGAAGATTATTCTCTTGAATAGAAAGAAGAAAATGCATGAAGTTTTATGAAGCTGTTGATCTCTTTTATTTCTTTTAAACAAATGACTAAATAATTACTGAATGGCAATTTATACAGGGAGTATTTTGTGCACAAGATGGATACTTACTCTTGAGCGAATGGTGAACCCTAGCTCACCAAAGAAATATTTTCCTTGTCTGGTATTTCTCCATTACCCTTTCACTATTATATTCCACTATCTAGAGACCTGTAATAAGATGTAACTCTCAGTACACATACACATTTTGCTGAAAATATTCACTTCAGAAAGAAAATAATATAGGAACCTAACAATTTCCGCTCAAAATTTGTTAGTGCAGTAAAATTGTATAATATTAAATCCTTAGTCTCCTAATGAAAAGAAAAAAAAATATAAATGCTGGTATGTATTATTACATTTTTATGAAATGAAAATAATTTGTAAGTGTGAAGCTGTCTAAAAAATTTATGGAAACATTTGTGTCATTCTGTTTTTATTCTAACGCATCAACCCTACAATTGTTAAAAACTTCAGAAGTGGAGAAAGAACATAGAACAAATAATTAACAAACAGGTTTATTCCTGTAATTTAAACTTATTATTTGTAATATATGTATGTATGTAAAAATGAATTTACAAATATGATTATCAATAATCATGTTCACAAAACAACTTGTGATTCCCTGTCATGATTCTCAAATATTGTTTGAGAAGTAATAAGTGTATTACTGGCATTGTAAGCCAATTACTGTCATCATCAAGAATATTAAGGTTTAGGCTTAGATGCCTTTTCCTTTGATCCAGAATTCGCTTAGTCTCTGCTGAGGTGTTCCTGGCCCTCTCAACTTTTCCCTGGCCTGCTTGGTTCTTTTCCCTCTTGGTCTGTATTTCAGGATCTGTTTTGTGAATCTGTCTTGACTCATTTCTTTTGGTATTGCCATTTCATTTGGTATCTTTTTATTTCGTTCACTATGTTTTTAATTTTCAGACTGTTAGTGATGTCTTTATATCTTATTCTTTCATTTCTTGATACTCCTATTAGTGATCTCAGGTATCTCATCTGAGCTGCTTCTAATGTACTTCTTTTTGTTTTAAGATTACTTTTCGCTTCCACATAATTAAGGTTGTTTGCAATGTTATGGAGTCTAATTTTTGTTCCTTTTGTTGTTTCAAAATTTTAATGTTTCGGTTTTATTCTTTTTTTATTTTTTTAACTTTTTCTTTTGCAGTGTTCTTTTCCTTTGAAACCCATTGCTTTTGTTTTTAATATTGATTTCTTCATGTCATATTCCTTGCTAATTAAGTTGAATTTGATGCCTGCTTTTCAAAAACTTGGTTGTCTGTGTAAAGTATGATTTTTGTTTCTTTGCCTCTTATTTGTATGTGTCTTTCTACTTATGTTTTCCATTTCCTGACCATACAGTTGATTACTCTCATTAACACCGGTTGAAGTGGTGAAAGAGAGGCAAGTAGTTTTGAACAGAATCTTTGTAAACATTTACTCTAATTTACGTGTAGCGTTATTACTAAATAATGTGCTCTGAATAATTTGTGCTGTAGGAATGAAGTTAAGAAAACATTAGAAATATTTATTAAATTGTTAGTGTGTTTGTTCTGAAAATTATGAAACATCTTTTTTTTAATCCTTTAAGCTTATAGCTATGATAATCATTTTGGCAAGTGATTAATATGACTGTATTTATGATATGTTTTGAATCAGCATGTTATAGTGTTGATTGTACACGACCTATGCAGGATGATGCACATGTGTGAGTGACTGGTGTCATAAACAAATTCCGTAAGAAATATTTTTAGTGGTCCATTTTTTGAGATAGAAATGCCACAAAGAGCAAAGAATGTGATAATGGGTGTGTATATGATCAAGAGCTTATGTATTTTAATATTTTTGTCATAATTACTCTTTCATTGTGTGTTATTATTATTAGTATAATTATTTGTGTAATAATTTAAAAGTTAATACAGAGGTTTTCAATCTGTTGTTTATAGTTCTTTCCCAAACCTTATATTATATTGTACCTCTGTGGTAAGAAGGCACAAATGTCACTAATTTTGAATTTAATTACATCAACACTAATCAAATTGTTTCGACACCAATCTAATTGTAAGTACATAGGAGCTGTTCAAAGGTGCTGATTCCTGTGTAAGGAAATTGAATCGTTCATGTTAGAAACCCATCAAACGAAAAAAAAAACAAAAAAAAACGCGTTAGCTACAGGATATTGTTCTATGAGGAAAAGCACATTGTTTAGTACAGAAATCAGTCATTTGCAACTCTTGCAATGTAGTTAGAAAGACCCTAAAATATCGTGTTTAGAACAAAACCCCGTCAAGCGACGTCGTTTGACGGGTTTCTGCTCTAAACCATAAAGAAATTTTCTGTTAACCCTTCAGTAGTCGCGTGGATTACTATTGTAATCCAGTCGTATTCATTCCCTGTTTTTAGCATGAGTTGACAAACTTTTGACACGGACTTTTCAGTACCTTGCGTAGAAGGCATCAGCTATCGAATTATAGCCAAATATGATTCAAGTGATAACTGCTGCACTAGTGTCAAGCGCCGGAAACATCGTGGAATACGAAAGTAATCCACGCGACCACTCGCGTTTCAGCTTCTGACCTGAGTTGACATTATGAAATCGTTTAGGCACAGTACTAAAGTGGAGAAAAGTTGCCCAGAAGGAGATTTGTAAAGGACCGTGCTTTGTCCTTTATGAAACCAGAAATGAAGAGGAAGATCGTGAGAAAATCTGTGTCGACAGCAATAAGATCACCCAGGAGACTTCTACTGAGAATCCGAGAAGGGGTTGAGGGTTCATCAAAGGGCAATGAGGGATGTTGTTATCTCTGTGGACGTCAAGGAAACAAGATCCATCGACAGTACTACGAAAATTGCGTCCAGTGAGTGTGACACACTCGAAAATCTGAGAGAATCATCTGATCTTGACATTGAAACACATTTAGAATAGAGGTTCTAGATGTTTAAACAATTTTTTTCAAACTGCTTTATTTAATAATTGCAATGCAATCTATAACAAGTGCACGGCACATATAGAGCACAAGAATATCTTCTGGCATGTATTTCACTATATTTATTTAAGGGAATAATACGTGCATTTTTATGTAGCATTTCTTAGAATTGGTAATATGTCTACATTTTAGTAAATTATTTAGTATTTTGTAAATGTTCAGTGTTTTAGATACTAATTCCGTCCATATTTGAATCAAAATACTTGTTTGTAAAATATTGTTAATAAGCATTTTTTAAATGGATTACAATTGTAATCCAAACGACCACTGGCGTTCAAATTCTGAGCGCGACCACTAAACAATCTTGCAGTTGTTGCATGAGGACACCCTCGAGAATCAGGCCGTCACATGTAATCCAAGTTATTTGAAGGGTTATCAGCACCACATCAGGGGTCGGTTACAGGTTCGGGAGGGAATATTTTCTAAGAAAGGTACAGGAAGTGTCGCCGAAATCTCTATCAGCGCTTCTAAAAACTGAGATTGTTGTTCTCAGGTTGTAAGTAGCATCTGTTCAGAGTGGCGTTTTGAAGTTTCTTTTGCAAGTGATTTGATTCTGTTGTGATTAGTGAGTAAGAAAAAGTGATATTTTGTGAGAACATGTCTAGTTCTGACGATGAACCTGTCACGGAAAAGGAGACGCCGAGTTCATCATGAAGAAACTTATCAGTGTAGTATCATACGCAATGACAGGGTGAAAGGCTAAGCTTGTTTCATACACTGGTAAGGAAATAGATCTAAAAACAAAGCCGGAAGGCATTTCATGTAAATGAAATATTAAATGCCCTTCATATATTAATGAAAAAGTAATAAACAAGATCTGGAATTATTTTTATTTTCTAGAGAATAAAAACATTCAAGATACATTTATTCAAACTTCGATAGAGGCAAAAGAAATTCGACAAAGACGTAAAAAATAGTACCCAGAAGATGAACTAGATCATGAGAAAGATCTTAAGGAATCTGAGGATGGTGATAACCTTTTAGTATCGAATAAGAAAATCATTCATATGTTTATCACTTAAATGGTACATTACCACCAGTTTGCAAGAATGTTTTCTCGAAATTCATGGCATTTCACGGGACAGAGGAAATAGGATTTGTCAGTTGTTGCTTAAAAAATAAGACCCCTTC
Source organism: Teleogryllus oceanicus (assembly GCA_964035755.1). NCBI lineage: Eukaryota > Metazoa > Arthropoda > Insecta > Orthoptera > Gryllidae > Teleogryllus > Teleogryllus oceanicus. Next base: position 354,162,975 of record CAXIVR010000001.1, on the reverse strand, counting down.
TGATGTAAGGGGCAAGAGCAGGAGTGGTAAGGCTGTGTCGGGAGTTGTTTGCGTTCATATACGTGACCACATTTCAAAGTTTGAGGTTAGAGAGACCCACTACGGCAATAAACCGAAAAAGTATCTAGATACTTCTCTGAAAGTCTCCAAAATGCACGAGATGTTCGTCACTGACAATCCTGATCTGAAAGATGTAGTGAAGTACAGCTTTTATATTAAATATTTTATGAAAACTTGGATATTCATTTGGTCGGCCTCAGGTTAATGTTTGAAATGTGTGTTAAAGGCTAAACAAGTCTGATTTTTCAAGATTTTTTGTGAAAAAAGAATTAGTTTCTAAAATTATTTTGTCTAATGTAATAAACAATAAATAACAACACTCACAATTTCACTACAAGTTATCAATCCTCGTAAAAACTTACTATGTTACAAACCAAAACATGTTATTTCGGGTCATTTATTGCAGAAACCCGTAATGTGCACGGGTTTTATCTTATTTAAATAATATAATGAGATTAGTAAAAAAATATTAACATAAAAACTATTCATTTATCAACTGCTTTAACACTAAAAAATGTTTTGAAATCAGAAAAAACAACCGAACATCGCAGAGACACTTTTTCTTATTTTTCTCGAAATGAGGATTTTCGCGTTTCACGGGTTTCTGAAATAAACGATTCAATTGACTCGGTGTAACTTTGACTGATTTTCATTAATGCATTTGGGATGATTTAGCCAGAAAATTCACGGATTAGGCAAGATTTGAACAAAGCTTAATGAATGGATAATTTTGGACATCATCGAACTAATGTCAGCGTTGGACAAAGGCGCTGGGTTAAATGAAATAAATTTAGTGTAAGGATCATGTTTGAGAAAAGTACTTTGGCGAAAAAGTGTGTTGGAAATTATGCGTTGTGCCGACTCATGGTTGCTTTATGTAAATCGCGAAGATCAGAGATTCTCAACCAATTTGGTAATGCTTAGTAATGCGGCAAGTGAGGTACTAGATGTATTCAAGATTCATATACACAATATATGGATCTTGGATATAGTATTAAGGGGAGTCAATATTAAAATTCTAAAAATTTTGACATTTTAAGAATTCCGTTTTATTTAATTATTTGGAACAATTGGGTTTAGCAACTTGATGCATAATTATGATGTCTATTGTAGAACTTTTTATGGCTTCTTTTTAATGTCTGCACCTGTCAAAATAGCTGTTTGACTAATAAAGATTTGAACTAATGCATCTAGAATCCTGCGTTTTGGTTTACACTACTCGGAACGTTTTATTTCAAAGGTTGCACGCACTGTTATTTGTTGTGATCTATACATTTGTTTCCGCGCGTTGTGTTGAGTACTAGTCGCGCGACTTTTCTTGACGTTTCCCAGCGCGGGGTGCGGGGAGAGGAGGCTTATCCCGACGTCACATCCAACGGGTGTTGCCAACTGTAACCTTATTAATACTATTCGCGCCTCTTTCGTTCTTAATACAACAGGACATTATAGACGATAAAATATAACAGATTATAACACAATTAATAGCAACCACAAGTGAAAATAATTAGATAACGATAATATTGCTTATTAAGGAGATATGATATTACCAAAATCAGAATCGAATGAATCACAGGGCACAACACTAACAGCGAAAACGCGAGAACTGAATTCATTTGAAAGCAGAGCTTGGCAGCCCGGACAATCTTGCCGTGCCGTTCCGTGTGAGACCAATGTTGTGACCAGACCGTACCGAGTCGTGCTGTGTTGAGCACTAGGGAGCTCAGACGTCAAGAAAAGTCGCGCGACTAGTAGCTGTAGTACGAATAAAATTAGAATGTGGTTGGCAGTTGTGTGTGGAGGGGGCGGCGTTGCCACATGCTGCGCGCTCTATCATGTGCTCTCAACACCAGGCAAACAGAAGAAAGAAATCGTGAGAAATTCGTAGCAAGTGAAAGAAAGATAATAAATACGAAACTTAACCTTTCTGATCCTCCGCCTATTATTCCCAAACTACACTTATATAACAAAGTAGCAAACTTCGGAAATATTTATTTGAGAAAAAAACATCGTGCGCACTGTCAACGAAAATGCAGTGTTTTTTTTTTTTTTTTTTTTTTTTTCCTACCGATACTTCTATTTTCCAATCGTTTTCACTGTATTTACGTGCCATTTCAGAGCATCAGCTGTTCACTGCACTACTTTTGACAGGAGTAATAAGGGCCCACCATGTGTTTTCTCCTACAAAGTAATCACGAACATGTACACAATTTTTTCGCGGGATTGTCGTTTGAGAGAGGCGCCTCGACCAGATTTCCTCCAGCGACCTCGGCCACTTTCTTCTGTCATGGCAGAAGGCAGCACTACCAAACGACACCTATATGCGATAACAAACAACAATAAAAAGGAAGGTGTAAAACAATTATAACAAAAACAAATCTAATCACCGCTTAGTGTTTAGGTTGGATTACGTGCATGTGATATGTAACGAGTTTTAGAGTTCGGAATGGAAGGATGGCTGCAGCCAGGAGAGTAAAGAGTTGTTTGATTTAATTCGCAATTACATGTCCCGAAAAAGGTGTTTTCAATAGGTGTTAAGGCCCATTCACAATGCAAACAAACATAAGCATGGCGTTAACATAAAAGTTCGGACTACGTCCATAAGCGGACTCATTCACAATGCATTCGCATAAGCATAACACGTAAGACGTTTAATAGCTTGCAAGCTTCTGTGCTTATGCTTATGTCAGAAATAAGAAAGGAACCAATTACAGTACGTTAACTCAAAAGCGAGTATCGAGTAGCCGGCGGCGCTAGCCGAATTCGTTTACTACGCTCCGTGAAGTCACGAAGGTTAAGCGAATTCGAGACTCGCAGGTTCGTGGTTGGGTGACCGGCCACGAACCCCGGGATCTAACGGCGTCGAGCCCCTGGCCGAAGGGATGAAAGGCACTGACTGCGACGTGACGAGACTTGACAAATATAGTAATAATTACACAGTAACGGAGGATTATTCCAGAAATAAAGCACATTAATGGAGGATTACTCCCCAGTGCAAAGCGTTCAACGCCCCTTAAGGGGATTGGAGACGCGTTGCGTCAAGGTGTAGACGCAACAAATTAAAAAAAAAAGTCGGTAGACAAACGAACGCAATCCCTCAGTCATAGACTCAGTGGATATCTCGAAATTGATTCTCACATCCAACCAATAGTAAACTAGAATGTCTCGCAGCCAATAGGAACTCTTACGTGTATGTTTGACATTGTGAATACTTCAGTATATCACTTATGTTAATGTTTATGTCAATGTGTTATGTTTATGTTTGCACAGTGCATGGGCTTTTACAGTTATTACGAGGTGCAAATGACACGGACGATGGTAACAGAGGATCTTGTAAGGTGATCTTCGGAAGGTTTGGAAACCCTGAAATTCTTATTAGTGACTACGCTGAGACATTCAAAAACGAGGGGATCGACACGTTTCTCCGAGAATATCGAGTCGAACATCGATTCACGACACCTCTTTGGCCACAAGCAAATGGAGAAGTCGAGAGACAAAATAGATCCAGCTTGAGGCTTCGTATTGCAAAAGCTGAACGTTTACCTTGGAAGGACGAATTTTTTTACCTACTAGCTTCTTGTGAAACACCACATTCGACTACCGGAATCGCACATGCAGAACTCATGTTTGGCTGAAAAATACGCTCAAAACTTCCTGAAATCAGCAACTCACGAAAGATACACCTCGAAGAAATGCGTGACCGCGATAGAGATAAACTAGGGTGCTACAGAATGGCACATACTTTCTCGTATTCGTTTTCTATTTTCTTTAGTCTGGGATAGTTATTCGGACTTGCCACATACTCTTGCCAGCTGCCATCCATCGTCACCCGAAGTACTTTTTTTAATTTTCTCAGTATTTTTTGTTTCCTAATAGTAGAACCAAAATATTACTTTAAGAATATTGAAGAAAAGTGAAACCTCATAAATGACCATTTTCATTGATAAATTTGGAGCCGTTTTTAAGATAATTGCGTTTAAGCATTACTATAAATGCGAAATTTGAAGCTCATTTTCATAGAAGTTTTCGAAAAACTTAATTTGAAGCACTTTAACTCAAAAATGCAATAGCGTTTGCTAGAAATGTTCGTATTAACGGCGTGATAGATATTTTAAAAAAACATTTGTGTAATTTTTGAAAAAAAAAGAATAAAGCGTTTATGTCATCTTATAGAGTGCATTTAGAACTATCCCTACCAAAAGGTTAAAGAAAAAAAATTGGAGCCGTTTTTGAGAAAATCGTGTTTTTGTATTTTTTTGAAATTGCAAATATTTCACGAAAGTATTGAAAATTTCGAAAAAATGTACATCATCTGAATGAAAGAACTAATTATCGGCGACAAATTTCATTTCAAGGAAAATTCTTTATCTTCAATTTTATAGTTGTAGGAAAACGCCGAAAAAATTCAAACGTTTGCAATTTGTTAACAATCCTTGCAAAAATGCATATTTTCTTTCTCTATTCAAAATTCAAGTAGTATATGGCCTAGGGTAGGGGTCACAGAATTATGAAAACGTGCACAGGATTCACGTCTTCCCGTAACGTCACACACAACTTTTATCTATTTTTGACATAAAATAAATAAATAAACATTTTCGAAAATTCAGAGTTAACCGTGAACATCGGACCTCTACCACCTTTTACTCTATTTTTACAAGATTTTGTGTATTTTACTCTATTCTTACAAGAAATTTAAAGAATAATATTTGGAGCCGTTGAGAAAATTTTGGAAATGTCCGTGAGGCTCCATGCAAAGTACCCCCAAATTTTAGTGGCTTTTTGAAATTTCAAAGTTTTAACTAGAGCCAGATGAACAGAGGTTTCTTTAATTTGGAAAACATCCTACGTATGGATTAGGTACTAATGGTGTTCACATACGGACGTTTTGAAAACGACACTTTTTCAGTATCGAGGGACCTCAAAACGTGTATTTCCGTTGAAATCTCAAAATCATTTTTCCGCATTACATAACTCTCTATACTACGTATATTACTCCGTATATCCGTACGTATAAGAGGAAGTAAAAAAAGAGAAGGAAAGAAATATGCAGATACCCTTCGGAACTCAAGATCAAGTGAAATCGATCAAGGCGACCTGGTGCTGGTAACTCAAAGAAAGCAAAGTAAATTTTCAACGCCATGCAATTCTGTACTGATGAAATTAATCGAAAGAAAAAAGATTAGGCTGTGTTCGTGACCCAGACGGTAATCGGTATGAACAGAACACTGCATTCCTTAAACAATTAGCTAGAAGAGATCCGGGACCTCAACAGACGAATGCTGTCGGAATGGCGCAGCTTTCAATTATTGACACACCAGTCGCAGATGCTGAAGATGAGCAGTTAACACCAACGAATTTTTCAGATTAAGTTCTCCTGCACATGATAAAATGGACGGTGACGAGGAGGTCGAGTTAAGAAGAAACCAATCTGGATGAAAGATTTTGTTTTTAATTAGTTTACATTTTGTCAGTCAAATTTAAATGTCAAGAATTAGGATTTGTTCAAACAGTTATTTTTCAAGTAAATTTATATAGTTTAGTTTATTTTACATCATCAAGGATTTGGAATTTTGGACATTGTTATTTTGTTTGGAAAAAATATTTTAAGACAGTGAGAAGAAGAGTTTGTAATGTTTAGGTTGATGTACTTTCTTGTGATATGTAACTAGCTTTGGAGTTCCGAATAGAGAGATGGCGTCAGCAAGGTAATGTAAAGATTTATTTAATTTAATTCGCAATTACCTGAGTAGTATATAAATGGAGAAACCTAGACCAAATTCCCCAGAGGTCACATTAAAACAATTTTTAAATATTTCCAATTTTTGTGTTAAAATTCCATAATTTGCCATAAATCCCCTCAATTTTTATAATTTTATCCCAAAGTACTAGCATTTTTTACATTTTTACGCGTTGACGTCTGATTCAGACACATAGACTGTATGATTTCAATATTTCAAAATCACAATATATAAGTAATTTTTAGCGTTTCAAGACATTTTAATTCAATCATGTAGGAAGGTTAATTCAATAATATCGTTTGCCATAAATCCTTTATACACTAATTTCAAATTCTATTTTATAGATCTAAAATATATTTTAGATCTATAAAATCAATTAAAGGTAATAATACACAAAAAATGTTGTTTGTTTTATCAAATTTTAGATCCACAAAAACTTTCTTCCCAAATCTTGTATCTATGTGTAAGTCATTTTGCCTTGCAAAAGGCGTGGTAGAAGATTTTATTATATTGTTATTGGCAAGAAAACCTCAAGTTTCCCACCTCGAAATAATTGGGAAAAAATTTTATTCACAAAATAATACAATAAAAAATTGGATAAAATAACTTTTTAGTGATTGATCTTAGCCAAAAAAGAGTTTACAATTTTAAAGTTCATAAAATGCTCTACAAATTTACTTCATAAATTATTTTTCTTAAGCAAGTTCTGGCCGATGTCGATGCTCCTGGAATTTGAAGCCGATATTTTAATTTTGGGGGCACTTTAAATGAAACCCCTCGAACATTTTACAAATTAAAAAAAATTGTCGTTGGATAGTGCTGTCGATAGCTTTGTCGTTGGATAGTGCGAAGGACGTTTAAGAAAAGTATGCAGATATAATTTCATTGACTTCCCCAATTTTCCTAAAATTGCAAAAAACAATTTCAAAACTACAAAATTGAAGATGGAGATTTTTGCCTCAAAGTCGGTTGTACAAAATTAGTACTTTAACTAAGGTCACGCACAATTTCTTGAAAAAAAGTAGTTTTTGCCTAATTTGCACTTGAAATTGACGAACATTTTGTTTTTCAAAAACCACTCCAAATTTTTTCTTTAAATTTTCTTCACTTATGTAATAAGATAACTTATGTAATAAGATAAGATAATAAAATTAAGCCGCTTTTCAAAAAAGGCAACAAAAATGAAATTCAAAATTATCGGCCCATTTCTCTTCTATCAGTTTTTTCAAAAATATTAGAGAGACTTTTTTACGTACGAATGGGAACCTTTCTCAGTAAACACGACGCGCTTTCAGATTGCCAACATGGATTTAGAAAATCAAAATCAACGGAAACAGCTATATTTTCTTTTCTTAAAGATGTCGCCTCATCATTGGATCAAAACGAGGCACCTATTGGATTATTTTTAGATCTCTCAAAAGCTTTTGACGTCATTGATCATGACATTTTACTTTCCAAATTATCTTCATATGGAATTCGTGGTATTGCTCTAGATTGGTTATGTTCGTACCTTAAACAACGATCTCAGAGAGTTGAAATACCTTACTGGAATGATGGAACATTACGTATGCACCTTTCCGACTCTTTGCCCGTTGCATGTGGAGTTCCTCAAGGATCGATTTTAGGCCCTACTCTGTTCCTACTTTACGTAAACGATTTGCCCTCGACGATTCGAAACGGAAGAACGGTTCTCTTTGCGGATGATACGAACATCCTTTGCAATAAAGAAACCGTAAATAGTACAATATCAGATGTTTCAAATTGGTTCCGAAATAACAAATTAATAGTAAACGAAAAGAAAACGGTTTTAATGCAATTTTCCATTTCAAATAAACAATTCTGTGCTCCATTGAAAATGAACAGTGTACCATTGACTGATGTTAAGGCAACAAAATTTTTAGGCCTCTCAATTCAGTCAAACCTTAAATGGAACGTCCATTTAAATGAATTGAACACAAAATTAAGTACATTATGCTACGCGTTCAGAATTCTTGCAAATTCAGTCAGCCTTCATACTGCTCGTTGTGTATACTTCGCGAATGTTCATTTCCGCCTGAGATATGGCATAATATTCTGGGGAAATACATCTTATAGCTCCCAGACTATTAGATTACAAAAACGAATTGTACGAATAATAACCAAATCCCACCCACGAGATTCATGTAAGCCTCTCTTCATTAATCTAGGAATTTTACCATTACCGTGTCTTTTTATTTACGAATCAGTGGTTTTGTAAAAATGACTTGCTTAAGAGGCAGGAATATATTTTCAGAAAATGCCGAAGTCTATTACTATAACACTCGACGTAGAAATCATATTCATCAGGTGACAGTATCAACAGCTCATTACAAAAAATTCACATACAATACATGTACATTATTTTACAACACTTTGCCAGATGACATTAAACGATTAAATTCAATAGAAAAGTTTAAATCACAAGTGAAATCGTTTCTGCTGCATAACTGTTTCTATACAATTAGAGACTATTCTGAGCATCACAAGAAAAGTAACATTAATTTTAACAATGATACATAATGCATTATTTACCATTTGGACTGTATAAATGAGTATAAACAACCTGTAACAACTATTGTACTACAGCTTCTGGGTCAATGACCCCCATCTCGATCAGGTTTTTCGTCCAGTTTCCCTGATCCATTGAGCAAATGCTGAGATGGCCCCTTGTTTTCTTCTGGACATAAATGTAACTTCATTTCTGTGCACGTCTTCTAAATTCAGTGGGAAATACAATTATTCAAATTATCGTTTCCATGTTGTCGCGGCAGGAGCCAAAATTTATTGCTTATTTTCTTTGAAAATAGATTTTATTACATGGGAGTTTTTTTGTTGTTTTTTTCTCCCTTCCAAAATTCAAAATTTATTGCTTATTTATCCTTGAAAATGGATTTTATTACATGGAAGTTTTTTGTTTTTTTTTCTCCCTTTCAAAATTCAAAATTTATTGCTTGTTTATCCCTGAAAATAGGTTTTATTACATGGGAGTTTTTTGTTGTTTTTTTCTCCCTTTCAAAAATTCAAAATTTAAGTAGTATATGACATGGTGTAGGGATCGCAGAATTTTGAAAATGTGCACTTTTCCCCATAGCACGTCATACACAGTTTTTAACTGTTTTTTTGACGTAAAATAAATAAATAAATAGATAGGTAAAATATGAGAAGCTAGTCTCATTTTCGGGAATCGCTCGGGTTTTCCGAAAACTGCGAAAAACAATTTTAAAACTACAAAATTGAAGATAAAAGATTTTTGTCTCAATACAGTCTGTTCTACGAAAATAGCTCTTTAAAAAAGGTAATGTTCTTTCTTTTAATAAACTAGTAGTTTTTGCATAATTGCACTTAAATTTTTTTTGTCAAAAACCGCTCCAATTTTTTTCTTAAAATTTTCTCCAAATATGTAATAAGTGACGGTAAAAATATGGTGATAAATAAACTGGTGCTGTAGAAAGGCACAGACTTCCTCGCGGAAGTTAATTTTCGAATCTTAACCTCGTCGAGCTTCTGGATGGTCTTGGTCTCTCCCCAGCTGACATCTTTTGCCGCCGAAAGGGCATTCTTTCACATTTTCTCTGGTTTTTTTTCGGCTGCCCAATGCTAGAACTGAAACAACCATGCGATTATGCCAAAAGTGCTAATGCCCTGTGTGTCCCTGCGGCCGAAGTGGGGTGTGACTCACCCTTTCGGAGGGAAGAGTCGCTGGTTCGAGTCTCTCCCAGGAAGAATTATTTGTCACAACTCTTTATTGCCACAGAAAACGATTGAGAATTTCAGCAAACTTTATTGAAAACCATTTAAAGGAATTCTAATCACAAATACTATGAATTAAGGTAAATTAACTCGAAGTGTCTGTAGGTGATTTTCGTATTTTGAACTTTTAAACAAGTTCTCAACTCTCTTGTTCAGTTTCTCTGACCCTTTGAGTAAATGAAAAGATGGCCTCTTGTTTTGCTTCTGAACAGAAATGTAACTTCATTATTTGTGCACGTTTTCTAGAATTCAGTGGGTAATATAGTTATGCCAATTATCGTTCTCCATGTCAGTCTGTGCTTGATTGTCGAAGGGTGCGCACGTGTTCCGGGAGGCTCCGCTGGTAGAGGTGAAAGGCGATGGGCTGCTGCTTAACGGTGTACAGGGCGCGAGTTGGGGAGCGCGGTTGGCACGCTTGCATGCAACGGCACATAGAGTGTGCAATAGCAATATTGGTAGTCTTGGAGCGGCATTGTTGTGTGCTGTGATTCTCGCCATGTTATTGTTAATTGGAGGTGTCGAAGCGAATCCTGGTCCCGGCGTGGAAGACGGAAACAAGTGCAATAAGTGCGAAAGGAATGAGAAGGAAGGCAGAACTAGGGGAGGCGCAGACGAAGATATGCGAGCTGACACCTAGGAACAAGGAGCTGGAAGTTGACAGTGTTGGTGAACAGTTTAAAAACTGGAAAAAGAAGTGGAATCGAGTAACTCGTCTAGTACGGGCGAGGAGGAAAATGGAACAATTAGAGAATATTGTTGCGGGGGAGGTTGCAGATCTGAAGAATCAGTGTAAAGTACTTGTTATAGGCGACTCAATCGTGCAACATGTACTATGCTCGCACTTTTTTTATCCTCGAGCTCTCTAGTTCTCGCTCAGCCCGGCATAGCACGGCCCGGTAGAAAATATGAGCTCCACTCGGAACGTCACGGCTGTTTGCAGTGCTGCCTACCTCCTTCCTTTCCAATGCGGACTTCCTAGTTTTCGGTCTTTCTTTCTATCGACCTGTGTGTGACATATTCCTTCTTGTTACCCAATTATTTCTATAACTATTAATTATTTCTTCAAAATTTTAAAAAATCTTCCGTAATTTCTCATATATATCTAGTCCAAGACGTTATTACGCTGAGTTTTATGTCAATAAAGTTGACAGCTCTGCACTGCCTTGACGTAGACAGAACCCGCAGAGAGGCTTATAAGAATCACGTGGGTGGGATTTGGTTATTAGTGGTACAATTCTTTTTTGTAATCTAAAAGTCTGGGAGCTATAAGATGTATTTCCCCAGAACATATAAGAATATTCCATATATAACATATATACCATATTACATATAACATATATACCATACAACATATAATATATATACCATATAACCATAACCATAACCATATAACATGTATACCATATAACAGGCGGGAATGAACTTTCGCGAAATATACACAACGAGTAGTATGAAGGCTGACTGAATTTGAAATAATTCTGAACACGTAACATAATGAACTTAATTTTGTGTTCAATTCGTTTAAATGGACGTTCCATTTAACGTTTGACTGGTGTAGGTCTCTCAATTAGACCTAAAAATTGTGTTGCCTTAACATCAGTCAATGGTACACCGTTCGTTTTCAGTGGAGTACAGAATTGTTTATTCGAAATGGAAAACTGAATTAAAACCGTTTTCTTTTCATTGACTATTAATTTGTTATTTCGGAACCAATTTGAAACTTCTGATATTGTACTATTCACGATATCTTTATTGCAAAGAATGTTCGTATCGTCCGCAAAGAGAACCGTTCTTCCGTTTCGAATCGTCGAGGGTATGTCGTTTACGTAAAGTAGGAACAGAATAGGGCCTAAAACCGATCCTTGAGGAACTTCACGTGCAATTGGCAAAGAGTAAGAAAGGTGTGTACAATAATGTTCCATCATTCCAGTAAGGTATTTCCGCTCTCTGAGATTGTTGTTTAAGGTACGAACATATCCAATCTAGAGCAATACCACGGATTCCATATGAAGGTAATTTTGAAAGTAAAATGTCATGATGAATGACGTCAAGAGCTTTTGAGAGATCTAGAAACTGGTTGACGCCATCTTACGAGACGGACGCATCTGGTTGTGCTCTTCATATTTTGTGAATATCTACTACTTTTAGCGATTTGACTGTGCCTAGTGTGTTTTAAGTGCTTTTATTACTTGTTGCAGATTAGCTGAGAATATATTTTCAACTGATTTTTTTGCTATAACCAAGACAAACAAATTACGAATTTTAAACGGACACTCAAATCTCAACGAACTTCAGATTTACGAGGTGGTGATAAGTGTCTAAATCTATTCACAGTTCAATTTATTTCCAATATTAAATCACCGTGCTAATTAATTTTCTGAAAGATTTATTCTATTTCTCTGACAAGTGACGATTCCGTTTTTTTGAACGTTACGAGGACGGTGTATCAAAGTGGATTTGTTTCAAATCTTATTCTATATATCGAAGACAAACTTTCAGATATTATCTTTTATCTAATTACGGTAAAGTATAATCTACTGATTGTATTAAACAGTTGCGGCTTAAGTTGACGAAATTCTACGTAGCCACATTGCCAAATTTCCTCAGTACTAGCTCCATTAGATTTTGTGTGTAGCATATCTTCTGGTTTTTGTATTGAATCTTGCTTTTTAATTTATTTAAAATTTAACACTTTTAAAATACAAAGCTAGGTTTTTGTTGCTCTTATCTGAGTTTTCTTGTATTTATTTAAATTTTTATCACGTACATTAAAACGCATTCGTGACATGGCTACTGTTCGTTCTACTCTGTTTAGTCTCTACACTCTCAAAGCCGACCTTCTGAAAGCCTTCACACACGTAAACAATAATTTAGATCAACATATCCGAAGGTTGGAAGAGGTCGTTCTCTACACAGACGGTTGGGTACAAGTCGGCAACACTGCGAATAATACCAACCGTACACCCGTGACTATACAAAAGACACAGACACCGCATCCAGTCACAACTCAAAACAAATTTAGTGTTTTAGATTATGAAACAGATTTTCCTCACCTTCCTGATCCTCACCACCCTTCTCTACCATCGACAAATACATGCACAAACCAACGCAAACGGGCTAGGAAGCGCGTTAAAACCAAAACACGTAAAGCTGCGCATCCTAGCTCACTTGAAAACAAAGACAATCCTACTGAGCCTAAAAAACAGGTACTTATTTTAGCTGACAGTCATGGCCGCCATCTTTCCTCCATTTCAGTAGGAAGTTACCCTCCAATTCTCAGTTCATCTATTTTTAAACCTAACGGAGGTTTCAGATGTGACTGCAGTCATAGGAGGGCAGAATGACATTAACTTGGGCGGTAACTTTACACCTGAACAACATGTTAACAAATTACAATGTGCCGCCCAAAATACTAACATTGTAGTCTCGACTCTGCCCTTCTGGTACAACAGACCAACACTATGCAGCGAGATTAAGCACGCAAACCAACAATTGAAACTGCAGCTGAGAGAAACAATGTCACACTTTTTGAAATTAATTTCCTCTCAGCAAAACACTTCACCCGGCATGGTCTTCACTTGAACCTTACTGGAAAACATGCAGTCGGTAACAAGCTTGCACAATACATCATCAACTCCAGTCCTACGCAGTCTCCTGCCAAAAATCTATCCCTTTCACCTTCCTTACGTTCTCCACCCCCACCCTTATTTCGAACCCTGTTGCCTCTTCCTCTGAACCTACTCCCGTTTCTCCCATTCCCACTACCAATTCGTCTACATCTGATGCCCCATCTTCCTCACAACCTGTCACTGCCGGGACACACTACAACCTTCGACCACGCACTCGAGGTAAAAATGGAGTAAATATATAGCAACTACAGTCAGATGCAGCAGAAATACATTCGTGTAGGTACTTGCAAAAAATAAACATTCTTCACCATAATGTTCAATCCCTTTCAAATAAAACTGAGTTTATTGAGGCAGCTCGACAGAGCGATCTGAATCAAACGGACGTTCTTTGCTTTACAGAACATTTGTTATCTTCTTATGAACTTAGCATTTTAAAAATTCCAAACTTTTACCTCGCAGGCTTTTATTGCAGAGAGAGAGAATCCCTTAAAGGTCCTACGTATGGGGGTTCCTGTATTTACGTTAGAAATAATATTGATTCTATCCCCTTGGCGGAATTAAATGTGTATTCCATTGAAAATATTTTCGAAATTTCTGTTGTACATCTTACTTCACTAAAAGTGATAATACTTTGCATTTACAGACCTCCAACAAAGAGAACTGCAGATTATATTTTGTTCTTAGAAAACCTGGAGATAACACTTAACAAAGTCAGCAATCGCTCTTTTGAATCCATTGTTGTATGCGGAGATTTTAAAATTGATTTTCTGGTCGAATCTTGCGAGAAAGAAAAGTTTCTCAATTTAATTAATTCCTTCAATTTAGACATTACAATTAATATACCTACACGGATCACACAACATTCAATGAATGGAATTGATCAAATTATAATTAACAAAACTACTACTCGATATGAAGTTGAAACAAAAGATTTAGGATACAGTGACCACGATGCACAAATTCTTACCATTATAAGAAATGCGATCACTGACACAATAAATAATACACGTATTACTAGATTGTTTACTAAAAGTAAAATAAAATTATTCATTGATTATTTGATGCAGGATTCATGGGAAGCGGTTTATAATACTGCTGATACAAACGACAAATATAATTCTTTTTTCTCAACTCTTTCATTTCATTTTTAAACTTGTTTTCCTCTTCAAAAACGAAAATGAAATATTTCACGGAAAAGCAATTCTTGGATAACACAAGGGATTAGGACATCTTGTAAAAACAAGCGAATTCTTTCTTACATTTCTAAAGGTCATGACGTATCTCAAGGTATCCTTATCTACTTTAAAAAATACAAAACATTGTTACAAAAAGTCATAAGGCAGGCTAAAATCATGAAAAAAGATCAGGATATTTTGAACTCAAATAATAAAACAAAAGCAATGTGGAATATAATAAAAAATACTACCAAATCAACTAGAAAATCCGTAGACAATGTTGTTTTAAAATATAAGGATATAAATGTAAACGATCCGGCAACAGTGGCTAGTCTCTTTAACCAATACTTTTCGAGAATTGCTGCCGATCTCACTAAGGGTCTTCAGGCACAAAATTCAAAAACAGACAGTTCACCCAAAATTTTAGACACAATGTTCATTTCCGAAACTTCTTCCTATGAAATTCTCAAAATCATCGGTAAACTAAAAAATAAATATTCGTCTAGTTTAGATGAATTCCCGGATTCTTTGTTAAAGACTTGTGCGTATGCCATTATACACACGTTAACTTACATATTTAATGCATCTTTATGCACTGGAACGTTTCCAGATATTTTCAAAACAGCTAAAATTAAGCCGCTCTTCAAAAAAGGCAACAAAAATGAAATTCAAAATTATCGGCCCATTTCTCTTCTATAAGTTTTTTCAAAAATATTAGAGAGACTTTTTTTATGTACGAATGGAAACCTTTCTCACTAACACGACGCGCTTTCAGATTGCCAACATGGATTTAGAAAATCAAAATCAACGGAAACAGCTATATTTTCTTTTCTTAAAGATGTCGCCTCATCATTGGATCAAAACGAGGCACCTATTGGATTATTTTTAGATCTCTCAAAAGCTTTTGACATCATTGATCGTGACATTTTACTTTCCAAATTACCTTCATATGGAATCCGTGGTATTGCTCTAGATTGGTTATGTTCGTACCTTAAACAGCGATCTCAGAGAGGTGAAATACCTTACTGGAATGATGGAACATTACGTACGCAACTTTCCGACTCTTTGCCCGTTCCATGTGGAGTTCCTCATGGATCGATTTTAGGCCCTATTCTGTTCCTACTTTACGTAAACGATATGCCCTCGACGATTCGAAACGGAAGAACTGTTCTCTTTGCGGATGATACGAAGATCCTTTGCAATAAAGAAACAGTAAATAGTGCAATATCAGATGTTTCAAATTGGTTCCGAAATAACAAATTAATAGTAAACGAAAAGAAAACGGTTTTAATGCAATTTTCCATTTCAAATAAACAATTCTGTGCTCCATTGAAAATGAACAGTGTACCATTGACTGATGTTAAGGCAACAAAATTTTTAGGCCTCTCAATTCAGTCAAACCTTAAATGGAACGTCCATTTAAATGAATTGAACACAAAATTAAGTTCATTATGCTACGCGTTCAGAATTCTTATGTTAAGGCAACAAAATTTTTAGGCCTCTCAATTCAGACTTTTAGATTACAAAACGAATTGTACGAATAATAACCAAATCCACCCACGTGATTTATGTAAGCCTCTCTTCATTAATCTAGGAATTCTACCATTACCGTGTCTTTTATTTACGAATCAGTGGTTTTGTAAAAATGACTTGCTCAAGGGCGGGAATATTTTTTCAGAAAATGCCGAAGTCTATTACTATAACACTCGACGTAGAAATCATATTCATCAGGTGACAGTATCAATAGCTCATTACAAAAAATTCACATACAATACATGTACATTATTTTACAACACTTTGCCAGATGACATTAAACGATTAAATTCAATAGAAAAGTTTAAATCCCAAGTGAAATCGTTCCTGCTGCATAACTGTTTCTATGCAATTAGAGACTATACTGAGCATCACAAGAAAAGTAACATTAATATTAACAATGATACATAATGCATTATTTACCATTTGAACTGTATAAATGAGTATAAACAACCTGTAACAACAATTGTACTACAGCTTCCGGGACAATGACCCCCATCTCGATCAGGTTTTTCGTCCAGTTTCTCTGATCCATTGAACAAATGCTGAGATGGCACCTTGTTTTGCTTCTGGACATAAATGTAACTTCATTTTCTGTGCACGTCTTCTAGAATTCAGTGGGAAATACAATTATTCAAATTATCGTTTCCATGTTGTCGGGCCAGAAGTATTATTTTGAAGGACAACATGGATAAGAGCCAAAATTTATTGCCTTTTTATCCTTGAAAATATATTTTATTACATGGGAGTTATTTCTTTTTTTCTCCCTTACAAAATTCAAAATTTAAGTAGTATATGACTTACTGTAGGGATCACAGAATTTTGAAAATGTGCACACAATTCACTTTTCCCCATAGCACGTCATACGCAGTTTTTTAACTGTTTTTTGACGTAAAATAAATAAAAGAAATAATCCAATTGGCGCTTTGTTTTGATCCAATCATGAGGTGACATCGTTAAGAAAAGAAAATATGGCTGTTTCTATTGATTTTGATTTTCTAAATCCATGTTGGCAATCTGAAAGCGCGTCGTGTTTACTAAGAAAGGTTTTCATTCGTACGTAAACATGTCTCTCTAATATTTTTGAAAAACTGATAGAAGAGAAATGGGCCGATAATTTTCAATTTCATTTTTGTTGCCCTTTTGAACATATTTTAAAAATATTAGAAACTATAAAATAAGATTTTAAAAACTCAATGAGTATTTTTTCATATATAAATTATGGAGAAATTTTATCAAATGTTTATTATAAAAATAGAGAGAAACGTTTAGAAAAAGTAGTTTGTGAATGCGGTGAATCAGTGGTAAAAAAATATTTATCACGCCATCAACAAACAAATATTCATAGAAGAAAAATAAATTTAAAAAGGGTTTTATTTGTAAAATAGGAAAATAATTAAATGAATTTCATAAAAAGTGTAGCAGAAGTGATCATAGTTATGAATGTAAAGAATGTATAAGAGCAAAAGTACAATGTTCCCGAAAACGCATACGCATGTTCCTGAATACGCATAATAAACTTGATTTAAAATGTATGAAAAGAAATATACACATATTACAATCTAAAGAATAGTCTTATTTTATATCCATATGGTAATGACGATTTTATATCTCTTATCATGTGGTGATAGAGCTATTTTTTAGTTTTATAGTATATAATTTGTTATTTTGATGTATTATTATATACATTTTCATACGTCTCTTCATCATTGAATAATGTATGTTTATACGTTTCGAATTTCAATATTTTGTTTCTTAATGCCTTTACATATCTTTTTTTGTATAATCTGTTCTAAAAGAATACATTTAATCTTAATCCTACCAATTTTTGAATGGGTATACCCATTCACTTTCACATTTTCCTGGTTTCTTTTCCTTTCCTTCTTGTTTGTGGATTCCAGAAGTATCAAAATGTTCAAAATTTTAATTTATGTTATAAAAATCATCCATTTCAACATGGATTATAAATGAACCAGTATTAGTTGCTACAAGTTTAATATTTACTCTATATTTTGGTTTTAGAGCATCATAATAAAATTAAACACAAATTTCAATAATTTAGTACAACGAATCCACCATAAATAGGTTTATTTAATACTTTTTTATTATTTCTATATTGTTTGGTTTTTAAATTTGATAGTTGGATACAAATTTTACATCTCATCTTTTTGGTACATTTTTCATTTGTTTATCATATACTGCATTATTCATGAGTTTAAAGAATTTTTTTTCAAAATCGTTATCTAGTTGCTGTCTGATTGCGATGTTTTTATATATATGATTTTAACCATGCTTTTTGATCATACGATATAACTTGATGAATTTTATTGACAATAATACTTTGTTGTATAACATATTTTCATATTCTATAAGCAATGACATAATTCATTTTCTCTTTTAAAGTATTCACGAGCTTAATATCTTTTGGTTTATTACCTAAACCTTTATTTATAAGATGTTGATATTTTAATAATTAATTTTGATGCCACACTTTGCCCAGAAAAGTGACACAAATCAAAATACATCATTTTTCAGGAGAGCCATTTGAAGATTTGTCATTCTTTTGATAATGAGTTTCATTGGCTGTTACTCAAAGCTGATTTGTCCTACGATCTAGAAAAACTTAATATAATACAATATGTAGGAATCCGTGGACAGTTCAACGTCCCTTCTAGACTCAACCGTTGTTCGACTCTTGACACTTTTCTTGAAAATAATACTTGGACGGTATGTTAATTTTATCTTGATTCATTAGTAATGGAATGCGCATTTTTCAAAATATGACGCTTTTGTTGATAATGCACTAAAATAATATTGCCAGCACTTGAGATAAGATGTTCTTCTTGACACAGCTGCGATGACCTCTTCAACTACCTGACCTCAAGTGAAATTGTGACGTTATTCAAGATAACAGCCAGTATTGTTTCTTCAATTTTATAGATAGAGGTATAACTTTTTCCTAGATAAAAATATGTGGTGACAAGAACGTTTTTCAACTTATCTCAAAATTGCAATTTTTTACTTGAGTCACTTTTCTTGTGTGCCATTGATGTATATTTGGAATATAATGATTAGGACATAGACTCATGGCAAATATTTAAATTTATCATGTAAATGATCTGGAATGCTAAAATCGACTTCAAATGTATATCCTTTACATCCATCATCAGATAAATTCAAAATATCAATTGTACATATTTTTGTTTCTTTATACAAATTTCTAATTGATAATGGTTGTTTTAATGCATGACCATACAAATTATTGTGATCTAAATAGATGATATAACTTTCCTATTGTAGCGTTTTTTACTATTGTGGTGACCTATGCTTTTAGCTTTTTCTTTTGATAATTTTATGGTTTTTTAACATTTTTGGTCACAGAAACAATTACTTAAACAATTACAATTACAAACAATTACAATCACAGAAACTATTATTAGGTAATGCATATCTGTTTAGAATCAAAGATTTACCTCTACGTATTCATTTTTCATGTAATTCATATAAATCTTGATCAGCAATAAGATAAATTTTTGTCCTGTGTGATCTTAAAGATGCATGATCTGATACTTGTGGTGAGGTATAATATACTGGATCTAATCCATAAAGCGTATATCACGTCACTGCGGTGACAGCCAAATGAACATAGCACAGCGCATAACCGTCTCAGTTCGAAAACCCAATGTTCATATCAAATTAAAGAACATATTGTTTAATAATATCGTATCTAATTCGAGGCATAAATAATGATAATCTCCAAATTGTTTACAATTAAATGTTCAAATGCATGGTTTAAAAATTTTACATCTACTTGTTTATTAAAAATATAATTATCAACCCAGTCATTTGGATAATACCCTTTTTGGAATACGGAATGTGTATCCACGTTTCAAAATGTTTGCCAAATAGTAGAATTTTTTTGATATTCAATTACTTCAGATACTTGGTGGTTACATAGTTTACAAGATGCAACAACAATTTAAAATATATCATTTTTGTCAATAGGCAGAAGTTTCACATTTGCAATGGATTGTTTGCATTTACAATGAGCGCAATATGCATTATTAACTTTTGCTAAATTTTTAATAGCTTGATCTAAACTAGAACTGAAAAATCTATAAATATCAATGAATCTAAATTCAATAACATCATCTTTAAGTTCTCCTTTTCTAATTATTTTTGTTTGTTTTGGTTACTTACTATTTCTACATACAGAGATATTGCATAGAGGAGCCGATTGACCTACAATTACTTTGTTTAGTGAATGTTAAATATTTTTCTGATGACCATTGTAGTATTCACGACCATGATGAAATACGGGATGTGGTTCCCGGGATTGGTCAATAAAATTAATGAAACAATTAGTTTGCGGAATTTATAATTCCGTCGGAATTTATAATTCTTTCATCAGGGCTTACTAATATAATAGAAGGTCAAGCTCAATATCTACCTCCAAACCAACTCCAACAAGAAACTCCATCTGTAGCACACGGGTCCATCGCGAGACATGTCTAAATGGGGCCATGGCTCGAACGCAACCAAACCAACTCAAATCGATATTTAGTATTTTTTGCATTATAATTATCAAATTTTGTTATAATTTCTTGATTAATTTTTATATATATTGATTGAAAGCTATCTATCAGAGCAGCCGATCCCTAAAATTCTCCTCCACACAGCGACCGGACTCGACCTAGCTATCTAGCTGGTGTCAAAAATTCTGACATCATCAGGACTCGAACCCTAGGTCCTCCTGGTCAGAGGCTCTGCAGTGACATCGGGTTACGCCCTGAGACACCTAAGATAGTACACAAGTTTGTACTGATAGTTTGTAATAGATTGTAATAGTAGTAATAGTTAGTAATAGTAGTAATAATTTGTACTGATGTTATTCAATTTAACACTGATTGTTTATCATGTATAGTATATTGATAAGAAATGGTAGATGCATCGAAATGGGGCTAAGAACAACAATAGCGGAATAAGATCTTATAGAAACAACACGGAAATTCAGTTCAAGAGTTCTACACGCCACCACCAGACACCTCTCACGTTTTGAATGTAAAAAACATGGCGCCCTAGTTCGTCGAGGGTCCACCAAGAGCGCTGAAACCGTAGGTTCAGCCACCCTTTGGTGTATATTCTAGCTCGTTGGTGCCTACCTGGGTGTCTGGCCCACTTACGGGTTCAGGAACAACGCTCGGTGAAGTCACCACGCCCACTGGAGTATTAAGAGTTTTGAAGTGCCATTACGACCATTCACTTGCATGCTCACCATTGCCATCTTTCATCACTTCTTTGTAAAAAAAAATTTAGTCGGAATAAATTCATGTTGCATTATATTTTCTTTTTATCATGCCGCATAGTATGTCTCGCTTACCGAACTTCCCTCCCTAACTTTACAAGCAGTCGCGCAAGATTGCAATCAAAGAGAGAAAGGTCAGTTGGAGAATGGATGGACGTGCGAGTTACAATGGCGAGAAATATCGTCTCCTATATTATTTCAGTAGTATAATACCTTGCACACAACGAATGAGGTCTCTAAAGAAAGAGAATTTCGCGGAGACGTGATGAATTGCACTTTGACTTTAAAAATGTGAAGGATTTTTTAAAAATGCATCTAAATATTCATGTCAAATGCAACCCACAACACTCGATAGCATAAAAAAAATTATATCGTTAATTAACTCCTAAACAAAGTGCTCAAGGACACAAAAACTAAAAATTTTGATTCCGAAAGACTTAAAGAAACCTTCCTCCCGCCGTAATCTACAGGATGAAATCTTGTTGAATATTCTATAGGCGTTTCCACGTAAGAAAATACCCTAAAAATTCAACATAGCGGAGTTTCGGCACTGCCAACCTCATCGAAATAAGACGCGAGATTGCATTGAGGATAATGACGCGGCGTGTTTAAATGTACGAAGTGTCCTTCAAAAATGCAGATTTGCTGAGATTATTTGATTAATGTTGTTTTACGACTTATACATCACAACGGGGGTACCATAATTTAATTTATAATTTATACATGAAAATAAAATTTTCGTATTCTTCTTTAAACTGAAGAATTTATGAAATATTAGAATCTTATTTTATAATAAAACTAATATAAATGACATAATCAGAGGATTTATGAAATAAAGATTAAATTAAATTGCATGGCTAAAAATAATTTCAATTTTCAAGCAATACATAGTGTAATAAAATAAAATTATACATCACTGAACATAATATCTGTAACGTAATGATTTGATACATATAACATTAACACATGACTGTGATAAGTACATATCGAAAGAATGAACATATTGCTTGAACTGAAATGACAAACGTTTGAAATTTAGTGAAAATTGCATGAACCGGATTGATGAATTCATTGAACTTAAGTAAAGTATAGTTAAGTAAAGTATAAACTTATACACAGCAGGCGGGTTACATTTTAATAACAAACTGCAAGGAACAGACATTAAAATTTCTTAAACAATGGTCTATAGGAGTTATATTCACATTTATTATTGAATTTCACTAGAATTTTAGTGTAATTGCCCAGGCTTACAAACATACATTTTATTCTTGCACGAATCTTAAACCGGGGAGAGAACCAGGGAAAGAAGGAGTAAGTATGCTATCTCCATGTATATAAAATAAATTAAATAAAATATTTAATTAACCCTGAATTGGATTTTGTAAAAATTATCAATAAAAATAAGCATCTGTAAATTTGGGTAACCCTACAAATTAATTGTAATGTTAGCCTGTAAATTTGAATATATTGATAGTATACCAGTCCGCCCAATCAGGATGACGATTAATGGCCAATTTCTGGCATGCGCACAGAAACCAATGTCAACATAACGAAGGTTTCGAATTTCGCAATATTGACGTAAATAATTCCAATTTTAGAAAATGAAAAATAGTCTATTAAACACTGTAATCCTGCACCAAAGAAAAAGTAATGCAGTAACTAATGTTCGGCTCACGATAAATTCAGTGAAGAGGCATTTTTTACAAGAACAAAAATGTTTGAAAAAATAACATACAACATACAACCAATAATGTTCTTCAAAGGAAAAGAAAACACCAGGCAGTTCTCCTTCTCACAAAACTTTCAATATACCAAAACCATTAAAAATCTCAATCAAATTATTTCTACGATACCAAAAATTCTCACTTTATTTCAAAACATCATTCCTCTACTTTTTAATGTCTATTAATACAAATACTAATACTATTACACTAATAAAATGGTTGTCTAACGGTCTAAAATGACAACAAAATATTTTTATCCCCATTTTCGTTTCATAATATTGACATGGCATGTAGTTCTGGAACATGTCTAATTCGTAAGAAAACTGTACTTTAAAGATTGTAACATTTATAGAAATGATAGAATTTCTGACCATGCTTCGACAGAGTAGCAATAATAATAATAATAATAATAATAATAATAATAATAATAATAAATGATGATGATGATGAATATTTAGGAGGGATAGAAATAGTAGAGGTGGCGGCGTCTTTATTTGCGTCAAAGCAGATATAAACATTGGATTAGATTGAGTTACTACAGAGTTTAAAATGATGGGAATAGAAATTACTTCTTCAGGAACCTTATTAGAAATTATTGCATGCATATTCCGGGTGACGGCTACGAAATTTTGGAAGATATCATACAGAGAACAGAAAATGAAAATGGTCATCCTATTGTTACCGGAGGAGAAATATTCGTAGAGAAACGGGGAGGAAGCCGTGAGCGAGGGGAAGTCCAAACGCTTGTTAACAGACTAGTTTAGGGTTGGGGTTTAGCTCAGATAGTAAGGAACGCGACGCGACAGGACGCGATTTTGAATGTTTGCCTAATTAGGCCTTAAGAACCCTGCATATCGTGTGAAGTTATTGACGGAATTAGTGATCACAAAGCGGTTCTTCTTGACTTAGACGAAAATATTTCAAGAAAAGGTATTACGACATGAACGAAAGTGCGTCAGTTCAAGAAAACAAATGTAGAGGGACCTCATGACTTTCGTAGAAAACAATACAACCGTTTTCTGAGAACAGAAGGAGGTATGAAAGAAATATGGTGCGCGTTTAAAAATATTTCAAGCGAAACTTTGCAAAAGTTCGTACCATGCAAAATTCTAAAAAATAATACGGATCCAGAATATTAAAAAATTTAAAAACAGAAAAAAAAAAAAAGTTGCGAGAAAAGAAGATTGCTCATGAGGCGTATTTAAAGAATATTCTAGACCAAAAGGGAAATAACTGGACAGGATTTTACAAATATGTTCATGGAAGGAAGGGAAATAAAGTGGATATCCCAGTTGTTCGTGAACATGGAAACACACTCATCACAGACGATCGGGCAAAAGCTAACGCATTTAAGTAAGTTCGGTTTTCAAAAGCAATATGAATTGGGCAAGAGTTCTCTTCCTGTGCAAGAGTTACGTGAGGAATACCGCAAGGGAGTGTAATTGGACCTCTTCTATTTCTAGCGTTCGTTAATGATTTGCCAAGGCAATTAATTTTCAAATTTCGGCTATTTGCAGACTATTGCATAATATATCTCATTATAAATTCGAAAGACGATGAAAATATGCTGCAATGGGATCTTGATGCGTTGGATTACTGGGCGGAAAATAACGGAATGACCATAAATAGTTGTAAAAGCAAATCCATCACTTTTGGCACAGGTCATAATTACAGCGTAACAAATTACCGCTTAAGTAACGACATTATTCGGAGTTTCTTCGTGCAAGTAGCTAGGTATCCATTTCGATAATAAACTAAGCAGGAAAAGTCAAGTATATTTTGTTGTAAGGAAAGCGTGGAGATCTCTTCATTTTGTAACGAGCATCTTAAAAAAGACTACAGAAAACGCGAAGGAAATTGCTTATTTTTCGTTTGTTCGTCCGATAATGGAATATGAAGCAATTTGTTGGGATATGCACAAAATTATGCAGTGTAAGAATTTGGAAAAGATCCCGCGTAGAGCAGCTAAATTTTCTTTCAGGGACAAGAAAAAGGCAGGGTGGGATTCACTCAAAAACAGGCAAACATTGGCAAGATTCTGCGCTGTGTATAACGCTTATAGCGGTTATCCGGCTTGGAAAGAAATTAAACAGCGGTTAAGTATTCCTATGTACTTCAGTAGAGGGGATCACAGGCACAAAATAAATTGAAGACCCCAGAGAACGGATGTCGGGAAATTCTCTTCCACAAATCGAACGATAAGGGATTGGAAAAGATTGCCAGCAAAAACCTTTGAACCCTTTCCTCGAAGCGTTCAACAGTTTAGGAAATTAATTTAGGGTATTTCTAAGGTTATGAAGTAGTTAACAAAGAATATTAAGTTATACAGTGATGTGATGTATCGTGCAGTGTAGAGGAGAGAAATAATGAAGGAAATGTTTATAGTGTTATAGTGATGTGCAGTGAAGTGAAGGATAGTGCAGTGCGGTCTGAATTGTATAAACACTCAGTGCGGCTTTAGATGATAGATGTTTCTTTTCTTTTTCATGTAATTTAATGTTTTAAGAATCAGCAGTTTTTATATTATTATTACTGTTATTGTTATTATTGCCATTATTATTACCATTATTATATTATTCTCATGACATGTATCTTATTTATGTAATTAACTGCCACCAGGTTACACCCAATTGCAGTTTAAATAAATTTATCTTTTTTCCATCAACAAATGAAATGCCTTTCAAGTCTTTACATTTTAGAATGTATAGCTTGACAAATTAAATTAAGTACAACTATTTATAAACTATATTCTATTTATAAACCCCCAAACGCACACTTCCTACTCAGATTTATAATCTCATTTTTCAATCTTCTAATCCAATTATACTCTTGGGAGACTTCATCAGCAAACACATTTTGTGGGGATGCAACGCATCAAAAACCCAAGGTATACATTTACAACAAATATATTACTCACAATAATTTAGTCATATATACTCCCTTTGAACCAACCTATTACTCTCATCACAACAATATCATACCACATATTTTATAAATAATAATTACAAAAAATGTAAATCTACAATGTTTTCAATCTTCCCTTTTCCTTAAAATTTGGCTGTTAAAATAGCTATTCTCTGATCATCTCCTTATTAAAATATGATTTACTCAGTGGCGGCTCCTGGTCATACTGTTAGGATGTGCAACGCTTCTCTTCTCTCTCTCTTCCTCCCACTATCTCTCTCTCTGTCTCCCTCTCACACACATACACATGCCCATACATACATGCTTGGCATACGTTACAAGCATTCATTGACATAAATAATGACAATGAGAAACAAGGCATCTTATGAAGTATATTAGCATGTTGAATAGTTCCTTTTATCACCAACGAGGGTTGACCGCATTTCTTTTCTCAACATCCGTTCCCACTTCGCTCGGCAAGGACCCCTCCGAAATATTTTCTACTTGCGTCGTGTTACCACATGATTCGCCACTTTCGGAACATTTTCCAAAGGGTGTCAAGAAACATTGATTCGAAACTTTTTTACTCGCTCGTATGGAGTGTTTTCCATAAACTCGCTGTACAAATTTAAGGTTCAAAGTACAAGTTTTTATACCCAATACTCAAAAAATCTGGATAGTTTGCCGTCTACACTGACTGACGTAACACAAAGTCCGTATCGCTTCCGTAAATTCAGTTTCTTTTCAGCAATTTTTTCTGTGACTTTTTCATTGATGTTACTCGTATTTTAATATTTGTGACGTTATTCATTGTCAGTTGTACAAACATACTTCACAGAAAAACGAACACTCTAACTTCGGTTTTTCAAAACGCATTAAAAAGTAGCCTCCTACATACGTTTACACATTACATTTTGAGTTTTACATGCTTAGGAATGGATTTGTAATTTCAACTTGCTTTAAAATTTGCAAATAACATTCGATTAACACAATACTTATGAATGCAACACTCCACAGCAATGCGTTTGCGTTTGGCGCGCTACCGAAGAATTACTTTGGAAGGGGTGGGAGCTCGTTTAAGAGGAGAGATATCTCACACTTTCTTCGATCAACGCCACACTTACTTCTCTTAAAAACTTGTGCTAGTAGAGTATTGTATCTTCACGACATGCCAAGGCACTTCCAGAGGTCGCGCCTGCGCACTAATATTCGCACGGTCCGGAGTGTGCTCCAACCGCCCATAAGCCACATGTTCCCCCTCTTTCCTCTCCAGCCACGCGGGAGCCACCGACTCCGTCTGCTCGATCACATTTTCCGAGTGTGCTCTAGCCTGCTGTCACGAAGGGCATTGGCGGCGGACTGTCAACGGCGCGTGTTTTAAAATACAATAGTTTCGTAAACGCTCTGAGAGGACTTGTATTCCCTCATGTTAAGAAATGTTTAAGAAACATTGCACCGCAATTATTTGGGTGTACACATGCGAACGTGCGAATTCCCACGAGCCGCCATTGCTTTTAATTCTTCACTATTAAAAATCAATTACTCCTTCATAACATTTGTATAAACTAGAATATATAACGTCCATACAACAATTCAAATTTTATCTTCCCAGAAAACAATAATACACAATAAATAGACAATACACAAAAACTGCTATAGAAACAAAAAAAATTACTAAGACACATCTGGAGGCTTATAAATAGGGAACGGATTTTCATGTAAATACATATTTTTACAGGGAGAAGATACTTACATTCACTAATATCTTTTAGACTTATCACGACATTCTGAACGAATTAAAATTTTTACATACTTTGGTATAATTACATATTTTTACATATTATATCTATTGCTACATATTTCGTTACATCTTAACATATTTATAATCCGAAATTTAAAATTTCTCTCGCACGTTCGAAATGTTACTTGAAAACTTACTGAAATATTTACAATGCCATGCACTGCGCTTGTATTAACGCCGGACCTTTGCTATTAATTGTCAAACTTACTCCTCCCCCGGCGCCTTCTGCTTCTTAGAAACCCCGTACTCGGGATCAAGGAGTGAATGAATGTGAAGCAGAAAGAACAACCACGTGCTTACACATGTTTCGAAGACTCTATGTGGAACTCGATAAAACAAATCCTTTTCAGATCATTGTCTTATCGCTTTTCTGGAGTCTGAAATGCGTAAAACGGCGTATGCCCCCTTTAACCCCCTCTTTCTATCAGGGTACACGGCACAGGGTACAGGGTCACTTGATCGCCGACTCCTCGTAAACAACATTGCATATACTACGAAAATATTATATATTTCGTATGAAACTAGCGAATAATTGCTCCTGTAGATGTAGCACTTTCTTTCAGCCTCTCTGAATCCCTGTTAAGATCTGATCGACAACGAAGTGTGCTCGGAAAACGCTTCAAGAATGGATTTTAAACAATATAACGAAGTTTTATTTCACATATTTTATATTTTTTCCTAGATATTTTAGAAAACAATAAATACATACACACACACACACACACACACACACACACACATATATATATATATATATATATATATATATATATATATATATATAAATATAGTAACACCCCCACTTTTCGTAACAACCCCAAGTGGAGGTGCTCCCAGGGTTGACCTCGACTTACCTTTTTCCCGACTGCAGGTTAAACCTTTGCCCGGCTACCCCCACTGAAAACACTGAAATTTCTAGCGGGAACATGCGTGGCGTGGGCATTGGCATGCAACTTGGAATGAAAGATTTTCCTCATTTAACTTAAATTTAATTCACAAGAGATATTTAGGCAAAATCACTGTGAAGCCAGATACATAAAAAACGGACTTACAGACTAACTTATAACTACATTACATGGTTGGCGTCTCGACGGGTCGCTCGCCCATCTCCCGTCACAGCAGCTACCCGCGCAGGGCACGGAGTTTGTCGCGCCGGCGCTGGCGGGGGTCACGAGCGGTCACTTGCTCGTTTCCTTCCCAGGTAGGCTAGCGTAGCCGTGGCGACGACCCGGGCGCTTGCCCGGCCCAGCGGCGATGAATAGACTTGATCAGCCGATGACCACTCAGTAGCCGAGCGCGTGATGGACGGCGCTCGGGGTCGATGGCTGCGGCGGGGCGGCGTGGTCGGCGCCCGCGGCACAGAAAATGTCCAGGCACGCCTCTGCGCCAGGAACGGCGGCTTTCCCGGGTTCCCCTCCGGGCTGATCGTAACAGGCGGGGCCGCTCGCTATGCGTGGCGTGGCCGCCTCGTCGCGCCCTGGCCTCTGGCGGTCGACGGCGCGTAAATATCGGCGGTCCCTACTTCCTATCTGTCGCGGCTGTGTAACACCTTTGAAGAGCGCGCCTAGGAAGCAGCGCTCAGCGGCGGTCAAGGGAGTCAACGGAGGCGGCGGAGCAAGAAAACGCCGCCCAATCCCGGGAGATGAGCTGACCGGAGAGCCAGCAGCGGAGCAGCAAGTCTCCAGCGCCGCCCGCTTTAAGAGCGGGCGCCGCCAGCCAAACAGTGCGTTAGTGTTTTGCAGTCAAGTGCAGTTACAAGGAGATTAGTACGTTGAGAAAGTGATCGTTGGCCCGGCAAAGTTATTGATTATTTCTGTGTTACGTATCGGTGGAACTTAGCTTGTTTTTTGGTACATCTCCTGGACTTTTGGTTTTTGTGATTTTGGCTATTGTTTTTTGGTACATTCTTGGGATTCTGAAGTGTACCTGCTGTACTGGCTGTGTTGTCAATAAATTTGTGTTTATATAAAGCGTGCCTTATTCTGAACATAACACTATCGCTGATCGAAATTACCGAAGCTCGGGTCGGCAGAGCCCAACTTGCACACCTGAGGCCGTTCTACTGTGCGTGTACTCGCACGTACGTGGCCGAAGCCAAAAAAAACTAAGACTCGCGTCTTCCGAGAGAACACCTACGCCCTCGCCAGCTGTTCCCCTCAGCCAGGCGTCCGCTCTCCTCCGCAGTTCGAATCAGAAGAACCTGAATTATCCTTCCTCGCAGCTCCGTGGCTCCATAGGGTCACGTGATCGCGCCCACGCGATGTTCACGCCTATTGGCCTGCGGCATCACGCGACACGACACGGGGTGGCCAATCGCGGCTGTATCGACGTGCCAGTTGACGCTATGAAGTAGCTTCTTCAAGGGAATTTGTTCGACGTCAGAATTTCGCCGAAAAACGCCGGCGCTGGTCGGCGGCGGCCGGAAATTCCATTCACGTCACGGGCGCGCCTCTTTCTACAGGGATGGTTAACAAAGGCTAGACTGCTCGCTCGCATCGGCGGCGCGCAGGTAACGGGAAAACGTCCCAATTCCCGCGGCTCTTCGACAAGCGCCTTTACTACGCGTTTTAATATGCGTTAGAAAATACAATTTATATTTATGATTTGCGATGCCATACGTGGGCGACTGTCTCATTACAATATGCACGCACACACACACACACACACATACACACACACACACACACACACACACACACACATATATATATATATATATATATATATATATATATATATATATATATATATATATATCTTTTTTATTACAATAAATTCCTTTCCCTACTTATAAATATTCCAGCACACACATTAAACCTTCCATTCATACTCTATCTTTCCCTACATATTACTTAAATCTTATTACATCCAAACACATTTTTAGCAACAATCTCCTTGACTTTAGATGGAAAATTAATAATTTACTACTACTATGAAAGTAGGTTTAGACCAACATGAATTAGAAAAATTACAAAATTTTATTGCACAAATACATCCCAACATCAGACCACAATGAACCACAAATTCTAAATTAGCAACATCTTACTCTCCTGTTCCAATATTAAACAACAGCCTACATCAATTTTCAAAAATCAAATTTGACTGCACAACTAGAAAAATATTTTACACCAAACCTTATGACAGATCAAACTTAATGCAGAATTTTTTTTCTTTTTCTTTTTTTCCCTTCATTATTTGGTCCCTTCAAAAATAATATTTATTTCTCCTACAGTAGTTCAAATAATAACACAAATGGAATATTTACAAAACTTCACGAAATATTTGAAAAATATTTGAAACAAAATGATTAAAAATTAAATTATTAAATTATTTCTTAGCAATTCTTTCCCTTAATACAAATTTACTTTAAAAATAAATATATATCCATCTAATTTCCAATTTTGTTCCACATATTCTTTCACATAAAAATGATAATTATCAATAACTGTCATAATTGAATTCTGGCTTCTCCATAAAAAATATATATTACTTATTGAATATCCTGAAAAATGATGTAACAGATAGTAAACATACATTTAAAAGAAGATATATTAATTCAACCCCTTAGGAACTGAGTTCCATTCAAAGAAAATATCTAAATAAAATATTGCTAATTCAGATACCATAATTGCATACCTAAAACCTGTAGTAACGTAATGTATGTTCCACTCATATGTTAACTCATTAAAAGCATATTCACTTAATTCACTATGCAACCATATTTCAACTGAACAAAAAATCGAACACTGATAGGAATAGCTGACAATAATATGAGTAATGTTGAAATAAATGAATGGTATTGCAGTATGTGCAATAATATAGGGCTTAATACGTACATATATTAAGTCACAAGTGTATCATAATCATATTGAATCCATTAATGCTTATTCACTTATTTCAATTTGCAACCGTATTTGAACCAGACAAAATAAACCTGTCGGGAACAACTGGTTGAAAATAAGAGAATTTTTTAATGAAATTAAATTGTCTTAAAATCCCAATCCAGTAATTTCCAGCTCTCACATTCTCCAAACCACAGTGAGGACCTACATGTACTCTTAATTGGATTGTGGGTGGTTGCTTCAAGGTGTCAGGTGTTAAAGTATCTGCAATACCAACAATTATACATAACCATTTTCCACTGAATTTTTCGACATTTATGACGTGACATGATAATGCCGTAACATATTTTTATAGATTCCTTTTATTTTCATTTGAGGATTAAAAAACCTCAGGGTTGTACAAAGTCTCTCTAATATAGAAAGAAAAAAATATTATAATTTCAATAGACATGTTCATCGTGGTCTAATTCTTATGGCATGCAATAAAAAGTCAATAATATTGTGACATTAATAGCTTACCCCTCACAATTTTGGTTGCTTTGGTTATAACGCGGCTCTCAGGAAGTTTTATTTCTTTTCGAGATTTTTTCTGCTCTTGCACTTATACACTTTCAGAAGAATTTTACCCCTTAATTCCCACGTTTTCTGCTTAACTGGAGACGTATTACAAGACACTGATGATAATGCCACACACAATATACAATATAAGTTCCCCTCGGAAACAAACCGCGCATTGGAAACGCAATGTAATAGCTTTCAAATGAGAAATGCGGGATCGAGCTCTTTCGCGTAAGCTCTCAACGCAGCGTTTTGCTACTTAGACGGTGGAGTTGGCATACACTAATTTCGACAGCACGCATGCCATCTCCAGCGAAGAAAAAGCTCCGAACTCATATACTTCGATTATATGGGGATTTAAGTTGGGGTTGGCCCCTACCTCCTCCAACTTAAATTCGAATTAAAAATTAAATATATTTAGAGAACTCGTTACCCTTTCACCACTGAGGTCCGGGTTCGATTCCCGTCGAATCTCATGTGCAATTGGTTCCAACAAAACGAGTTCAGCTGCTTCATAAGGGCTAGTCCAACCCCTGTGGAGTATGATCGCTGGGTAGTGACGCAGGAGCGCGTAGCAGGAGGCGCGTATGCGGAGATGCTACCTGGCGGTCATCTTGACAACTGACTGCGACGTGGCGTGACATGACTGAAAGATAATGAAGGATTACTCTTGCGCATGTCAATGGAGGATTACTCCCTAGCGCAAAAAAAGCGCTCAAGGGTCTTGGAGACGCGTTGCGTCAATATGTAGATGCAACAAATTAAAAAAAAAGCCCTAAGCCAATGTAGTAAGTATGGTGGGTGGTTTTACGGGCGGTTGGTATTGCGGGTTACATCTTAGGTGAAACACATATTACATTTTTGCAGGTTCGGTGCTTTTCGATTCTACCCCACGTGTTCAGAGCATGTAGAATCTCCAACTGCATGTGACAGTAAATTAATTTCTGGATACTCTACGCGATTGAATTACACGTGTACCCTCTGTTCGGTAATAACTTAAATAAAATAGTTTGTATTGACAAAGTTGTATTGTCTTGTTATAAACCACAAGGTGGCATATAACAAGTGACGGAGGATAAGAGGGTCTTGAAGAAAAAGAAATATTACAGGATATATGAAATGGAATAATATGGAAATGGAAAAATAGGGAAGAGGGTGGGGTTTAACATGCGAAATTTCTTGCACGGATACGCTAGTGTGTATTTATTGCTTGACGAAATACACGTTAAACGTTTTCTGAGTTGGTGAAAGTAAAGAACATGATATGCCCTTGGAGAAGAGGGGGCGGGGGGAGTCTCCTTATGCCCTCTGAACGAAAGAAATCAAACTACCCGGTAGGCGACTTTCACGTGTCGCTAAGTTGAAAACGCCCTAAGGAACAACAAAAACCTGTCAGTTGCCCCCCTACCGCACACATCACTCACGCGTATGAGGAGCGGCACCTTTCTTCCTGCACTTCCGCTCGAAGCGATCATACAACTGCTTTGGTTTGCCAATCTCAACGCGTACAAAAACACATTTAGCACAAACACTCGACTCTCAAAACCACAAGTCACAAAGAATCAGAAGGGCGCAAGGGACAATTGTATAACAGTAACGTAGCTAATCACTTCAACAGCTACCCCGACACAAAATCACATAGGTACACCACTACGATCACAGCACTATTTGATAATAGAGCTCCGGCAAGATACTATGGTCAAATAACCTCGCCTAGTTTATGACGTGACGTTCGTGACCAATTACGAAACATTAAAATTATTTTAGGAGTCTGAATTTTACAATTTATTTTGAACGCCATCGCATTGCTCATTATAAGTATTAAGTAACGTACATTGCTCACTACTGAAAGCTTCTACTAATAAACCCCTAACTATCCCTCGTCCCCTCCACTGTCGATTTCTCCCTAGCCGGAGCGGCGCAATATGCCGGTTTAAACGACTTCCTTGAATTGTACGTGTTGTAAACTTCGCCCGATTTAAAATACATGTTTAGATATTTAGCGCCTCCTAAAGCTTCCGCGCAGTTCGCTCATTCTCCACTTCTGCGAGCAAACCGCTGCGGCAGACCGCCAGCGCCGGAACCTCGCCCTGCGCATGCGCGCCGCTGCCCACGCGATGGACGCAACTTTCCTGC
Organism: Teleogryllus oceanicus; assembly: GCA_964035755.1. Taxonomy (NCBI): domain Eukaryota; kingdom Metazoa; phylum Arthropoda; class Insecta; order Orthoptera; family Gryllidae; genus Teleogryllus; species Teleogryllus oceanicus. Next base: position 354,128,805 of record CAXIVR010000001.1, on the reverse strand, counting down.
TCAAGATGGCGGCGGTCGAGTCCATGTCACGTCAAGTTGCTGCACTTCGTCGGGCAAAAGACGGTCCGACACGTTATTAGGAGATATCCCATGACTTGCTACCTCACCTCCTGTAGCAACACCTAAGGCAGGTTCTTATGCTATAGAATAATTTGATAAGTGGTTTAATATACTATTTAATTCGACTTCAATGCTGCGGGAAAATGATTAGTCAATGATTTTGGGTACCCAGAAGACAGTTATTAAAGAAATGAATGTGCTTGTGTCAAAAATGATAGTTGGTAAGCAAGCAAGATTATTACCATTCGATAAAGGAATTTTACTCTTATTTCATCTGTAATTCAATCAGTGGCGTGCGGTGACAATTTTAGTTAGGGAAGCACTTTTGAAGTGCAAAGTATAAAAAACATTAAACAGATAAAAATGATATGAATTTTCACAAAATGTTAATTTTAACCCGAGAAAGATCGCGTCTTGCCGACGAACGTAACTGGTCGCCTGGGAGAAAACAGAAACGTAACTGGTCGCCAGGGAAAATTTCGTTGCGTAAATGCTTTCTAACATCGTAAACAAATATTATTCGATATTTATGTAACTTGCATTCTAGTACTTTGTTATTTAAAATTATTATTATAAATTTATAAAATCCATCAGTGCATTAAAGAATATTTTTCTTTCATAAAATGGAAAATAAGACCATACACTTTCATATGTGGTGAATGTTGATTTGAAAATGTATGTATACAGTTCAGTAATAATGTTTTCGCTATCTTTACAAACAATGGATGTAATGTGCATTCTACTGATTTCTTGCACTTTTCACATTCTCTGAATCCTTTGCTGTTTAAATTCCTCGGACAAATTTCATGTTTTGTTATTTCTCATTCCTGCAACTTGTATTTCTTGTTTTTGCTCTGAATGCAATTATTGTACTATTTTAGGTTTCAACTCTCGCGGCAATAGTGGTAAAATTAATTCCATATTAGACCAAGGGCGAATACGACCCAAACATACGTTTGCAATTCTTCTGTACGGTGATTCCTCGATATATCTGTAATGTTTTATCCTCCTGACAGTTGATCGTGCCTGAGGCTCGTTGAGGGTGGGCTGTGGTCGGGAGCGGCGTTGCCACGCCGGGGGCTGAGCACGTGCTAGAGCGGCTGGGGGCGGAGCGACGAGGATCGCGGTGACAGGAAGACAAGCAGTACTTACAGTGGGTGGATGACTGCATGTGTCGTCGTCACAACTGCAGTTTTTGTCCTATGTCAAATGCTGCTCTCCACTTCGCAAAGCACATTAATTTACCCCGAGATGTTCTCTACAAATACAAACCAGTTCTCATACAAACACAAGAATTTTTACTAGATTTACACTATTTACACAATTTTAATTGTCAAAAAAATTACTGTTATAAAGGAAATACTCTCCTTATTTCAGTCACTTCCCGCTGATGATTGTTTAGAAGGGATGGAACTCGAATATTAAAGAGAAATAATTTCTTCAAAATTTTGTTCCACAATTCCTTCGTCTTCCCATGCCTTCGAAATTACCTCTTTTTAAATGACCTACCTCATTGTTCTGTTGTTTTCCTCTCCATAGCCTCATTCATGAACTTTTCCACCTCATATAACGTACATTTTTCTTTCTTCTCTGCCACGTAACCTATATTTGCGTCCAAATTTTCTTAATAACATTAAAATGACAGCACTACCCACGATACCACTGCTCAAAACAACAACAACAAAAAGGCCTAAAGCAAAGAGAATTTTTACGTCAGTGTCGCTTCTCGTCACTGACCAACAACTGGAAGTTGCGTCGCTTATTGGGCGTAGGGCCCTCCCCCTAAATCTGTCATCGTGCCTCCCCACTGGTTTCCACTATCCTCGCTAGATGCCATGACCGCTGCGCGGAATGAGTTTGCCGATGCATTTCCTTCCCGCAAGGGAGAACTGCAGAACAGAACACAAAGAATTAGTTTTTTTAGAACACTTTCTTTAACTTAAGATAAACGTTCTCGATATTATTATGTACTTTATACTTACATTGTATTATGATATAAGTTCGCGCGTATATGAAACACTCTCAAAAAGCCAAAATTCTTTTGAACTTGAAATAGCTACCAGCCGATCACAACGGAACGTATTAGAAAACTCATTCTCGCGATGCACGAGCCGACTTGCCACGACACATGTCCAAGTCAAACGCCTGCCACCCTCCAAGAACGAAGCTTGGCTGACGTCATGAGACGAAACTACACTCCGCACAGTGTGTAATTTTGGCCATCTAGCAGGAAAAAATTAAATTTAAAAAATTAAATTGAAACTGTAAAATTGTTAGGTTTCTGTCTAGTAGTATGTCCCAGCTATGTGAGAACGTTGTTAGTTTTCTCTTGAAGGTCACATGAACCCCGTGGTGCATGTTCAAACACGTCCATCGCCGCTCTGGCTGGACTCAACTCCGAATGACCCTTTTCAGTACGCGAAGTTCTCTTGGTCGTGATACACCTCTCGACTAATTCTGTGATTTGTGTGCCAACCAGAAGTAATTTTCATAGTTTTACAATCATTTTTATGTGAATATTATTAAGTTATTGACTTTTGTTGTGCCTAAAAACGTTAATCGAAAAAGTGAGTGATTTTTATTAAATGTTTTGCACGTTCTCTAAATTCACTTAGATTTTTAGTGTATTATACACCATTATACACCTTTCGGGCCATATACATTTTAAAACTAGTACTTATATCTGCTTATCTGACGAATATAATTTTTTTTAAAGAATGGCTCTTCCAGTTACCCGTAAGTCGTTATTTGATACATGGGTAAAAAAAATCAATTGTTGAAAAATTTGAAGGTGTATTAACTGTTCTTTTGCGTGAATTAGGTATTACAGAACCTGAAAAGGCATTGTTGGATAAAAGTAAGCCATATGTTAGATGTATTTGTAAAACATTTGAAACCAGATGGCAGAAATCCGTGAGAAGTAAAGAACAGTTCCTAAAATACAATTCGTCCTGGCTGCAAGAAACTCTTTTCCTTCCTGGTTATATTTCAGAGGCAGTCCCAGGCCCATCGCAAATTAATGTAAAAATTAATAGAGCTGGAAGACCTAATAAGCCCTTCAAAAGCTGTGGGAATAAAGCTAAAGCCCTAAAACTGAAACCTCTTTTGGATACCACTAGTTCAGAAGAATTATCCATGGCCACTGAAATGAAACTAAGGAAGGATGTTTATTTATTTATTTATTTTACGTCAAAAAACAGTTAAAAAACTGCGTATGACGTGCTATGGGGAAAAGTGAATTGTGTGCACATTTTCAAAATTCTGTGATCCCTACACTAAGTCATATACTACTTAAATTTTGAAAAGGAAAAAAAAAACTCCCATATAATAAAATCTATTTTCAAGGATAAATAAGCAATAAATTTTGGCTCTTATTACTTCCTGCCGCGACAACATGGAAACGATAATTTGAATAATTGTATTTCCCACTGAATTCTAGAAGACGTGCACAGAAAATGAAGTTACATTTATGTCCAGAAGCAAAACAAGGGGCCATCTCAGCATTTCCTCAATGGATCAGGGAAACTGGACGAAAAACCTGATCGAGATGGAGATGGCAAATGAGATTCGGCAGCTATAGTTAAGGAGCTCTCTGAAGCCTCCCCCAACAGGAGAACTACAATTAAGAAAGCCAGAAGATCCATTCTTCAAAATCCGCTATCATTGTCAGTTGATCACGCACTTGCTTTGATGGTGGATACCAATCTTTAAACCCGCCAGTATGTTCGCATACGCCAACAAGCAAAAGAATCAAATTGTTTTTTCTATCCCCCCTATCACAAAGTGAAGGAAGCGAAACTGTTATGCTATCCAGCGGAAATTACAATTACTGAAAGATCGGCTGAAATTCTCCTCCAAGCATTGATTGACAATACCGTGGCACGGACATTTAAAATTCAAAAAGCGACAGAGATTTTACATTCGCTTCAAACTACATTTTTTGAAATTATAATTAAGTGGGGATGTGATGGGTCTGAACAAAACAGATTTAAACAAAAATTTTCTGATGAACAGTACACTGACGAAAGTTTATTTAGTATTTCAATGGTCCCTATACAAATTTACAATGGAGCTGATGAGATTAAAACTATTGTTTGGGAAAATCCAGCACCTTCTTCAAAAAGATTTTGCAGACCAATTAAATTCATTTTTGCCAAAGAAACTGTAGATTTAATACCTTCAGAAGTTGGGAAAATAGAACAGCAAGTGAGAGACCTTGAACCGTCCAAACTGTTCATAAATAATACAGAATTCACTGTGCGGGCTGTATGAGTACTTTGCATGATTGATGGTAAAGTATGCAATGCTATTGCATTTTGTCCTTCAACAATGACATGCTATTTATGTAGAGCTAAATCAAGCGAAATTAATGACTTTAACATTGTTGCAAACAAAGAATTGAAGAATGAATATCTTGCCTTCGGCTTGTCACCTCTGCATTCGTTAATAAAATTTTTTGAGTGCATTTTGCATATATCTTATCGCTTAGAAATTGGAATATGGCAAGTGAGGGGAGAAGAAAATAAAGCGAAAGTGGCGAAAAAGAAGAAGCACGTGCAAAATGGATTTAGAAGTTAGGCCTTTTCATTGATATTCCCAAAAAGCAGAGTGGTAATACAAACGACGGCAACACAGCAAGAAAATTTTTCAAGCATGCTGAAGTATCCTCTGAAATTACAGGTGTTAATTTAGATCTAATAAAAAGATTTGGTATTATTTTACAATGCATAAATGGTAATTTCGAAATTAATTTACAAAAGTTAGAAGAGTACTCCACAGAGACAAGGGAACTGTACGTGAATTCGTGGTATCCAATGCCTGTTAGTGTGCACAAGATACTTTTTCATGGAAAGGATTTATTTATTTTACGTCAAAAGAAAACAGTTAAAAACTGCGTATGACGTGCTATGGGGAAAAGTGAATTGTGTGCACATTTTCAAAATTCTGTGATCCCTACACTAAGTCATATACTACTTAAATTTTGAATTTTGAAAGGGAGAAAAAAAACTCCCATGTAGTAAAATCTATTTTCAAGGATAAATGAGCAATAAATTTCGAATTTTGAAAGGGAGAAAAACAACAACAAAACTTCCATGTAATAAAATCTATTTTCAAGGATAAATAAGCAATAAATTTTGGCTCTTATTACTTCCTGCCGCGACAACATGGAAACGATAATTTGAATAATTGTATTTCCCACTGAATTCTAGAAGACGTGCACAGAAAATGAAGTTACATTTATGTCCAGAAGCAAAACAAGGGGCCATCTCAGCATTTGCTCAATGGATCAGGGAAACTGGACGAAAAACCTGATCGAGATGGGGGTCATTGACTCGGAAGCTGTAGTACAATAGTTGTTACAGGTTGTTTATACTCATTTATACAGTCCAAATGGTAAATAATGCATTATGTATCATTGTTAAAATTAATGTTACTTAAAATTAATGTTACTTAAAATTAATGAGGATATTATGTCATCATGTATTTTGCCAATTGGACAGTTCTCTGAAGAAGCCCAGGAGTCCAGAAACAAGCACAACCGATAATACAGAGAACTATTCACAAGCAAAACGTCAAGAGCAGACACAAATATGGATTGGCTCCACAGGCCGCTTATTAGCTCAGATCCATTCATTTCGAGCTTACGCGCTAAACCTGCAACTGTACCCAAAAAAGTGAAACCTGAACTCTTAATGTTATTAGAATCAAGGAATTAGGCAAAAGAAATATACTCAGAAGAATCATCAACAGAAGAATACACGAGTAGTGATTCAAACTAATTTGTGAGTATTTTTGTACATTCCTCTAATTTTATTTTTTTGTTATAATTTTTACATTTTCGACTTTTTATTCTTGTATACTTTCATTTTATTGTTCTTGCAGAGTATGTTTTGTTAAATTCAAATATTATGTCCCATAATATTAAACAAATGCAACGTTTGACAAACGTATACTCTCATGAAGGCTAATACAAGTATTCAAATTTCCTAAATATATTAAAAAATATTTCGTAAAAATTTAAGTTCTACAAGCAAATTTGTTTATTTGTACATTGTTTACACAACATACCTCCAAAAAACTAAAATCCTTTAATAACGATATTCACTATTTCGAAGGGAGTTATTATTTTTTTTTCCTAGATCGTGAAAATTACCGTTTTGAAAACATCCATTGTTACGATTCAACCGCTGGTACTTAGCTCAGAATCTTAGATTGAGTAAACGTTTTGCTCTGGCCATAAGCAACGAATATTTTAAATACTGAAAGGATTTTTTCTCTGCTTTGCTTAGGAGAATGACTCATTCCCTTCAATCCATGGAATGCACGCCACTGAATTCAATTATTTGAACATCTAAGTGAGAGGTATGTTATTAAATACGTTTTAACAGAGAGATTGAATGAGGATATTTTGGAAAATTTCTTGGCATCTATGAGATTGATGGGTGCAACAAATCATTACCCCCGTGCTTTCGACAAGTATAGATTGCAATGGTATTTGTTGAGAAAATATTCTGGTGATGTTAAGTGGCAAAACAAATATTGTAGACTAGTGGAATAATAGATGCCTAATGTAATGAGTGAAGTTTCTGAAAACACAGATTCGGAAAGTAAGTAATCAGAACATTTTAAGTTCGATGGCACATGGATCACCATTACAGGAGCAATCACAAAATTCAGAGAAAATTAAGTGTCAATGTTAATTTCTACCTTCCATATTTATATCACACAGATTTAAATTCCCGCAATTCTGACATTTCATAAGTCGAAACATTCGTCTCTGATAATGAAAGGAGAAGGATTACAATATATGTAGTAGGATTTATTGCATTTAAATTTAAATCTCGGAATCCTGAGCTTGTCACAGCAACATCAAAATTGTAATCTTGAAGAATGTTTGATGTAATTGGATAATGATGCTGTCTAAAGGACATTTGACTTATCCTTCTGCTAAATTAATGCAAGAAATTGATACTATTAATAAAATATTTGAGAGATTTCATGGTAAAATATTGCAAAAAGAAGTACAGATTTTCCAAAAAATATGCAATTAGTTCACACTGCTTTGAAAACAAATAATTTACACCTAGAAGTAATAGCAAAATCTGTTAAAACTAGAATTTTCACACTGCATGCGGCTGCAGGAGCTAAATAAGAGTATTCGTTCTTTTAAAATCAAAAGTAAGAAAATGTCTAAATATACAAATCAAGAAAGTACAATATAATTAAGTATGCCACATATAGCTTTTTATTTCTTTCCTATATTTTTTAACTTTGCACCAATTATATATATTTGAAAGCTTTGCTGTTTTAATTAATATAAAAAAACAGTAATTCTCATATGACTTATAGAAACCTAGAAAGAAAATGTAACTCTTAGATAAGGATTTTATTATTATATTCAGATGTTGTAAATGTAAGAACTTTTAAGTTGTGTGGAGAACTTCTGTGGAGTTTTACTTGGAGAAATAATAAATTCATCATATTATTTATAACTAGACCTCATATTTTAGGGCAAATGCCAGTTCCTTTAGGCAAAATAATTGCAGATGTTTATGAATCATGAAAAAATAGATCAAGTGAACGCATCCAATAGTGCCTAAAATGTCTTAAAGGTGCGTCTGATGCCTATTTTATTGTCTAATTGCCGAAAACAATTTTGTAGAATTATAATACAGATATAAGAAAAGGGCATCCGATATACCAATTAATGGTACAATTTTCAGGAAAAAGGCTAAAAACGTGGCAGATATGTTAGGAATAGACGATTTTGTTGCATCCAATGGTTGGATTGATCGTTTTAAGAAACGGTACAATGTTGTATATAGGGCAATTTGTGGAGAATCGAATAGTGTTGATAAAAATATTGTTTCTTCCTGGAAAGACTCCAGCCTTCATGAATTAATTAGTGAATATTATGCAAGAGATATTTTCAATATCGATGAAACCGGGTTATTTTTTAATCTTCTGCCGAATAAAACGTTTGCGATAAAAAATGAACCATGCCATGGGGGCAAACATAGTTAAGTTCGCCTCACGGTAATGTTGGGGACAAACGCAAATGGAGCGGAAACCTTGCGTCCGTTTGTTATTGGCAAAGCAAAAAGGCCACGTTGCTTTAAGAACATTGCCAACATCGTACGCCTCAAACAAAAAAGCATGGATGACTGCAGAGTTATTTACTCAGCAAGTTGATCTTGATGCTAAAATGGGAGCACAAAATAGAAAAATCCTTCTATTTATAGATCAATGCCCAGCACATCCCAAAACGTTGAATTTAAAAAACATAAGAATGGAGTTTTCCCAGTCAAATGCACAAGTGTATTGCAACCTTTGGATTTGGGCATCATTAATAATTTCAAAGTGCACTATCGTAGAAATTTAGTCCAGAAATATTTAAGGTACATTGAATGTGGTAAGGATGCAGCAGAAATGAAATTTTCGATATTAGAAGCCTTGCATTTTATTGCAAAATCATGGAGGGAAGTAAAGCAGTCAACTGTTTCCAACTGTTTTAAGAAAGCTGGCTTCCTGGCAGAAGAGGTCGTGGAAGACGCTTCCTACAGAAGAGGTCGTGGAAGATGCTTCTGATTTTGAGTGTGAGGGCTGGACAAGTATTAAGTCTCAAACTTCATTTGAAGAGTTTGTATTTGTGGACAATGATGTTCGTACTGCTGATGAACCATCATTATTAGAAGATATTGTTCAAGATTATCTTCAAAATAATGTTGGTGAAGATGCTGATGGAAGTGAAGATGACAGTGACGATGATGATCAACCTCCTCCCACGAGTGCACAAGCATTTGCAGCCCTAGAAACATTTAAAAAAAATACCTCTCTGTTGCAGATGGAGGTGATACTACTTACACACTTCAACAATTCAACTTACTTCCACCATTTTGGTACATTAAAATGGCCTGCATGTTTATAGAAAACACATTCTTCTCCAGAAAGCATCTGAATTCGACCTAGCTGACAAGCTAATGTCGCTAAATCCTGCCACCGTCGTGACTCGAACCTAGGACATCCCGGTCAGAGGGATTGCACTGACATCAGTTGATGCCATGAGCCGTTACGGCCATTACGGCACGAGCAGGTACGGCTCTTCAGCCTTAGTGTGAGCAACCTCGGCTATCCGTTTATTATTATCTTTTTAATTGGTTATTTAAGGTCGCATCAACATCTTAGGTCATTAGCGACCACTATTGCTGTTAACGGTATGGTAACTATGTGGATGAAACGATATGGTGATGATAAGGGGTGAAAAGACGAACACAAATACAACCATGCCCGAGGCGGGACTCGAACCCGTGACCCGTCGGTCCGAGATCACTACGACACATAAATGTAACTTCATTTCTGTGCACGTCTTCTAGAATTCAGTGGGAAATACATTTATTCAAATTATCGTTTCCATGTTGTCGCGGCAGGAAGTAATAAGAGCCAAAATGTATTGCTTATTTATCCTTGAAAATAGATTTTATTACATGGGAGTTTTTTTGTTGTTTTTTTCTCCCTTTCAAAATTCAAAATTTATTGCTTATTTATCCTTGAAAATGGATTTTATTACATGGGAGTTTTTTGTTTTTTTTTCTCCCTTTCAAAATCCAAAATTTATTGCTTGTTTATCCTTGAAAATAGGTTTTATTACATGGGAGTTTTTTGTTGTTTTTTTCTCCCTTTCAAAATCCAAAATTTATTGCTTATTTATCCTTGAAAATAGGATTTTATTACATGGGAGTTTTTTGTTTTTTTTTCTCCCTTTGAAAATGTGCACACAATTCACTTTTCCCCATAGCACGTCATACGCAGTTTTTAACTGTTTTTTTGACGCAAATAAATAAAAAAAAATAATAAAAAAACACTACTGCCTTAGCGATCTCGGCCACCGGGCCGACCCGTTTATTATTATTATTATTATTATTATTATTATTATTATTATCATCATCATCATCATCATCATCATTATTCTCAGTTTTTGAGGCAGGGGAAATCCTTTATCGAGACCGGTGAAGCTGGTGCTGTCGGGCTCCAGGCTTGATCTACCGACTAAAACCCCCTCCGCTCGACGTTAACCGCATAGTCCTACGCGTGGAACCGTCTGGCGAGACATTACATCGCACGTGGGACAGTGTGTGAGCAAGTGCTTTATCAATCGTAGCCTTAAGTTTGAGAATATGCTTTATGAAGTCTCTTACGGTGTTCCAGTTTTCTGTAGATTGTAGTATAGTTTGAATTGTATTTAAAGGGGTAATTCCAATCGTAGTTTGTCGTAGCATTTCGTTCTGGCTTCCTCCCAGGCTTTGCAGTTATGTATAGAGTGCATAGCGTCATCTTTGTGGCATACAGAACATATCGGGATTTCAGCGATTTTGAGCATATAGAGGTACATTTTGAAACATTCATGTCCTAAAAGAGCTTGCGACAGATGGTAATTTATTGCTCCGTGGTTTCTACTTATCCATTCTTTGATGTTGGGAGTAAGACTACATGTTCATCAGCCTTTTCCTCTAATTCCAATCGGCTTCGCCATTTATACAGAACATAGCTTCGCAGCTCCGCTTTGATATCATCGAACTGCTTTGTTGTTGGAGGGCGCGTTTGTTGATTATCCGCTTTCAGCCTTAGGTACATTGCATTCTTTTCTTGAACTACAACATCGATAGGGGGTGTACTGGCCAGTATTGGCTGCATTGTCTGATACAGTACGATAACCCGAAATTATCCTCAGTGCCATCCTTCTCTAAATCTGTAAATATTTCTCTCCTCTATAAACTCTTTATTTAGAGCACACACTGGAGCACCATTCAACATTCTCGAGTATACTACGCGAGAGTATACTACTACAATCTTCGTTTACGTTTGCTGGATCCTCCAGAGTGCAGCAGAAGTCTGGAGAGGTTTGCTCCAGTTTTTGCTGCCTTATCTACCGCCTTTTATAATATGGGGTCCAAAGCGTAATTTCGAGCCAATCTCGACATCAAGATATGTTATTTGCCGTTTCCATCTTATATGATCTTCTCCCAGTCGGATCACCTGGGGAGCAGAATGCTCTCTTTTTTGTTACCAATACTTCTGTTTTTGCTACTGTCATTTCGAGATTTCTTTTATCCAACCATTTTCACTGTGCGTAGAGTTCCATTGGTTTTCGTTTCCAGTAGTTCTACGTTGTCACTATGGCCTATTATCAGTGTATCGTCAGTATAACCAATAAGTTAAGAGTTCTTCGGAAGCTCGATGTTCAGCAGATTATCATAGAGTACATTCCATAGGAAGGTGCCAAGTCTTGATCCTTGTGGGACACCACAACTCATGTCTCCCTCTATCCAATAGCTATTCGTGTTAAGTAGCTGAGGTACGAGTAATCTTCCAGCATCGTCACAAGGTACTCAGGGACCTCCTTAGCTACCAGGGCCTGTATTATGTCATTCCAGCTTGCGGAGTTGAATGCGTTTTTATATCATCTCCAATAGAGCACAAAAAGGTTTTTAATTTTGGCTGTTTCAGTAATAGTGAACTGCTTCTGTAATAGCGTCTATTGCCGAGAGACCCTTTCTAAATCCAAACTATCTCGTTGACAAGTTTACCCTGAAGTCATGTCTCTCTAATCTAGAATCCCCTCAAGTAATTTACTCATCGTATCCAGCAGGCACAAAGGTCAGAACGATGACGTCAGCTCAATTAGTTTGTCTTCTTTACGTATGAGGATTCTTTTCTGCTGTTTCAACTCCTTAAAGAATTTCCCCAGTTTAAGGTAGTGATTAAGGGCATCCAGGAGGCATTCTAGGTATTCTTCAACTACTATGCGCCTTTTTTCCTTTGGGTCTTCATCATTTGTACCAATTCATCCTTCGCTTCGTCGAAGTGGTAGTCAGAAGGTCTATTCTTTTCCCAGCGTTCTCTGCTACGAAAGAGATATCTAATAATATTACCTTCAGCTTCTCGGGATCTTCCAGTCACAATGTTGGAGCCCCATAACTTTCCCCATAATTATTTTATAGGTCGTAATTTTCCACATTATATACTAAGTTCTTTTAGCACTTGCTTTGACTTCTTTTGATTCCAGATTTAAGTGGTTTACGACACCTGTCAATTGCACGTGGAGTCTCGCAGGGATCGACGAGTCCCTGTTCTCTTCCTACTATACGTAAACGATATGTCCTCGACGATTCGAAAGGGAAGAACAGTTCTCTTTGCGGATGATACGAATATTCTTTGCAGTAAAGAAACTAAATAGTACAATATCAGATGTTTCAAATTGGTTCCGTAATTACAAATTAATATTAAACGAAAAGAAAACAGTTTCAATGCAGTTTTCAATTTCAAATATAGAATTCTGTACTCCATTGAAAATGAACGGTGTACCATTGACTGATGTTAAGGTAATAAACATTTTAAGTATCTCAATTCAGTCAAACTTCAAATGGAACGTCCATTTAAATGAATTGAACAAAAAATTAAGTTCATTACGTTACGCGTTCAGAAGTCTTTCAAATTCAGTCAGCCCTAATACTGCTCGTTGTGTATATTTCGCGAATGTTCATTCCTGCCTGAGATATGGTATAATATTCTGGGGAAATACGTCTTATAGCTCCCAGACTTTTGGATTACAAAAAATAATTACGAATAATAAGCAAATCCCTTCCACGAGATTCTTTTGAGCCTCTCTCTTTATTAATCTAGGAATTTTATTATTACCTTGTCTGTTAATTTATGAACTAGTGTTTTTTGTCAAAAAGGACTGGCTGAAGGGCAGGAATATATTTTCAGAAAACGCCGATGTCTATAACTATAACACTTGACGTAGTAATCATATTCATCAGGTATTAACAGCTCACGCTTAAATAAGGTAATTTTAAAGTAATTATGCGTGAATGTACTGGCGAGAAATTACGTGCTGTTTTAGCACCACTACTTTGATGAAACTTTCTCCTCGGATAAGATCGCTTACGAAAATTGCATAGGTATCGTTTTCATTGAAATCTCTAATTTTTTTTAAAATTGCAAGGTATTTTCTTCATATTATTTCCGCGGATAGAAAAAAGATTGGCGAGTATCTCATTTTCGAAAATTGCGGAATTTAGGAAAAATGCGAGAAAAATGTGCTGTTGTAGCACCACTAGTTGAACAAGGTTTTTGCAATTTTCTGAGAAGCGTCTTTCCACAACTATAATATTGAAGATAAAGATTTTTTCCTTGATGAAATCTGTTCTTTAGTCTTCTTGAAATAAGATCGTGTTTAATTTTTCGAAAATGGTTTTTTCTTCGAACTTTTTGCACGGATAGAAGAAGGGACACTTGAAATAATGGTTGGGGCCTCATTTTCGTTGAACTCTCTGAATTTTAGAAAATAGCAAATTTAGAAATAATACGAGAAAGTATGTGTTGTCTTAGCACCACTAGTTTGATGATTGGATTAAGGAATTAAGGATTGAATTTAAAGAATTTACATGGGAGGGAGATCACTTTTACACGGTCTTCTTCTATGGAAGATCATCCGATATTATACAGATGGGCTTAAAGAAAACTTGATGGTGGAGTTGATAATGGAAGTTTACTAGCCGAAGGGAAAATAAGTACGGTATTCAATCATTTGAAATTCCAATTGTTTATTATGAATTCTCCTATATTATGGAATATAGAGCAAGTATGATTAAAAATCCCATATCTATTACTTTATTTGATGATTGACCAAACTTTTTAATTAAGTGGAAGTAGTAGAAAAAATAATTTTGAAATTGATATTTCTAACAAGTATTCTTCATGCCTTATTTCGTATATTCCAAATGAATAGACTATATAATGAAGAAAACGTTTCAAGTAAATTTGATCATTGTAGTCTTCAAAATATTTTTTTAAAGAAGGTTGAAACGAAGAATTTCCTTTTGCATTTTGGAATTTATCCCCACCAAGTTTTTACTTTCTCGCTACGAACTAGAGCGAAAGTTATATAATGCTGCGCGAAAAAAACGGAATTTTCGGCAGAAAAACTGTTTATTACGGGTCCCTGATAACTAAAAAGTGGATAAATCCAGTTGCTAAATTTAGGGGGAAAATCCTCTAATACGTGATGTAGCTAGAATCCACGTTTTGTGGGTCCTTGATACCGAAAAATCGCATGACGGCAAAACGTCTGTCCCTCTGTCTGTCCGTCTGTGAACAACGCTAGCGGCTAGTTGTTAGATAGTGTGAAGAACGTTTAAGAGAATAGTGCAGGTCTCATGTTCGTTGAAAACCCTGATTTTTCAAAAATTGCAAAAGTTCAAAATTTTTTCGGAGTCTTCCTACAACTAAAATATTAAGATAGAGATTTTTTTCCTTAATGAAATCTTTCTTTAAAGATAGATTTTGAAATAAGGTCAGAACAATTTTTCGAAAATTTGGGTACTTTTCGCATAATTTTGCGTGAAAGTACAGGCGAGAAAGAAAGAGAAGCGGGGGCAATGAGGATCACTTTTTGTTTTTTCAGTATAATTCAGTATACATTTTTTCTTTGAACAAGTATGTGTTTTTATATCATAGATTAGTTATAAAGCTTGTGTTTTCACCACAAAAAATATCAAAAATTCACTAAAACTCTCAAATATCGAATTTTCAAACTTTTACATTTGACCCCCATTACCCTCATATGCGGGTAATGGGAGTCACTAAAGAAATATGAAGCAAAATGAGCACATTAGTACTTCCAAGATTATTTTGTTTACAATAATTGTAGGCGTCTAAACTAATGTGACTCCCAAGGTTGTCCAAGATCATCTGCACAGGAAGTTGGTCAAGTAAGGCTTTTAAAGTGTTTGGGCTATTCGATGAATTCTTCATCCATCCAGACATTCTTCCTGCATGTGTAAATAGCACAAGAGAGACATTTAAACTCATTCAAATCAATAAATTCCGTTTTTTAGAATTTAAAATAATAATTAGCAATAATAAAAGTTTAGAAATTGCCATATCGCCTCGTCTTTTTATTCAGAAATACTTCTATATAAATACAGTATCTAACATTCTTATTCGTCACTCAGATTTAGCAAAAAAGTTATCAACTCGTCGTAAAATATTTTAAAATAATGTCTGTTGAAATTGTGCATCAATTGTATTAGTAGCAAATATATCATGTCAATAAATATGTTTAACATAATATTAATATTGAATAAAACAAATCTCTTTCGTTACAACTTTGCTATTCGTAGAGTCGAAGTAAGTGGCAATATGCCACTTATTTGCCACCACTTGCTTCCTCGTCGAGTTACTCGGCACTTGACTGTTTTCACGGCCTCGATGCGCTCTGAAGGGATAGTTCCGCCAATAGGCAACAGTGGCCATCGAAATGACCAAGCAGAGGCAGCTCACTTACAATGAGAAAGAGGTAATTGTCAACTTAGCACTTAAGGGTTATTCCATACGATAAATAGGTCGAAACAAACGCCTCCCGACTGTGCAGTTCATGTAAGAAAATTTAGAGAGGAAGGTTCTACAAAACATTTGCTACGAAAACCAAATGAACGGGAGAAACGATTTAGCAAGCTTACGAACTTGAACAAGCTCGTAAAATCCCTCGTCCAAGAGCTAATCAATTACGTTTCATAGTGGAAAATGTATTTAAAAAGAATAGCGAAAGAAAAAATAGAAAAAGGAATAAAAAAGAATGGACGAATAGCGCGGAAGAAGCCTTTCGCGAGCAAGGAAAATCGCAAGAAGAGACTTGCATTTGCTAGGGAGCATGTAAATAAGGAAGAAGAATTTTGGGACAGTGTAATTTGGTCTGACGAATGTAAAATAAACCTCTCCGGGTCAGATGTGATACGTCGGGTCTGGAGGAAGCCAAATACAGGCGATTGTTTCATGAATACAATTCCCATGGCGAAGTATGGTGGTGGATCAGTTATGTTGTGGGGTTGTATGTCTTCTAAGGGGGGTTGGTACGATCCAATTCATTCATAGAATTATGAATACCAACGTTTATTCCGATATTTTGGAAAAAAATGTAAAAGAAAGGGCAGAGAAAATGGGCTTACCGCCTATTTACCGTTTTCAGCAGAACAATGACAGTCAGCACAAGGCCCGGCTCAATACGATATGGTTAATAAGGAACGTACCAAAATTACTCCAAACACCACCACAAAGCCCTAGCTAAAATCCCATACAGCATTTGTGATCAGTTTTAAAAACAGAAGTTTACAAAACTGGCGTGAAAAAAAAACAACAACAAAACTAAAATGTCTTGCAGAAGCAGAATGTGTGCCAAGTTGTGGGGGATGCCTAACTGTGATAAAAGCCAATGCAACAAAATACTGAAACAATAGTTCACTTTTTTCATTATTTTTTATTTTGTATTATTTCTTTTAGTGTATGAATACCAAAGTTGCACAAAACTGAACATTACTTTTTTATTTAAAAAAAAAAAAATTAATATACTAACTGATTCTAATACAGAACCTATGTTTTTCAGTTTGTAATTAGATTGTTTTTCATTTTATAATGACTTCTTGAAAAAACTTTACTTTGACCTAAATAATTAGATATAACCTTGTAAAAGCAATGTGTATGAATAAGAATGTTAGATACTGTATGTACATTAGGAAAAATGTGAACACTACATAAAAACATCCATGAAATTATGTGCTACATTTTTATAATGCAATTCCTGATATTACTATTGGTAATGTTATAAAAAAAATGGCTGAAAGAGGAACACATGATTTTCAACATAGTATAATTTAAGGAAATTTTTAACATTTTAAATACTATTTAAATGAGCCGATGGAATCAATTAATAGAATTTTGTTTAAAGGTTATAGAAAAATTATTACAATAATTTAAAAGAAACTACACAAATATTTTATCTTCATATTCATTCATTTCATTTTGTAACATTTTTTTATATTCTCAGAAATTGAAAATTACCAAAATAAATGGCAGAAACATATCAAAAGAAGGAATATAAAAACGTTAACCAAGAAAAGTCCTCAAATACAAGCCAAGAGGAAGAGATCCTGACAGGCCAAGAATGCGCTGGGAAGATCAAGAACATATTGGAAGTGACTGAGGAAAAACCAATGAAACAGGCCAACAGACCTATAGCTTAGATGTTTGTGATGATGATAATAACATTTTTTTAAACATGTAACAATAATTCTTTCAACTTACCTCATGAAATTTCCACCAATGTATTCTGAAGAAGACACACATGAAAACACTCAATAAATGAAGGTATGGTGGTAAAATCGGCTTTATACAGACAGTGGATATAGTAACATTCTATTATATTACATCATTTTTGTTCATTTACACCACCTATTGCACACCTGTGTTATCTTATTTCCTGTGTCATTTTCATGCCCCTGCTGTAATATCTGTTGCATCATTTTTATAGGTACTGATTTGTAAATTTGTTGAATCTTGAAGACAAGATCTGTGAGAAAATTTGGTTCAATACATTGAGAAAGTCAGATCTGATGATTTCAACAAACCTCAATGCTTTAAATGGGTATAAATCATCATTTTGTCCAATATCTTGTATATTTCATGAAAATGTATGTAAATTTCAGAAAAATCACAAAGAATTCGAAAAATATGTAGAATATTTTATACATGCATCATCTACAATGTGGTCTAGGAGCCTGAACAGACCTAATGCTTAAAATTGAGTAAAATTAATTATCTTTTTTTTTATTTGTACACAAATAATTATTGAAAATAGCTAAAAACTGTAATATTTTAGTTTTGTACCATTTGTTTATTTCAGGGTTCAAATTACTTGCACTGGGCTTCAAAATGTGGTCAACAGTCCAGAACACATGAAAATGGCTAAGATTTCAAGATATTTTAGGGGGAAAAAATTAAAATATCATGAATGAGGTCTAAAAGTCACAAAATTTGTAAAGAAAAATAGTTTTTAAAAAAATAGTCAAATGAGCTGACTGTTAATGCGGTCTTAAATACCCCATTTATATACTACTCAGAGGATAGGTCAATTTACAGTAGTAATTTGAGGCACTGAACCAAGATATCAAGGTATCAATTTTCGTCTATCGCAAACAAACATTTACAAACTGAAGGGAAAATTATATTTCAGAAGGCGTTGCATATCTTTCAGTGTTTAATAGGTGGTTTTAACCTATATAATTTCCATCCACTGAATAAAAAATATGTAGTATTCATTACTGCACAAATGCAACCTGCTGCATATAATTATTGCCGATGAAGTTAACATTTTAAATCTTCCGCGTTACGTAGTACGTGTGAATGACAAGTGCCAATATAACAGAAATTATTTCAAGAAATTTTATTGTTTTCTTAATTATTTCGTGAATGTTAGTTTTCTAAAATTGAAAGGTAGATACATTTTGTGAAATTACATTCTTTGCTTTTCATTGTTGATTATAACAACGGTGTCATTTTTGTTTTGTTCGTTTTTACGCGTTTGTAGCCCGTATAGGCGCTACGATTTTGGTGACTGGAGATGCGCGCGATGCTTGGGGGTTACGCGAAAGCTCAGCGCTGCTCAGCACGCAGGTCGGCCAAGGGTTGGCTCGGCTTATAGTGCGGCCGGCTTATATTGCTTTTGCGGGAGGGACTGAATAAATTTATTTCCTTCCGGCACATTGATATGTTGCTGTAGTGTTGTGGGAACGATATTTTTAATGTATCTATTTCTCCTTTTGTTTGTAATTTGAAATTAAAGATAGTTGTTATCTGTTTATTTGGCCGGTTGTCGCGTGGGAATTTAAGTTTTTTCAGTGTGTGAGATCAAAACAAAAATCGGAATGAAGACCCGAAACGCATACTTTAATTTTGGCAAAGCCGATCGGTTTAAGATTATGTAAATGTGCTTTTTGTTAGGAATGTGTCTCAGTCGTGTGATGTTGAACACAAAAACGTATATTATGAATAACTGTTGTGGTTTGAAGAAATATAAAAAGTGGTGATGTGAAGTGCAAGACTTTTTACTACGTTTTTGTATGTTAAGTGAAATACGAAAATGCCGACAAATACGAATATGCGTCGAGCTAAAGCGAACCTCATGAAATCTGCTATTCACTCGTACTTGAAGCGCCGTCGGTATTCTGTACGTAGCATTGACATTCCTTTAAAACCATCGTCGTAAAATAACATGAACTGTGAACAATAGCAATTAATTTTTGATAACGATATTGCAGTATTTTGTTTAGTGTTTGCCGCATGTGATTAAAGTTGCATGTTTTGCCTGTGCAGGATTCTGAGCAGAACTTCAAGCAAGAGCACGTCTTCTCAGCCCATTCATCTCAGCAGATGGCTATAATGGGCATAGTTGATAAGGAACTAACACCAAAAAATACATTTAGTCATATTGCAAATGACACAAGGCAGGTGGAACATCAGTTCAATAGGTATGGAACAAAGTATACTATAATTGTGTGCTAGTTTGACATCATTTGTATGTTTCCCTCTCATTTTTCTTGTATATTTACCAAGTGAATGTACTGTAGTCATTGTCAAGTTTGCATGCTAATGCTTGTGTGGTGCGTGCAGTGCTTTGGTGGGTTTTCAAGTGAAGCTTTGTACTTGTTTCTTTTCCTACCATGGTCTATTTTGTGCTTATTTCCTGTTTTTCTAATGTCCCATTAGGCATATTTATTTGTAATTTATGCCAGTAGTGCACCCCTTTGTATGCATTTCGTGTTTACAATCTTTTGGATTTTCTCACACTCCTAGTAGAGTATATTTAAATCAAAGATTCTGGTACCTGTGTGTTACACTTTAGATTAATCCAATGAAAAATACATTAACTGGTTAAATTCTTATGTTAAGATTTGATTTTATGTACTACTCAAAAATGCAAAATATATTTTATCAATATATTAGTGCATATATCTGTTATTTGCTGTTTACCATTTAATTAATATTTCGATAACAACAAATTTTAAACTTCTTTTCATTCAGTTTCTCAAATTTCCCTGATTTCTACCTAATTGGCTATAAATTTTGATCTTTCCTTTTTCCTATTTCTTTTTTGTTTGTTTCAAATTCCGTACATGTTTACATAATTACACGTTTTGGAGTCAACCTGAGTTCTGTGTCCTAAGAATCTAGGGATCAAAAGAACTGGAGCTTGTTCGTGTTCATCAAGTGAAGTTGCAGGTTCTACTGATGTCATGTTTGTTTTTTCACCAAGCAGATTATAATGTGAACTTGACACTGAAAATTACTAGCTCTATCTGCTTTTCATTTTTATTACACAAATGTTTTTACACTTCTTACTGTATTTGTACTTGTGGGGGGAAAAAATCATATTAATCTGATGAAAGAAATGTAGAAGAAGGGAAAGATACATTTCTGGAGAGGAAACCTTCCATCCAGTTTACAATTACACATTCCTATTTATATTATTAAGGGAATAATTAAAATTTGTGAAAAACATATATAAATTGTTTATGGGGGGATTGTGAAGGAAGTTCAAAGGATTAAAGTAAAAAACTTTATTTCATACCACTTTGTGGTTGATTAGTCAAAGTACATTACTATTCCAGTGGAAGAAGCAAAATTAATTTTTGTTTTTGTTGCTTCACACTTTCTCATGTACGAGTGTGATATTGTGCTCATTTCACACTTACTATTTGTCATAAAAATCTGTAATATTGCAACTTGGTCATATATGAAGAGCAATTAATGTGTGGGGGAGCTTTTCACTGATATATTAGCCTATCCTAGTGGCAACTCAATCAACATCAATGGCAATACATGTGGAAGCAATGCCTGAAGGCTAAAGTGCTCTGGTGATTGGGAGGTCACTTTTGATTGTGCCAGCTGCCAGCAATTACCATGATGCATTTAGTGATAGCAAGTTTGTGGAGCCTGGAGGAATTGAATTTGTGGGACAATTGCTCCTATCAATGATTACTTCCAGGTGAATGTTGGAGCACCGCCCACTTGCAATCTTTCCTTCCCTATCCTGTAACCCTTTCCCTCCCTTGGACGGCCCATCCCTCATTGATTTAGAAAGACTAATGTTAGTGGCGGGCCAAGGCAGAATGTATAAAGGAGCCACACCGCAAATGTTTTTTTATTTTTATTAATTTTACGTCAGAAATGGTTAAAAACTGTGTGACATGCAATGGGGAGAAGTTAATTCTGTGCACGTTTTCATAATTCTGGGATCCCTACCCGTAGCCATATACTAGTTGAATTTTGAAAACGGAAAAAAATGAGCATTTTTTTGCAAGGATTGTAAACAAAACATTTGCTTCAATATGATAAAATCTATTTTCAAGAGTAAATCAACTATAGATTTGGGCTCTTATCCCTCATTATGTCCTTCGTGAAGGAATAATACTTCCTGCTGCGACATGGAGAATGATAATTTGAATAATTGTATTTCCCCCTGAATTCTAGAAAATGTGCACAGATAATGATGTTACTTTTGTGTCCAGTTTTGTCCGTTATTTTTTTACATTAAATTACATTTCCATTACATTACAGTTTTCTCAGTTACATTTTTGTCCATTTAGTGAGAAAATACCACTCAAAAAAACAAAAGTTCTTACTTGTTCTTCATTAGATCTCCATTTCTGAACTCCTTGAGAACAAATAAAAACCAAACTTTAATTCTTTAATTTTATTTTATAAACTAAGACAATATGGAAGAGGTATTTTGTTATGATGATAGACTGGATGGACTTATTCCAGGCTTCATCATTATTTAAAGATAAAGTTTCCTTGAAATTTCCTCCCTCACATTTTACTGCAACTGCTATATTTTAGATCATGAAATTCCATTAAATACCAGCTACAACTAGGATGACTGTGACCGTCAAATTTGAGGGTTTTCAGCCCTATCAAGAGATCTCAATACTTTTTTCAATCTTCTTCTGGTCCACTCGAAAATTTCCTGAGAACACATTCCCTGTCCAAATTTCTAACAATAGTGAAATTTGGCAAGTTGTGATCCAATCAATGGCCTACCTCGATCTTAAAATTGTGGGGAATTTTCATATTGGGGATTTAAATTGCCTTGTCTCACTTGTTTCCATCATTGCTCTATTGCCTGCAAGCCATACTGCTTACTATCTCCATATGCAGCCCAGTGGCCACTTTGTAACTTGTGTTGCTTGAAATTGGCCAGTGCAGTCTTTCTACGAGCACTAATTGAAATTGACTGTTCTTCCTGTTGTTTGCACAGTCGGCACTAGCCATCCTTGACTGTAATATCTGTTGTGAATTACCTTGGTTTCTTATTGGCTATTCTTGTGCTGCTCAGACCAGACATTCAGTCTTTCTTCAACGGACTCGACCAATTTCATTCTGGTGCTCAGAAAACTCCAGTGAAGCCTCTAGGGCTTCAGCAATCAGCGTAGAATTCAACCTTGGGGTTGCTTGTCTCTCAAGGCGTAGACCGTAGGGGAATTCCCTCTCTTGTGACTCTCTGAGTGGAAAGGTGTACGATGCCTTCTATTCACGTGTCTCTCTGCGTCACGTTGAAAATCATAACCCCTCGACCGTATACACATTGCTCAAGGCCATGCAAAGGTATCACAAAGTCAAAGCACTGGGTTGTGATGCATTGTGCGTTGAAAGAGTCAGCAAGCAATCTGAATAGTCAGTAAGGTGTGCATTTTTCAGCTCAGATGCTGTGAATGCAGGATGTGTAATATTCATTTATTGGTGATTTCTTCCATAAATACATTGTATGTTAATTTGATAATTGTAATAAAGTAATTTACTACTTTCAGGGCAGAAATGTCAGTAGCACAAGTGTCATCAAACAGACAACCTTGCATAAAATGAAAACCTCTCTCAAATGGGATTTTTTGTCCTGATAGATTCCGGCTTAGACAGATTTTATTGTATTTCACAGCTTATAAAAAAAAAGGACATATGTTATTTTTGCTTGAAAATTGCACATTACATAAATATAACATTATCTCGTTTGCAAATATAACATATATCAGCCCAATAAGGTACCAGAAACTTCCAAAAATAAAATTTCTTGCATTTTACATATTACATTGTTATTCTTGCATACAATGAAAACAATTGAACCTCAAACAAGCACATAAGCAAAGCGTTTTTTAACATGTTCTAGATTAACTATAGGCTGCAGTAAGTGCAATTAAAATACTGCAAAGAACAGCTGGGCATTCATCACAGTGAATACAATACTGTTACCTGGACGTACTATACAAATTTGTGTATAAAATTCTGTTTAGTGTTTGCTCAAATATTGCAATAGGTCAGAAATGTTGGCAAGTGGTATTGGTAACCATACACTGTATATCGGTGTTAGTACAATTTCCTGTTTAAATGGACCTCTCTTTTAAATAATATTAGCTCACTTTGAACCTACACATGCATCTCTGATTTCACTTCCTGTGTCAGTGTTTGATTTCAACTCTGCAACAAACTATATAACCCAAAACAGCAGCATTTCTTTAAGAAAAGCTACACTCTAAAAGATCAGTTTCATGGCCAGCCACTCTTGTGCAGCACCATGCAGCACTCTTTGATACAAAAACAGGATTTGTCTGATGACTAGACCTTGGATTTTAGGACAAATGCTTATTGAGGGATTGTCGAAAATAATCGCAGATCTTTACGAATTTTAAAAAAATACATCTATTGATAGCATGTAGTAGTACTTAAAATGCCCTAAAAGGGTGGTTGATGTCTATTTTAATAATGTTTTTTTTCTCCTAAAACTGCCTAAAACAAGTAATTTTGAAGAATTATCATATTTTAATTACTAATTTTTTTAATTTGTTTTACTGGAAAATGAATTTTCCCCTCATCGAATACGCAATCAACTAAACTCCGATTTTAGCTTCTTATATCTTATGTTATTACATCTTCACATCTCTGCCTATTGAAACATATACATTGATCGCGCTCAAGAATCGGCTGTCGGAACCGCTCCATTTTCGGTTATTCTCGCTAGTATCGGCTGGTATCGGCGGCTCGGCAAGTACGGGATTTAAAGTCGCCGCGCGTTGTGATCGCAAAACCCATTCAATTAATTGTAATTGATTAATTATAATCGCAAGAAATACAATTTCAATTAATTTATTAATATGTTGAAAAGTAACGATTAATTGGAAATACTTAGTAATTTTAGAGACATAAAACAATTTTTGATATAATTGTAAGCCTACAAAAAAAGCGTGAAAAGTAATTTAAAATTAACTTTTTCGCTGTGTCAATCAAAAACAATAAAAATAAAAAACTAAAATAATTTTCATAATTTCTTTTTACACAGTAAATTCTCACACAATATTCAAAGGTTATTAATTGTAATCTCTGATGGACTTGCAATTTATTTGCAAATAAGCAACGAAAATACTATACAAGGCAAAAAGTTTACAATCCAGAATCACGTATGGAAGCACAAAAATATGCGTTAAGGGAAAATAATTAATTTCATATCTATTGGAATGCCTCTCTGGAAAGTTTCTCACAAAATCGAATGTAAGGCATATTTATTAAATACAATAAATATTTTATATTAATTACATCATTATGTAATAGAAACGTATATGCTAAAGAAAATTGAGATTGGTACTATTTGTTTCTTGTGTGAAAACTTATTTTCGTCACAGGGCACAATTTATTGTGAAACAGTTGATGTAAACCGCAATGGCTTCTGAATTGTTCGACGAAATCGGGCGCCAAACAACGGCGCCCGCTGCAAAGTAGTCTATTCAACCTCTTGCCCTATCGCCACACACGGGTAGAGTTTTCAATAATTCGAAATAAATAATTCATTATCATATACTACATATGTTAAACACAATATCAAATGAGAAATTAATTAATTTATAACATTGTTGGGCAATAGAAAAATGTAAAATATTGTCATTTAGTAAAGGCTTAGAAATTACAAAAATTAATGTTTTAATTGCCTTTAATTCCATCACTGGCATACAAAAGAAATTAACACGTGCTTCTTTCAATTAACAGAGCCTTTCGTACATTTCTCTTAACTGGGAAGAACATCTGAGATCGGTGATGTCAACGTCGGAAGTCGGGGTTATCGACTTGCCCCCGTGAGACGTGAGTGAGGTTTGCATTGCGAATCCGAGCCTAGTGCTCAAGTCATGGGACTTACCGGTCACCTACGACACACTGCTACTTTTCTTTGTGTAAAGAATTGAGAGGAAAGCGAGCTTTCGGCATTTAAATATATAGAATAACAAATAATTAAAAAACAAATGACATCCTCGGTCTAGAACTTGACAAAAGTTCGGTGCCGAACGACTGGGATTAGTGAAAGTGGAAATGATTTAAACAAATGTTTAACCAAGACGAGAAGAAAATATAAATAAGGCTTAGAAAAATGCCTTAAAATACATTTACGTGAAAATAGGCAAAATTCGTGAGAATTGTAATTTTTTTTTTTTTTTCATTATTTTTTCATGTATGCCAAAAGCCTAAGGCTGTCTACAAAGACTATACGAATCGCTAGATTGCTTATGCATTGGTCACCGTACAAATTAAAAATAGAACATTGCCAGAGATCCGGTGACGCCTCCAGCATTCATTCGACACGGTCGGCGCACCCCGATAACAGGCCAAGTTTCGTTCTCGATAATAGCAGTGTGCGAACTGGCATGGTGGGTATCGGCGCGCCTGGTCTCGCTGCTGAGAACGGAACCGAGGGGCGTTTTTGTCCGGCCCTAACGCACGCCTTAGGCAATTGCTCCCATTGCAATGGCTGTTGACAGGTTCAGGCTTATCACTGTGGCGTGTGGCCAACTGCTGGTACAAACTTATTGCATATAAATTATTTTAAAAAAATTAATTGTCTTTTAGTGCAAAATTTAATTAACGTCCAAGAAACTGACATCAACTGACGTATCTCTCGAGTTAACTAGAGGATACAGTTAGCAGCGGTGATGGTGTAATGGTTAGCGTAATGGTAGGGCTGTTATATCCAAGTTTGCGGGTTTAAACCCAATCGAAGCCGTGGATTTTTAAAGGCAAAAAAATCCTTCGTACACCTTCCTTTGGAGGGGAAGTAAAGTCGGCTGCCCCGTGTTAATAGATTTACTGCATGTAAAAGATCCTCAAGCCTAAATGAAGCCTCTGAGCTAAATTCAAATTGCCTGTTCATCGCCCAATCACCCTCTTTCCCATCCCAACACCTTCTTTCTCCCCTAGTAGGTGAAAGGAGCGTAACGAAATTTATGTGGTCAGACGGAAGAGCAGGCCTCAAGGCCTGAGTCTCGCCACATAAAATAAGAAATTCATTCATTCATTCAGTAGTCCAGAAAACTTTAAGTGTAAAGTCACAGACAATTCATGCATTTACCTTACTGCAGTCTCATTTTTTACATTGAAAACACTATTACGTATTAAAACTAGTGCTACAACAGCACATTTTCTCGCGTTATTTGTAACTGCTCACATTATTTCCAGCACATCATTCAGGCAAGCAAGCAGGGCTGTCGCACACTAGTTTGCTGCCTTGGTGCAAGTACGTTTCGCTGCTTGCAAAAGGAATACTGTAATTACATACTTTTAATAGTAGAAAAGTTTAATTGTTTAAAATTGTAAGTATTGAAGTTGTGGTGTAGATTTATTTATTAAATAATAAATAATATCTATGGAGAATATAAAAGATGCAACTAGAGGAGCCACAATATCACATACTTTCTCGCATTATCGGAAATAGACACGGAATATTGAAATATTGTAATTTCTGTCATACTAAAAATTTAGTTATATCTTGAAAAAGTTCAATTCAAAAAATGTATTCTGTGCCAGGAGTAGATGTCATTTCTAACTTTTACAAATAAAACCAACTTATAAAAAAATAAATAAAACCAACTCTTTATCATTATCATTACAGTGAAATCTCAGTATAAAGTACATCATAAAATCATTTTATTTATACTTTATACTGAAAAGTACTTTATATTGAAAACACAATTTTACCTAATTTATTTGAAATAGTTTGCCCAATATACTAAAATAATGGAAAAAAGTACATATCACTCATTGAAATATTTTGTGTTGGAAATATGTTTAGTCTTTTTTGAGCAATTTGCTTTCAATGAATAAATTTAACTATTACTTACTTAACTATTAAATTTTCAGCACATACACAGAAAAAAAAAGATTAATAATTAGACATCGGAAGTTTAGGCACTAATAAATCATCTTGTAAGTGCCCAAAAAGGCACTGAAAATGTAAAAAATAAGAGAAAAAAGGCACTGTCATAAGTTGCACAATAAAATGAAACATTGTTTATAATTGCTGTCTATATTATTTGGTAAACTTAAATGCACAAAACGTACATTTTAATGTAAACCTAGATTTTCGTATTTACAACTCCTCTTCACTTTCTTCTTAATAGTTTGCATTGCACTGTATTACCAGTAACTATTCAATGATCACAATTTCAAATTTGCAACGACAGGGAGACAAAATCAGTTAGAATGCGGAGAAAGATCTCTCAACATCTATTGATGTGATTGTCATATATTTTAGAAGTCTAACATTAGCAACACTGAAACATTCTGGAAATTTACATTTATTTCCACTTAAAATTTTGGTGCCCTCAATGTCAATAAACCTTGGAATACACCTTGAAATACTTCGGGAAAAGTTTTGTAGAAAAATAAAAGTAACAAAACTTGAAATTTTTAGTTTTTTGCTTTTTGTGTAATAACTTTTTAATAGTTGCTCTTATTGCAAAAATAGTTATGTAAAATTTTAATTGTCATAAAATTCTGTGCAAATTTGCTTTATAAATTATTGTTCTGTAGCAAATAGTAAGAGGAATGAGATTTTAAAATATCACTAGATTTTCCTCTCTATTCTGAAGTTTCCCCAAATTGCTAATGGTCTCTCGAATGTAGTATTTTTGGGTTTCTAAGGTCATTTCAAATAAAAGTCAATTAAATACTAATGTTTTTAATATTTACTAAGGTGACACTCGTGTTTGAAGGATATGGTAATAGTTGCAGTAGGCCTCTATCTATTCTGCCTACTAAAACGATTTACTTACATCAAAACCATTTTAATAGAATAAAATGACAGTTTTCTTCCTTCTTATTTTTCTTCATTTTCTTTTACTTCTTATCATTATCATTACAGTGAAATATCGGTATAAAGTACATAATAAAATAATTTTATTTATTCTTTATACTGAAAAGTACTTTATATTGAAATCACAATTTTACCTAATTTATTTGAAATAGTTTGCCCAATAAACAAAAATAATGGAAAAAAGTACATATCACTCATTATTTTCTGATGGAAATTTGTTTAGTCTTTTTTGAGCAAGTTGCTTTCCACAAACTGTTCTACCTCAAATAATGATTTGATAACTGTCTCTGGAATGTTTATATTTTTCTGAACTTCTCAAGACACTTCACTGTCTTTAACTTTCTCTCTTTTTTTTTTTCTTCTTCTTCTTCTTCTTCTTCTTCTTCATTTTCTTCTTCTTCATTTTCTTCTTCTTCTTCGTTTTCCTTCTTCATTTTCCTTCTTCTTCTTTCTTCTTCGTTTTCCTTCTTCTTCTTCTTCATTTTTCTTCTTAACGTTTCTCTTCTTCTTCTTCCTTCTTCTTCTTCTTCTTTTTCTTCTTCTTGTTTTTTTTTTTTCCTTTTCTTCTCTTCTTCTTCTTCTTCTTTTTCTTCTTCTTCTTCTTCTTCTTCTTCTTCTTCTTCTTCTTCTTCATTTTCTTGCAATAGTCAAAGATTCCAAGATGTCACACTCTGTGAGGCAAAAATTTGTTTCAGTCCCTGCATCAATATTGACATATCATCAAATGTAACAGTTGATGGAAGTTCTAACTCCTTTGCATGCCTTGTTCTCATACCTCACAATGATCTTCACAAGCCTTAACATCTGATAAAGCATTGTCTTGGAAACCCAGAATTCCTGGCTTTCTGCAACAATTGGCAAGTGTTGTTGCTTTCACATTCCACCAACTTCCTGCTAACATTTGTATCCCTTGCAGGATGTCGATTTTGGTTGCACCATTCAATCTAAGGTTGATTAGAATCCGCTGAACCAGTCATTTATGAAAGTAGACCCCTTTGTATTATGAACAATGCACTGGTCTAGTGGCTGCAGTACAGAAGTGCAGTTGGAAGGGAGGAATTCAATATTGATATTTTCCAACCTGCAGTTTACATTATGAACAGAGCAATTATGTATCAACAATAGGATTTTTCTTTTGTTTTCCAATATCTCTATCCAACTCAGGAAGCCAGTCTGCAAACAGTTCTTTGGTCATTCATACTTTCTTGTTGGCTGTATATTTTTCTGGCAGAGAAGATTCCACACCGTTGAAACATCTAGGCTTTATACAATGTCCTGCTACCATAGGCTTCAATTTTTCAGTACCAGTGGCACAACAAAATAATGCTGTCAATCTTTCTTTTGGATGTTTTCCACCGACACACTTGTCTCCCTTGTAAGACATTGTTTTATTGGGCATATGATAAAAAATGCAGTTTCATTAGCATTGAATCTTTAGGATCATACTTTTCAATTACATTTTTCAGATGATGTTCCTTCCACTCTCGAGTAACGTTGATGTCCACATCTTTATCTTCCCCAACAACAGTCTTCCAAGTTATGCTATAGCAACAAAACCGCCAGCCAGCACTTGCCTAAAAATTCTTAACATCCATTAGTGTTGCAAATTGTCTTGCTTTTTCTTGTAACATTGGTCCAGAAGCAGGAACTCCACTACATCTAACTTCCTTAAACCACATGTCTACTGCCTCTTCCACTTTATGAAAACCCCCTAAACAAATCTTCTTTTGATCGGGGGCATATTGCCATTTTTATAATTTTTTCTCTGCTTTTTAAAATTGTTGAAACTGAAGTTGGCTTCATGTCATACGCACATGCTACATCGACCTGCTTCGCTCCACAATTCAATCTGTTTTTTCTTTTTATTTTTTTTTATCATCTCCATTTTCTGTTCTATTGTAAACTGTCTCCTTGTCTTATTTTTCATTGTAGCCAAATTTGATCGTAATTTTTATGAATATCACTACTAACAAGCATAAAATGCCAAACCAAAGCTGAAACCACCACAACACGTGTATTTGTAATCAGAGTATTTGCTACAATTACCAAGACATGAAATGAATTTCCAGAAGATTGTAATCTTCGAAATTGTAAAAGTTGGAATAATTCAATGCATTTTTAAACTTTTAAATACAGTACACTTGCATATAAGTCCATTTTTAATTTATATAACATATTACTCTAAAACAATAATATTTGAAGTTTTGTATTATGCTAATAACTCAATTTCACAAAAAATGTGGGATAGCCCCTTTTTCTCCTGAGTCTTTCAATTCATTTGACGTATAGAATCAATATTCAAGGCACGTTCCGAACATTGGACATAACCATAAAGGAAATGTCATGAAATACATATTCCAGAAAATCTGCGACAACAGCAGATACAAAAGGAATGAAAATATTTCCAAAAATAATAAAAAAATAATCCGTATATTTTTACTACTTAATACTGAAATAGGTCAGAGTAAAGAGTTTGCAAAAGTGAAATATCTTTGCATTGTATGATTTCAATATGTATGTAATGGATGGGGATTTCAAATATGTATGTAAAACTGAAATATATGTAATACTGAAGTCTGTTTTACTGAGATTTCACTGTATTTTAATTTTTGTTATTATTATTATTATTATTATTATTATTATTATTATTATTATTATTATCATCATCATCATCATCATCATCATCATCATCATCATCATCATCATCATCGTCTTTATCGTTATTATCATTATTATTATTATTATTATTATTATTATTATTATTATTATTCATAATCATAAGGAAGACTGCCCTATGCTTCAAGAAATTTTGTGCACAAGGTTATGAAGTTTTCTTTTAGACCATTAGTAACACAGGTCTACATATTAAAACTGGAGCTGTTTTGAAAGGTGATTCTTAATAGGTATGTCAATGGCCCTGATTTTAAAAACGATTTTAGTTTATCTCCATTACATCAGGTTTTTTTGACAAATCAAGAATGAAATAATCACATATTTTCTTTAAAAAAATATATTAAACCATGATTTGTATGAGAGTTACGAATGAACTTGTGAGATGTTTTCATTACTAAATTTCACATTTTAGTTAACTTTATAAACAGCACATCAGTATTATCTTGTTTGTTTGGAATCAAATGTTTGTTTCTTGGATTTTCTCTTGTGGTTTTTCTTAGAATCCCTACACAGTATCCATCAGTAATCTGCAATCATTGATGTATTTCATAGTCCTTGGTATCTCCTCTCCATTTCTCGAATATCCTGATGGAGCCTCTCTCCTTGTTCCTCATGGACTGCCCCCAGGTTGTCAGGAAATACATCTAAAAGTGAAAACAGAAAGTGTTGACTCATTTTGCACCCCAATGTTCTTGATTTCTTAGTAGCATGCTTTTCACAATATTGACATAATCAGGTTGTTTATTGTTTTCTAGAAAATTGTCCATAACTAAGGTAAATGCATTCTGAGCATTTTTCCCTTTAGAAGTCATAGTAGCTTCAAATTTTCTCTTTTGCAAGAGCTCTGATTTGAGGACTCACAAAGATTCCTGTAAACAAGGAGACCAAA
This sequence comes from Teleogryllus oceanicus, assembly GCA_964035755.1. Taxonomy (NCBI): domain Eukaryota; kingdom Metazoa; phylum Arthropoda; class Insecta; order Orthoptera; family Gryllidae; genus Teleogryllus; species Teleogryllus oceanicus. The sequence goes on along the minus strand of CAXIVR010000001.1, from coordinate 354,097,165 downwards.
AATGATTGTCTTCTAATTTAATATTTTTCATAAAGTGTTATTCTTCTCATATTAATGACAATCAAAACAATTCTTTGTAGGTTACATATGTTTATTATTTTGTACATAAACCACAATGTTCCATGGCCCACAGCTTCAGGTGTATTGTAATACAGATTTTTTATTACAAATATTTCTTTTTTAAAATATAAATTTTAGAATAACATTATAAAATTACAGAATTAAATGGAATTAATCAAGGGAAAAAATGAGAAGTAAAAAAATTGTACGAAATATTTTTAAAATCTGTAAGTAAAAAGACAAACAGATTTACATGCATTTAAAAATATCCAGGCAGAATAAAATAAAAGTAAAATTAAATGGATGAAGGAGATTAATCAATCCATTTGAGTCCCAACCAACACATCGAAAAAGAAATGATGATAAAAAAATAATCAGGGAAAATTGGGAACTACGAATGAACAGTTGGTTAATGTTTTGAATGTAGTAAATCAGAAAGAAACTAAAATTTTTCCAAAAAAAATTAAATAAATTTACGAAAGAATGCATTCAATTAAACATTGATATTAAAACTAGGAAAATTCTGATTAAGAAAGGTCGTATCAGGAATGTTAAAAATTCCGTTCTTCTTTAAGACAAAGAAAATGTTTCTTCTGTTCCTTGCCTACACTGCCCGTTGCGGTATATAGGGCAAACCAAAAGGCGTCTTTAGCAGAAGATGAAAGAACACGAAAATACATTAAACCTTCCACTGAAAATTTAAATTCTATTTCCCGCCGCAGGCTCAATAACTCTCATAATTTTGATTTTGAAAGACTTAAGAAAATACCCTCGTTTGATTTCTGAGACCTTGAATATTGAAATTCATTTGACTGTCAATAGTTCTGTTGAATCCAATATTTCCACTAACCCCTATGGTAATGTTTTGGCCAAACTTAAATTGATTCAGTGGTGAGGTGTAGTTGACATTTACATAATTGAAATGATTGAAGGCGTTGTCATTGTCAACAATAGTATTTATTTCACAAATAGCAGCCATCGAAAGCTTCTATTTGTGAAATAAATACGATTGTTGACAATGACAACTCCTTCAATCATTTCAATAAAACTTAAATTACTTTCCAAAAAATAATTCAATGGACTTTTCTTTCGTTTCTTTAACTGCCCATTCCTTGCTCTGCGGGACTCTTTCCCATTTCCTTAACACACTAGACTTTTTTTATTATAATTTTTTTTCCATGTATTGGTTGATTTTTCCTTTGATTAATTCTGTAATTTAAAATGTTATTCTAAATTTTATATTTTATGAAAGAAACATTTCGACCGCGAAGTTATCCAAGCCCCTAACCATGTGTTTCTTCCAGAATTCAAGATAACTGTGATTCAGATGACAAAACCGCCTTTGCCTTAGATTCACGACATTTTCGCACCTGCAGATTTCGAACCATTATCTTCTAGTTATCATCAGAATTATTTACATCTTGTACAGTCATCTCAAATATAAAATTGAACCCATCCAACGTTTCATTCGCTACGAGATCATTATGCTCACACCCTTATTGTCTAGTACGATTTTCTCGTTTCTTTTTACTATACTTGCTGCTGACAGATTAGCATTCAAACGTGGAACATGTAAAACCCTTTCCATGATTTTAGTCCACATTATTACAATAATATCCCTTAACTTCTCAAACAAAATCTAAGTATATTTTTATCCCAGTTTCTGCTGTTTCAACTTCGATCTTCGTACGTATCCGATCCTTCAGTAAATCAATTTATGTCCTGTGTCGCCCGAATCAAGATACCGCACTTACTTTAGGCTTATCAGTATCTTCGATTCCTGTTTCTTTGACCACTAATAGTTCCTTTTCTTTTTTCCCAATACTATTTAGAATTAAATTTCCGCAAATTCAAGTCATAACATTTATCGACATCCGTCAGTTATTTTATCCATTTTATTAAGTGCCTTTTAAATTCATTCTTGCAGTTAGCAACATCACGATTTCTCTTTCAATGCCAGCAGTTTCGCGTTATACGGCCTAATTTGCTGCAGATGTAACATGTTAACTTTTTCGTTTCTCACTTTATACGCATTATTATTATTATTATTATTATTATTATTATTATTATTATTATTATTATTATTATTATTATTATTATTTTCGATATGAAACAAATTTTGCCTTCTTTCGAAACTTAGAAAATTCTTGGGCATGTGTTCAAACGTGAGGTGTTGATTTGCTAATAGTGCAGTTGCTACCTCATAATTCCTTGGCAACCCATTAAGAATAAATCGCATACATTTTTCTTTGTCTTCTGTTTTAGCACCTAATTCTTCCAATTCGCATGTTATAACCCTCACTCTTGTTAAAAAAAATATTCTATTGATTCTTCATTAGTTTTAATTTTGCTAATTTCATTTTTAAATCAACTAATATATTTTTATTAATTCCTTGTTTAATTAACTAATATGTTTTTAGTAATATCGACGTTTTAATAAATCCCACAGTTCTTTTGCTCATTAACTCCTCTACTAGCCCAAATTTGTTCATTCGAGGGTCGTTTTAGAATGAATTCATTGTTCTTCAACCAACTTTCCCAATTTTTAATACTTCATCACCTTCAATCTTTCGCGGGTCGCCTCGAACTATTACTTCATCGAACAGATGTGTAGATTTAGTTAAAGCACTGACCTTCATTCTCCGTAAATCGTAGTTACGATGTCAGCAATTCAACATTTTTCAAAGATGAAGCCATCACATCAGTCATGGTTCTTACTCTGATTTCGTGGAATGTAGATGGACCCACGCTCTGCTACCGGATTCTTGTTGTCTGAAGTTTTCGTACTAATTACGGATAACGCTGGAGTAATACACAGGTTTACATTTCAACGTGGATCATTTATTTCACACACAAGTTAGGAGCCTCAAAACCCCAAAGAAGAGTTCTTGTACATAGTTACCCCTAAATGAATATATTTGGGTCATTTCATGCAAAAAAAGTAGGTAATATCGCACAACTTAAAAATATTTTGCTGTGTACCAAATTCTAGAGACAATGCAGAACACTCTGAACCTGATATTGGTTCATATCATGAACCATTGGTATGAAACGTATACAATACCTTTTAAATCACTGCGAAACGTAAGTAAAATAATCGTAAGTAAATAAAAACTATTTCAAACTTATACACTTCATACTTGTAATAACCATGGTTATGACAGATCGACCTACTAGGATTGCTAATGTCAAATATCTCCAGTAATATTGTAGTGTGTCCTGTATTGTCTATAATATTTGATGCTACCTCCATCAACTAGTTAAAATATTTTTGTATCATCAGCAATTGTTTAGCAACGAGCACTTGTCAGGTTAGCAGTGTGTAGACCTTTCTTTAGGATTTTTTCCCCCGATGATAAGAAAACAAGCAAAAATATGAATTTGACTCTATTTAAAGAAGAAATGTAAAATATAGTTTTCCACTAAAGATTACACCTGAGCAACATGTTAACAAACTACAACATGCCGCCCAAAACACTAACATTTTAATCTCGACTCTGCCCTTCTGGTACAACAAACCAACACTGTGCAAAGAAATTAGACACGCAAACAACCAATTAAAACTGCATCTGAGAGGCACACGTGTTAAATTATTTGAGTTTAACTTTCTCTCAGAAAAACACTTTACCCGGCATGGTCTTCAGTTGAATCTTGTTGGAAAACATTCACTCGGTAGCGAGCTTGCAAAACACATCCTTACATCTCAGCAGTATCCTACCCCAGATTCATCCCCACCAACATCTAGTTCTCTTCTATCCTCCGGGACCCCTTTGGACCCAATCACCTTATCCCCTGAACCTAGTCCTTGTACTACCTCTCCCATTATTCATTCCTCTACATCTGTAACACTTTCCTCACCTAACACGGCTGGGACACCATACATCCTTCCACCTCGCACTCGGGGTAAACATGAGATAAATAAATAGCAACTACAGTCAAATGCAGCAGAGAAGCATCCGTGTAGGTACATGAAAAATTCGAATAATGCATCATAATGTGCAATCTCTTTTAAATAAAATTGAATATATCGAGGCAGCATTACAGTGTGATCTGAGTCAGATGTGTTTTTGCTTTACAGAACATTGGTTATCTCATAATGATCTTAAGGAGGTTGTCACATTACTCTCTAGTCAGCCGAACGAAAAGTTGTAATTTTGGAACGTGCTTGTTAAAAAATGAAGAACGAGTATCAAGTATATTATTTCTGTATATCGCGACGATTGGTAAACGAGTATTTTTTAAATGATGTATTAAAAAGTGTTAATTATTTTACAAACGCAAGCTAAGAAGCTAATTTGACTCCAAATACCAACATGAAATACTGAAAATACTGGAGTACTCAACGTTTATGTATGACTGCATTTCTCTTCAAATTCTAGTTATCTTATAAGTAGGACATTTCTTACGTATTATGTAAATGTTTTCTTTCAAGAATAATACCATTAGATCGCAATTAACTCCTTCAGAGAACTGATAACTTTCAGGCAATAAACTTGGCAACGCTTTATATTTATTTTATTGGTACCAATGGTTTACGTTTTCGGGAACGTACAGAACAGTGTGTGATTGAGTTGAGCTGAGTTGTTTTTGTAGGTCTTATAACCTGAAAATCATGTTCGAACAGTTGAGATATAAAGGGCGATTAGTTACGAAACGTAAGTTATCGTGGAAAAGAAATTTGTCTGTAGCCGCGAAACGAAGAAACGGAGAAGAAAACGTTACAGACGAAGACGTTTCCTGTTGATGGTCGCCGCATCGTGCACGTTGAAGAACTCGCTAAATAACTCGCAAACAACATTTTATCATCATTCATCATGAATGACCCCGTATACGCATTCCAGCTCACAAAGCAATGCCTACAAACCAGCCTCTCAGTTTCGCAATATTTAAAATTCCCGCCGAGTGGTACGTCCTGCAACGTTGCCGCACTTTTTCGTTCTTACGAAAAACTGATGACAGATGTTATTTTCTTTTTGCGTTTTTGTCCAAACTACACGGTAAAATCTTTTCATTTCTATTCTATTCTCTTCAGAAAGGTTTAATCTACATTTGTAATATTTTCCCCTCGTGTAATCTTATGTAGATGTGTTTCAAATTTAATTATTTCGGTCGGACGAGATCATTTTCCTATGCTTTGCGTGTTAAAACGCAAGTTTTCAAATGTGATTATCTTTAAAACTATACGGTAGAATCACTTTATATTTTGGGAAAGCATGTAAAAACGTCTAATCTTGTGATAAATTTCAGTTGCGAAGCTTAATCTTATTTTTGACATAACGTGACAACCTCCTTATCACACTCCAAATTCCTAGTTTTTACCTTGCAGGATCTTATTGTAGAGCGAGGGAATCAAAGAGCCCTGTTTACGGAGGTCCGTATATTTACGTAAGAAATAATATAGATTCTACCTTCTTGTCAGAATTCAATTTATATGCAGTAGAAAAAGTTTTTGAAATAACACTCGTACATCTTACTACGTTCAAAATTATCTTACTTAATTATCAGACCTCCAACAAAGCGAGCTTTAGGTTATTTTAATTTCTTAGAAAATCTAGAGATAATTCTGTACAAAATTCTCTCCTTTAAATCCATTGTTTATGTGGATATTTCAAATTTGACTTTCTGAGCGAATCCCAAGAAAAAGAGCAGTTTCTCAATTTAATTCATGCTTTTAATTTAGATATTACAGTGAACGTACCTACACGGAATTAAATCACAAACAGCAATAGATCAAATTCTAATTAACAAAACGACAACTAGATATGAAATAACGAATAATTTAGGTTACAGTGACCACGATGCACAAATTCTTACAATTACTAATAACATGAATACTGACAATAAATAAAACCCGCATGTGCAGAGCATTTACTAAAGTTAACATAAAATTATTTACGGACTACTTGCTGAAGGAATCATGGGACGCAGTTTATAAACGCTGTTGACACAAATGAAAAATATAATTTATTTTTCCCAAAGCTTTCATTTCACATTAATGCGTGCTTTCCTATTAAAAAGAGAAAACTAAACATTTCACGAAAAAGTAATACTTGAATCACACAAGGAATTAGAACATCATGTAAAAATGAACGTACGCTCTACTTTATTTGTAAACATCATAACGTGTCACCCAGTTTCCATGTATATTTTCGAGAATATAAAAGAATTTTAAGGAAAATAATAGTTCAGGCAAAAATTATGAGGAATGAGGATGTTTTGAACGCTAGAAACAAAACTAAAACAATGTGGAATATCGTAAAAAATACGACCAAGTCATCAGGATATTTCGTAGAGAATGGCCCGTCGAGGTGAGTCGGTCCACGTCCTGGCGGGGGATGCAGGGAGGGCTCTCAAGTATTCCTTTCTTTCACGAGTCATTTTTCTTCTCCCCATTGTTCATTCTCATTCTTTTATAACATCCTGTTTCCTTTCTTCTCCCTCTTCTATTTCACTGGCTCTCTCTGTATGCTGAACGCCCACCCATGTTTGCCGTGCATGGCGACCCGTGTCGAAGGGAATGTATGTCCTGGCGGTTGAGGGGTCTGTTTGTTTCCCCAGTACTCACCTTGTGCTACGTTCTGCTTTGCACTTAGGGATACGTTGTTACATATTTTGGGGAACATTCCTTGTAGGCTTCAATACGCTTGCTTTGGCCTCGGACTCTTCTAGACGGGCGGTCGGGAGATAACCCACTCCCGATCAATCGGCTTGGACGAGGTCTTCTACTGAACTCCAGGGTGAGCGGGGGGATTCACGGTGGTGCAGCGCTGTGTTATTCTCCCACTATATCCCCGTGGCAACTCTGATACTCCGATGGAGTGTCCCCTTGTTGGGCTCCGTGGTGGGTGGGGACCAGGGGGATGAATCTAATATCCATCTCATGGATACTAAACCTTCTACCCCGCCCTCTTCCGCAAGGAAGAGGCGATGTCCGAAACGAACTATTGATCTGAATAGCTTCTTTTCGAAAGAAGAAGATAGGCCAAAGAAACCTAGATTCCTCCTCATGGAATGCGCTGAGGAAGGAAAATCTTTTAAAATGGTAAGTGCTGTCCGTTTAGCGCGCGCAATTCAGGAAACGTATGGAAAGCTACAAGCTGCTTAGCACCTATGCTCATTATGTTACGCATTCAAGATTCTTTCAAATTCTGTGAGCCTTCATGCAGCTCGTTGCGTGTATTTTGCGAATGTACATTCTCGCCTGAGATAATGGCATAATATTCTGGGGAAGCTCGTCCTTTAGTGCCCAGACATTTAGATTGCAAAAGAAAATTATGCGAATAATGAAAAAATGCCATCCACGTGATCCCTGCAAGCCTCTTTTCTTTGAGCTTGGAATCTTACCATTGCCTTGCCTATTTATTTACGAATCTGTAGTAGTCAAAACTAACTGGCTTTACGGTGGAAATAAATTTTCATGTAATACGAGGATCACTCCAAAAGTTTTGAGAATACTATATTTAAAATCTTGATAGCAAGTTCTTACCTTCATATCTTCTCGAAGTACTCTCCACCACACCCTATGCAATGTTTCATCCGATTAAACCAATTATCAAATGACGATCGCCACACTTCTTTAGAGATACTGCGAATCTGATATAATACATTTATTTGAACTGCAATTGGGTATGACCCGGTGGCAGTTAAATAACAATAATTACAATAATAATAACAATATTATTAATAATAACAATAATAACAACAATAATAAAGGAGTACAGTAGAAGACAAACATGCAATAATCATACTATCACTAATAATATTATTATAACAAATATTTCAACTCTGTCATGATATCCAATAATTACATGTCGGTGATGCTAAAATTTAATACAAGCTACATAAGTTTGGCTAAGTTTTTTTAAATTCATTGACCGCGTTCACTACACTTAACTGCACTGCACTACGCTTCCTACACTACACTGCACTTTTTTTTCTTTGAATTACACTGACCAGCACTTCACAGCACTTACTCATTTAATGTCTATTACTCTCATATTGTTCTAACTTATTTCTAAAGCTTCGGACACTTAGAGGAAAAGCTTTGAAAATTGCTGCGAGTAAACTGTTCCAATCTTTAATTGTTCTGTTACAAAAGGAAAATTTCCCAAGATCTAAATTTTGTTTCCTTGTTCGAATTTTGTGAGTGTGATCGCTTCGGCCGATATAATTTGTTTTTTCTAGTCTAACCTGCATTTCCTTCCAAGCTGGTTGACCTACGTACGATTTATAAAGAGCGCAAAGCCTCGCCCTTGTTCTTCTCGTTTGTAGAGGTTCCCATGGTTTTTTTATTGCTGCCCATGGCTATTTTATTTTATTTTTTATTGATCTTCATATGCAGTCATTGCAGCCTGAGCTGACTCGAAACGACCTCGAATTTTTTCTTTCACATAAGGGAAAAGAAAAAAGTCACACGGGACCAAGTCTGGACTGTAGGGTGGATGAGACAGTGTTTTAACCCTTGATTCTCTCAGAAATTCAGTTGTTGCTCTGGCTGTGTGGGATGTGGCGTTGTCATGGTGGAGCAGGATTCCACGCAAACCTGATTTTGGACGGTTCTTTCTCAGCTCTTCAAACAATCTGGGCAAGCAAATTGTAGTGTACCATCTTGCAGTGACTGTCTTTTGTTCCTCGAGTGGCACGTCACAATATGGCCACTGGCAGAGAAGAAAGAACAAATCATCATCGTTTTGCCAACGCTTCTGGGTTTTCTCACTTCCGTTGAAGGATTTTCATCTGGGAAGACCCACACTGATCACTGCCGATTCATTTCTGGATCAAATTGATAAATCCAGCTTTCATAACCCGTCACGATGTTAAAAATGTTTTTTGATCTTCCTCCATTGAACTTATCCAGGGTCTCACGACAGCAATCCACTCGCGCCCTTTTTTGTTCATTTGACAGATTGTGAGGGATCCAGCGACAGGACAGCTTCCTAACGTGAAGCTTTTCTTTCAGGATCTTTCTCACTGCTGCTAATCCAATATTTCAAGCTTCCTGAATCTGAGCATATGTATAACGAGGGTCTTCCCTTAACAAATGTTCCACTTTCAACACATTTTTATCCGTTGTTGCTGCGTTGGGCCTGCCAGAACGGTCTTCATCTTCCAGAGAGTCCCTTCCCCTCTTGAATTCGGCAAACCATCGATAGACAGTGGCTTGTGAAGGGCAACCATTGGCAAACGCACGCTGTAATCTCTCGAGGCATGATTTCTTATCTAAGCCAACCTTAAAGTCATACAAAATCATATCTCTGAAATGCTCTCTCTTTAGGTCCATCGTTACTGGCAGAGGAACAACTAATATAACACAAATAGCCCTACTAAGTTAATAAATTACCCGAGCGAGTTCAAACTTGCGCGAGATTCTTACTACAATTTCCACCTAACAATTGAAATAGTTTCGTTGGTGTTGAGTAACTCATTGTTGCTCATTCTCAAAACTTTTGGAGTGGCTTTCGTACTGATATTTATAGTTACAACACACGTCGTAGAAATCAAGTTCATCAAATGTCAGTATCAACAGCTCACTGTAAGAAATCTACATACAATATATGTACGATACTTCACAATGCATTGCCAGATGAAATTAATTAAAATTGGTACACAAATTTAAGTTAAAAGTAAAATCTTTTCAGCTGCATAACTGTTTGTATACAATTAGAGACTATAATGATCGTCAAAAAGAAAAGTGTTTACTATAACAAAACAGTAATATAGGATAATGAATTAGTTACATTTGTGTGGTATATTTCTTAAAAAGACGTAATATGCCTGTAACAAGTAATGTACTTCAGCTTCCGGGTCAATGACCCCCATCTCGATAGGGTTTTTGTCCAGTTTTCCTTGATCTATTGAGCAAATGCTAAGATGGCCCCTTGATTTGCTTCTGGACGTAAATGTAGCTTCACTATGCGCACGTTTTGTTGAGCTTTCCTTTTGCTTGTAGTGGTAGTAGAGCTTAGGGTGAGTTTTTATTTTATTAGCAATACAGAAAAATCAAATCTGCAGTTCGTTTACCGTTACAAATAAGTTTTCTATAACTCGGAAACGAAAATATCTAGTTTTTGAAATGTTTATCTGTTGACTTTTACAATTTATTATTATTATTACTGTTTTTTGCGTCTTTCTATTTTTGATAGTTAAATTGTTGGGAAGGGATTCCGAAACTCAAGAAATCGTGCACAGATTTTCTCCCCCGTACGTCACATACAGTTTTTTGCTGTTTTTGACTAAATAAAATAAAAAAATACCATGAGTCTTTAACAACTAGGAAGTAAACATTTTAAAAAATACATTAGATGGAAATTTATTATTTTCACATTCTTGATGTTTTTGAAAACAAATTGCGGAAATTATTTTGGATTCGTCGAGGTGGGTCGGTCCGTGTCCTGATGGGATACAGGGAGGGCTCTCTAGTATTCTTTTCTTTCTCCCGTCATCTTCACCCCCCGACATTGTCTCGTTCTTTTATAACATCTTGTCTCCTATCTTCCCTTCTTTCACTGCCTTCCCCCCCCCCCCGTGTGCTGAATAGCCGCCTGAGTGTTTGCCGTGCATGGCGCCCCTTGTCGCAGGGAACGTGGGGGAACGGTTGAGGGGACTGTTTGTTTCCCAAATTTTCCCTTGTGCTGTGTTGGAGCTTTGCAACTAGGGACATCTTTTACGTATTTTGGGGAACATTCCTTGTAGGCTTCAATCCACTTGCTGTGGCTTCGGACTCTTGTAGGCGCTCGGGAGCTAACCCACTCCCAATCAATCGGCTCGGACTAGACCTCTGACTGAAGTCCAGGGTGAGCGGGGAATCCACGGCGGAGCAGCGCTGGGTCATCCCCTTCTATTTCCCCTGGCGACACTGGCACTCCAATGGAGTGTCCCGTTGTTGGGCTCCGTTGTGGGTGGCGACCACGGGGATGAGTCTGATATCCTCTCCTTGGATAGCAAACCTTTCCCCACCCGCCCTCTTCCGTAAGGAAGTGGAGATTTATAGGGGAAACTCGATCTAGATAGGTTTTTTTTACAAAGAGTCGGATAGACCGACAAAACCCCGTTTCCTCATTATACGTCGTAATAACAGTAAAGCAATAAAGAATGTAATTAAACTGGCCAGAGAAATCGAAAATTGTGGCACGTTTCAGGCGGTAGTTCGCGAGAGAAACGGCACAATCCTTTTTGAATACCGTACTGGCGACCAGATCAAAAAATCGCCGATTTAAAAAGAAATAGCCGGGCCTCTAAGTGCAAGTGTCCTCACTCGACCTTAAATCTCTGCAAGGGCGTGGTGAATCACGAGGACGTATCAGAAGGTGAAGAACTGAAAGCCTTCTTTCTGACTGAAGATCCTGACTGACATTTACAGGATCTAGCGGAGAGTGAATGGGGTACTCACCCGTACCTCAACGCTGACACTGACCTTCGATCGTTTATCTTTGCCAGACAAAATATATAGTTTTTACAATCTCCGTGTCCAGCAGAATGTGTGAAATTCTCTGCGTTTTTTAAAGAGGTTCGGTCATACGCAGCCCCGATGTTTGGGTGCAGCAGTCTGCGTACCCTGTGGAAAAGAATTGTGTAACAATCCGAACTATTCTTCATATCCATGATGCGTAAACTGTTCTGGGAATCCTCCATCAAACTCAAACCAGCGCCCCACCTTGAAGGAAAGGGAGGGAGATCCAGAAGATCATGGTCTCAGAGAAAGTTTCCTTTCCAGAGGCACGGCGTCGTTACCAGATGCGTAACCCTGTAAATATGGTTTGAAATTTCGCTAACACTGTGTCAACAGCAGAAGTCCATCAACCTCTGAAACCCGGATACCGAAAGTTACCTCTGTGCGCAACGCTGCCTGTCAGGTGTCCTTCGGAGACATCCGCAGAGATGCAGATACCAGATACATTGTCCTATCTGAAAAGAAAAAGACAACCGGTGTCTTTTCCTTTCCAACCGGAGAAACCGAGGTCGATAGGCCTTATCTCTAGATCCAGGTCGCCTATATAAAAAAACGAGATCTTCCGACACATGCGAATCCCTAGCTGCAATCAAGACGAGTTTTCAGGGGACGAGGAACCCCACATGAACTCGTCCATCACACTTCAAGAGAGGACAAATAAAAAGAAACCCAACTTATAATCCCCCTAGAAGCAAAAGAAACTTAACTAGAAATCATGGCTATCTCGTGGAACCTCAATGGCTTTCGTACACGTGTAGACGAATTAAAGCTAAAAATGTCTTTATATAGACCCGTTGTTATCTCCCTGAGCATTCCATCTCCCTTCGCGGCGTTTGTTGTTACAGGCATGACATTGATGATGGCCTCCGTGCCCATGTGCCCGATCTTGATGTAGTCCATCCCCTCCAGTGGTCAATCCAGCGTGCCGACTGGGCCAAATGCAGTGAAGCACTGTGCATATTGGACCAGCGTATACCTATGACATGAAAAGTATGGCTGCCGACTTCACCCAAGCCGTTCTCGGCAACCACAAATTCCGCCATACTGAGAACGACGGGCCGAGGCCGACTACGACACTCTGCTGTACCCTGATGGAACGAAAACTGCTCCAGTGTGTTCCATGAGCGGAAACCCGAGTTGGCTAGAATGAATAGGTTCTCTACAGTTGAAAACGTAATTGAATGCAAGAAGTGTAGAGCCAGGGCTAGAAATGCGCGAAAGCAAAACGTCTTGGAGACTTGGGACGTCTTGGGTCTTCTCTTTCTTGCCGAACTCCTAAAGTGGGTGAAAGGTTCGTCAAATTGGGGGAAACACCCCTTACTGGTGAATGGAAATCTGATCACCTTCCTTGAAGATATAGAAGAGCATCTGGCTTCTCACTGTCAGAATATCTCCAGTTCCTCGCAGCATTCTGCAGGTTTTCTCAAGTTCACCTCAAAATGAAAGTGCACACCCACTTCTGCAGTAAATGTGTGTTGGTGTGTATGTAAATGGTTCCTATATGTGTATATATATACGCGTGTATGTTTGTATGTATATTTGTGTAATTTTTAAGTTTATTTATCTAAATGTTAGAATTTTATGTATTTTATTTTGTTGAATGTAAATGGCATCTGCATGTCTAAGTAATGACAAAGATAATTTGTTTCTTTTATATTGTTTTTTATATATTGTTTTATTGGTAATTGTATTAGTAATTGTAATTGTACTTTCATGTTTCTACATTGTTCCACCGGGTAACATCTGCCCAATTGTAGAATAAAACTGATCACTTCCACAATCACCCAGATCTGTTCCTTGGAAGCAGGCAACTCCCGTTTGTTGTCGCAGCTTCCTTTCTCGGTCTGACATTGCGACAAACTACTGACAAAGCCTGTCATTGCGAAAAGATGTGCGCAACCTACAAAATCGCTGTGTATCACCATTAAGCCCACGTCTCACTCTTAGTGGTACCGCGTGGGCTTCTTATAGTATGTCTCTCCTGCGGTTGTCTAGGACACTTATTCGAGCTTTGCATTGGCTCAGCGTCTCCGTCAGGACCTTGAAATACTGTTCGTGCCGGAATGCGCATTAGCACCCGTGCCATTAGTCGCACGAGCCGTATCGGGTGTTTCCTGGCTGAAACTGGGGAAGGGTCTCGTAGCCGAAGACTGGAGATTTTGATCGTTTCGTATGGTGCGAAAATGGCGGCTGGATGTTCCATCTCGGCGAACATTTTTTTTTCCAGGCTACCAAACATCATACGGGCTTAGACCATCTTTACCTAAACCGCCCGGTATCCGCTTTCCTACTTTGTTGCAGGAGCTTAACCTGAAACTTCCTGCCGCTGTGAAACCTTCCAGAAATCTGGTCCCTCCTTGGACAGTTCTCCGACCTCTAATAGACTTCATCTTGTCCAACCTCCCGAAATCAACAACTTCGCTTAACATATTTGAAACTCTTTAATGAGTTGAGAGCAACTAATCCAAATCATAATTTGTTGTACACTGACGGCTGTGCCACACATGACTCTGTGGCATGTGCGTTCTACTGGATAACGGTCACGCTCTCATTCAAAATTCGCCCGTACTGTAGCGTATACTCTGCCGAAAGTTCGCTATACTGCAAGCCCTGAAATATAGAGAATAAGGTGCGTCAAGACGAGTGGTAATTTGCAGTGATTCCGGAAGTGCACTCCAGTCACTGGACTCTTTCTCCCTCGGATCGCTCGACTGCAACCGTACCTCTGTATCACCGCCGTTTATCTCGCCACTATGATCTAGTAGTATGTTGGGTACCGGGCCATGAAGGAATCGCAGGCAATAAGCTAGCCGACCAAGTCACGAAAAAAGCGACTCGGAAGTCGTCTATCGACATTCCTTGTGTCCCGTTAGCAGACACTACAGAGTATCCGAAACCCTTTATATTCCGTGCACGGTAAACAAAGTGGCAGAAATCGGAATTGAAGCTCACGAGAATGACGGATTCCATAAAACCTTGGTCCCCTCATCTCGTGGCTCTAGGCCCGAGGAGATTATTCTGGCATGCCTTCACTGCCATTTCTCCCACAGAGATCTTCTCCGCGGTCACCCACTCCGTTCCTGCGATAATTGCGAGAGACGCACCTGACCGTGGAGTACGCTCTCCTGCAGTGCTCTAAGGTATGAGAAGCCCCGCCGAAGACTTTGCTGTCTCTCTGCCAGAAATGCGACTTCTCTCTCCAGGCTCTTCGCCTTTTTACGAGAAAACGGAATGTACAATCTTATCTGAGAGAGGCCATATGATAATCTGAGATAATGCCAATGAGCAGGGCTTTTTACTTTGAAAATTTTAGTGTTGATCTGGCCTTTTGCGTATTTTTTTACCACTAAACGCGTTTTCAAATTCCAGTTTTTTTTTAAACATTGTACTTTGTCGTTTAAATATTTTAGTTTGGCCCTGTCACAGATCATACTATTCTTAAAATAAATTGACATAAGCGCCAAAATCCCTAGAAGTTGAAGGGCTCTTAAACCCTAATATAATAATTAATAATAATAAATAAAAATAATTAATAAATAATAATAATTAATAATTCACTGCTAGCTAAAATTGATAAAACAATCTATCGCTTCCGTATGTCGACATTTCTGTAGAATGTTTTCTCTATTCATTTTATTAATGACATGTCGCTCTTTTCTACTGTATAAAATATATTTTTAATGCAATTCCATTCATTTTTTTCTTTAATTCTTTTACAACTGGCTATTATTCCATATATCTTTCGACTTCACCCTTTGAATTCGTTCATGTTATATTATTTTTACGTTTAAGTCGCCAAAATACAATATTTAAAGTAATGTGTATGTAATTCACATGCTTCTTTCTTAATTGGCGTCCGTCATATTTATTTTTGAACACTTCACTTAGATCTGGCTGAATTTAAATAGAAAAGTCTTATTTTCGTCTGTCCTTCTATTACACAGGTCTACAAATAAATGTTTTGTGCCTTTTTTATCCAGTAGCTGATTTTATGTATTAAAAGTGCAAGGATTACAGAAATGACTTCCATTTTCGCGTTTCATGTCAGTTAAAAAATACATTTAAAAATGTGTAGGTCTTTAACTTGAAATATGAAAACATTGATCAACACAAAATTAAGAACTGAAATAGTTTACCTTATATTATTGTTTTTAAAACTGTCAAGAAAATGAAAATTAAACACATTATCGTAAGGCCATTACTTTACTGTTACTGTTACACTTTACTGTTAAAATCACTGTTTTCACGCGTATGAGCAGTCAATAGAACCGTTGTCGCTTAGACAAAAAGCTTCTTGTTTCACTTGTTCTCTTGTGCACTCTAGTAGGATCATCTCGTTGCAGTAACCAACAGTAGTCAGCCGTCATTGATGTATTTTGTCGCCCTTGGCAGCGCCTTTCAGTGTCTTTAATATTTTGGTGAAACCTCTCACCCTGTTCTTCAATCACTGCTCCCAGTTTCGTGGATAGCAGCCTAAATGGGAGTGAAGGAAATGCCCATTCAGACTCCTGTTACATCCTAAGGCTTCATATTTATTCATCATATTATTTACGTAATACTCATAGTGTGGATCTTTTTAATTTCCCAAGAACTTATGAACTACTTTTTTGAAACCAATCCAAAGTTCCCTTTCCGGAGTACATGCTTCAAAATGTTCTTCTTTAGATAGTTATGTGATCTGCGGCGCTACAAAATACCATCTTTGACATTTCCTTCTGAGAGGTTGGGAAATTTGTTGGTTAGGTACTTAAAACAACGTCCATTCTTATCCAGAGCCTTAGTAAATTGCTTCATTAATCCCAATTTAATGTGTAAGGGAGGTAACAGAATTGTGTCAGGATCTACTAGCTATTTTTTATAATGTTCGTGGAACCTGGAATCAGTGTTTCTTCTAGGCTATTCTCGTACTAATTTGAACACATTCGCGTAATTTTGCATGAAAGTACGAGCGAGAAGGTGTGTTATTTTAGCGCCACCTTTTAACAATTAAACATTTTTAAACCATTTCAAAAAATAATTTTAAAAACACCATTTAAAAAATATAAAAGTGTAATATTTTAAATAACCGTGTTTTTATTATAATTAGTATATGAAAAAGTGGGGGCTATTTTTTCAGCACGATTATTAAAATTTAATGTAGATAATATTGCTCTCAATGATAATTAATACAGTTTTCTAAAATAAATATTTAAAAAGCCGACAGTTACAAATACTCGCGGAGAGAGTCATTCTATTCAAATAGCCCAAGGAGCCAAATTCGTCTAGTTATAACTTTTCATATCCGATGAAAGAGCACGTGGATCCAAGTCTTTCTTCCTTTCCTTTTTATTTCAAAGTGGCACCTTAGCGCTGTCGCTAAGGTCATGATAATATTTATTTCGATCCATTTTCAAAATGAAAATGTAATGACCTGATGTATGATCGAATAGTGCTGATTTAAACCAAATTTGTTGAACGAGAACTGTAGCTAGAACGTAAACAATCGGAAAGGATGCAAGTGAACAAACAAATGTGGCGAGAAACGCAAACCGCGGCAACTGCGTTATGCGAGCAAAAACATTTTAATGATGTAGAAAACGCGCGTACACCACAGCTTACCATCCAGCACTCCCTGCCACACCTTGTGATGCCATTCTGGACATCTGTATTGGGATGTGCTATGGCTGTCTCCAGTGGACGAAGTGCACAAACTGGCAACGCTGCTGAAATACAGCCCTGTAGTCAGCTCCCTAGGGACAAACAAACCCTGGCGATGAGCAGCTATCTTGCGAATTACGTCACGATGAGTAGCCTCATGTCTGCCACACCGTGAGCACATGATCGCCCTTGAATGCTGCCTGAAGTCCACACCAAGAGCGTTTCCACAATGTATTCCTTCCTGGTCTTCCATATCCCACCAAAGGATTTTGGTAACAAAAAACAAGGTTAATATTTTGAGAAATATGTTTATTTTATTTCATTTCTGGAAAATTTTTGTTTTCTTGTAAGACAATCAAAAAAACGTTTCCTACATCTCTGTCTACAAAGTTGGAATCAAAAGTTAATGAAAATAGTTTTCATTATTCTCAGAAATGTAAATTTATTTTGAAAAATCATAATAATTTACATACATTACACAATACATATTTAATTGTGTAATCAAAGATTAAACGAGGGTCTGTCACTGCTTTTGGGATGCACATACGCATATTTGAAATCAGGTTGTTCTGCAAACAACTCTTCTGTTGAGGGAATTATTACTTGAAATCACTCCACAATTTTCAATACTCATGTTCTCTAAACCAATTACTATTTGTGAAACGTAATTGTTTAAAAGTTCACCATTCAACTTGTTCGCTAGTATAATATGTGCAATATCTTTAAATGACAGCGATTTGTTGTTAATACCTGTATGAAGGAAAACATAAGCAAGCGACAAAGCAGCCCGGTTCGAACAAAGTGGTTGAAACTTGACGAGGCAAGTGCGGAACCGATCAGATCCGAACCAAGTTCCGCGCAGGTTCTCCAAATGAAGAAAGAGGAAATGCATGTAGAAGAGGGTCCGAGTGCCAGGAGTACTCAAGGAAGTAGCATGGAAAATTTTGGGAGAAACAAAGGGAAGATATCATATCATATAGGTTTCATCGATAAGGAAAAGTGGTGATGGAATGAAGAAGTGCAAGCAGCATGGAAAGAGAAAAAAAGAGCAATCGCGTAATCAGTAAGATTTGAATGACTGCAAGGAAGCGAAGAAGTTTCGCAAACGCACGCCCCACCTCTTAGGGCGTGCGTCCGTGCCCTTGGAGCCGCCCCGAGGCGGGGCGCGGGGAGGGGAACGTTGCATTTTGCCAAATTTCACTTTGCGACGCGCCTGCTCATCCGAATTGGACGATTGATATAGCGTTAGATTCAGGAAGTACTTCGCCATCGCGCTATAATACCTATTTTTTAATTTCTTTCCGGAATTATTTAAAAGAATTCAAAACTAATTTTTCTTTTTTTTCTCAAATGAGCTTCGTAGCGTAAATTCTATATTAAATACCGTTTACTGATTGAAAATCGGACCATTTGTTTAGACATTACCTGTAATGTAAAGTCCCCTATGACAGGGCTGCGATTATTGAATTTTCCTATAAGTATTTTTCGGTACATTTAAACTTCATTGAAGACAGCAAACTGAACACCTGTGTCACACCAACAGTGTCAAATGCGACATCAGCTATACTCCATCCTTTATAATCTAGAGCGGATTTCATTGGCCCCTACGAATGAGAATTTGCGCTGCATATAGTTCAGGGACATAGAGGAACATTGCACTATCGGTGAAGTTAATCAGTGCACTATCAGTGGAGCTAGGGCGTTGGCAATGAAGGAAAGTGTTAACACCCACCCTACTCTTCGCAATATTAAGTAAAATTGAATTATATAAGCAAATATCTGATGTATTTTAAATTATAATATTGGAAGAATAAGGGAAAGATAGTCACAAAGTAACAATGACGGTTGAAATGTATGAAAAAGTTGGAAGACGGATGTTTCAACAATTACAGTTTGTTGTGCTTTTTTAGCTTTACAAACAAGAGCTACAATCCAAATCTTCCAGTAAACGATGCCAGGTATAGTACTTGCAGAAAAGAAAGTACCAAGTCCTTGGCCGATCACCGTGTTACCAATGGATGTACCAGTTCGTAGCCTAATTCACAATAACCCCAAAGAATAACCGGAGTACCATTGTCGTCGCCGTAAAGATAACTATCACAATCTCTGAAGCGCACTTGATTTCAGTCGAAAACTATTCTGCCCTTCCAGGCGCCAGGCCTCCCGTTATACATCCGTCGCCAAGGCTGGCCCAGACTCGGCGGCGAGCTGGGGCTCGGCTCTGGTGGAGCGGGTACTGCCTCGTTGCTCCAAAGACTTCAATACAGAGCTTGCGTTGAACCTGGGGCGCAATTGCACCTGGTGGCGAACCACGGTTCCAGTTTCTGTCTTAACTTCCTACGGCCTAGGCTCTAGAGGCGGTCAGGCTGTCTTTCTCTCTCGTATCCAGCACGAGCTGCGAGTTATTCTCACTGGCCCAAGAAGGTACAAGGATCGTGAAGGGCGAGCCGCCCAGCCAAACCCGAGAGAGTACAACGGTGACAGATTAACTTTCTCTATTCCCGTATCTCGCAGGGACAGAGTATTCTCGTAAGCAGTCCAAGCCAGCCGAGGATCGGGAGACACTCGTAGTTAAAAGTGTGGAGCAAGGATCGTGATCCAAAGGAAATCATCTTTTGGAGACGACCAGGGAATGAGTGCATAGGTTTTCTGGCTCCGCTTTGGTATCTGTTCAAATAATTTTTTACTTCGTTTTATTTACTGATAAACTGAAAAACTGAGAATTTTTATTATGAACTAATAAAGCCACAATTAAAATATTTTCCTAACTCACGTCTGTTTGCTTAATTTATTTTAAACAGTTCTCAATTTTGAGAGTATTTGTATTAAAGAATATGTGCGTGCGCTTAAATTAATCATGTTCAATTATCAGTTTTGGGTTAAAACTTACGCCTTTGTTTCCTCTCCTAAAAAATCGTCAAAATATTTATTAGTGTTCAATTTCAATGTTTGATAAATTTTAGTTATCATAAGAGGTCCTCATTTGTCGTGTTAACGATAAGCACGACAAAATATAAAAAGAAGTATGCTATTTTTAAAATGCGAATTACTAAAAGTATTTAAACAATTTTGCGAAACTTAATTACTGTATCTGAAATTGTGCTATTATTTCCACAAGTGTTAGGGATAGGGTCAAATTAAAGTGAAATTATCTTATTTTGTGATAAAAAGAAAATCACGGCAAGAAGGGAGTTGGGATGCGTACGAAAACACGTTTGTTCTTTCTTTGTCATTAATAATGATAACATCTGTTCTGGGAAATTCGATAAATTTTCAACGCGAAATCATCTCGCCAAGCTTTGCGCCCGGACATAATGTCGAAGGTCAACGAATGTACGAACGAATGAGTGTTGATGTCTGCGAAGACCGTTCGCATGGCCTCCGTCTGACGGCTCTGGCTACGAGAATATCGAGTCGTTTCGTTCGCAAGGATGCGTTCTCGTTGCACGAGATTCTCGCGGGCACATACCACTTTTGTCCACCCAATCTCGCTTAGAGAACGAGAGAGAATATGCGGCCAATGACCGTCTTTCCTAGCCCCCCCTTTTGATATGTGATAATGCCCGGAATCCATGTATTTTTTTAAAATGTACAGTACACTATTTCTCCTATCTTGTATCTGGGCGGTGTACACTTCTGACGTATACTCCCTGTTAGGTGCCAGCAGCTACAGCAACGTCCTCGGCTGCCTCCCGTGCAGAATTTCCGCTGGGCTGCGCCCCTCCCTGTTGGGTAAGGTGCGGTACGTGGCGAGGACTTGGAGCAAGGTCTTCGAACGGAGGGTGCCTGCGCTCCTCGCCTTGCTCATAGCTGCCTTAAAGGTACGAACACACCCTTCCGCTTCGCCATTAGGAGCAATCTAATGGCGAAGTGGGGGTGGAATGGTGCTGCACACGTGATTGATGCCGTTTACTTTGAAGAACTGAAAAACGTCAGAGGATGTAAATTGTTGACCGTTGTCCGAAACTATTCTGTGGTAGCCCCTGTCACAAACCCTCGCTTGAGGGTGCCCCGCTGGTGGGAGATGCTTTGGTTGGGATAAACCCCGCTAGCCGACGGTAGGTGCGCGCCGGATCTCGCCATTCAACGGGGCAAGATCACCGCCACCTTTCGAGCAAAAAAAAAAGCACTACCCGTATGGGACTAATGACTTCTGCAGTTGACGCACCCTCAATCACTAGTAATCAACCAACCACTCGCGTGCGTTGCTCGCTGTTGTACAACAATACACCCGTCTTCACTGATAGCCTGTCTTTTTTACTCAACCATTTAGATTGCTCCTCAATAACCTAGGTGGCCATCCTTTCCTTACATAGTCCCTCACGACGCTGGTTTCCGAGTCTTTGTCCATAGCTGCTGCTATCACAGCTGACGTCAGGGGGAATTCTTGTAAGCTGTTAATCCTCTCCAGGTGTAGGCGCTCTTCTTCCGACTCGTCAACCTCGACGTCTGGACCCGCAGGGCATCTAGACAATGCGTCAGCGTTGACATGCTGAATCGAGACCCTATAATGGATCTGGTAATTGCAGTTTGACAAAAAGAGTGCCCATCTCTGCAGTTTGTTTACTGTCCCTTCTGGCAGCTTCCTTCTGGTGTGTAACGGCGTGTGATGTTATAATGTCAAACTTATCTCCGTACCGATATTCGTTAAATTTTTTTACTCCAAACACACTACAGCTTAATCTTCTTTCTCCACCTGGCTGTAGTTTCTTTGGTTTTGTGTCTATGTTTATATGTATTCTACGTTTGCGACGCAAATGCTACGGATATTTGGATGCCATTGGTATAGTTTTGCGACAGGACCCCTGCTACCCCGTAGTCACAAGCGTCGATGCCCACTGTCGACCGCCTACCGGGTACAAAGTGATTTCCCTGCGTTGCATTATTTCCGTCTTCAGCTTCTGTAAGTCCTTATCACAATCTTGTATCCATATAAACTTTTTCCTTTCCTTTTCAACGCATTATAGTCGAGGTGCCCTTTATAAATTTATTGTAATAATTTACTTTGCCTAACAGCTTATAATTGCTTCGCGTTGTCGGGTGGTGAGAGTTTTCCGATTGCCTCAACATGCTGTTGCGTGGGTGCTATGCCCGAGCTATCGAGCCATCTCCCAAAAAAACTGTTCTCTAAACGAATTACACTTCACAATTTACTTTTCATTTTCTCTTAGCAAGGCCAACAGTTTGTTTAAATGGTTACATGTTCTTTATTCTTTCCTGTCAGTATAATGCCATCTAAATAGTTGATGCAGCCATCTACTTGTGCCGTTAGCTGTTTTAATAAACTTTGAAAAATGGCTGCCGCGAATGCTACCCCGAATGTCAACCTATTAAACTCGTATAAGCCTAACGGCGTGTTCACTACCAGCACCTTGATGAATTGTAAATGCCTACACATTTGCATGCACATTGATGATGGTAAATTGTTCACAAGCCAACTTCTGAAATAAATCTTCAGGTTTTAGTATGGGATATTGCTCGTTCACTGTACTCTTGAAGTACCCACCGAGGCGTATCTCCCCTTTAGTTTTCTTTACGACTGCAACTACGACTACTACGCAATTCACTTTGTACGCTATTCCTAATCGCCCATGGAACTGGCTCAGCTTTCTAAAACGGGTTTGTTTTTCTTTAAGTTCCAAGTGCGCCTCGAAACTCTTGCTTCAATTTATCCAATGATCTTTCACTTTCGGATACCGCAATGATTTGATCTATCACGCCGAATCCCAGTGAAACTATCTAGACCCAACACATTAGTGACGTATGTATCAGCCAACTCCGCCTTTCCGCCTTTCTTGCCGTTCAATTCCGCCTTTCTGTCTCTGTAGCTTGCCTCTATTTTGAACTTCCCTGTCACTTTAATGTGGACTCTTTCCAAAACCAACAATAGTCTTTTCTACTTACCCCACCACTGGGACCCTTAACCTTTTTGTAAAGGTCTAAATGTATAAAAGGTATTGTGGCATTAGTATCAATGAGATATTGTACTTCTTGTTTACCAAACTGTGAGATCGCTAGTAGCTTGTTTTCCATTGTCATTTAATACATGGTTCACTGTATCAATTTCCATTTCTTCATCCTTATTTCTGTTTTCTATCTCACTTTTGCGCCTAGACCTACATATTTCCTTAATGTGTCCTATTTTTTCACAGCAAAAACACTCCACATCTTTGAGCTTACATTTTTCTCTGCAGTGGAATCTAACAATTCCTACACGATTTGCACGCCTTTCTTTCGTTGTCACTTTCACATTGAGTGCGTGCCCGTGCCTGTGCCTGAGCCGTGGCCGCGCCCTCGCGCCGCCTGCCAGTAGACTGCGATATTTACATCGCTGCCTGTGACGTTTCGTCAGCGGTTACGGTGCCATCCAATCGGGACCTGATACGTCACTACAGTGACGTCACTAGTGGCGTTGAATCTTCCGATTGGATGACACCGTAACAGCTGATTTACTTCACAGGCGGCATTGTAAAAATCGCAGTATTGCCTTATCCACGCGCGGCCCTGCGGCACTGGTTGTACTGCTTTCCTCGGTGTCGGAGCTGTGGTCCCAATACTCTAGTCTCGCATCGCCTCACAAGTTGCCGGTGTGCGTTGAAGATCAAGTGACGAATTGGTGTCCCTCCAAGCCCCAGCCAAATTTTCTCTTCCGGGGTATTTAAGATTATTACATCTAATTGATGATTCAGGGAACGATCTACCACATTGCTCCGTTAAACATTTGAACTCACACTTGTGTCAGACTGTTCAACTCAGCTACCCATCATTGTACGTTGATTTTTCTTCTTTCGTTTTTTGGAAAAAAAAAGAATATCTTGCCTTGCTCACGCTTTTAATCGTGTTGCAGAAACTGTGAGATTTCAATTCCTAGATATTGATTAGTTCATATCAACTGTTAAAGTATTCGTGAAGGCTCCATATCATGTGGATACTTTTAAGACAAATTACCCTGACCTACCTCTACCTACCTAACCAGTCATCACAAGGTGGGGTCCTTGGCTGAAGGCGGCTGAGTATTATTCCAACTATTTTGATTAAATAAGAGATGTTTTAACTTACCTGTTGATTGTTGATGTGGAGTGGGTATTCAGGCGGTTTAAAGCGATTTTGTGGCAAAATAGACATTCGTTTGAGTTTTGAGAACTTGAAAAAAGTTGTTTTTTGCAATTGCAACAATTTTGTAAGTGATCAATAGCCTATGTTAAAGGTATGTCCAATTTTTTTTAAATTTACTAAAGTTTCTCTTTTAACCAAATATTGTTGGTTCACAAGTGAAACGCATTAAGTCAAGATTTTCATGTTTTAATTTATTTGATTATTGCGTTCTAGATTTTATTACACTTGAAAGTCATATTTTTGTTAACCTATGTTTTATTTTGTGAAATGTACATTAACTGCATCTCCCATTATTATCCCAAGAAATTAGTGTTCTTCAAAATTAAGCCGTAGATGGTAGTTGGTCGTTTGTTGCTGTAAATACATTTTCCAAATTACACTTGTTTATTTTTACTTACACATTACAGTACACTATGTCGCATATTTTCCATTTTTAATTGCATATATTGCCAAATATATACATATATGTGTATGTCTCTCTCTGTGTATATACGAGGGGCTTTCGATAAGTAACTTGTTTCGATATGAAAAACAATGATCTGAGTTTTGTAACTTAC
This sequence comes from Teleogryllus oceanicus, assembly GCA_964035755.1. Lineage (NCBI taxonomy): Eukaryota > Metazoa > Arthropoda > Insecta > Orthoptera > Gryllidae > Teleogryllus > Teleogryllus oceanicus. The sequence continues at coordinate 354,072,346 of CAXIVR010000001.1, read as the reverse complement.
CTTATTCGACATAATGCCCTCGAAGTTCAGCACACTTGACCCAACGTTTCTCCAGCTTCAGGATCCCTTCTCTGAAGTTATTTTCTTCAAAACCCTCGAACTAGTCGTTGACTGTCTGGATGGCTTCTTCATTGCTGACAAATGTGTCCAGCCAGGAAAGTTCTTAATTTTGGGAACAAATGAAAGTCCGAGGGGGCCAAATCAGGTGAATAGGGCGGATGTGGAAGCAGTTGGAAGCGAAGTTCAGTCAATTTTTGCTGGGCGATATGGCTTGAATGTGCTGGGGCGTTATCGTGATGGAACAATCCTTTTCTTTTCTTGACATTCCAGGACGTTTATCCGCGATAGCTGCCTTGAGTTTGTCTAGAAGTGATGCATAGTATTTTCCAGCGATGGTTTTTTGCGTTTTCTAGATAGTCTATAAGAAGAATACCTTTAGCATCCCAAAAGATTGACGCCATCACCTTCCCTGCTGATGGATTGCATTTTGCCTTCTTCGGAGCCGGTTCTCCTCTTGCAATGCATTGTTTTGACTGCTGCCTTTTTTTCTGGAGTGTAATAGTGAATCCAAGTTTCGTCCATGGTAACAAACCGACGCAAAAAATCCGCTGGATTTTGCTTGAATAGCTGCAAACACTCGAAACGAAATCGCATGAAAACATCTGTCATCTCTGCAGCCAGCAATCACGGCACCCATCTTGCGCAAAGCTTATTCATACTCAATTCATGATGCAAAATAAAATCCACTCATTTGAGATACCTGTGGCCTCTGCTAACTCGTGCACTTTTACTCGTCTGTCTGCTAAAACACTATCATGGATTTTGTCGATGTTTTCTGGCGTCACAGCTGTTTTTCGAGCCCCAGGTCTTGAGGCATCTTCGAGGCTTGTAAATTCGTTGACCCAAAATCTCACCGTCTCATACGAAGGGCATGAATCACCCAATGTATGCGCTATTCTTTCATGGATTTCTTTCGCGTTTTTACCTTCCTTAAAAAAGAATTGGATAACACCACGAATTCCAGTTCTATCCATCTTTCACACTGACTCGCAAACGCTTTTGTTCAAGTCACTGTCCAACAATGAGCTAGAGTGATAATGACTTGCAACAATGATATTTTACCGTATATTGCTGTAGCTTTAAATTAAAATTCACAGAAGTTGCTTTCGTCATCTCTTGGTATGCCAACCAAGTTACTTATCGAACGACCTCCGTATGTGTGTGTGTATATATATATATATATATATATATATATATATATATATATATATATATATCTTTTTATTGCATATAATCACAGCCCTAGTAATAACTGTCTATATGCAGATCTACATATATATTTACAATTCCAAATCTTCTAGAAGTAGGAATAGATACTCAATTGTTTCAAATATTGTTGCTTTCTTAAATTGCTTAAAGCAAATTCTTATGTTCGAATATTGTTAATTATTTAAATTGTTTTCTAAAATATGGTCAGGACTTCTTCAGACGTGTAAAAAATGTTTTCCCTTGAAAAAGCATTCTCTTCACCTTTGATCTGTTTATAGTTATATTATTTTCAAATTACTCTTTCCTCGATTTCTTTCGTGATGTGCAGCAATACTCGTCTCTTGCACAATTAAAACAGAATTGTGTTGCATCTGGTGTGATCAATGCTAAGGATCTGCTTTTTGTCCTAATTGATTTTTCGCAAAACAGAACATGTTGCCCAGACGATGGAAATGGTGGCACTGGCTCTATCTTGATGATGAAAATCAGCCTCAAGTCAAGAAAGTTTTTTAAAATAAAATATTCTAGACAACTTTAATCTTTACACAATTTCCTTCGAAATTTTGGCATGAAAGGCAAATATTTGCATAATTTTCTCTTCTTTCAATGAATTTCCCCCCAAAATTGACAATATTATAGACTCATAGATTAGCGTAACTTGTTCATCAGTATTACGAACTGAACGGTAAAAGACAATTAGACATTCGTGTCTGAAGCTGACCGTATCTAAAGAAAAACACTAATTTGTCAAGAGTTGTACTTTGCCGCAGCTTGGAACATAATTTGCAATAACCCACTAACAGAATAGTCTATGGCCCAAACCTATCAAACCCCGTCAATGTTTTAAGTCCATTTCAAATTTTAGGACCCTTAGGCACCTAAAATGGGTAACAAAATTACGAAATTAGCCACAAATAATCATGAAAATTGACATTTTAGGCCCTTAAAATCGGTTAGAAAATGACTTAGCTATGCCAAAAAAATAGACATGAAAAAGTAATGTTTTCTTCATCTAAAACTGATCACAAAAGGATTAAAATAGGCAATTTTTATAATGCAAGAAATCCACATATTTTTACGTTTATGAAAGTGACTACAAGGGACTACATATTCTATTCACTTCCATAATGAGCAGTATAGGTTATAATCTGTATTTTCTCCGCATTTTCCACAATAAGCCTGTGTCTTATCTGTTAAAATCATTTTGAAGGCTGAAAATGAACTATTCACTGACACATTTATAGAAGCAAACAACAACAAAAGCTTGTACAAAACTACCCATTAACCATTGGACCGTAGTTTGTACTTTCAGCCTTTCCGAGAGTAGGTTTTTGCCTGACCTGTGTCATTCCTCGCCTAGATAAGCGTCGACCTGTCAACAGCGCAGCTGCTCCAAAATGGATGCACGGTGGCCTAACCATAGCCCGCTAGTACGCCTACGCCTATACTTGAGTTTTTCTAACGGGGCGGCTGAAAGTATCTCGAAGGTGGAATTCGGCACGACTTTAGCGTCTTTCTTGGTTCTGCCGCAAGATGTCGCATGATCGCGACCGCGTCAAACAGTGCTGCAGATCAAGCTACTCTAACGACAAGACTAAGAATTACTCAAAAAGTCCTGCTGAATTCTATGTTGAAGATACTACCCTCAGCCGCCACGTTAGAAAAACCCAAATATAACAACCGCGGCACTTCGCCGATTCTTACGAGAGCTAGCGAACGGACTACGCTTCACATTGTGACCGCTGGAGCGCTGGTCGCTGACCGTTCGCGCGACCTTCGGACCTCTTCAATACATGGGGAAATACCCGCACTTCGGGTAATTTTGGTCACGTACAGTGATATGTGGCTTTGCAAACTCAGATTGGTGGTAATAAATAAGAATACTAAAATTGTATATCTCTGTGCAATTTGCTTAAAAAAAATTGTGAAATGAATACTTTAAATTCACCCTCAAATAGCATGCTATGGTAATCGCCTGGTTAGTGAGGCAGCAGAAATTCTTTTTGACGTATAAAAAAAAATATTTTTTTCTTAACTAGCAGAACCCGGCAGACGTCCTGCCCTCTCTATTTTTGTCTCCCTCTTTCTTTCAACTCCTTTTCTCTTATCCCTTTCCCTCTTTCCCCTCTCATTTTCCCTTCTTTTTTTCCTTTTCTCCCTCTTCCTTTTTTTCCCCTCTCCCTTCCTTCCTCTCTTTCTCTCTTTTGTTTCATTGTCTTTCATTTTCTCATGTTCCCCCTCATTCCTCTCACTTCCCCCTAACATTTCTCTCTCTTTCCTTCTTTCTCATTCATTTTTACCGTCTTTACCTTTCCCTTTTTGTCTTTTTTTCCTTCCACCTCCTCTCTCTCTCTCTCTCTCCCCTCTCTTTCCCCTCTCTCCCTCTCTTTCCCCTCTCTCCCTCTCTTTCCACCTCTCTCCCTCTCTTTCCCCTCGCTCTCTCTCTTTCCACCCTTTCCTGTCTCTTATAATAAATTGTTAATATATTGAAGATCTCTCATAGCCTTGTCTTATTAACGTACTTTTCATATTATGAGATTTTAAAAAAATTTCTGTTCGTTTTTTAAAAATTTTCTTTTGTTTAAACCTTGTCCTGACAATAACGACAACACACCAAAGAAAGAATTATCCAATTTGATGCAGTCATTCGAAAGTTATGGGCTTACATACATTTCGGTGATTTTTTATTTATATAGATTATTTCTGATATTTACCTTATTTTCAGGTGTTTATAGAGAACAATAATGCACATAACATGTCTTTAAACGTTTATAGACAATGGATGAAAATGAAAAAAATGGCAAAGTATTTCTTTATCAATTTTTATACCATCTATTTTTAAATTTTCAAACTATTGATTCTTTAAACTATATTACACGTCCCAAAAGAACAAATTGAAAATAGAAGTTTGGAACACAAAAGAATGTTTGTTGTTGAAGAAAAAATTTACTAAATAACTAGAGGAAGCTAGTTCTAAAACGGACGACAGCCACTGATATAAATAAATACTGCAGGAGCGTGCTGTGATTACTTTGTATACCCCAGCTGCTAGCGATCAACCAGCTTCCCCCTCCCCTTCCATGTACAAAATAGTCGCGCATCAGGAGATTCTTTACCACAACTGTGAAACAGAAAATGTTTTGAAAACAAAGAATTCCAACCTGCAATTTATCACTCCCACACAAGATGTAGATTTAGATTTATTATTAAAGTTCGCTTAGAGCTAATGCTCGGTGGCAAACATTATTACAACTAGATAAACGACAATTACAAAACTATTACGAATATTTTCAAATATAATTACAATTACAATTACAATTAGAGATTGATATCCTAGTTATAATTAATTTTGACTTATCTGTAAGTTCACTTATAGCTTTTCTAACACTTCACTTCACTGTATAAGGGACATGACCATATTATTAATAATAATAACGATTATAATGTAACTAATAATAATAATAATAATAATAATAATAATAAATTGATAAAAGTCCCAGTATTTTAATGATGACCTACATAGAATTAAGTATATTTTTAAATTTCACTACATTAGAAGGAAGATTCTCTAGTGCTGTTGCAGGTAGTTTGTTCCAATCTACTATAGTACGATTCACAAAGGAGAACTTGCCTACATCAGTTCTTTGCTTTCTACATATGCCAAGGATCGGGCATTCGAACTACTGTTTTTTAGAATGCGCATTACAAAGTGCAGCGCCCTCCATGAAGAACCTAATGAATCAATGAAGAATTGATGTAGCATTGGCTTTCGAGTAAATGCGAGATGCTGTTTTTGCTCTCATTTGCTCTCTGGTGGGGAGTACTGCGATCACGAAGCAGGCCAGGACGCGCTTTGAAGCAAGCGAGGGGGAGTAACGTCGTCTATCCCTAGCTAGTTCTCCCCGATCGCCGCCCGCCGCTGACCCAACGACGGAGATAGCGCGCAGCTTCCAGTCCCAGCGGAGGTATTACAGCTGGGGTTGCGCAGTGGGCCGGCGCGAAGATCGCAGTAGAATATACAGTGGGTGCAATATTTTTGATCAAGTGACATGGTTCATCGTAATTTTAATTCTCAATATTCATTAAATTCTCTTTCTTGCTTACCTCAGCAGTGCTGGGGTTGCTCGGATGGAATGCACGCCACTGAAATACTCACTGCTATAAATAACACCTGGAAAAAGCCACTCATCAAAAAGCACTCCAAATCACTATTGCCCTGGCAAAAACGTTCTCACCTCGAGATAGAACCAGAAAGATACTTACAACTAGCGAATTTCATATTGGCGCTCTCGTGGAAGTGCAAGAAAAAACGATCAGATTTTCATTAAGAGTAACTGAAGTACAATGTAGATATTATTTCTAATCCTTTGCGCAGGCCGCTTCGAAAATCCATAACAGTGATTTGTCAGACATTCGAAATGAAAATTAACAATGAGGCATCATCTCGTGATTCCCAATGAAGTTTGTGAGAAAATATATCACCTTTTGAATGCAGTGTTACAATGCTAGAAACATCTCAAGTTCTCTGACGATCATTCCCAGTACTTGAGCCAATGTGTTCTCATTGAAAGTAAACTGAAATTGTTTGTCCTTTTTGTGAGTCAGTTGTCTCGCTGGGCAATATAATGTAATTGGATCTCACAAAATGTACCTGAAATGGATTTTAGCAAACTACAGACAACACAGAATTCTGCAAAATATCTAGTATATTTTCTGTCCACATTCAGAAATCTTACTTGTTCTTTTAAAAATGACAATGCCTAAGTTTTTCTGGAAAAATGCCTTTTATCGAGCTAAATATGTTCATTGCGAAGGCAGTCTAATCAGCATTACGAGTAATGCCCAATTAATTACCAAAATTTGTGACATTTATTTACAATACATTGTAAATTATTCATATTACATCTTTAGTTGATAATAACTTCTTTATTTATTTAATTAAAGCACTCCTTTAATAATCAAAAATATAATTTATTTTTCATCAACCGTAACACAGCATTGTATTTGTGCCTATGGTTCTTTTTCTCTCGCCCTTACGAAGGTACTTCGGAACTAGAGAAAGCTATGTGTGGAAAACGGGGCATTTTCGGCAGAAAAACTCTCATTGCTGGGCCCTGCTTACGTATAAGTGAATAAACCCTGTTGCTAAATATACAAAAAATTCTCTAACACTTTGGGCGTTTGAATGCTTTGGATGTTTGAAACTGATATTTTGATTTTTGGGGGGAGGGAGATACTTCACATCAAGCTAGTATTGACGTTTTTAAGGACAATTAATGAATCTGTAAAGCCCGGGTGTTCCTCATCCTGTGTTGCAAGGGGCGACGAAATAATTTTAACTCTCCTTCGTATTGGCTACCGTCACTTCTCACATGGTGTCCTGTTTAGCAATGTACCTCCTGTCTGCGACACTTGCTGAATAGCCCTTTCAGTGGAACATGTCTCCTTCATTGCGCGGAATTGGCTGGCATACGACGAAGACTTTGACTGGGCAATTCGAAGGGAGGTGCTTGCAAAAGACGATTCCACTCTCTCAAGGCTGTTCCCTTACTGAGGGCAAATGGAATTTATACCACCTGAGAGGCATTTTATAATTATATGCTTGTGGTCCTTATACAACCAGTATTATGTTTATTGTAAATATTTATCTTATTTTATCGCCTTGTTTTGTTTTATCCGTATCCGATACAGGCTTCATGCTTCTTTTTAAATGGTGTACATCAGCGGGTAAAATAAAGGTTTCTCTTTACTTTGGTGAAATAATTGTTTAATTATCTCAGTCCGTTCTTGAGATGTCTCGTCCCAGTAAATTCAGATCTGCCCCGCGATCTGTTAAATTCAGTTCGTGTCTTGATAAACTTTTCTAGTATTGAAGTTTGGAGCTGTTATTTCGAATTCATATTCCGCGCGCAAGGAGTTTGCAATATACTAATCTATGTATGCTCTGACAAGTCATGGAATATGCAATAGTTTTGTTTTGTTTATCATTTTAGGCGCTGGTGAGTGAATTGAGTGGATAGCTTCTGTTTGTTTTCTTATGCGTAGATGTCTCTTGTGATTACTGTAATGAAATTGAAACGGCAAAGTTCAAACTGGTGTACAGATCTAAGAAGTTTGCATTTCGTGGCAACACAAAAAAAAGTGATACGGATTTCAGTTCCGGTACCGTTGATGTTAACATATTTAATGTAAATATTTTATTCACAGAATTAGACAAGTGTTTTCTTTGTATGTGTGGATAAACTGTAAATATAAGTGTAAATAAATCGGTAGGTTAGGGGCGGTAATGTGCTAGTGTTCAACTTTAACACATGATTAACTTTAAACTTCATTTCCCGTAAGTTTGATTTTTGAAATGGTTTGCCTGATAAATCAAGAAATAATTGAGTTACGTAAATGAAATTTTGCACACAGATGCTCTTTATTATATGAAAAACATTTACTAGAAGCTTTTCCCTGCGATCGTTAGAATTTTTAAAGAATATATATAAGATTTTTTGTAAAGAAATGGTAAATGGAATTAATTAACGAAAAAATATTTTATTTTTACAGCAGTTAAAAATTGTAGTGCCGGTGAAGAATCTGTTTCTAAATTACTTTTCTTAACAACAAATCCTGAAAGAAAAATGCATGCTTCTTTCCTTAGACTTAGTGTACAATTATTGTTGTAACGATCACAATCGCCATGTCCACTCCGCAGTGATGCCAACCTGTGCGATAATAATAAAATGACCCCCATATTTTTGAAAATCTAAGTGCAATGAACAGCACCTCTGTTCGGGAGGTCCTATGTTTGTGTCCCGACGGTGGCAGGAATTTTGTCACTAGCTTTTCAGCTCGGTCGAATTCAGTCGCTGTCTGGAGGAGAATTCTAGCGGCCGGCTGCTCTGATCGGTAGTTTTCTGTGGTTTCTTCGATCAACCCCAGGCGAATGCCGGAACTGTACCCTAACAAACGGGCCACGGACCGCGCGTGATATGTCCTTTCTCTTCCTTGGTCTATCCACACCTCTTATACATACACTTACACCAACATGCACTACACTACCACACATTCCGGGAGACCGGTTGGGGGACTTAGAACTTGTCCCGGTTGGAACGGTGCCCGCTGGTGGAAGATACCTGGTTTGGGAAACCCTCGTTAGCCGACGGTAGGTCGGCGCGGGATCCGGCCATCCAGCGGGAAAGACCACTGCCACCGCCGACAAAACACGCACTACACTTACGGGACTACTGACAATAGTAGTTGACGCGCCCGGAATCAATTTTAAGTACAGTAATAACTGGAATTCATTAGCTTTTGTCTGATTGTCCTTGTTACTTAATCACAAAAGCTGGAATTACGAATCACGAAAGCTGGCTCTTATTTTTCCTTCTACAAACTTTTTTTATAGCACTCCGTCCTGTTATTTCCCTTCCCTTAGAGAAAAGAATACTATAAATACGCCTGTGCAAATTTCTTTCTTTGCCTCTATTTGCCAATTGTTTTTAGTTTTGAAAATGTTGGGCCTTCTTGTTAAAAACCCTCGAAAATCAAAATATCAGTTTCCTTCCTAGAAAGCAAAGTGTATTTAAAATATGGCGCAGGTCTCATTTTCGTTGAGCTCTCAGGAATTTTAAAATTTGCAAATATTATAAGCAATGTGAGAAGCCATTTCTTGTGATATACCAGACATCAGTCGTTAAGAATGTTTGAGAGTCGAGGTAATTTTCGTTGTGTATTGCCATATACATTTATAGTTCTGCTCAGGTGAAGTAGAGCAAAGTTTGATATTGGTAGTTACAGATTTTGTGGTATTTTTCCATTCATCAAGGACATTGACTTCGTTGTGGTAGAAAATGGTTTCACTTATTGGGGGTTGACCAATGATAGTGGTCCAGTGTAATGATTCTGGCTTTCCAGGAAATCTTGATAAAGTCAGTTGTCAAATTGGTTTTTTGCTAATCGTTCAAAATGCGAAAGATCTTTTTTGGGAGTTTGAAAGGGGGTTTGTCTTAAGTTTGAAAGTGTATATTTTGAGCAAAGAAGTTACAACTTCAAATAGGTTCTAATTTTTTTTCCTTCTTCATATCTTCCTCTCCTCTCTTCCTATCTTGATTGTATATTTCAAGATTAACTTCTTTCTAATATATGCATATAGAAAAAAATGAACTGCTCACTTTTTCCCTCTTGCTGTTTTAATTCCTTAGTTTGAGTTACTGTGGTGTTTAACATACAAAGCTACTCCTTGACCCTTATAAATACTTTTCTGGGTTTGAAGTGCTTCAGGTTTCTGTTTTTGTTTTCAGTTTTGTGAGAATTCCATCTTGGAAAGGCTATACAACAATTTGTTATGACAATGTAGTTTTGGGGTAAAAACAATGCTTTTCAATTAATTTTTGGCGGAAATCTTATCAGGTGAATCTCTTCTATGTTCGTTTTATAATATCTATTTTGCCTTGTTAATCTGTTGCATATAACCGAGATCCTAATTTGTAGCAAATGCTTCATGAAGACAAGAGGTAACATTTTTGCATACATCTCATTTAAATAACGCCAAAATATACGGCATATTTTTCATTCTCATGCATGCAGAAGTGTAAAACAATTTGACATTCACCAGAAGTGAATTGGAGACTGATTCCTGTCCATAGCACTTGTTTTACTGTTCATTGTTCAGCAAGCCTGCTGGCTATCATTGGGATTGAGATTTATATTGTGTCCTCGGAGAGTATGTTGCCTTTGAGTCTTCTTGATGGAATTATCTGTTCAATTGACAGGTTGAAGAACTGGATTGCTGATCTGAAAGCTGATAGTTACCGCTATGAGCTTGAAGCATTACTGTGTCCACTGTTTTGCCATCTCTACTTAGAAATGCTCTGTGGAAGTCATCGTCAATCTGCATCAAAATTCTTCGAGCGGCATCAGGCTTTATTTGCTTCTCGGGAAAATAGTCGTAAATTATTGGAAGAGTTGGCGGCATATGTATCCAATAGTCCGGATGTCAAAGTGAATACGTACATTAAATCGTTCAGGTAAAGAAGCATCACTGTTTTCTATCAGTTCTTACTTATATGACATGTGAATATTTCGAGAAGTTTTGACTTTATTTTAACCAAGAAAAAACATTCAAAAGTTCTGTGTATCTGCAGGTCTGCAAAATATCATTTGCAGCTCTCTTTAGAGGCTGTGACAGTGTTGCAAAGGTACCTTTCAGAGCATGGACATCTTTTAATATTACAGGTAAGCTTGGAAATATTGTCCCAGTTCTTTCTATTGATGCTATATTGTGAGAAAAATGAATGCTTTTATTTCTTTAAGTTTCTGTGTTCATCTACGCTTCTAGTTGGTGGTCATGTAGTATTAGTAGATCCTCCTACCACAATGGGTACCTTTGTGGGCTGGCTAATATGGAAGTCACCTATATTGTTTTGTTATTGGTTATTCCATTGTTTTTAGAATTGTACTTGAATTAATTAACTAAAGTTTTTTTCCTGTAAGTCTCGTGTGTTTTATAGTGGTTGATACAGTAGCATAATTTGCTTGCGTTTTCATTATCACTATTTCTTCTAATTTTCATTTGTATTTCATATTAGATCTTTAGTGCACACATTTAAATTCTCTCATTCACATGTAATCGCCAACGTGTAGGAAATATGTTATTTGTGATTCAAAGAAATGTACCTTTACTTTATTTTTGATAATTTTTTTAAAATTTTAATAATGACCTATTGACTTTTTTAAACTTCTTACCAAATCTTTAAACCTAAAGGTCATTGAGTAATCTCTTCATCTGGTCATCTCGTGGCGCAGAGCGAAGTCGCTCTCCTTTCACCAAGGAGCTCCGGGTTCGATTCCCGCGAATATCATGTGTAATGTGTTCCAACAAAACGAGTTTGTCTGCTTCACAAGGGTTGGTCCAACCCCTGTGAAGTGTCCTAAACCCTACCCCTAATCCTTATTCCTTCCCAATTCTGGCCGCTGGGTAGTGACTGAGGAGCGTGTGGTGGGAGGCGCGTACATAAAGATGCTACCTGGCGTCTTGACAAGAGACTGCGACGAGACGTGACGGGCATATACAGTAACGGAGAGTTATTCCGCATATTAAGAATATACGTATAAAATAACGAAGGATTACTCCAAAAGCACCCAACACCCAACAAGGAGTTAGGAGACGCGTTGCGGCGTGATTTAACGCAACAAATATTAATTAGTATGTTCCGTATATTATATGCAGCCGGGAAATCAAAACAAAACAAAAACGTTGGACATTTATTAATACATCATTAATAAAATACGTTTTGAAAGTAATTGTCCTTTCATCGTCAGGTTCTACAACAAAGGAAAAAAACTAATGAAGCATGACAAAAAAAAAGAAAAGAAGGAGCAAAATAGGCAAAATAGATACATAATCTTGGTCGAGAGAGCAAGTTACATTGACATTCGTTGACATGTAAGAAAATCAACCCGAATACAGAGGGAAAGCAACCAAAATACAATATGTTTGGCTTCGGACTGTGCTAGACGAGCAGTCGGGACCCCTAACCCCCTCCCGATCGATCGGTTCAGGCTCGGCCCAGGTCTCTGACAACTCCAGGGTGAGTAAGGGATGTTGCGATGCCCCCCTGGGAAGGAGCCTCTATTTGGATTTCAAGACACCCCTTCCCTGTCCTATTTCCAAAGGAAGGCGACATTGTACAGACCGAGGAGAAAGAAACGATTTAATGTTTCTTCTGGAAAGTCTCGGATAGACAAGTCAGATTTCCTTTTTGTGGAATGTGCTGAACGTAGTCCGTTGAAATGCGTCAACTGTGCAGTTGGGAATCTTCCGGCATTGGTTCTCAGAGAAATTATACCGATCTCTTCGAAGCCCACATTGACAGACAAATTGTGAAGCTTCTAAAACCAAGAGAGATTGCCGAACTCTAAGTGAAAGAGTTCACCCACCCTAGACTTAATTTGACCAAAGGCGTTGTAAATCATGAGCGCTTCGCAGCCGAAAATGACCAGGAACTAAAAATCATTATTTCAGACCAGAAATAGACATGTAAAAGGTCAAACCTGGAGCGGTGGCTCAGTGCATCAGCAGATGTCACTACAGTACCTCTGACCCTGAGGTCCTGGGTTCGAGTCCCGACGGTGCACACTGGTTCTATCGGGCCAAAAAACCTGGCCATAATGGCAAAATTCAAAGTGCGCGTTCAGAATTTTGACTTACCAAATCTCGTTCGGAAGACATTGGAGCACACTTCAACTGCAGAACATTTTTGTCACTTAATCATTTTTGTCATCACGATCTCGTGGAATTGCCGTTGCTCGAAACACTCGAATTCATTGATTCTTGTCGACTATATTTGTGAAATTAAAAAGTGTCTAGATTATTTGTTTGTGGATTCTTTCCGTTTTCCGAAAAGAAGACTCTTTTTGACTTTAAGTTAAGTGTATTTTTAAGAAAAAGTGTCTAATAATTTTATGTATAATACGGCTGAACATTTAACCTATGGAGCGTAACAATGTTAGCCATGTATATTGTGTTTTTTTATCTTGCGTATTCTGCCGCAATCAATATTTTTATTTAACAAATAGAATGCCCTTAATCAGAATAACACATATCTAGCTGCTCATACCTGTACCTTTTTGTTTTATAGCCATTTTACTGCAATGCTACTGTAAGATTTAATACTAGATATCCCGGGAATGTCGACGCCACGGGGTCGAAGTTTTCTCTGTATATTTTCTCGATTTCTCCTTCTGGTAATTACTTTTAATAAGAAAATTGCTTGATTCAAAAGTTATAAATTTTTGGAATGAGTAAACAGTATTATCCCATGGTATAGAGGACTTCAAGATTTTTAGTGTACTTTAAGGATTCTTATTTCCTTTTCGTAGAAATCAAGACTATGAGTTCTATGGGTGTAAAAGAGAACTGACTGACAGATCTCTCAAACTACAGTTGACAATTTTTTCAATAATATATAATATTTTTCAGTAAATCAGTGCCGACGAAATTTGATCTGTACAGCAATGATTCTCGAATAATGGGTGGCAACTGTTTGAGTATAGATGTTGTGTATTTATAACTTATATTGTTTATAATATAATTACACAATTGTATATGTATATAGCTCGCAATCCCGCATTTTCAGAAATGCGCTCAAAACGCTCCAGATTTTTAATTTTTTTTGTACAGATAGTGATGGACTTAATAACACGACATAAATGCCACTGTGACGTATTCTTTTGCTGTTTTTTTTAATTAAACAAGCTTTTTTTAAAATTTTTCTCATGTCAATATTTACTTTACGGGCATTTTGTATACATTATCGTATTTGTGTGTATAATTACCTCAAATAATGTTTTGTTACTAATTGTTCGTCACGTGATGCAAGGAAATTTGTGCCAACTGCATTTGAGGCGGTTCCTTTGACCTTGTATGGCGTCATGTTTTTTAAGCATTTCCTTTCTCGAGCATCTGACTAGCAGTGACGCATCAGAAGTGGTCTTTGTTTTCTGGTGTCATGATCTTCATGCTTCGTGTTGGATCTCTCGCGAGTCTCAAGTCGGCAGTGAATCCACTCCCTACGTTATGTCTCTTTTCACTGTCTTTCTCTTCATGGCAACAGAATGATAGTGTATACATAAATGCTCAACGATAGTTAGGATTTGCACAGATGTTCTAAAATCGTCTCGATTTTGGACAAAATATAAATTGCCATAATAGCGTCTGCAACGCAGTTAAGTTATAGTATAAATGACAAATTGTAGAGGTTTCTTTTCAAAAAACGATTTCGATATTCGAATTCAGCGACCGCTCGACCTTTTGTGTCTATTTCTACACACGTCGGGGTTCATTTTTATTAGTCAGTTAGCCATTTCGAACCCGCCATTTTATTTTGAAATTTCATTATGGTTTTTTTTTTTTTTTTTAAACCCCCCTTTTCAAATTTCGTTTTGATATTCAAATTCAGGGACTACAAAAATGCATTGATACCTATTTTTACGCAAATCCACTGGCATGTGCAATTATGACTAGGTTTTAGGCCCGATTGAATCAGTGTACGGCTGCAGGATATTCGACACTAACTTTGCAGCGAGGTCAAATTCAGTCTGTCTGGATAAGAATTCTAGCGGCCGGCTGCTCTGATCATTGGTTTTCCGTGATTTCTCCTATCAACACCAGGCGAATGCCGGAGCCGAATGCCCTTACAACCTGACCACGGACCGCGCGCGAACTTTCCTTCCTCTCCCTTTTCCTATCCATACACCTTACACACACTAACATACACTACACTACCACGAATGCCGGGAGACCGGTCGTGAACTTAGAACTTGTCTCGGCTGGGGCGATGCCTCGCTGGTGCGAGATACTGGGTTGGTGAAAAGTCCGCTCACCGACGGTAGGTCGGCGCCGAATCTCGTCATCCAGTGAGGGAAGATCACTGCCACCACACCACCCGATGAACATGTACTACACTTACGGGACTAACGACACACCTAGTTGGAATCACTAATAATCAATACAAGATGAAGCGCAAAGAAAAATGGATAAGGAATCCCCACTTCTGCTCTGATCGTTCCCTTCGACCGCTCTTGCCTCCGGTGCGACGCGACTACGTGCCGAACCCTCTGCGCTGTTACAGACGTTGGGCCATACCATTCGGCACTGCATGTCGGTCGACCCGTCTGCACCTAATGTGGCGGAACGTCACACGAAGACACACTTGGGCTCCTCACCACCCCATTGCGTTAACTGCTAGGGTGATCAGGCAGGAACCTCGAATCAGTGCCCAGTATAGAGCAAGGAGAGGGAAAACCAAAAAACGAAAGTGACTACTAAGGTTTCGTTCCTGGAATCAGGGAAATTCTAGGTAAAACACCCCCCTGAATATGTCACGTACCTTTTCTAATGTTAATCAACCCAGGAAGGCATCTGAACACCCAGTCAGACCCTGCTACTCCTTGAAAGCCTAACGCCGAGTGTCAGGTGTCACGCTTAGACTTACCAACAAAATCATCATCCACGTCTAAAATTATTATATCAATGAAATGTAAAAAACGTGAAAAATGTCAGCCAAAAGTTTGGCTGAGTCTGCTCCGGAAACCTGTTGGCAGACAACCCTTCCTCCCCGGGCCACCTGCAAAGCAGACGACAACCGTGGCCCCAGCACTCGCATCAACGGGCGAGGCTCAACCACGTAGGGCCCCAGAGGGCCCTGGGAGCCTGGGCCCTGGGCCCCGGCAGTGGGAGAGGTGCCCGGCGGAAGCGGACGCAGGAGCGCGTGGTGGGAGGCGCGTACGCGGAGATGCTACCTGGCGGTCCTCTTGGCAACAGACTGCGATGAGACGATAGAAATATATAAATATCTACAGTAATGGAGGATTACGCCAATAGCGCTCAACACCCAAGAAGGGGTTAGGAGACGCGTTGCGTCGTGAGTTGACACAACGAATGTAAAAAAAAAGCTCGAAGTGGCCGTGCGACAAAGGAATGGTTCCATTCTCTTTGAAGCGCACGCCGATGCGCAAATAGAAAAGATCCTAAACACTAAGATGACCGGCCTCCATGACGAAGTGACCACTCAGTCGTCCCTTAACCTTTGTAAGGGAGTGGTCAATTATGATTTGCTTCTGAAAGTGAGGAGGAACTTATTTTTCTTCAGAGTGCAACGGAGGTGTTCAGGATCAGGAGGAAGGAGCATGGGAGAGACTCCCACTCTGATCCTGACATTCAATCGTCCATCTCTCCCATAGATGTGTAGTTTTGGGTTTTACAAACTTCGCGTGCGGCAGTATGTGCATCTGCGCTGCTTTAAGTGTCAGATGTTTGGCCCTACGCAACGGTGCATTGCCGAAAGGCTTGTACGGATGCGCTGGTGGGGTAAATCCACACGGCCCAAATCCCTGTGCAACACTACTTCGCGGTGTGAATTGTGAAGGAGACCATGCGGCCAATTCTAACAGGTCCCCTAAGGAGAGGTATATCCTTGTTAAGGAGAGGTATATTCAGAAGATCTGAATAACGGAGAAAGTGCCATTTCGTGAGGCGAAACGCCGATACCTGACGAAAAACACAGCGGGTCTCACCCTTGCATTCTCCAGTATCTGCCCAAGACGATTGTTTCCATACTTCACTTACTACTCTCCCAGTTGCTCGCTTCTGTTGTCAGGTGTCTCCTGTGGACTTCTCTGAAGAGGCATCACCTTTGCAAGACGGGAAAAGGAGTCCCTCCAAATATAAAAAATGCCCAAGAAAGCTATTCAGACGAAGCCAAACCAAGAATCCACTTCTTATCCCCGCATGGAAGATGTCAGTAGGCTGCCTGGCACGGCCTCCAAAATGATCGATCTTCCAAACTCCGACCACCTACCCTCAGCTCCTGCGACTCGCTGTGAGCGATCCCGTAGCATGTCGAGCAATGCTCAGGAGTCCTCCTCAGAGGATACTTCTTAACGACCTCTTGAACTTTTTAACTCCGGCTCTCTTACCCTGTAATCTCTCCTAACGGAACGAACTAAAACTCTCGCCCCGTTATACGCCTTCAATATTTTGTTTACATCCTTAACTCTTTTACCCCATCTAGAGTTGACGTCGATGATGGTTTGGTTCACGACTCGCTGCTTTCTGCTGATGTTCCTATTCAGAGCGACGTTTATTATGTGTGTGTGCAGGTGTACTTGCCATCCCTCACACCTCACTGTATGGAACATGTACATCCCCCAGGACTAACGGTGTCAGTCGATGACTTCCTAAGCCTAATAAACCATCTGCACCCACCTTTCTTGATTGTTGATGTAATATCCACAGCTCTCTTTGAGGTTCTTCCCGTACTTATCAAAGAGGCGCCGTTATGGAATCGATGGACACCACTAATCTTGTGGTTCTCAACACTGGTGAACCAGCGCATTTCACCATAGCTACGAATTCGAGCACTGCTATTGACGTTGTCCCCTGCAGCTCTTCACTCGCTACTATTATGCAGTGGGCCATATTAGAAGATACTTGGGGGCGACCATTTCACTACTATTGTCCACATATGTCAACTCCGTCGTGTGTTTGTTCCACTCTTAAAGGATCATGCAACGTGCTGATTAGTCAACATTCCAGGTGAATGTTGTCCTGTCAGATGTTCCCTTCGACTATGTGGATGAATTGGCCGCATATTTCAATAGCGCTATACTCTTTACTGCTTCTATCGCAATTCTGGTAAACCGCGATACCCCTTTGTCCCATGAAATCTGAAGTGCTTTTAGAGCAGTAAGTGCTCGTAAAAAAGCACTGGTACGGCCGAGGCATTATCCAACTGTGGATAACCTCATCGAATATAAAAGTTGCAGGACGCAGGCGAGAACGATTTTAGGGAGCAAAAATTCATCTCTTTCAATTGCCCCACGCCACCACGTTTGGTGTGGAGGAGAATCCGCCAGATAAGAGGATATTCTTCACCATGTACGGTACCAAGCCTCCTTAAAAACGGAGAGATGAAGACTTCTCCAAGTATGATTCGAGAGGAACTCGCCACGCACTATGAACGTATATGAAGTAGGGGGAACAACGCTTCTTTCTTTTGGTTAAAGAGGATGGAGAATCGTCCGTTGGAATTTTCTTGCAGAGCATCTGCCCATTATAACACCCCATTCTCCATGTCGGAATTGCGTTCTGCTCTCGCTTTGGCGAAAAGTACTACCCCTGATGGATTGGTTTGGTTTGTTTTTTTCGTGTTTCCGAGCGCGTCAACTGCTTTGGTCATTAGTCCCGTTAGTGTAGTGCATGTTTGTATCTCGGGAGATGGCGGTGGTCTTCCCCAGCAGGATGGCGAGATCCGGCGCCGACCTACCGTCGGCTAGTGGGGTTTCCCCCTAACCAGGACTCTCCCACCAGCGGACCACCGCCACAGCTGGGACAAGCTCTAAGCTCCTGACCGGTTTTCCGGAATATGTGGTAGTGTAGTGCATGTTAGTGTAAGTGTGTGTGTAAGGGGAGAGGATAGGACAGGGAAGAGGAAGGACAGATCACGCGCGGTCCGTGGCCCGTTTCGTAGGGTACTGCTCGGGCATTCGCCTGGTGTTGATCGGAGAAATCCCTGATGGAATACACAACCAAATGCTGCAGCATCTTCCTGATGTGCCAGTGCAACTTCTCCTCCGCCTTTATAATTGCATCTGGGAAAAGCTCACCATCCCTTCTCGATGGCGAGAACCTATAGTCATCCCAGCTCTAAAGGAAGGAAAGGATCGGTCTTTGCCATCGAACTACCGTGATATCTCTTACCAACTGCGTTTGCAAAGTGTGGGAACGGATGAAGTTTGATCAGGACTTTGGAGTGCAGAAATGTGCTTACACCAATCCAATGTGGATTCAGAAAACGCCGATCAATCCTGGACCATCACGTCGCATTGCCAGCAGAAATTTCAACATCGTTCGTCCCGAGACAACACCTTGTGGCCATAGTATTTGATATAGTAAAGGCCTACGACACTACTTGGAGGCGCGGCGCGGCTGCGAGCCTTGCACTCGCGGGGATTGAGGACGAAGCTCCCCCTATTCCTCCAAACATTTCTCATCGAATAGATCTTTCCGAGTTCGCGTTGGTGACGAAGTGTCTAGCACTCACCCTTTTCAAAAAGGTATGCCCCAAAGGTCGTTTCTAAGTGTCGCTATTTGCCATTGCCATAAACAGTATAGCGTCGGTTGTGCGAGAGCCTATAAAGGCATCGTTGTTTGTAGATGATTTTGTCATCTGTTTATTCAGCAGCATCAGTGTGATCCAGAGGCAACTTCAACTGATGCTCGACAAGCTCCACGAATGGAGCACCAGGTTTTAAGTTCTGTCCTACGAAATCTACTGGTGTGCACTTCTGTAGGATATACCACTTCAATAGCAATCCAGACATTAACCTGGGAGGAATTACGCTTCCATTCGCTGAATGTGCTATGTTCCTGGGACTCACTTTTGACAAATCCCTCGTGTGGCGTGCTCGTTTCAGCAGAATAGAAACAAGATGACTCCTCCGTTAATCTTCGTATGTTGAGTGGTGCGTCATGGGGAGCCTAGCGCATTACCCTATTGAGGTTACTTAGAGCGCTCATTCGCTCAGTTTACGGTTGTGAAATGTATGGCTCTGCAGCTCCCATCAACAGCATACACCACGCTGGTATCCGCCTCTCAACAAGTGCGTATCGCACCAGCCGAATGGAATGCTTTCTAGATGAGCCATCCTTAAAAAGAAGACGTGATATTCTATTAGCGTATTATGGTGCTAAAGTGTCAGGACTCTAACCATCCTTGTCGCCGAATAATTATATATTCTGAATTCGGAACCCCAATGTTCTTCGAACATAGCTGCCTCAGCCACTAGCTATTCGATTGCGAAATCTTTTGCGAGACCTTAATGTTGGTCATCCCACCTCTGTGAAATCCCCTAAGTGATCCCTTTCCCCCTTGGAAACTCCTTCGCCCCAATATTGAATTCAAACTCTCCAATCTTCCCGAACAAACGACTTGCCCTTTTTTTTAACCTGATGCATTTTCAGGAAATGAGAGCATCCTATCCAGATTATATATTCTTATTCATACATGGTTCGTCTTACAATGACGCAGTACCATGTAGTTTTTTATTGCATCAGGGTCATCAGTCATATAGACTTCATTCTCAGTGCAGTATATACCTTAAAATACCGAGGCAGCGACGTTGAGGCGAGTAGTTCTCTGTTCTGATTCTCTCAGCTCTCTTAAAGCTGTCGCCCGTTCTTCCTTAGACTACCTGACGAATTTATTTGAAAACCGGATTCATTCGCTTCTGTCTCGCCCCTGTGATCTGGTGCCTAGTTGGGTTCCAGGCCATGTAAGAATCACAGGGAATAAACTGACTGACGAGGCGGCGAAATCGGCGACATGGAAGACTCATATTTACATTCCTCCTTAATCATCGTCCGATGTCAACGCTTTTTTGGATCGATCTTCTGAGTATGGCAAACAGTCGCACAATACCACTTTTAAATTAAGTGTGATAAAGGATTTTGTTAATCTTTGGCGTTCCTCATCCCGACCTTCTAGGCATGAGAAAGTAATTCTAACTCGTCTTCGTATGCCACTTTTCTCATGATGTTCTCCTTCGAGGTGAATTTCCTCTCATCTGCGACTTGTGCCGACGGTTCTTTCTGTGGATCACGTCCTCTTGCGTTGTTCGAAATTTCTTCGCAGCCGACGAAACACGTGGCAACTACTTTCAGGAGGTTCTCGGCGAAGATTCCCCGCTTTCAAAGCTTTTTGTTTATTGAGAGAAAACGGAATATATAATTTTATTTGAGAGATAGGGACAATGTTTTATGTTTTTTCGCCCATATACAGCCAGTTCTACGTTTCTTATAAATATTACGTGTTCGTTTTATCGTCATATCCTTTTACTTTATCTTCTAGTATATTTTGTGCAGATTTCAAGCCCTCTTTTTAGCTTATGTATTTATTTATTTAGTCCAAAATCGTCAAAAACTGTATGTGACGTATGGGGGAGAAAATCATCTGCACACGCTTTCTTGTGTTTGAGTCCCTTCCCAACAATTTAACTATTAATAGTTGAAAGATGAAATAATAATAATAATAATAATAATAATAATAATACATTTAAAAAAAGCGAGAGATGTACATTCTTTTAATCAGCAAGTGTCGCATGTGCAACTGTCCTGTTGTTAAAAATCTATTTAAATTTAAAAAAATACTTTCACATGGTCGTCAATGATTCTGGTAGTTGACGCTCCATTTAAACTAATCAGACTTTGTCAGGATATTCTGTCAATCCTGAAGAAGAACCTGTAAACATTTTCGTAACTATCCATACACTACTTTTTTTCTGGTATCGATGTCGGTTACAAGTATTTGTAGTTTTTTATTAATATAGATGTAATCTGTCTTCACACACCCCCAAAACCCATTCCCTTTGCTTAAAACTGTTTATGATTTTTAAAAAATGGATGAAAGCATGTACAACAACAAAGCAAGCCAAGCTTCCTCGATTGTCCCTTAAATCGTAATCAGGGGTACATCAAGGATTTTTTAGGGTGGTATAGGGGCTACCGGTGTAGTGTCCAGCCGTCTTTGTTTCCTTATGATCAATTTACATTTACACCGAATTAAAAATAAATTTGATTGTGACGCAGTATTTAATTAAGTTATTGAATGATTCTCGTTACTGTAGAAAATCATTGAAAAGTTTATTTGTGAGTCATCAGCTTGTGCTGAAACCTCCAGATGTTCCAAACACAATTTTCCACTCTGTAATAATTAAATACACAGGCAAAAGCAAAACAGTGATCAAACAAATAACATATTTAAAAGTAGAAGATGCTACAAAAACTGTCCCAAATTCAAAGCTTCAATTACAAATAACTTTGCCACCGTCAATGAATAGTCACGCGAACCAATGTTTACAGTTACATAAATGTAACTTCATTATCTGCGCAAGTCTTTTAGAGTTCAGTGGGAAATATAGTTCTTCAAATTATCAAATTATCATTGTCAAAGTTGTCGCGGCAGGAAATATTATTCCTTCACGAAGGACATGAGGGATTAGAGCCTAAATCTGTAGCTGATTTGCTCTTGGAAATAGATTTGAATACATCGGAGCGAATATTTTGTTAACAATTCTTGCAAAAACCGCGCATTTCTTTCTGCATTCAGAATTCAACGTGTATAAATGTTTGTCCGGAAAGTAATGTCAATATTTTTTTCCAACGCGACTGTACGTCTCAGCTCGTGTGGTAATGGTGGTGGGGGGCTTCGGGAACAAAGCCGTCTTCACGCCATTTGCCTGCGAGCTGCCGCAGGGTGAGGGCAGCATTTTTCGTGAGAGACGGTTTCGTGACGCGTCAGGGTTCGAAATGCAACGCTCTGTTGAGCAGCGCATGGCGATCAATTTTGTGTTAAACTCGGCAAGACTGCATCTGAGACTGTTCCAATGCTGAAGACAGCATTTAGCAATGATTGTCGAAAGGCAAGTTTATCAGTGGCACAAGGCCTTTACAGAAGGCCCAGAAGATTTCAACGACGAAGGACGCTCTGGAAGGCCATCAACGACGAACACCGACGAAAATGTGACTCGGGTGAGGGATCTTTTGAATAGGGATTGTCGTTTAAGCGTTTGTTTAATTGCAGAGACATTAAATATTCCGAAAACGAACGTTCACGAGATTGTGTCGGAAAATTTGGAGATAGGGAAATCGTGCGCAAAGTAGGTCCTGAAAGAGTTAACTGACGGTCAAAAATCGCGTCGAGTGAAAGTGTGCCGAGAACTTCTTGAAATGTTTGAAGTGGACCCAGGCGTTTTAAAGAATGTTATAACTGGAGACGAGTGTTGTGCGTGAATACGACCCCGATACGAAAAGTTCCGAGTGGCACACGTCGACGTCACCTCGCCCAAAAATGTCAGGATGCCAAAATGAAAAGTCAAATCAATGCTTTAATTGTGTTTTTCGATATCAGAGGGATCATCACGAATTCGTACCACCAGGCACAAGAGTGACAGGCGTATTTTACATCCAGGTACTCGGGTTGAAACGTGAACATCAGAACGTGCTGCATCACGACAATGCACGCGCGCACACCAGCTCTTTTAAACGACTACTTGGTCAAGACAGGCGTCACAACAATCTCACAACCTCCCTACAGCTTGGACGTCGCCCTCCCCAAACTTCTTTTAATTCCCACGACTGAAAACTCCGATGAAAGAGAAACATCTCGGGTCGGTCGACAACATGAAGGCGACTCCAACGCGCACCTCGAAGGATGTCCCGGCCGCCCTTGACGCATGGAAATCGCGCTGGCAGCGGTCTATCGATGCAGGAAGGATGTACTTTGAAGAGTATTAAGAGAGTGTACCGATATGATCAATAAATTCTTTGTTCTGAAGGCGTTAACTTGACTTTCCGGACAAACCTTGTATTGCTTAGGGTAGGGATCCCAGAATTAAGAAAACTTGCCGAGAATACAGTTGTCCCCGTGGCACGTCACACGGGGACAGCTGTATTTTCACTGTATTTTAACTTTTTTTGAGGTACAATAAATAAAATACATGTACATAAACCGGTAGGATACTCCCGTTCCTAGAATTGCGAGCGAGGAGCCCTGGAGTTATCTGTAGACGGTGATACGACGTATTCTCGGCGTTTGATACGCGCCTGATAGGTGTGCAGCAAGTCGGTGCATTGCTGAACTTCTCTAAGGCGCACGCACGCACACACACACGCACACAAACACACACATACAGAAACGTGTGTGTTTGTGTGTATTTGTTGCAAGTAAAGACAGCTTTATGTATTAGGTTGTTATATCGTCGGCCGCACATGTAACTAATTAATGTGAAAATTCGTATTTTCATGACAACCACAAACCTTTCAAAGTTAATTGTAAAATTCGCATGTACTTGCATTCTTTTTTCAATCATTTTCTCATTAAGATTTTGATCCCTTTATTTGTGTTCACATTGTAATTTAAGACCACGGGTAAGTTGCACATGGTTTGTCACACGAATTATATCATTTCTTGCAATATCCATTTTTGGGAAACAAACTAAACCACTGAGAGCGAATTCGGACCTCCAATTGCGCCCACTGAACACCCACTTCGAGGCGTTGCCATTGCACTCCGCTCTTCCGGCGGGTGAAAGAAAGCTGTTTGAGAACTTGCCTGCCGGCCTGAACTGAATTACCAGTCGGTACAGATTTGTAATCGCTCCTATCGGGTAGCTTGCCCCAGTGGCTGCCAGCTGCCGAGGGCCGATGCGATCGGAATCTCGACGCTTTCCCAACCTTAAGGAACATCCTATGCATTCAGACCCTGTTGATTGAACACGTTTGTGTTGCATTATGAACTCTGCCATCCAAACAGCAATTACGATGTACCAGCTGAACTGACTCAACCTTCCTTCCTCAATATGAGCGCCAAGATGTGCATTTGCTTTCAATTCGTCCTAATTTTGTTAAATAAAAAATGTAGACGGTACTGTGTAACCTGTTCAAGATACACCATTAAGAAATTGCCTTTCCGCTGTGCTGGTCAGTTAGCAAGTTGCTTTAATTAATGATGAAAAACCCGAACCACTTATGTGTACTCTTCAGAAGGGACGTAATTTTGTTTGGTAAGTGACATCACATGTAAAAGAATATCGTAGTGGCCATTAGTTCACAAACTTCAAGGTCGTTTTCAACACAATGAACCAACTATATTTTCTGAGTTCCGGATAGTACTTTACTTTTAAGAATAATGTACTTTTAGTACATTATTCTTAAAAGTTACTTTAAAGTTACTTTTAAGAATAATGTATGCAAAAATTGAACTAGTTTTTTCTTGGCTGTACTCCCTTTTGTATCAGCACTTTATTGTAAATTGTATAGCTATAATTTGGCTTTTGTATTTTTCAGACAATGAAAATGGTTTGATTTAAATAATGCAGAGCATCAAACGAGAGAAAGAAGATGACTGTCTGTGGCAGGTGGCAAATGGATATATAATACTCAAACGAGTAAGTTCTATGTGAACATAAACAATTTTAAAATGTATTTTATTTTCCAGTAAAAGTCTTTGTGTTATTTAGTGATGCAGTATTTATAGATGACCAATCATTATTTTTATTTTCATTATTGGTATTATTTTGTAGCAGGGTGATGAGAAGAATTGCTTTATAACTAAAGAAGAGGATACATTGAAGCAAGTTCAGGATGTGATACGTACTGTGAAAGAGAAACCAGTTGTAAATCCTCTCCTTCTCTACGTCATTTCAAATATCCATCAAGAGTAAGTTAAATTGCCAATTTTTCTACCAAGGTAGTACATTAGGTAATGTAGTGTAAATACATTCAAGTTTTGGGCTCCAAGCTTCCAACTTCAGTGCCTAATGTTGGTCAGTGCCCAACTTCAGTGTCAAATACCTAATCAGAGAACATTGTTTACTGAATAAGATTGAAATTGAGAAAAGAAAAGGAAGATACAATAATGCAAATAACATTTATATGGTATATTTATATACAATACCAATTTCTTATTGCAATTCTGAATAATTTGAGAGTACCAATTAATAATGTACAATTCATAGTAATTTTAACTTCAATTTTCTTTTTCGGTTCATAATTTTCTGAAGGAAGAAATAAAAAGTTCACAATATTTCTAACAAAACGTGTCATTACCATTTTCTAAATCACAGGGAAAACTTAAAACATTTAGAAATGGAATTATGCAAAATGAAGATAATACAAAAATTGAATGCTAATGAATTAAACATTTGAATTGAGGAGAAATTTGAAGATTTGTGAACAATTCAAGGATGAGAAATTGCTCGGTATTTCTCATCCTTGAAATTGCTTTGAAAATGTTTTATTGCCAAATGAATTTTGTTTAAATCCAAAATATTGTTCTGTTGCTGCTTCTTCGTTAATAATATTTTATGTACACTTGCAATTGATAATTTCATTTTGTGACCTGCATAGCATTCAATAAACAAACTTCACTGTTTATTATATTGTTTTAATTGCTGAAATAAAATTAGAAATCACCTTTTGTACCATTCCTTCAATTATTTATTTTGTTAGTACTTTACTAGTAAGCGAGTAGTAGGTTTCATTACTTCTAACTTAAACATTCATTCTGCAATAGTCTTAAGTAGAAATTTGTTGCTGCCAACCATTTCTGTAATTGTATGGTTTCATTTGGAAATAATTTTTCTACAGATATACTGATGTTCTAATTTTCAATTTATTAGCAGAAAAAATAGTTTTAAAAATACTCAAAGACAAAAGTATGTTTTTCTAATGGATCTAACGAAGAATAATTGTAAAAAAGGTTTTTAAAATAGTCATTGTTGCTGCCCAACGTTCAGTTGCCTCAATAATCATTGGATCAATACAATTAAGTTCTACTTTATTTCATGTGGCAAGACTTAGTCCATAAGGTCTGTTATGGTGGAAATAATACCATACCATAAACATCTTTCCGGTCTCTTTTTAGTATGTTATTATCAGTACATCATCGTCATCTTCGATGTTCAACCTGTACGACGGCGAGTGTTAAGAGGGTCTCAAAAGAGACCTGCACAAGATATTAGACCGCAAAGTCAGTATTCGTCGTTCGATGTCAAGGTTCGATGTTGTGAAGATTCTGTCTGGATGAGACAAAAATCTCCAAAACGTCACACATGTTGTTTAAATAGTTAATAAAAATATTCATAAAACGCTTTTGTCACGAACTGTCACATTGTCGCGAATATTAGTTTGGACCTTATCCCATTTTAAATAATAAACGCTTCTGTATTTAGAATTCAACGTCTATATGAGTTAGAGTGAGGACCCCAAAATTTAAGAAAACTTTCAAAGAATACATTTCTCCCCACAGTACATCACACACAATTTTTAACTTTTTTGACGTTAAATAAATAAAATATTAGCCTCGTAATGGTTCCATGTCAATCTCATACTGTCAAAAGAATTTCAGATAGCTTGTCAAAAAAACTGGGAAAAATCAAATATGCAATTTCAAAAATTTGTAAAATGACGCTAAAGTACTCATTTTGAAAAAAAAAACTGTATATGGTTTTTTGTACTTTGTGTAACAACTGTACTGTACTGTACTTTCATAAAGAACTCATTTCGTAAAAAAATTTCTTGTAACAAGAAAAATCTCTATCATCAATATTGTACTCGTACTCTCTTTTTATTTGTTGCGCCATCGCAATAACATTAACCCTCATTGGGGTTGAGCGCTTTCTAGGAGTAATCCTCCCTTACTTTTTATAGTCATTATCGTTGGTAGTAATTCTCCATTACACAGTCCGCAGGACGTCGAGAGGACCGCCAGGTAGCATCTCCGCGTATGCGCCTCTCTTGCGCGCTCCTGCGTCACTACCCAGCGGCCAGAATTGGGAAGGAATTAGGATAGGGGTAGGGTTTAGGACACTTCACAGGGGTTGGCCTAGCCCTGCTACAGGTGAAGAAGCCAAACTCGTTTTGTTGGAACAAATTTCACATGAGATTGTCCTGAAATCGAACCGGACCTCCTTGGTGAAAGGCGAGCGACTTCGCTCTTGAGCCACGGGACAGCCTTTGGTTTTCGTTTGCAATTTTCGAAACTGCAGAGTGTGTGCCGAAAGTGGGACCAGCATTATTTTCTTTACCGTACATTGCTATATACAAGAAACAATTTAGAGCGGTTTTTGCAAAAATAATTTTAAATGGATTGAAGAGCGCCTAAGTTTCACGCAACATTACGCAAAAAATACTAATTCTCGAAAAATCGAACATGAGCTTATTTGAAGATCATGTCTAAATGAACACATTTCATTAAGGAAAAGAATCTGTATCTTCAAGATTTTAGATATAGGAAGACGCCGAAAACATTGAACTTTAACAATTTTCGAAAACAAACAGGGATTTTAACGAAAATGAGACCTGCACTATTCTCTTAATCGGTCTATCCGCTTTCCGACACCAAAATGTAATAAAAAATTTGACTTTTCAATTTTGAAAATGTCCTAGAGGCTTCGTGTAAAGTACACTCAAAATTTAAATATTGGTTTCAAATTCAAGGGGCCGCGACTTCAGCCAGATCGCTTGAGCAATATCGATTTTGGAGAAAATCGACTGTTTAGCCGCTAGCGTTGTTGACGGACGTTTTGTGGTCGACTGATTTTATTATCAAGGACCCACAAAACACGGATTCTGATGACCCAACGTATTAGGGGAAATAATTTACTCTAAATAGGAACACGTTTTATCCACGTTACCAGGGCCCCGCATTAAGAGGGTTTTCTGCCGAAAATTCCGTTTTCCCCGCAGTATTGCAATACTTCTCTATATCGCGTAAGCCGTAGGAAGACAGTGAAAGCTATCTGCGGTAACTAGCCGTTTTTTATCGAGATGTGGCTGAGTAAGTGCATTATCTCAAGTTAGTGATAAATCAGTTCCATCAGAGTTAATGTGACATCTCTGCTATTAATATCGCAAGATATTCCTTACACGCAGATCCAATCTACAAGGCAGACCAAGTAGAAATTCATGCAATTCCATAGCCAAACTACACGTGCTCCATCGAAGCAGTCTCGTCATCCTTCTAAACAAATCACTATAAGGTCTCTGGCAGAACATCAGAATAGTAACTCTCTTGTATGGTATAATTTGGTGTAAATGTTTTAAAAAATCCGTCCAATCAAAAAGTATCTCACAACAATAGCTACACTGCACTGTGTCCCTTATATTGCAACAAAAGAAATTTTTTTGCTAATTTTTTGGGGCTCACCCCCTAAATATTTTCCTTTGGGTCAAATTTACTCTAAAATAAACTTTCGTGTTAATAGACCTATATTAACCCGTGTCGACTTAAGCGCGAAACTTGAATGTTAGGAATAAATGGTTTTGTTGTATTTAGTCAGTGGAAATCTACTAATACTTGTTTAACATATAGTTTTATATTAGAATTTAATTCATTTTTGCTCTGTAGACTGCGTTATGGTCTTTACTTTTCTTGTGGGTACTTTTTCAGTGTTTCTTTCTTTCAATATGAGTACGTTCTTGAACATCACACAAATTGCTTTCGCTCCTCATCTACAGTCAGTAGTGCACGAAAATATTGCATTAATTTAACAGACCTTTCAGCCCAATCAGTCACAGCTTTCAACTTTATAAATAACCTTTGAAGTTCTAAATATGGAGAGTTGCTTTTCCGGATCTAAGGCAATTCTTAAATAAAACTAGTATCCATCTTCAGGAAAGATAATAAACATCTTCTTTATGTGAACACAAAGACGGCTATTGTTTTCAATAAAATGATTAAATTGAATTAGGAGATGTATTGTATATTAACGAATTAATAATTCAAGAACCGTCATCGGGATACAATGGCGCTTATCATATTATTCTCCATCCAATTCTCAACGAAAAGGAATACATCACTCTTCTATGTGAAGATTTTCTCTGGCTAAATTTGCTACCATTTTGATTTTGATTTGTACATCGACTAACGATTCTTCTAATAACTAACAATTCTTCTAATAAATACCACATGCGGTGTCCAATGTTTTGAGCTGCATTTGAAATTGTGGAATCTTCCCTTTCATGTGATTTTTAGAACTTTTAAAAAGCAGATATCTCGATAAGAAGCTTTTACAGCTAAAGCCACGGATTGACATAGTTACAATCAACAGAAAGACCTTTTTCAGAATTTCATCACGTATTTTACATTCAAACACACATTGTAAAATAAGTTCGTATATGTGATGATGGCACGGAAAACAATTTCCTGTTCAAATTTTCTTCAGGAAAGATATATGCTCCTTTAAAACGTAAAGTGTTTGATGCACTTATGTCACAGCAAAGAATTTGTTCATTGACTTCGATACCCCCGTGCGTTCACACATTCCAAACAGGGTTAGTGTGATCTATTCCTGAAGAATTCCGTAATTTTGGAAACCCGATGAGCTGCACTGTCCCCGAATGCAACGACAATTAAAAGTCATTCTTCTTTTGGGTCCCTGATATTTCATGCAGGCAACAGTTTACCATCCCAATGAACAGTAAGAATTTCCGATAAATTACCGGGAGCCGTAGCTCAGCGCATCAACTGATGTCACTGCAGCGCATGTGACCGGGAGGTTCTAGGTTCGAGTCCTGACGGCGGCAGGATTTTCGAATTAGATATCAGCTAGGTCGAATTCAGTCGCTGACTGGAAGAGAATTCTAGCGGCCGGCTGCTCTGATCGGTAGTTTTCCGTGGTTTCTCTGATCAACACCAGGCGAATGCTGGAGCAGTACCCTTACAAACGGGCCACGGATCGCGCGCGATGTCTCCTTCCTCTCCCTGGTCCTATTCTCCCCCTTACACACACACATATATACTTACATGGACTACACTATCACACGTTCCGGGTGGCCGGTCGGGAGCTTAGAGCTTGTCCCGGCTGGGGCGGTGCTTCACTGGTCGGAGAGTCCTGGTTAGGGGGAAACTCAGCTTGCCGACAGTAGGTCGGCGCCGGATCTCGCCATCCAGCAGGGGATCACCGCCATCTCCCGAGGAAAAACATGCACTACACTTACGGGACAGATGACTAACTGTTGACGCGCCCGGAATTACGAACCAACCAAACCAAATCCGATAAATTAATCTTAAAAGTCGATTTAATTGTTTATTAACGTTCTCTTGAGTCTGATTCCAAGAATAGAAGATTTATTAATTGAGAGTTCTTCGGGTATTGTGGTCAAGTGTCTCTGCTGTAGGAGGTTTGCAGAATCTCTTATCAGCTGATATTTATCTAAATCATTGGTTTAGGGGTATTGAAATTTTTGGTGCCACAATTTGATGCTTTCTGTATTGATGTACTCTCAAAACTTCACCTACGTTGATTCAATCTGAACTTAGAAGTTCGTTATCTGAATCTTCAGACGATGAAGGAGGTACAGCAGAAGATGCAGATGTTTTACACTGTTGTTTCTCTTTTCTTTGTCTCGCTTTTCTTCTTTATCCGCGAGATGTTCGTTTACTTGTAAAAGATAGCTTTTACGTCCTGGCTCTCTCGGCGGAAGTAAAAAATCCTGTCGGATACTTTTTCCGTGCATGTTTGCATGTTTTGGTAGTTTTTTTGGAGAAATTCATGCATAATGCAATTTTGGGGGTGTTTTAAATTAACACTGCATATTTGAACTTCTATCTAGCATATTATGAACTGTTTTATTATTTTTCTGCATAATTTGTGAATATTAAAACTGACGCACAGTTGTATAAATAGTACATAAATCTTAGATCCTGATAGCACGCTGTTGTCTTTGATACTTTTTATTATACTATACATTTTAACCTTCCGGTACATTACTTGGATTTGCGACGCGAGTGCATTTGTGGGGAGCAACAATCACGAAATGAATTATCAACGCCGTATGATACTTGCAAAGGATACGGAAAATACAGGAAGCCATAACTGGGTATCATTTGATAACTGAAAAAGAGAGAGGAAAATAATGAAGAGCAGGCTGTCAAGCTGCTTGCGTGGAACAGAGGATTAACACAAGTTCCTTAATTGTCAAATTAAGTGCAAAATGGCTTCTTCTAAGGATTCGTGTGCAACACTTCTCAAACAAAGGATTCGAAACAACGAGTGTCTGGAGGATGGAAATGTAATTTATTGCAATTGTTGTAATAAAGTATTAAGTAGGCTACATTGTAAACATTGATCAATTAAATAATTTGTCTTCTGATGGTGTTCTCCATCCAACCCACTTGATTTCACATGCATTTAGACCATCGTTACCCCATCCTCTGGGAGTCCGTCTCCGTATGCTTTTACAGAAGCTTAATATGAAACTGCCCAACCCTGTGCCCCCCCCCCCCCGCCGAAACCTTGTTTCACCTTGGAAGCTACGCCGGCCCATAATAGGACTTAGACTGTCTAACCTTCCTCAATCCTTAAGTCCTCCCAGTAATTCTTATCGGATTTTGAAGCAATAAAATCTACGTATCCTGGTCATTACTTCATTTACACCGATGGCTCCTCTCAAAACGGCAAAGTCGGATGTGCCTTCTACTGCAGTAGAACCACGCGAAGTTTTCGATTGAGCAAAGTCTGCCACGAAGAAAAGAGAGTTAGACATCTTCAACACGGGCGCTAATGACCTTAGCTGTTGAAGCGCCCTTAAACTCAACAGCTCATTATGTTCACAGTTCATATATTCTGGGTAACGACTCCATGCCGGCAACACATGCGTCTGACTATACGTCTCTTAATTGCGCCACTAGGCAGCGCTAGTAGGACACTTATAACACATGCAGTGCTTTTATGGCCATCTTTGAAGTAGTTCGAACGAGTATTCTTAGGCAAATTGATTCTTTCTCTCCCTAATACAGTCGGCAGTGTTTGAGGAAGAAATACTTCCTCGAGTGCGGGGCGATCGAAATGTATGCCCATTGCCGTTAATTCATCCCAAAGAAAGATTATAATTCTTTGCATTCGAGATTAAGCGCCAAATTTGAATTATTTTGGGTGCCTATGTGTAAACAAGTATAACATAACAAATCTGAAAATTATGTTATTTGTTCTTGATGGCGCTGGAGTGCAATCTAAAAGAATGGAATAATATGCGTTTTCCTGTATCATTTTAATAATTCTTGCTTTTATTTCTGAAGATAATAAATTAACCATCCTGCAATAGGTAGTCAGGCTCCTGGGATACTGGAAAAGCCACATAAAAATATTGTAATTACTATGAGAGGGTTTATTACGTGTGTGCGAGTGGGGCGTGAGTGTAATATGTATATGAATGTGGGCTTGTGCGTGCGTGCAAGATATGCTGTCTTTCACAACCAGGAGCTGATTGCCTGACACACATCCCATGGACAATGTACTTGTATTGAATATGAATTTTTTTGTAGTTGTGCTTTTAATAGTTGCATGTGATAAATGTTTCCTACCTTATGTAGTATTCACTTCTCCCCATATCACGTCATACACAGTTTTTAACTGTTTTTGACGTAAATAAATAAATATTGAAACGTAATTATTTAATAAATGTAAATCGTAACCAATTTCCGAATTCATAAATAATTTGGGCGCCAGGAAAAGGTTACACTTGAATTCCTGATTACCTATTACTGCCTTCGGATATATTACAAATAAATGTAAATCCTGCTAGCTCGGTCGACGGGTTCTTATGAAATAATTGTTGCTACTTACTCAATCTACCATCCATACGGAGTGGCGAGGAATCTGAAAATAATTCTAAAATGTCTATTCTAGGATTGCAGTAATGGCAAATGAGAATCGGCTTTCTTTCGAACTATGAATTATAATTTATTATGCATGCAAAAGTTATCAAATATCATTGATTATTACAATTACAGAAAAATCAAATCTGTTCGTTTGTTTACCGTTAAAAATAAGTTTTCTATAATTCGGCAACGAAAATATCTAGTTATTGAAGTGTTAATCTCTCGCTTTTCTAAATCTATTATTATTATTATTATTATTATTATTATTATTATTATTATTATTTCATATTTCAACTATTAATAATTAAATTGTTGGGAAGGGATTCTGAAAGCGTGCGCAGATGATTTTCTCCCCCATATGTCACACAGTTTTTTACTGGTTTTGACTAAATAAATAATTTATCGTTCGGTCATGACCATTTTTCTTGTTATTGCAATAACAGCGATATAGAACCTTTCATGCTTTCTTGTCTCTTAGCGCGCACGTCGTTCGATGTCAAGTTCAGTGTTCACTCTCACGAAATATCCGTCACGATTTGATAATTAACCTCAAGAAAAACGCGCAAGCGATCCGCTCTCCACCACGACAGGAGTCGGAATGCCCTAATTCCCAATCTGGTTCACCCTTCAAAGCTGCTGTTTTTGTGTTGTTTTTTTGCGTTGCTACGGTGTCTCCTGCACCTGCTTCTAAACGAATTCGTTTCGCGTTGTTACGGTGTCGTTTGCGCATCTGCACATCTAAACCCACGTCTTTTGCAATATGTACATTGTGATCTTTATTTGCCTAAATAAAATGTTCGTCATTTTTGGTATAAAATATGTACTAGTGTTATAATTAGCATTGTAATTATAGATATCCATATTGCGTGAAAATAGGTGCTGTCACTCCTGGTCCATTTCAGTAAGCCTGTATGATTTCCAAATTTTGTCAGAAATTATCATTTTTATCTCGTTCTGCAAAAAATATGAAAAAATGTGGTGGTCTTGTCAATGTTTAATTTATCTTGTATTCCTTTTTGTAATTTAATTTGTTTCTCGACTTTTTCTAGTTATTAACCTTCTGAATGTTCCTCTTGTAGTTCTAGAGTTGCCTGCACAACAATTGATGAGCGAGTAACATTGCTGGGTGCTGGTGTGAACAATAGCATTAAACTTTGGGGCCTTTCTCGGAAAATGGGCTGTCACGCAAAGTATTCGTCCATCAGTCTGCGAACGCCAGTGGCGCCACCAGCAGGTGGATCTCAAATGCTGTGGTATGTTGCTTGTGCCTTATGACAGTTATTCCAAAGATAAATATTGCTGTTATCATCATCACCAGAGATATTTTGCTTTCATACCTAGAATTTAGATGGGAAATATTCAGTCTTGTTGCATGATATTTCTATCACTCCTGAGGATGGATTTGTAATTTAAGGAGTCCTTTAATTATATTGAAGTAATAAATATGGAAGCAAAGTACATATTTAAAAACACTTTCAAAATTTATTAAAAAAATTAATATCAAAGAAAAATTAAGTAATAAAAGTACATCAAGAAAATAATTTAATATTATTTCTAAAAATATACTGTAAGTTTTTAAAATATTTTTTATCTACATCTTAATGCAGCTAATTCTTTCATTAGGTCATGAAAATGAATCAATACATTTTCCCTTAATAAATCTTTATTGTTTTCAACCAAAAATCTGTACGCTGAGCAATCAGTAATCGTAAGGAATAGAAAAATTGTAATTTCCTTGTTTAAAAACCTTAACTAATTGTATTTTGCGCAAATTCTAGTGTAATAATCAACAAAAGTTGTTGGGTGTGTGCTTTTTTTCCTTCAAAATATGGCTTGTTTAGTCATAGCTAATCTACGCTTGTATGTAGATCTGGCATTGATAATTTTGATTACTATCAAAATTCTAGCTATTACTATAGCTACTGAGACCTTTACCATTAGACCATGATTTAATTTATATACATTCCCCTGCAGACTGCTCGAGTTCTTTTGTCAGTTAATTACAATTATTTTTTTGTTCTACATTATGTACAGATATTACAATGTCATAATATTATGTATAAATTTATCAGTTGAGATCTCTATTAACATATATTCATCGGGCTGACATATTTTTGTTTAAGTAACCTGTTACCCAGAAATCTGTACATAAATGCAGAAAAGTGAATACGTAATACAGCTGTGAAATTGTTCTAGCCCAGAAAAGCATGCTATTACTTTGTATGGACATGCAGGACCGGTCCAGGACATAGCTTTTATACCCCGGGCCACATCTCCAGGGGTCCTTGTGTCTGTCTCTCAAGATGCCACCATGAGAAGTTGGAGGCTTGATAGCTATGAATGTGCTGCATCATACCGGTAGGTTTCAGCAGTGTCTGCACTTGTAGCTGAATATTTCAAAAGTGTATTTTTTCACTTGGTGACAATTTTCATTATAATTGTTGGTAAAATTATTTTCATTTTCTTTTATTTTTCAAGAGGCCACAATCATGAGATTTGGTGTTTAGATGTCAGTTCACTTGGACTGTTTGTAGCAACAGGATCTCGAGATAGAACTGCTAGAATATGGTCGTTGGACAGAAACTTCCCACTTAGGACATGTGCTGGGCATCATCTGGATGTAGAAGTAAGTGTTTCACTCAAATTATCAATAATATGAAATATGAAAGAATTGAATGCTTGAAGCCATTAGAGTTATTTTCTCTGTTCCCTTTGCTTCTAAACATTGTAATTGTCCTGTAACTTAGCATAACTAAAGATTCCTTGAACAATATGTAATACTGGGATTATATCAGTGGCGGCTTGTGTGAGTTTCTTAAGAGGAGGAAAGAGGTCGATGATAAATACTATTGCTTTAAATGGAAGATGCAGCAAATTAGTGGTGTCATTTAAATAGAGGTACATCAATTAAACTGGACGAAAAAGTCAATTTTGCCTAACTTGTCCCTTCTGCTTTGCAAGAGAAATGCTGCACTAAGTTTTAAAAAACATTTTGTAACAATTGCATAGCAATGAAGATTTGAAACTCAGCTTCTTAAAAGAGGAAGCATCTTCTATTATTGAAAAACCGAGATATTTACGAGAATATTGTGGAGATTAAGGATTATTATCTTTAAGGCAAATATGTGTAATATTCTGTCATGATTATAGATGCGGAATATTATGGAGAAATATAAGGGGGTCGATGAATCACACAATTTGTTTAAAAGGGGTTCAAACCAAGAAAAAGATGGAGAATCCCTATGCTGGATCAATGCTATTTTGCTGCAATTTGTGTGTAAATTTTAACTAACAATCAAGTTGTTGCCATGAATTTTTGAACTTCGAGTTTTGCGACCTAGATTTTTAATATAACTGACACCAACCAATACATGGCTGACCATTCCTCAAATTTGCAAATAGAATGCATGGCAAAGCACAAGAACAATTTGTCTCTTGTTTGCATCCTGTTAACCAAGACACTTTATTATACCATACCTTGGAAAACTGCTGGAAAGCTGCTCTCTTGCTTGGAGAGCTATAATCCCTTTCATTTAAAAAGGGTGAATGAAAGGTGAAAATTTGGGGTAAGAGGTAATTCGGTGAAAGATACTAAAAAATTCTGAAAGCAGGCATGCAAAAATTACAGAAACATTTTACTGGAGAATAAATAAAGTTAAGAAAAGAATAACCTTTTAATTACATTTAAATAACATAAAAAATGTGAATTTGAAGTAGAAATAGCAAACTTCATAGTGAAATTGGGAGATAGAAAAGAAAATATCGCCAATACTTTCCAATTTCAACTTGCTTGCTGGTTTTAAGGCAGTTCAATGTACAGATACAAATTTTAGATATATTCATTTCAAGTTCTCGGGTTCAAATCCGATCGAAACCGTGGATTTGTAAGGGTGAAAAAATCCTTCGCACTTCTTCCTTCAGAGGGGAAGTAAACCCGGCTGTCCCATGTAGTAGATATACTTGCATGTAAAAGATTCTGGAGCCTAAAAGAAGCCTCTGTGCTAAATTCAAATCGCCTGTTACGTCGCCCAAGATAACACCTCCTTTCTCTTTGCTTGATGGTGAAAGAAGCGTGGCGAAATTTGCATGGTCAGACGGAAGAGCAAGCCTGATGACCCGAATCTTGTCATGTAAAAAATGGTACTAACACTACACGTTATCCTTCGAAGTCCAGTCCTATTTATTCCGGAGATTTTAATGTGTTTTGTTCATTATGAGGATCAGCTTTTTTCGACCGTATCCATTGATAAAACATTGTGAGTCTTGAGTTATAAATTATGTGATAGGATGGAATTTAAACGGTTTCAATTCTTCCCCACCACCCCCTCTGTCTCCGCGGTTTTAGAACCTATCAGTTTGATCAAGATGACGCACTTCGTGCTCACGCTGGTGTCGCGGTACTTATCCGCGACTCCCCATTCTCTGAGGAACATTATGTTCGAACCAACCTGCAAACCGAATGTATTCGGATACACCTACCATCCTTTTCGCTAACTGTGCTCAATGTATACATTTCTCCTGGACAAGCCGTGTCACAAGAAGTTGAAGATGTGTTTTCTCAGTTGCCGCCCTTTATTGTGGGTGACTTTAAATGCCCACAATCCCGCCTGGAGTGGCAAAAGGACTTGCCCGAGCATTAATATACTTGAAAATATTATTGACAACCAGAACCTATTTTTTCTGAATATGGCAAAAGCTCCCTTTTTTCGTGTCTTCAAGCACCATCTCGTTCGTAGATCTGGCTCTCAGCAGCCCATCTCACTCTGTCATTTTAGAGTGGACTGTCCGTGACGACCCGCTCGGCAGTGACCACTTTCCTATTCTGGTCAAATTCGACATTCCCGATCTAAACATTGCTCGCCCTGTTCGCGGGCTATTCCCACCGAGCCGAGTGAAGAACATTTGAGGAAAAATACGAATATCGGAAAACTTTCCGAACGAGATCCATGGTATGGTTGCTCATTTTACTGATGCCGTTCTTCATGCGGTCTCAATTACTATCCCGAAGTCCGCGGGTCGCTCACATCCTCCCGTGCCATGGTAGAATGTCGACTATGCCTCCGCGGTGCGTGATCGGAAGATGTACTGACAAAGCTTAGTAGGTTCCCAAGCATGGGTAATTTGATAAAATATAAAAGAGCCCGAGTCAGAGCTACATTGACCATAGGGAAAGTAAGGCCGCGTTTTGGAGATCCTATATTTCATCACTCTTGCCGTACACCCACTAAAGTTGTGTGGCGAAAGGTTCGATAGATTGGAGGAAGACTTCCTTCACCGTCTGTCCCTTGCCTTCTGGCAAATGCAAATCTTCTCACTTCACTAGAAGATATAGTTGAACTCTACGAGCGAATCTTCAGCCCCCGTACACCACCCTCCTGGTTTTCTGAACACAAAAAGAATGAAGAACTGCAGATTAGATCTCTCGAGTCGCGTGGAGGAAGATCACAATGCTCCTTTCTCCAGGGATGAATTTTCCTCTGCCCTGGCTTGCGAGAAAGATTCCTTTCACTTAACATACATAGTCTTAGGGGACGGCTCCTTTTGTTTCTAGTAGCTTTTCTTTCGCCAAGATCTTTCCACGTCTGCCTTGGTGACTGGTTGTCAAGTCACCAGTTATAAACGGTGTTACTCAGGAATGAATTTGGAGCGTCACTCTTTTTGCCATTGCTTTAAAGAGTATTTGCATCAGTAATTCGAGAGCCATGAAAGCGCCTCTCTTCATTCATTCATTTTTTTTCTCCAAGAGCATGCAAGTTATTGAGAGGCAGTTATAGCTTGTCCTCAACGAACTGCAAGAATGGAGCGACGAAACTGGATTCAAGTTCTCCACTTGAATCATCCTGACCTTTTTCTTGGGGGTCATCAGCTTCCCTTCGTCCAATCCGCAGAGCGGGTATGTCTCTTGCGCCTATATAGGACCATCATCCGCTGATGATCAGCACAGGCGCCTACCGCCCGAGTCGCATCAAATGTTTCTTGGCCGAGGCTGGATATTGCAATCTGCTCCTAGGGAGCGAAAGTATCAGCTATAATACTCCATCGCGCCAAGCAGTCCGTCATCCGAGTCAGAGGACGTACGCACTCAAATTATCGTTACCCCACCTTCCGGGTATCCGTCTCTACTCGTTTTTGCAGAAGCTCAATAGAAAATTCCTCAACCCCTTGAACCCTCCTCCCGAAGTCTTGTTCACCCTTGGAACCTAGTCCGGATTAAAATATAACTGAAATCATCAAACTTCTCGAAATCCTCAATGTAAGTTATATATATGAAGTTATAGATGGGATACATGAATTTCGTCTCCTGAACATTTCTGGCGGAATTTCAGGAGACGAAATTCATGTGTCCCGTTTATAACTTCATGTACGCTAATGGTTCCTCCTAAAATAATAAAGTAGAACGTGCCTTCTACAGCCATAGTGCCACTCGGAGTTTTCGAAAAGACTTCATGCTGTCGAGGAAAGGGTGAACTAACAATTTTCAAAACCTTTGTCGAGAAAGGGAAACATAGTGGAAGTTTTTTTAACGCGCACAAACAACGCATTTATTTTCAGAAAAAACAATTCATTGGCTGATCCTTAAAACGAAAACTGCTCTTCTACTTCACTAGCTTCTTCCTAGGCATTACGAACAATAATAAAACAACCTCCAAAGGTTTGACGTAACACGGGGAAAATCAATTTAAATACTGCTTTTTGACTACAAAACTCTTAGCTATCGACTGCACGATTGGCATACTGGTAGTCGAGGGGTAGAGCCGTTTCCGAAAAAATATAATGCAATATTTTATAATTTCTAAGCGCCTCGCCTCACGGCGCTATACTAGTCCACTTCAGTAACTGGCAGATGGTGGAGACCTGGAGATGGGCGGACGGCCGGGCGGCCCTCGCGCGGTGCGAAAATGCCTTACTCCTTCACAATGCAACCCTGCCTAGGCTGGAGGCTGGCGGCAGGCCCGCTCCTCCTCCACGGCTAGGGGAGGGGGAGGCTCTCACTTGGCGCTTGGGCAAGCGAGGCGGCGCCAACGGCCGACGACTGTCTTCAACCTGCCGGAGCGGCGACTAACTAGCTGATTTGACGCAGCCAGCGGGAAAAAAAAGTTTTAGTGGGACGCGAGAAATTCATATTCTGGCCCCCCATGATCCACTACAAACACCATGGAGCGCCCAAACTGGGCGGAAAATTAATAGCTCACATAAGGAGCGCCCAGCTGGGCGTGAAATTAATAGTCTGTCGGCACCAATTGACATAAATATGCAATATTAAAGTCACTTAAGTTCTCTGAATCGATAACATTAAAGCAGTGATGTGCAGTTACTCTAAAGGCTCTCTCGAATCCATCTCCTCCTCTTCTTGTAACCCTCTGACATTTATCGTATGCGTTTATTTGCGGGGAGACTGCCCTTAGTTGTTTCGACCCAGGTTTCCTTGGAAGTCTATTTCCGACGATGAAATCTTATTAGGGATAGGTGTTGTCGAAGGGATTTAATTTTGCCTGGCATCTGCCACAGTTCTTTTACATGTCACAAGAGTATCATGGCTACTGTGGATTTTCCACCCTTCGAAAATCCGCGCACCTCGCTCGGGATCGAACCCGCTCACTGGGGGTTCAGAGGCGCGTGAGCCATCACCCCACTCACCGAGGCAGCACACCATCACCCCAATCGACATCCAACACCTAATCCATCGATTGCTGGTGCGTCGTAATAACGTTTTTCTTTGACCCCTTGCGCTGCTTCAAGTGTCAGAGGTTATCTGTTTCTCTTTCAATGACTTCTGTGATAATTTTGGCATTTAAAAATTCTCGCTAATATTATGACGCACACTTGTATCTGAAGCTCATTGGATGAAGTCGGATTCCCAAAAGGCCACCCCCTTCTTTCCGCCTTAAATTTCCACCACGCTTTTCACCAAAGCTATTTCGATTGAGTTTGATATATAATCGATGTAACACCCATAAGATTTCGAGTTCATATTGTAACACCCCACCTGCCGCCGTCTATAACAGCACCAAGTGGAGGTGCTCCCAGGGTTGACCTCGACTTACCTTTTTCCCGGCGCCAGCTGACGGTTGATGCTTTGCCCGGCTACCCCCACTGAAAACACTGAAAGTTGTAGCGAGAACATGCGTGGCGTGAGCATTGGCATGTATCTCGGAATAAAAGATTTTCCTCTTTTAACTTAAATTTAATTCATAAAAGAGATATTGAGGCAAAATTACGGTGAAGCCAGATACATAAAAAAACGGACTTACAGACTAACTTGTAACTAGATTACATGGTAGGCGTCTCGACGGGTCGTTCGCCTATCTCCCGTCACAGCAGCTGCCCGGGCGGGGCACGGAGTTCGTCGCGCAGGCGCTGGCGGGGCTCACGAGCGGTTACTCGTTCGGATCTTTCCCAGGTAGGCTAGCGCAGCCGTGGCGATGACTCGGGCGCTTGCCCGAACCAGCGGCGATGAATAGCCTGGATTAGCCGATGACCACTCAGTAGCCGAGCGCGTGATGGACGGCGCTCGGGGTCGATGGCTGCGGCGGCGGCGGCGTGGTGGCGCCCGCGGCACTGACAGTGTACAGGCGCGCCTCTGCGCCAGGAACGGCGGCTCTTGCCCTCGGGTTCGCCTACCTCCGGAGCTGATCGTAACAGACGGGGCCGCTCGCGATGCGTGGCGTGATCGCCTCGTCGCGCACTGGCTTCTGGCGGTCGACGGTGCGTAAATATCGGCGGTCCCTACTTCCTATCGCTGATCATAACTACCGAAGCTCGGGCCGGCAGAGCCAACTCGCTCATCCGAGGCCGTTCTATTGTGCGGGTACTCGCACGTACGTGGCCGAAGCCAGAAACAAAACTAAGACTGGCGTCTTCCGGGAGCATACCTGCGCACTCGCCCGCTGTTCCCCTCAGCAAGGCGTCTGCTCTCCACCGCAGTTCGCAGAAAAAAGCCAACTTCTTCCTACTCGGA
The DNA here is from genome assembly GCA_964035755.1 of Teleogryllus oceanicus. NCBI lineage: Eukaryota > Metazoa > Arthropoda > Insecta > Orthoptera > Gryllidae > Teleogryllus > Teleogryllus oceanicus. The sequence goes on along the minus strand of CAXIVR010000001.1, from coordinate 354,030,409 downwards.
GCTCCCCGTCTCCACAGGGTCACATGATCGCGTCCACGCGATGTTCACGCCTATTGGCCTGCGACATCACGCGACACGGGGTGGCCAATCGCGGCTATATCGACGTGGCAGTTGACGCTATGAAGTAGCGTCTTCAATGGAATTTGTTCTACGCCAGGATTTCGCCGAAATCGCCGGCGCTGGTCGGCGGCGACCGGAAATTCCATTGACGTCACGGGCGCGCCCCTTTCACAGGGCTAGTTAACAAAGGCTAGCCAGCTGGCCCGCATCGGCGGCGCACAGACAACGGGAGGTAACGTCTTTGTCAAAAATGACTTGCTTAAGGGCGGGAATATATTTTCAGAAAATGCCGAAGTCTATTACTATAACACTCGACGTAGAAATCATATTCATCAGGTGACAGCATCAACAGCTCATTACAAAAAATTCACATACAATGCATGTACATTATTTTACAACACTTTGCCAGATGACATTAAACTATTAAATTCTATAGAAAAGTTTAAATCCAAAGTGAAATCGTTTCTGCTGCATAACTGTTTCTATACAATTAGAGACTATACTGAGCATCACAAAAAAGTAACATTAATTTTAAAACAAATTTTTCCAAATAAAAACCGGGTTTCTTCAATTTAATATGGAATATAATTATTGAGCAAATGCTGAGATGGCCCCTTGTTTTGCTTCTGGACATAAATGTAACTTCGGTTTCTGTGCACGTCTTCTAGAATTCAGTGGGAAATACAATTATTCAAATTATCGTTTCCATGTTGTCGCGACAGGAAGTATTATTCTGAAGGACAACATGGATAAGAGCCAAAATTTATTGCCTTTTTATCCTTGAAAATAGATTTTATTACATGGGAGTTTTTTTCTCTTTTTTCTCCCTTTCAAAATTTAAAATTTAAGTAGTATATGACTTAGTGTAGGGATCAAAGAATTTTGAAAATGTGCACACAATTCACTTTTCCCCATAGCACGTCATACGCAGTTTTAACTGTTTTTTTGACGTAAAATAAATAAATAAATAAATAAAAACGTCCCCTTTCCTGTTGCCCGTCGACAAGCGCCTTCACGCATTTTAACATGCGTTTTAAAATATAATTTATATCTATGATTCGTCGATGCCATACGTGGGCGACTGTCCCATTACAATATGTCGTGTTTAAATATAGGTTAAACTTTTTTCAATCACATTTAGGCGCAAATTTCAAATCTTTAAACTGAAAAAATGGTTTTAATTTTTTTCACTGCAGTCCACGTTATTGGAAAATGAAAAAAATATGTTATACAATGTTATAAGGCCCATTTTAGGGAAAAAATTGAGGCAGTACTCCCTTATCACGTCGAAAATGAATTTCATTTTTTTTTCTATATGAATTTGGTGTCGAATTGCGTTGAAAAAAATACCTTCAAAATGAATTATATTTCTCCGTCTTTGTAATTTCTTTCAGCTTGATACACGCAATAGCTGCTGAGAAAAAAATAACATGCAAAACACGTTTCTCGTATCTCTGCGACAGATTGCGCTAGGAGGCTGATTTTTTTGTGAATCTATGTCACTTTGTATTCTCTTTCATATGAGCATCGCGATTATCGATTTGGTTTGGGGCACTTTTCACCGCCTTATTCGGCTATAGCCTTTCTCAAAATAATAAATTGTCATGCGATGATGAAATTATGGTCAGTCATGGTGAGAATTGGATACCTCCTTCAAGAAAGACCATCAACAATGAATGCAACTGCTGTTGCTGACATAGGTTTACCACTCTTTATATTGTTGAGAACAAATATCTTTTTTAGATTATATATATATATATATATATATATAATCTCTTTTTCTATTTATGATTACTGCATAAATTATGTATGCTAAAACATGTCTATTAAAATTATTTTATTCCGTTATATCGTCGTACCTTGAGAGAATTAAAATTTGTTTTCTCATTGTTTAAACATAATACATCATTTTACTGTTTCAGGTATGTCCATAAGTGTTTCACCTCCTGCAGAGTGCATAAATGACACAAAAAATTGTGACTACTTTATTGAAATAATCTTAATTCACTTAAATCATCTAAACACTTGATGGAATCATTATATGCTACTGGAGTCTTGTTTTAACACAATGTTCCACGTGGGTTCAATACAACTATATCCTCATTTTATACTTTATCTTTAAAAATATTTTCTGGCGATTTTTACAATGCATTACCTTGAAACTTGAAACCTTACCTTGAAACCTTACCTTGAAACTTATTACAACAAAATACACCTAAACTTTCAGCTAATAATACCAATATATACTAACCCTTATCTTTGATAATTAAATTCTCTGTCAATATTTGTCAAGCATTCACATTCTTCATTCACTACAATAAAATCTCACTATCTCCTCAAACTCGAGATCATATACCTCGCATATGTAACTACATTCTTAATTGTAGAATACGATTTTCGCACGTGTTTATTATAAGTTATTATAAGAACAGCGAGTACAAGCAAATTGCAAATACTGAGTTATTCATATCTTCGTTGCACATATGAATGTCATGTTTAAATTAACACCTATGAGTATTACTTGGATAATAACTCATTTTGTCTGCCTTATGGGAACTCTGCTCTGCTCCGCCTGGCGTAGACACTCTGACCATCTGTGAACTGCAGAGGACGCTTCGCTGAACTGTCTCAAACAAAAGTGAAATGTTCTTGTTCTATCTCACTCATTCACTTATAGTGAAACCGAACGAAATGGTTGCTAATTTCACGATTATAAGCGTGAAACAGTAGTGCACTCGTTTTTAGTCTGATTGTTTCACTCGCAAAAATGCCCGTTGAGGTGGGTTGGTCCACGTCCTGACGGGGGGATGCAGAGAGGGCTCTCAAGTATTCTTTTCTTTCACCAGACATTTTTTTCTTCTCCCATATATCATTCTCGTTCCTTTATTACATCCTTTCTCTTTTCTTCTCCCTCTCCTATTTCAATGGCCCTCTCTGTATGCTGAACGCCCACCCATGTTTTTGCCGTGCATGGCGACCCGTGTCGGAGGGAATGTATGTCCTGGCAGTTGAGGGGCCTGTCTGTTTCCCAATTACTCTCCTCGTGCTACTTCTTTCTTGGTATCTAGGGATACGTGCTCTTACGTATTTTTGGGGAATATTCCTTGTAGGTCACAATACACTTGCTTTGGCTATGGACTCTTCTAGACGGGCGGTCGGGAGCTAACCCACTCCCGATCAACCGGCTTGGACTAGGTCTTGTACTGAACTCCAGGGTGAGCGGGGGGATACACGGTGGTGCAGCGCTGTGCTATTCCCCCACTATATCTCCGTGGCAACCCTGGCACTCCGATGGAGTGTCCCCTTCTTGGGCTCCGTGGTGGGTGGGGACCACGGGGATGAACTCAATATCCATCTTCATGGATACTAAACCTTCACCCCCGCCCTCTTCCGCAAGGAAGAGGCGATGTCCAGAGAGAAGTATTGATTTAAATAGTTTCTTTTTAAAAGAGGAAGACCGACTGAAGAAGCCTAGATTCCTCCTCATGGCATGCGCCGAGGAAGGAAAAACATTCAAATGTGTCAGTGCTGTTCGTTTGGCGCGCGCCATAGAGGAAACATTTGGAAAGCTGCAAGCTGTAGTGCGACAAAGGAATGGTACCATTCTCTTTGAAGCACGTACAGATGACCAGGTGGTGAAGATTATGAACACTAAGCAGATTGCCGGCCTCCAGGTGGATGAGACCACACACCCTACACTAAACCTCTGTAAGGGAGTGGTCAACCACGAAGACTTTTCGACGGAGAGTGAGGAAGAACTAGTTTCGTTTTTTAAAGACCAAGGCGTGACTGATGTGTATAGAATCAAGAGGAGGGAGCATGGGCGAGAAATCCCCACTTCCACTCTTATCTTGACCTTTAATCTTCCTACTCTCCCTGAGAAGATCTCGTGCGGTTTTTATAACCTCCGCGTCCGACAGTACGTCCCTAACCCTTTGAGGTGCTTCAAGTGCCAGAGGTTTGGCCACACACAGCAGCGGAGCATGGCAGACACCCCCGTGTGTGGGAAGTGCGGGAGATCTACGCACGAACCTGAACCCTGCGCCATTGCACCGCATTGTGTTAACTGCGAAGGTGACCATCCGGCCAATCACAAGCAATGTCCAACCTTTTTGAGAGAGAGGGCAATCCAGAAGATCCGAGCTGCTGAGAAGGTGTCATTTCCCGAGGCCAAACGTCGGTACCTATCAAGGAACCCCGTTGATCTGTCTCGCTCCTTCTCCGCCCTGTGAAGGTTAGGACTCCGGGGGTAGCAGCGGGTTGTCAAACGGAACGAGCTATCCCCCAAGTTGTGAGTTTCGCTTGTCAGGTGTCTCCAATGGACCTCCCTGTGGATACCTCACCCCTGCAGGGTGGGAGAGTGATTATCCCGACTAAATACAAGACAATTGAAAAAAGAGCTCAGCCTTCGCAGAAGATCAAACCTCTTTCTAATGTTTCAATGGAAGTTGATAAACAAACACCTACTTCAGACCCGGTCAATAGACAAAGACAACCACACTAACGAAACTGCACTGAGCGAGCACCCAGCCCCTCTGGCAATGTCAAGGAGGTTTCGTCCTCGGATGAAACACCCGTTGGGGCGGAATCCGAGGATCCGGCTCCCAACGCCGGAGGAAAAAAACTTAATTATTCTCCATGGCTCTTATGTCATGGAACGTAAATGGTTACTCCTCGCGGCGGGACGATCTCAAGCTGTTGTTGTCCCGTCACAATAGTCTTGTAATCTGTCTCCAAGAGACTCATCTTACTCCGAGCCGTCCCCTGTCTCTTCGTGGTTTTTCCCCCTACAGGTTCGATGTGGATGATGGCCTCCGTGCTCATGGCGGAGTCGCTTCATTGGTTCACGATTCGCTGCTGTCTTCAGAGGTACCTCTTCAGACCGACTTCCAAGCAGTGTGTGTGAGGGTGCACCTTCCATCCCTCACACTCACTGTTTGCAATATCTACATCCCCCCAGGACTGAGTGTATCTGCTCATGAACGTTTGGGTCTGATCAACCAACTGCCCTCTCCGTTTGTGATAGTCGGGGATGTAAATGCCCACAGTCCTCTCTGGGGCTCTTCCCGCACTTGCCCGAGAGGTAGTGTATTAGAGTCGGTTATAGACTCAGCGAACCTGGTTATTCTGAATTCCGGTGAACCAACTCACTTTGCCGTCGCCACAAACTCAAGCACGTGCATCGATCTAGCACTCTTCAGCCCTTCTCTTGCAACCGTTCTGCAATGGTCCATCCTAGATGACCTGTACGGAAGCGACCATTACCCCATTATCGTCCACATTGATGGGCTAGCCCGTGGGTTGGCGCGCCCCCCTCAATGGTGTGTCGGACGTGCTGACTGGCCGACATTCCAAGCGAACGTCAGTGTATCGGAGGAGTTTGTTAGTGTGGAGGAAATGGCAGCACATTTTAACAAAGCTGTATTACAAGCTGCGGAAATTGCAATCCCCAAGTCGACTGGTAAATCGCGACACCCTTTCGTCCCGTGGTGGAACTCGGATTGCTCAAGGGCTGTTAGTTCTCGTAAGAAAGCTTTGGCGAGATTAAAAAACTATCCAACCGAGGATAACTAAATCGAGTACAAAAGGTGCAGAGCAAAGGCGAGGAGAACCATTTTAAAAGAAAAAATGCATCATGGAGGTCATACGTCTCCTCTTTGAATTGCCAAACGCCACCACGTCTGGTATGGAGGAAGGTGCGTCAAATCAAAGGATATCCTTCCCCAAACTCTGTCCGAGGTCTTCAAAAAAATGGTCAGGTTATCACAGCTCGAGACGCCATTGCAGAGGTACTTGCCACTCATTATGAAAACATGTCGAGTTCGGCAAACTATGCTCCAAACTTCATCCTTCTCAAAGAAAGAATGGAAAACCGCGCTTTGGATTTTTCTAGCAGAGCACATGAGGACTATAATACCCATTTCTCCATGTTTTAAATGAGTTCTGCTCTAATGCTTGCAAAAAGAACCACACCAGGTCCAGACCAAATTCACAACTTAATGCTGCAACATCTTCCCGAAATGGCCATGCAATTTCTTCTCCGACTCTTTAACCGTATTTGGGAAGAGCACACCATTCCTACCTTTTGGCGAGAAGCCATCATCGTCCCAGTTCCCAAAGAAGGCAAAGATCGATCACTGCCATCAAGTTTTCGACCTATCTCTCTCACAAGCTGCGTATGCAAAGTTCTGGAACGCATGGTGAATCAGCGTCTGGTCTGGACCTTGGAGTATAAAAATCTATTGACGTCAATCCAAAGCGGGTTTAGAAGAAACCGTTCAACCTTGGACCACCTCGCTTCGTTGGCAACAGCTGTTTGTACATCGTTCGTCTTGAGGCAACATCTTGTGGCCATATTATTCGACATAGAAAAGGCCTACGACGCCACCTGAGGCATGGCATTCTGCAAACCCTGCACTCTTGGGATTTAGGGAAGCTTCCTCTATTCCTTCAAAGCTTCCTTTCGAACAGATCCTTCCGTGTTCGTGTGGGTGATAGGCTTTCTCGTAGTCACCCTCTTGAAAATGGTATCCCCCAAGGATCAGTCCTGAGTGTCACTCTGCCATCGCCATCAATGGTATAGCGTTGACCGTACGAGAACCTGTAAAGGCGTCGTTGTTTGTGGACCACTTTGCCATCTTCTGTTCATCCAGCAGCATCAGTGTGATACAGAGGCAACTCCAAATGGTGCTTAACAAGCTCCACGAATGGAGCACGTCAACGGGCTTCAATTTCTCTGCTACTAAATGTACCTGTTTGCATGTTTGTAGGATATTCCATTTGCATAGCAACCCAGTTCTTTACTTAGGAGGAAATCAGCTTCCATTCGCTGAATCTGCTAAGTTCCTGGGGCTTACATTTGACAAGTCCCTAACGTGGCGTGCTCATATCCGTGGATTACAAACCAGATGTGTCTCTCCCCTTAATCTTCTTCGAATGCTGAATGGTACATCATGGGGTGCCGACCGCACTACCCTACTGCGGTTATATAGATCACTCATCCGCTCAGTTTTGGATTACGGTAGTGAAGTGTATGGCTCGGCAGCTCCCTCCACTCTGCGACCCATCAATAGTATACACCACGCTGGTATCCGTCTGTCAACTGGTGCGTATCGCACCAGCCGAATTGAGTGCCTTCTAGCCGAGGCCGGTGAGCCCTCCTTAAAAAGAAGGCGGGATATCTTATTAGCATCTTACGGTGCTAAAGTATCAGGACTTCCTAATCATCCTTGTCGCGAAATAATTACCCATCCTAAGTATGAAACGTCCTATATTCTTCGAACATCGCTGCACCACCCTCCAGGTATTCGATTGCGAAATCCTCCGTCCGAATATTGATCTCAGACTATCCGAGCTTCCCAAACAAACGACTAGCCCTCTTGTTTACCAGATGCATTTTCAGGACATGAGGATAGCCTATCCAGATAATGTATTCTTATACACAGATGGTTCATCGTGCAACGGCACAGTGGCATGTAGTTGTTACTGTATCAGAGCCACCAAATCATATCGACTACATTCTCAGTGCAGTATCTTCACTGCTGAAATGTATGCAATTCTTGAAGCCCTAAAATACATCGAGTCAGCGAGTTTGCGCCGAGTAGTTCTCTGTTCTGATTCTCTCAGCTCACTACAAGCTGTCTCCCGTTCTTCATCAGACTACCTGACGCAATCAGTTAAAAACCTCATCCATCGCCTTTTGTCTCCTGGTACTAAGTACTGTACTAAGTACCTGGTACTAAGTTAGGTCCCAGGCCATGTGGGAATCGTAGGAAACGAGATGGCTGATCGGGCGGCGAAATCGGCGACGGAGAGTACTCGTGTTGACATTCCATTCGTACCATCGTCTGATGTTAAAGCTTCCTTAAAACGATCCATCTTTAGAGCGTGGCAAACAGAGTGGCACAATAGCACCTATAAACTAAATGCAATAAAGGACTGTGTTAATTCTTGGCGTTCCTCGTCCAGGCGGGAGGAAGTTATTTTAACCCGTCTTCGTATCGGACACTGCCATTTTTCTCACAGTTTCCTCCTTCGAGGCGAGTCTCCTCCTACCTGTGATAGATGCAGGGCGGATCTTTCTGTGGAACACGTCCTCCTGCAGTGTTTGAAATTTGTTGGCAGTCGACGAAGACATGGTCTGGGCAACTCTCTACGAGAGGTGCTCGGAGATGACGATTCCGCGCTCTAGAAGCTTTTTTGTTTTTTGAGAGAAAGCGGAATATATAATTTTATCTGACATAAGGGCAATAAATATTTTCTCTGCCTCAGATCTGTTTTTAAAATTTATCCTGTTTACCTGAATTTTTTATGCGTAATGGATGGTTTCCTTTTAGGGTATATATGAGCTTTTAAATTAGCTGGAAAGTTGCACCAGCAACCCCTTTTAACTTGATTAATTGATTTTTTTAGAAATACTTTGACAATGGCGCCAATTACCTTAGTAGTTGAAGCGCCCTTTAAACCCAATCAATCAATCAACTCGCAAAAATGAAGAGAGTACGCATGCGTTGCGCCCGCTCTGCGCCCGCTCTGCGCCCGCTCTGCGCCCCCTCTGCGCCCGCTCTGCACCCCCTCTGCGCCCGCTCTGCACCCCCTCTGCGCCCGCTCTGCACCTCTCTGCGCCCGCTCTGCGCACGCACTGCGCCCCGCTCTGCGCCCCCTCTGCGCCCGCTCTGCACCCCCTCAGCGCACGCTCTGCGCCCCTCAGCGCACGCTCTGCACCCCCTCTGCGCCCGCTCTGCAACCCCTCTGCGCCCGCTCTGCACCCCCTCAGCGCCCGCTCTGCCCCCTCTGCGCCCCCTCTGCGCCCCTCAGCGCACGCTCTGCGCCCCCTCAGCGCACGCTCTGCGCCCCCTCAGCGCACGCTCTGCGCCCCCTCAGCGCACAATCAAGTAGCCCCATTTTCTCATGCACTTTCGTGAAAACTGCATTGCAAGTGCAACTGCATATCTTCAACAGTTTAAAAGTTACAGGAAGTGCTAACGTTACGTGACTCACCCTACATATTACGGTGTCCCTTATATTGCAAAAATATTTTTTTTGGCTCAACGCCTAAATATTTTGGGTGAAATGTATTCAAAAATAAAATTCCATCTCGATAGGCCGGTATTAAACCGTCCCGACTTCAGTGCGTAATTTGAATGTTGGAGATGATTCTTTTTGTGGTGTTAAGTCAGCGGATCTACTGATACATGTTTGATATATAATTTTATATTACAACTTAATTCATTTCCATTCTTTAGACTGCGTTATTGTTTTTAATTTTTCTTGTCAGTACTTCTTTTCAGTGAACCATGTTCTTGAACAGCATAACACATTGGTTTCACTCATCTAGTCAGTACTGAATGAAAATCTTGCAATTTAACATCCCTTCCAGCGAAGTCATACACAGCTTTCATCTTTCTAAATAACCTTTCAGCTTCTAAATATTAAGAGATGCTTTTGCAGGTCAAAGGACATTATTTAATAAAACTATATCTTCACGCCAAAGAAGAGATACCTGTTTTTGCTAGACACAAAGTCCGCTTTTTTTTTTTTTTCAATGAAATGAAGATTAAATTGAATTAGGAGATGTATTCCATATTACCAAATTAATAATTAAAGAATGATGATCCAGTTACGATTGCGCTTTTATTCATCACTATCAAATTCTCCACAAAAGGAATGTATCACTCTTCCACGTGTAGATTCTCTGTGGCTAAATTTTGATTTGTACGTTTCCTTCATCATCAACGACAGAAAATTCTTCTAATAAATACTACATACGATGTTTAAATGCTTTTAGAACTGTTATAAAGTAGATATCTTGATACGACGCTTTTACAGCTGCACTGCACTGAAGCCACGGTTTGACATGAACAGTTACAACCAATAGAAAGTCATATTTTAAGGATTAAATCACGTATTTTACATTCAAAACACATTTTCAAGTATGTTCGTATATGTGCTGACGGCACGGAAATAACAATTCCCTGTCGAAATTTTCTTCAAGAAAGACACGCTCTTTGAAGACGTCAAGTGTATGATGCAGTTGTAACACAACTTCCTTATTGTTCCCAAACCTTTATATTACAAAAAAGAATTGTACGAATAATAACCAAATCCCACCCACGTGATTCTTGCAAGCCTGTGTTTATTAGTCTAGGAATTTTACCATTACCTTGTGTGTTGATTTACGAATCAGTGGTTTTTGTCAAAAATGACTTGCTTAAGGGCAGGAATATATTTTCAGAAAACGCCAGTGTCTATAACTATAACACTCGACGTACTAATTGTATTCATCAGGTGATAAAATCAATTGCTCACTATAAAAATTCACATACAATACATGTACATTATTTTACAACACTTTGCCAGATGATATTGAACAATAAGTTAGAAAAGTTTAAATCCCAAGTAAAATCGTTTCTGCTGCATAACTGTTTCTATACAATTAGAGACTATTCTGAGCATCGAAAAGAAAGTAACATTAATTTTAACAGTGATATTTAATGTATTATTAACCGTTTGGACTGTATAATTGTAAACAACCTGTAACAAGTATGATACCACAGCTTCTGGGTCAATGACCCCCATCTTGATCTGGTTTTTCGTCCAGTTTCCCTGATCCTTTGAGCAAATGCTGAAATGGCCCTTTGGTTTTCTTCTGGACATAAATGTAACTTCATTATCTGTGCAGGTCTTCTAGACTTCAGTGGGGAATGTAGGTATTAAAATTATAGTTCTCCATGATGGCGTTGCAGGAAATATTATTCCTTGACGAAGGACATGAGAGATAAGAGCCCAAATTTATTGCTGATTTACCCTTGAAAATAGATTTTTTTTACATCGGAGCGAATATTTTTGTTTACAATCCTTGCATAAACGCTCATTCCTTTCTGCATTAAAAATTCTAGCAGTTTTATGTCTTATGGTAGGGATCAGAGATTTATGAAAACGTGCACAGAATTCACTTCTCGTAGCATGTCACACACAGTTTTTGACGTAAAAATAAATTTAAAAAAAAACAAAATCTATCGAAAGTCGCAAGGATAAATAAAGTTAATATTCGTCGGCGTAATGTGGTTAAAAAATTAAAACTAATATAGGAAGCTAAAAACATTTTTTTTATTTGTGTGAAGTACTCTGGGTTAATTGATTTTAATCCGCTGAAAAACTTTTTTGTTTTTTACACTTCAATTACGATTTTCAACAAAAATGTACCCATGGGGGCAGTTTTACATATCTTAATCCGCTACCCCCTTTCAAACGTACCCATGATATCACGTGGTTCATGACGTACTGGTGCTGCGAAGAACAAGCAAAAATCGGTGCGTCGGACTAGGTCGCCCATGTCTTTTCGTCAGGATTCCTCCTGTGATGGAAGTATATCATTCCATCATGATGCCTTCTCAAAGCGATGTCGACGTTTCGCGTCGCGTACAAAGTGCGGGGAATTTAAACTCGATCAAAGTTGAAAACTACGAAGTAATTTTTTTTTTAATTGTTGCGCCTAGATTGCCGCAATGTGACTCTAAGCCTCTTGGGCGCTCTGCGCTTGCAAGTGATCATCAGTTAACTAGTGCCTTTTTTAGGAGTAATCCTCCATTGCGTATATGTCATGTCTCGTCGCAGTCAAATATATATATATATATATATATATATATATATATATATATATATATATATATATATACCGGGGATCGCCGTGCACGCGTCCCTCTGTTGCGCGCTCCTGCGTCACTACCCAGCGGCCACAATTGGGAAGGAATTAGGAGAGGGGCAGGGTTTAGGACACTTCACTGGAGTTGGACTAGCCCTTGTGAAACAGCCAGCCTCGTTTTGTTGAAAAAAAAAGTTCATGTGAGACTGTCCGGGATTCGAACCCGGACGTCCTTGGTGAATGGGAGGGACTTCGCTCTGAGCCACGACATTTCCCCCTGTTCATCAATACAAATATGTTATTCTGAAAAGTGAAACGAAAAGAGAGGAAGACAGTCCTCCCTTTCCTCCTCTGAGAAACCGCCGGGGGGGGGGATTCTGATATTGTTTCCACTTGAAGTTTTAATATTTCCATGGTCAGGAGAGATTAATTCTGGAGCTTTTTGATACTTATTCAGTAAAATTAATGCAAGATCTTGCATAAAATATCCAGCATATACATTGCTTCATGACACTGATATCTTTTTGTGTGTTTATAAATAGATTTTACTAACAAATGTAATATTCAGAAAATTGTGATGACTTGTACTTTTTTTTAAGTTCCTGATATTTCTTGTTGGAGTTCATGGCTCTTGACTGTATGCACTTTGGGTGTGAATATGGATGTGATCTGATGTGAAATCCATGTCAGGCCTAGGAATTGTATTTGTTTGCTTTCTTTTTTCAGTGTATTAAATTTCATCCCAATAATCTGTACTTTGCGACGGGTTCAGCAGACAAAACAGTGAAAATGTGGTCTGTGAATGACGCAAGGTTGTTACGGTTATTTTTTGGACACACAAGTGCTATTCAAGCGTTAGGATTCAGCCCGAATGGAAAGTTTCTGGCTTCTGCTGGTAATATACATTTTTTATTTTTTGTTTTGTTTCTATTCTCTAAAAAGCTTTTTGGGACATTCATGAGTTATAAGTTGTTAATATTTTCTCTATATTTAACTCTTAGAAAAAATTATTTTCAAGGTGTATCATTACAATAATTTCCGAATATTTTTGAACAGAACTATCAGCATTGTAAATTAAATGGTGCAAAAAACTCGGGTATAAATATTTCAAATTTGAGAAAAAATAATTTTCTCATTTTAAATGTTTCTGTGTGTACATTAATTATATAATGTAATGCTCTATTTCTGACATTTTTACGCCGTTTCACTTATAATATACCATTTCCAAATTCTCATGAAGCCTATGCTTCCTGCAGGCTCTGAAGACGAAATCAGATTAAAATTTTGCATGAATGCTGACTTTAAATGGCTTCACCTTTGTGTATAACAGATCCTTTTGAACTATGTATCTAAAGTTTGATGTTTTTGATTCGCCCCATTTTGTGATATACTTCTCTGCAAACTGGTTTCAGTATGATGAATCATGCCAAATGTTGCTGAAGATAAAACACAACATATTAGTGAATCGACATTAGAATCATATTAGTGATTCGACATCGAGAACAAAATACTGATGTTAAAAACACATCGATTCAAAACCATCTAAGATTTAGACTGGATTAGTAACCTCTGGATTAGTAACATAAAAATCGTATGCATTAATCACATCAAAAGTTTTAATTTCTCTTCATTTTCTCCACTCGTATTCCAGGGCACTTTCATGGTTTGCCCCTTGCCCACATGACGCACTATAATCGCCAGTATGAAGGTGTCCTTCGTTGATGCTGCCCTCTCCGACGCATTCGCCGCCGCCGTCGTCACTGCCACTCCACACGTTGCAAGCCTCACCGCCGGTCCAGGCGCCGCAGCCGTGGCTGTCGCCGTCTTCATGTTTCGCCGCTCCCTTCGCGTTTCTTCGAGTTTGGCCGACACTCTTAACAACTCATTTCGAAGCCGCGATAGCTCGCTTCGCACATTTCCATGCCAGTGTCTGCAGTCCTCACGGCGCCAGTTTGCACTCGAAGGGAAACCTGGACAGGTCGTTTCCGGACCTGGATTTCATTTCACCCCTCTCATTACTAGTAACGCCGCAATTGCGAAAATAGTAAATGCGTCGTGGTGAACCGCTAGATGAGTGCGTTGTGTTCACAGGGGGACACGCCGCTCGCTGCAGGCCCGGTCGGCCTCCAGCTCCCATAATCTTACTACCGGATGATCGGTTTAAAATGCAACCCACAGCAGGCAGAGCGAATTGCGATATGATGTAGATACAGATGTAGTTTGCCTACATCATATTCGTAATATTCTTATGAAAGGAAGTAGATTGAAGGAAGGTAATCAATTTTAACTTAGAACTAACAAACAACAGAAAGAGAATTAGAGAACAATACATGAAAATGCCTAGAGAGGTAAAAAGAATAACAAAAGCTAAAATGTATGGCAAAACCAATGTGAAAGAATAGAAAAGTCCTTAGGCACCTCTCGATCAAAAGAACCATGGAAAACACCCAAAACTATGAAGAACAACGAAAACTGTCATTTACAAATTATACAGGCTAAAGAATGGAGGGAATATTATGTAAAGATGTTCAGATAAGATCGGACGGAAGTCTTGAATATAACACAAACTAATGTAGTAGTGATGAAAACATTCAAGAAATTAGTAAAAAAGAAGTCCAAGAAGCTGTAAGATCGGTGAAAAATGGAAGATCTGGTGGACCAGATGGTATACCTATAGGATTAATAAAATGTAGCCCAGATGTATTATTCAAGCAATTAGCCTTTATTTTCTATAGCATGTATTACAAAAAAAGGAGATCGTAAAGAATGTACAAATTATAACCAATTAGGTGCAAATTCTGTTTGTAGAATATTTGGAAAAATTATAAAGACCAAGTTGGAAAACGCAATCAAAAATGTTGAAGAACAAAATGGTTTTCGGACAGGAAGATCTTGCATTGATGGAATATTTTGCCTTCGTCAAATTATAGGTAAAATGATCTAGAAACATATGGTTTTTATAGATATCACATAAGCCTATTACAATATTCCATGGGAAAAATTATGGGAAGTCCTCAGACATCAAAACATAAATATACAATTAATAACAGCAATTCAAAACCTCTACAATATGGCAAGCTGTATCAAAATTCGAGGAAAGGTAACGAATCCATTTGAAGGTCTGAGATAAGAATGCTGTATAGCTCCTACTCTCTTTAAAATATATTTAAATGCTGATCTTGAAAATTGGGGACGTAAATGTCCGAATATGGGGATAGAAGTTGACAATGATGATTTTTTTACCCTTCACTTCGCCGACGACCAGGTTATTCTTACCGAGGATGAACAAGATACAGATTAAATGCTGAGGAAACTAATAGCGTTTTCCATTCGCCGCACTGGTGCGCACTCAGGGCAGCTTTCGTGTTCCATTCGACTGCTAGGGCCCACCAGTGCAAAGAAGCGCATGTTCCATTCGCACATCGACACGGACCCTGGGCGCAGTCGGGGTGCCCCAAACTGCACTGACGATCGCATCAGGGCAGTCTAGTGCACCGGGCCATTGTGAGGTTAGGTACGGAAGTTATCCATGCTGATTAGAATCTCGTGGTGAAATTGTGAAGGCAATTGAGGATCTTCTGTCACGCAGGAATACTTCGAATGATGGAGTATATTATGTTTCGCAAGAAATGTCTTAAAATAATTTTTGTGATTTGCACGAAATTCAGAAAATCCGATTGTGTTTACCGAAAATTCAACCTTGAATAACTTCATGTTAACAAATCCAGTGCTATTTAGGAACTAAAGTGTTTTAGGTATGTCTCAATTTCGAAACGCTAATAAAGTGAAAATAAAAATAGTGAACATTACAAAATCATTCAAATATATATGCCAAGAAATGTTTCTCGCACGACCATACATATACCAGCGGAAATGTTCGTGTTAATATTTTTATTGTTTTCAGTAATCAAACAATTCTGCAGAATCCTTTCGGTTCAAAATCTTGTGTACTATATCGATCACTAGCAAATCTCGAAAAATGGAACTTCGACTCATACGCATTTGAAGTTTTCGTAGTTTTTAAATAAAGAAATCACACGTTAATAATTTATGAACTAAGAAGTAATAATTACCAAAATACTTCATAAAAAGTATAACAACGATCATAATTTAAAATTATTTTTTGTCGAGTTCCATCAATGTGACTGACCATGAACAGCTGTAAATAATTTCACTGCGTAGCGCACAAGCACTGACTCAGTTCCGGAATCCGTTTCATTCGTAGCTGCCATTCACGCGCGTGGGGTAGCACTGTTGCGGAGCGGTGACCTTTTTGCCCTGCACTAGGGTGGGTTTCAGTGCAACGAATGGAAAACGCTATAAATGAAGAATATACATTTTTGGGTTTAACCATGAATCCATCAAAAACTGAATATGTTGTTGCGAGGTCATAAGAAATAAACTTAATAATTGGAAGCAGGTATATTAACAATACAACAGCTTATAAGTACATTGGTGTGTGTGTGTGTGTGTGTGTGTGTGTGTGTGTGTGTGTGTGTGTGTGTGTGTGTGTGTGTATCAAAGGAAGGTGGATGTGCAAAAGTAAGACATAGGATCGCTCAAGGGAGAGTAGTGACAAGACAGTTGAGTAATATTTTCTATAACCAAAAATAACAAGCAAGACAAAGTTAAGAATGTACAAATCGCTGGTTGAAATCATATGTACATACGGTTCAGGAGTTTGAATTTTAAGTCAGAGCGAAGAGTAAAAATTAGAATCAATGGAAATGAACTATTGGAGACGCTGTTGTGGCCTTACAGTAAGTACCCAATGTTAACATATACCCATGGATTAAGTACCCAATGTTAACATAAAAAATAAGATGGGTATTGATATTGATACAATGCCGTCATACGATGTAATTGATACAAAACGATTGAGATGGTATATTCAAAGGATGACGGAAAATTGATTCGTGTGAAAATTTTAAAATGGTTCCCTCGGAGAAACAGGAAGCGTGGCAGACCAAGAAAAACGTGGGAAAATGAGATAGAAAAGGCGATGAAGGAACGAGATTTTCATAAGGAAGATTGGGAGGATCGAAGAACGTGGCGACTGGGATGCGAGAAGCGGCGTCAGCTGTAAAGAACCGCGCTAATACTACTACAAACACACTTCTATTCTTTAAGAAGTTTTAATCGCTGATTATGGTATAAAAAATTGTTAAGTTCACTTCAAATGTAATCAAGGCAGGAATTTGTGTGAAATTCTTCTTGCTTTTCTGTATTATGTGCTGTAGATACTGTAACATGCAAATTTATTCATGTTCGTTTCATTTTTAGAAGTAAGAAATCGAAATAAACGCAGATAAGCACGAGAGGCGAATCGTGAGAATTAGACCTTTTCAACTTAAAACAGAGTTTTTTTTAGTATGGCATAGATTACAATATTTTAATATTTCGTATCTATTTGGAATCATGCAAAAAGTATGTGCTGTTGTACCTTCTCTAGCTTTTGTGGGAATTCGGAGAGCTGTCAATTTCGTAGCAGGTAAATGTGCTGTTATTTAATTTTTTAAAGGACGTCCAGTACTTTACAATTTCCCCAGGGAAAAATCCGTATTTAGTATTGGAGTAACTTGCGAATGCCCAGTTGCTCCGTTTGTCCGTCTGTTCTACCCCTTCCCGTCCACCGAGAGAAACGAGGTTTCCTGTGAGGAACATGATTTGTTTGCGAATCCGTAAATGATATTCTAAGAAATGTTCAATAAGGTTTTGCGCGCGACGATCTAGCGGCGGCCGCACAAACGCTCGTTCCAGCGCCGTCGCCTCCGTCCGCGCCACAAGCAGCTGCGATGAAGGACAAGGCCTCTAAAGACTAAGCAGGACGCGGTGCAGCGATTGGATCACGGGGAAGGAAAGGATTCATCGTGCACGTTCACACTCAGGAGAATTATCGTTCTATAGGATGATTTGCTTCATTGAAGATTACACGATAACGCTAATGGGATAATCCTATTTTGTACTTGTATTTCATCTACAAAATTATATTCTAATATAAATCTACGAGAAAGTAACCGTATGTTCTAGAATAGCAGCATCCAAATGTACAAATCTTCTTTAAGAGGCCGCCTGGTAATACACTGAAAGAATGAACTCTTGAGAACAGCTGTTCTAATAAAGTTCTTCGTGGCATTCTGGGATGGAAAGGGCCCGAAAGAACCTCCGACGAGAAGTTTTGACCACATGATTTGTATTTTTTATTATTTAATGTAATTCTTAATATATTATTTTTTACATAATACGCTTAAGAATGAAATAGACAACTATGGTTAAAGTTGTTTTTTTATTTACAACTTTCATAGTAGACATTTTCATCATTTGAACAGATTTTTAAAACGGATGTTTTAGCGTTGGCTTCTTTATCCAGCCAGTTAAGTTATTGGAAACGTCAGGGAACTCTCTGATGAAGTTCTGTTACATGTGGAGTGAATCATAATTCTCTTATGCTGTTTGGATCTTTCACAATGTATGTAATCTTTTATTGACATGGCCTTAATACTACAAAAAAACATTTATGTAATGTTAGGTCATAGTCTTCACTGCCTTAATCTCTGCACCTGTCATGTCAGATGTCCAGCCTCAAAGCTGTGAAATAGATTTTTGTACAAAAACAGAGCACAGATTGTTTCTGTATTGTATTGTGTGTATGAGTGATTTAAATGGTGGAATGTGGGAACTAAACTTGCATCAATTTCTTTTCAGATGAGGACAGAATTAAAATTTGGGATCTTGCAGCAGGAAAGCTGTATAAAGAATTTCAAGGACATAGTGGTTCTGTTCTATCCCTTGCCTGGGATAAAACTAATGAGTTTCTCTCTTCTTGTAGTAGTGATGGATCTGTTCGTTTATGGACCACGCAGGACCAAGGAGATTCAAGGTGTGGATAGAATATTATTTATCTTGTGTACACATAAATGTATTTACGTAATTTTCATTTTGTTTTCCATTTCTTTAACATTCTGAACATTTAACATTTCTTTAACATTCTGAACATTAAAAGGTGTTTTGGTATATTAAAAAATTGTTATGAAATTCAAATGTTGAACGGTACCGAATTGAAGAACTCAGTGTCTCCAATATAGGAAAAATAATGTTTCTTGTAGTAGCTCTGTGCTGCAATCGTTAGTACAACTTTTGTGTTGGTGACGCAACAGTATGTAGATGTCACCATATTATAAAACAGTTGGCAAGTCGTGATGGTGCAAAGAGCTGTGAAGAAAATTGTAAATGTGCTGAATTGCTGAATTATGTGGCACGATGTGGAACATCCTCGTGTGAAAAAATGTATTGGCATTGCAAACGTTTTCCATGAAGTCTGATGTGATTGTTTTAGTGCTGCTGGAATAGCCTCTGAATTTACTTTCAGTCTAAAGCAGGCAATGTTAGATATGTAAGGTATGGTATTCTTCTCCAAGAAAATGTATTCTTCGGTGTAATCTGCCTAAGCAGGTACAGCATTTGGCGCCAAGTTTGTTTGTTTGTTTGTTTTTTGTCTTTTTGAAGGGAGAGTGGAAGTGAGTGAGTCGTTGTGTAGGTATCGAGTTGGAGAGAGGAGGAGCAGGAGCAGCCACGCCCACGGCCTCGCCCTCGCCCTCGCCCTCGCCCTTGCCCTTGCCCTTGCCCACGCCGGCCCTTTTGGCTGCGCTGCATCCCAGGTCCTGCTGCTGGCGGCTCACAAGAAGGAAACGAAACTTGAAGAATTTCGGGGTGATTCTCAAGGGAAGAAAGCACGTGTCAGCGCCCGCTTTTCCATCAAGACGGCAGAAGCCGTCCCAAAACACCGCACCCCACTCCTCCGCGCCTCCAGTCTCTGGTCCAGGAAACGGAAGAGGCCTGGCAGCAGACGCGTGGCGACGTGGGAGGCCGCTCAAACTGTCTGCACTCGCAAAAGTACATTTTGTTTCTTCGAGAACATTCACTAAACCCCGGAAATAGCTCGAACCAAAAAACGAATTTTCATTTGTTTTTCCATACGGAATTTTTAAATGCGCGGTGGAACATTCGCCAAACACTGAAGAATATTGTCCGTACTACGCTCTAAATGTTGTCGAAAGAAGTCGAGTAAAGTCACGTCTGGAATACTTAGATTCAGTAAATACTAGTCTTCAATTTCTTTGCACCCAGAACTGCCGCCTACTCTTAAGCAAACAGTGCTTTGATTCAGCTAATTCTTACGCGAGATAAACTGCGCTTGTAAATATTGTAACCTACCGGTCGGCGGGGTTGCATGTCAATGATCAATAAAAGACACACAAATTTCACAACACAGGTGATGATGAGCGTGCGAATAAATGATTTTTACACAGATTATCACAAATTTTGATAAAGTTATTGTGGCTTTCTATCTTGAAATTTTCACAAGCAAAAAATGAAAACAACAATTAATTGACCGCTGCGATAACATGCCGTATTGGTGGCATCTACGCTCTCAGCTTCTTTTGTTGTAGTATTTCCGCACCTCGGCGAGAAAAAGGAGCCGACGGGGACGGGGATTACGGGTCATTCACAAAAGGTCTTACTGTGTTGCCGCGATGACTTCGTTCCTAGGCGACTGGGTGCGGCGTAGCCTGCAGCGCAGCGGGCGGCGGAGAGATGCGGCCCCGGCTCTTTCTCCTTCACCCAAGCGGGACGTCGGGCGATAGCGCGCGACCATAGGGCCCACAGCGGCGTCAGCGACGTCACGCTAACGTGGCGATGAGCTGTATTCGCTCCCGAGTCAGATGAGAACGCGGTCAAAGTGATCGGTCTCTGAACACATGTTACGGCGAACTCAAGGGTTGGAGTTCCGCGCACGAGTTTAGTGCCGAAATTGAACAACATAATGCGCCTTTGAGACATCAGTGGTCCCACTTGCGGGCTTGAAATGCTAGCCACGGACAGTACATCTTCGAAACCCAAAGACTATTGTAGAAGTTCATCTACTGAACGCAGTCTTACGTGAGAATTTTGAAGTCACGTTCGAGGCACAAGCCAGAAGTACGAACGTAAAGTAAAATATGAATTAGGAGTGAATTGCGAAGTTCGAGCTGAGTGTTTTTAGGACGCGACAAAACGAAGGCTTTGATACCCTCCTCTGATCCGAGTGCATCACCATAGTTGCTTAGATTCAGCTATCAGGAGAGGTGGTGGGGCGATACTCGAACCAATGGTGCGCTAGGCACGAAAGAAAATTGCTGTTGCATTTTTCGGTGCGAACGTTACACGTGGGGGGGGGGGTGTACGCCGCGGTCGGTGGAATGCAGTGCATCTGGGCCTCCATTTTTGAAATTATTCTTCGGCTAAAGAACCGTTCGGCCGACGCGCATGTGCACGTCGCGAATCGCTGGCACTTACAATTTGATTCGAGGGTCGATCGCTCGCTCTTTCGCACAGGTGTCCATGACAAATCGCGTAGCATTTCAGTGCATCACGCCTCGTGTGAATGTAAAGAGTACTGCGCCCGGAGGGCGCGACGTTACCATATGTACGATCATACTGATGTAAAAGAGAATTTAGGTGTTTGTATTAAAAAGAGAAGGATTATTTCTACTGTCTGTGCTCTGTGATTCATACGTGACTAAGCATTGAATTCCCAGCGAGAGAAAAACAATGACCACTTCAATCGTGCCGTTCTCTCGCGACTAAACGTGCACATTTCTCATTAGGGTCTTTCAGTACAGCGCACACTGAGGGAAAAGCTGACCAGTAGTGCAAAACACTTATTTCTACTTTCTATTGTTACTTGTATCATGTGACATTTAAAAGAGAAAAAATCTTTATTCTATTCCGTTAATTTCGCAAACGTTTACTTACTACGTTCTGACTTCGGTTTAAATTTAACCAAAACTTACTTCTCCTGGGTGAGATCTTGAAAGATGCTTACAAGTACGCACTATATCACACATAATGTCGTTCAATGAGCTTTCAATGACATTTGGGAAAATATATTACTCTTGTAGATGTGATCTGTCTGGTTAATATGCCACTTCATTTGATTGATATGGTCATGATTAATTCGTTGGTTTTTTTTTTTGTTATCTTTTCGTTGTATTTTACTTTCTTGCTACCTCTTACGCAGTGGGGAGAGTTATGAAATGCTGCGCGAAAAAACGTCTAAATGTAGTTGGTAAATTTAGAAAAAGAATCCTTTAAAACGTGTAGCCAGAATCCATATTTTGTAGGTTCTTGATACCGAAAAATCGATTGACGGCCAAACGTCTATCCGTCTGTGAACAACGCTACACTGTTTATCATATTTTCTGAAAAATTGATATTCCCCTATCGATGTGGCAGATGTCGCGGCCGAAATTTTTATTTTGGGATACTTTACATGAAGCCCCTGGGACATTGCCAAAATTTGCAACAAAAAATGGCTCGAACATTTGTGATTAAAATTTTGTTATTGGATAGTGTGAAAGACGTTTAAGAGAACGGTGCAGGTCTCATGCTCGTGGAAAACCCTAATTTTTGAAAACTGGAAAATTTCAAATTTTTTTCTGCGTCTTCCTATAACTAAAATATTAAAGATAGAGATTTTTATTCTCCAAGAAATTGGTTCGTTAAAGAGAGGTTTTGATATGTCATGTACAATTTTTGAACATTTTAGTACTTTTCGCAATTTTGCTTGAAAATAAACGATTTTAAATTTTGTTTAAACATTTTTTCTCAAAAATGGCACCAACAACAATTTGATTAAATTTTGACTTTGTAGAGCGTATAGCGTAAGAGAATAACGCCTAAGAGAATGGTGCAGGTCTCATGTTCGTTGAAAATTCTGAGTTTTCGAAAATTGCAAAAATTCAAAAAAAATTTCAATATCTTCCTACAACTACAATGATGAAGATTTAACTTTTTTTTCTGAATAAAATGTATTCAACAAAAGCAAATCTTCAAATAATGTCATGTTCAATGTTTCGAAAATGAGTATTTTTTGCTAAATTTTGTGTCAGACATAAGGAATTTTTATTTTTTTGAACTATCTTCAACAACGGCGTAACATTTTTTTTTTTTTGTTAAATTTGGACCTTAGATAGCGTAAAGGACGCTTAAGAGAATGCCGGAGTCCCCAATTAGTTGAATTATATTTTAACACTATTAATTATTAATTAAAACAATACTGATCTAAAAAGTTACGCGATTTTTTGTTAATCAGAAATAGTTTCATCGGAAGATACGACCTCAGAGCATATCATTTTGACGGAGCATTATTGTTAGTGAATTGAGTTTGTCGTGTCCTATACTCAGTCGATACTAATTTTTAACCTTTTTTAAGTTTACTAAATGATCTGTTACTTGCACAATTTGTAATAATTGGAGTTAAAAATATTCACAAAGATGCGGCCGAGAAGAGAAGGTCGCCTTGAGACGACATCAACGTGACACGCATCGTTGTGACTGAATAGCCAAATGTCGGATATGTGAAAAGAGATCGTTTCAATCAGAGCGCTATGATGGATTTCGGCGTGGCCGATTTTTTCATGCACTCGACAAGTTCGAAACGTAATACATGAGAACGAAAACGCCGGTCTTAGAACAAATATGTTTTTAACTTCAATAGCGTGTTTATGAAATAAATGTAATTTTTCATTGGACTATTGAGGCCCAAGCTGTACCTGTTTATCTTAATGGTAAATCCGCCATTGGTGATGGTATATGATAGCGTGATACAGTTTTGATACATAATGTTGAATCGATGCATATTATTTATTATCTTCTCTTAGTTAATTTGCCATTGTCAAATTGTTGACATTGTATTTGCAACAAGCTGGTTTTAATAACGTTTTCTTATGTACCTTCTATATGGTCTCGTGTACATTTTTGGTACTTTCGACGTTTTAGTCATTTTAGGTGATAAGAAAAATTCAATCACTGTCGGCTCGTGCGTAGGTTGCACGGTTGCTCACGGTTGCATAAAGATAAGAACTTGAAATTTAGATATTTTGAAATTACCCGTCATCAGTTGAGATTTTATGAAAAAATGTTGCCCATACTTCCTTCCTCATATCTTTGACACTTTTTGAGCCAGCATTTCTTCTTATTGCCAAACCATAATACTGCTGCAATAAATTAATCTGTGTGTCTGTCAGTCAATGGACCCCTTCCAGAAAGTCATTTGCTTGAAGATTCAAGCTTTTTACCTTTGAGTTCATGCCTTAATTTTCTTAGTCTACTCCCCATCCTCTTCTGAACATAGCCACAACATTCCTATTTTTCTATCTTTTTTTGCACCATATACATTAGCTTCTTGAACCTTCAAAAAACCTTTTGAGTCACCATCACCCAAATACTGTGTGTATTGAACACCTCTTTCCTCCTCTGATCTTTGAAAAATAGTGAGAACACCATTGCTTTCCATTCCTGCACTGTACCCCTCATAATTCTTCTCACAATTATGGGGTGTGGATTTTCCTACAGAACACTTGTGACAAAACTTGGAGAGATAGGCAACATCAATAACTTTACCTGTTTCTAAAGAAATAGCAGTTACTTCACCATTCAAGGAAGTATGGCCACGTTTGTGCCAGGTACCATCAAATGCGGCAGCAATCATTTGAACAGATGGTTTCCTAGACTGCATTTTTCATAGAAGCTTCTGCTACTGTCTTCAGCCCTTCTAACAATATTTGTGTACATTGAAAACTTTGCAGGAGGTGGTGGAAGATTCATCACAGCACAATTCTACCTTTTCAGCATTATCAGCATTCTACCTTTTCCAATGCACCACTAGCACATTCTAATATTTACTTCATAACCTTTATTAACTTTCTCAGAACTCGTAGCAGATTTTTTATTTTCACATTTACAGCACTTTCAGTTCATTTTGAAGCCAGACCTTTCCTCCCAGTTTCATCTTCATAAACAACTATTCAGTTTTCTGAGTCACAATACTTGCATTTTACCACGGAGTTTATTAAAGAAGAAAAAATATTAAGATGTATAATAATATTACAATTCATAGCACTGTTTACTCTAAAACTGTCATCTCCTTCTCCTTCCAAATACACCAGTTTCAGGAGACGCACTTTCAGGAGTAGAGGTTATAGTGTTTGTTACTTGAAACTGGAGTAACATTCTTGTTTACGTACACTGCTTGGCTTCGTATAACGATTCCCATAGAACTTGTCAAGCTGAACAATCACGTCACAACACGTCTGAACAGCTCAGACGTCAAGAAAAGTCGCGCGACTAGTACACTGCTTGGCTTCGTATAACGATTCCCATAGAACTTTCCCTTCCCAAAACAGCGCAAGACAGACACAACTTCAGTACACAATACTTTGTAAACAAACGCACGTTTTCATAGATGCACTTACCTTTAGAAACTCTTTGACAACCACATCGCTGCCAACATCTTAACAGACAAATATCATGAACAAAAGACACAAGCAACTATTCACTGTGAAAAAATAATTTAATTATACGAGTATAACACGAAAGGGGGCGTGTTGCCCCGAGAGGCATTTAAATCAACATGGCGCAGGTATTTAAATGCCCATTTAAAAGGCTTAAAATGTCCGAAATCAAAAAACAAAATACACTACCTTGTTCAGAAAAGTTCAAAGAATTTTATGGTGTAAAAAAAAAACAAAATTGCATTTTTTGAGCCCAAGAACCTTCTGTCTGTCCTTAAGAGAATGGCGCAGTCCCCAACTAGTTGAATTATAATTTAATACTATTAATTATTAATTAAAACAATACTAACCAAAAATGTTTACGCGTTTTTTGTTAATAAGAAATAGTATCGTCGAAAGATAAAACTTCAGAGCATATCATTTTGACGCAGCATTATTGTTAATGAATCGATACTAGTATTAATTTTGTGGCCGGGTGCTGCGCGGCGGCGTCCGGAAAATTGATCGGTGACAATTGCTGAAAAGAAGTTGAAGTGTGGAGGCCGGGCAGTCCACAGAGATGCTCGTAAAATGGATTACCTTAGCAAGAAAGTCTGCATCTTAACGTCCATTACCTCTCTTCTTTGAGATACTTTTCCAAGTGCTCACATCTGAAGCTCACCGAACTTGAAACATCACTAAGAGCTCATGAAGCATCTTGCTGAATGCGACTAAGAAGCCCTATGACTAGTCAGCAACGAAGTTGGTTTGGCTTTAAGAATTTAATTCATTTCTTTCCAAGTTTCCAGTGCTCATTTTTTCTACAAATTGAAGTAGAAAGTAAATGGAACCATATATAAGAGTAATTGAAACAATTTTTTTGTTCATGCCTTTTTTGCATAAACGTTACAATGAAAATGTGTATTGTGTTTAATTAACTTATCACACTAACATTTATTTATTTATTTTTTTCAGTGAAAATCCACCATCCAATCTTTTGCGGACATACACTGTAGGCAGTGGTGTGCTTTCAGTACAGTATTCAGTTTCAAATACATTGGTTTGTGTGGCAGTTTCATGATGTTTAAGAACTGTGTTTGTAAACGACAGTACCGGACTTTCGCATTCCATTTAAATAAATGTATATTCTTCTGAACACTTGTGAAAAACGCTAAAATCTTACAATTATTTCATATTTTGAAATGTACCTGTTTTTTAGTACTGCATGGTTTATTTAATTATGTATGCATAAATTGTTTATGAATGAGTTTTTGTCTTTATGTATATTAAGTAGTATATTAAGTTGTATGCTTATGGGAAATCATGTTTCTGAAGGGTGTGTTATTGCCCTGTTTTTAGTTTCAGTACAGGATTTATTGTGACAGGTCAATATTGCAAGCTGTAGTAAAGCAGGTTGATTTCTTGTTTGAATTGGTGGAAGTTATTCACCATTGTGATAATTACTAATGGTATGTGTAGAAATGGCTGAGTCTGTGAATTTATACATCTCTGTAAAATAAATATATTTTCATCACATAAATGGGAGAAGTTTACCTAGGTATTTTCTATTCTGTGTATTACCTTTCTATTTTCTATTCCACTCCCATTACTAGGTGGCTAATACTATTTTTAAGTACTTTGATGCAAATTGGCCAGCGAGTAAACTGAGGGGGTTGAAGTGAAGATGTGTATATGTTATGGCTAATATCCAAATCTGGATATTTCGTGAATTAGCCGGTAATTATTATCCAAAAGGGCATGATAATGTCTAAAGTACGAACAGTTTTCTATTTACAGGATAGCACCTAACGTAATCCCAATTTATGGTTGCAGAGTTGAGGCCGAAGACGAGGCGCCTTCAGCCTTTACGATTTACTTAAAGCAACTTTCAGGGTGTGCAAATAATTTTTATGCCAAAAAAATTATCGCGAACACACAAGATGCCTCACACGCACCATCACGCTTCTTGCCCAGCACTTGTGGGTAATATCAACCTTAACCGGATGATGTCGTGATGATCCGTTCATTGTCATCCATAGATGACAATGTGGGTATAATGCCAAGCCATGTGAGTAATATGCTAATTAACGGGCTAATTCGTGAATTATCCAATGGAGAGGTTTGGTCATAAACCGACTCTCAGGTATGCCCGATTTCAAATTACTTTCCCTCTGGCCCTTGTGGTCAGCGTACTATCATAGTCATAGCAGGAAGCTGCTGGTGAGGTCCAAGCATAATGTTTATGCGGAATAATTTTGTCTCGCAGCACCTGCTCATATTTTGGCAATTTCGAAACCACGTGAAATAGCTTTGGTATATTTTTGGCACCCCTTTCACTTCAGTGGTTTGTCTCAACTAGAGTGAGCTAGTGTGAACAGAAGTTCACAATACCCTCTCCACCTGCGAGCGTCTCGCAGAAATTTCTACCTCGAGAATGCACTCACGGCGTCCTCTCGAGATTATTTCTCGCATGCCTGCCCACTGGAGAGCAGTAGGCTCGTGATGGAGATGCGAGAGTTAAGATGGAGGCGAAGAAGAGAGTGGCGATGGCGGCTTTCGTTACTTAATATGCTTCTTTGCAAAAGAAGAAAATTATATGGGATGAGAAAGTGGATTGATTGTCGAGCTCAGATGAGTTGCTCCTTATTTGTCAAAGAATTTGAAATAGTGGACGCGCAACATTTTAAACAATTTGTAAGGAACTCACATTATTTAACATAACTTAAAAATTCAAGAACATGTACAGTAGTTTCTATTAGTGTGCTACTTTTTAAACGTTTTACTTGAATATCAAATATAAAAATCATACAACAGGGGCCTCGGGGTAATTATTTGCATACTTGGTTCCGTAAAATAAGAATTTTCTTTATACGTTCTCGTATAGGTACGTATAAATGGAGTAATATATGTACAACAGAAATTTATATAAAGCTGCCAAAAATCTGTTTCGAGATTTAAACGTATAAGATTGTGAAATAATGATCCCAGAACAAAATGAGTAATAGTCAAATAATGAATTGCAGATGTAGAAAACTTGCATTACACATGTAGTACAAAACGTGCATTACACATGTGATTGATATGATTCTTACCTGTTAAAGTTTTTATTTGGAGCAATACAAAGTAATTTTGTTATCTGTTTTGTAACACAAACACCATCTTCGTTGTTTTGAAGTAACAACCAAAAAAATAGATTTTTGAGGATATGAATTATTCGCCATATTTCTAGTTTTCAATATGACTTCTCTTGATGAAGTTTAATAATAATGTCTTTATCGAGTTCAAACGCATATTCTTTTCCCCATTAAAATACCAAATACCTTTCTGAGGTGCTTACTATAGTTATGGCGTCAGCAATAGTTAAATAACAATCTTCGACATTTGCGGTTGTGAAATCTTTTACCGCATCCTGGAAGTAATCATCTTAACTGGAAGAACACAGCGCCTGAATTAAATTATAATCGAAAAGGGACCCATTTAAAACGTAGGTTCATCCTTTCCATTTAAATCTATCTTATTTATTTGCCGATGCGAGGAGGTGAAGTCAACTGAAGTGTACCAATTACAGCTGTGGGAGCATGGAAGAGCTTGGGGGGGGGGGACAAGCCGGAGATCTATCTCTTGTAGTCCCTTCACGCTGTTTGGAGTCTCGCGTCTTAACTTAACCTTAATAATAATAATAATAATAATAATAATAATAATAATAATAATAATGCCTTTATTGATATGTCGAGGCTCGGGCAACCAAGCCCGCTCATCCGCTAAATCACTTATCAGATATATACACATCTACAAATGTTTGATACAAAACTATCGCTTCAATATATTTGTTTGTATTAAACACATGCAAAAATAGACAACTAGTGCGCTCTACAAAAACTATAATGTATAAATGTAAATGTAGTATAGTCAAGTTGTAAGGAGTTAGTGGAAAAACAAGTGTAATTTAAAAGCAACTTATAAAAAGATAGTGTAAGAGGTTAAACAGACACAAAAATGTTACAAATTTTGTTTAAAAGAATTATAAATTCAAAGACGGAAATTAAAAAAATTTGAATTGAATAACACATGTTACGATTCAAGGTGGTGAATTAAAACACTGGTATTATTTTTACAAAAACGTTTATTTTGTTTTTTAACACAATCTCTTAAAACACTTGATTATTGTTTATACGTCACACTTCTTTTGATTATTTATTTACACTGTTCCCTTTTCTTACACTGTCGCACAGTCCTAAGCACTGACCACAGTTCGATGCACTGACCACGGTTCACGTCGCTGAGCACAATCACTGCCCTGCTATTCACCGCGATGCACACACTTCACAGCTCAGCTTCCACTTCCGAATTTAGACTGACCCGCGGTCGCCGGCCGCCGCGTATTTATACTCGGCGGCGCCGTCTACAATTTTGCGATTAACGCCAAGAACACTCTGGGACTAGCTAGTTCGAGGGCCGCCGGCAGATGACGCAATCCGCGCATACAGGTAGTTTGTGGTGGTGCTGCCCGACGACACTATTCGTTACAATTCGCTTCAAATGTCTGCGCGCTACGCGGCGGCCTGGCATTCACCCGGAGCGATTGTAATATATTAATACAGAAACATCACTTCACCCGCCGCTCAATTCTAGAGGAAAATTCGCTAGGTGGGCAGGCCGCGTCCTAATACAATAGTAAACTAAGCTAAAATTAAGTAATGGGTCTTTGGATTTCTCAGCTGCTGACCATACTGCACGGGAACGTCTTACGTAAATCTGCCTCTGCTCCTACGGAAGAAATACAGTTCCGGCAGTATCAAACAAGTCGCAAGAAAGTAAATATTCAACAAAAGTACATTAGAGTTATTTCTAAAACACATTAATCACTTTTTAACACTCCTAAGGAAGAGGTAAAACTGACAAATATGTTTGATTTAAGAACTGGTAATCTGCTGTAAATTGTGCAATGCTGTATTCTGCTTTGTAAGAAAACCATTCACGTGTTTCTTAAAAGAAGTTAATGAAGAGCAGTTTTTAATGTTGGAAGGCAATTTATTTCACTCAAGCTACAGTAATTGCGAAAGATTTATTGTAGTAGTTCCCGTCGAGGTGGGTCGATCCACGTCCTGACGGGGGGATGCAGGGAGGGCTCTCAAGTATTCCTTTCTTTCACAAGTCATTTTTCTTCTCCCCATTGTTCATTCTCATTCTTTTATAACATCCTGTTTCCTTTCTTCTCCCTCTTCTATTTCACTGGCTCTCTCTGTATGCTGAACGCCCACCCATGTGTTTGCCGTGCATGGCGACCCGTGTCGAAGGGAATGTGTGTCCTGGCGGTTGAGGGGTCTGTTTGTTTCCCCAGTACTGACCTTGTGCTACGTTCTGCTTGCACTTAGGGATGCGTTGTTGCGTATTTTGGGGAACATTCCTTGTAGGCTTCAATACGCTTGCTTTGGCCTCGGACTCTTCTAGACGGGCGGTCGGGAGATAACCCACTCCCGATCAATCGGCTTGGACGAGGTCTTCTATTGAACTCCAGGGTGAGCGGAGGGATTCACGGTGGTGCAGCGCTGTGCTATTCCCCCACTATATCCCCGTGGCAACCCTAAAACTCCGATGGACTGTCCTTTGTTGGGCTCCGTGGTGGGTGGGGACCACGGGGATGAATCTGATATCCATCTCATGGATACTAAACCTTCTCCCCCGCCCTCTTCCACAAGGAAGAGGAGATGTCCGGAACGAACTATTGATCTGAGTAGTTTCTTTGTGCTGAGGAAGGAACATCTTTTAAAATGGTAAGTGCTGTCCATTTAGCGCGCATAATTGAGGAAACGTATGGAAAGCTACAAGCCGTGGTGCGACAAAGGAATGGTACCATTCTCTTTGAAGCACGTTCGGAAGCCGGCCTCCAGTTGAAAGTGACCACTCACCCAACACTTAAGCTGTGTAAGATGCATGTAGAATGAGGAATATTTCATCGCCTTTTTTTAAGAGCCAGGGTGTGACGGAAGTGTGTAGGAGGTGCCTGTTCAGACTGACTTTCAAGCAGTGTGTGTGCAGGTGCACCTCCCATCCCTCACACTCACTGTGTGCTATATTTACATCCCTCCAGGACTGACTGTATCTGCTCATGAACTTCTGCACTTTCCAGCATCCAGCGGTTGTGAACGGAAGCATGTCGTCGTTGTGGAATGAATGAGATGTGACGCGGCGAGCAGGCGAAGCCCAGCGCACGGGCCCACGCATTGCGATGCGGGCGAAAGGCCACGGTGCCTGGGTGTTAAGGCAAATGGTATGTTAAAACAAGGGCATTTACTTGACGTTTCATGCAAAAACCAAGACGCAAAAACCTCGTGTAATGTGTGATGTAGTAAGAGTTGTAATAGAGTCATGCGCTATGCGAATTTTGGCAATTTGTAACAAAATTTCTCTTAGAGTAGTAAACTGACCTATTTATCTACCAAGTTATCTGTTTTAATTACAACCTATAACCATCCTGTCGAAATCTAGTAATCATTGCAAATGCGTACGTGATAAAAGTGATGTATGGATGTTGGTGCAATGGCCTCTGCCGAAGCCTGATGCCTGCCAGCGGCCATGGGCTACGGGAAACTACGTGTGGCAACCCTACGCTGTGTTCTGGTCCTCTCAACCTGAGAAGTGCGTTTTATCATCGTCACACGCCAACATAGACTGGGACATTGCAAGGAAAACGGACACTATAATCTTGCCCGACCGAGAATCGAACCGGGGGTCGCGTCATGGAAAGCAAGCACACTTTGAGCCCAATAAGCTAACCGTGAGGGCAATAAACGTGATAAATCAAGCAAATAATTCATGGCCGTTGTCATTGTTCACTATAAAGCGAACTGCCGGGCAGCCTTTCATGCGACAGATTTGATTAACTAATATAAGTGTGTGTGGGGGATCCCCCCCCAAAAAAAAACGAACCCGTAGACCCATGTTAACCAAAAATATCCTGGTTAATAATCTGACCCGGGGGGTTAGCACCACAATAACAACATTGGGGATGATGATAGATTCCAAGAAGAATAGGCAATATCATATTAAGCCAATCTGAATACTGAGTAAAGAATTTTTTTCTTAAAATCAGGTGCCCACTTAACCAACATTCGCGAATTATGTTGTTGTGTAATATATTATTGTTTGGATTAAACTGAGTAAGTGATCACTATTACCAACGATGTGTTGCAAACAAATGAATCGAGGAAGGTATCATACGAGACGTAATAATTTTAGCATGCCGACATATGTCAGGGGTACGTAAGGTAATTACTGACATAAAGAATGACGTTAGAATCACAAATCAGAGTACGGGAGAATTCATAAGTGGTTAATTATAAAAATAATTCCTAGTGGAATTGGTTAGTATGAATGATTCTGTTCTGATCAGCATTCAATGTTAGTATTTTTTGTGAAGGGTTTCTTAATTGTTATTGTATTTTTTGTTTAGTAATAAGCATATTGTAACATTAAAAGGTATCATACCGATTATAAACTCCATGTCTATAGCAAGTTTTTTTCCCTTATAAAAGATTCCCTTTCCCTTTAAATTTTACAGAAAATTGTGTGCCTCCGGCTGTATGACTCGTCCGGTGCGTAAAGAAACAGGAGGGTGGGATATGTTGGGTCACAGTACATATAGTTGAGATCACTGGTTTTTCCAGACGGCGCTGGCCAGGCCCAAAAATTCACTGGAAGTTGGGGCACTGTGTTAATAGATTGTCATAACGTTGCACAGTCCTAAAGTAACGGGCTGTGAAACCTATTTATCAAGACCTGAAACTCCGGTTCATGAAAGTCCAGATGACAAGAAAAGAACAGAGATAAAAAAAACTTGAAAAGAAATAACTGCTAGTCTGGAGGTATGTGCTAAGTTTAATTCATCTCTCTTTTTCAATGTTTCAGATGAACTGATGACATCGCTCCTAAAATTTAATACAGAGTGGACAGTGTTAATTAGAAACCCCTCGATATGTTTTATGCTGATAATGAAACACAGTCCCAAATAATATGCTCCGTTAAGGTTGAGAAATTATGTGCTTTTGTCCATTAAAAGAATGCGTTACTAAAGTAAATCATAATTGTGGGATGGGGAATTAAAAATTTTTCCAATTTAAATAGTAATTCCTTTCAGGGCTTACTAATACACAAACTGGTCAAACTTCATGTTCGCCTACAGACCAACTCCAATATAGAGTTGCTAAAGCACAAGTCCGATCAGGGCCACGGCCCGAAAAACTTCACGGGCCGTGACCCTGAAGTTTGACCAGTTTGTTTATTAGTAAGCCCTGATGAAGGAATTACATATTCCGAAACGTTGGAAAACTAATGTGTTCCATTAATTGACCGATCACGTGATCCATATCCCACAACTTATTAACGGTCGTGAATTTTACAATGGTAAATCTTTTTTTTTAATTTGTTGCATCGTTGTTGACGCAACACGTTTCTTAACCCTTGTTGGGCGTCGAGCGCTTTTGTTGGAGTAATCCTCCGTTACAAAGTAATTACTATCATTACTGTTATTACTGCTATTGAGTAATTACTGTACTGTATTTGTCGAGTCTCGTCACGTCGCAGTCAGTCAGTGCCTTTTATCCCTTCGGTCAGGGGCTCGACGCCGTTATATTCCGGGGTTCCTGGCCGGTCACCCAACCAGGAACTCGCGAGTCTCGAATTCGCTTAACCTTCGTGACTTCACGGAGCGTAGTAAACGAATTCGGCTAGCGCCGCCGGCATAAATTGTTAGCAGAGGCGTATCTAAGGTATTGCAGACATGGAACGTGCCATGAGCGCCACTCACAAGGGGCGTTATTCAGCTTTCGACATTTACGAAAACGAGCCGATTGAATTATTTTTCAATTATGAAATTAAACTTTACACAAAAGACGAAATAAAATATTTTTTCTTTAAACATTTAACGGCCATGCCGCGCTCGGCCTCTTACAAAGTACGCTTACCTTTGCGCCGTTAAAAATCCAAAAATATTACTTCTATTTATAAAAAAAAGTTATCAATAACAAAATTCAATTTTGCATTGGCTAATTATATAAAATGCTTACAAAATAAATCGAAAATTAACGAAAACTATAATTAACTTTACTTGTAAAGTAGCCTATTACGTGCGATGTGTCAAAATTGCAATCAAATCGTCATGACCTTTATTTTTTTTCATTTTGTTAGCATTTCTTATAATCAACGTATACATTACATACTTTTATTGGGAGCTGGATTTTTTATTTTCAGATGGAGAATTTTTCGAGATTTAAAGGCGCAAAATAATTGCATTTTTGACAGGTCAAATAGTATATTCCACGGCCGTTAAAACAGATTTTTTGTTTTTATCACGCTCCAATATTATTGAAATCTTGTTCGCATTATTCGTCTTCAGACGTCCAAAAACCCTTTTCACAAGACATTGCGCAACTTTTCTACAGGTAACTTTCTTTTCCAGGATGGCGGAGTTTATCTCGTGGCGCTGCAAGCGCTACAAAAAATGTGATCTCGACGTTACAACTAGTGCTATCAGGTGAGAGCGTAGGCTTCCGCGGCCGGAATTGGAACTTACTTGGCTATCCGGGAGACGCCGTGTCCAGGCCGCAGGTGCCGACGTTTCGGTCGCCATTCTGCGACCTTCATCAGGGCGTAGTGTTGTTAACGTCAATTGTTCCCTTAAAAATGACAGCAGAAACCGAAAATTTCGAAAAAATCATTTGGCTGAATCCACGTTCTTCATCTACACGATTCTGCATGCCAATTAAATGTCAGTTTATTAAAGAAACCCATGATGTCATTACTCAGGAGAGTGAATACATTGAAAATCAAGTATTAGCATTACAGCCAACAAGTATTACAACCAATGGAAAAGAAATGGATATGCATCACAAATTATTGAAGACCATGTTGGATAGAAAAATAGCTAATGCCCTGGCAGGAAATCCATCAACCCAGAGTTGCTATATTTGCAGTGCGAGGCCAAATGGGATGAACAACATGCTGTTGTGCGAAGACCGTGCACACAAGCACATTTTTATATGGATTGTCCATTTTACATGCACACATTCGATTCTTTGAATGCGTGCATGTAAAATGGCATGTAATTCTAATGTATTTTACACATATCATACAGATTAAGTTTTAAAACTTGGCAAGTTCGAGGGCGCGAAAACAAAGCTGCATTTGAAGAACAAAAGCTAAAGTTATCTCAAAATTTCGACAAGAAACTGGACTACTTGTGGATGTTGTCAAGCAGGGTACGGCGCTTACGAATGATGGAAATACAGCAAGAAGATTTTTCAAGGATCCAAAAAAAGCAGCAGAAATCACTGGGATTAACTAAATATTAATATTACGAATTTCAGTGATTTTACTAGCCATTTCCTGCGGTTATGAGTTGAATAGTGAAGAATTTAGAAAGTATGCTCACGAAACAGCAGAACTATTTGTGGAACAGTATGGGTGGTTCAAAATGCCAGCGAGTGTCCACAAAATTCTAATTCACGGTGTTGACGTTATGGACACACTTTTGCTTCCTATAGGACAATTAAGCGAGGAAACATTAGAAGCAAGACATAAAGAATGTAGCTACTTTCGCGAGCACAATACTCGCAAAATTAACAGGCAACGAAACATCGAAGACCTTCTCCGTGCTTTCTTGATATCTTCTGATCCAGTGATATCTAGCATCAGAAATTTAGCTAAAAGAAAAATAAATCAATTGCCACAGCAAGTCATCAATCTCTTAAAAATCCCTACACATTCACCAGAATTGTCACGAGTTCACCAGCATTCAGATGATTCATTCCAAAGCCAGAATGAAGAAGACTTGGAAGATTCTTCAGGCAGTGATTTTGATATATAAATTGTTTGGGTATGTATTTATCATTTATTTTCTTTTGTAAAATACAGGTTGTACTCCTTACAATTAATTATAGAATATATGTATATCCTTGTCTGCACGCAATAATACGCAGAAAAACGATTCGAATATCTTTTGCATATTATAGAACAGCAGTTAAGAGTGATAAAGATTTCAAAATGATATAAAATTAACAAAAAACTATTATACAGTTGATTTCAGTTCAAAAAGAGGAATGTCCCCCTAAATAATGAAAATAGACCACTGTGCGACGGTGGGACTTGCTAAAAGTTTGTTAGGAATTATCACATGAACGTCTAAATCAAGGGCGCACATTGTATGTAGACAATTTTTATACAAGCTATGAGTTGGCTCTGTCGTTTCTCCAACAAAATACTAATGTTGTTCGTATAGTTCGACCAAATAAGAACTTTCCAAAGAATGTAATGCTCTCAAAATTAGATAAGGGAAACGTTATATCTAAGGAAGATAAAAATGGCATTCTTGTGCTAAAATGGAGAGACACCCGTGATGTGAGGCTACTGACAACAAAGCATGCACCAACAATGACAGATCCTTCTCAACCATCGACAGGTAAGAGATCTAGAAAGAATAGACCAAAACCTCATGCTATTCTCGCTTACAATAAAGGGAAAGCTGGTATTGATTTATCTGATCAATTGGGCTCGTATGCAACAAGTTTGAGAAAGGGTGTGAAATGGTATAGAAAATTGGCAACAGAATATATCCTCGGCATATCTGTAGTAAATGCTCTTATCTTGTACATATCTGCCACAAAAAGGAAAGCAAAAGTAACATGATTCAGAGATAGCAAAGATAACAAAGCGCTTGCTCGATTTTCAGGATGTGCCAAAACACAAGAAGCCTCCTTGTCATAATGTGCATGTCTTGACAACACACGTGGATCAGAACAATAAGAAAGTGAGACGAACGTGCATATTGTGCTATGCTCGTTTGAAGGAAACCGAAGGAAGAGCAATTGCGAGGAAAAAATGAAACAAGTGAGCACCTACTGCCCTGATTGCGAAAATCATGTGTTTGAAATGCTTTGGAAAACACCATAAAAGTAGAAAAATTGGAAATGTATTTTCTGTATTGTATGTTTTTAATAAAAACAGTATCTCTGAATTTGTTGATTATCTTTTCTTGTGTACGAGACCGGCCAAGGCCATATTTACCAAAGATGCATAAGAGGCCAACCTACCTCTTTGCTACGTCAAATCGCATTTAACGTCAGTTTCCAGTGCCTGACACGGCTGCAAACCGAATTGAGGACTGTCAGTCGTATGTGTCTGACATGGCTTTAGTGTCAGTCACATTCGACTGACGCGGCAGTCAACGTGTTAATTTCGATATCCCTACCCTAACACATGCGTGTTGAATTTTGAATACAGATGGAAACGAAACGTTTGTTCTTCGCTGTGAGGAGAATTTGGGGAAAGTTTCTTAAGCGTGAAAACGTATGGAGCATTTATCTTTACATGTTCAGACAAGGAATAACACCTAATTCGTTCTTTTTAGAAAATATTTTCGTTCTCTTCGCTTTCATTCTCGTTCTTTTCAGAAAATGAAACATTTAAGAATGAACTTAGAATATGTTGGAGACACGGCGAAAAATAATTTAATGGTTTACTAGTTCATTGCTGTGGTTTTACGAACCGGAAACAAAAGATGTAACGGTATTGTTAATAGCCTTGCAGGCCTTTATGATCCTTTATGCCCTCGGGCCTTTTGAATACTCTATATCCGCTCTAATACCAACACATGTACAACATTTTTATGAATTCGATTTATGGAAGCTAAAATACAAGAAAATACAATAAATAAAACGCATAATGCTCAAATAAATAAAATAACTAATAATAAACCATATTTTGTTTAATTGAAGTGCGGCATACTATTATTACACAACCATTAATAAGCAGCGAGAAAGTATGTGCTGTTCCAGCACCTCCAGTTAAAATAGTAACAGTTTTATCCTTACATTTTTCAACGAATGTAAAGAAATATTAATAAATATGTATTGTTATTTCATTTTAATTTTCACAATTTCTAAAATTTCAAAACAAATTAAAAACCGTCCAATGTTTTCGAGATAAATCATTAATGAAACTTTTTTAAATAATCAGAATCTTGTTAACGATCATGTATACCCGCTAAAACAAATAACAAAAACACTTATCTGAAGTATCTTGACAGGGGCAAACATTATATGCTTGCCATCCGCGTGCCAGTCTCCCGCCGCGTGGAGGGGGCCAACAGGCTCAGGTTATTGTCATTCTGTTTCAGTATATTCTACATGTCAAGTTACTCTGCAATTGTGTTTAATGTGTATCACAGATTTACCTCAATAGTGCCACGTCAATTTCATTATTTGTACCATTTTCTTAGTGTATGTTTTAATATGTGTCAAGTCATACCATGTTAAACTTATTTTCAATTTAGTAACACCTACGGTGTTTTTCAACTTGCATAAGACATCTATTTAGTCAATTAATGGCGACAACTATTAGCAATCAGCTGATTCTCAATTTTGTATCTTATGTTAATTTAGAGTACAATTAATTAATATTCAATCAATCTTTATAAGTTTTGTAATTATTTACAGTTTTAATTATACTTCTTGAAAGAATTCTACATTTTCTGGATCTCCCTTTACATAGCTCCTGCCATTAGAATAGTATGCATTGTTATGTCAGATGCATCACAGCGTCCATCTCGCTTACAAACATGATGGTCCTGGAATCTAATAAGCTTGCTTCTCCACACCATATGAACACTACTTACAGAACACAAGCACTACAGGTCAACATCAGATTAATTAGATTTTTATGTGGTTGATCCGAAATTGTGTAATAGAGAAATAGACAAGTAGAGAAACCCATATCAAAGCACGAATTGAGACTGACAAGGTATCGGAAGACATCAAAATGGTATTCAACATAGAAATATCCAAGGTCATGTTAATAAAATGTGTCAACGTGGGAATAGAAAGAACATCGTATCTCTTTCTGATAGTACAGAACTAACAAGCAAGCTGATTAAACTTAAAAATACCTCAGACATAGCGCAAGAGCGCGAGAAAGCCGCGACCTTGTGTCGTCCAACTCACCCGCTGTGGCGTGCCCTGCCTGTCTACCAATCCCTGCAAAAAAAGACTGGGCGACTAGGTGGGGAGGAAGAGTGGGGTGGAGGCCTTGCCTGGCGGTGACGTAGGGTGAATGAAAAGTCGAACAACAGAATGTGGAAGAACATATGCATTTATTGATGACGAACGTATTAAATATAGACATACACACAGTGATACAAATCTGTCTTTACGAATGAATGTTCGTGCTGACGATAAACTCTCTTCTTTCGTCCTTCCATCCGCTCTTCCTGTTCTTCGTCTCATCATGTGAGGTTGTCGGTGTCGCTTCCGCTTCTTCGTGACTGCTTGTCCTTGGTGTCGATTTTCAAATCTTGAAGACGGGTAATGAGTTGATCCATGATGTTAAGAACTTCCTTATGCAAAAAGCGGCAAGATCATACATAGTCTTTTCTTTATCATCATTGAAATGATAGGTTTACTCTTGACGATGATACTTTGCGGAGTTGGCGACGTTTCTGTGACGATTGAATTCTTTTTCACTCCGCCATGGTTTCGAGCACAACAGATTCTACTCATCCATTTACCACTATGGCAAGATATCAACTTGAAACTAATTGTCCCACCTGCCATAATGATCACATTCTTTTTTGGGCTAAAACAATATGTAATCACATATGTAGTAAACACTGTATTGAAGTGTGGCTGAAAAAAGAAAATGAGGCGGGAGAAGGGCAAACATGTCCGATGTGTCGTTTCGTCTTAGTGTCCAACTCAACGTCATCAAACGTGGGGGAGGAAGGGGAGATAAGAGACGGAGAAGATTATGAAGATTATGTTATAGGCGTGTTATCATCCATTTTATTTTATTTATTTATTTTACGTCAAAAAAACAGTTAAAA
Source organism: Teleogryllus oceanicus (assembly GCA_964035755.1). Taxonomy (NCBI): domain Eukaryota; kingdom Metazoa; phylum Arthropoda; class Insecta; order Orthoptera; family Gryllidae; genus Teleogryllus; species Teleogryllus oceanicus. The sequence goes on along the minus strand of CAXIVR010000001.1, from coordinate 353,990,520 downwards.
ATTGCATATGACGTGCTATGGGCAAAAGTGAATTGTGTGCACATTTTCAAAATTCTGTGATCCCTACACTGCTTATCTGCTTAAATATCATATACTGCTTAAATTTTGGATTTTGAAAGGGAGAAAAAAGGAAAGAAACTCCCATATAATAAAATATATTTTCAAGGATAAAAAGGCAATAAATTTTGGTTCTTATCCATGTTGTCCTTCAGAATAATACTTCTGGCGCGACAACATGGAAACGATAATTTGAATAATTGTATTTCCCACTGAATTCTAGAAGACGTGCACAGAAAATGAAGTTTTTATGTCCAGAAGCAAAACAAGGGGCCATCTCAGCTCGTCTTTTAGTCGTCATATTGTGCGAAGCGTGGGACGGCGGTTAAACGATGCGCTGCAACTTCGCAACCCGTCCTACAGGGCGCTCGTTGATTTGCAGAGGCTATTAGGACTAGAAATTACTGTGCGCCATGTTGAAGATTTTGACGCGCAACAACTCGGTGGTCGAGACCTTCTCGTGGTGGGACTGAAAACTCTCTATCTTAGGTGATAGTAAGATGCGGTGGTAGTGGTGGTGGTGGTGGTGGTGGTGGTGGGGAGATTGCACAATGCTGTGGAGTGGGGAGAGTCTCTCTCTCGCTATAAGAGACTCTGTGGTAGCAGATGTGACAGTACGATGGCAACCATTGATTCAATCGTGTGTGACTGATCCACTCCTGGGTAACACCGACTATTCCACGGAAGACCTTGCTCCAGCTTTGTGTAAACGATACTTCGACGAGAGAGGATGTGTACGACGATGTACGAGTAGGCGAGGAAGACGACAACGCTGGATGCAACGTTCCGGAAAGCACGCAAAATCGCCACGGCGGGCAAGATGTTGCCACCAAGGCGTATGTTGACGCGCGCTACGAGCAAACCAGTCAGTATTTGGAGAAAAAACATGCAAGCGAACGAGGATGTGCGCGCCGATGTAGAAGACCTGACAAACAGAAAGTATCTGCAAACTGAAAGTATAAGAAGACGCGCATCGTGAACCTGCCTGCGCCCATCCACTTAGACGACGCTGCCACAAAACGCTACGTCGATGACATGCTTCAACATCAACGTGATTTCATCCACAGCAACACCCATCAGCTCGCCGGCGAAAACGGTAAAGACTACCACTTTCAAGGAAAACGACTCGCCGACGTCACCGACCCCGTTGACGAAAAACGATGCTGTCAATCTCAAAACACTACGGCGACTTCTTCTCGACAATAACTAGAGAGAAAAAAGAACTTCCGGCTCGCGTGTTTGTCTCCCAGTGAAGCGGAATCTACAAACGAGCATTTTAAATGCGGAAAACCACACAACCTGTAGTATCAAGAAAAAGAAAGAAAAGCAGTGGTCCTAGAAGCACGAGGAAATTTAGTGGTAGCAACTTCGTTCTCGATTGTCGCTTCGTTCGCATCATCATGGCCAGAGATATCGACTTCAACGTCGGCGACGCTTTTGGTGACACGCCGCTCGAGCGGGACACTTCAATACCGTGGTGCTCCTTCCCACCTCTGGTGTGGGCGTGGACGTTTCCATTATGAACAATGACGGAGCGACGCGAGATGAACGCATCAAATTGCTATTGGCTACGGTCAGACAAATTAGACAAGGATGTGATGTCATCATGCAAAATAGAAAAAGATGAATATTTTGTGTTAATCTCGTTTTCTCACTCAGATGTGAATTTACATTTTTTTAATAAAAAATGTATTGTATATTTTAAATTCAAAATAAATGTCTTGCAATTGTTTACAAGCACTCTCTCGTCTTCTCATTCACCCTACTTCACCGCCAGGCAGGACCTCCACCCCACTCCTCCTCCTCCTCCCCACCTAGTCGCCCAGTCTTTTTTTCAGGGGTTGGTAGACAGGCAGGCCACGCCACAGTGGCTGAGTGTGACGACACAAGGTCGCGGTCATCTCGCGCTCTTGCGCTGTGACGACACAAGGCTGCGAACTTGTGATGTCACAGCCGGCGAGGCCGACACCGGATTTCAACATCCGGTGTCAACATATCACAACTTCCTGTTTACTCCGAATGTTGTAATGGAGAATCGGCATTTATCCTCTACTTTCGCTGTATCAGTGTTAACTTTCTATTTTGATGTAATGAAATGGACAAGGACAGATTTACAAAAACCCAACGGCAGGGATCCAATCAGGGTGGTATTTACAGAAGCAAACTTCTAACATCCACAGGCTGTTGGTAGTAAAATATTTATATTTGCTATGTTGGTACTAGTGTGTGTTTAAAGACGCGTCCTGTTCCAGACGTTGGTAAGCTGTTGTGTAGTTAACTTTTATATGATATAAATATAGCGTGTGTAATGGTAAGCCAGTGTTCTATTTTTCATATAGAATCCCAAATACACCAAATATTAAAAACATAAAAAACAACACAGGCATCAACAGTCAGATTTATACTTCACAGAAAAGAAGGTGGACTTGGAATCATTCACTTACAAAAATTATATGATATTCAAATTATAAAATTGCGTGATTTTTTCTACATAAAGCAGAATAGCCCTTTACATAAATTTGTGTTTCATATTGATGAAAGTTCACCCCCTACAAAGTAAATAAAAATTAGCTTGAACCTGAAAAAAAACTGGAAGATCAAGCAGCTCTATGGTAAGCGTTGGCACAGGGAAGCTACCAACACATGGCTTACTAGAGGACTCCTCTATCCGGAGAGAAGGGTTTACGATTGCAATAGAGGACCAGATCATAGACAATACGTTTCAGAATACATGAAATAAAGAAACAAACTTCAGATTTTTCTAGAAAATGCAGTCATCACATAGAAATCAGTAAATCTTATCCGCATGATCCATACATGCCCAAGGAAATTACATACAATGGCATGACAATATTGCTGTCATCATATACAGCTATCTATGCAGTCAACATGACATTTGATAGAAGAAAAAAATATTACAAATTAAAACCACCACCAGATACTGCGAATGAATAAAAAAATATGTCGAAAACGTCTATTATCAACAATAAAACCATTCCACCTAACACATCAGTACTTAGAAAAGGTAAACCTTCCTCATGGATGTTTTAATTCCCAATCCACATAATCTACAAAACAAAATTCAAGAAAAGTTAGCAAAATACATTCACTTTGCTGTAGGGATTAAACGTGTCCGGAAACAAGTCATCAGCATTCTGCCAGTCGTCATGTAACCCCCAAACATCTGAAATCGACACTACTACAACTGAAAATACCACATAGGGTGCATTACGAATTACAACTAGTGGTTTTACAACATATACTTTCTTCATTTCTAACTACTACATAAACCTGCAAAAGTGTTTTCAACCAGCAAATCCTTTTCCCCCACCGAGACCTGAATTCAGATCCTTGGAGGTTAAGAGCAGTGAATTTCGAACCCGGGCTTGTAGTTTTGAAATGTTAACTTTCTGCGATTATCGAAAATAAGTTTGCCAAGAATTAGACTAGCACCATATTTTTAATTCTCTTTGTTACATACCAGAAGAAAATTTAATAAACAAATTTTGAGCGGTTTTTAGAGAAAAAAATTTGAAAATTTTTCACAGCTAAGTCGCTTGCCTCACACCAACGACGCCCTGGCTCGATTACCACAACAATCCCGGAAAAGGATAAGGTCATAAGTGACTCTAGTACTGCGTGTGAGGTGAAAACTTGAACAATAGGGGAGAACATTGCCGCGGGGTGGGGTGGCAGATCTGAAATGTAATTGCAAAGTACTTGTTGCTGGTAACTCAATCATTCGGATTCGGTGGTATAACGGTCAGCGTACCGGACTGTTGTACGCGAGTTTGCGGGTTCAAACCCGATCGAAGCCGTGGATTTTTAAGGGCGAAAAAATCCCTCGTACGCTTTCCTTCGGAGGCGAAGTAAAGCCGGCTGTCCCATGTTGTAGATTTACTACATGCAAAAGATTCTCAAGCCTATAGGAAGCCTCTGAGCAAAATTGAGAACCGCCAGTTTCGTCGCCCAGGATAATACCTCCTTTCTCCGCTAGATGGTGAAAGGAGCGTATCGAAATTTGTGTGGTTAGACGGAAAAGCGGGCTTGATGGCCCGAGTCTCGCCATGTAAAATAAGGCATAAACTAAACTAATCATGCAACATGCAGGTAAATGTAAAAATTTAAATACCAGTAGAATGTTCGCCACGAATAAAGATAGAATGTAAAGGTATGTAAAAATAATCAGATTAAGAGCAGCAGAAATTCGTTTATACAAAACGAGTTCGCCTGCTTTCCAGGAGTTAGTCCAACCCCCGTAAAACACCCTAAATTCTACCCCTCTCCTAATTCTTTCCCAATTCTGGTCGCTGGGTAGTGACGCAGGAACGCGTGGTCGTAGGCACGTACGCGGAGATGCTACCTGGCGACGATTCAGACTGGGCAGACAATTAGAATGAATATGTTAACGGAGGATTATTTCAAATGCATGCGCTCAATGCCCTTGTAGAGGCTTGGCAACGCGATGTAGACGCAACAAATGTCATATATTTCTGACAAATAACGCGAAATCTATTCTTTTTTCTTCAAAAAATTTACATGACTTTATTCACGCAAAAAATCGCTATCTTCAGTTTTGTAGTTTTGAAATGTTAGCTTTTTTGCAATTTTCACATTCGGAGAGTTCGCCGAAAATGAGACAAGTACCATATTTTTGTCTTTCCTTGATACATACGAGGAGAAGATTTAAAGAAACATTTGAGCGGTTTTGAGAAAAAATGGTTTAAAAAATTTTAAACATGTTAATATTTTGCGCAAAATTGCACTAAATACTCATTTTCAAAGTTTGAACATGGCATTATTTCAAGATCTGCCTTTAAAGAACAGATTTTAATAAGTAAAAAATCTCTATCTTCAATATTGTAGTTGTAGGAAAACGCTCCCAAAAATTTGAACTTTTCCAATTTACGAAAAATCACGGATTTAAAATAAAATGAGATCTGCCCCATTCTCTTAAGTGTTTTTACGCTATCTGAAGACGAAGTTTAATTAAAAATACGGTGTCACTTTTGAGAAAATTTTGAAAATAGTTTTTTGAAGCTTCATATAAAGTACTCTCAAAAATCAAAAAATCAAAAATATCGCCGGTTCATTTAGGTCGATTGGGGAATATCAATTTTGGAAAAAATAGACTGAACGGTTTAGGCGGTAGCATTGACCACAGACTGACAGACGGACAGATAAGCAGCCATCTAATGCTAGCACCGCCTAAAAACCAATCTATATCTCAACCAGAATTCAATTTATATGCAGTTGAAAACGTTTTTGAAATAACAGTTGTACATCTTACTACGCTCAAAATTATCTTACTTTGCATCTACAGACCTCCAACAAAGCAAGTTTTAGATTATTTCAATTTCGTAAACAATCTAGAGATAACTCTGAACAAAATTAGTAATATCTCTTTTAAATCCATTGTTGTATGTGGAGATTTCAATATTGATTTTCTGAGCGAATCCCACGAAAAAGAGCAGTTTCTCAATTTAATTCATTCTTTTAATTTAGATATTACAGTGAACGTACCTACACGGAATACTCTTAAATCACAAACAGCAATAGATCAAATTAATTAAAAACCAACTAGATAGAAATAATAACGAATAATCTAAGTTACAGTGACCACGATGCACAAATTCTTATAATTACTAATAACATGAATACTGACAATAAATAAAACACGCATGTGCAAGCATTTACTACAGTGAACATAAAGTTACTTACGGACTACTTGCTGAAAGAATCATGGGAGGCATATAACGCTATTGACACAAATGAAAAATATAATTTATTTTTCTCAAAGCTTTCATTTCTCTTTAACGCATGCTTTCCTATTAAAAAGAGAAAATTAAACATTTCACGAAAAAGTAATACTTGGATCACAAAAGGAATTAGAATATCGTGTAAAAACAAACGTACTCTCTACTTTATTTCTAAACGTCATGACGTACCTCAAGATTTCCTTATCTACTTTAAAAAATACAAAACATTGTTACGAAAAGTCATAAGGCACGCTAAAATCATGAAAAACGATCAGGATAATTTGAACTCAAATAATATAACAAAAGCAATGTGGAATATAAAAAAAATACTACCAAATCAACTAGAAAACCCGTAGAGAATGTTGTTTTAAAATATAACGATATAAATGTGAACGATCCGGCAACAGTGGCTAATCTCTTTAACCAATACTTTTCGAGAATTGCTGCCGATCTCACTAAGGGTCTTCAGGCACAAAATTCAAAAACAGACAGTTCACCCAAAATTTTAGACACAATGTTCGTTTCCGAAACTTCTTGCTATGAAATTCTCAAAATAATCGGTAAACTAAAAAATAAATATTCGTCCGGTTTAGATGAATTCCCGGATTCTTTGTTAAAGACTTGTGCGTATGCCATTATACACCCGTTAACTCACATATTTAATGCATCTTTATGCACTGGAACGCTTCCAGATATTTTCAAAACAGCTAAAATTATGCCGCTTTTCAAAAAAGGAAACAAAAATGAAATTCAAAATTATCGGCCCATTTCTCTTCTATCAGTTTTTTCAAAAATATTTGAGAGACTTTTTTACATACTAATGGAAACCTTTCTCACTAAACACGACGCGCTTCCAGATTGCCAACATGGATTTAGAAAATCAAAATCAACGGAAACAGCTATATTTTCTTTTGTTAAAGATGTCACCTCATCATTGGATCAAAACGAGGCACCTATTGGATTATTTTTAGATCTCTCAAAAGCTTTTGACGTCATTGATCATGACATTTTACTTTCAAAATTACCTTCATATGGAATTCGTGGTATTGCTCTAGATTGGTTATGTTCGTACCTTAAACAACGATCTGAGAGAGTTGAAATACCTTACTGGAATGATGGAACATTACGTACGCACCTTTCCGACTCTTTGCCCGTTGCATGTGGAGTTCCTCAAGGATCGATTTTAGGCCCTATTCTGTTCCTACTTAACGTAAACGATATGCCCTCGACGATTCGAAACGGAAGAACGGTTCTCTTTGCGGATGATACGAACATTCTTTGCAATAAAAACCGTACAATAGTACAATATCAGATGTTTCAAATTGGTTCCGAAATAACAAATTAATAGTAAACGAAAAGAAAACGGTTTTAATGCAGTTTCCCATTTCAAATAAACAATTCTGTGCTCCATTGAAAATGAACCCATTTACTAGTGTTAAGGCAACAAAATTTTTAGGTCTCTCAATTCAACCTTAAATGGAACGTCCATTTAAATGAATTGAACACAAAATTAAGTTCATTATGCTACGCGTTCAGAATTCTTGCAAATTCAGTCAGCCTTCATACTGCTCGTTGTGTATACTTCGCGAATGTTCATTCCCGCCTGAGATATGGCATAATATTCTGGGGAAATACATCTTATAGCTCCCAGACTTTTAGATTACAAAAACGAATTGTACGAATAATAACCAAATCCCACCCACGTGATTCATGTAAGCCTCTCTTCATTAATCTAGGAATTCTACCATTACCGTGTCTTTTTATTTACGAATCAGTGGTTTTTGTAAAAAATGACTTGCTCAAGGGCGGGAATATTTTTTCAGAAAATGCCGAAGTCTATTACTATAACACTCGACGTAGAAATCATATTCATCAGGTGACAGTATCAACAGCTCATTACAAAAAATTCACATACAATACATGTACATTATTTTACAACACTTTGCCTGATGACATTAAACGATTAAATTCAATAGAAAAGTTTAAATCCCAAGTGAAATCGTTTCTGCTGCATAACTGTTTCTATACAATTAGAGACTATACTGAGCATCACAAGAAAAGTAACATTAATTTTAACAATGATACATAATGCATTATTTAACATTTGGACTGTATAAATGAGTATAAACAACCTGTAACAACTATTGTACTACAGCTTCGGGTCAAGACCCCGTCCAGTTTCCTGATCCATTGAGCAAATGCTGAGATGGCCCCTTGTTTTGCTTCTGGACATAAATGTAACTTCATTTTCTGTGCACGTCTTCTAGAATTCAGTGGGAAATACAATTATTCAAATTATCGTTTCCATGTTGTCGCGGCAGGAATTAATAAGAGCGAAAATTTATTTTTTCTCCCTTTCAAAATTCAAAATTTATTGCTTGTTTATCCTTGAAAATAGATTTTATTACATGGGAGTTTTTTTTTCTCCCTTTCAAAAATTAAAATTTAAGTAGTATTGCTTAGTGAGGGATTTATTTTTTATTTAACTATTTTAGCTAGTTTCCCCATAGCACGTCATACGCAGTTTTTAACTGTTTTTTTTACGTAAAATAAATAAAAAAAACAAACTATATCCAAAATGTTAGACTATTTTGAGGCTAGTTACATGCCCTAATCCCGAATGTTAGGCTCCTTTAGATTTCCCAAACTCGTTGGCTAGCTATAGTCTAAAGCCAGCTCCAACTTAGAAAATCCATCTCAGAATAAATTCAAAAATATGAAATCACACCCAAAATTTAAAGCTAATTGGAGGCTTTAGGAAAAAAATATTTCCGCAATTATATTCCCTTCAAATCAGGGCTGTACAAAGAGAAACAATTAACATTTTTTCTTACTTACGAATAAACACCAAAATAAAAAACTAAGAAAAGTATGAAACCCTACCCAAAAATTTAAGGCTAATTTGAGGCTCTAGAGTAAAAAGAATTTCCCGAATTTATATTCCGAAAATCAGGTCTGTACAAAGATGAGCAATTAACATTTTTTATCGGAATTAACACCAAATTCAAAAACCTAAGAAAAAATGGAACCCTACCCCAAATTAAAGGTTTATTTGAGGCTGTAGGAAAAAGTATATTCCGGCATTTATATTCCAAAAATCATGGCTGTACAAAGAAGCAAAAACTATTTGTTCTTACAGGCGTACAACACCAAAATCAAAATATCTTAGAAAAATCTGAAATCTCTACCAAATTTGAAGGCTAATTTGAGGTTCTAAGAAAACATTATTCTGGCATACATATTCCAAAAATCAGGGCTGTACAAATAGAAAAATTTAACATTGGTTCTTATGCGGGAATTAACACCAAAACCAAAACAAACAAAATAACTCCTTAAGAAGCCTTAAATTGGGGTAGTGTTTCGGATGTTTTATGCGGTGTTTTAATGTTGGTATTAACCCGGATAAGAACCTGTTTGTTGAACCGCATAAGAACCTTATTTGTTCCTCTTTGAACAGCCCTGATTTTTTAAATAAAAACTCGGGAATAATTTCTTTCCCTAGAGCCTCAAATTAGCTTTCAATTTTGGGCAGGGTTTGTCAGAGAGTGAGGGGTTACTTACTATTTTTAGTGTTCTACCGTTGTTGACCATGGTTCACCCAATCAACTGGACTATTTGCCTGGAACTATATACTGAGTGAACCGTATCTACTGAGCCAAATGGCAAAAAAATTAACATAAAATAAATCGTCAAATTGTCTACACAACGCATTGAAGATTGACCAACATCTTATAATTAATGCTATAAAAGCAACAACTTTACTCAAGATATTATAAAAACAAATAATTAAATAATAATAATAATAATAATAATAATAATAATAATAATAATAATAATAAAACGCGCAGTTTAAGTAATATGACAATATAACAATAATGAAATAATATAATACAAATAAACATTAACTCAAATCCATCGGTCATAATAACGGGCAAAAGGCAAATGAAAATTGGCAAACGACAATAAGCAACAGGCAAAAGAAGAAGAAATCAATCTTAAGCCGACCTTAAGGGATACAGCCCAAAAGCCGATTCCCATAATCACACACGTTAATATGTCTGGGAGAAAATATGGCTGACTCTCGGAATATATGCAGCGTGGTCATAAATGACCGAAAGCGCATATAATAATAATAATAATAATAATAATAATTGTCTCCTTTCTATCTCCTATTAAACACTTTTTGGTTTCTATTGAATGTTTCAAAGGCTCCCGGATAACTGATGCAATACTATTGATAGCAATGGCAAACAGAGTGACGCTCAAAATTGATCCCTGGGGAACAACTTTTTCTAACTGGTGACTAGAGGATAACACGTCACCAAGGCGGACGCGGAAAGATCTTGATGAAAGAAAACCTACTACAAACAAAGGGAGCCGTCCCCTAAGGCCCCAAGTATGCAAGGTGCGAAGAATACCGTACCTCCAGATGGTGTCATACGCTTTCTCTATATCGAAGAAAATTGCTACCAGGTGCTGACGTAGCACGAAAGAAGTGGAAATCTGCGTAGCAGGGTGACTAAGTGGTTCATGGTTGACCTGTGCTTCCTGAAGCCACATTGGAGAGGTGTAAATAGGTTCTCTTGTTCCAGGAGCCAGATCAGACGTGTATTTACCATTCGCTCTAAAAGCTTGCACACACAGCTTGTGAGCGAGATTGGTCGGTAACTTGAGGGGGTTGTTCTGTCCTTTCCTTCTTTAGGGATTGGGAGGACGATGGCCTTACGCCAAACCCTTGGTATAGCATGTTCAGCCCAAATCTTGTTGAAAATGCCGAGGAGAAACAAACGAGCGTTTTCAGGTAGGTGTGTCAACATTGTGTGTGCTTTCGACAGAATTTAGGAGAATTAAGTTTTGGTTATCTATGATATTGTCAAGTAACCTGCCTCTCGTGCACGACCTTGTGCCACCCCAGGCAGGGTTGTGGGCGTTTAAGTCCCCCACAATGAGAAAAAGTGTAGGCACCTGAGAGATCACATCTTCCAGTTCTTTTTGTGACACGACTTGTCCAGGCAGGATATAAACGTTGCAAATGGTAACAGAAATAGTTCAGAAATTTACCCGAACGCAAGATATCTGCAGAGTGGTTCGTATGTCTATTTCTTTCGATACCAAAGAGTCTGTAATAAAAGTGGCGACTCCGCCATGAGCGCGGAGGCCATCGTCTACGTCTTGCCTGTAGCAACAAAAGCCGCGGAGAGGGAGGAGTGCTCAGAACGGAAATGTGTTTCCTGCAGGCAGATAACCACGGGTCTATGTATAGACATTATTAACTTCAATTCGTCCAAACGGGTACGAAAGCCATTTATGTTCCATGAGAGGAGAGCCATAGTTTCTAGTTCTTAGGTTTTGGTTCTAGGGTGGGTTATGTATCAGGTTTCTTTTTCTTCTTTTTCCTTCTTTGTTGGACGGTAATGGCTTGGTTCATGCGGAGTTCCTCATTCCCGGCAGAGTCATCTTGACTACTTATTTATTTATTTATTTATTTATTTATTTTACGCCAAAAAAGTTAAAAACTGCGTATGACGTGCTATGGGGAAAAGTGAATTGTGTGCACATTTTCAAAATTCTGTGATCCCTACACTAAGTCTTATACTACTTAAATTTTGAATTTTGAAAGGGAGAAAAAAAAAAACCCCATGTAGTAAAATCTATTTTCAAAAATAAATAAGCAATAAATTTTGAATTTTGAACGGGAGAAAAAAACTACTGCTGGAGAGGGTCGCATGTATTGGGACACCACGGTCCCTTGAGATAGGCGACATACATCTAGCAATAGGGCCTGTCGGCCTCAGCTTCTCTGGATGTGTTTGCGTGTTGGTTAAAATATTTATGGTTTTTGTTTCCGATTTTGTTTCAGGCTGGACAAGAGATTTGGTATTGTCATCGCCGATGTCATCAAAGGACACCTGGCAGGCAGCATCGCGCAAAGTGGAGGCTTTAGGCGTTTGGGTTTAAGAATTTACTTTATGTTGACCCACGGTGTCAGCAAAACTTCGGGCCATGTCCACGGGGTTTCGCGTCTGGTAACGGCGTCGTGCCTCCGGAAAGGAAACTCTCTCAGAGACCCTGATCTTCTGGATCTCTCTTTCTCCTAAGAAAATGGTGCACTGGTTGGAATTAGATGGATGTTTTCCACAACAGTTTACGCACTTTGCCTCGGCGGAGCAGTTAGAGTCATTACAAACCTCCCTTCCACAGTGCACGCAGACTGCGGCGCTCATGCAGCGAGGTTGCGTATGGCCAAACCTCTGGCATTTAAAGCAGCGCAGAGGGTTTGGAACATACTGCCTGACACGGAGATTGTAGAAGCTACACAATATCTTCTCTGGTAGCGATGGACGGTCGAAGGACAGTATTAGAGTTGAGGTAGGAGTGAGTACCCCATTTACTCTCCGCTGAATCCTGTAAATCTCTGACACCATACGGCTCAAAGAAGGCTTTCAAATTTTCTTCCGATTCGGTAGTCTTCGTGATTTACCACACTCTTGCAGAGGTTTAAGATCGGGTGGGCGGACACATGCACCTGGAGGCCGGCTATTTTTTTGAAGTCAAGGATCTTGCTGATCTGTTCGTCAGAGCGACATTCAAAAAGGATTGTGCCGTTTCTCTGACGGACCACCGACTGAAATATACCAAACTTTTCAATTTCCCTGGCAAGTTTGATTGGGCTGACACTCTTCATAGTTTCATTTTCTCTTTTACTTGACATGACGAGAAAGCGGGGCTTAGTAGGTCTGTCTGACTCATTACAAAAAAACTCTCAAGATTTACTGTTACACCAATAAATCTTCTCTTCCTTATAGAAGAGGGTGGGGGTAGGTTTTTTATCCATTAAGAGGATATCAGATTCATCCCCGTGGTCCCCACCCACCACGGAACCCAACAAAGGGGCACTCCATCGGAGTGCCAGGGTTGCCACAGGGATATAGTGGGGGTAACCACAGCGCTGCACCGCCGTGGATCCCCCCGCTCACCCTGGAGTTCAGTACAAGACCTAGTCCAAGCCGGTTGATCGGGAGTGGGTTAGCTCCCAACCGCCCGTCTAGAAGAGTCCGTAGCCAAAGCAAGTGTATTGAGACCTACAAGGAATGTTCCTCAAAATAGTACGAGCACGTATCCCTGGATGCCAAGAAAGAAGTAGCACGAGAAGAGTCATTGGGAAACAGACAGGCCCCTCAACCGCCAGGACATACATTCCCTCCGGCACGGGTCGCCATGCACGGCAAACACATGGGTGGGCGTTCAGCATACAGAGGGACCCAGTGAAATAGAAGAGGGAGAAGAAAAGAGACAGGATGGTATAGAAGAATGAGAATGTAAAATGGGGAGAAGAAAACGACTTGTGAAGGAAAGGAATACTTGAGAGCCCTCTCTGTATCCCCCCCGTCAGGACATGGACCAACCCACCTCGAAGGGTTTTCAAGCAATGTATTTTCAATAGAATCTTCAGATTGTTGGTGTTCATTTCGGCAAGCATCTACTTACTGGATTATCGTGTCCGGTTGAGATAGATTTGACGCATTCTACAAAGAACTCTATTGTTTCTTCCCGCTCTTCAGTCAGTCGCATCTCTGTCTGGACTTCGGCTTTGTAAATTAACCCTCTTCGGTCTGCTACCTTCTGTTCTGTGATTTGAGTTAAGTGTGGGTAAAGTTCCATAAAACGTTTATATAATTCCTGCCGGTAACCTAAATAGACTGTTTCGCAACGGGTATTGCGCTGGAATACCTTTACAATATTTTCATTCGTGGCAGTTTTCCATTGTAACCTCCGTGTGGCAAGCATGCCTGCGTTGTCCCCAATGGTGTCTAGGAAACACTGTTGATAGCTGCAGATGATTGATTGAGGAGTTAAAGCAATGGAAACAAAACACACTTCATGGTAGATATCTTACAGAACTAGCCAACTCAGATGAATCCTCCGACGCCCTCGTACAAGCGGCTTAAAATAGGATATCTGTACCTCGAGATCGGAGGATTCTTAATTGCAATCCAGGACTAGGTAATACCGACAAGAAATTATCTTAATCACATAATTAAAGATCCCGAAGTACTTTCTGATATCTGCCGTGCTTGTGGTGTAGGTCAAGAAACGATCCAGCACAGCACTACAGGTTGCAGTATGCTGGCCCCAAGGCAGTATAAACAGAGGCACGATATGGTAGCACGAATCATTCACACCAAACTTGTGAAATGGCTGGTGAATTTGATATACCCAACTACGTACCATCCAAAACATCTCATTGACAACAATATCTATAAGCTATAATGGGACAGAACTGCACTGACCAATAGAATAGTCCATCATTACAGACCGGATGTGATACTCTGGGATACATCTAAAAGAAAAGTATGGCTGGTAGACATGGCACTTGTGAATACCAGCAACCTCGACACAACACACAAAGAGGAAAATTCAAAAGTACAGATAACTAATACAAGTAGTAAAGGAGAAGTGGCATGTATTGGTTATGGAGATTGTACCGATCGTCCTCTCAGCAACAGGTGTAATACCTACCGTCCTGAACCACGCTCTGAATAAACTGGGGATCAAGACGAACATCGTTTGCTTGCTTGCATACGTGACTAACGTGCTCAGGCTGTACTCCAATATTTTACTAATTTTGACTACTTTCTTAGATCTTTCAGGTACTTTTTGTTTTAAAATTGTTTTCTTTACTTGTTTATTTGGTACAGATAAGCTGAAAGAGATTTATATTGTCCGAAGCAGTGGAAATGAAGTAAATAAATATTGGATTAAAAGACAATGTAACGGACAAACGTACGACAATGATTTTCTTTGCCTTCCCAATTCTCACTACCCCCTCCCATCATCGACACGTCCACCCACAAACCGACGCAAACTGGCTAGCAAGCGCCAAGGAACAAAGAAACGTAGAGTTGCGCAACCTGGCCCACACGTAAACAAGGACATTCCTTCTGATACCACCAAAAATTGTACTAATTTTAGCGGATAGCCATGGGCGACGAATCTCCTTCCTGCTCAGTGAGAAACTCCCATCCAATTTCTCTGTCACGTGTATGTTTAAACCTAACGGGAGTTTTGCCGACGTGATCAGTGAGTTGGACACCCACAAAAAAACTCTCACCAAACAGGATAGTCATTATCATAGGAGAGCAGAATGACATCAATTTGGGTGGTCACTTTACACCCGAGCAACATGTTGTCAAACTACAACGTGCTGCCCAAAACACAAACATTTTAATCTCGACTCTGCGCTTCTGGTACAACAAACCAACACTGTGCAAAGAAATTAGACATGCAAACAACCAATTAAAACTGCATCTGAGAGGCACACATGTTAAATTATTTGAGCTTAACTTCCTCTCAGAAAAACACTTCACCCGGCATGGTCTTCACTTGAACTTTGTCGGAATAAATGCACTCGGTAGCGAGCTTGCAAAACACATCCTTACACCTCAGCAGTAACCTGACCAAGACTCATCCCCACCTACATCTCCTAGTTCTCTTCCATCCTTGGACCCAATCACCTTATCCCCTGAACCTAATCCTTGTACTACCTCTCCCATTATTCATTCCTCTACATCTCTAACCTCTTCTTCCTCACCTCCTAACACTGCTGGAACACGATACCGACCACGCACTCGAGGTAAAAAATGAGATAAATAAATAGCAACCACAGCAGTGGCAGCTCGTGGTCATACTTCCTTGAAGGTGCAGCAAGCAGAGAAGCATCCTTGTAGGTGCATGCAAAAGATTCAAATAATGCATCATAATATGCAATCTGTTTCACCTAAAATTGAATTTATCGAGGCAGCATTACAGTGTGATCTGAGTCAAATAGATTTTTTTTTACACAGCATTGGTTATTTCATAATGATATAAACACACTCCAAATTTCTAGTTTTTACATTGCAGGATCTTATTGGAGAGCCAGGGAATCAAATAAGGGCCCTGCTTATGCAGGTTAGTGTCAACGTAAGGAATAATATTGATTCTACCTTCTTGTCAGTATTCAAGTATATACAGTTGAAAACGTTTTTGAAGTAACAGTCGTTCATCTTACTACTGTGCAGAGCATTTACTAAAATTAACATAACATACGGTCTACTTGCTGAAGGAATCATGGGAATAATCAATAACGCTGTTGACACAAATAAAAAAATATGTTATATTTCTCAAAGCTTTCATTTCACTTTAACGCGTGCTTTCCTATTAAAAAGAGAAAATTAAACATTTCACGAAAAAATAATACCTGGAACTCACAAGGAATTAGAACATCGTGTAAAAACAAACGTACGCTCAACTTTATTTTTAAACATCATAACGTATCACCCGGTTTCCATGTCTACTTCCGAGAATATAAAAGAATTTTAAAGAAAGTAATCGTTCAGGCAAAAATAATGAAAAATAATTAGGATATTTTGAACTCTAAAAACAAAACTAACGCAATGTGGAATATCGTAAAAAATACGATCTCGTCATCACAACATTTCGTAGAGAATATTCTTTTAAAGGATAATGAAAGAGAAACAGGTAATCCAGAAAAAGTTGTGAATATCTTCAACCAACACTTTTCTAGAATTGCGGTTGATCTCACTAAGGAATAAGAACCACAAAATTCAACACCATATGCTTCTCAAAGAAATTTCGGCACTGTGTTTATTTCCGAAACTTCTTCCAACGAAATCCTCAGAATAGTGAGTAAACTAAAAAATAAATATTCACTTGGTTTAGATGAATTTCCGGATTGTTTATCAAAAACGTGTGCACCTGGCATTATCCCAAATTTTAATGCTTCCTTGTGCATAGGAATATTTCCAGATATTTTCAAAGCAGCAAAAATTAAACCAATTTATAAAAAAGGGAAAAAACTAAATTCAAAATTAACGGCCAATTTCTCTTTTGTCAGTTTTCTCAAAAATATTAAGAGACTTTTCTATACGCGAATGGAAGCTTTCATCAGGAAGAACAATGCGTTTTTACACAGGTTTTAGAAAATCTAAATCTACGAAAATTGCCATTTTTCTTTTCTCAATGACGTTGCTTCATCAACGAACCAAAATGGAGAACACAATGCGATATTTTTAATCCTTCGAAAGCTTTTGACGTTATTAACCATAACATCTTGCTCTCAAAATTACCTTATGGAATTCGTGGTATTGTCGATATTGGATAACCTCGTACCTTAATCATCGATCTCGAAGAGTAGAAATTCCGTACTGGCACGAAAGGACCTTCATATTTACTTATCTTTCCAATTCCCTGCAAATTGAACATGGGGTCCCACAAGGTTCGATCTTAGGACCTATCCTCTTTGTGTTATACGTAAACGATATGCCCTCATCTATTAAAAATGGAAGAACAGTTTTGTTTGCCGATGACACGAATGTTCTTTGAAAAAAAGAAACAATAAATACTACAATTTCAGAAGTTTCGAATTGGTTTTGTAATAACAAATTAATATTTAACGAAAGAAAAACTGTCTCAATACAATTTTGCGTTTCAAATCGGCAATCGCATGCTCCACTGAAAATGAACAATATGCAATTAGCTGATGTTAAGGTAACAAAATTTCAAAGGAAATAAAGAATTAAACACTACATTATGCTCATTATGTTACGCATTCAGAGTTCTTTCAAATTCTGTCAGCCTTGATGCAGCTCGTTGCGTGTATTTTGTAAATGTACATTTCCGCCAGAGATATGGCATACTATTCTGGGGAAACTCATTCTTTATTGCCCAGACGTTTAGATTGCAAAAGAAAATCATCCGAATAATGAAAAAATGCCATCCACGTGATCTCTTCAAGCTTCTTTTCATTGAGCTTGGAATCTTACCATTGCATTGCCTATTTATTTACGAATCTGTAGTATTTGTCAAAACTGACTTACATAACGGTGGAAACATATTTTCATATAATACTGATATTTATAGTTACAACACACGACGTAGAAATCATGATCATCAAGTATCATTATCAACAGCTCACAACAAGAAATCCACATACACTACATGCACGTTACTTTACAACGCATTGTCAGATGAAATTAAACAATTAAAATTGATATACAAATTTAAGGTAAAAGTAAAATCTTTTCTGCAGCATAACTGTTTCTATACAATTAGACTATCCTGATCGTCAAAAAGAAAAATAATGTTTACTTCAACAAAATAATGATATACTATATTGAATTAGTTTACATTTGTATTGTATACTTTTTTAAAAACTTAATATGCCTGTAACAAAGACTGTACGGGAGTCCGAAGCCTTCGGGATTTATAATCTGCCTAGTGCAGTGTCATTCAGCAAGTTGATGCAACTTCTACTAAGCTACTACTGCAGTAGTAGTAGTAGTAGTAGTAGTAGTAGTAGTAGTAGTAGTAGTAGTAGTAGTAGATAATAATAATAATAATAATAATAATGATAATAATAATAATAATAATAATAAATAAAAATACTTCAGCTTCCGGGTCAATGACCCCCATCTCGATCGGGTTTTCCCTGATCCTTTGAGCAAATGCTGAGATGGCTCCTTAATTTGCTTCTGGACGTAAACGTAGCTTCACTATGCGCGCCTTTCTTGAGCTTTCCGTTAGCTTGTAGTGGTAGTAGAGCTTAGGGTGAAATTCTATTTTGTTAGCAACACAGAAAAATCAAATCTGCAGTTCATTTACCGTTACAAATAAAAAAAAGTTTTTGAAACGTGAATCTCTCGCTTTTATAAATTTATAATAATTATTACAATTTTTTCATCTTTCAACTATTAATAGCTAAATTCTTGGGAAGGGATTCTGAAACTCAAGAAAGCGTGCGCAGATGATTTTCTCCCCATACCTCACACACAGTATTTTACTAAATAAATATCTATATCTATACATCAGTCTACAGAATGAGATTCAGAGCATGAGTTTTTTAGTCTGAAGATGTATGGGTTCGTAAATAAATTTAGGTGTTAATGAATTATTTACTGTTTAATTTATAAATTCATTTAAGTGTTGAAATTTTTATTTGTAGAATTGTTCATCCCTAATTAGTTCTTAAAAGAAATATATGTTTTTAAAGGTATTGTATTATGGAAATCATGCTTTGATAGGAATATCTGTATGACTCCTAAAACATGTAGCAGCAAACACTGAAATAATAATAATAATAATAATAATAATAATAATAATAATAATAACAACAACAACAACAACAACAACTCACCATAGGGAGTACACGACCTTGTCGTTGGTGGCGGAGTTTGAGTACCTCCATGAGCCTGAGAGATGTGTCGGCTGCAGCCTAGCTAATGGTAGGGCTTTCCTTACACAATACGTTGAAGATGAGAGGTCAGAAGAAGAAATACTTGAGAGATGAGCTTCAACAGCATCTTCGAAGAAGAAAGGAGGATTGATGTAGACGGCGGAAGAGGCACCTCGAACACACTACAGCATCTGACCAGCAGCGGGGGACGGTTAAAAGCGTCGGTCTCCATTTTGGAGGCGGCTGCATCCACAGCGGGAAGTAAGTAGTAAGGGAAGGATCATACGATATCAATTTGGACTTCCTGTTATCGGCCCATAGTGGGTACAGGAGAGAAACAGGGTTGGCACGTCAGGCCACTGATAGAGTAGACGCCCGAACCTTGCATGAGCCAGCGAAGGAGGCTGCCGTCAACAGTCAGTACCCTTAGGGTTTAGGCGATCGGAGGGGCCCTCGGTGGGCTCTGCGGGGGATGTCTCGAGGCCACTGTGGGTCGCAGTAACGGATGACAGGAAATAATGGGCTAAGTGTGATCTGTGAACTCGAACTTGATTCCTGCGAAACTTCACTCAAAACCAAAGAGCAAAATGGATACAAGAAATGTAATGAATCTCAACGTGCCTTGTTTTACCAATGTCCCATACCTGGTCAGAAACCGAGCTAATGTCACCTTGACGACGTCTGGCCATCCTAGAGACGTAGAGCCGGCAGTAGCCCGAACCTCTTATCAGAGACCGACCCGGGATCAATTGGAGGCGACGCTCTAATTTTCCTATGCAAAACAAAAAAAGGCGACTCAGAAATACAAGTTTTCTAGATATGGAGAGAGCGAAACCCAGATATGAGACCTACCCCTGATTCAAATACGCTTGCCAGTCAACGATGATACGTACTCATCAGTGGAAATTTCACAGAACAATACGCTGACATTCAGGGAAAGGCGAAGTATGTACATCGGGCAAACGATCCACATGGCAAACATTGTGAACCACCTAATATCTCTGAAAACGATGATCCTGTTGAAGGTTCATCTCTACTCAATAATACTTCCGTAAGTGATGAAAATCCCTCTGCTGTGAATCATACAATATATACATGAAATCTCCTTCGAGATTGAAAAAGGTCGTCAACTTTCATTCGAATCTCGTTCTCCGTTGAGGAGAATATACGAAAATGCTATAGCTAAGAGAGTGATAGACAGCTAATTTTGTCTTGAATGAGGTGGTAATTGCCCCAGGGTGAGATCTAGAACTGAGAACTGAAAACAATCACATCGTGTATGCAACTGGATCTCTGGTATCCCAAGTAATTTCAGGAATAGCCAAGAACGCTGACGGCCGACAACCAAATAGAGTAAGCAGCTCGGTACCGCCAATGGCGAAAAGAATTATGAAACGAATAGCGGATACCCGTCGTGAAATATCACTCTTAGCCGAGGAATCTTCTGAACAAACGCACACCTCTTTAGTTCAACGGACGGAGGAGCTTGTCTTCACGATGGAATATGGCACGGCTCTTTGCAATATTTCTTGGTCGTGCCGCCAGATGTCGCATGATCGCGACCGTATCGTGTAGTGCTGCAGATCAAGCGACATCTGGCGGCACGACCGAGAAAGACACGAAGCCCGTGCCATATTCGATCGTAAAGACAAGGCCCTAACGCGCCGCGTTACGAAAACCCAAGTATAATGGTAGCTGAGCAGCTATAAATGAAACAAAGCATGGACTGCACGCATTAGATATTATAAACTTCGAGAAGATTTTCGTGGTCAGAATCGGTTGTTCGAAACACACGCGAAGAGATTCTATCGCAATCTGACTCAAAAACCAAAGGATATTGCTGTCCCTCCCGCAAAATATGACAATAGAAACATTTTGGGCAGGAATCTGGGAAGAAAGATCTTACAACAAAGACGTATCTTGGCTCCAATCTGAAGTTCATGCTGCCGCTGAACTTGTGGAACATGTTCACTAATTCTCGGAAGATGACCTCTTCCAAGCAATTAAGCACATGGGAAATTGGAAATACCCCGGGATTGATAAGATTCGGAATTATTAGATTAAGAAATTAACAGTATTACATTCTAATCAGCAAAGGTTGTTAATAAAGTTTTAGAAAACCCAAAGGAACTCCCGGGAGGGCTCGTAATCGGCATCACGTATCTGTTACCCAAACGAGAGACAGTTCTGTGACCGGGAATTACAGGCAAATCACTTGTCTGTCAGTACTGTACTACGTTATATCTGCAGCCATAGCATAACCAAATGTATAGACATCTAGAGAATAACAATCTGTTGCCAGTTGAACAGAAAGGATGATATAAATGTTCCTATGGATATTAAGGACTTCTTGCTACTACACCAAGTAACCTTGAATGATGTAAGGAAACGAAAACGTTATTTATGAATGGCTTGGATTGACTACCAGAAGCCCTTTGGAAGTGATTCACACGATTGGATTTTGAAAACTCTGGAGAGTTATCGATTTCAACCTACACTTATTGAGTTTTGCGAGGCTAGTATGACGTCGTGGAGCACCATGTTACATAGCGGAAAGGATGTAGTAGAAACAAGAAGTACTCAGATTAACAGGGGAATTTTTCAAGGAGATTCACTACCTCCTGTGCTATTTTGCATTAGTTTGATCTCACTATCAAGGCAGATGTCGCACACTGACTTTAGTTACAAGCTCCGTGGTGATGAAAGACCAGTATCACATTTGTTTTACACGGATGATCTTAAAGTGTTTGCTAAGAATCAAGTGATTCTCTCTAAAATGCTGTCCCCGTACACCAAAACCGGTGATGTTTGTTGGTCTGTGCACAGAATTATACGACCAACAAATTCAAACTGATTACACGATAGCGGTAAACAAATCGGATATTGTCATTCGGGATTAGGAGAAAGAAATTGTGTAGATGTTGCTGTGCCGTGCGATCAAAACGTCGTAACCAAGGAGGCAGAGAAAATACTAGAGTTTGGAAATCCAGATCAGCCCAATGTTGGGCATAAAACACAGCTCGTCCCGATAGTTATCGGAACTCCGGGATTTGTTTCTCAAAATTTGTGTTAACTTGACTAAACTCCCAGATCATTCAAAAGACTGGGAAGTGCAAGACATTGCATTATTTGGGAACAGCCCACATTTTGCGCAAAGTATTGTAGAGGCACCGACAATCGCTAGATCTACTCATTAGGAATCTTATTTGAACCTATAATAGATTTTATATTCAACCGACTCATAATATCTTTAGTCGGGAAGTAGAGGAATAATAATAATAGTATACGTGTTACGTGAAGTAAATAAAGCCAAAGTGTTACGTAAAGTAAATAATGCCAAGTTCTTTCTCAAATTAATGACGCTTTGAAAGAGCACTGGAGTATACAGCGAAATGTCTCTGAAGTTCAGTTCGCTTTATACTGTGCTGCAGTAACAGCAATTGAAATCAACGGTCAGAGGACTTACCATCCCAGACAATCGTGCCGAGGTCAAAACGAGAAAAAAAAACCGCCTGGAAAAGACGACTCGAAAACAATATTGATGAATTGAGAAGTAAAGGTAATGTTCTCTCGCAATATTTAGAAGGTAACCAATCAAAAAAGGGCCTCCGAAAAGTAAACGCTATTGCACCTAAAAATAAAATTGATATACGCCGTCATAACAGACAAGAAATTGTTAACTTGACAGATAACATTAGACCAAAGATGAAAGTGAAATTTGCCCGACTTCGTAGATACAATGAAATCACAAAAAGGAAGGCACAAAACGCAGAATTCAGATTCCGTCAAAAAGAATTTCTGAGACAGTTGAAATCTGATTCAAACAAGCAGCGAGTCAACATAAATGCTGATTTTAAATCATACTGGACAAACAAATGGGCTAATACCAATGAATTCGATGAATCTGGATCATGGATTAAAAGTATTAAGAAACATCACGAGAACCTGCCCCAAATGCATTTAAAAGAAATAACAGCTAAAGACATTGCGAGTGCCATAGGAAAGACTCAAAATTTGAAATCTCGTGGACCAGATACGATCCAAAATTTCTGGTTGAAGTACTTTACTCATGCTCATGAAAGCATTGCTCGCTGTTTCACTGAGGTGCTCAATAATCGTGAAAAAACGCCTGACTATCTTACAATGTCAGGGTGCCTTATCAGCCACTAGGTTCGCTGGTCAGGCTTTCGCCTTGTTTCAGCTCGAACATGGGCTGGCGCTGGAGAGCTGCCTTAAGCCGCAGTCGTGTGCCCGCCCCATTGTCCCGGGCGGCCGGGGGCTCCCAGAAAGCGTCGCACTTCCACGAGTGAAGGAGACACTTTTCTAATCTTCAAAAGGGGAAATGAACAAAATACAATGAATTATAAACCAATAACATGCTTATCAACCATAGACAAGCTCTTCACCTCTGTTATTGGTGAGAAAATCTACCTCCACTGTGTAAATAATAATAATATCCTTGAAGAAGAACAGAAAGATTGTATTAAGGGAGCTATGGGATGTAAACATCAACTCATAATTGATTCTGTGGTCTTAAAGCAAGCTCAAAGAAAAGAAATCTCCACATTGTTATATTATATATAGCCAAGCCATATATTATATTATAGCCAAGCTTCTGACTCCCGTTCCTCACAAATGGCTAAACAAAGTATTGTAAATATATAAAATCTGTCCAAGTGTAAGATATATTCTTCAACATCTAATAAATAAATAGCGTACAAATCTACGATTCCAAGGTAATATCTTGGAAAGAGCTGGTGTCCGAAAAGTTATATTTCAGGGCGATTCCCTACCAGCACTATGGTTTTGCCTAACTCTAAACCCACTATCAACTCTTTTGAACAACACTAAATGTGGCTATAGATTGAATATGAAAAACACAAAAAGACTAACCCATTTACTGTACATGGATGACCTTACGCTCTACGCCGAAACGCATGATAAATTAGAATCTTATCTTATAAGTGTAGCAAAAATGTTCAGTGATGACATCGGGATGAAGTTCGGTCTTGATAAATGTGGTATAATAAATATTCATAAAGGAAATGTACAAAACACAAACCAAATTTTCTGTGATATTAAACAGATACCATCTGAAGAAACATATCGCTATTTGGGAAACCCTCAAAACCATCGACTGGACCATAAACGTATCAAGGAGGAACATCGAATAAAATATGAAAAGCGGTTAATAAAGTTGTTAAACACTTACTTATCAGGGAGTAATCTGATTTCAGCTATCAACATCTGGGCTGTGCCGATCCTAACCTACTTCTTTGGTATTGTTAAATGGACTGAATCTGATCTGGAGGAGCTGGAGAGAGACGAGAAGACTGTTACATAAATTCCGCTGTCTTCTTCCAAATTCCTCAGTAAAAAGATTATATCTACCTCGAACGATGGGAGGCAGAGGGTTAGTTAATATGAAAATGCTTTGCCTGAGACAAGAGGAAAAATGCGACAGGTCCTTTTAAACTCCGCCGACATAAAATTACCTGTTAATGAGGACCGCGGCTTCACTCCGTTGAACCTCCATGAACGAAATTCTGAATTAAACATCTCTACCCACCAGTCGAACTTTAATGAATGGAAACAACAAACATACAATACATGGACGATATCCAAAACTCTTGTTTCGAGATGATGTAGACAGTTGTTCCTCGGTGGAGTGGGTTTTGGAGACACAATTATATCTTGAGACCGAGGATTTTATAATATCAATTCAAGGCAGAGTTATGAAGACAAGAAACTATCGAAATCATTGTTTAAAAGAAGATGTGGTGGATAAATGTAGGAAGTGTGGAGCTGTATGAGAAACTATAGAACACATCACAGCTGCATGCTCTTCCCTCTCAGTGTTTACGTAGGAAGGCATAATCAAGTTGCGAAAATCGTGCACAGGGCAATTGCAATAGAGCATAAATTATTGGATGAATCGACGCCAGCACTGGAGGAGGGGTGTACGTATAGAAATACGTACACCCCTCCTCCAGTGCTAGAAACAAGTTCCACCCTTTTGTACTGGGACATACCAGTTGTAACTGATCGTACTGTCGATTACAATATGCCAGATATTCTCCTTATAGATAAAAAGAAGAACGAAGGAGTAATAATAGACATCGCATTACCATTATCCCACAACATCAAACAGAAAGAAATAGAAAAAAATTTCGAAATATGAAAACTTATCCTATGAACTAAAACATGTTTGGAAATTAAATGCTACCAAAACATGCCCACTCGTGATATCAGCGGAAGGCCTGGTCAGTAAAAACTTCCTAAAAAACTTAAGTTTTTAAGAACTTAAACTACCCAAAAACCTTCTGAACATGGAACAGCGCGCAGTTTTCTTGCAAACAGCCCATATCGTTAGAACATTTTTATCTTAAGTCCAGATATAAGATGAAGTTCTTCTTCTGTGACCGAACCTGTCCCCCAAAACAACTCTGGGGAAGGTGAGCATTTTTACCAACAAAAATAGCTGAGAAAAAGTAGGATGATGATGATGATAACAACAACAACAACAATAATAATAATAATAATAATAATAATAATAATAATAATAATAATAATAGAATGCTCTGAAATTAATGTTTATAAATTTTAGTTTACAAAACAATAGATTTAGGTTATACTCGAATAGGAGCGCGGAATTCGTTTTCATGGATCTTTACGCATTGAAAGGAAGGACACGCGAATCGCAAACTTTAATATGTACTTCGAACCAATATCGAAATGAAAATATACTGACTTTTTGTCTGAGAGAACAGTGCTCCTTCGCACAAATTTGTGAATGATATGCAATCAGAACCTCAAACCGAAAGCAAATACGGTTGTAAATAACAAGCGTGTATTAAAACACAAACTCTGGCACCCGCACATTACAACCCGATGTTTCTAATGCTCTCGGAAACTCTTATCCGCACACAAGGATTATGCTATCCAAATTTCCCGCCAAATGTGGTGACGTCATACTGAACACACTATATGTATGATAATGTTATCCATATAACCACTAAAAGCGCTGCCTCAGTGTTGTTGTCTGAAGTTTACTCCATGAATATTGTGAATCTGACCTGCTGCAACTTAAAAGTAACGCACCGTACATGGAGTGTGTACCTTTCGTATTGTTTATAAAAAATAATTAATGCATACGTTTAACTTTAGGAGCAATAAGAAGGCGGAATAAATTGGGAGTTTGCCAAGTAATTAGTGGTACGTGCTAAGATTGCTAAGTAGTGTAAATAGCCTTAAAATGTGGCCAGTGTATTGATTACTGACTTTTGCACAGGTAAATTTTACTACATTTTCAATAAAACATGTGCCAATCTTGTATCTGTACATTCCACACATAAACCAATGATGCCTTCTTTGAGAAAGAAGGTTGCTGGGTTTATAAGGCAGTTGTCAGTAACCAATCAATCGGAAAATGCCCCAACCGGACAATACGATGGGAACGTCAGTTCATCAGGATGTTTTATTCAACGTTATCTCAGCGGGTATGTATTTAAACAACCGCACGTTTGATTTTAATACAATTGAAAATTGTCCGAGGTTAGTAAGTCAACAACCCTTTTTGTCGAGTCAAATAAAAAACGAACAAGGTTTTTGACCTAATATGTTAAAAAAAATTGTGCTATTCAGCACATTTGAATGTAACTTGAATTACTTCTATGAGACCATGATTTAATGTATTGAAAGCAGTAAGAAATTGATAAATGACCTAAATTATTTTTTTAAAGAAAATATTTGAGTAACAGAATATAATTTTTTATCTAAATGTTATAATTGTGGTATAAATGAGATGAACATAATTCATGTGTTACTATTTCATGTTGTACTGGTTTTGAAGCATATAAATTGTATGTTTTTATGTATTCTTCAGAAGTTGTTTGTCTTTGTGAAATGAATATGTATAAAGAATATACCACCCAATCTTTGAGGATTTTTCGGGTAGTTAGGGCCTTCAAATATCACGTATGTGGAAGGAGAGATAATAGAATGAGTTATTTTCCTTCTCAGAATGGTAGCTTTTAACTCATCTCTCAGTAATTGACTCAAGGATACATTCTCTTCCAGAGTGTATTGGATGATATTTCGCCATATTTTCTCCCAAGTGTATTGGATGAAGTTGGTGAACTAATTTCCCTACAATTATTTACACTTTGTAAAAAATAAGTAAGAACGGGAAACTTTTAATTCTTTAAGGAATTAATGTACATGGAATAATTGTGTCTCTTTCTATAGTAGCCTAAAAGGAATAGTCATCTGTGTGAGGAAAATTGTGTGTAATGGAGAAAATTTTGCTTGCATAATATCCTTTATTTTGATAATAAACTTTTCTAAAAATGGTTGGACTTAGTTTCTGAAATTACTTTTGAAAAGGTTCATTGTAAATTGTTGGTAATTTTAATTTTGATTGTTGTGACTTTCTTTTGCAGCTTCATTAATTGTAGATAGTTGTGGTATGTTTTTGACATTGATATCTATTTGCGTTTTCAATATTGTGTTGATATTCATGTTTCTTGTACTTTCCTTTGTAGTCATGACGTTCGGGGAAATGAACCTGTAATTTTACATGGTCGGAATCCTCAAGAATTGCCAGCAAAATGCCTTGGCACCTTTGCCACTGGGACACATTCAATTGTTGCAACTGCAACAGGACCCGATGGAGGATTAACAACTGTGAATTTGCGGCAACGTCATTTTTCAACCAGTGACCCTGATGTTGATTACATTGACATTTTAGATCAGCAAGCTGAACATGAGAGTAATACAGGTAATATTTTATGAAATAATGGTTCTGTTTAAACTATGTTTGGTTTCATTTTTGTTTTTATGTTGTTTTGTATTGTTGTTTTGTATTATTTGCCTTCATTTAATATTTTTTTATGCCTGAAACTTCCAATTTTTGTATTTTTATCTATTAGATGGATAACAAAATCTAGAAATCGGTATAAAAAATTGATTTTTTTCAACATTTCCTATAAAAAAAAAAATGCTAAATTTCATGGACTCGAATGTAAACAATAAAATCACCTCATTGGTAAATTTCAACTGTGTGGAGCAGGGCTGCAAGTATTTTGTGTGTTTGTCAAATAAAAACCATAATATAGTTATTTTTATTGTTTGAGCAGTTTTGTGCATGTACAGTTGTCTTCCAGTCTGAAGCAAGGGTTTTTGGTGTTTTTTCTGCTTGCTTGCCTTTCCATCTGATGATATTGTATATTGACTGTAATAGTGGCATGGGTCCAAAAGTGTTTGATATAATACGCTATTTCTGAGGATGAAAGAAACTGGTATTGTGTTTCATATTGATGATTCAGTGTTTACTTATACCTTCAAAAGTTGCTGCTTTGTAAGCAAATTGGAGAAAAGTGCAATCTCATTAATGTAAATTTTTGTGTCTTTGCTAATATTGCAGCGAATAGAGTTATACTTGGGATTGTAAACAGTTTTGCTGTACCCCAAATCATACTTTATGATGATGTAACTGAGATTATTATTTTGGAAGTCTTTTGTATAAATCAGTTCTTTGACTGAAGTAGAGAACTCAGTACAACTTAAGTCAATTAAACCTGTTCTTCATGCAGTTCAGGTGAGGGGAAAATCCATGGTGCAGGGTCCAAGGGGTAGTTAGGGGGTTTTGAGGTGACATCTCTCTCAGTGGCAGGGGAAGCGAGCAATGTGCATAACATGATACATAATTAGAATGTGCAAGGTGTAAGAGGTTTCATCAGCAAGGCTGCCACCTCTATTAACGAAGATATTAGAAAACTTGGAGTAGATAATAGTGACCTCATTTGATTGTCCTTAAAATCTGTGGTTGGTACTAAAATTAAATTACATTCAATAAACAATCCTTGGTTGATTATAAATTTTAAATTAATATAAACGGGAATTTAAAAGTTTAATTACATTCATTGAATGATACGCAAAGGACAAGGAACGTAGGTGCAGATGGTTTGATTATATTGCTAAACATATCAGTATCCAGATCAGTGCCAACCAAAGAATGTGTGATTTAGCGAATCAGAATTTGTGTCACTCTTGAGAAGAAAAAGAAGGGAAAGAAGAGAAGAACATGGGGAAGAGGAGAATTATATTGTTTCATTTTAGAGCAAATTATAACTTTTCTTTCTTTCTTTTTTCTTTTTTCTTTTTTTTCTTTTCCCAGTGATTAAAATTACAAGACATTGAGAAACCTTTCTTCTGAAAGATTATTAAGTTGTGGAAAAATAGTGATGATTGATGACTGCAGTGTTCTACTATTTTGAAATTTTCAAAAGAAATTGTGAATGGACAGTGTAATTGAGATAAAGCTTACTTGAGTCTTTATGTTGTGCTTATTTATGATGAAATTATTTTTAATGTGACAGTAAACAAAACACAAATGTATTTGTTAAAATTTGACTGAAGAAGGGATTAGGGAGAAGAGCTTTCCATCAACATCTTGTATGGCATTGTTGTGTCAAAATATTATTGTTCCTGTGATAGAAAAGTGACTCAAGTTAAAAATTATAATTGTTTTTAAATGTTTTTCCTTTTTTTTAAATTTAGGACAACCACATTAAATATTTCCCAAAAAAGGTACTGAAAAACATTTAAAAACAATAATAACAGTGACAATTAATGAAAACTTATACTATCTTCTTAATTAAAAATTATATTTGTGGTAATTGAAACAATAAACACAAAAGCCAATGTATTCATGTGGATATTGATACAACCTTATTTTTAACAATTTTACTAATAAACAATTTTTTGGGTAGTGTTTTTAATTATTTCCTTTTTTAATAGGTCACTTTTCCATCAACTGGGCCATATCAATTAATTATACTATTTCTACATTTAATATCCTACAATATATTTACAAATTTTCAAGATATATGTTGTTTACAAAGTGCCATGAAAATCTGTATGCTTATCAAGCTTTAATTCTGAAATTTTATGCTTGTGTTCCGAAGTGTAATTTCATGTGTTTGTTCCAAATTTATTGATACTTTCAATGTTCTATGACGGTCGTGGTCAGTACTGGAGAAAAAGTAGGAGGCAAATGAATTGGAAACAATTTTTCAGGCAGAAAACAGAAGGCTGAAAATGTATACATTTTATTGCCATTTTTTACTTGGGAGTGCTGAACTGAGAAAAAGAATTATCCAAATTTTGACGTAACAAAAGATTGGACTACAGTGTTGGGCCCTTGTTAATGTTTATTTTTATTTTTGTCCAAACACAGTTTTTTGATTCAATGATGAATCAGTAGTGACTAGAGATGATAGAAATAGCAATTTCAAGAGAAGGAAAAGGTTTAATGGTTTACTAGGAAGTGAGATAGCTTAGCCTGCAAGTCTTATTTTATGTATGTTTAATAATTACTTGTCAAAGAGGAAACCAAAATATTATATCATAAATTGTAATGTACAAGGAACAGTCAGAAAGTAATGCCCTCTAATGTTTTCTACTTAATTAAAATTAAGTGAAAAATTTGAATTTGGCACTATTCCTCAAACCACCTCCTACAATCCACTGCAACTTTCTGCATCAATATGTGGCAACACAGCAGTTGTTAGAAAAATGGCCAACATTAATGTTTGTAAGAGACCACGTTGTGTGATTGAATTCTTAAATGCAGAAGGTGAAATGTCCATTTACAATCAGGAAAGACTGAAAAATGCGTACGGTGATGCAACAGTGGATGTTAGACGATTTCGTCTTTGTAATGAAACAGATAATGCGACACAATTCATCTGTCATTTCACTTTCTACATTAAAGAATTCAATCATACAATGCTGTCTCTTACAAACATTAATGTCAGCCATTTTTCAAACAACTGCTGTGCTGCCACATGTTAACGCAGAAAGTTACTACTGCGTTGGATTGTAGGTGGTGGTTTGGGGAATAGTGTCAAATTCAACTTTTTCACTTAACTAATTTTATTTAAGTAGAAAAAAATAGGTGGCATTACTTTCTACTGGGTGGCCATTTTCTGGAAGACATGAAAAACTGGGAAAAATAGGGGAATTTTATTGCTTTGGAAGTCGAAAAATCAAGGAATTTGTGGAAGAATTGTTAGAAGTCGAGGAATTTTTTGAGATGGTTATAGAACTGGATATTATTCCTTAAAAACATTAGTTCAGCGTAATTTTTTGCTCAATTGTTATTTGGTGAAAGAATATTGATAATTTGTACTTTGTCACAGCAAAATCAAAGAATTGACCATTTAGTATCAAGGTAGCTTTAATTTTTTCTTTAAGTTGAGGATATTCTAACCTTGTTATCTTCAATTAACTCAATATCCTTGCTTGTTTCTTTTGACTAGATGCTTTCTTTGCTGGTTCACTCGTTTGACAATTTACTGTGATCTTCCTTAGATCTGTACATGAAGTCAGGCTCTAAAGGACGGTACAGCGACGTGTTATTAACAGGAAATTTTCAACACAAGTACTTATCTTTAATGCATTATTAAAATGTAAACGTAGATGGAAGGTATGAAATTAGTTGTTTTTTACTTGATAATGGGAAAGTAGACTTTTCCTAAATATTTATGAAAGTCTTGTGCTTATATCAGGACTTGTCAAAACTAATTTTCTGTTCAAATTCTGTAGTATAACACTGGAGGGTTTAAACCAAATTTTTTTTAATCATCTTTTAAAACGTCTTTGAAAATGGATAGAACCTGTTGACTTGTATTATATTTTGACAAATAATATTTTTTTATTTTTGTTCACTTCATTTTTTTTTTTTTTTTTTTGCTCTGTGTACTATCTTCTTAAACCACTAATAACTTCTTAATTTTATCTACATCGATGAAGAATGTTGCCTTTCTCCTGCATGTTGATGTTATTTAGAAAGGAAATTAAATTGACTTTAAACAGGTTGACTATTATTTGCTTCTTGTCTCAGTTTCGTCCAATGACTGCATCTTCAGTCGCAGTTATGACAGGTGGTTCACAATACGGCCTCCAGTTGCTCTTGGCCACCCCATTGACAACACTGTTATGCACATAAGAGCAGCTGGCTCGGTCTTTAGTGTTGGGAAACGTTCTGTCCACACAAGTGTGTCTGATTTACAAACATTTGTGACAGATAACCAACATGATGTGAAACTCAATGCTAATAAAGATACTGTTGAGAATTCAGAATACACAGGTAAAATTAGTTTCCAGCATGGTTTTTAAATGTAATTGATCTGTGGAAAAATCGCTTATTTAATGATTAGAAGTTATTGTAGTTTCTGAAAAAAAATAATGTAGGACGTTGCATTTTTTGGAAGGAAATTCCAGGAATGATAACATCCTGGAGTATGCTAGTAAGAAGACTGAAAAAATACATTCAGATCAAAAAGCCATTCCAATGAACCTCTCATGCCAGCCCTCCACAGAATTGGATCACAAGCAAGATGCTAGTCAAACTAGAGAGGACGCTTTTGAAAATGGCATTATTAATGAGAAAAAATCCTACTTTGCAAGACCCCCTTTGAAAGAAGAAATTTGTCATGAAATGGACAGAAATAGGAATGAAGTGGGCTTAATGACTACTGACTTGAGCATGTCGACTATTGACGATGGCAGTCCGTTGGAAGATGATGTGATACCGCCTCCTGCTGAGTATGCCAACAGTAGCTGTGGTTCTGGGTTGGGCTTTGCACCCATTAGAAAGTCAAAGAGTGCACCTCCACCGTTGTCAGCAAGTGGAAAACATATGGGAAACTCTCGGGGAAGAGTGAGTGGTGAGTGTAAAGAAATGAACATCTGTTTTACTGTAATGGCATATGCATACAGCTTGGCTTGTTGTAATGCTTCGAGACATAGTAGTCAATAATTTGCTTTGAAAGTGAACTTTTTAAATTCATAAAATACAGATACTTATTCTCATACAAACAGGAATATGTGGAATTCTGAAAGTGTTTGCTTCACATATTTTTTGTGTACGTCTTCTTTTTCTATTTGTATTGAAGTTAAAACTTGAAACTGCCACAAATTGAAATTTCATGATTTGATATTCTTAGAGGCATGAACTGTGATTTGACACTAGAGTAGTAAAAAGTAAGCACACGTTGTGCATGTGTGATTATGAGCATGTATACTTCTGTGTGTGCATGAATCTCTACACTACAAGTGTACCAAGTGAATATGTGCTTGTGAATTCTTGTAAATGTAATATTTTTTGTGATTTGTGCACCAACCATTTGTGTAAATATTCACTTGATGTGTATAAATAGTTGTTTGTAATGTACCCACAAGATGCACGTTCATCACGTAACTAGAATTGTAGTAAATTAGAATATTTTACATAAAATTTATGGAATTACGATGTTGAAAGAGTGACAATATGTTTTGATTGTTGGAACTGATGACTTCTGAAATGTATTATTACAAAAGAAATTTCTAGGTTAAACTTCCTATCGACCACCTTAAGTTCAAAAACATAAAAGTTCTCAAATGTTAGCTATTAAGAAATAAAATCAATGTCAGTGTTCAGAATTAAAACACCGATGTTTATTAATGCATAATTAAGGTTTAACTGGCCAAACAAACTAAAAATAGTGACACTGTTATGCATTGTTTGTAACAGCTCCACATTATTATACTACATGAACCTGCTAAAGTGTTTCCAACCAGCAAATTTTTCTTTTCTTTTTTTTCGCGCCGAGATTATAAAATGCATTAATTTGAAGCTGGGCATTAGGCATTAGGTGAAAACTACTCATATTTTTCAAAAACACAGCTCTTCCTAAATATCTTATTTTTTAGCTCTGAAGGCAAAAATCTCCATCTTCAATTTTGTAGTTTCTAAATGTTAACTTTTTGAAAATATAGTTACTGGAAATGAGACTTGCACCAATTTTTTTACGTCCTTTGATACACATGAGAAGAAAATGTAAAGGGATAATTGGGAGCTGTTGTTGAGAAAACACTTGTTTAAAACATTATAATTACCTATATTTCACGCAATTGCATGAACACTATTAAGATTTTAGAACAATTGTACATGAACTTATTTGAAGATTTGACTTTAAACAACAGATTTCATTAATGAAAAATATCTTTATCTTCAATATTGTAGGAAAACCCACCCCCCGCCCCAAAAAAATGCACTTTCGCAATTTTCAAAAAGCTGGAATTACAATGAACATGAGATCTGCACCATTCTCTTAATGCTATCTAAAGACAAAGTTTAATAAAAAAATTTGGAGTTCTTTTTGAGAAAATTTTGAAAATGTTTTTGAGGCTTCATGTAAAGTACCCTCAAAAATCAAAGTATATCTTGAGTTTGTTCAGATCGACTAGGGATAAGATCATATACAATTTTTCGGAAATATGAGTGGTTTTCAGATAATTTTGCATGAAATACTGTCCATTTTATTTTTTAATTTTTTTTTTCCAAAAACGGCTCCACATTTTTTCAAGGGCAGTAAAAAAGTGGCACTAGTCTCATTTCGAGTAAATTCTCCATATTTTTGAAAATTGCAAAAAGTTAACATTTCGAAACTACAAAATTGAAAAGAGATTTTTCCCTCTGTCAAAATCTGTTCAAATAAATCAGCTCTTTAAAAAAGGCAACATACAACTTTTTGAGAGAAACAAGTTGTTTTTCATGTAATTTCTG
Source organism: Teleogryllus oceanicus (assembly GCA_964035755.1). Lineage (NCBI taxonomy): Eukaryota > Metazoa > Arthropoda > Insecta > Orthoptera > Gryllidae > Teleogryllus > Teleogryllus oceanicus. Next base: position 353,955,857 of record CAXIVR010000001.1, on the reverse strand, counting down.
TTTTAAATTAATACATATAATGAAAAGAACAATTTATCAAAAACTGCTGCAACTTTTTAAAATTTTTTCATGTATAAAAGAAGACCATGTTTGAAAGAATGGTCTATATCTCATTTTCATTGATCTCTGAATTTTACAAAGTTAAGAGTTATTGGGTTGAGGCAATTAGATTTTTAAGCATTGGTCCGAAGTTGAAAGACTGATCGATTCAATGACATAGAGTAAGGCACACAGCTAGTTAACTCGGAGGATCTGAGTTTGAAGCTTCGGTGCAGGAAACATTTTTGCTGGTTCACGTAGTAGTATAATGTAGAGGAGCAGTCAGAAATAATGTGAGGAAGTATGTGCTTTTGTAGCACTACTAGTTTAACTTTGGCAAAATTGTGATTATTGAAATTTTCTATTTTCAAGCAAAACTTCAATTTTCAACAAGCCAATGTCTTTATGTTTACATAAAGTCATTGGCTTTAATCTATCAATGTTTAAAACCTTGATTTTTTTATACAAACATTGATATTGCACCCCTAAGGTATATCCCAACTCATCTGTTAGTTGAATTTAAATAGGCTCCTCAATATATTTGTGGGCTTGTACATCTGTGAGGTGTTGCTCTGTAGTAGCAGTGTGATTATTTCTAATAATCATCATCATAATCAGCTTGGTATTTGTCCATTTGTTCAATGTCGTTATGACTAGTGACCTGTGGAGGGGAGGAATAGGAGCATTGTTAACAAAAGTTAGGGAATTCTAAAGGCAATGGTTAAACTTGAAGATACAGTTGTTGGAATTGTAATAGACATAGTAATCTTGCTTTGATATAGTATTTATTTTTTAATTTCTCTAACTTTGAATAATATGTTATCATAAACATTGGTAAATGTATTGCATTCTGTCATTGTATTGATTGTGTTGTATAATTCAATATTTAGAGTTTCTGATATAATTAACACTGTGTATTGGTATATTAAATAATAAATGAGTTTAAGATTGCATTATTGAATTTGATTGTCTGAAAAATATAAGGAATCAAAATAATATTGAACAAATTATCTCATTATACAGTTGTACATAAAAGTACAGTGATGGCAAGAATTACAAGGTTCAGAGATATTTGAACTTGCGTTCTTGCAGGTATTAATTCAGAATTGTTCTGTGTTTTTTTTTTTAGACAGTGAATACATTCTTCAGTACTTGAATCGCATAGTGTAGGATGGCCTTTGCATTCTTGTGATAATTCTTATGTAGCATGTGTTGTAAAGTTTCCAAGATTACTTGTTCTTGGAAAATAAGCTGTGGGAATAAAAAAGGTTTTAGGAAGTTTATAATTATGGGATTATTTTTCTTCTTTTTCATATAATTACCATTTGCCTAATGAAATGAAGTAATGCTTAAGTACCAATGTCTTCTTTCCTCTTTGTATATCAATTTTGAAAAATCTTAAAATAATTATCTTAATTATAATTAAATGGATTCAAATTGATTGATGCATTGTAGTGCTCAGTTTTTGTTTGTTGTTGAAGGCTATACATATTTGCGTTGCAGTGGTTTGTTTTGGTGGGGGAGGGTCTGTCTTGGGTGACCGATTGAAAATTGTAATTTGTAAATAATCTAATTCCAATTTTTTAAATTTTAAAAACTGTCTGTTTTTCTGCTAAAGCTATATAAACTATTCACATTTTAGTAATATCTTATACGCTATTATTTCCTAAGTTGTTGGTAAAGGCAGTGATTTATTCTCAAATGAATTTTAAACTTTTCATTCATGTCTAATTCACTTTCAATTAAGGCAATTTCCAAATATTGCAATGGGTCCAATTGTTTTGGGCCTGTGCCTCCTAGTCAGCAATCTCATTAAATAATGACAGATAGGTTCCATTTGAAAATATTTGCAATGTTTCTATATTTCATTTAAACTTATTTGCTTTCATTTACATAATGGTAATGGATAAAGTGGTACACTAGTATGTTACACTAGAGGACACAGATTTTATTCACCCTTAGAGAATTAACCCTTGGCGTCTTTAACCACTCTGATATAAAATTTTTCATGCATAATAACTTATAACATATATATTACTGTCTTGCATAATAAATAATAATTTTCATGATAATCTTCATTTGGCGCAACAATCCGATGTGAATTGTAGCGTGGTCTTAGCCTGCGCAAGTATTTTACTCCGCATCTTTCTGTCTCTTGCTTATTTCTTCCAGTTCTTAATATCCATAATTTTTAGGTCCTGAAGCATGTCCTTTTCACATCTGATTCTCAGCCTTCCCCGTTTTGGAGTAGTTGGAGGCTTCCAGCTCATGATTTGTTTAGTACCTCTCTTAGCATCCATTTTTTCTAGATGGCCAAGCCAAGCTATCCTTCTGGATTTTACATCTCTTACAATATTTTATGTTGTATTAAGGCATCATTTGTTTTTCTTCTCCAGATTTGTTCATTTACTTTTGTTGGGCCAAACCTTTTTCTTTGAACTTTCCTCTCAAATAGTGCTATCTTTTGCACTATTTGTTATTTAAGGACCCAAGCCTCGCACACATATGTCACTACTGGCTTTATTATTGTATTATATAGTAGAATTTTTGGTTTTCTGGAAAGTGAAAACGTTCTTATACATATGGTATGATCTGTTGCCAGCTACAATTCTTTCTTTAATTTTTTCTTTAATCTCATTGTGTATGTTTACAATTGATCCTAGATATTTAATTGCAGTAACATTTTCTATTTCTGTGTTTTCATTGCTGCAACTATTTCAAGAACATTTCATATATTTGTTTGTTTGTTTTTTATAAAATTAGCTATTAATCCAGCTCTCTCAGATTCTTGTTTATACTTGGGTTTTCGTAATGTGGTGCCTGAGGTATTATCTTCAATATGGAATATGGCACAGCTTTTCATGTCTTTTCACATCTTTCTCGGTCATGCTGCTAGAGTTGCTTGATCTGCAGCACTGCTTGATACAGTCACGATCATGCGACATCTTGCAGCTGGTGCGAGAAAGACACAAAAAGTTGTGCCACATTCCATCTTGAAGATAATACCTCAGGCACCATGTTACGAAAACCCAAGTATAAGTTGCAGAAATATGTCCTTTAGACTAGAAATCCCTCTTACCAATATTAAAATATTGTCAGCCATATGCACATACCTGCTTTAATCATGTTGAAATATTGCCTCATATCCAGTATAACAGGCATGTCAAGGTCACGGGCAAGCTAACAAGCTTACTAGAGCTCACGGGCACTGCCTCTAGAGAAATTGGCGCCAGAATTAGTTAGCCAAAGTTAAAGTTGTACAAATGCTATGGAGTGGCAGGTAGTCTGACTGGATACCTGGCTCATGACAGTCTTGGAGAAGTTATTTGACAATTATTGTCACAAATTTACCTATATTCATTCCTATTTTCCCTTTAAGACAAAGAAATATTAAATTGAAAATACATCCCATTAAAATGAAATCCCACATCTGTCAGATTTGAATTTCTCAATTGAGAGTAAAATTTTTAAAAAAATTGAATAAAAATTATCTTGATTTTGTAATCCTATTTACTTAACTGTGATATAACTGCGGCAGTGATGGTGTAATGATTAGTGTATCGGACTTTAACAGTGTTTTGTTGGAGGTATAACACCCAAGTTCGCGGGTTCAAACCCGATCGAAGCAGTGGATTTTTAAGGGCGAAAAAGTCCTTTGTACGCCTTCCTTCAGAGGGGAAGTAAAGCTGACTGTCCCATGTTAGTAGATTTACTGCTTGTTAAAGATCCTCAAGCCTCAATGAAGCCCCTGAGCTAAATTCAAATTGCGTGTTTCGTTGCCCAAGTAATACCTTCTTTCTCCCCTAGTTGGTGAAAGGAGCTTAGCGAAATTTGCATGGTCAGACAGAAGAGCAGGCCTCATGGCCTGAGTCTCTCCACGTAAAATAAGGCATCAATTCAATTCAATATAAAAGGATGAACTTTCTAAGTAAGATTTAATAGATAAATATTCTTGTCTGTTAAAAGTGTGTCCATTCGTAAGTGAGAACTGTTAACTTATAGAGACTTGTTTTATTTTACATTATTGCTAAGTACAATAAATAACTGAATGATTTAATAACACAACATGAAACGCAAATAAGGAAACAATTCGCCATTCAAACATACCCTGGCACTTAGCAAAGATGTTTATATAAGGGAGAATTTTGTAAGGGAATAAACATCAAATAGTAATAAGTAGTGAAGAATATAAACAAAAATAATTCTGTTATTTGATAAGATATCTTGCCAAGATATTTTCACATGAAGCCACTATTCATTGTCTCATGCCGCTTGTGCATGTACACCCCTTTTTGGATTTTAAGGGGAAATGAGTCCGGAGTCAGGGGAAGTTGCCCATGCCCATAGGAGTGCTGGGCACTCCAGGATAGCAAAGTAGTTCATGCGAGCATGGTTTGACGTGCCTGCAGTGTACTTATTATAGTATCTATCACAAGGCTGAACTATAGGGCAGATAGTGGGTCACCCCGTTTTACTCCTGTGTTCACAGGAAAGATTTCAGATAAGATATTGTTTACCTTTACTTTTGCTGTTGTGTGTTAAAGAAAGTTTAATGAAACAAATAAATTAAGCGCTGAGGCTTTAAGCTATCATAGATTGCTTTCCTATTGATGAATCAAAAGCCTGTTTATAATCTATTAAAATGTTGTGTGTATCAATATTTTATTCATAGTTTTTCTCATATATTGGTTTCACAGTATGTATGTTGTCTGGTGGAACTATCAGGACTGAATCCCATTTGGAAATCTCCCATTCTCTTTTTAACTAATTCCTTTAATACATTATACAAACATGTTAAGAAGGTCTTATATGCTACATTTAACAATGTAATTCCACAGACTTTTGGATCTCCCTTTTTATATATAGGGGGATATATATAGGGCATATTATTCCCTCTGACAAGTCTGTCGGTATTTTTTCTTTGTTTCCAATTTTAACGTTGCAAATTTCCAACGTTGCAAATTCTATTTCTTAAAGTAGCTCCACCTTTTTTTATTAACTTGGCAGTGAAATTATCTAGGTCAGGTGAATGATTGTTTTTAATTTTAATATTATTTAGTTAATTTCACTGCAAGTTGGGGGGTATGGTATTGTTACCATCCTCTTGTAAAATATTTCCATTTGCAATTCGAGGTCCAAAATTTAGCAGTTCAAAAAAATTGCTGCCTAGCATTTTAAGAATTCTTGCTTCTTAGTTATTAAATTTCCTGCACTGTTTTTACAGGCTATCATTGGTTTATCTAGTTGATTGATATACAGCAAAACCCCATTGTAAAAGAGACCCCATTATGAGAGAATCCGGGGGGAGGTGTACCAAGTCCTCTTGAGGGAAGCAAATTCTCTAAGGTTCATGTCTTTTGGCAACGAGGATGTAGCTCCAGTACCTATTGTTTTTAGTGTTTGGCCTTTGTTTCCAATTGTTACTTTCTTGTACATGTGCATATATACGGAGTAATATAGAGAGTTATGTAGTGTTGCGGAAAATGGGTTTTGATATTTCAACGAAAATACACCTTTTAGGGTCTCTTGATACCGAAAAAGTGCTTTTTTAATGTTCATCGTTCATGAACAACACTAGCACCTAAACTATTCATATGATTTTTTCCAAAATGAATATTCCCTGATCGATCTGGCTCCAGCCCTGCAATTTTGAAAAATTTTCTTTAATTTTTGGAGGAGGTACATTACATGAAGCCCCTGGGACGTTTTCAAACTTTTCTCAAAAATGACTCCAAATTTTTTCTTGAAATTTTTTGTAAGAATAGAGTGAAATACACTTATAGAGTTGGCATAGTTCAGATTTTCATTCGTATCTCTAAATTTTTGAAAATAGCAAAAATTTGGAATTTTTTCGATGTTTTCCTGCAACGACAAAATTGAAGATAGATTTGTCCTTCAAATAAAATTTTTTCTCCATAATTAGTTCTTTCATTAACTTCATGCCCTTTTTTAAACAATTTTAGCTTTCATGCAATATTGGGTCATATTAAAAAATAAAAACAATTTTATGTATTTTCTCAAAAACAGTCCCAAATTTTTTTCTTTAAACTTGCGTCAGGGATAGTGCTAAATGTACTTTATAAGGTGTCATAAATGCCATTTTACTCTATTTTGTTTTTTCAGAAATTACACAAATGTAATTTTTTGATATCTCTCACACAGCAATATTTACAGAAGCAATTTGTTCACATAATGCATTTATGATTGCATGTGCTTTAAATGATGTCATAAGGTTCACTCGAAAGATCTGGATAAATGGACTCTGATATCCAGTAATTTATGTTTTCTCAAGTTTAAAATAGTGTTAAAACCATACTAATCCACTGAAAATATGGTAACATTTCATTATACATGTCAAAAACCCATTTCCCACTTACTAGAGTTCCCACTTATAAGAGACAAAATTCCATTCCCCCAAGCGTCTCTTAGGTCTCCCTTAGCGTCTCTTAGGTTTTGCGTAGTTCTTTACATCTTTATAAAATTTTCGTGTTTGATTCCTTCTTTGTGCAGTTTCTATTTCCTGAATTCTATTCTCAAGCCATTTTTTTCTTTTTCTTTCTACAAATTGTTCTTTCTTTACTTGCTTCAGCCATTTCTTTCTCATTTTATTTTTCTCTTGTCTTATTTCCTACATTCCTCATCCCACCATTCATTTCTCTTTCTTTTATTTTGAGTTCAATTGTCTCAGTTGCTGTTTCTGTTATGAAGGATTTTGTTTTCCCACTCTTTATCTACATCTTCTTTCTCTTTTGCATCCATTGCACATTTTTTATTAGTGTTGCAAGTAAATTGTAGAAGCTTAGTAAATAAATATCAGCATTTTGGAATTTGATAGATCAGTATTGCCCTGTTGTAATAGGTACAGTCATTGCTTAAACCGAAATTTCTAATGCAGAAATATTTCATGATGATTATGCCGTTTTTAGGAGAGTCAGAGATGGAGCCGGGGGGACGTTTATTTGTGTTAAATCAGTTTGAATGCAGAAGAGGCCTGGAAAGATTTGTAAGTCGAGATGTTAAGCATTGAAATCAAATGCAAACATTCTAATAGAACATTTGAAATAATAGGTGCATACACGTCTCCAAATTTAGAAATGCAATAAACTTAGTGAGTTAACGCTTATAGAGAGTGATAAGAATAAACGTTGCAAAATTGGGGGAGACTTAAATATTTCTCGTGTTAACTGGGCAGGGAAGGGGCGCAAGCCAGTGTAAAGGCGTTGGTTTGAGAAATCGGATTCACCCAGGTTGTGCACGAACCTACAAGGGACGGGGAACTGCTGGACGCCTTTCTAATCTGACAGCAGGACTTGCTTGTTAACTGTGAAGTCGTAAAGGGGATAAGTGACCAATCCGCAGTACTTTTAGAAATAGCAGGAAATGTTTTTTGTGTTGAAGATTCGAAACCTACAAAGATCTATCAATATCATACGGTAAATGCAGAGGGTTTACAGGAATATCTGAGAGCAAATTATTCAGGTTGGTGTAGTACGGGAAGCAGCGTAGAGGAAATCTGGGGGAACTATAAGAAAATTGTGATTGAGGGAAGAGAGCATTTCCTACTACAGATATATTTTAAAAAGAACCCAGATCCCAAGTATTATAATGAAAAGATAAGGAAACTGAAATCAAAAGTTAGAACATACAGGAAGAGCAGGAGAAGTACAGAAAATAGGGAAAAATTCAAGTTTGTAGGGTGCTTCTCCAAGAAAAACTGTCCGCACAGGAAAAATTTTTACAATGTATATTATCACAGTTTAAGCAGGGGGAAAGTCGGTTTTTCAAATGCATAAAATGACAAAAGGAAAATAGGGAGGACATTCCTGTTTTAAGTGATGCAAATAAAAAGATTACAGAGAGCAAAGACAAAGTGGAACTCTTTAATTCTTTTTCTGGTTCGGTATTTACAGCAAAAAAGACATCTGCTTTGAATGGGTTGGGAGAAATAATGATTACTAGACCACGTGATCGTCTAAAAAGAAAAGCAAGAATTGGAAAGAATAATTCAGTGGGCCCGGATGACATTTCAGGAAACTTATTAAACGCAGGAGGTGAAGCCATGCTTCCATATCTGTTACGACTTTTTGATATTACCTTAAATAATTCAAGTATTCTTCAGGATTGGAAAGAAGCATTTGGTTTTGATCAGAAGGTAAAAATTATCGGCCTGTTAGCCTAACATCAGTTGTCTGAAAGCAGATACACCACCTAATCGCAGAACACGTTAGAAAAGTGGGGAGTAGAGGAAATTGGTAATTTGGTAAGGGTTACTCATGTGAAAGTCAAACAATAGCTTTTTGCCTGGATCTTGCAGATGCATTGGATGCAGGTGATACAATCGATGCGACGGTAATAGACTTTGTGACGGCTTTTGATCTTGTTCCCTATGATAGATTACTTGAGAAACTAGAAAGAATAGGGCTAGACTCGAGAGTGATACTGGATATGGATGAAGGATTTTCTAAATAACCGCCACCAATGAGTAAGGGTGGGATACAGATTATTGGAAAGAGTTAGTGTATCTTTTGGGGTTCCGCAGGGGAGTGTTCTTGGGTCTTTACTATATTTGGTGTATGTAAATGACATAGCAGAGGGAATAAATTCAAAAATTAAACTTTTTGTTGGAGACTGCCTTATTTGAGAACGTATTGGATCAGGATAAATTACAGAACGACTTGCAATGCTTGGAAGAATGGACGGAAATCAATAGAATGAAAGTAAATCCAGATAAATGGAAAATAGTTTTACGCATAGTAGAAATAAAGGGACATCTAAGTATTTGCTTGCAGGCAAAATAATTCCACAGGTAACTAGTTGTAAATATCTGGGGGTGATAATTAATGAACATCTTAAATGGGGGGAGCATGTCAATTTTACTGTTGGGAAGGTGTGGAAATCTGTATACTTTGTTACGTGAAAGTTAAGGCAGGGAAGTAGTAAATCAAGAGAACTAGCATATACAACCATTGTGTGTCCGGTATTAGAGTACGAAGCAGGGTGTTAAGATCTATAGAGATAGGGCCAAATAAACTCCATCAAAAGAGTTCAGGAAGTAGTAGCAAAATTTGTTAGAAGGAGAAATTCATTAGGAAATATTTCCAACAAAGTATCAACATGGGGAATCATTGCCAGGCCATAGGGAAAAAGCAAGGTTGTGTATATTTTTCAAAGCGTCGGACAAAAATCTGGCATGGAGGGAAATGCAGGAAAGAATGCATGTACCTGTTTACTTAGCAAGTCACGACCATAGAAAAATATGTCCAAGGCAACAGAGAACTGACGTTGGAAAATACTCTTTTATAAATAGAACTATCAGGTCATGGAATAGCTTGCCTGCAGCGCTAATGGAGACTTTTCCCTCTATCATCAAGACTTTCAGATTAAGACTAAATTCTAGTAATAGTGTTGTAAGCGATAAGATCAGTAGTCTGTGAAGGGCCTCTGCATTTAGTAGGCAAGCCTTAAATGATATTGATATTGTACTATGTTTTGTATGTGTAGTGTTCTTTATTGTATTATATTATTAAATTAGGTGTGTAATAAGTGTGAAGAATTTGCCACCAGTCTTAATGCCCAAAGCGAATTAAATAAATTACCTATCTGTCTTCTCTATCCTCTCTAAAATTTTTGTTTTATGCTCTCCTAATTTATTCTTATTTCATAAATTGATGCAGTTCCATTTTTTTAGTTGAGGTGTTTTCCGATTGATACACATTTACTTTTGTTTCACTATTGTTTCAATAAAAAAATTGTGAATATTCCAATTTGGAACCTCTTAAGCGATCTGACATCTTATGTTAGCTTTCGTTTATTAAAGTTTACCAAGACATGATCAATTTGATTGATAGTCAAGTTGTCTAGAGACACCCGTGTTCCTTTATGGATATCCTTTATGGATATTTATGTTGGAATTACGTGCTTGAAATTATCATTCTATTTGTAATAGTGAAATTAGCCAAAATATCACCATTGTTGTTTGATTCCTGGTGTAAAGTGTGAGTTCCATCAACCTCTTTCTATCCCAGTTCTTTCTCTACTTGTGCATTACAATCACCCATCATAATTAAGATATATTTTGGTATCTGATTAACTAACTTCTGCAGATCTTCATAGAACATTTCTTTCACTTTTTCTTCTTTTTTTTTTTTTTTTTTTTTTTTTTTTTTTCTGGTGGGTAATCATTAATTATCTTATATTGTAGAACTTTCGTTTAATTCTTAACCTGCACACTCTTTCATTCACTGGTTTACATCTAAAATGATTTTCTCCAGTTCCTTCATAACTAGAAAACCAGTTTCCGTCTGACCCAATTTTTTTCAATACCACTATAGTATGGTGTGTATCCTTTCTTACTTATTTTACCAGAACCCTGCCAACATATTTCTTGTAATGTCATTATCTTTGTTTTAGTCTTTTTTAATTCATCAGCAATATCTTGCATTTTCCCTGCCTGCAACATTGTAGTGATATTCCAGGTACCTAACATCAAATAATTGGACAAGAGGTCCTTTCAACATGCCTATTTTCTCTCACATTCGTGTCTGGCTTATTCCAATACTGAGCTTTGAAAGCAATTATATTTTTTTATGGAGAACAGGTTGCTGGCCTGATCCCAACCCCCATTTCTTAGAGGACCGGGATTTCTTAAAGGGTTTACTCCTGTAAGAGGGCTGTCTTCACTATGACTCCCTCCCACCCCTTGGTTTTCTGTCAGGGTTTTCCTTCCCTCCCCTCCCCTCCATGCAAGGCAGCAGGTTGATTTGTGTTGGGTTTACTCCTGTAGAGAAACAGGCTTCACCACACCTTATAGAATTCTCTCTGCCCATGTTTTTTTGTCAGGGTTTTCGTTCCCTTATTCCAATGCTCCCATTTTAAGGTGCCAGAGACTTGCCCTTGTCCTGCTCTCATTAGCTACTCTCCGCTCTCTCCCATCTGAGGGTACCAAGGGAGCGCTGCACGGAGGAGAGAGCAGAGCTCGCTGACTTTGATGCAAATTGGGTATCCCCATGACAGGAGGATATTTGTGGTGCTTAACGGTGTGTCTGGATGTTGGCAAACCCTACCAGACCCAAGAGAGACATTTGAACTTCTTTCATGATAATTATGTAAATTAATTAAAGTTTGTCCACTTATTTGAAGTTTTTATGACAGTGAAGAGTGCAACTTCTACAATAAAAATAAATTTTGATTTTTAACATTATTACTAGGGAGCAGATTTCTATGATTTTGCATATTTTTCTCCGTTACTTCAATGCATAGCTAAGTGAAATTTCTTGACATTTGGTTAGAATATGATGCTATATAGATTAATGTTTGTGCATATTTGGCTGATTTTTCCTGTTGGTGCAGATTTGTGAAATTACAGGCACATATTTTGAATATTGCATGAAAATAGACTTATCTATAGAATATTTCAACTTTTCACAGAATCTATTTATTTGTGAGCATTCATTGATTCGAAAGAGCTTGTCAAAGTTTGCATTTTTGTGTTTTCTATTGATGATAAAATACTTGTACTAATGTAGGGTATTTCTTGAGAACATATTTTTTAAACCAGTTGAAAGAAATTCTACAGGATATAAAATGATTCACTAAGGTGAATATTTACTTCAATTATTTCTTTCGCGAAAAAGCTTGATTGTATTATGTTTGCACAAAATATATCTTTTCTTTCCAATTACTGCTTCTGAATTTTATCAAGAAAAGTTTATAGATGAAATGAAATATTATTAATTTTAATTGCTTATTAAAGGGCATATTTCGAAATATTTAGGTCATAAAATTTAATTTTGGGATAAAATTCCTCTCTCTAATTATTACTTTAAATTTGGTCATTCATTGAATTGTATAAAACTTAATTATTACTAGTAAGAAATCATTTAATCCAGATAATTAGTATGTTTTTATTTTTACTAGCTGTGAGTATTCTATTATAATTTTGTAATTCTGCATATTTTTAATTTTGCTAATAAAAATAGCTTTGATTCTAATTCAAAAAGCAAAAACTGTTCCTAACGAAAGTTTCACTCTTTATTCCTCTGAGGATTTAGTGCGCATTTCTTTTTACCAGCTATTTAAAATTTAATTGTGTGTATGATTAGGTCTTATTTAAATATTATTTGTGTTTCTGAAATTAAAATAATTGTTTCTTTTGTTAAAAAAATAATGGGGGCTGTTCCTACTAACAATATGGCTACCAGATACAGAAGATATGGAGGGAGATCAGGATTTTCAATAGATATTCTACGTGGTATATAGGTATGCACTAAGAAAACGTGAAATGTGGGAGCCAAGTAATTCTAAATAATAAATAAATGCAGTAAAACTTCATTTATGATTTTCAGGGACTGAAGGGTATAAGTCAGAAAAAAACAACTGAAAAGTGAAATCTAGCTATAAAAATAATATCTCAATATTTTGACAATACTGTTGTGTTAGAAAGTATTATGCTGATATTATTGTTAATACATAACTTTTTCAGAAAAGAAAGTTCTCACTTTTGAACAGTGTGTGATCTTAGACCATTAGCTTTTCTATGCACTTTAAGTATATACATATCCCCTTTTGATGTGACAACTGCCCCATAATCGTCCCCGTTAATTAATTCGCACGTATTTTTTACAAATAGGCTAGATATTTACTGTGCAATGTTGACAAACATTTCACAAAGGCATACTGGGCAACATGCAAACATTACTCAAAACCTTAGGGACTGTTGCTCAATAGTGTCATTATCCTTCCACCCTGTGATTTTGTTCTGTGTCCACAGTTTCTGTCAGGTCTTGCGTACCAAAAGAGCTAAACAACCTGAACAGTGAACTAAACACAGATTCCTTAGGCTCCTCTAGGATGATGTAATCATTCTCACTTACCAGTCGTCTGTATTGAATGAATGTAAAATGCATATCTGAAATAATTTAACATGGGAAGTATGAATTTAGAAGGGATGTATAAAGAACAAAGCATATTCACAAAAAACATACAAGTGCAAAATGTATAAATCTAGTTTTACTGTAATTTTTGAAAAACAGGAGGAAAAAATACAAAATCTTACACATATTTCCTTGTGACAAATTTTAAAATGCATGCTCATGTTATAAGGCAATAGTTTGTGTTGTAAAATGACATAAACTGCATATAATTGTTTTCAATAATAGGTACCCTTATTTTAAAACAATGTGTAAGATCATATAGGTGTGTTAAGATACTTCAAATTACTTAGTTACATGCTGCAGACTGAAAACGCTACCTTATGGCTTGGAAATAGGCTAGCAAAAATTTGGTTTGTGTACGAGTGTTAAAATTGGTAGCTTATTACTAGACACCAGATATGTAGGAAAATGCCTATTTTATTCTAGAGAACGTATTTCAAGGCTGATATATATGTGCACGAATTATGACCAATGATATGACAAAGTTTTATATTGCTTATGTTTGCTTTTTTTGCCTAATTACCTGTTTTTAGAATTATGGCACTTTTTGCCTCTTGTGTATTTCTTTTACACACAATTGTAACATATCAGAATATCAGCCATGGACCAACTTGACCATCCATTAAGAAACCTTCAATTCATGTATTCGTGGTTTCCAATACGAGAGAATTCGTAAAAGTATACCAACTGATTTTTCTCTATTTCATAAATACCAGCCTTGGGCAATTGACAATACGCTGAGGGAACAGAAATTTTAAGTGGAAATGAATGTAAATTCCCTGAAGATTTCAATATTGCTAATGTTGAACTTGTTAATTCTACACCAGTCACATCAGTAAATGTTGAGAGATCTTCTCCGCATTCAAACTGATTTTTTCTCCCAATCGTCACAAATTTAAAATGATGACCCTTGAAAAGTTACTGATAATATATTGCAATGCAAACTATTGAGAATAAAATGCTGAGGAGTTGTAAATATATAAATCTAGCTTTACATTAAAATGTAAGTACTTGTTTTGTACGTATAAGTTGACAAAATAATAGACAAAATTTACCAACAAGTTTTCATTTTATTGTCTATGTAACTTATAACTGCTTTTTTTCTCCTTATTCTTGACATTTTCAGTGCCTTTTTAGGCACCTAAAATACGATTTTTTAGTGCCTAAACATCTGATGTCTACTTATTACCAATATACAATTTGTCCGTTTGTACAAATTACTTCCATAAGTAACTCGTTCAATCGTATTAAGACATACTACAGTAGGATACAGTTTGCAGTTTATCAACCCAATGAAAGCATTAAAAATGTAATAAAAAATAAAACTCCATAAGATTTAGCATGATCATTAGTATCTGTACAATGAGGCTTTTAACATCTCTCAAAAACTCTGCATCTATACTTTCAATAATTTCCAATTCCGTACCGTTAGCAATCCTGCACATTTTGTTAATTGGAGTGTTTGCCAAATGTAAGTTTTTGTACTGACAACACAAAAATGGGTCTCTAGGGAATCATTCCATTCAAGATCAAAAGTTCAACTATTTGTACTAAAATGGGCAATTGATAATGCCATTGAGTACTACTTCACAGAAACCAAATCCACAACATTCCTAGATGATCTCAGAGTTGCAATACAACACAATAATATTTTCCCTTATTTGTGATTGATAAAGGGATCTGCAAAACTCCTAAAGTGCATGTGCAATTCTGCAAAACATTGTGTTGTGCAGTTTCTAATTGATTTATATGAATAGCAAACAATAGTGAACATACTATAGATGAATACATCATCACCAGCTTTATAATTGTCAAATTCAATAATCTCTAGGCCCTCAACAAGGTTAATTCATTATACATTCTTCTAACCAGTCCCAATAATTGATTTGCTCTGCTAACCATTAGCTGTATGTGGTCTTCAAAAGACATTCTCAAGTCAAAAAACACTCGAAGATCTCTTACAAATGATACCCTCTCTGGAAACTGTGGAAGTTATAGTATTTCCTACTGAAAGTGATAGTTTTACTCTTATTTGGATTAAGTACTAAATCATTGTCAATGCACCAAGCGGCTAAGGAATTCAGTGCATTTTGTGAATCTCCTATGTCCTGTGTAAATGTTTGCTTTTTTATACAAATTTTCAGATCTGTAAAAGCAGATATTCTTAACCTCATACCTATGTAATCAATAAAAATCGAAAAGAGAATTGGACCCAAGTGAGACCCTTGAGGTACTTCCAAGCAAGCTTCAATTGCATGAGATTAAATTGCTGCTGTAGGTTGCATATTGAAGTCTTCCAGTAATATAACTGTTTAACTACTAGCAGTAGACGATAAATCCCAAACAGTTGAAGTTTAGAAACAAGTATTGAATCATTGACCGAATTGAAGGCCTGTAAGCACACTCAACTGTAAATTTATTATCCATAGCCTTAAGAACATAATGAATGTAGTTAACCAGTGAAACCTCTACATTCTTCTTTCTCAAAAACCTAAATTGTCTTACTGAGATAAAAGGATGGATCAGACATCCAATTTTGTCCATGAAAATAGATTCAAACAATTTAGGTATAATGCTCAAGATTGTCAATAGCAGTATAATTTGAAATACAATTCCCACTGCCATTTTTGTAAATTAGTAGATGGAGGAGGATTTCCATTTGTCAGGAAATGTTCGTTTCTCAAGAGATTTATCAAAAATCAATATTAAGATTTGTGCAAAGAGAAATTTACAGTTTTTAAGAAACAGTACATCTGGGCTTGAATTACACTTTAAATCAAGGTATTAATCTTGTGGAAAATGACAACAAGATCTATATTGATACTATTAACCACATGTGGAGGTTTATCTAAGAGTTTAATAGACCATATTTGTGTGTTGTCAGTAAAACTTTGCGAAGTAAGAGACAAAACCATCTACTATAGATAGAGTATTAATAATAGTTGTCAAATTCAATTGTATAACAAGTAATCATCCTCTATTATTCCTTTTAGAATTAACATGCTTCCAAAAGTTTTTCTGATCATTGGAATTGGAAGAAACATGCTCATTAAATTTAGCGCAAGTTCTGTTGGCTAGGCCTTTGCATTTATGTATATATATTTATTTATTATGTTTATATAATTATATTAAGTTAAATCTAGTGAGTTTTCCCTATTACAGGATTATTTCAAGAAGAAATATTAATTATTGACTGTGGATGGTTTTGCCTCAACAATAAAATCTATGTGAGCAATGAAAGTAAGCTTACTGTCCTTGATGACACTTGATCTCATAGTAGTTCATTCCTAGATCTCCATGTTGACAGTTCAAACTAGAATGTACTTTTACAGACAAAGAACTAAATACATCAGAAAGCATCATTTTCCATTAGAACTTTATCTTCTATAGAACACTTCCGCAACATATTTTCCTTTGCATGATAAGGTCTGTGGGTGTATGCATTCATACATACATGCATACACACACATGATCAAAGTGAATCATTCACTAATGAATGATTGTTATATGTCCCAGATGATTTTTTGCTTATGACTGTAATATTTGTGTTCTTTCAGACCTGATGTCACCATCCCATTCCAAAACAGAAGAAATAGCTGGTGTATGCGACTGGTTTTGTCCACATGATGATGCATTTGGAGCTGCTACTACTTTATATGAGCGGCATCCTATTACCAATGAAAATGCTGGGAATCCTATTGCTGACTGCTTTGCTGTGGTAGCCCGTGAGAACAGCGCCATTCTTGCTTTGGCGGATGGAGTCAACTGGGGCGAGAAGGCCTGTGTGGCAGCTCGAAGTGCCATTCATGGTTGTGTGGAGTACTTGAATAAAGCACTCTTCACGCCTGGAGTAACATCTGTTTCTAGTACTACAGTATGTTCACTTTTACTCATGGTTTGCTCCTCTTTTTGTCATGTCTCTCTTTGTCTAGCAGTTTTATTCTTGTCCTTTATCATGTTATACACTTTTTGAAATGTTTATTTTATCGATGAGAACATTAGTAAATTAGTAAAATTTAAAATAGTATTTCCCGAAATCAACGGTTTTGGAATTAAGACATATCAGCAGCAGTCACATGGTGCAGTTCAACCTTACATTTATACATTATAGGTTACAGCTATACACACTTGCCATTGCAAAAATATCACTTAGTGCCATTCACTACCACGTATTATGGTTCATTGAGACTGGTAGACAATTTTTTTGATAGCTTCTGAAACAGTTGATTATTTGCAAAGACTCTGAAATGTATTCTTCTCCCAGCCATACGTGCTGGAGTGCCAACTTCTAATGCCTCCAAGTGTCAGTTCAATGTGTATAGTTGGAGGTTAGAGAAATCTTTCACAAGTGATTTACATTGTTCCAATTTTTGCTAAAAGAATATGAAAGAATTCATATAAATGATGTCGGAAAGCACATAAGACTGTGTGTGCACATGAATTAGGTCCTCAAACAGATGTAAATGGACAGGCTATTAATACCATATTTCAAAGAGCCCTTGAAGTTTACTTTTAATCATGCTCACAATTGACTAAATTTCACTTGCAGTATTATGCTTATAAATATCATTTCTTAAAAAGGAATTTTTAAATTGTACTTTTCTTACATTCTATCTATATAAATAAAGCTTATCAAAAATATTTATATATAATACATGGATATCATGGAAAACCTTTCACAGTTTACAGAATGTCTGAAATAATTGAGGGTAAAACTGCTCAGGTCAAGATGTCAAAATAGTCAACATTTGTGAAATAAATGTGAATAATTTCAGCAGGTTAATCATTGACCATGCCCTCTAATTTGATTTGTCATCAATGACCAAAAAAATTGCTCACATGGCTCTCCAAGTTCATAAGGCCAACGAGGGCTTATCTGGCATTTGTACCTACAATTCACTTTGAGAATCCTGCCATTGCTCTTGGAAGATCTGTTGTGTGGCCACTGGATCACCTGTGTATGACTAGCTGGAGGTGCTGGATCAGTTTTTCGTTGCTCACTCTTGCTTTCAGTTCTGTGCTGCCGCCACACATGGAAATCTTGTTTAAATACAGGGTTTTGGAGCTAGCAAGCAACCTGGTACACATTCTTGGTATTTACTTGCAAATAGGATTTGGTGCTTTCCATTCATGAATAAAGAAATCCAAAATTAAATATTTTAATATAAACCCTACATCATTAGCAAAATAATGTTGACAGTCAAGTAAGCTACATCAGTAGCCAATTTGTTATATTATCCAAAGATTTTAGGGAAAATCTCATACAACCTTGGAAAGCTATCTTAGGGATAGAAAACAAATAGTAAAAATTGGGAACTGCGGAAGTACGGAACAAATACAGTGTTGTGGAGTATCATACTAGGATCGACTTTTCACCTTGTACATACAACAATATTTTTAACAACTTGAGCCAGATAGAAATAATAGTTTTTGTGGATGACACAGCAGTTATAAAACAATCAATTCTTGAATGCCCTCAGAAAACTACAGGGCACCCAATGAAAAAACTGGCCGTGTGCTTTACAGCAAACCATCTAATGGAAAACACAGGTGAGACAGTCTACTTGACTTACGGCACTATGCAAACAGTACTCTGGAAATTTACAACATAAAACTTCATGCGGCAGGTTGACGTGTGGATCTCATTTGGTTCCATCCCTTTGTAGTAATTTGTTACCATAATAAAATTAAAATTAGCAAAAAATATTGAGTGTTATTTATTTTTCCTGATAATGTTTTACTGGTTTATACTGGTACTGGTTCAATTAATTGGATCTTAAAAACATAAGGGCCTTTTCTGAGTTTTAATGCTTATTTTTATGATCCTATTTTTGAGAATTCTTAGCGCCTTTTTGCCTGCCTATTTTCCATTTTATAGTGCCTATCAATCCCCTGTCTAATCGTAACCTAATTCCACTTCAATCCTTCTAATATCCCTTGCACAATAGCATGATTTTGTTCTACTTACTACTAACAAGGGGTTATTCACAACCCCATGTTTTATGTCCAGGACTTAGGCAAGGAAAATGTGAGGAATAAATCTAAATTATTGGAAACCTTTTTATCAGAATTAAAAAAAAAAAAATTCTTGCTTATTTTGATTTCATTATAACTTTTTCTCGGAAGCACGATGAAATTTCTTTTTTATTTTTCCGAATAGTTCCAGCAATAGTTAGATTGTACTTGTTCAACATGTCATCAGACAGTGTCAGCCATGTCATCAGACATCAACAGACAAAATAATAGTCATTGTTATATTTCTATATGTACCATGAATAAGACGACTTTGTGTTCTGACAATGCAATGGTAGAAAACCTTTATTTCCCAGCTTTTCCTTGACAATGTGAGAGAGAGCATCTTTCATATAAAATATATGGGAATCACTGAGAGTCATAATTTTTATGCCAGATGGGTCAGGTTTCGAAGGAATATAAATTCTAAAAGGGCAGTTACCTTTAAATCCAAGGAGTTGCTAATCTACCATGCAATATTTGGGGGCTATACGTAATCTTTACATTAAAAATGTATGTATCCAAATATCTATTACTGGAGCGAATTTGTCTTCTAGATTTCTGACTTTCCTGTCACCAAATCTTATACACGTAATTAGAAACTCGAAACATGGCCCCGGACATAATGCAACTGTATATTTCTGGTCCAAAGGGTCCCCACATTTCACATACTGTCAAATATCGATCTTTGCTACATCTGGCAATATACAGGAAGCTGATGAGAGTGAATATTTCTCTAAAATTTGTTGATCCCACATATCTGCAATCTTTGTAATGCACACCCCTCTTCTCTATTTCTTTCTTAGTAAAATCAACAATTGTATCTTGGATATTACTGAACAAGGGATTCCAAGCTTCTTTTTCTTTACTCACATTTTTTTGCTGCTCCCAGAACACGCAAATATAAATTTCTTTGCAGTGTACGAGAGGAAGGTGGCTCTTTCTTTGACCAGATGTAACCATTTCTTCCTTTCCTTACACAATCTGTGTTATCTTATAAGTGTTCTTCACTTTCCTTTCTCTAATCTGATATTTCATATTCAGATTCTTCAACAACGTAATCTTCGTAATCAGCACTATCACAATCTGAATCAAACTCTCTGACATCATCATTCAACCATTCCCATAAAATAATAACATCCTGGTCTAAAGAATTTACAGATGTTTTTGTGCATTTTGATGGTCCTGCACTACCATTCTCTACATTGTCGCTCATTGTGAACACTAACTATTCGCACATATCACCAAAAAATACACATCTTTAATACTAACAAGCAGTTAGGTACCACCCCAGAATCACACTCTCATACAACTTAACTCATTCCAGGAAATGACAACAATTAACAAGCGAGATGAACTGTTCGGATAAAAATAGACATCAACTAAGAATACAGAACAGCTCAGTGCAGCCAATCACATTATTTGCTAATAATTAATGTTTCATTTTTCTGTGGGGTTATCCCCAGTTAGGGGATACAGAAGATTTTTGGAGAAGACAGTTTTAACATTTGAAGGCAATATTTGATAGTGTTATAGAATATAATGAATTTAGTTCCTCCTGAAACAATAATTAATGTTTAAAAAAAGATTAAAATAGATACCTGGGAGGGGTCATATGGGAGAATTTGGACCTCAGGCTTGATTATTTCATGTATGGTTTAGTTTGAGAATGTTGTAAATCTTTGTGATTTTCAGTTCCTTATCCATAATCTGCTCTCTGCAAAATCCTTTACTTGTCTTTGCTCCTACTAGTTGTCCAATATTTGGAACAGGAGAATGAGTTGAAGATAACCAAAGTCTGGATTGCAAACTCTTTAACTGACGACTGATTTCTGAAGTGTGTTTTAATTATTTCCACAAGAGAGAAAAGTTGTTTACAAATGTGTGTCAATCCAAACTTGCATAAAATTTTTGCAGCTAATTGGTGAAGCCTTGGAAATCTTGAGGGTGTAGGCTTCTGAATGTTCAGAATCTGAATGTTCTTGGCTGTCCAGGAGACGCCGCGTCCAAGGCACAGGTACCAACGTTTCGGCCACCATTCTGCACCTTTCTCAATCAGAACATCACGCCCTGAGGAAGGTCACAGAATGGCGGCCGAAATGTCGGCACCTGTGCCTTGGACATGGCGTTTCCCGGACAGCCAAGAACATACTTGGAAATCTTGGTTGAGGAAAGTTTTGATGTAAAATTCTTGTTGTCTACATTTATGTTGAAATTTGTTCTTTATCACATTGTCACGTTGTAAATCAGTGAGTTCTAATTGCAAAGAAGGCATCATCCATATTAAAGGAATATTGAGTAGAAATTAACATAAAATCGTGGTCACTTTTGTACAAATCTTCAGATCTAAAATTCAATTCAAAATGCAAATCTCTTAATATATAGCTTCAAAATACACTGTAAGCTTCAAAATCTTTTGTACTAATGCTATCTCCACAAGATGTTAATTTTGGAAAATGTGAAGTATTGTTTCTCAGTAACTGACATACCCATAACGAGTTTCAATTTGAAAGCTTTTACCATGCATAACATACTAGCTGTTAAAAGTGTTTTTCTGTGTAGTAACAAATTCAGAATATTTAGATGCCCTGTGAAAAATGCAAGGAAAGCAAGGCTGCATAGCCATGATTTATCTTTTAATTGAGGCATAGATTTTTGCTTTGCCTCCATGAATGAAGCTATTTCTCATATTTCGCCGAAACTGTCCAAAATTTTACTCCTGCTTAACCAACAAACATTACTGTGATTACTGTGATTACTGTGATACTGAGCATATAACCAAATTCACTTTCACACTCTGAGAAAAATGTTTTGATCTGGCAAAGAACGAGTCCTTCAGATCTAATAGTGTTTGTAACTATAGGATCATCATCATCTATTGCATTATTTATTTTAATGCTTTTAGCATACAGATTTTGTAGATAGGTGTAAGATGAAACAAATAAGATTTACCTTGTGCTGCATATTCATGTCGCTCGTCCTGCAAGTTCTTTCGTTTTACCATTCATTGCCATGGTTCCATCAGTAGCTGTTGATATAATTTTTTCCCAGTCGACACTTTTTATATTGTTCTGAATGCGTTCAAATATATTTAAACCTGTGGCAGAATCCTTCATTGGAATTAGATCTAATAATTCTTCAGTTATTTCAAGTTCATCGTTAACACTGTTGATGAAAGTTGCAAGTTGGTGAGAAATCCAGCAGCATAATAGCAGTGCTATTATTTACCTACCCCAACAAATAACAAATAAATCTACTTGCTGCATCTGTTAATGGTATCATCTGTTATCTTAAACATTTCATGAATTCTGTGAGCCACAGTGTGATTAGATAAACTTATGGATTCAAATTCCCTTACTTTCTCTTGGGAAGGCTCCTCTGCTGCAAGAATAAAACATCAAAAGAGCCATCGTTGAATGGGTGCAGTTTTCTTCCAGGTTAATCAATCAGCAGGTTCACGTAGATTCTCTTCTGTTCTGTTGCCTTTCTGTTTATTTTGAAGTTCTTTAATTCTGATTCACTCTTTTCCTTGATACTGTTCAAACTCAGCTAAGTAACACGCATTATGTCTCTGTAGATCAAATTTTTTAACATCTGGTGTTCTTTCAAATAAGCAAAACACTTTCTCATTGTTCCAGTATCTTCAAAGTGAAACATTTCTTCCTAAATTGAAAGAAAATTAACAGGCATAGATGGTCTCCCACTCATGTTGCCAGAATGTGATATCGAACGAATATTGAAAGTCGTCAAATTAATCTAATCAAACTATTGTATTGTATTTTATATATGTTATTTGAAAAAATTATGTAGGATTCTTAATTATTGTACCATACACATTTGAATTGTTAGTGTTTTTTGGACCTGCACACTGGTATTTTTACCTCAGCAGGGAAGGCTTCCAAATTATTATTATCGTTATTAAATAATTAT
This sequence comes from Teleogryllus oceanicus, assembly GCA_964035755.1. Taxonomy (NCBI): domain Eukaryota; kingdom Metazoa; phylum Arthropoda; class Insecta; order Orthoptera; family Gryllidae; genus Teleogryllus; species Teleogryllus oceanicus. The sequence continues at coordinate 353,932,944 of CAXIVR010000001.1, read as the reverse complement.
GTTTGTTTGTTTCTTTCAAATTTTTTTTGGAATAGCAAACATTTTGAATGTAACCTTGTGCATATAGTATCCAATTTATAAATAATATTATCAAGTCTGCTATCTATTCAATAATACGTATGAGATGAAAAACTTAATTGGTTAGATAGATATATATTAGAAATTTTATATTATAAGAAAAGTATGCTATTGTGACAAAAGTACCAAAGGGATTCCTTCCATCTACATAAAGATAGTGAAAGTCCTCTTTGTTTAGATGCATCAATGGCCATTGTTGAAAGGTGCTGGTTTACAGATGGGAAGGTCTGTATGGTTCAAGTGTAGTAGTGGGCAAACCTTTTTTCATTGTTCTCCATTGGTTTAACAGAAACACAGGAAAGCTTAACAAAAAATAAGTTGCATTTGTTTGTTGCATATGAGATCTATTCTATGCATGTTTTTTGGCACCCTCTCTTCATGAAACTATGAGCTAAAACATAGACGATGATTGTTATTATTATATCTTTAATACTCAAAGGATTTGAGTTCAATATAGTTTATAAAATTCTCAATAGAACATTGTTGAAAATAACTTTATATTTTTGTTTTAAATTTCAGGATGTGTTTGTGGCTCTTTTGCGATCCTTCCATGCAGCCCATAGTCTCATCCTGCAAGAGGAAGGCATGCTCACTACATTGACTGCTGCTGTTGTTCTGCCTCTGAAAACATCTGAAAATTATATTGTATGTGTGTGCAATGTTGGTGATAGTTTGGCATATGTCTACAGCCAAGAACATGGAGTTCGAGAGATAACTAAAGGTTTGTTTTTTTGTTTGCTTTTCTTATATTTGCTCCAAATTTTCAATGGGTGATGTGAATAAAAAGTAAGCATTTTCTTCAAGTCTAAAGTAACAGCTTAGCTACCAAGCAATAGATTTACTTAATTTGATGCAAGTTACGGACTTAGGACGTGCATGTGTGTATTTGTGCGGGAAGCTAAGCCGAAGCATGCATGTTCACCTCCTTGGAATATAGACATTTCTGAGAGATCCTGAGCGAATGGTAGTTGTGGGCATGGGAAGCTGCATCGTAGCATGTGCTTTCCCCTGCCTGGAATATTGGCTTTTGTGAGAGATACATTGCCAGTTGTAGACTTTTGAGGAAGAATATGTAAGTACTGCAAGAAGACTATTCCTAATTTCTCCATTTATTGCAGGGATTGATTGGATGTACAGGGTGGTGGAGTAAGGTAGTGGTAATTGGTAAGGTGATGATCTTGAAGTAGAAACTTTTCAGCTGCTTTTGACAATTGCAAATACGTAAATCCTGGCTGAAGGTATATAGAAACAGTGAACATAGGATGCCAGGCTTACGCAATGAGATCTAAACTTTTTTAACAAAATCAATGCTATCAGTAAATTTGAAAACCTGTTCAAATTTTGCAGATTTCAATTTCTTCTCAGTTGTATTCTAGAAGAATAGAACTGCAATTATTACTATTATTATTATATTATTATTATTACTACTACTATTACTACTACTACTACTATTACATGCCTATTGGTCATTTATGACCATGCTACAGTTATCTTCTGAGGCCCAGTCATATTTATTACAGAGAAATTAATATGTGTCGTAGCTTTTCAGCTGTATGCCTAGGTAAGACACGGTTGTTATGCCCTGAATTATTACATTATAAAATGATGATGTGTGAAGGGATGACTACTACCACTACCACTACTACTATTACTACCACTATTACCACTTTACCAACACCACCACGACCACACCACCACCACGACCACCACCACCACCACGACCACCACCACCACCACCACGACGACCACCACCACCACGACCACCACCACCACCACGACCACCACCACCACCACGACCACCACCACCACCACGACCACCACCACCACCACGACGACCACCACCACCACGACGACGACCACCACCACCACCACCACCACGACCACCACCCCACCAACGACCACCACCACCACGACCACCACCACCACCACGACCACCACCACCACCACACCACCACCACCACCACGACCACCACCACCACCACCACACACCACCACCACCACCGACCACCACCACCACCGACACCACCACCACCACCACCACCACCACCACGACGACCACCACCACCACCACGACCACCACCACGACCGCCGCCACCGCCGTTTCTGTTGCTATTGCTACTACTATTTTATTATTAATCTTATTATAGGTCATTACTATATACTAGAAAGCTGGAATGTAGGAGCGTGACCCCTATCCCAGCTATCTTCTGCTCCCTCTTCAGAAACTCCCTAAGCATGTGCCATGACCTAATACCCAACCTTCAGCATATCTTTTTCCTCTAATCCCTTCTAGGATGATGCTAATGACTATGTTAGTTTATTCTTAATTAATTTTTTTTTTTTTTTATTTCAGGTTCTCATGATATTCACTGCATGAGAGATATGCGAGATGCACTAGGAGCTCTGGGTCCTGTTGATGGACAAAATCCAGAATTAAATAATTTGACGTGTTCAATGACTGAAGTTGAGGAAGGTGACATAGTATTTGTGACATCGGATGGTGTGTCTGATAATTTTGATCCTGTTGTTGGAAAGTTTGCTGTTCTGCCTCCTTCACAGCAAAATGAAGCTTCTACTGTGAAGATAAACAACCCCATGAAAATGACCTCCAACCCATCCAGACAGCAGGCCAGCAATTCAAGAACCACAGGCAATAGCGACAGCACTCTGCCCACTGTTGAAGCCTACCAACGCCACGAATTGTCCCTTCTAAGAATGGATGATCTGTTAAAGAATGGTGTCTCAGGCAATGGGCCCCCCTGCGGTGATGCAAAAACTCTTTGTGAAATGTTGCTAGATTTTGCAGTGCGACTTACTGCTGCTAAGCGTCACATTTTGGAAGATCCTGATTTGTATTATACTGTTTCTGAAAATTCTAACCAACAAATCATGGAACTCAGCCGCACAGAGCAACGTACACGTCGAAAGAAAGTATGTGAAAAATTGGCAATGGTTCCTGGTAAATTGGATCATGCTACTGTAGTTGCCTATAAAGTAGGGGTCCATGAAAGGGCATCAAATTTTCTGCCTGACAATGATAAAAAATTGCCAGATGATGTTTTATTGGAAACCGTGCTTTAAAAATAACAACCATTTTTTAAAATCTTCCTGAAAAATCAATTGTATTGTTTTAGATATATTCAGTTTTTGTACAACGAAGTATTTCGCATCTTATGAAAATTTATGTATTTTTTATTATTTGATTTATATGCTATTGGTGCAGTGCATGCTACATACTAAAGCATGTTGAGAAGTGGTTGAAATTGCTCATTTTTGCTGTTAATGGATATTGTGTATACTTATATAAAAGCATGTGCATGTAAGTATATATGATATGAATTTTCTTAAACTAGAAGCTTTTAGGGAAATGCTGAGTCATGCCAAGAAAAATATACATTTTGACTTGCGTAGAGAAAAATATATACAATGAATCCTTTCTTCTTTTGGAGTTGGTTAATAATTTGACATTGGCAGTTTACTACTAAAAAAGTTCAGTTTTTGAAAACAAAAATGATCATTTTCTGTAATACAATTTTGTATGATTTAATTTGAAGTTTACATCAATGTTTCAATTCAATTGAACCTCATTTTACATTGTAAGACTCAGGCCAACAAGACTGCTCTTCATCTAACCACGCAAATTTTCCTAAGCTCCTTTCACCATCTAGCAGAGGAAGAGAGCAATGGGTCCCTTGGCCAATAAAACAGGTCATTTGAATTTAGCTCAGAGGCTTCTTTTAGGATTTAGAATCTTTTACATGCAGTAAATCTACAACTTTTCAACCAGCGTTACTTCATATACCCTCCACAGGAAGGTGTATGAAGAATTTTTTCGCTCTTAAAAATATACAACTTAATTGAGTTTGAACTGTGAATTTGGTATAACGGTCCGATTCACTAACCATTACCTCACCATAACCATTAAGTTTGGTGCAGTCCTTACATTCACAAACTCAATTTCTGTTGGATGATTGCTGCAGTGAATCCTAGATACCAGACCCCAGCACAGTCAGACTTCTTCATTTGTGCTACAGGATATCGTTATTTAGACCTTGTGCTCTATTATTTTTCTAATTACTTTCTTTCATTTATGTCTGTGTCCTGATTAATTTTTCCTCATGATTTGGTTTATTACAAACATGTATAAGAAGCAACTGAGAATCAATAACATTTCCTCTCTTTGTATATTACTCTTTCCTTCATAGTAATCAAATTTGCTTTTCTGATTTAAATTAGGTTCCTCTTTGTTAGATGAGTCATTTTCAGAACCTGACCTGTTTTGTACAGTATTTTGAATGTTTTAAATTTTTCTTGGAAAGGTCAGCATTAATTACATTGAGTTTAATGTTTCCTGAAATTCTGATTTGTCTTTGACCTTTGTTGTTTCATGAATTTCTACACTTCTTTCAAAGGTTTTTTCTCATCTCCTTGTGCTTAAAATTGATTTTTGCCACTGTAGTGTCTGACTGGGAGGTCGTAGGGTCAAGCTCGGGCAGTGATGGATTTTCAAGAATTGATAGATAGATCAATTGAATTCATCTACTGTCTTGAGGAAAATTCTTGGGGATGGTAGCTCTGTTTGGTAATTTTCTGTGGTTTCTCCAATCCATACTAGATGAATGCCGAAGCAATACCTTAACAATCAAGTCACAGACTACATTGAAACTCTTCTTGCTCATCCTTGTCATAGAGAGCAGGTGGGAGCTTGGGGCTTGTCTTGGCAGTGGGGGAGAAACACTCTGCAAATCGATATGGAGGTTGGTTCCGGTTCTCACATTTCAACCATCCCCTAACCTCCACTACACTTTGGGGACTAATGACTATAGCAGTTGATGCACCAAGAAACACAAATTAGTCAGTCATTAAAATGGTTTTGGGGGTTGGTTTGTTGTGCTCAGGTCTTGAAAGAATCTCTGCTGACTCTGCCTTAAGTCTTGACCTTTATTTTCTTTACTTCTGAGGCAAATTAAATTCTCTCTTGATTTTCTAACCAATAGAGCTCTCTACTCATTGCTTTTGGAATTTGTCTTCAGTATTTATGACTTTTCAGTTTGCAGATTCTTTCTGCAAACTTCATGTTGTAAGTCTTTGTGTAATTAATGTATTTCTTAAATGTAAACGTTGCTTATTTCACCTTTGCTTTAGGTTCAATAATATTCGTTTACATACTCTTATTACTCCTGTAGCTGGGATGTGTTGCGATTTTAGCAGATGCTTTTCATGTTTATATTTGTGCTGATCGTTGTTTTGTATTGCCAATCCAAAACTAAGATTTATTGGATTTTTTAAAAATATGTGTTTATTGGATATGGAAAAATCTGTAATAATGCATTGTAGTTTTTTACATTTCATCTGCCACTGTCATTATATATAAATTGATATTAAAAGCTTTTAGAGTAATTTTCATAAATGTCGTTTATCGTATTGTCAGAACATCAGAATGATTTTTCTTGAAATGAGTTAGCAGTTCCTTTGTAAGCGTATTCAAACATTCCTCTAAATATTGCATTTTGAAAGAAATTTTGTCAGTGTTTTTTAAAAGATGTAGAATGAATAGCATGAAATCTTTTAGCACATTCAATCATTATAATCTGACTTGTTTTGAGTACGCAGCAAATGCTGGTATTAGGCTCTTACAGATGGGTGAAACTTTGGCAGCTTGTGATATGAAGAATTGATGCTGGTGCTCCACTTTGTGAAAGGCTTAAGGAAGAGAAATTGTGTTCAGAGCCTGAAAGAATAAGCAGGAAGAATTAGTTCTGAAGGAAATGTAGGACTTCACTTAATAAATTAGGAATGGGGAAGAATAAATTATAACAGTTGGTGTATAGAAAGTTTCAAACGTTATTCTTGAAGACATTCATGTGTAAATATATTAATTTTTGAAGAATCTGCGCAAGGTGTTTTGCAAATTTCTCCTTTCTAAAATTCATATTTCAGGAAATGCAATTTTGAATGAAATATCCTTAGTAGTTGCTATTGCCTACATGCTAATGCCTCCATTTTGAATTAACAGTTCAGAGTCTTCACTTACAACAGAGCCACTTTGAAAAGTTATCCCAACTCTTTCCGCCTTCTTTGTGTGCAATTCCACCTATGTTTCCTGCTGTAAGTTATCAGCAACTCCCATGGTAAAGATATACAAGTTTAAGTTGATGAGTACAGGAATTGATTTTGTAGTATGATCTGTTGGAGGCTGTGAGTTCTTAGATTGAGGATGGTGGTTCGTAGGTGGTTAACATTTCTTGCATAATTTTGAATGTGAATAGAATCATTAGGCCTATATTCTAGTATATTTTGATTGTTATGAAAGCTTTTAATTATTATTGTGTTAATAAAATTCAACTAGTTTGTTCATACCTGATCTGTTTGTAACACTAATTCCCTTTAGCTCTTGAACTAGCTGGCAAATGAACTTCAATGTGGCTTAGCTGTTTTTTTTATCTGTTTGATAGTGTATATTGCCTAGGCATATCAAATCTAATCTAGTTATATGTATGATTTTTGTGATTGTGACAAATGATTCAACTGTAGTGTAGTATTTGGGTTTACCGTATAAGTAGTTTTAGTAATTGTATCTTTCTTTCCAATGAGTGAGTAATTTCTAACATCTTTCCCAGGTGAAAACATGACGTATATTGTACATAACTGGATTGCAACAATAGTCATGTTTCATACTATAATAATGGACATTGATAATGGTTTTGAATGATTCTTTCTATTTTCTTCTTTTTCTTCAAAAGGATGAAATTTCAGGTTCGAAATTTTTTTTATTTGAACTACAATTCCTTCTTCCGTTCACGGCATTATAGCCTCTGTATGAGTAATTTTCTACTAAACTCCACTACTTTTACATTACTTATTGAACATGAAAAGGGGTTAGTTGAGTTCTCAGCTTATATCAGTAATTTAAAGATTAGTAGTTGTGTTTACTTGATTTGCAAGTTATTGTTATTCTAGAGATGTATAATGTATTTACTTTAATTTTCTTAAAATTCCAAATCTAAAAGGTAATGTGTGGAAAGTCGTCTTTTTTACTTTCTTCATATCTAGATTAACAAATTCAATGTTTATCTCTTGCAATGAACACAAGGAGTAATTGGTCTCTTGTCGAGAGAAATTTAAATTTATTATTTTATGAACCACCATTCATCAGTTTGTTTGGTGTGTGTGTGTGTGTGTGTGTGCACACCTTTTATTTTTGTGTGTGTAAAGTGAATGAGTTCTTGAAAAAAGAACTGTGTGTTTTATCTTTCTATTTGTACACATTCCTACACATTTAGAAGTGATTTCTCCAAGGAAACCAGCCTAGAAACGAGGCAACAAGGGTAGCTTCAGTATTCTAAATCTGTAAATGTTGAGATAATTTCTTAAAATTCACATTCTTCAAAAAAAATATATTTGAGAAACTGTTTTTAGAGTTTGTTTAGGCTCCTTATAAATTTGAATAAATGAATGTATGATATTATTTTGCATCAGTGTGAAACATTGTAATATTTCATAAATTGGACACATTAGCCCCAATCAATATGTGTGCTCCATTTGATGACTTAGTACAAACGTGTTATATGTCCAGAATTCCTAGTTTCGAGAAAAACAAGCTTGAAAGTGTAAACGTGCTGGCAGCTACTTATGGAGTGACAATGTTTTCTTCCTGGTAAAAACCATGATCTCTCCTATACGGATATACTCTCTTTGTTAATAAGTATGAACAAGAGGTCTCCAAAAATGATATTAACTCAAAAATGAGTGGACATACAATATTTGCGAACTAAGCTGTTAGGTATGTTGAGTAGCACATATTTTCAAGATAGTATTAAGTAAGGCACAAATTCAAATACTTGCGTTAATATTCAAAGTTGTTTTAGTAGATTATAGACCTTTTTCAGAGATTGGTTGTTTAATATTGAAGGTTTGATTTGGAATCATTTCAGCTCTGTTCTGATCTGTCAGGGAAACAGTATGGTCTCTGGCATGGGAGGTAATTCCTCTAAAAAAGCATTTGGTGAGCATTGATGTGCACAATCAAAATCCACTATGTTTCTAAACAAAAAATAATTGTGTCGAATGATGAAAAAATGAATCCCTTTTTTGTGTAACCTCCCCAAAACACAGGTCCTGGGGCCACTGACCTGGCTGGTCATTGGCATGCACATTGATGCCAGGGCCATGCATAATACAGTGAAATCTGTCTTTAGAAGTTGATAATGGTTCTGGCAAAAATTAACTATTAATGCAGGTGGCCACTTAAGGTTATCAGGTTATGGAAAACATAGATCAGGTCTAATCATGCTAATTGCTAAAATAAATGTTTTCTGTAGTCATTTTAATTGCTGTAAACTGCAAATACATCTGAAACAACAAACTTCACTTAAGTTATATGATGTAGAATTGTTTGTTTATGAGTTTCTCATCTTTTTAGTTGCATGGGTTTCACAAAATTTCATAAAAGGGCCCTTTGTTTTTGAAAATTTATTAAATTTGTGTCGCACGTAAAGGTCAGGATGTTTTCTAGTAGAAACTTTTCTCATTTTGTAGAATTGTATGCCTTAAGTGTCAAATGTCCTTGAACTCGTGGAATGCATTTTGTCCTCCCAGCAAGTTGAACTGACAAGCAAAGTAGACTTCATAATGCAATTCATCTTCTGTGAGCAGGACTGAACCACAAAAAGTTTACAAATGATGAATAGTTTATGAATGATTGGTTTAATGTTTGCGACTTAGTCTGTTGGCTATAGCAAGTTCCCACAGAGGGAAAGAAGGAGTTAGAGAACTTCACGAGAAAACTCCAGTATAAGTGAAGTGAATACATTGTTTATTATAGACATTTCTTAATCATTTGATCTTATCTTGAACAGAAATTAAACCCTTGCCAGAAGAATAACTGTTCACTGTTCTAAAAAATTTAATAATCATCACAAGAAATTTAATGAACAGTGCATTTGCCACTCCTTTTGTTTATTTATGTATATCATAGCAAGAAACGGTTACAATCTATCAGATGTACCATGGGGAGAATTGCAAGCCCTCTTCAAAATCACTGAAGGTGACCAGTTAATAGAGGTTGATCTATGAAACGTGGCAGGTGACCCCTCAAAAGATGTAATTTTTACATGTCTTACAGAAATATCAGCCAATTCCACAAAAAAATGGCTGTTAATTGGGGTGAGTGCTAAATCGAGGTGGCCGATTGAGCAGGTCCATTTCACTGTACATCAAGTTGAGTTGTGGGAAGACTAGGTTTGTGGAAGGGTTGGGTGGGGAGAAGTGAGGGGAGGAAAGGGTCCTGGCAGTGCCTTGCCATTTCATTCAATTCAGCTGAGTGGGTATTCATTCAATTCAGCCTTTACGTTTTGTGAGATTAACTTTAAAGTCTGGCGTATGTTGTCACTGTGGAAGAGACATGACTAAAATAGTTAACCTCTTTTTCTGCTTTCCACATTTTCTTTACGATTTCAACTAGTCAGAATATTTCACCAGTTACGGGTATGACTTGAAGTCTGTAAGTTTGGCGACAGAATTCATTTGATCCTAATTTGAAATGAAATAATTATTTAAAAGTTCATAAGGTTTTATGATTGTTATTATATTACGTATATTACAAAAACCTGTACCCTTTTGCAGAGAAAATTCACAGGCCCAACAGTCTTGTCAGTTTCTGTACTTCCCACATCAATAGAAAGTTATCTCTGAGGACATGAGTGCTGTATTCCCTCTGAGAGACGTTTTCACTTGAAGAAAACTGTTGTCCACAAGGAACTGACCCAAGGAAATTACCTAATACTGGTGCTTCTCTCTCTCTCTCTCCTATGTGGAATCAGATGTACTTCTGAATTGGTTTGAAAAGTTTACATAGGAAGTAGAGGGGATATTTTGTATTCATTGTATAATTCTATTTTTGTACAATTAAATTTATTTATAATTATTTTAGTAATATCGACATTTCAAAATGATATTACACAAATGTACCAATTCATCAAAGCTCAAAATCTCCAGGGCAGCCCCCTGCCACCACCAATGCATCAGTGGGAACTTGCATTAAACAATTGAGTCGTGGGCATCTAATGAGAGTGCGATGTGTATTTAATGACAATCATGAGATCTAGCCGACTGTATCCTTGAAGCAAGCATAGAATCAACATAAAATGCAGATCCATTTGACAAGAAATTAATTGTAATAAAATTACATTAGTTCAAGTACATAAATATCTGTTAATTTTATTTCGTAATGACAATTTTTTTCTATTTCAGATGGATTATGTGCCATAGAAAAGTTTTATCAATAATTATCCTATTCTTTTGTACAAAGGAGCTATAATTAAGCATTAAAAATCTGTCATATCTTGAAAGTGATGTGGATATGCCATTTACTTGCATATTAATTATATCTTGCTTTTTAATAGTAATAATAATAAAATATCTTTAGACGAATTATTTTGAGTGCAATACATGCAACTATTTTATTTTTAACTGTGGCCATCCACATCCAAAACAGAAGGATGTAAAATAGCTTGTTAACATGTTGCTGATTCTAATCATAGTCATTATTAGTGATTCAAATAGAATGTTCTTCTCTTATTTTTATTCAATAAATAGCCCTTGTATAGCTTCTTATCTTTTAACCCTGATATGAATGTCACTGCCATAATTTGACTGCATTTTTTGTAAATACAGAATCAAGTATGCAATTTGGACAAGTAGGATAGGCAAGTGAACATATTTTAGATACCGTAATATAAACTGATAGACAGTGTTGTTTTCTGTTTAGTGTTGTTTTAAAAGTGTCTTTTTTCTTTGTATCTTTTTTTCTTTTTAGCTATTTTACAACAGCAAATTGTGATATGCCACATGTGGCATTTAATTTAGTGCCATCTTTATAGAATTTCTGGGAACTTTATTCATAGTAGTTTTTACATTATTGTTTGGAGCAGATAATTGAATGAATGTGAAAAGTTCATCATTTTCTTCTTCTATTTGTGACGTAATTAGTGACTTTCTCTTGTATAATTTACATTGCAAGTTGATCTAGTGTGTCATTTAAGACACAAAAACCTTTATAATTTATTTTACATTTATAATTTATTTTATTTAAGAGTAGAAACTCATTAATGTATGTAAATTAAAATTAAAGTTGTTATTTGATCATATTTTTTCTAATAGAATAAAATATTTGAAATTTTAATTTTTTTTTTAAATTTTTAAAAATTTTTTCCTTTTTTGTTATTAAATCAAACATTTTGTCATTTTTATGTAAATTAAAATGTTGACTATTCTTATAAATATTATTTAATTATATTAATAACAATAATAAGAGGAATAACTTAATTTCTTTAAGAAATTGTTCCATTTTTCTGACATGTTTACATACATTTTATTTTCGGATGTATTGGGGTGATATTTTCATCGAATTTAAGTTGTGCACCTTCATTTGCATATTGTATGTGTATGTATATGTACATAAAAAAAAATCTTGGGTATTGTATACTTTAAATGTAAATATTTCTAAGTAATGTGGGGCATGATACTGTGATGCTGTTAAATGTGTAGTAGATTTTATATTTGTTAGATGAAAGGTTTGTAATTTAATGTAATATGTTAAAGACTTGCAAATTTTATCTCCTAAGATAGAAATAGTGTCTATGGTGCTTCTACATTTCCGCTATTTCAGTATGTTTATGTTATATCACTTGTAATTAAATTTATATTGGTTTCCTATGGCGTTATAAATCAATTCTCCTTAATAACAATTCTGTAAACTCAAGTTATTGTGATCTCACTTTATTTGCATTTAAATACGTGTTAAAAAAAATACTACCTAAAATGAATCTCTCATCAAAGCTTTCTGAATGTGAAATTCTATTTATTTTTTTAAAGGGCATTGTTGTATAATTTACTATTAATTCTGTAATAAAGATTTGTTTTTGTACAAGAGCAAAACTGTATGGGATGGTTCTTGTGTTAACTGATCATTTGCATCAGAAATTGATAAGGGAACCTGGGTTACACTGTATTTTATTGTATGGGTTCACATGATAGTTATATGTTGAAGGTGCTGTACAAACATTATCAAACATCAATTACATCCCCAAACATTGGTGTAAATTCATACCCAACCACTTCATGATACGCTGGACAATTGATGATGTACATGTCACAATTTTGAACTTATGTGAATAGGAAAATAGGATGCTGGAATTTGAAGGTTGGATTGGCACTCATCACTGGGGCCGGATATTCGAGCCTAAAGAATTTGAATTTAAAGAAACGTAGGATAAGTATCTGTATAGAAATTTCATATTTTTAGGAAGAATTTGTTGAAATTGTGAAATTCATGTCTTTCGTATAATGAATAGTATGTAGAAAATTTCTTATTTTCATGTGCACATGCTGTGATGGAAAAATTTATAAAGTGTCATATGTCATTTATATTTGACTTAGTTTTCTGTATCATATAATGTCTTAGTAAATAATCATATCTGCATGTGCATGAAACTTGCTTGTTTCAGTCACATAGATAAACATAAAGAACAGATGTATTTAAATGCTGAGATTCTTGATAGTGATAATTTTTTGTGAGTAATTTTTTAGCTGAAATTTAGTTTATGAAATAATTCTATTTATCAATATTGATTATTATGTGTTGTTCAGGCTGCCCCAAAACAGTTTGAGATGTATTTAGCTAGTAGAGATAAATGTATTTTTCTATGGATGATGAACATATTTATGTACACATTTGGGCTGCTTTGTAATTTTTGGCAAGCCCGTTTTTGTTTGTCATCCTGATGAGTATTTTTAAAATTGCCTATTTTGAAAGTAGTTTTTTTACAATTGCCTGTAATATCCTTTGGGAAAGAGATTTGTGAAAATTGCCTTGAACAGAAGAATTTTCATGTCAAGCATCAGAATTCTACATAAAATGTTAACAAATTCAATTGCATCTAAGAATTTGACTGGCTTAGTCATGTTGTTGGGAAATCCACATGATAGCAATTTATTCACATGTTGGTATGCCAGTATGTGGCACTACCATGTGGGAATTAATATTTTTATACTCTTTATTCATTATACACATAACTTACTTGAGTAAGGCAACTCTGAACTTGTTAAAGGTGCTATGCAACATTTTTAGAAGTATCGAGAGTAACTTGTTTTATGCAGTGAAATAGAATGTGCAATAGTTGAATTATTAAACACTTATAGAAGACATCACAGTACTGAGTTACCAAAGCATTTCTTAATGCTCCCATTCGATGAAAACTTTGCTCCACTATTTGAAACAGCAACCATTTAGAGAACTGTTTTCTAAAAGCAATGAATAGATATGATAATATTTTCTTGAAAACCGTGTAGTTCAAGATATTAATTGGGTGTATTTGTATTCTGCAGGTAGCTAACTTGTATGGGAGATGACTTTCACATATTTGTTATATACTGGACCCACTTAGGCTCAGAGTTGCTTTGTCAGGTAAATCAGTAATACGTGTGCAGCTCAAAGTTGTTCTCACCATAAAACAACTTAAAAGTTGAGAATAATTTGAAGTGTTGCTTCTATTGATCAATTTTTTTGGTACTGTGCTTTAGATGATGTTCTTAATATCATCATTCTTTATTTTATGTATGATTGTCCAAGTTGTTGATATGTACCTAACATTCTTTCTAATTAAATATAATGAAATAGTTTTATATTTGTAATGTACAGGTAATTTAGTCATTTTTTCATATACTCATGATAGCTTTATTAACTCTACCAGCAAACTTATAAATTAACAACTATAATTTTATAACTTACAGATGTGTGTTATTAGATAAAACTTTTAAGGAAGATTTTTGTGGACCACATTTTTACTTTGTTATTCCAAAAAGGTAACTGTAATATGTTGTGTGCTTTTTCTTGAAATTATAGTGTGCCATTTGTATTGTCTTAAGAAAGGGAAAATGAGGTCATAAAAAATAACTTGTGAATAAATAAGCACCCTTCAATATCTGTAGGAAAAAAAACATTTTTGATTCACCAGATTTCTTTTCCTTTCCCAATCACACAAATACTAATAACTTAATTTAGAAATAATAAGATGATTATGAATTCATATGTTAGAAATTTCAAGGGACTCGAATTGAGTTCAAAAACAAATTCAAAATTCAATGAATTTTGGGTACATGTTTAATTGTTATTTTCAGCTGTAATTGTGTGGGTAACTGAAACCTAATGTGGAAGTTTTTGGTTATATTTCCTTAAAGGAAAAAGTCATATGCACATGAAAAAAATTACTAAATTTGTGTGCATGAAGTATTTTGAGAAAAAAATTGTTGTAAATTTGTTGACCAAATAATAACAATAAATTGGATACAGTTAAAGAGACTAACTTATGAAACACTTGTACATACACAGTTCCAATGTGTTGTTTTTCAATTATACTTCTGTATATTTTAGTACATTACATATTTGAGCATGAAACCTTACCATCTGAGCACAAGAATCAGTGACTTATGTAACATTAATGTATCATACTTATAATTGCCCATGGGAAACCACATTTTTGGTAATATAATTCATGATTCTCTTTGCTGTAGATGAGTGAAATATTATTTCTGGGATTTTGCGCAAAAAAATGTCTTCAGGAAAAGAAAAAATTGCATGATGTATAATGTTGCATGCATGAATGATCTTTTTTTCCACAGAGCTGGAAGAAGATATAGTTCAAGTAGCGAAACTACTTTAACTGTGAATATGTATTTTATATAATAATTACATAAAAGAAACTTTGGTGCAATGATGAAGGTATAAATATTTACTCCCCAGAGATGCCCTTTCAATTCAAACAAGTTTCTGGCAAAGTATGATAACTCCTTATGTATTGTAATGTTTGGGAACATAATGTTTTGTAAACAAGCATTGTGTGTGTGTGAGTGAGCACGGCCGTCTCTATAATAGCAGACGGCCGTGGAGTGAGTATGCATGTGTAATGATGTACAAATGGCTTTTAATAAATCCATAATTTCATTTTCTTCATGTCTTCCTGTTATTATTTGATTTATCTAATAGATAAATTACCCTCCACACTTCAGAGAATTTTGCAATAAATTAATGATTGTGATCATGATATGCATATTGTGCAGAAGAATTCTCAAAGAAGTTTTCGCATTCTGAAACAGATTAACTGTAAGCAAATTAATAATTAGTTTAAAACATTGAGCACTGCCGTGTAACCGTATCTTTGAATTTCAAGTATCTGTTCGACGTAATGTGTCCATTTAAACTGTTAAGAGTGCTTCCTAGATTTATTAGTCGGCTTCCCAATTTTGTCGAATTACGCTGACTTTATTTTTCTATGGATACCGCTTTTTCTAAGGAAATAAACTTCGCACATAAGCTTTCTCTCGTAATTTGTAGTTTCATGTACGTTGTACGTTTATTACGCCATTTAATATAATTTCTTGCGTTTGTATTGAAAACTGAACACATTTGAAAAATCCGCCATTCGAAGACATCGGAATTTCGTGATCAGAGAGTTATATTATGGTAGCAGCAGATTTATAAAGATGTTCAGAACATGCGACTAAGGTATGGTGAGGGCAGCATAATCGCCTCTGCTGAACTTACTCTAGAGTGTAGAGTGGGCAATGGCCTCTGTGTGTCAAGTGTCACATTTTGGAAGCCGCGTGTTAGGCCCGCAACAGACTACACCCAGGAATGCGTTGCGAGAAATGTGCGACGTGAAATGTGGAAAATCGAAACAAGGGACACTTAACGACCCCCACAGACAGTGGCGGATCGTGACATTTCTTCCGGGTGGGGCCAGGCGCAAAAGCACGAATATCATCTTAGAATCAATAAATTATTTAATTAAAGAATTGTCATTTAATCATTCATATAATTCATATTGATTATTAATTAAATCTTTAAATCTATAAACTTCCCTCAAAATCAGGAGTAGGGTTTGTTATTAAGACTTTTAATCAAATAGTGTTATGTCAACAGAAACAAAAGAGTTTTGTAAAAATTATGCTAATGCCATAGCTTATCTTTCGGAATATTGAGAGTTCTTTTCTTCTTTCCATCAATTTGTGTAAATTAAAAGTCACTCGGTTGATGTGCTCCTAACCGTTTAATATCAATTTTTTCTTCAAGTCTCAGTGAAGAAAACGGAAAAAGGCGTAATGAATCCAACGTGTTCATCTTACAGCGCGCAGAACTTTCACGTGCACTTTGCAAACGGCGCGGTCAGATTGCCGTTCTCTGAGAAGGGCCCGCTGGTGCGGGCCCCTAGGACTATTAAAATTCGAGTCGAGTCGCGTCGAGTACGAAAGGGCGCTGAACTTGTAAAGGGAGTGGAGATATAGCTTTGGGGCCCTCACAGGCCAGGCCCCATGATATATACTCTCATGGTATATACTCTCTGGGCCAGGCCCCATGAGCACTACTAACGCTATCTTTGAGTGTGGCAAGTAACTATAACCCCCCAATTCTTGTTATTGGGACTTGGAATGAGTTCTGGGGACGAATTGTCGATCTTCGCGAATAAACAATTCCAATAAATTAATGCATTTATCACAAAGATATTACTGTAAAGATAAATAAACATTTTTGTGTATTTATTAAATATTGGTGGGGCCCGGCCCCTGTGGCCCTTTAGGACGAGCCGCCCCTGCCCACACAATAGAAAGAGTTTTCTCGTTCGCCTCTGCGGAGGCGAAAGAGTTCCTCGCTCGAGTTAGCGAGCGACTTTTCTCGGACACATTTCTTCTTAATTTTTTTATGACATTTAGGCCTTCGCTACAGCAGGAAAACACCAAAAAGTGCATAGAACTGAGTGACGTTATAATATTTAGTAGTAAAAGGCATGATAAACAACCAGTTTTTTAATTGTTTACTTGAATTTTCTCTTTAAACGGGAATCGACAAGAAAAAAAACTTGTGTGAAAGATATTCTTAGTTTAATGAAACCCGTTCATAATGATCAATAAAAAAAATTGAAGCAAGAAACTTGAAGGGGTATTTCAAAAAAAATTAATTCATTCATTATTTTCTTAATTCGTATTTATTATTTATGAATGAATTTAAGAATTGTGGATTTTATTCTGAATTATTTGATCGTTCACCATTTATTCATAATACAACCAATAAATACAGTAAAACAAAGGGGGAATTACGAAGCACAAGAAAATATGCACAGATTGCATTCCTCCCTTAAAAGTCACATACGTTCTAGTTTTTTACATTAAATAATGATTTGTATACAGTGCAAAAATGTATTTATATTTAGGCAATTCGAACTATTGAAATCTATGGTTTACGATTATGGCAGCAAAACAAGGATTTCACGGGTTAAAGTTACACAAGAGCTTTTAATAAAACAACAAATGGGACTCGCAGGTGATTTCATCGCTAACTGCTGTCCCACTCTCGGCTTGTAGCGCATAAAGGCATTTCAAGACATAGAAAAACTGTTATTTGTCAGTTGGTAACACTGACTCCGGCTTCTCCCCCTCCTCCCGCCGGCCGGCACAACGGTAGCGCAGGAGTCTTTTTAATGTTCTCGAGTGGTGTTGTGACCGCGTGTGCCGCGCCAGTACATCAAATGTATCCTATAGATGAATAAAGTGCTATTGTTACGAGCTAGTGATGTTATTTATTAACCCACAAATACAACAGTGGTGTCAGGAGTGGGGTACATAAATAACGCCGCGTTAAGCAAGCAAAAGTGAACTCGTGCGGAATCTAACCACAACGCGACCGCGCCGTGACGAAGAAAAGTGTATCGCCTCGCGGGTTTATTCATCAGTGCACAAAGTTTCCCCATGTCAAACGCAGTTTCCACGGAACTTCTCCAAACTCTGTCGGAGATGATTGCTAACGCTCTCAGACAGTCCACTGCTCGAGACGTAGCCGGCAATGAGTCAGCGTCGTCAGCATCGCCTCGGCCACCACAGTTCGCGATGCCAGCATACCGCGCCGCCGATGGGACCACCGTAGGTGACTATTTTACACGATTCACCTGGGCGCTCAATTTGAGTAAGGTTCCCGAAAATGAACACGCGTCGTACGCACGTGTTTACATGGGCGCCGAACTGAACGACGCGTTGAAGATACTCGTA
Organism: Teleogryllus oceanicus; assembly: GCA_964035755.1. Taxonomy (NCBI): domain Eukaryota; kingdom Metazoa; phylum Arthropoda; class Insecta; order Orthoptera; family Gryllidae; genus Teleogryllus; species Teleogryllus oceanicus. Next base: position 353,914,770 of record CAXIVR010000001.1, on the reverse strand, counting down.
AGTCCCATCGACCCGGAAACCCCCTCCTACAACGACATTGAGTCCAAACTGATTAGTCATTATGATGAATATGCCGTAACAAATATGCTGAAAGCATAAGATTTCGGAGCATGTCGCGGCAGGCAGGATAATCGATTGCCAGTTTCACCCTCCGGCTGAGACAAGGAGCCGCGCACTGTGAGTATGGAACATTTTTAGACCGCATGTTAATCGAACAACTGCTTAAAGGCGTAGAATCAAGGGACATGTGCGACGAGATTATTGCCAAGAAACCAGAGAGTTTTGCCGCCGCGTACGATGAAACCACCGGCACGGAAGAACAGCAATCAAAGGTCAGGCAACTAGCAACGACCCCGCCAAGCTACTAGCGACCCACCGCAGCATGACGGCCAGTCACACCGCGAGAACCAACAAGGATGCGCGGGGTGTGGGGGAGCTCACGCCCGTGGTCAGTGCAGAGTCCGGGACGCCAAGTGCTATACGTGAGGAAAAAAGGGGCATATCAGCAGAGTATGCAGGTCGCGTTCGCTTGTTAACCAGGTCTACGAATCCGACGACCCAGTTGATCAGATCGACGTGTTAAAAGTGGAGTTCATCGGATCGGTACCATCACCCAGGCGAGAAATGCTGGCTGTACAGATAGAGGGCACTACAGTCGACATGGAATTCGATACGGGTTCTCCTTGCGCGATCATGAGTCAAGAGAAGTTTGGCACCATCATCCCCAATTTCAAGTTGCGTAAGACAGGCCGACGTTTCGTGAGTTACTCACACCATCCTATTCGTTGCATCGGTTTCACCCGAGTTCAAGCTACTATGAGAGCTACGACGAAGATGCTCGACCTCTACTTGATGGACGGCGAATTCGACACGCTCCTGGGCCGGGAATGGATCAAAGAGTTCAAGCACGAAATCGACTTCATGGAAATGTTCGGAGAGACATCGTGCAGGGAGCAGAACCTTGCGCACCACATTTTCACCGACAAGCCGCTGACACCGCCCAAGCTGTCGACCTCGGACCAACAAAAAACTTGACGTTATCATCCACCGATACCAGGACGTCTTCAGTGATATCCCTGGGAAGCTATCAGGCCCTCCAGCGAAGATGCACCTGATACCTGGAGCCACGCCTACGTTCGTTCGAGCACGAGACGTGCCTGCAGCCCTGAGAGATGCTTATGCGAAAGAGATCGACGCCAAAATGGCCAGCGGTTTTTACAAGAGGGTCAAGTATTCAGAGTGGGCGTCAACGAATTATGTCGTTGTAAAGAACGGGAAGTTGAGAATCACGGGCAACTACAAGCCTACTGTCAATCCGCGAATCATTGTCGATGAACATCCAATCCCGAAAATAGACCGATTGTTCAATCGGATGCGCGGCTCCACCCTCTTTTGTCATCTGGATGTTACAGATGCATACACTCACCTCGAGGTCGACGAGGAATTCAGCCACGCCCTCACACTCAACACCCCTACCCATGGTCTAATTCGTCCAACTCGTGCTGTCTATAGTGCAGCCAACATTCCTGACATCTGGCAACGTCGAATGGATACGGTTCTGCCAAATCTCCAAAATGTCGTAAGTTTCTTTGATGATACCATAGTTTTTGCTGATACTTTCGAAAATCTGATCCAGGCCCTTACCGCAACGCTGGAGCGTTTTCGCCAACACGGTCTCAAGCTCAACCGAGCCAAATGCAGCTTTGCAAAACCTGTCCTGGAAGCTCTTGGCCACAAGATCAATGCGTCAGGTATTCACAAATCAGACGCGCACATCCGAGCTGTACGAGACGCGCCGAAACCGACGACCGCAGAAGAACTCCAGCTTTTCCTGGGAAAAGCTACATATTACAGCGACTTCATCCAGAACTTGTCAACGAGGGATCGTCCACTCAGAGATATGCTGTTGAAAGACCCCCTCGTGTGGACACCTGAGGGTGTCTCGGCCTACCAGGATATCAAGAACGCTCTGATCTCACCGCAGGTCCTTATGCCGTACGATCCTACCCTACCACGTCTGCTGGCAACAGACGCCAGCAAAACCGGACTCGGCGCAATGCTGTCCCACCGGCTCAGCAACAATCAGGAGCGGCCAATCGCATACGCCAGACGGACTATGACAGCAACAGAGCAAAGATACCCCCAAATTGACAAGGAAGCGCTCGCTATCGTCTGGGCTGGGCAGAAGTTTTTCAATTACCTGTACGCTCGCCACTTCACACTCATCACGGATCACAAACCTCTGACGCAGATCCTCCACCCAGAGAAGTCGCTGCCAGTTCTGAGCATCAGTCGCATGGCTAATTATGCCGACTACCTTGCTCACTTCAATTACACCGTTGTATTCAAAACATCGAAGCAAAACGCCAACGCAGACTACTGTTCCAGAATGCCGATACTGGCAGTCAATAAGGTTCGGAATGCAGGTCCGCACAGTGGGGAAGAGACAATGGAACATGATGACTTCGATTTATTTACAGTTCACCAGGTTCAACAGCTTCCCGTCAGAGCTGAAACCATCGCACGAGAACCAAGGAAAGACCTGCATCTTGGCAGAATTGTAAAGTTATTGGAAGAAGGCCAAGACCTCGCTCGCCATAACTTCAAGGCACCCGAAGCAAAGTACACACTTGCTGCCAATTACCTGATGTTTGAACACAGAGTAGTGATTCCACCTGCACTGCAAAAGGCCATCCTCAATGATCTGCACGCAACTCACCTGGGTATCGTCAAGATGAAGGGAATGGCACGTTCCTTCGTTTTCTGGCCACGAATTGACGCTGACATCGAAAAGTTGGCGAAATCCTGTACCACATGCGCTGCCCAGGCTCATGCTCCACCCAAGTTCCGCGACCACCACTGGGAGTATCCGAGGGCACCATGGGAGCGCGTCCATATCGATTACGCGGGGCCAGTAGCTGATACTCTGCTACTCATCGTTGTAGACGCCTACAGCAAGTGGCTCGAGGTCAGGCCAACAACCTCCACAACAGCAGCTGCAACAATTGCTCTGTTGGACGATTTATTCACGGCGTACGGGACTCCTGTCACAGTCGTCTCAGACAACGGCCGACAGTTCATCGCGGAAGAGTTCAAGGCCTTTCTGAAGAACAGTGGTGTGAAATATCATAAGCTCATAGCGCCCTATCACCCAGCGACAAATGGCCAAGCAGAACGGTATGTCCAAACGGTGAAGTACGCCCTCCACGCCATGAAGACCACCAAAGGAACGCTGCGGACCAACCTGAACGAGTTTCTCCGACAATTTAGGAAGGCACCTCATTCTACCACTGGACAGTCCCCATCTCGGCTGTTTCTGGGAAGAGAGCTTCGAACACGTCTAAACCTGACAAGACCCGAAGATGTTCGCACAAAGATCTGTCAAAAACAAAGGGCAAAAATGGACTCTACGTTTCGCACTCTTGAAGTGGGCCAGTCCGTCTACTTTCTATCCGGCAACCCGAACATGGACAGATGGCTTCCTGGTACCATCGCAGCCCGCATCGGAGATTTACACTATGAGGTCTACTACCAGGGAAAACGGGTCAAGCGACATATCGACTAACTTCGGAAATTTTCAGAAGAACAACAGACCGCAGCGGACCAGACACCGACCACCGACGAAGTAGGCGGAACTACACCCAGGCGACGACGGACCCACTTCTTCCAAACACCAGCAACCACAGCATCAGTTGAGAGGGCGCCAGAAGCTGCTCGTGCCAACGTGACTCCAGCATCAGTCCAGACACCAGCTACACAAGTCACACTCATCATTGGATAAAAACGAGGCACCTATTGGATTATTTCTAGTTATCTCAAAAGCTTTTGACGTCATTGATCATTACATTTTACTTTCAAAATTACCTTCATATGGAATCCGTGGTATTGCTCTAGATTGGTTATGTTTGTACCTTAAACAACGATCTCAGAGAGTGGAAATACCTTACTCATTAATGACATTAATTATGGCATTAATGATGGAACTTTACGTAAGTACCTTTCCGACTCTTTGCCCATTGCACGTGGAGTTCCTCAACGATCGATTTTAGGCCCTATTCTGTTCCTACTTTAGGTAAACGATATGTCCTCGACGATTCGAAACGGAAGAATAGTTCTCTTTGCGGATGATACGAACATCCTTTGCAATAAAGAAACCGTAAATAGTACAATATCAGATTTTCAAATTGGTTCCGAAATAACAAATTAATAGTAAACGGAAAGAAAACGGTTTTAATGGAGTTTTCCATTTCAAATAAACAATTCGGTGCTCCATTGAAAATGAACGGTGTACCATTGACTGATGTTAAGAATACAAAATTTTTAGGTCTCTCAATTCAGTCAAACCTTAAATGGATTGTCCATTTAAATGAATTGAACACAAAATTAAGTTCATTATGCTACGCGTTCAGAATTCTTCAAATTCAGTCAGCCTTCATACTGCTCGTTGTGTATATTTCGCGAATGTTCATTCCCGCCTGAGATATGGTATAATATTCTCGGGAAATACATCTTATAGCTCCCAGACTCCCATACATCTTATAGCTCCTTACAAAAACGAATTGTACGAATAATAACCAAATCCGCCCACGTGATTCATGTAAGCCTCTCTTCATTAATCTAGGAATTTTACCATTACCTTGTCTGTTTATTTACGAATCAGTGTTTTTCGTCAAAAATGACTTGCTTAAGGGCGGGAATATATTTTCAGAAAATGCCGATGTCTATTACTATAACTCTCGACGTAGAAATCAAATTCATCAGGCGACAGTATCAACAGCTCATTACAAAAAATTCACATACAATACATGTACATTATTTTACAACATTTTGCCAGATGACATTAAACGATTAAATTCGATAGAAAAGTTTGAATGCCAAGTGATGTGTCCAAATTCAACACACTCAAACTTCAATCAACAATTTATTGATAGAGAAAACAGGTACAGAGCTATAGTGCCGAATATCCAGGAGAAAATACAAAGAAACTTAGCCGAGTTGTCGTAATCAGTAGAAACACCAAAATATCGCCGAGTCACCAATTCTCCGTAGTGGGAAAGTCCGTGGTCGCAGCACTGTTCGTCGTAATCACAATATTCCAGGTTCTATCACTTGTCGCCACACACCTCGCAGTTACTCGGCCGCTCGCTCTCTGCCTTTCCCCGGGCCACGGCCGGCTTATATTCGCTCCGGGCCGCAAGGTCCGCAGGCTGGCAGGCGTAGCCGGGGCGGAGGTTGTGACTCGCCCCGCTCGCTCAGGCGTGGCGGCCGCACATCTTTTAAGGCCTGCGCTTGCCGCTGGTCGCTGCCGCCAGGGGCGGTAACGCCCTACTGTGGCGGCACCTTCGAACCCGTGCGGCCGGTCACGACACCAAGTGAAATCGTTTCTGCTGCATAACTGTTTCTATACAATTAGAGACTATACTGAGCATCACAAGGAAAGTAACATTAATTTTAACAGTGATATTTAATGTATTATTTACCATTGGGCTGTATAATTCTAAACAATATGTAACAAGTATTGTATCGCAGCTTCTGGGTCAATGACCCTCATCTCGATCAGGTTTTTCGTCCAGTTTCCCTGATCCATTGAGCAAATTATCTGTAACTTCATTATCTGTGCACGTCTTCTAGAATTCAGTGGGAAATAGTGTAACCGTCACGTATCTACCTAACTATTTCGTAGTACGCCGAATTACAGAAGTAAATCTGTTATTTACTTGTTTCGTGACGTGTGATTACACCGTCACACAAACCTGGGAAGACCTCAAATTATGGATAATTCCCTATCGGTGGTGGGTTCGTCTTTGCTAACTAATATTCATTTAACAAACAAACACAATTTCATAGTTTTAAAGAACAAGTAACATATATTCTTTCCAATATGATCCTTCGTACACTCACGTTCACATATTCTCCTACGTGATTACTTTTCCTTTTGATTACACAATGGTAGCTAACTCCCTACCTAAACTGCAGTTTTCTGTAGAATAATAGTGACTCTGATCTACATTTACACGAAACAAACAGTAAATACATATGTACACTTCTCAAAACAAATTATCTCTTAATGAAACCCACAATTCACAATTTAAATAACCATCCTGTAAAAAAATACATACAAACAATATACCAAAATTCACTAATACCTTTTCAATCTTAAATAATACTACTCTCAATATTTACACTTAATATTCAGCTTCTGCGTAACCTCGCAGTGCAAACTTCTGTTTTACAAAGTCTCTTGACTGTTCATGAAATAACGTTTTACCAGAAACAATTTAACAGCTTTCATTATTACATAGACAATTCCTCTTAAATGATTTCAAATAACATCAAGTCAATTATGTATGAATTTAGATAAAGAATTATACACAAGGACGACTTTTATCAATAAACATAAAAATTATTTAGATCTGATTTCTCTTACGACTGCAAAAATAAATTTACTGGTTATCAAGACTAATATTTAGTAAAACTTTCCGATCAATAAAATTCTATCTTGAAAGTTTTCCAAGCTGCAATTTAGTAAATATTCTTTCTGCTTTTCTGTGACTCACGACCGGCGAATTCTCCAAGCTGGTCCCGCGCTGAGTAGACGGCTGTCGAGCGACGTTCACGCCCCAAGGTCGTCGTTGTCCTGCGACGGTTCGTGCGCTGCCTACCGCGATGGAATCGGAGTATTTCCGTACGCCTTCTCCTCGTTGTACAGCCCAGTTAAACTACAGCTTACACGAAGGTGATGGTCGCGTTAGAATGCGAGTCCAAAACTCCAAATTATAACTTTGTTTTAGTGAAAGTTGAGCCAGTTGTTGAATAAACTATGCTTTTCGGAATTATCAAAATTCTCTAATGGAATTTTCGAAATGACAATCTCGTAAATAAAATTGAAATAGAATAAAAGTAGAATAAGTAACTGCTCAAAACTAAAATTGAAAAAGCTGTAACAAAGAAACAGAAACACGTCCTATGTTACAAAAAATCTCTTCTATATTCCAGCAACGAGAATGTAGCAACGTGGTTTTATAAATTCATTTTAGTCCACTACCACTGTTATTCTTACATTCGTTGCATTACTTGTTTAATATTCCTATCGAATTTCACGTAATCTTGACATATCACATGATTAATCCCATGAAAAATACTTAGACAATTACCTTTTAATAAAGCTTCATTTCTGGTATTTTCCACGTGTCCCTCGTCGGTTGTGTGGTGGAATAGTACCCATCTAATCACTTCAGCGTCTCGATCCGGAAAGAAAGACAATCTCGTCCGAGTCAAGCCTCATGCCACATTCGCATTTCTACAAAAGTTCTGATTGGCTAGGGCGAAAGTACGTTCAGAAATTTGTTTCTAGGTAACGCCATCTCTTCGCTACTCTAGGAACTATTTGTAGGGCAAGATGTCGGGTATTGTCACTTCAATATTTCTTTTGTCATGAGTGTAGCCGATGACAAGCGGTTACAATAGAGTTATTCAAATATTCGTTTCCATGTTGTCGCGGCAGGAAGTATTATTCCGAAGGACAACATGGATAAGAGCCCAAAATTTATTGCTTATTTGTCCTTGAAAATAAAAAATTACATGGGAGCTTGCTTTTTTCTTTTTTCTCATTTTCATTCATTCAAAATTCAAGTAGTATTTGACTTAGTGTAGGGATCACAGAATTTTGAAAATGTGCACACAATCCACTTCTCCCCATAGTACGTCATACGCAGTTTAGACTGTTTTTTTATGTAAAATAAATAAATAAATAAATACATCCGTGGAGGCAAAGAAAAAGATAAATATATTCAAAGGCGTAGTAAATATTATTGTATATTTTTTCAGGTAATAAAATAAGAACATTTTCAGTGATTTCCCAGCGAGGGGTAAAGAGGGATAAATGTTTAAATATTATTTATTAATTAAATCCATCATAAATATAAGAACCGTTTCAGTATTATCAAAACAACATGCCAGTTATCAACACTTGTGAAATTTTAGCATGTTATCAGAATTGCAATTATGGTATCATAATATATATGAATATTGTTGATAAGTTTTATAAATTAACAAGAAACATGCATCTCCACAAAATCTGTTTCGTCAAACTATCCAGTCCACTAATATGTTAAGCCAGACAATATATCAATTCGTTATATAATATTACTGATTTTAAAAAGTAAAAATGATTTTCATTGATTTAACAAACATTGGTTAATTTGTGCTTGAAGCATTTTACTCCCTATTATTCTTGTAATTCTGCCAACTAGAGAATGTTCGCATATTTATATAGCTAGAATGTAAGAAAAGTACACTACACAACTTCCTTCTCAAAAGCCTTATTTATACGCATAATTTTGTGATACAATTTTAGTTTATTGCAAGCTTATTTAAAAGCATGTTGAAAGTAAACAATGGAGACTCTTTGAAATTCAGAATTAATGACTTGTCTATTTACGCTCATAAGTTAATTCACAGGCATACATAATAACATCTTTTTGACATAAATTGTATCAATTCTTATCATTTTTTTACAGTGATGGTATTGGCACAATGTAAATCACACTTGAAAACTATCCCTAACCTTCAACTACACGTATTGAACTCGCTCTGAAGCGGCATTAACAGCTGGTATTCCCGTTCAAGTTGCTGATGAAAAAATACGTTTGGAAGTGATACTTCACGAGTTCTAAGGCCCGGCACACACGTTCGGATATCCGATGAATTTTTACCTGTAGAGGTCACCTATACAGGTAAACCGGAGTGTGTGTGCCGGCCAAAACAAGTGTTGTACATCAGCTGGATGGTCAATGTCCTCCATCTCGGTCTGGTTTTTCGTCCTGTTTCCCTAATCCTTCGAGCGAATGCTGAGATGGCTCCTTGTTTTGCTTCTGGGCGTAAATGTAACTTCCCTATCTGTGCACGTTTCAGAGTTCTGTGGGTAATGTTATTATTCAAATTATCGTTTTCCATGTTCTCACGGCGGGAAGTCCTCCACGATTGCTTCACGAAGGGCACGAAGAGGGATTATAACCAAACCCTGTAGCTTATTTGCCTCTGAAAGTAGTTTTTATTACACTGGAGCGAAATTTTCGTATCAATTAAGCGTCATCTCGTGGCGCACAGCGAAGTAACTTGCCTTTCACCAAGGAGGTCCGGGTTCGATTCCCGTCGAATCTCATGTGAAATTTGTTCCAACAAACCGAGTTTGGCTGATTCCCAAGCCCAACCCCTGATTCCAAAGCCAAAGTCCAACCCCTGTGAAGTGTCCTAAACCCTACTCCTATCCTTATTCTTTCCCAATTCTGGCTTCTGGGTAGTGACGCAGTAGCGCGTGGTGGGAGGCGCGTACGCGGAGATGCTACCTGGCGGTCTCATTGAGAACTGACTGCGACGATACATGATGGACATAATATTAACGGAAGGTTACTCCAAAAATATTTAAAAAAGCACTGCAATTAATGCAGGATTACTCGGCAAGCGCAAAGCGCGCAACGCCGCCAAGTGACGTGTTACGTCAATTGGAGACGCAACAAGTTTAAAAAAAAATTCTTGACAAAAATACTCATTTCTTTTGTATTCAGAATTCAATTTGTGTATGGGTAAGGTTAGAGATACCAGAATTTCAGAATACGTGCACAGAATACACTTCTCCCCATAATGTCACACGTTTTAACTGTTTTTGACAATAAATAAATAAGTAAATAAATAAAAACAGTGGCCAAGGTGCAAGGTGTTATGAATGTATTCCTAGCTCCATGGCGACGAGAAAAACTTCTTGACTGGTATCATTTTTCTATTTCATTTATATTTTTAACACACACAGTGACACAGAAAGACAAAACACGAACGTGCCTTCGTGTTGTCCAGGCTTGCAGGTATATATCGAACTTGATTGAGGTCGGTGCCAGGAGAATAAAAAGCAAAATAATGATGTAAATGGCAGAGAAAAGGCAAAAAATGACAAAAATGGGCACTTAAATAGAAGCTAAGATTCATTACTTATACTATCCTTATTCCTTCCATTTTCCTCATTTGTTTTAAGTGAAGTTTCGCAGGAAGCAAGTTCGAGTTAACAGATCACACTTAGCCCATGGGTTATTTCCTGTCATCCATTACTCTGACCCACAGTGGCCTCGGGACATCCCCCTGCAGGGTCCAGCAAGGGTCCCTCCGATCACCAGTTGGCATTACTAAACCCTACGGCATTTTCACTGATTTCCGAAGGCAGCGTCCGTCGATGGCTTATGAAAGGTTCGGGCGTCCACTCTAATCAGTGGCCTGGTGTGCTAACCCAGTTTCTCACCTGTTCCCTCCATCGGCCGATAACAGCAAGTCCAAAGGTTCATGACACTTCCCCCTTTACTTTCCACCCACAGCATTTAATAAAACCCTGGGCATTTAATAAAACAAAAAAATGGGATTCGCGGTTGATCTCAATAGCTATAGCTCAACAACTAAAAAAAACAAAACACTATGGCGTTGCTTACCTCAGGAGGCGTGGTGAAGCCATCCCTCACTGCTCTCGAGGTGGAGCTCAGTAGAAGTCAAGGACCGCCTGCAACAATAACTGATTCGCTCTCGCAACTTCGTACTCCCACTTTGTTCTCAGGCTCAAATAGACGTACGAGCCTTCAACACTCGGAACCGTCAACAAGGTCAGGCTGTCTTTCCCCGCTCACACAGGCCGAGGCGGCGACGACCCCTCGGACGGGGAAGTTGGGGCGGGAAAAGAGGGAACCCTCCCCCCGCCACTTTTCGCGCGTGCGCAGTCCAGTTTTTTTTTTTTTTCGAAGTTGTCGAGCTGTAGTATCTCTACTGTCAAGACTTTCGGCTTGTGACACAAAAAGGCATTTCGTGACATAGAGTGGCCTATTTCTAGAGTGGGGATGCAGCCTCACTGGCCTCTTTCGTCGTTTCTCGTCGCAGATTTCTCGCCACATCTCTCGGTGAAATCTGTTCCTAGCCTAAGTGCTTAAAGTTTACCCACTCCGTAAAAAATTACGAAAATTGTTCGGACTATAGTTATGAACAATTGCATTTTTTCGAATGAATATTAAAGCTTCATGTACGTAATATTTATCTCAATGATAATTAATACAATGTTCTAAAATTAATATTAAAATAATTAATACAATGTTTTAAAATCAATATTAAAATAATTAATTCAATGTTCTAAAATCAGTATTAAAATCGACACTGATAAAACAGTCAACAGTTTAGAGGGAAAAAATGGACTCGTTTCTTCTCAAAAAGCATAAGGACCTGAAATTCGTTTATTTGGACCTTTTCATATCCAATGAAAGGACACGTGGATCCAAATCTTCCGTATATTAATTTCATTATCATATTCCACCAGCCGATCATTTTGGAGGAGGCCATCATATATTATTGTTAAATAGTATCAATATATTTTATATTGTCTATTGTTTTTGTAGTGTATATATGACACTATGCAATATTATTTGTAAATAATTACATAATTCTAACATAAATACACATTTAAATCGAATTTTCTAACGAAAGAAAGGAAAAAAACGAAAACTGAAGACCTCTGGGGGAACATGGCCCTCATGCCCCATGAGATACAGATGCGCAGCCAGAATCTCAAATCGAAAGTAAGCAAATGGCGCAAATAACAAACGTGTCACGAAACACAAATGGGCAACAGCACAGCATCCTAATGCTCCAAGAAATATATAAGAACCTGTCACCCTACACGTTCCCGCCAAAAGTTGTGACGTCATTCTGGACATCTGTAGGAGTCTCTCTTTCAACGTTCTCTGATGAAGGCAGAGAGCGTGGATCGTATATTGTTCTGGTATTGTTGCGGCGCAGCGGCGTCATGTTCATAATTTGATGTGAAACATTCCTTACACAGTGGCGGGGTTCTTCGCAGTGGGTGGTTCGACCCCGGGGTTAGAGGTTATTCAATTCGTGCATTTCAATAACTTAGGAATTCAAATACATCATTTTATTTCCAGTGGGTGTTCAGTGTTGTGGACAGATTAAAGCATGGTTGATGTTCGTGTTGTATTATCGAACTTAGCCTAAACTTCATTTAGGACAGCTGGGACATGAATTTGAAGTGTACAAGTGCATCTTGTAATGTTTAATATTGATACGGCGTTAAGTGTGAGTATGGGTTGCGATGAAAGAAGAAGAGGAAAGGACTCCTTTACGAACAATTCTTCAGAACTTTTTAAACCATATTGAGAAACTCGATAGGGAAAAATTGGAAGGCAGTTATGACAAAGAATTTCAGGTAGGTTAAAGACTGTTTTGGTGTTATGAGGCAAAAAGAATAATTATTGCCAAAATCTTACTGGAATGTGTTACTGATGAAATTAAACACTCACTTTATTTAACCTTTTAGGAGTTGAAACTGTTTAGTGAATTCCTCAAGACATCTAAGCAGTACACTTGTTCTCAAGGTGAGAAAGAAGTCAACAGGAAGAAAAATCGTTACAAAGATATATTACCATGTAAGTTTTGTTCATTTGTATTGCTTGTAAAAATAAATTAAATGTTTGTGAAATTGAATCTGAAAAATCTGATTTTGCTTAGTCCAGTCCAATATTTTGTCCCTTTCATTTGCATGTTTTGAATTAAAAATTTTTGAGTTAATGATGCAAAACATGGGGAATTTATTTTATTTTGTATTTTTAAATATGAATATAAAGGAAAAAAGCAGACAAAAAAATGCAGGAAACTATTTTACAAGACACTTATTGAAAAGTGAAAGTTTTTATTTCTTATCTGGAGGAATATAGTTAAGAAAATAGATGTGGAAAATTACCTTGGTGATATTTGTTTATTGGGCCAGTTACAATTTTTGTAATTTTTAATTAGCTCCTGTTTTGTTGTATATCAGTGAATTCCTCATAAATATACATTCAATAACTCATATTAAACTCTGATTTTTAATTTGAATCTCTATAATAAGAAAACAAGCTTTTTTTATATGCAATAATAATTTGATGTCAAGGAATGAATTTGAATTATTATTGGGTTACATGTGTTGCTTGAAAATTTTCATTGAGACTACAGAAATGTGATCTCGGTGAATGCAGCTGGAATCTTTTTATGGGTTGAAAATTTTTTTAAAAATTCAATTGTAGTTGATTGCAGTCGTGTTATATTAGAAGACTATGCCGGCATCCCTGGCAGTGACTACATTAATGCTAACTATATTAAAGGAGCCAGTGGCTCTCCAGCATATATTGCCAGCCAGGGTCCATTGCCTCACACTGTTAATGATTTTTGGCGCATGGTGGTGCAGTGTGAAGTGCAAGTTATTGTTATGGCTTGCAATGAAGAAGAATCTGGCAAGGTGAAAAGTTAATTCTTTAACTCATGTTTAATGCCCTTTATTGATACAGTCATTAGTGAGTCAGCAAGTATGTTTGCAATGTTTTTTAATAGAACTGAAATTAGATAGGAAGATATAAAATATAAATTGTAGAGAATCTGTAATGTCAGTTGTATTTCCCCAACTACTCAGTGAATTTTTCTCTGTAAAGGCTACTGCAATTGTCTCAAGTTGTGAGTTTTGTCGGTAAACATTTTATTGTTTATTTGTTTGTTTGTTATTTATTATTATAGCTAATACGTAGACATTTTCATTTCAAACAAATTTTTGAGCTACTTGTACTTACAGGATTATATCCCTTTTACACAGTGCAATAATTATTCCCTTACAATTTTGTATATATTGTTATCAAGCCATTAAACCCCCTTTTCATGAAATGCTATAACTGACTCTAATTGTTTTATTTCCTCTGGTACTTTATTATATAATACAAGTCCATTATTTAATACTGGTTTGAATGACTCTGCTATTTACATTTTCCTGGTGGAATTTGATTGCCTAGTTGAATAATTGTGTACATCTGAATTTTTTCTTACTAAATATTCTGGGAGCAACTTATTTTCCATTCTATAGATAAATGTTAACTCCTCTCTCTTAATCTCATTTTCAACTAATAGACTTAACTGTTTTAACATTGAAATGACGTTTTCACTACACCTTTTATTTAATACTACTCTCATTCCTGTGATAAAGTTTTGTTGAAAAGTGGCTATTTCCTTTTTAGTTGTCTAGTAAGAACTGTAGAACAGTAATCAGTATGTGGGACTAAACGTAACTTAAATAACAACTCCTTTCGTATTTTTGAAATAATTTTTCTTAGTTTGTTTAACAAATTAACTTTCTTTGCTATTTTGTTGCTTATGTATTCAACATGGTCCTTGAAACTTAAGTCATTATCAATAATCACTCCTAGTTTTTTTAATTCTTAACCTACTCCAAAGGACAACTGACATCTTTCTACTTCTTCCCTGAAATCACTTTTTCCCAGTACCATACACTTTGTTTTCTTGATATTAACTCTCAGTTGTTATCTGCACAGCCATTTACATACCAAAATTAATTCTTAATTTATTATATTAATAACATTTTGTCTTTTCCACTGAAATAAATTAATGTATCATCTGCAAACGTATGCATCTTTCATAGTCCAAGCACTAGGTAGGACATTTATATAAAATATAAATAGCAGTGGTCCTAATGGACTTCTTTGTGGAACATTATGCTTTATTTCTTCCTCAGACATACTAATGTGAAACCGAACAGTCTGATATCGTTCATTTAAATAATCTGTCGATTCGTAAACATGACCTGTAATATTGTAAAGATCTTTTAGTTTCTTTAAGAGTCAATTTCCGTTTATTGTTTCAAAAGCTCTTAAAATCAAAGAACTGCTATCACTCCTCCTTTGTCAATTCTCTTAATTCTCTGTTACTATTGCAACACTGACTGTACTATTCCGTTCCCTAAAAGCTGATTGATGTACTGTCAATAGATCGTATTTCCCAATGTGCCCTAATAATGTATCAAATTCTGTTGTCTCTAATTTTTTTCAATAACTGGTAGAGTATTAATTGGTCAGAGATCATTACATTTTGCACTTCCTTTAATTTTAGTAATAGGGACAATTACTGATGTGTTCAATGGTTTTGGCATTGTTCTTTGATTGAAAGACAGATTTACAATATCAGTTACTCTATCTCCAATCACTGATCACAAATTTTTAATTATTTCACAGTGGATCTTATCTGGCCCATTTGTATCTTTTAAGTTTTTTTGCAATTCTTTCAATTTCTTGCCAAGTAACTTAATTAAAGTCTCTTAGGTTACCATCATTTACTGTTCCTCTCCTAGTTCATAGCCATTTACAACAGGTTTATTGTCAACAGTTTCATTTACACTGATGAAAAAATATTGGTTTGCTCCGTTTGCCACTTCATCAGAGTTAAATACATATTGTTCCTTAAATATATCATATTTCATTTGTTTTGCTTCTACTTTATACAATGTCTTTAAATGCTTTCATAATTCCTTTGGTTTATTTTTTAGTCTTTAAAAAATGTCATCGTAATATTCCCTCTTTCCTTCCCTCAACTATTTTCAAAATTATTTCTACATTGTTTATACTGATGCCATGCCTCTTCTTTTTTTTTTTTCTGTTGAAAATCACAGATATGGCTTTCTTCTTACCTATCTGATCTTCTAGATTCTTGCACACTTTGCATAATGCTTTCCTTTAAAATGTGGTAATCATTCTCAGTTCCCATATCAAACCCATTTCCGCTATCTCTAATTTTTTTTTCCCCCAAGTGTTGCAGATAATTAATTTTTTCTTTCATTAAAATCTTTTCTCCCCTATCTATATTACCATTTAGTACCTCTTTAATATTTATTACATAATGATCAGATATCCTTGGTGTCTGCAAAACTGTACATTCCATGTTTCTATTATCAGTTAATACAAGCTCTAACAATGTTTCACTATCATTGGTAACCATAGTTGCTTAGTTACCTTTTTTTTTTAATCCGACTCATTTATACATGATTTTAAGTCTATTTGTATAGTAGTCATCTCCTTTAACCCTTAGATAACACCTTTTTTTAACGCTTATAAGGGAATAAATTTTACTCTTTGGGAATGCAATTTTAAAACGAAAACATTTATTTAGTAATTTCTGCAGTATATGTAATTTTTTTATGAACCAGCAAAATGTTTTTTCTTCACTGAGATTTTAACTCAGTTCCTCCAAGTTAACTTGCTGAGAGTCTTACCTCTACACTATGAAAACCCTGAAAGTTTTGAACTCAGGCCGACACTTACAAATTTTATTGTCTCAACCCAATATTTCCAACATGCATTTTCAAAAATTCAGAGAGATCAATGAAAATGACACCTGCACCTTTCTTTTAAGCGTTCCATGTTTAATTCATGGAAAATATGTAAAGAAAAAATAAGGCCAGTTTTTGTGAAAATATTATTTTTATACTTTGGATTAATTTCAACCAGAAATTACGTGAAAACTACTCATTTCTTTAGAAAAAAATTTTATCTTTTTTTAAACAGCTGATTTTTGAAAAATGTTGATGCTTCATACCCTCGAAAATCAAAATATCCGTTTGAAACTTAAAGTTTTGAGTGTGTTCAGATCGATCAGGGGAATGTCAGTTTTGGGGGAAATTGGCTGAACTGTTTAGGCACTAGCATTCACCACAGATGGACAGACCAATCAACAGACAGGTGTTTTCCCATCAGTTGATTTTTCAATATCAATGACCTCCAGAACATGGATTCTGGCTACAACACAGGTTAGAGGAAGTAATTGACTATATATAGATCACAATTTATCCACTTTTTCATTGCCAGGGCCTGTCAATAAGTTTTTTCTGTTGAAAATTTGCAGTTTTCCGACACACAAATACAGTATTTTCTCTTCTTATATTTGTAAGGGTCAGTAAAATAAAAATGACTCTTCTGTTAGAATAATGTATTGTAATATCCTTGTGTCTCATTAGAACCAAATAACTACTTCATAATTTTACTAAAAGATACAAAACATCCACGAAAACCAGTAATCCAGAAACACCAGTGACATATCTGTGTGTGTTTACACATTCCAACACAATTGTTGAGTCACAAGAACTTTTTATTTATTTACAAAATATGTGAACAGGGAGGACAAAGAATGTTCACAATGAAACTAAGATACACATGAGAAAGTAATATAAAAATACAATATGGTAAATAGAAAAGAAAAGCAAACAAAAAGAAGAAGAAAAGTGAAGACTAGATGATAATTAAGAGAGAACAGTCTGAACGTTGTTTAAATGTGTGAATGCTGGGAGCATTGATGACAGCAGCAAGTAAGCGATTCCAGTGATCAACAATCCTGTTTGACAGGAAAAACTTGTATGGATTGTGCAAAAAAATGGCTTTGTTCAATTTGCAATTGTGACCACGAAGGTGGAAGTTGGTATTACAGAAGAATAAATTATCAAAATGTGGGCAGTTGTCATGATTGTTTAGTATTTTGTATGTTTGAATGAGATTTTCCTGCAAAATCCGGTCACTAGCAGTTCACAGGTGGAGTGCAAGTCTTTCAGGGCAGGCATCCGTCTCAAACATTTCTTCAGCATGCTGTGTAAGCAGGGGCAGATTTCAGGGACGAATTTTGGGAGGGGAAATTCAAACTGTTTTGGTTGAATGTGTCATATTAGAGAGCCTTAGATGCCTCAGATTTTGTAAAATGTCTGGGGCTGCACTCAGCTCATACTGATATATGATATTATTCGTTTAATGATTATCCGAAAGTATTTTTGCTTGAAAGTTTCATGACAAGTTAAAATTAACAGTTACTGAAAAATTTAGGGGAACATTTCCCTCATTTCCCTCCCCGTCGATCCGCGCCCTGGTCTAAGACTGTCAGTTCCTGGGTGAAGTACGGCTCCCAGAGGTAGTGACCAAATTCAATTGTTGGCCAAATGTAAGTAGTGAAGATGTAGAAAATATTATATTGCATGGGTTTGTCAGAGAATTGCAGAGATCACTTTGACAGACACCAGTTTATTAAAAAAAAACAAAAAAACATTGCAACATTAATGTTCAAAATGGTGAGATTTTACAAGTTATTTTATGTAAAAAGAATAGTAATAATAGTTTTCTCTTATTTGCATTGTAGCCTGAAGATGGGAGGGGGGATTCATATTCCCTAGATGTTGCTCGGCTAACTATGGTTCATGAAAAATAAAACTTTATAAAATGTGATTCTATTTTTTTATTCAAAATTTTTTTTTGTTGGTTTACCAGTTTATAAACTGGTGTCTGTCAAAGTGAACTCTGTGACCAAACCCTTGTAATATGTGTGAATAGTGATAGAACAGACAATTTTCTATTTTTTGTGTTCCGGAAAAGTCGAGGCGTCAGGTGCTTGAAGGCTCTGTTGGCCAGATAGGAGAGACTCATGGCTTTTTTCGTTGCATATTGAACATTTGTACTCCAAGCATTTGCACGGGTTATTTTTTGACCATTTCAATAACTTGACAAGATCTTCATGAATATCGAGCACAAGTTGGTTACTGTAGTATTTCAGGTCATTGGCGAACCACTCATTAGGAGATACTATGTAGTTATGTAGAGGAGGTGGAGTGGGTCCAAGACGGAACCTTATGGAACACCCGTGAGGACAGGTTTCCAGATGAGAGAAAATCACCAGAAAATCTTACTGGGAAATTCTGGTTCTGTAGAAAAGCAGTAATCCAACATAGGAGATTACCTCGTAAACCCAATTGCTCAAGCTTGAACAGAAGCTTTTCACAGGGGACTCGATCGAATGCTTTTTCGAAGTCAGTATATGATGATTTCAACTGTAAGCCATCTTTTTGCAGTTTGGTCCTGTTGCTCAAACATTTCAGTAGGTTGGAGCAGATAGACCTGCCTGGATGAAAGCCGTGTTGGTCGTATGATGTTGAAATATGTTGTTCCTGCAGAAATCCAATATTGAGGCAGCAGCAATTTTTTCCATGACTTTAATGAAGGGAGAAGTCAGTGAAATAGGGTGATAATTTCCTGAAACCATTTTGTCACTTGTCTTGTATATAAGAATGAATGATGGTTGTGAAGAGCAAGTCCGATGAAAGGCAACCTTCTTTTGTGTATTGTTCCAAAAGGTCAGCCAAAGTTGGACTAAATGAGGAAGCATATTGTTCAATCAGGAAAGGGTGAATCTCATCGGGGCCCATAGTCATGTTATCTTTGATTTCCATAAGATGCTTATGGACCAGTGGAACAGGGAAATGGACATCACAAAGGCTGGCCTGTGTGTATGAGAGCCTGTTGACTGATGGACCAGTAGCTTCACATGTGAAGTTGCTTCTGAATATATTGGCTAAGATCACGAAAGGGTCGGAGATCATAAGGCCGTCCAGATTAACAAGGGTCCTATGTGGAGCAGGTTTGGTACTCAATTGGCTCTTGAAATATTTGCATATTTTTTGGACTGGAAGATATGAGTTCCATTTCATAAGGTACACGTTGGAAGTCAATTTGCAAAGTTGACCTGGTTTCACAACTGTAAGCAGCAAATAAAGTAGGGTTGTTCCTCTTCTTCACGTATTTAATCCTTCTGTGCTGTCAGTTGTTGAATTGCAGATGGCATCCACGGTTTGTTGTGTAGGACTCTCCTCTTCCTGGTGCGAAAGGGGATTTCTAAGTCAGCTGTAGTGAAGTTAGTAGCTTCGAGGTCCTTCCAGAGGCCGAGTGATATTGGATTGTGAGCTAGATAGTGCGAGAGGGTGGTGTTAATATGGACGTAATCAGTTGTAAAAATTTCTGAAAGGAATCTGTGCTTTGTGTGGGTTGGACAAGAATGGTAATTGGCCTGTTATGAGAGAGGGGGAGTGGTCTGATTTGGCTAATGGTATAAGGTGGAGGACTTCTGTAACTAGATTATCTGTGTTAGTGAGGATCAGATCAATAGCGATATCTGTTGAGTTCCACAGTAACAAGTTGGTTCAATAATCAGTTGCTAGAGATTGGTGGTGCAATATAAATCTAGGAAATCTTTTTCATGTGGAGAGATGGTACTGCCGCCTGCAACTTCCAGTTAATGTTTGGGTAATTGCAGTCCCCAAGAATTAAGACTAAGACTCATCGGATGCTCACAACATTTTTTTGGTGAGGGTAAAGTTCTGCTGGTTAGATGCATGAGGAGGATGATAGACATCTGCCAACAAGATTGATGTGGTACCAACTACAGAGATTCATGTTCTTCAAGAGCATTAAGTTATGTTAAGAATGTTAAGTTCATTAAGAGTAGGGTGTAGTATGGCGTGAACAGAGAGGTTATTGTGGTTTATCTTGTGAAGATAAAAGCCCGCCCTCCACCCCTTTTGTGGGAACCATCTTTTCAAAAGAGCTTTAGCTTGCAGGAAGAAAGAGAGAGTGAGGGATGTGCGGATTCAGCCATGCCTCCGTGATTACGATAATATGGAGGGAGTTTTGGAAACATCTTGGAAGAATTTTGTAAGCTTAGGGAGAATGTAGCCTGCATTCATGTAATAGAAGTAAAAGGCCATTCGTTTTTTGAATGATGTCCTCTGCTTGAATGCTGCTTAACAATCGAAGGCACTCCTCCACGATATTGTATGGGAAGGTCTTTTTCTTCTGCGTTGGTATGAGTGTGCAGGTCTGAAATGGTAGTCTTAAGCAGAGTCTTTTGCTGAGATGTTAGGTCTCTTTTAATTATATTATGTTTTTTGTCGAGGGAATCTTTAAGAACAGTTGAGACATTGTTTCTAGACTGAAAAACAACTTTTATGGGATGCACCTCCTCTGGTTTTAGCTTGCGATGATGGTATATCCCGTTTTCCACCATATCAAGTCCCAACGAGGCTAGGGTGACATTAACTGCTGTCAAATTCTGTTTACAGATGTCACAATTGGGGCCTGTAGATTATTTACTTATCTAGTTCATTATCTTTTTTTCAATTTGTGTGCTTAAGTGTTTTATTTTTGAAATGTTTGCTTGTTGGTTGTCACAGCATAAATGTGAAAACTATTGGGTGGAGCGTGAAGGCGAGGAGAAGCAGTTTGGTATGGTGGCCATTCAGCTGATAAAGGCCAGCGTGGTGTGTCCGGATTTCTTGGTTCGCACCATGCGCCTAAAATATACAAAAAATCATTCCTCTACTCAAGGTATTTTACTTTGGTTTATTGGACTTAAGTATATATGTTGATGTAATTTTTGAAAGTGAAATACTTTACTTGTTTACTATATCTTCATTGCTTGTCAGGATTTAATGTGGTCATCATTAAATTTACTCACGTGTGGGTCTGTGTTTGTAGTGTTCGGTGTGTGTGTGCGTGTGTGTGTGTGTGTGTGTGTGTGCAGGGGGTGCCCAGGGAATGTTGCAATATCATAGTAAGGTAATTCTTGTTTTTAAACACTCAAATACACACTCCTTTCTCTGTGTGTTTTCTCCAATAAATCTTCTGGGATCCCTTAAGGCAGTAGTAAAAATGAAATTGCTTTGGAAATCTTTGATTTGATCGCGAAACTAAAATTCATTCAGTCCCAATCACATGAAATGAAACAATTATTTTAAAATTCGTTTGGTATTCTGTTTTTGTTCCTTACAATTATTGCTTGTTCTGCAAGAAAGCACAACCATTCCATGCAAAATATTCAAATTGGGACCTTCAGTCGACTGAGCAGTTGCTGCCATTTCAGCAATGGATTTTATCTGGCAGGACATGACGAGCGTATCCAATCATGAGCTGAACTGTAACCACCCACGAGTTGAGATGCTGACCACTCACAGGAAGGGAAAAAAAGAGAAGAAGAAGAAAAAAGGCAGAAGGCTGGACAATGCTACTCACCCATTATATCAGTCTTGATATGCATATAAATTTAGTCTAACTCCATCATATACATTCAATATATGATTTTGGCCATAGTGGCAGTGCAAACATGCTATAAATAATTGTAATTGATATACTTAGATATGTGTGTATTTGATCGTAAGTGTTTACAATTAAATGAAAAAAGATGTAAAACAACTGAATGAGTATCTGTAATTGTTGCAATAAAGCAGCAGTATTCAAGGGTATCCTGCCTTGTGTAACATGCCAAGCGACATGTCACTCAAGTTGTGGTGTAAGTGGAAAACCTGATGCTGTCATATTTGATTGCAGCTCATCCAACTGTGAGATTGCTGCTAATCAAGAGCTGGTGAAGGTTCATAGTGGAGAGTTAGATAAAACTACTTAGGAGTTGAGTGATAAACTCATTAACTTTGAAGAGAAACTTACGAATAACTCAATGGAAGATGTAGCAAGTATCAAAAAAGATGTTAACAAAATTGTAAACTTTCGAGAGATATTCAATCTTGCAAGAAGGAAGCACAGAAGAAACTTGAGAAAAGCTGCGACAAGATTGAGTCCTTGCAGGATACCACTGTAATTTTGTGAACAAGTAAATGAAGTCGTGACAGAACTCTGAAATGGGAAGACTCCTGGAACAAACACCAGTACTCTGAGATCATTAGAGAGATTGAAGAACTGAATTACCAAAGAGGAATGTAATTCTATATGGTATGCAGTAATCACTGGCTGATGAAACGTAAACATGAAGCTCTTGAGACCTGATCGTTGTTTCTGAAATATTGAGTAAACTGGATATCCAAACATACGATAATGTTGAATGTACTGTCCGACTGAGAAAACTAAATTTGAATGATGACAGATCCCGATCAAGACCCTTCAAAAAACTCTTGAGACGGCATCTTGGCCAAAACCATTCTGAAAACCACAAGAAGTTTCCATGTGAATTGAAATTTTTTAAAAAAATTTTATTTAAAGATACAATAGGCTGAGTTGCCCAAAACATATATGGAAATGGTGGATATTAGAAGCTCCAGTACAATCATTGCAATAACAAATATAAAGTAAGAGAATAGTAAAGACAATTATAAAATTAAGTAGCATAATATTAAATAAAATAAATTTAGCAGTAATTATATAATTGGTGATAAATAGTTTTAGAAAATGGGTATAGATTAAAATTCAAATCGCCATGTGTAATATTATCATTTGCATGTCTAACTGGGAATCACGGAGACATACATAAATTGAGATCTACAAAAAATTTCTTGAAGTAACCTAACATTTCTAACGTTACATGGATTTGAATATTCAGTAAATAGATTGCAAATAATTTTTTTTATTTTATTTGCAAACATATACTGACAATTAAGAAGAAATATTGATTCAGTAAATAGATCCCTCAATGCAGCACAATCAATGAATATTGTAAGAAGTTTATACATAAGGAATACATCATTTGTCAGTCTTGTAGATTCCAATGATGGTAATATTAATATTTTAGCAATTACTAAATAGTTATGACTATATCTAGGATTTTCATGATTAGCCGATAGATATACGTTGCATATGTCAAAAATATGTGCTGAACTCATTCAATCCTTTTAATTTGATAGCTAGTACTAGAAGACCATACTGAAGAACAATACACAAGTTTACATTTAACTAAAGCATTTTATAATATTGAATGCACATTTAATGAAGTAAATTAGATGTTTGTCTTTTTACAAAACCTAATAACTTAAAAGAACTATTTATGACATAATCAGTATATTGATCAAAACACGTTTTATTATCAACTATAATTCTCAAATCGTTAATATTAGAAACACCCTCTAAGTTCGATCCATCAGTAGTATAATAGTAGCTTGTTAAAATAACATTATGCCCCCGATTACAACGAAGCAACTTACATTTATTTATATTCAAATTAATACAATTTCTTGGACATTGTAAAAGACAACTCAAGTCATGTTGCAAAAGTACAGCATCATTTTCTTCCAATATTACCCTCCAAAACTTACAATCCTCAGCAAATACACTAAAAGAGCTGTTTTTACACACATTAATAAATATCAAAAATAACCAAGGACCCAAATGAGATGCTTCCCATGCAACTGATATTGTATGAGATTTATAGTTTTTGTATCTATTCGATTACAACCTGGTAAATAACTAAAAATCCAATTCAATAACAAATGATTAATATTTAATTAACTCAATTTGTGTAATAGTAGTTAGATATTTATACTCTCAAAAGCGTTAGAAAAATCAGGGTAAAGCACATCAATCTGATGACCATTATCTAAAGCATATTACCTTCATTTGTAAACAATAGCAAATTTGTTTGTGTGGACCTACCTATAATAAATCAATGTTGTTGCTCAATTACATTGGCCACAAATTGAAGTTTCATGTTATCAGGTACGATGCTTTCAAAAATCTTTGCATCTGTACTAGAATGCTAATTGATGTATAATTACTAGCATTTTTATTTCCTTCCCTTATATACTGGAATAATGTAACTGGTTTTCCCATTCAAAGGAAATGTTTCTGTTAATAAAGATTTATTGTCAAGTATAGTCAGAGGCATAGGAAATGCAGAGGCTTATTCTTTATTTTTAAGGGATATCATCAGGACCAGTGTTATAAGGATTTTGTGATTTTAATAGCTTATTCAACACCATTGTAGGTGTTATATTTAGATCAAAATCATTTATGTCACTCATAATAGAACAACTTGTCAGTCTGTCGAGATAAACATTGATAATTCTGAGCAGCAGAGTAACGATCTTCGAAACGATTAGCCAAATAAGTTCACTATATCAACACCTTCAGTAGCAACAACATTATTGAGTTTCATAAAGTTAGGCAATTCATGCCCTGGCTTAGCTTTATTAACATAATTCCAAAGAGATTTGACGTGATTCAGAGAATTTTCAACGGAAGTAATATATTTCTTATTAATAGTATGTAGTAATTTTTTACACTCTACTTTGAGTTTAGAAAATTTAATTTTATCAGACTGTTGTTTGGTTGGTTTATAAACAAAGCGGGCTTTCTTTTAATTGAAATAACTTCCTAAGTTCATTATTGTGAACAAAATACCATGTTCAGTATTAGAAATGACTCTTTTTGGAATTACTTTAGAAAATACACCATCAATTTTTGAGTAAAAAAAAATGACAATTCATCAGTGAATGGTTGAATATTTGAATCACAAAAATCATACATCAGATGATCTATTACTATACCAGATGATCAGATACTGCATCTACATATCTTTTAAATAGAAAGGTTGTGAAGTTATATATTTAAATTGGTAGGACAAAAATGAGTTTAACAAAATGATGTTAAGAAACAAACAAACAAACAAACACTAAAACTGTCCAATATCACCTCGTTCTATGGTATGTTACAATGCCTTGTAAATTTTTGAAATCAAGTCCTATTGCTTTATTTTTGACTCTCTTATGTGCTTACTGCAATCTTGAGTGCAGGTCTTTAAGACAGTTGTTAGAAATAGGTAATGTGTTTTGATCCATGTAGTTGACCGGGAGTGGTAGCTCAGTGCGTTAACTGATGTCACTGCCGCGCCTCTGAGGTTCGAGTCCTGACAGTGGCAGGATTTTCGACACTAGCTTTTTGAGCTACACCGAATTCAGTCGCTGTTGAGGAGAATTCTAGCGGCCGGCTGCTCTGATCGGTAGTTTTTCGTGGTTTCCCCGATGAACACCAGGCAAATGCCAAAGCAGTACCCTACCAAACGGGCCACGGACAGCACAAATCTTTTCTTCCTGTTCCTTGTCCTATCTTCTCACCTTACACACGCACACATGCACTACTCTACAACATATTCCAGGAGACCGGTCAGGAGCTTAGAGCTTGTCCTGGCTGGGGCGGTGGCCCACTGATGGGAAAGTTGGTTAAAGGGAAACCTCTCTAGCCGACAGTAGGTTGGTGCCGGATCTCGCCATCCAGTGGGGGAAGATCAACACCTTCTTCTGAGAAAAAACATGCACTACACTTCCAGGACTAATGACCAAAGCTGGTGATGCACCCAGAAACATGAAAAAATCAATCAATCCATCCTTGTAGTTGATCTGAATTCATCTTTATTGAATCAAGTTTTTTGCTATTTGAGTGTTTCACTGAAGACATTCTCAGTGTTAATGGAGGGTAATTCCTTTTCACTCCAGAATTTTAAGACGGTAAGGAGGAGGTTAAGTAACGGACCAGAATGTTAATTGGAAACTACCCATAAACCTTAGTAAAGCTCTGCGTTACCTCAAGTAATTATTAACTGTTGTGACAATTACTCAATGGTTTTCATTGCTGTCTTAACTGTTCAGTAGTTATTCTGTATTGGAATTATGTGTGTGAGAAGGGATGTACAACTGTTAATCGCACACTTTTTCGTGATACTCCACAGTGGGGGGTGCAGAGTGCAGAGAGACTGCTTTTGTTTACATCAATGCAGTGCTATCAAATTCATCAAGAGAGAAAACTCAGCATTACAAAACTCAGCTCAAAATAATAACATGTTATTGGGACTAGTAGCAATGAGTGGCAACCCAATATTTTTTTAAAATTCGGAAGAAATAATTAATAGTTTCAGAAATTATTGAGTGAAAAGAAGAAACACTGTATGCACAGATCGTTAGAAAGAGAGAGCGAAAACTGGAAAGTCCACGTCAGAAAGGAAGAAGGTGGACAGTACGCAAATTGAGTGGTGACATTTTGAGTGGAGCTCGTATTTTTTACTGGGTTGTGCCGTGCTGAACGAGGGTTAGAAAATGAGCTGGAGGATCAAGAAAATGTGCATGCATAGTACATCCATTGAAATTACTTGTGTCCACGACTCTCTAACCTTAATATCAGTATT
This sequence comes from Teleogryllus oceanicus, assembly GCA_964035755.1. Classification (NCBI taxonomy): domain Eukaryota; kingdom Metazoa; phylum Arthropoda; class Insecta; order Orthoptera; family Gryllidae; genus Teleogryllus; species Teleogryllus oceanicus. The sequence goes on along the minus strand of CAXIVR010000001.1, from coordinate 353,888,157 downwards.
TGTTTAAATCCTATTTCAACCACTGCAATACCTCTTTTACATCAGTTGTTTGTATCTGCAAATAATTAATTTTAATTTTCAGAAGAACGCACGGTATGCCAGTTCCACTATTCTGCTTGGCCAGACCATGGGGTTCCACCGTTGGTACGTCCACTTCTTGACATGGTTCGTCTTGTCCGGGACACTCAAGCTTCTGAAACATTACCAGTTCTTGTGCACTGCTCAGCAGGGTGTGGCCGCACAGGAACCATATGTGCCATTGATTATGTTTGGGGGTTACTTCGTGCTGGGGTGAGGAACTTCTCAGTTGTTGTTTTTTTTTTTTATGGAAACCATGCATGGAAACCAAGTAATCAGTTTTGAATGAAGGTGCATCCGTGCTGCTTTCTGTTCATTTGTTTTGTCCACTAAGTTTGGTACTTGTTTTGTGCGTACATTCAGTTCTGGGGGAAAGTTCTTTGCAGAATCTAAAGTTCTAAGAATACAGAAGTTTTAAATTGTGCCTTTTTTCGTGATGTTTATCATCATTTGAATTGAGTTTCACCCATAATTTAGTTATAAATACTTGTATCTTTAAAGAAATGTACAAAAGTTTGTTTATGTTGTCTTATTTTTGCTCAACAAATTTAATTTATATATTTTTTATATATATTTATTATATATTTTTCTCTCCAAACTAGAAATTAAATTTATTTAGATTTTTAGTAATTTCCCCTTAAATGAGATTTCTTAGCTTCATGTCCTAAACAAATAAAAAGCAGAACATGAGCTGATGTCAGTCTTTGTGAGGTGAAAAGCCCAAACAGCAGATTTAACAGTTTTGCTCATTATCACTCATTGCTTGTTTGTGAGGACAGTTGTGTGTCCATGTAAAATGGCAGTAGTGTCCATGTAAAATGAAAGTGTAGGCTTTCATGGCCAGAGTTGGCATGTGTTTCACCCTGAGAAAGGTCACAGAATGACAGCTGAATTGTTGGCATCTGTGCCTAGGATGTATTGTGTCTAGGACAGCCAAGTTGATACGGTCCATATAGTAGCATTTGATACTTATTTTTCTCATGAACTTTGCTCTAGTTTGGTACTAAATCTGAATCATTGTGTTAAGAAATCTCTAAAAGCGATATTAATTGTTTCAGAAATTGACTAAAGATTTTAGTCTATTTACATTAGTGCGGGAAATGCGCAAACAGCGCATTGCAATGGTTCAAACTAAGGAGCAGTACGTACTGGTTCATCATGCCGTTAAAGAATTATTCAATGAACAGCTGCGGATGATTGATTCTCATCCGTATGAAAACATCGATGTTAATGGGATGGTGAAAGAGAGTCCTGAACCTGTTTATGCTACTATCAAATTTGAAGCCAATAATGAAGGTAAGACTAAATGCAATAAATTTATTTCAAATTAATTTCTGCATGTATTAAGATGCCCATCTGTGTTAATGGTACTTGAAATGTTTCACATCAATGATGTGTTTCTAACTTTACCTTCTGTAGCTCCTCTAGTACTTCCTATTTCTGATAAATCTACAAGACTCTCATTCTGTCATAATTGTGTTACTCTTACCTGAGATGTAGAAATAAAATAAATTATGTATTTATTTTTTGAATTTTTTAATAGATATATTGAGTTGTATTGTTACTTTGACAGTGAAGGTAAATTCCCATCTTATCGCTTAACCTGCCCCTACATGATTCAACATTTAGCACTGAGGGATCAGAGAACCAAAGCAAAGAACAACAGGCGGGGCATTCCTCTTCTGTAGTTTGATTCTGCGTATTTGAATTTCATGTTTAATTTCATGACAGTGACCTCTTGTAATTTCATGTTTGTGTGAAATTTGTTTCAGTGAAGAGTAGTGTTTAAAATTTCTTCAAGCATACAATATTGTGTCTGTATAAAAAAAAAAAGAAAGTAAGAAAGTATGAGAATTACCAAGCAATGAATATTTGATTGAATGAAGCATTTGTGGAAATGTTAAATTTGCAAGAGATATAAAGAATTGTTTTTGAGCTATTCTAGAAGCAATTTCTCAGTATATGCTTCCTTGATAACTCCATTGTCAGTTTCTGTATTAAATTCTGTGACTTCTCTGTCTGTTTTCCTATTTTTCTTTCTTTCATTTCTTCCTAACAAACTTTTTAACAACAAAGTATTTTGGTATGAAATGTGTTGAAATTGATTAATTGTACAGATTCAAGGTAGTTTTACGTAAATGATAGAGGCTGGAACCTAGTCACTATCTTGGATGCACAATGATGTGTCAACTGCAACTTAAAAGAATTAGAGGTTATGAGATGTCATTTCCCTCAGGGATTCGCATTTCCTTTTTCCCAAGTTGACACAGTAGTAAGTAGATTTCTTCATGTGGGGCATGATAAGGGATGAGAGATATGCTGTCAAAGAAATATATGTGTATGTATATGTATATGTATATGTATATGTATACGTGTCATTTCATTGCCCTGGTATTTTCAAGAAGCAGTTTTTAAATTAATTTTTGTATTTGTTTTATTTTCAGAAAAGCAGGATAGTAATGAGAAGGAGTGTATGTCTCAGGAGAGTGACGATGCCCCCCCTTTGCCATGCAAAAGAAAGCCTTACACAGCACATACCAAGCAAGAGAAGGAGGTGGAAAACCTGACGCAAAAGCACGGCTGCAGCTTCAGTGAGCAGCGCCCTGGGGGGGACTGCTCCTCTCCTGGCACCAGCAGCAGCAGCAGCAGCACCTGCGGGAGCCTCCTCCACAAGCCCAGGATCGCCAAGTTGCGTGCACTGTTTGAGCGCACCTCAAGCCGTGATAGTAAAAGTGTGCAAGTGAAACATCGTACGCCTCAACAAGTAACGCGAAGTCACTCGCTGGGGGCTGTGAGAAAAGTGGAGGAAGGGGTTATGTGTATCCAACCGATACCCAACAAAGGGGTTTTGCGAGTTCCTCAGTTGGCACTTACGAGTGATGCGACCTATGTGCGATCTGGGAGACCGGCTTTGCCTATCAAGAGAAGCAAGTCTCTTAAAGTGCTTAGTTCTGGAGAACGCAACAAGTTGTCTGTGTCTCTTCCTCGAGGAGGAGCTTCGCAGGAGGCCCAAGCGAGGGAATGTGATGGTGGTGAAAGAGCTGAACTGCCTCTAAGTCCCAAAGGATCCTCTCCTAGCAGTAATAAGTCAGTAGTGAATGAAGTGAAGCCTTATGTTCCTCCTAAGAAAGTAACGAAAGATAGATTTAGTGATAAAAAAGTTGCAAAGAATGTTAGTGAGAGTAAAAGTATGAGTTCTCAAAACATTGCACTCTCTTCCAAAAAAGGTTCTGAAGTTGTGCATTTGGTGAACTCTCCGTTATCAGCAAGTGAAGGTTGGAGAAGAAGTCTAGATTCCATTACATTAGAATCGGATGGTGCTGTCCTACTTTCGTTGCCGACCTGTTCCCAGCTAGCTCCTGCTAGAAAATCAGAGCAATATAGGCTAGATGAAGAAGCTAAAAAGTTGTTACAAGATTGTAGGGATTATTTGTCAGCTTCAGAAAAGTGTGAGCCTGGCAAGCCAAGCCCTGAACGAAAATTTCAAGATTCTCTGATGACAAATATTGATTCTTTGCAGCATCTAACTGTTGAAGCTCAAAGAAAAGTCAATGCTGTAGTTGGAGGTTTGGGTACTCGTGAAAGAAGAAATAGTTTCCGTCAGGCAATTAGCAAAGAATTGGAATCGAGTGTCAGGCCTCATGAATATGAAGCATGTTTCAAACGTATGACTCAGAGCTCAGGTCCTGATGGGAAATCTGAAACCTCTCGAATGAAAATGAAAGGGTTTCCAAAGCCAAGCCAAGTTGCTCCAAGTATGTCAGTGCAGGGTGCAATGTCATCTCATGTGATGCCTTTGGGAGCTTTTAGAGCAAAGCCAAGAAGTGGGAAAAAGGAAGCACTGTCAAGTTCACAGTGTGGGCCACTTGATGACACTACTGCTTCATCTTCGAAAGTGCCCTGTTCTCTCCAAAAAGATTCTTGTGCTGGCTACTCGAAGCCTAACGATCGTGCAGCATCTCGATATATCACTCTAACAGATAGCTCTTCTGCTGCTTTGAATACTAATACTCATTTCACTGAAAATCTATATGTTAAAGGGCAGCTAGAAAGTAATGTTGGGGCTCGACAGGACATAAGAGTAATGCCCCCAAATTCTTTACATCATCAGAACAAACCTCACAATCCCTCCCGAGTTCCTGGACATCGTTCAACAGAAGGTAATAGTGAAAGTTCCAACGAGATAAGATTGTCAGCCAATCCAGTGAACCATGAAATTTCTGATTTCAAGATCGTGAATGTTTCAGTAGCCAGAAAAATAAATACCATTTCTAAAGGGAGATTTGTTTCTCCTACTATGAACAATACAAAACATTTTGAACGGCCACATACTAATGAGGCAGAACCAATACTAAGTAGGGCAGTCTGCACAGAAGTACCTCGCTTACCTCAAAGTTCAGTTAATCATGACAGTTCACACCCATCAAGTGCAGTGAATGAACAGATCAGTGTTAAGCAGGAATCTATAAATGGAATTAAAAACTCTAGATCGGCAGAAGGTCATATTCTGTGTTCTAAAATCCTCCCTAAAGGTGATTCTGATCAGAGTATGTCAGTAAAACATGAAGTATGTGGAGTGAGCAGTAGGTCGAAAGATTGGCCAGACCAAAGTTGCATCGGTCCCAATGCGGTGAGGCGAGTGGAATGGGGTGCACAGGCACATCCTCGCCCACTGGTGAAGCAGACATGGCCCCCCACAGGGCCAGGTTCACACAGCCAAGAGCACCGCTTTCCAAACCGGGGGAAGGCCGAGAGCTGCAGCGCCCCCGGCAGAGGGAAGAGCGGTATAGACAGCGGGGCGGAGAGGGAAGAGCTGCACGGAGATCCATCTGGGGCAGAGAGAAATGCAGTCGCTGCCAGAGGAGCCCCCAAACTCTCTGTGAAACAAAAGAAGGAAATAATTTTCAATGAAGGTAAGGGAATATTTATTTATTTTATATGGAAGAAACAACAAGCTGATATACACATATATCTTGCATAAATTGACAACAAAGTTCATCTGGAATTGTTTTGGAATACATCTTATTTTGTAACATGGTTTGATGAAATCATTTATTTATTTATGCCAATCGGTGTACAAATAAGTAGCAAAAGTTTTTTTGGAAAGTTATTTTTTAAATTTGACAAAAATGATGATATAGATCTTCCAAACAAATGTATGTCTGAACAATATTAATTTACCAGGTTCGTTATTCTGTTTTGTGGACCATGAAATTCATGTCGTTTTTTGAGGTCTTCACCGAGTTCAACAATCTACAAGATCTCAGACCAGATTTTGGGTAGATGATTTCAAATTGTTGTAGTATTTTGGGATAATTAATTTGACAATTGATAATCTTACAAAAATATGTAAGATCCATAATTCATCTGCGATTTTAATGACAGTTAATCTTGAAATGATCATAGATTTCGTTGATGCTCATGATGTGATCTCTTACTACTCGTGTAGTACCTGACATATTTACAAAATTTTTTCTGAATATTTTCAATTCTTTTCACAAGAGTGTGAACCAGATCGTTGAGCAGTATTCAAGTATTATAGCGTATGTACATTATTAAATTCCTTTCTAAATCTGGGTATAAATCCCAGTGTCCTAGATGCTTCAGATGTTTTCTGTCACATGATTCAGACTAATTTATTGTCAATAATAATGCCCAAGACTTTTACAGATACAACTTCAAATTGATACCCATTAAAGTAGTGTACTGTAGGTTGTTAGGGAGAATGAGAAAAGGACATTGCCACACACTTACCAATATCTGGTTTTAGTTTATTCCTCAGACACCAAATGCTAAACTTGTCAATAACTTGATGGAGAATAAGGAAGTCATTGGTTATTTTTCTAAATATTTTTAAGTCGTCTGCATATAACAAATAGTATGATTTAAAATTATCACCGATGTCATTGATGAAAATATTGAACAAGATCGACCCAAGATATGAAGCTTGTGGAATGCCTGAGGTTATTCGATATTCAGTTGAAATGTTACCATTTTCTCGAACACGAAGATATCTTCCTGTCATATAGGAGTGAAGTCAGTCCAGTGCTTTGCCCCCTACTCCATATTGATCCAATTTATCATCCACCATGTCAAACACTTCACTGAAGTCCATGTATACTGGTATTACTGTATTTACATCGGTACCTTGGTTCATTTGATGAATCACATAGTTAACATATAAGTAGAGATTTGTAGTAGTAGATCTACCATTGATAAACTTGTGTTGTTTTGTTGAAATAATATTTTTGAATCGAAAAGTTATTTGAAGCAAAATAAGTTTTTCAAATATTTTAGATATTGATGATTGAATGCATACAGGTCTGCAATTGGTTACTGTAGATTTGGGTCCCGATTTGTGAATGGGCAAATGTAAGAGATTTTCCTCACTGTTGGAAAGATATTGGATTCCAGTGATTTGCTGAAAATGTGTGATAAGGGTTCAGAGTCCAACAGAACAATTTCTCAGATTGTCATTGGGTCTAGCACCTTTTTTAATATCCAGCTTACGTAATTGTTTAAACACATCAATAAAGCAAATGTTTAATTCAGTAAGGTTGACATCCTGATTGGTTAACGATTCTTCTTGCCTATTAATAGTTGTAGTGGTAAAATAATTCAATTCATTTGTATAAATACTTTTAAAATATGAGGTGAATAAACTGCTCACTTCACTTCCATTTTTTGACATTTTTTCGTTCCAGGACATAGTTGATGGAATATTTAGGTCATTCTGGGTCTTATTTGTGTTGTGTGTGTGTGTGTGTGTGTGTTGGTGTGTGTGTGTGTGTGTGTGTGTGTGTTGGTGTGTGTGTGTGTGTGTTGGTGTGTGTGTTGTGTGTGTGTTGGTGTGTGTGTGTGTGTGTGTGTTGGTGTGTGTTGTGTGTGTGTGTGTGTGTTGGTGTGTTGTGTGTGTGTGTGTGGTGTGTGTTGGGTGTGTGTGTGTGTGTGTGTGGTGTGTGTGTGTGTGTGTGTGGGGTGTGGTGTGTTTTGTGTGGTGTGTGTGTGGGGTGTGGTGTGTTTTGTGTGCACAAGATTTATATCGTTTTCCATTACCAGGGCATGGCAATAAGAGTTTCTGTTGAATGTTTCTGTTTTATTAAGAATTGTAGTATAAAATTATAGTGAATTGTGCAATTCAAATTCAAGAAGTATAGGACTTAGTGTACGGATCACAGAATTTTGAAAACGTGCACACAATTCTTTTCTCCACATAGTACGTCATCCACAGTTTTAACTTTTTTTGACCTTAAATAAAATAAATAAATAAAATTTAGAGACAGGTGTAAAGTCCAAAGAAGGTGATATTGATTGTTTAATAGCAAATGTTTTTGAATTCTTGACCCATTCATTCATCTCTTTTGAATTAGATAAATACTTACAAGATCGTAAAATATCGCTTCCTGAAGCTTCAACCTGAAGCTTCTTGCGATTTTTCTGAAAATGTTTACTTTCTTATCCAAGATGAAGTGTAAAGATTTCATTGAAGTAATACGCAGGCCACACCGCATCCTTTTGTTTATTTCAGATTATCTTGTTCAATTTCATTGTTCAGCGACAGCTTAATTCTTATTTCAGATTGCTAGTTACACGTCACAGTTTGTGTGCATCTTTTCCAGCGACACTCGATTCCCTTTTTGAAATAAAGAATTGGAAATTTCCTCCATAGAATTGTATATTTTTCTGACGGATCTGCTACTCAATATAAAAACAAGGAAAATTTCGTAAATCTTGCATTTCATCACGAAGACTTGAGAATAAATGCTTGTGATGGATTACGCGGGATTTAAGACTTTCTACACGTGCAAGTCTGCATAGGTCCAGTACAGATCAGTACTACTCTCGGAGCACTATTTTCTTGGGCAAAACAAAACTTGAAAAATGTAAATGTTGTTTACACAACTGAGGAACAGTATTAACAAGAAGCTAGGAGCTTAGAAGGCGGATTTCCAAGAGCGCTGCTAATTTTACGCGCACGTATTTTTTTTTTTTCTTTTTTTTTTTTTCTTCCCCTCTGGAAAAAGGTGGTGCGCTTGCAGAGGCATTCTCAAGTAGTGAGGACTCGCCACAGCACCACATCTTGAGATCTGAATTCCGGGAATAGAGATTTCAATTTCAAGATAGCAATTTATTGATTAAATGTCCTTTCCGAAAATGCTTTCTATTATCGTTTCTTTTACAACTTTGCATTATATCTTTTTGAGTAAAATATAGCTTCTTTGACCTTACATGTTGGGGGACAGTTCAACCACATTCATACGATTTCAATGTACATTAGACTTTGATCATTGGATGTAGCACCGAGCAGGGGTCCAAGATTTCCATTACGTTCATGAGACGCATGTCATGTTGCAATAATTTGTAACATCTGATCCCATTCTGATCGCAACTCCAAACTTTTTAGTTTTATGTAAATGAAATTTTAAAATATGTATTAGTTACTTTGGAAACCTTCTAAAAATATATTTTTGTTTCATCAAAATGTGTCAAAACGCCTCGTTTGTAAGCTTTAAAATGAATCTGAACAAATTTTTTATCTTTGAAAATGACTGAAATAATAGAGTTTTTGTTTAGTAATGCGCGCAGTTATTTCGCGATTGTTCCGAACTTCAAATCTTCATAAATGCGAAACTGTATTTGCTACAGCCTTCATAAGTGGTCATTTTTTATATTGGAAGAGGTACTTCAGGAACACAAAGTTTGAAAAAAAATCTGAAACTGCCAGGGTTGTGTCCCTTGTCGATTCGATGTGAAATGATCCCAACTCGGAAACACGTTACCGCTACACCACCCGCACGGCTATACTCAGCTTTCGCGACTCTTGAAAAACCGCATACTCGCATTCCTTGTGGTTCCTCGCATTATTTCTATCTTATGGAAATTGGATCTTTTAGCGAGTTCAACAAAAATGGTACCTGTGCCGTTTTTAAGAGTGCTTTACCCGCGGGAGAAAAGTTGAAAGAAAATTTGGAACGGTTTTTGAGAAACAATTATTAAAAAATGGCTTTTATTTCACGGGAAAACTACTCATTTTGGAAAAATTGTGCCTGACGTACTTGCAAGATGTCATTGAAAGACACATTTCACTTAGGAAAAAATCTAGATTTTCAAACGAAGGAAGTTGTCTGTACTTGTAGGAAGAAGCGATAAAAATGAACTTTTCATTTTCGAAAATTCAGAGTTGAACTAAAGTGAGACTTGCATTATTTGGGAATGCGTTCATTTCGCAATCCGAGATCAAAGAATAATTTTGATTTTGGAGAAATTGGCCTGAACGGTTGGGGCCATAGGTTGACGTCAGATAGTCGGCGGAGCGAACGAAGCGTCAATCAGTTTTTCAGTATCAATGATCCACAAAACAAGAATGAAAGCAATTTCGCTTAATCTTTGTCCTCGCATAGCTTAAATAACTCTTGAAAATGGTGCGGATCTCATTTTCGGTGAAATTCCTTGATTTTTGGAAAATAGCAAACGTTAAAAAAAAAGAAAAAACGAAAGGAGCGTTTAGTCCTTCAATGCTCAATCCATTCTCAATTTCAACGCCTAGGGCGGGGTGCTATTTGCCGGACTCTTTCTAAACCGCTGAGCCACCTGCGGACTGGCACCGCCTCTGCCCATTCAACGCTGTATAAAGAATGATGTGTTGGTTTGTATGCGTCTCTTTTCGATGAGACGGAACCAAAATCGAACTGGCGCAGTAGTTTACGTTCTGTTCCATAGCGTGCACTAATGGCTCTTCTTCATCGATCAGATTATCTCTCGCTCAATGATGACCTCGATGCCCTGACATTTCGTACGTCTTTCCTTGTACTATTTCGCATATGGAGAGGCATAAGGCCTCCCCCTTCCCTTCTTCGGGGAACTCGCGAAGCTCTGACTTCTGGAGATTATTGGGGGCGCTCAGGCTTTCAAGTTATTTTACGCGGTCACTATGTGTACACTGTATATTTATTATACACGGTTTACGACACTTTTTGAATGTGTCGAAAAAACTGTGCCATTGAGGGATGTGTTCACAGCCAATTCTTGTTGTGTATTGTTCGTTAGATGGCCAAAGTGTTAAGGAGCGGTATGCCATACCGATGTGGCATCTCAAACTATACGCCATATTGAGCTCAAAGGTAATGATTTGCTCTAATGGCAGAAAATGTATTTCTCATTTCTGATTATGACCACGCCATACCTGTTCCGCGTCTCTAAGTAGCTGCGTGGTATACTGATTCAAAGATGTCCAATTTGTCACTTGGTCATGTATCACACACCCGAGAAAAATATTTTTGATTGATTTTATTGACTACAAGACGAATCTGTGAGTGCCATACCGATTGAATGTCTCGGCAAGCTCGACAGAATGAGCCTGCGCGCGCCCACCACACGCGCCAGCATATCTGCTCATCACATCACTCATCCCTATGGAACGCTGGATGCGGTCAGCCCAGTGCTACCAAAGCGCTTTACAGGCGAACCCTACCCTATCTATTGTCACAATAACAATTACGTGCTCATTTTGGAAAGATAAGATTGGACGCGCCCAACTTAAACTGTTTTGACTTGGATTACGAGTACATAATTCTAAATTACTAATCAAGTGGTATTGAAATGTAAGGTATCTTTGGAAATGATGGGGGAAGCAATGCTTTCCTTGCTTCCATAGAATAAACGCCCCCTCTGTGTCCGATACCGATGTCGTGTATCTAGGCGAGGAATAAACATGTATATTTTTAAAATAAAAGAATTATGATTAACTTGTAATTATTCGGACTTTTGTATGTGTGGTAATATTTGGAAAAGTAAGATACTGCGAAAATTCTATGACAATATTTTAACACTCGGGTATCCATTTTACTTTCTCGCCTTACGAATTCTTGAAGTTGTTGCTGTTGGAGATAAGGGCAGCCTCGTTAGTAAGGGTGGAGAATATACTCCGCTTCGTGGTAGGGTAATGGCGCGAGCCCGCGTGCTGTAGCGGTTAGTATGGCTAGCCTTGCGGTGTACCGAGTGGCCGAGGATGCGGTCGGGCGTCTGCAGATGTCATCGCGGAAGGGAAGCTCGCCGCGATCGGTTTCCATAAAGAAATTTACTGTGGATATGAGAGGAAGGTTTGCGGGGCCAAATGACAAAAGCGTCATCGACGTAGCAAAGCCAGAGCACCCAATTTTTCCACGGTCTGCTCTTCAGGAACAAGTTCGCCTCGACAGGGAGAGCGTGAGGCCATGGCGGTGCGTTTAGTCTAGGTGTGGAACCTCAACAATTGAATCGTTTGTTTCAGAAACCCGTCAAACGCCAAAATCTAAAAAGCGCTTTAGCGGTGGAGTATTTTTCCATGAGGATAGACCGGAAGCGGTAGCTCAGTGCATCAACTGATGTCACTGCAGCGCCTCTGACCGGGAGGTCCTAGGTTCGAGTCCTGACGGCGGCAGGATTTTCGACACTAGCTTTTCAGCTAGGTCGAATTCAGTCGCTGTCTGGAGGAGAATTCTAGCGGCCGGCTGCTCTGATCGGTAGTTTTCCGTGGTTTCTCCGATCAAGACCAGGCGAATGCCGGAGCAGTACCCTACCAAACGGGCCACGCGCGATCTGTCCTTCCTCTTCCTTGTATCCTCTCCTTACACACATACTAACACGCACTACACTACCACATATTCCGGGAGGCCGGTCGGGAGCTTAGAGCTTGTCCCGGTTGGGGCGGTGCCCCGCTGGTGGGAGAGTCCTGGTTAGGGGGAAACCCCACTAGCCGACGGTAGGTCGGCACCGGATCTCGCCATCCAGCGGGGAAAGATCACCGCGCATATCGCGAGAACAACATGCACTACGCTAACGGGACTAATGCCCAAAGCAGTTGACGCGCCCGGAAACACGAAAAAATCAAATCAAATCCATGAGGGTAGACACATCGTTTAGTGTATATTTACCTGAAAAATATTAATTTATTAACCGCTTTCTTCTTCTTCTTCTTCTTCTTCGCGCTTCTCCTCTCCTAGTGTAGCCCCGCTCCTTTGGCATATATCCAGTATATAGGCGTCCCATGTTCCTCTTGGCCTTCCAGCTGGTCTCTTTCCCTCTGGCCTGGCTTCGATAATTTGTTTCGGTTTTCTATCCTCTGCCATTCTAGCACCATGTCCGTACCACTTCAGAGCCTTATTTTCCATTTCTTTCAGTAGCGGGGTAACTTTTAGTTCCTCTCTGATTGTATTATTCCTGATTCGATCTCTTCTTGTCTTCCCTACTATCCTGCGTTGCAATTTCATTTCCATAGCTGTGACTACTTTTTGTTTTCGTATTATGTGGCATACTTTGTTCCATGTATAAATGTTGGTATATATACGGATTTATAAATTTGGAGTTTTGTTTTAGTACCTACATTCATTCTTAACAAGTTCTTATTTATTTGATAATACACAGAGTTTGCTTTCTTCAATATATTATTCAGTTCTTCATTTTTTCCGTTTTCCGAAATTATTGTTCCTACTCATAGCTTCTTACTTGCTTCATGCTTACCTCTCTCCATTTGATGTTCATTTCGTCCTTCTGTTTGCCTATACACATTACCTTGCTCTTATTGATGTTTATTTTCATACCCCTATCCTCCAGTGCATACCCCCACTCAGTTATCATCTCTTGCAGCTCTCTTGGGTTTTTGGCGAGTAATAAAATATCGTCCGCATACACCAATGCTTGTATCCATACTGGTCTCATTTTCCAATTTTACATTTTTTAGTTCGCCTTTTGGTTTGTTTAATTACCTGATCCATAAAGATTATAAATAGTAGAGGGCTCAATGAATCTCCCTGTTTAACTCCTTTGCCCATTCTAAATTTCCCACTAAGTTGTCCGTCCAGCCTTACAGTACCATACACATTTTTATAAATGATTTAATTACTCTCATCATTTTGCTTGAAACCTTTGCTTTCTCTAGTGCATCCCATAGTTCTCTTCTGGGTACTATATCAAATGCTGACTTTAAATCTATGAAAGCAGTGCATATTGTATTCCCTCTACTCAATGTTTTTTCAATTATGCTTCTTAGAGTGTAAATATGGTCTTGTGTTTGTATGTCTAAAGGCCCCCTGCTCCTCTTCCAAATCATCTTCTACCTCCGTCCTCAATTTTACTTCCACTATCCTGGAGTACAATTTACTTATGCAGGATGACAAACAAATATCCTTGTAATTTTCACAATTGTAGTGCTCTCCTTTTTATGTAGAGGTACTATTATATTCTTATTGCCTCTTCTAAAGCGGTATCAACCGCTTTAATATTAAAAAATATTTTAAAATCAGAAAAACTGGGACACTTTTTCTCAGTTTTTTTCGTAATGAGAAATTTGGCGTTTGACGGGTTTCTGAAATAAACGATTCAATTTTGCTCCCCCAGTGTCCAATGACTTATTGGGAGCCTCGAAAGAAAATGTATCATGTATGTTATAGCGTCAAGATTAGGGTTATCCAAAACAAGACTTGGTATAGAAGGGATGCCTGCGCGGACAGGGTACACGCGGGCCTCAGGCAGGCCGAGACGGACCGGAACAAAGAGAAACCAGTGAAGCGTATACTTTCTCGTATGAGTAGGAACGGTTGCATAATGGTACAATTTCTGACCACCTAACGTTTCAGCTATCACGTGAAAAAATCCACACCATTTCGAGGGAAGTGCTTGCGGTGCGCACCGGAACAGTAGGAATTTCTTGCTTTTTCAAAAGAAACGGACATGATTAAATGACAACTGGAAAAGTATTCGCAACTCATTATACAAACAAGCCAGGGTATTTTTGTTCCCGGCCAGCATTTTTAATTATTTAACGGAGATGTGAGCCGTAAAAAATGCTTTCTTTTACTTTTGTTTCGGACAGCAATGTACATTTTTGAACAATATATTTAGAAGAACTAGTTTGTGTCCAAGGCTTTAACAAATTGCTTCGTTATTCCAAGATTGATATGCAAAGGAGGTAAGCGAAGCTTTCTAGTCATATCGGTATAAATGGTGATTGTAGAGTCAATTGGTGGGCAATTTATTACATATTTGTCCCGTGCGCTAAGAGTTTCCGTTTCGGTTAAGCTGTAACTTAGTGTCTTGTAGCTCTAGTGTCCCATTTACATAATCGTGATAATGTAGTGAATCCTCCATGTTGCCTCATGAAGGTTCTGCATCCAAAGGGGTGAAAGAACTGGCAAGGCTCTTGGTCTTACTAGAATCGTACGATGTTTTTCTTATTAAGTCAAAGTATTTTACTGGGAGCAGGTGAAGGAGTGAATGGAGCCAGTGCGGAGCTGCAGCGAAGGATTATAAGCAATGTAGGGGAAGGGATACAGCCCGATTTTGATGATCACCGTGAATACTGTGCTACTTATTTGTGTTGAACTACAGCCAGACAGTGAGTAGTCTCGTAGACCTCCATTCAAAGGATTTCGTGCCAAGAAGGAAAATTGTTTGTGTAAAATGGGCATTATGCAAAATCTGTACTCGATATTGCATAACTGTTTAAATTAGGTCATCCGAAATGACGTTAATAACAATATTTTGTGCCGCATAATCTTCGCAGATCTTTGTAATCGGACCCTGAATGTGGGGGTTCCACAGATATGGCATTAGGTGGAATAGAATGGGAAGGCAATGTTTGTCTTTAAATGTGTAGGTGCTCCCCCCCTTCACCACGGCTCACAAGATGATCTGGCCTTGTGCGCGTCTGGATCGGGCTCTGTTGGCTCTTCAAGAGTCCGCCGCCATGCTAGTGTGGTGCTGTTGCGGCACAGCCTGATTGATAACAATGACTCGGCCCCCCTGGCTCCTCTTACTGTATGGAATCAACCTGGTAAGTACTAATACACAAGATAAAGCACTTAATTTGCATAGGTTCTAAATTTTAAATCAGGTTTTTATGGGTTTTAAAAGGTGTTACTTTAAGAAGTGATAGGTTTTCGTGCAAAATGCCTGCCATTATTTCTGATCCTCCAATATTATTTTTCCACTTCATTTATTTACAAATCCATTGTGGATAGTTTTTATTTCAAAATTAATTATCAAGTTAAATATAAGGATTAATAAGACATCGAAGGAGGTAAAGAAAAAGACACGGTGATGAAGAAAGGATGTTGGAGAAGAGATGACGGTGGCGGAGAAAAAGAGAAGACGGTGAAGGAGAAGACGACATTACGGCGACGGAGAAGAGAAGACGGTGACGGCGACAAGGATGATGACGTGGACGACGACGACGAGGAAGACGACGATACTACATAAGCAGTGTGCGAAAATGTAAAAATTAACTGAATATGCGTTGTTTTAATATCTCGAAAATAACTAAAATTCAGGCACGTATTTACAGTGATCGTCTAAACGACAGGAAACCGGCATTCCGAGTGACTCAAGGACAGCCGACTATGCGAGACTACGATATAAGCCTGTGGTCGTATGGGGAACGACGCGCAGGACCGCGCGGCCAGGCGGAGGCCTCGTGCTTGGCAACTGGAGGCAGAGAGCGCGCGGCGGGCGAGCATTGGGCCTTTGTGCACCCTCCACCGATCTTCTGCGCACTCGCTGTTCAAGTTTCGCTTTCGCTTTTGTGCATGCGCAGAAGATCGATGGTGCTGTCCGCTATGACGTGCCCAAACTCTTGATTTCAGAATGATTGCATACGTCGATATTATTGCAATATCGCGTTTTTGAATGTCATGATAAGTATTTTACGATAATCGGGAGTTGTGCAGCCTGAGCACGAGTCTCCACTGATTTTGAAGTGCGTTAGTTGTGGGCTGGGTTCGGTGGGAACGGAAAGTGTCACAGACGTCCAATGGTGTTGACATCGGCTGAGAGGAGGCATGCGATCCAAGAAGAAAGGGAAGAGTATTTTGAGTGCGGGAGGACAATAATTCAGTTAGACCTGAACTCATCAGATTTAATTCATTCATCAATTAGATCTATACCTCTAACCCCACATTAATGGCCACCTCCAATAACGACCTGTTTTAGCCAAAACCATTAGTGATCGCTTAACACGTTTCACTGTATATAAGTAAAATGTTTGAGAGTTCAAAATAAGCTTTTACTTTTTAATATAGTTTTTATGACCATCTTAGTATGAGAAATAGTTTCTACTACTGCCTGTGTTCTTATGGATTATTTATAAAATTTTCTTATAAGATTGAAGATTGTTTCAACCAGTCAAAATAAGTACAGTTGTTGTTGCTTAACTTAGTTTTTAAATGACGTAATGTGCTTGAAAGACTTGCAATTTTCTAACATACTCTCATTAGAGACGAAATTCGTAAAATTAGGACAAATTAAACTTACAATTTCATTGCCATTAAAACCACAACGATAACTAAACATAGACTTACAAATAAAAGGTTGGCTAAAGTTTGATATTGACAGGCAGGTATTAGCTTGGAAAAGTGAATTTCTTCGTGATAGAAATCAATAAGTTCGAATCGGTCATCATTTATGAGAAAAGCTAATGTTACTTCTGGGGTCCCTCAGGACAGTGTTCACTGCTGTTTCGTATCCTTGTAAAGGATTTATCGCCAAATATAACGTGAAAAATTCGACTCGTCGCCGAAGACTATTATATTGGTAGCAGGGGTCGCTTCCCGCGGGCACGCGTCGGCGGAGTCCTTTGCAACAGACCACCGCAATGAGGGGTTTCGATTCCGCGTGTATGGAGTCGCACACGTCCGATCCCTCACCCACGTCTGTCTCCACTCACACTATATTTTTTTTTAATTTGTTGCGTCTACATCTTGACGCAACGCGTCTCCAAGCCCCTTAAGGGGCGTTGAGCGCTTTACACTTGGGGGTAATCCTCCATTAATGTCCTTTTACTTTTTAATAATTGTCAAGTCTCGTCACGTCGCAGTCAGTGCCTTTTATCCCTTCGGCCAGGGGCTCGACGACGTTAGATCCCGGGGTTCCTGGCCGGTCACCCAACCACGAGCCCGCGAGTCTCGAATGCGCTTAACCTTCGTGACTTCACGGAGCGTAGTAAACGCATTCGGCTGGCGCCGCCGGTTCATAAGTCACATAGCGCGGCCACTTCAAGTCTCCTACACGTCAGTCCTCGCTCACATTTCCCGAGTCTCTCTGACCGCCCGACACACCGGACGTCTCCCGGACACGTGTCTCCGCTTGCTCCCCAAACACTTCTCCCTGCCCGTCTCTCTCTCTCTCTCTCTCTCTCTCTCTCTCTTATATATATATATATATATATATATATATATATATATATATATATATGTAAAGTAAAGTTTTTCTACAGAATTCCTTGTCTAATAGAGAAATACTGTCTCGTATGTGTAGCGAAGCAAAATGCCTACGTGGCAAAGAACTGCACGCATTCAGACGATTATCGGCAGATCTTTCCACAAACGTAACTGCACTTAACAAATGCACAATTTAAATCTGCAAACCTAACAAAATAATAAATTCACCAAACGTGATAAGTATTCCACTGAATATCGTCAAAAATTGATCGACCTTGCAACTCTTTACGTGAAAATGAATAAAACAATACGCTTATATACTTATATATGCAAGATGCTATTGGACGGAGACAAAAAGTGGTTTCCCCGAGCCCCCTCAGTGCCCCTCACGTGCCAGCATCGGCTGCTGCCGGGGCATCGAGTTCCCAGCCCTCCACGACGACAGCTTGGGGCGCTTTCTGTGCTGTCGTGGATGATACTAAAACGCGCAGGGAACGATCGCTTGCGGCAGAAAGACGCGCGTGAAGCCGGGAGATGCGTGTTTCGCAATGTATAACCATGTAGCTCGTAACCAGACAGCGCTCCGTAGGATGGTTGCGTGATACTGGTGCGTTGCCCGGTTTGTAACGAGACGCCAAAGACAGCATGCGACGGGCATCACATTGAATAACATTAAATTGAAAAGATATATTTCTAACGAAGAGTATTTTACGATTATCTGGGGGTCCGCTGCCTTTGGCAAAATACATTTGTTTGATATTGTTTACTCATGACATGCGAGTCTGCACAGTAGTCTTTGAATCTTATATTTTCCCCTGAAAGGGACGATAATTAAATATGTTTGCAGAAACGTGGAAATTTGCCCTTTTGTACTTTTCTCAGAACATTTGTGATGAAACCGATTAACTTTTACGTTCCTTCCGAGGAATATCTTTTTTTTTTTCTCGAAATTATTTGACTTTGAAAAGATTCACACGTGCTCGGTCACTACGTTTCTCGGCTGCCCACAAATTTCATCAATTTGTTTCACCCGTCCATTTCTTGTATGAAACTCCAACAAAATCACTTCAAAGTTTCCAATGCCAAAAATCAAAGAAAACATAAATCATCCGCGAAAGAAACAAGCTGGCCAAATAGCCAAGACAAGCACAGAAAAAGGAAGCAAAGGCGATTTATAAATGAAAACAATATAATACGTTTCCCACCATGTGTTCGTAGTGCCAGCTTAGTTTATGCTTAAATTACGTGTCTCCGAAGTTTAGCGGTTGTCATCGACACTACACCTCATTTATTCACACCTCGAGGTCCCTCAATGTTTATTGGTAGCAGTTTTCACTATACGCCGCTTGTATCCAGAATAAAATGTACACCATGCTTTAGGATAGTGTTTAGAACAGTAAGAAGAGTAATTAATATGAAATAGCGTGAATTTTATGTCTTTTTGTTACTTGAAAACTCATCTGATGAATTTCTTTACGTTTTAGAGCCTGGTGAAAATGGTGCAGAATCTTCAAACAGGCAGAATGTAAGTATCGTTGCTATTACTTCGGATGAAATTTCGAAATTGAAAGTTTGAGTGGTCTGAGTCAGATATGTTAATTTATTTATCTGTTCATATTTGTTTACAGGTCAGTAAGCAAGACCTAGAAGCTTGGAATGTGGCCCCAGGGGTGGATGTTGACATGGTTGGAGCAAGCATTAAACCTAGTCGTGGTAATGTATTATCTTTAAAAAATAGTAATTTCAGATTCAGAGCAAACTCTATGATCTTTTAAAATTGCAGACTTGTGAATTAAGTAGCTTGAGGGTTTTACCTTCTTATAATCTGAAACAAATATTTTTAGGTATTTCAAAATTCAATGCCTGCTTTCTAAAGAGGTGCTGGGCAACTGAATTCTGAAGAAAGAATTTTTTTTTATTTATCACAATGTATGGACAATTTGCCCATTACTGTACAAAAAGTAGAAATAAAATGCAAAACGTATTCGCAAATAACTCTGAATCAAAAAACTATATAAATATAAAAAGAAAGAAAATAATTAGTAAACAAATATTCGCTATAACATAAATTACCCAATAGATATTTGTGTGAAATTATAAAAATTCAAATATTATACTCCTTGCATCAGACAAAAAAGACGCAGTATTATCCTGAAACACATTGATTGATAAAATATTTGTCACATGCAGTTACAGGGTTGTTCTCTGTATATGATCTATAAAAGTCAAAGATATCGGTATTTCTCAGGTTGAAAGGTGACTTATAGAGAAGCATGTCAGGAAAAAATGTACAATTCAAATCACCTCTAATCTACGTGCACAAAAAGATCTGATCTTTCAGAGAGCGTTGGGATTTAAGAGGAGTAGTGTCATGCATTGGCGTAATGTGTGTAGAAGTGTGGTCGATGAATGGATCCATTCATGCATCTATTGGCAATCCTGAAAAATTTATATTGCTCTGTGTCTATACTTGATATATGGTCGTTAAAAAAAGGGAGACCATAAAACAAGGGAGAACATCAAAATTGATTTAACTAACATAAGAAAGCGATTTTAATGCCGTAATTGAATGAAATTTATAACAGGTGCTCTTTATAAAATCCAAGATCTGGTTAAATTTATTTACAGCGTGCTGGATATTTGAGATGATGGTCATTTAATTAAATGTCATACTAGAATCAAATATCACACCCACAAAGCTCATGGATTTGACAATCTCTAACTCAATGGAGTAAGTTTGTAATTTAAAGCCTCTGCCGATCTAGCTGTGGTAAAAGACTTAAATTTCTTGACATTGAGAAGATGGTCATTTGTAACCCCAATCAACAGCATTCAAAGCTCTCTGCAAGAGAACCCAATCTTTGACTGACTAAATTCTCAAGAAAAAGTTAAGATCGTCTGCGAAGAGGAAGTATTCAACTTCAATGATAACCTCACAAATGTCATTAATAAAAATATTAAACAATATGGGACCCAAATGAGAGCCTTCTGGAACATCTGATGAAGCTGCAATAGGGCCAGAGATAACACCACCATAGGAGACCAACTATATTCGATCAGCTAAATAACTGCGGGACCAATTTAACAGTGGTCTACATAGCACCAGGCATTCAAGTTTGTGCTACAAAATGTCATGATTCAAATGAATCAAAAGCCTTATCAGTATAAATACAGTCTGACAATTATGTTCCATCCCTTCGAGAATGAAGGTAGAATAGTGTACAAGATTCAACTCTGTATTTCTGCCTGGCATGAAGCCAAACTGTCTCTCAGACAAAAGTGAATAAATAACTTTGGCAATCTTTCCAACAATCAATGATTCAAAGAGCTTCGGTATTGCACTCAAAATTGATATTGGTCCATAGTTAGATAAATCATGTTTGTCGCCTGATTTAAAAATAGGTAAGATAAAAGATTTCCATCCGCTGGGAAATGCTCCCTCGGCCAATGATATGTAGAATATCACTTTAAAAATCTGTGAGATGATAAATTTACATTTCTTTTAGAAAATAGATGACATGCCATCTGGTCCAGTACTAAACTTTGGGTCCAAAAGTTCAATCTTGTGTAAAATATCGAATAACTGAATTTTAATCTCAAATTCTTTCAGACACTGCACATTGAAAGCTTCACAATTAAAATCCAACAGTGAGGTCGATTTATGATTATAAAAAGACAAAAAGTAATCAGCAAAACCTTTTACAATAGAATTTACATAATTGAATGTAGAAGAATCACAATACTTCGAATCTTTGACTGTGGACAAGATTGCCAAAATTATTTATTCACTTGGTACTACTAACCCTTTTAGAATTAACGTAGCGCCAAAAAATGTTGGGATCGGTCGTGATAAGCGTACTTAGATTGTTAAAAAATAGCAAAATCTCTCACGGCAATGAACGAATTTGTTGTCGATTATGGTTTTCTTTGATTCACCACGAAACCACCGTGGGAATTTGAAGTTGACATCTCTTCTGGGTAGAAATGATCACTTGCAATATCTGCAGCTAGTAGGGCACACGTCTCCGCGGAGCGGTCAGGACGAACGTGGATATGACGCAGCTGCGGGAGAACTGAAATATAATGAATGATGTTGCGTCGTATTCGAATGAATGTGCCGCCGCCTCTGGTGGCGTCTGCCGTGTGAGCTTCTTATGCTGCTGTGTCGTTCCTGTAGTAGATCTAGCCTGGAATATTGAAAGACGAGGGCCAAGCCATGTCTCGCAGCATCGTACCGGGAATATTGTGCCGAGCGGGAAGGGGATATGCCCTTCCGAGAGGAATATTGAGCCAAGTTCTGACTGTTTCGCACGTGGACTGATGCAGTTCCAGAAGACAATGGTGCTGCTAAACCTGTCAAAAGGAGTAGCCATTCTTGAAGGTGCTGGCGAGGAAGGAAGAACCGCCCCCGCCGTAGTCTTCGGCCACTCGGCTGGCCTTAGGCCGGAGAGGCAGCACCTCGGCGCCTGCGTCACGCGCCTCTGCTCTCCGCCGCTCGACGAGGGCAGACCGGGAGCGGTGGCTCAGTGCAGCGCCCCACTACTCGCGGCGGCAGGAATTTCGACACTAGCTTTTCAGCTAGGTCGAATTCAGTCGCTGGAGGAGAATTCTATTGGCCGGCTGCTATGATCGGTAGTTTTCCGTGGTTTCTCCGATCAACACCAGGCGAATGCCGGAGCAGTACCCTAACAAACGCGCCACGGACCGCGCGCGTCCTTCCTTCCTCTTCGTTGACCTATCCTCACCCTTTACACACACACACACACTAACGTACTGTACTACCACATATGCCGGGAGACCGATCAGGGACTTTGAATTAGTCCCGGCTGGAGCGGTGCCATGTTGGTGGGAGATACCTGGTTAGGGAAAACCCTGCTAGTCGACGGTAGGTCGGCTCCGGATCTCTCCATCCAGCGGGGGAGATCACAGCCACCTCCCGATGAAAACACATGCATTACACTTGCGTGACAAATAACCTCCGTAGTTGAAGCGCCCAGAATCACTATCAATGAATAAATCAATCGAGAGCAGCGCCATCCTCGCGGGCTGCACCCGCGCGTCCGAATACGACCGTCCCTGTCGTCGCGCTGGTGCGAAGAAGTCAGTCCCTCTCGCGCTCCGGCCCCTGCCGCTGCGCTGCTCACCCTGAAGCAACGGCGCTTGTCCTCGAGCAGCCCTTGCATTTCGTGCCGTGGTTGCCGCCGCCGCAGTTAGAGCATTTTAGCTTCGCCACTGGAACGTTTTGCCCCAGGCAATTGTGGCAGTGCGTGGGCGCAGGCGGTGGCCGATAGGCTCGGTTTGATGTTAGCTCCCGCAGCGCTCTGTGGCGCTCCCTGCCATCCATCGTTGCGATGAGGGGCGGTAGCATCTTGCCTCGTCATCCGCTCCAGCTTCTCTACCTGAATGCCTAAGAGCCAGGTAATCGTGGGGCGTTTGCAAACAAAGCTGGATCGAAATGCCTCGAACAACACACCGAAACGCTTTCTCTATGGCCCTCTCTCGCGGGTTGGCGAGTACATCCCGATGCACCGAACTCTGACAGGCCGCCTGCAAGCTTTAGAGGAGCTCGAAGATACCTGCCACTCCGTACAGGAAGATGGGGGAGGGCCACCGGGCGGCCGCGTTCGGCGGAAGCGCGCTCCGATGAAAGGAATTGCTCCCTTGCTCCGCCCCATTCGTTTTCCTCGGTTGCCATCGTTCCCCATAGAAAACGCGCGAAAGGCGGCCTAGGAGACACTGTAGGCTTCCACCTGCCCTTTTATACCCCTAAAAAGGGCTAGGTTACTTTCTTATTAAGCCATAAGAGGTCTGTGCTAAGGCGACGTTTGCTCTCGCCCTAATTAGGGCTGTTCTCCCGCGATGGCCGAAGCTCCCACGACGCGTCCGTCCTCGGCGGCCGCTGCAGGAACAGCATTAAAAAGCACGTCCCACCTCTTCTGTCATGAGAGGCCATATGGCTGCTACCACAGTTGCAACTGCGAGACAGCATGAACCATTGCGGAACGCCTCCAGGAACACATTCGCCACTTCAAGCATAAAATATTTGATAAATCGGCCTACCAAATTGGTCACGTCATTCTTTTTATAAACACCAGCCTCCTGGGGGCATGGAAGACCGCTGGGGATGGGGAGGTAAAGAGACTTCGGAAATTATCGAACGTCCCCGAAACTTTTGTGCCGACATAGGCATTCGTCTGCACGAGATCTGAAAAAATAAATTGCCGCGACTCCGGTCGTGTCAGGGCGCGGTCCCCGCTGCTCCCTGACGTCCGATCACGGGCGGACCCCTTCTCCCTCCCCGTTCAGGGGCCCGTTGCTTAATCGGATACTTTCTCCGCATTGTCCGATCATCCGGCCAACCGACTAGCAGGAAGAGGGGAACCTCGCTCTTTAAAACCTGTGCCCAGTCCATCTCCGCGAATATTACTCTGTAGGTAGGTCGCAGTCCTAAATACCCGTCCTCCCAGCTCCAGCAACACCCTAATGAAAAAACCGTCATTGCCGCCTAAATAAAATAACTCGTGTAACCTCAAATCCCACCCGGCAATCTAATCCACGTCCTCGTAAGGAGGAGGTCGCCAAGATGATCCGGAGAAACTACCCAACAAAAAGCCCTTGAAAGAAGAACCAGAAGAGATTTTGGCAGACATTTAAAAACAACTATCGCTCTGATCTGAAGGTCGCAGCATGACGCCCGAAACGTGAACATCTGCGGAAACAAAAGGCAGTGTGTGGGCTACAACTGGCGGCGGCGACGCCGGACTTCTTACTTCAGTTGCAGGCTTGATGTTCTTGAGATTCCGCGCGGCCAAGCGCGTGGTGTTCTACTTACGCGACAAGAAGCGCGCGACTGCCGCAACCCCGCTGCCTTATACCTCGGGTTTTATAACGTGGCGCGTCAAGACCTGTCGTCTTGATGGAATATGGTACGGTTTTTTGCGTCTTTCTCGGTGGTACCGCTAGATGTTGCATGATCGCGACCGTATCAAGCAGTGCTGCAGATCTCGTATGTAATGCCGAATAAAAAGGCCTTCGAAGAAAGATGGTCAGGGCATATACGAGGTACATCCTGAGTCTGAGAAGAAAATGCGTTTGTGGTGCTAACTTTCGTGTGAATGTAGTCTTCAGTCAGAAGTGTAAAGTGATTACTCATCAAAATAAGGCAGATATATTACCGAAATTCAACATGAGATTCCACA
This sequence comes from Teleogryllus oceanicus, assembly GCA_964035755.1. Taxonomy (NCBI): domain Eukaryota; kingdom Metazoa; phylum Arthropoda; class Insecta; order Orthoptera; family Gryllidae; genus Teleogryllus; species Teleogryllus oceanicus. The sequence goes on along the minus strand of CAXIVR010000001.1, from coordinate 353,863,691 downwards.
AGCGGATGTCTGTCAGAGATATGAACTCAGCAACTCAACTGTGAGTAATTTATTAAAAAACAAGAACAAAGTGTTGGATGTCTTAAAGAAGAAAACGTCTCAACAAAGAAAATCCGAACATCTGATCAAAATGACGTTGGCCATGCACTATTGCAATGACTGCATTGAGAGAGTAGACAATGCAGAATCAGGTATGGAGAGAGCACGAACTCTGGAGAAGGATCTAGAGAAATTACTAATGAAAAATAAGTTTTAAGGTCAAATACAGATATTGAAATTTTCAGTTCGTGCTGTGAATGTTTTGGCTGTATCTGTGCAGTAATAATATCAGTGTTGGAAAATCTATATAATGTTGACATATGTAATAAACCAAAAATGTTAGTCCCCAGAAGCTCGTTATAACAAGAGTCAACTATTTGTTTTCCAGTCCGTCACACATTACCGCATCACATGCAGTGTTATTCAATAAATTGCATTCAGTCAAGCATATTTTTTTCAGAAAGTAATTTTTAAATTCTTTACTCGCAGTAATTTTTTTCTCAATAAGTAATATAAAGAATATTTATTAAAACTGCGAAAATCTTTGTTTCATACTTTTTTAGTACAAAGTTATTGAAAAACTTAAAAATAGTGTATATTGGCCAGGTAAGGTGGAAACTAGTTGTAAATACTGAATATAGTGAGAATTAATCATTGTTAAGTGTTTTCTGTCATTTTACTCTGAGGCCAGTCTTGCTCAGTTATACATTTAGTGCAAAGAATAAGGGAAAGCCAGAGGAAACATAATCAGGCGGCCAATAAGCTCTCTTAATGCTAAGATTTTCCGCAATGTTTGGGACAGAATTTTTCCAATTCTGGTTGATTTTAATGTTTTTATATTTCATATAGGTATAACATTGCAAAAACTGTTAAAATTTGGGTACCTTTTGTCATCTCACACCATTTCGAATAGAGCCCCACACATGTATTTGTTCTACTACACATTTGGTTTTGTAATAATAGCATGTTTTTATAAATGAACTGAATGTATTGCATTATTTGTTTACATTTTGCTATATTTTGTAAGTGAAGAGATAATCGAACAATTTGATTGATGTTCCAGATCATGGGACTGCACTGAGCCGTGCCTTGGAAGCTTTCCACTTGCGTAAGCCCTCCCGGGGTGTTGCTGTGTCTCCGCCTCAGCAACGGAAATTTCCACAGGCACAAGTGTTCGTGAAAAAGCAACATTACCTCTAGTCGAAAGTATTATAGAGGGTTTAATTGTTTTATTGAATTTTCATCAAGAACTTTCAGTCAACATTCTATTCTAAATGCATTTAAATTGTAACATTGTGCAGTCATAGGCAAATATTGTATATATGTCATTTTCATGATTTTTTTTTAAATAGAGTTTGATCATTTGAATGTTTTTAAGTAATTTGATTAATGTTACATCCCTCATAACACAATTTTTGGTTTCCTTTTTAACAATTCTTTTAATCACAATTTTTCTTTATTATTTTGTTAATTGCCAACAGATGCACTGATCATGTTCAGTATACTTCATAATGCAATCTAGAATTAAATTCCTGTTGATAGGGGTCACTTCACGTCCGGACAGGGGATGCAGGAAGGGCTCTCAGGTATTCCTTTCTTTCTCCAGCCATCTTTCTTCTCTCCATCATTCATTCTTGTTCTTTTATAACATCGTGTCTCTTTTCTTCTTCCCCTTCTATTTCACTGGCTTTTCCTGTATGCTAAACGCTCAATTATGATTGCTGTACCGTAAAACTGTGTTTTGACAAACACGTAAAGGCATCAATTTTAGGAACCCAGGCTATACGCCCTATTTCTAGATCTAGGTTGCCTGTATCAAAAGACCGAGGTCTCCCGACACATGCAACTCTCTCTAGCAGTAATCAAGACAACTCTGTGAGGAACGAGGACCCCCACAGGAATTCGTGCATCACTCTTAACAGAGAAGGGAAAAAACCGATACACAACCCTCCTAGAAGCAAAGAAACTTCACACCTAAAAATTATGGCTCTCCTCTCGTGGAAACTCAAAGGCTTTCGTACTCGTTTAGGCAAATTAAAGCTGATAATGACTCTGTATAGACCTGTAGTTATCTGCCTGCAGGAAACATCCCCTTCCTGAGCATTCCCTCTCTTCGTGGCGTTTGTTGTTACAGACAAGACATTGATGATGGCCTCCGTGCCCATGGAGTCGTTGCATTTGTCATTGACTCCCTGGTGTCCAAAGAAATAGACATACGAACCACTCTATGCGTTCGTGACACCTTGCGTTCGTGTGGACTTCCATACTATCTGGGTAACTATTTGCAACGTCTGTATCCCGTCTGGACAAGTGTCACTAGGAGAAACTTGGTGTTTTCCCAATTGCCCGCCCCTTTTCTTGTGGGAGACTTTAATGCCCACAATTCCGCCTGCGTGCGCTAGGACCTGCCCGAGCTACCCCTGCTATATACTTGAAAATATCATTGACAACCAGAACGTAATTCTTCTGAATACTGGCAAAAGCACACATTTTCCTTCAAACATTTCTGACGGCGGCAGGGTTTCCGACGTTAGCGTTTTAGCTAGGTCGAGTTCAATCGCTGTCTGGAGGAGAATTCTAGCGACCGGCTGCTCTGATCGGTAGTTTTCCGTGGTGTCTCCGATCAACACCAGGCGCGATCTTTCCTTCCTCTTGTTCTCTCCTCTTCCCATACACACTAACATGCACTACACTACCACATTCCGGAAGACCGGTCGGGAGCTTAGAGCTTGTCCCGGCTGGGGCGGTGCCCCACTGGTGGGAGAGTCCTGGTTAGGGGAAACCCCACTAGCCGACAGTAGGTCGGCGCCGGATCTCGCCATCCAACGGAGGAAGATCACCATCTCCCGAGAACAAACATTCACTGTGCTTATGGGAATAATGACCAAAGCCGTTGACGCGCCCAGAAACGAAAAAATCAATCAAACCTATCCAATGCACACGCCACGCATGTTCCCGCTAGAAATTTCTGTTTTCAGTGGGGGTAGCCGGGCAAAGCTTTAACCTGCAGCTGACGCCGGGAAAAAGGTAAGTCGAGGTCAACCCTGGGAGCACCTCCACTTGGGGCTGTTACGGACAGTGGGGGTGTTACAGTATAGAACCCTTATCCGCCCTATTTTGAATTATGGATACCATTAATCCTTCCATTTTAAGGTTCACATATCTTTGCTAAAATTGTATTTGGATTATTCAAGCATGTATTCGACCTGGTCTGTCCGAACCTGCGACGTAAACATACCCTTTTGCCGCCTCACCTGCCCTCCAAAGTAATAGACACTGCCGACATTCGGGCTGCTAGCAGAGACATTGCACACGAGTAACGACTGCAATAAGGTCACGAAAAGTCTGAATATTAATAGTCGCCAAAACACTACTTGCAAGTTATGTTCCTTGGAGCGAAACTAAACCTTTTTGTGACATCATGAATTGTAAATAACGAAAGTTAATCTTGAATAAAACTCCTGGATAGAAACTAAACTCCCATGATATAGTTTCTTTCCTGTAACAAAACGAAATTTCCAGCTGCAATAAAGTTTCGTTACAGAGGCTGTTTCGTTACTAGTCAATAGATTTCTTCGCCGCGCTTCGGATTTTAGTTTCTGTATACAAGAAATAGTAACGACATACTTAATTTCTCTTAGTTTCGTTTCTGTTGCCATCCTTGTATATCGTCGTTGATGATAGACAACCTATACGAAAAAAAACTAAATTTACAGAAGGAAAAACACCTGTAAATTATGATAATAATGTACAGGTGACTAAGTTTAGGCATTCTGCACATTTTATATTATAGTATAAAATCTTTTTTGAAATATTTTTCTGATAGCACCTAACGAAAACCTCCCATGTGGTTACCACATACCAAATATTCTATCATCAATAAAATGTGAAAGTAAGCAGTGAAAGGATGTTTTTTATTTTCTATTTTTAAGACCACAATTTCTCGTTTTCTTTTGAAATTTTCTTATCAAAGTAAAGAACAGGATAGTTCTGAATCATTGATACCAAAATGTAAAAATCGCCAATTCCGTCAGGAAGTTGTCCCTCATCAATGATATAGAAAATAACCGGCTTAAATGCGTTGCGATGGTTGAGTCCATGTCCGGATGCAGGGAGGGCTCTCAAGTATTCTTTATCTGACATCTTTATACCTTCTCATCTCTTGTTCGTTCTTGTATCACATCTTTGTCCCTTATTTCAGAACTCTACCTGTGCGCCTTTCCATATTTTCCATGCAAAATGGCCCGCATCACAGGAAATAGTTTTTCTCACGGTTGTGGTGTCTTTCCCTATGGCTATCTCGGTGCAAGGTTCTAGCTACAGTTACTTGGGTTAGGTGTCACATGTCTTGGGCAACATTTAACATGCCGAACTGCAATGGCTTTGGTTGGGGCTGCACAAGCAGAGCGAATCGGCAGCGAGGAGCCATGTTGGCTACCGAGGGCAAGTCACCGGAGCCCGAGCGATGCCCTGCTCGCGATAATCTCTGTCAGTATCCCGATAACTCCAGTCGCGAAAAAATGGATGTCGACGCAAGCACTTCGCCGACCAGAGCGTCCACACCGACAATTTTCAATACAGAATGGGAAGAAAACTATCTTTTGTCCGATTGCGGCAGCTGTGCCAAATGTTCAGTTTACAAAAACGTGCTTTACTTTTTTCTTTGAAAATCTCGACTGAAAAGTTACATTCCAGATCACAAACTGAAATGCGTTTTACGGCTCAACAGCACTAGGTCATCTGTTCCAAACATAGAAAGTATATTGCGGGAAAATCACATAAAAGGTGTAAGAAAAGTATTTGATTTTACAATCAGCTTTATTTTTGAATTTTAATTTCCTTTACTTTCAGAATCTCCGTGACTAGTTTTTTTTTTGGGGGTAAATTATAATATTTTTCATGAGAAACTATGTAATATCACTGCAATTAAATTTCTTTATTTTATTTTATTATTTTTTTTGCAACTATGCTGCATTGAAAATTGTCTTTTTATTTTCAAATCACACAAATATGTTCATATCAAGTAAATATCCAATAAATGTCTATTGATGATCTGTATTTTCTGCCTTAATATCCCTTCCCAGAGTAGTAAGACGTTTTCAGTCCTAGCAATGCAATACATCCTGTAAAAATAAGACGCGACCCACTGCTGCATGCCGCCGATCGATATTCGATGACGTAATCTGCTCTCTCTGCGGAGCTGCTGCACTGAAAGAGGAGGGAGCAAACGGCGGCGGCTCCTTGCAGCAAATGGTTGAGCGGCCCTGTACTACAAGATAGGCTAAACCACTTACAATCAATTGCTAGATCTGACTGAAGTCTAAGGAGACGGGGATGTCACGTTCTCTTGCTAGCATGCGGCAGCGAAGAAGCCATCCTTTCCTTTCCCTTTAGCAAGAAAGAATGGCCAAAAGAATTGCTGAGTGGCATGTAGAAGCCTTCGCGCAAAAGTGGGGTCAAGAAGACGGACCTACCCATGATTCTCTCTGCTCAAAATTGAAATAAGGACCGGAAGTTGCCCTATCTAGAGACAGAGGACTGTGCACAAGTGTCAGAGCAGGGATCACTAAATCCTGCCTTGAGGTTAGGCCTTCGATACAGGGGAGAAGATGAAATCCGCATAGGGATTTGGCTCACTGGAGTCTTCGGAGGGCTAATGACCCTGAGAGGCGATGCGATAACAGCAGCACTAGTAGATCTAGCTGAATCATCGGACTTCCGATCATTAGATGGGGACGATGATGATTCTGCAGTCACAGTAGCTTTGGCTCCAATGGCTGCTAAATATCTTCGTTATGTAGTCTATTTTCTTTTCTCTCCCACCTGTCGGGCGGTCTTACCCAGCAGAGTAGCCAAATTCTGGTTCGATGTCTTTGGTTGCTCTTTTTCCAATACAGCCATTTTCATAATATCATTTTCCTCAGAAGAGAAGACTTTTCCTGCTCTAGGCACAGCAGTCCTACCACTACATTGCGCCTTGGCAGCTCGATCTTTATTAGCTGAGTCTGGATGAGTATGGCGCAAATGCTGTGAGAGCCCTTATTTGGTTGCGAAGTTGGCGGAGCATAACTCACATACAAAGTTTCTTTTGGATGCTTTTAGGCCCGAGCACTTAGATGAACCCGATGACTCAATGCGGATAGCTTACGTTTGTAATACTTGCTGCATTTGGAGAAAGAATAGAGGGACATCACTGTGGATAGTAACGTGATGCCGAATCATGTTATTCAAATCGTTGACCATATAGCCAACCACTCCCTTTCTGGGCACAAAGTGCTCAGTGGCTCACCTCGAAGGGAATCCTAATCGTGAACCGTTCCAAGCTAGAGTCGTCATAAATGGTGTCCTGTTGTTCACGGGGCGCGCCACCATGCGCTCCCGCGTCCGAGGCTTCGTCCAAAGTGTCCGCTACAGTCACTCCGAGCAGCACGACGGAGTCGAGAGCTGCAGAACCTCGACCCCCTTTCCCCGTGACGTGTGGTCCCCGAAATGGTTTTTCTGTCAGGGATATCCTTTCCTTAGCTAGATGCTCGCCTATCGCTCATCCCTCTTGGCTGCACCTCACGTTGCCCTGAGATGCATTACCAGTGGCCTCCGCGGGGAGGCGAGAAAGTGGACTTGTCAGCCACGCAACGGCAAACCCATTACGGGTGGCTATTACTGCCTTACGGTTGCGATCCCATTACAGGAGGGCGTTTCGGTAATTACTCCTGTACGTTTACTAGCATCGCCTACACCACCGAGACCCTGCGCAACATCGGAAGCCCGGTTAGAGGAAGTATTTTATTGTATATAGGAACAAAGTTTATAAACTTTTTCGTTACCAGCGCCCGCCAGTAAACGTTTTTCTGTCGAAAATTCGTCCTTTCCCGGCGTACGATTACAGTACTACTGATGAAAGTAGGGTCAGAAAGTAAAAAGATATTAAATTACAGTTACAAAGAAGAAATTAAATAAACCAAATTGACAGTAACTTTGTGAAGACTGAAAAAACGGAATAATATTGAAATTTTCAAACTAAGGTAACGAAACTGAATAGTTTTCTTGCCCTTGCCAATGCAAACTTATCAACTATTTCATTAAAATTCTGTCTCTTCACTTTCTACACTCAGAAGAGGTAAGTCACACAGCTCTAAAGATGTATTTATTTATTTGACGTCTAAAACAGTTATAAACTGTTTGTGACGTTCTATGGGGAGAAGTGAATTGTGCACGTTTTCAAAATTCTGTGATCCCACTTCTAAGACATATACTAATTGAATTTTGGATACAGAAAAAATGAGCGTCTTTTGCAAGGACTGTTATACTGCAAGTTTGTATTCTCCCTTCGAATGCGCATGCGCGGGGAGGGGTGACTCCCACCATCCACCGCTACTTCCCCTGAACATATCGCTCTCATTCGCACTGCGCGCCAACGGCGGAGGTCGGGGAGGGGAGAGGGGTCTGAATGTACGGCAGGCTGTTGTACCTGACCCAACGCACAGAACGTGTCAGCTACCCAAATCAAAGCAATTTAGCTGTCTATGCTCAAAAGCTGACTCTTAATATATTAAGGTTCAGTAAAAGAAACATTTGTATATGAAGCATCGCCCCTGCTACTCAGTCCTTCCTATCCCTTTTGTCTTTGAATGCTGTGCAATGCGCTGTGTCGTAGCGTAGGTCTAATTTGAAGTGATGTTCACAGTCGTATTGTTTTGCTTATAAGTTTCTGAGACCACCGTTCGCTTGTAAAGTGGCCTCAAAATAAAGCTCCCTTCTTACCATTCCGTCATCAATTCCATAGAGTTTGCTTGGGGTTACATTTAAAATCGTATTGCTAAACAAAGCGATGTTATAACTTTATGCGATTTTAAAAAAAATATGCCGAATATTATATCTGAATATGCTTATATTGATGGAAGACGTGTTGTGAACACGTGAAGAATATCGAAGCGAAATGTCTTAAAATGCACATGATCATGAACGAAGAAGTGTACAAAATTAGTTTCTTTACGGACAGTTCCTCTTACGACGACAATGACGAAAGAGATAGTGAAGGCTGCATGACAGTGATGACTAATAGCTCCTCCTGCTGGGGAGGGCGACGAATCGCGTGCGCGCAATAGGCCAAGAAATCTGCAACTGAAGAAGCGGTGGAGGAAGCCCGCAAAAAGAAGCTCCGTCCAAAAGGGAGATTACAAACTTGCGCTACTATAACAACAGTATTCGCTCCGATGTAATAAAATCTATTTTCAAGGGCAAATCAATAAATTTGGGCCTCATCATGTCCTTCGTCAAGGAATAGTACTTCCTGCCGCGATAACTTGGTGAACGATAATTTGAATAACTATATTTCCCACTACATTCTAGAAGACGTGCACATATTGAAGTTACATTTATGTCCAGAAGCAAAACTAGGGGCCATCTCAGGAAACTAGACGAAAAACCTGATCGAGATGGGGGTCATTGGCCTAGAGGCAGTACAAGTCTTGTTACATGTTGTTTACATTTATGCAGCCCAAATGGTAAATAATACACCAGATATCACTGTTAAAATTAATATTACTTCCTTTTTGATGCTCAGAATAGTCTCTAATTGTATAGAAACAGTTATGCCGAAGAAACGATTTTACTTGGGATTTAAACTATCGAATTTAATCGTTTAATGTCATCTGGCAAAGTGTTGTACTGGTGGGTGTAAAAATAATGTACATGTATTGCATGTTATTATTTGGCGAAGTGAGCTGTTGATACTGTCACACTGATGTATATGATTACTACGTCGAGTTAGTTATAGACATCGACGTTTCCTAAAAATATATTACCGTTATTAAGCAAGTCATTTTTGACAACAACCACTGATTCGTAAATCAAGAGACAAGATAATGGTAAAATTCCTAGATTAATAAAGAGAGCCTTGCAAGAATCACGTGGGTGGGATTTGGATATTATTTGTACAATAGTTTTTGGTAATCTATAAGTCTGGGAGATATATGATGTATTTGCCTTAGAACATTACGCAAAATCTCTGGCAGGAATGAACATTCGCGAAATATAGACGAGGAGTATGAAGGCTGACTGAATTTGAAAGAATTCTGAACGCGTAACATAATGAACTGAATTTCGTGTTCAATTCATTTAAATGGCCGTTCCATTTGAGGTTTGACTAATAGGGAAGCCTAAAAATGTTGTTGCCTTAACATCAGTCAATAGTACACCGTTCATTTTCAGTGAAGTACAGAATTGTTTATTTGGATTGAAAACTGCATTAAAACCGTTTTCTTTTCATTTACTATTAATTTATTTCGAAACCAATTTGAAACATCTGATATTGTACTATTTAGGGTTTCTTTATTGCAAACAATGTTCGTATAAACCGCAAAGAGAACTGTTCTATCGTTTCGAATCGTCGAGGGCATATCGTTTACGTATAGGACCAAAAATCGATCCCTGAGGAACTCAAAGCCATTGGCATAGAGTCGGAAAAGTGCTATCATTCCAGGGAAGTATTTCCACTCTCTGAGATTTTTGTCTAAGGTACGACCATAACCAATCTAGGGCAATAGCACGTATTCCATATGAAGGTAATTTTGAAAGTAGAATGTCATGATCAATGATGCCAAAAGCTTTTGAAAGATCTAAAAATAATTCATTAGGTGCTTCATTTTGATCCAATGAAGAGGCGACATCTTTACGAAAAGAAAATATGGCTGTCTTCGTAGATTTTGATTTTATCAATCCATGTTGGCAATCTGAAAGCGCGTCGTGTTATTGTTTGTTCCAACAATAATGTGGCGTCATGGAGAAAAACACACAGACATTTACAAGTCTGTACAAGTTTATTTACACGTATGTACAATAACTAAATTCTGCTCCGAAACTACACACTTTTGAGTATTTCCCTGTGGATACCCCACATAGCTAGGGAGGCCCCGCCTCCACTGACGCTTCTCCCGCGCCACTACCGTGACCTCGTCACCCGTGCAAGAGGTACGACACGTTCCAGCCTGGGCGTAAAGTTTTCCGCATCGCGCGAGGTTTCCAGAACAAGAAATCCCCGTATGAGCTCGTCGGCACGATTTTATACCTAGAGTGTAGCCGTCACGTGACCGTCCTTGGTGTAGGAGGGAGGCTCGCGTCTACCACGTGACCTTCCAGGTCAAGCTGGCGTCCACTTGGTCTAAATATATCCCAACGCCGGGGCGCCAAGGCTATTCATTCCGCAGGTATGCAATACTTCCGCTCCTCCCACCCACGGCCGCCAACGTGACGCTACAAATAATAATAACGAAAAAAGTCTCAGTATTATTAGTGATGATATGGATGAAATTTAGCATATTTTTCAATTTGACATTAGAAGAAAAAGCCTCTAATGCTTTTGCAGGTAGTTTGTTCCAATCTACTATAGTACAATTCACAAAGGAGAACTTGCCTGTATCAGTTTTTTGCTTTCTACATCGTATTTTCCAAGGATAGTCTCCTCTGCTTTTATAATCTGGTTTCCGTAATATTTTACCGATGTCTGCCCAAGCTGTGTCCCCTTTGTATGTCTTGTACATTACGCATAAACGCGCCCGTTCCTTTCTCGTAGAGAAGGGTTCCCATTCATCTCGTCCATCAACAACGCGCCCAAAATTTACAAACCTTTCGTCCCGTTTTTGAGTTTTATCTAACGCCTCGTTTTACCATTTTCTGTACGTGTCCCAGCATGCCGCTCCGTATTCCAAAATAGGACAAACAAGTATGGTATATGGTAAGGATCGAGCATTTGTACTACTGTTTTTTAGTATACGCACTAGAAAGTGCAGCGCCCTCCATGATTTTTTGACCGTATTGTTAATATGATCCGACCAAGCCAAGTCGCTTCGCACGACCAAACCCAAATACTTATCTATTACGGGTGTTGTTTCACTTACTAGGGTTTGACCTTTCGGCTTGAAAACAATAGCGTAATGTCTATTTACAGAAGCCGGCTTTTCACTGTCATTTGTAATTAACGAAACGTCTGCTCCCCAGGTCTCTGGAATACTTTCTTTGTTCCCTTTCTTGTGTCTCACATACTTGAAAAAAATTTGCAAACAGTTCAATCGATCGTTTAGAATTAATTTCAGGTAATTTTCTAGGGTATGTAACTTTAATGCTAATAAATCTTTAAATAGTTGTAGAAAATTATTTTTCTGTTCCTTCTTTATATGACGTTTACTATACCCTTTCCTAACCTGTCTTTTCAGTCGCCTCATTTCTTTGTTGTAGTACACCGGATCCAAATAACACCGTAGTTTCTTGATATGTACGAATGTTGCCAAGCATTCTGAAATTGTTATTAAAGTTTGTCCATATCTGTTCTACTGAACATCCACTAGAAATCACTAGAAGTTGGAAATTTGCCTTTCAAATATAATCGCATGTTTGTAACGTGTTATATAAAATTGAAAAATTTGTCTTTATTTTACAGGATCATTTCGCCTCCCCTATCTACACATTTTTCGAACTCCTTTGTGATCGCTAATTACAGGAATTATTTCACAGCAAGACGTTATTCCACCGGTCTAATATGGAAAACGTACAGTAAAGCATTATCGCGGGTCGGTTTGGTTAAGGCGTTGAGTTAAGGGGTTGTCCCAATCCAACTCGTTTATGAGGCGTTGGGCGGCGCCTTCAGCCCCCTCATCCCTCTCCCGGGTAGCGTGCAATACATTTAAGTCTCCTCCGATAATGGTGTTTTCCCCACTTTTCCCGATTACGCGGGTTCGCTCTACAAGTCTTTGCAACGGTTCATGTCCTTCTCACTGTGATCTATATGCGCCTATAATTTCCCATTGGTTTTTTGAATTTCTAACTCGAATGTCTACACCTATTATTTCAAATTTCTCATGCACCCATGTCTCTAATGCTTCAAAGTTGTCTTTTACACTTATAGAAACACCACCACCAATGCGATCTATTCTATCACGTTAAATTCTATCGCCGTCCCTGGCCGCCGTCACCGCGACACTGAAGATCGCCGCTAAATCGCTGTCACTGTCCGCACTGCACTCCGCCACCGATATCCCCACACAATCCATCATAAGGGATTGGATATCACTTGCTGACACCGCCATACCGTCCAACGAGCCTGCCGCGGGAAGTTTCGGGTCTCCTACGCGCGAGAAGATTCCACTCAGCTTTTTGGACCCCGAGAGATTGAGGTGCAAGCCGTCACGACCGAAATCACCGTCCTGCAACCAAGAATTTGACTCCACAAAAACACATTTATAGACTGTATCACCCACTCGTACAAGCGGTTCACTACATCAGCCCGTCTCCATTGAATGTCGCAACGCCTAACTATGCCACTAATGACGATTTTTGCTCTTGGAAACTTCTCTTGCGCTTTCATCACGGTGTCATCCACTCACCCAATAACGAAGTTATGGTTTGTTCTCCTCAGAGCATTAGTACTAACATATAAAGTGACAGTGCCTGGCGATCCGAGGTCCCTATTCTCAACATACCTTCGCAGCTGCTCGGTTCGGATTCCCGGGAGGCACACAACATCCGTGTGTTTGTTGTCATTGTCTACATATCTTACTATCGACTCTCCAATTACGAGAATAAGTTATCTCGCAGTTGAAGCCTCTATGATTGGCTGCGCGGCGTCTTCTACTGTAACAGCTCGAAGTTTCTCGTCTAGAGCTGCCTGTAACTCTTGGATTTGAAGAAGAGCAGCCTCCGGTTTCTCTTCCAGTTGACGCACTCTATTTTCTTTGCACTTGTTGCAAAACCAATTGATCCATGTCCCCGTTTTTACCACAACTCGCATGATACCACAGTCCACACAATTCGCACTGTTTTTTTCCTGATTTTAAATTGCTATTGCATCCACTGCACAAGATGCGAATTGCGTTCGCTTCAACTGCAGGTCCGGGTTAGGTTCGACACCTCCAATTAACAATAGCACCGCCATCGTGGTCGCACACAACGACGCCGCTACAGCAGCTGCCCCGCCCCCGCGAAACGATGCACAAACAAACTCACAAAAATAATACAGAGTGCAACAATAACGATTCCACAGGGAAAAGCACAGAAATGGTTTGTCAATGAATGCTACCAAACAAGGCAGGAAGTACTGACCTACCAACGAAACATGAGCAGAGACAAAACAAAGTGCCCTGACCATGATAAAAGAAAAGGAAGATGCGTACATAGAGAAAGAAACAATGAAAATTATTGACGGGCTGAAGGAAACTCCTTACAAAATCCTATGTACAAGACAACCACGCTTCCCGGTAAATATCCTCATGGAAATATGGGAAGAGCACATAAGAACACAAAGTGGATCACAAAGACACCAGACCAGCAGAAACAAGTGGAGAATGGAGTCCATGTGAACTATGCTCCAGTTAAGAAATAGAAACGGCAATAAGAACTCCGAAAAACAGAAAATTCGCAGGACCTGATTGTATACACTGAGTGATCAGTTCAAAATGTAATCCACAGCAGGTAGAGCAAATTGCACTGGTAACTATGTTTGAAGGGGTCGGATAGTGGCTGGCGGTTTCAAGCAGGTAAACTGTTGGGAAGTACGCCGTCGTGTCCACGAGTTCAGTGAGAATGGCACGCGTCTGCTTCTTTGGCAGCTTCGACAGATTGACGTATTGACGAGAACAGTGATTTCTTCGTAAATTATTGAAAAGTAAATTAAGCTTGCCATTTGCAAGGTATCGTGCGTCGATAACTTGCCACCGGGGTCAGCGAAGTGGCTGCCTGCGAGACAGGCCACCGAAGGTCTCAGCGACGCCTACTCGGGAGCCGGTTATGCCACGGCCTGTGGCACATTGCAAGCAGCATGGGTCGTGTCCAATCAAGCAGATCGCGCTCCGCTGCCGGGCTCGGAGCTCGTGACGAGCTAATTATTATTATTATTATTATTATTATTATTATTATTATTATTATTATTATTATTATTATTATTATTATTATTATTATTATTTCTGTACTTTTCTCAGTAAGCATTGAGAACCATTCATCTATTCATACGACTTAGGCTCTAGCAAATGCTACTGATAATGACAGATCTGAGGAAAGACGGAGAAGAAATTCATCTTTGTCCGTCCTTCAATTTAAAAATTTTCGCACAATATGGCAAGTCTGTAGGATTAAAGCTTTTTGGATGGTTATGCAGATTCCTTTTGATAATCCTATTTTTGTAAGACCTGAAGCAAATCGGTCTGTCACCACTCCTGTGGCTGAGATGATTATTGGCACTATTTCAACCTTACTCAGTTGCCAAACATGCTGGATTTCTGCTGCCAAATTCTGGTATTTTGAAATCTTCTCCGATTCTGTCTTGTTCAGGTTTTTTGTCAGTGGACAGCCTACATCTATGATTGTTGCATACTTTTGTATTTTATTGATAACTACTATGTCCGGGCGATTATAATCCACAGTCTTATCAGTGACAATAGGCCTATCCCAGTGGAGTACTGTTTCACTATTTTCTATAACCGGTGAAGGTGAATATTTGTAAAATAGTAGAGGATTCTCAATTAGTCTATAATTTGATGCCAATTGTCTATGGATTATTTTGGCGACTTGATTGTGCCTCCCTAGATATGCAGTGTTGGCAAGAACTGGGCATCCTGCTATCACATGGTCGATGGTCTCATTTGGTTGATTACGCATTCTACAGACATCTTTTATACTGCTCTTCAGTACGTTTTTATCATAATTGCGTGTTTTTATTACCCCATCCTGAATTGCTATTATAAATCCTTCGGTTTCAGGAAATAAATATCCCATTTTCAACCACAGGAGAGAAGAGACTTTATCAACTGATGGGTTATTTAAGAGATTAGGATATTTTCCATGAAGGGTCTTGTTCTTCCAATCTGTCTGCATGTTACATATCTGGGAAACAATTTCTGTGTTGGTTTCAGTCTTCTGGAGATTTAGAGCTGAATAGTTTGCATCTACAGCAACTACATTCTTCAGTAACACACTATCCGAGGCGTGAAAGTACATTCGCATTTTCTTTTCTTGTGACCTGCACAGATTGAAGATATTAAGCAGGCCTCTACCTCCTTGGTTTCTGGGAAGATAAAGCCTTTCGACAGCGCTCTTGGGATGATGTATTCTGAATTTTGTGAGGGTGGTTCGTATCCAGTTCCCGAAGGTCTGTGTCTGGATATTTCAGGATACCAAAGGAATATGTCAATACTGGGACAGCATAGGTGTTAATAGCACTTATTAGATTCCTCGAGTACAATTTTTTGTTCATCAACTTTGTGATTCTTGAATTGTACCTTTCCTTGAATATCGACTTCATATTTGTGTGGTTCACTCGTCTATTTTGTTGGATACCAAGGTATTTATAAGTGTCGTGGTACAAAAGCTGTCGAAAATCACAAGTTTCATCAGGTACTTCGACCAATTTACCATTTTTAGGCGTATTTCGGCACATTTATCAAATCCAAAGGATATAGCAATGTCTTCACTAAATACCGCGTCACATACTTCAGCGCTTCAGGTGGTTATGGCTCTCGGCAAACAGTTTAAGATCATCCATAAATAATAAATGGCTGATTCGGGAGGTAGGATCTCTCAGTCGGAGTCTGTACCCTAGACATTCCTTGTTTAGAAGCTGTGATAGGGGGTTTATAGCTAAACAAAACCATAGAGGGCTCAATGAATCGCCTTGAAATATTCCTCGACGAATATCAATCTTAAATGTACAATTCTTCAAATTAATCTCCGTGCACCAGTTTTTCATTAAGGCAGCGAGCAGGTTTACAACCTTTGTATTCATTTTATATATTTTCAAAATGTGTATCAGCCATTCATGAGGTACCGAATCAAATGCCTTTCTATAGTCGATGTAGCACATGCTCAAGTTTCGGCTTTTTACCTCAGCTTGTTTTATGATTACGCTGTCCACAGTCAACTGTTCTTTGCATCCAAATGTACCTCTGATGCATCCTTTCTGTTCCATGCTGATGATATTGTTTAACATGTTACTGGCCGTAATTTTTGGGATTTGAACTTTTAAGTAAGTATTTTTTTGCGTTAAGAATTTTGGGCACTGATCAGGCTTCTGAAGTATCTCATTAAAACTATTCGAAATCAAGTTGTGCAGGGAGACAAAACGCTTCAACCAAAAGTTCTTAATTTTGTCAGATCCCGCTGATTTCCAATTTTGGCATTTCTTAAGACTTCCTTTAATATCTTCGGTGGACTTCAATGTGGACTTCAGACATTTCTGGAAGGTTGCCCATTTTTTTCTGAAGTTCAGAGAGCCATGATGCATCATGATTGTAGCTTGAAGGGTTGGTCCAGATTTCCTGCCAGTATGACTTGAATTTATAACTAAACTTTCTCCTGGCTATCAGCTTTGTGTTCCAAGTTCCGATAGAATACTTTCTGGTTCCTCTCAAATAACATATTTTGTTGTTTCCGCTTTGAGCATTCATTGTATCTTCGCAATCTAGCACCCTTAGCTTTGAGCTTTTGTCTAGCTTCATCGTGGTACAGGGTTAGTTTTTGTTGTTTTTTTAAAGAAATTCATGAATTATATTCATCTCTGTTTTCAGTTTAACAATACTTTTTTCCAGTCTAAATTGCCATGCAGGTTTTCTCGCTTTCTTTGTGTTGCTTGGTGGATTATTCTGAATGCGCTGTCCATTAAGATCAATTACAGCAACTGCAGCTGCATACAAGGCAGTATGAATATCTGTCAAGTTATTTAGTTGTTCAGCAACCTGAGGTATTACCTGATCAACTTGCTTAATAAGAATTAGTTTGTTTGGTAAAGATCAATTTTGGGATTTTAGGCCTACCAAGAGGATCTGTGTCTCGAAACAGATAGAAATATCCTACAAACTTTTCAGCGGTTTCCTTATTTATACTCAAATCATTTGTCTCTATTCTCGTCTCGTTATTATCACCAGTTTGATGATCTTCTACAGCTGCCTGAAGTTCATTACCCACTTCCCTACGTATTTCATCAATTTCATCGGGTAAGATTTTTTTTATATAATTGTGTTTTCAAATTGAGTAGTTTGTGTCTCCAACCCGGATAGCCGCGGTGGTTAAATGGCGTGTACAGATTCAGCGCTTCGGTGCAAAAGGTCGCTGTTTCGAATCACGCACGGGGATTTTGATGTTACTTATCTCTCATGAATGTATTGTTCCAGGACATAATTGAGAATTCGAGAAACTTAATTGAAAATCATTTGAAGCACTTCTACTCGCGAAAACAATCAATACAGATAAATAAATCGGAAATGTCTGCGTGTGATTTTCGAATTTGCAACTTTTAAACACTTTTCAACTCTTTTATTCGATTTCTAAAACGTATATCACGGCAAATCAATGTTTGTCTGTCTATCCATTTATGTGAACCGATTTAACTAAATACGACTCAATCTATCAACATGAAATTTAAATATATTTTAGACATTACTCATGTCACTAACTTAGTTTCTTCTTTTAGCGTGATATTCCTAACGGTTCCAAATACAATTACTTTTCGCTCTTACGAAGCTACATACGGCTCTTCAGTGGCGTAGGGGTATGGGTGTCGGGAATTAATTCTGAGGATATGAGTTCGGGTTTCGGAGCGGAAATACATTTTTATTGGTAGAAAACACGTTTGCAAGTTTATCTAATACGATAATATAGCTGAACCGTTAGAAAAAAAAAAGCAAGGAAGTATGTGCTTTTGCAGCATCACAATTTTACAGAACCTAGGTTCACAAAATTCATAATGGCAAAACTTTTTCTTCACTAGTGAGACATTTTTAAACGCTTTGCTTTAGAAAGTGCGGGGCCCGTACCACGTGCTACATAAACCGGGCCTGGCGACACTCCTTTCTTGGAAGCAATGGTCTACGTTTAAACCACGTCCGATGTAATACGTACCGCAAATAGTATGCCTGAATCGTGAAATGCCTGAAATAGTATGCCATTTCGTGACCACGATGCCTTAGCAAGGACTTCAAATATCCCTGCTAACGAAAGACTAACCCCACAGACTTGGCACAGCGGCTACAATGCAAGCATGATGTCTTCGAACGCAGCAACAATTAGACTCCAATGTCTCATTGTTGCGTCGTATCGCAAAACTTTCCTAATGCCCTTTGTATTTGGTTAAGGAAGAGGGGAATGGACTGTTATCCAAATAAATGAGAAAGTGATTTGAACATTTGTTACAAGCAATATAATAATAATAATAATAATAATAATAATAATAATAATAATAATAATAATAATAATAATAATAATAATAATAATAATAATAATAATAATAAAAACCCAATGAAACGATGGTCTTCGTCAATTACTAAAAGGGGTGACATAGTTCTTCGTCTTCTATCTTATATTTGCATACTGCAGAAATGTATGCCAAACTTTCCCGTTCAAAAGAAACTTGTGATGTTACGAATAACAAAAATATTACACAATTGGTCCCTTATGACGATCTTTCCGTCGTTATTCTTTTATTCTCTGAACTTTTATCACAATTTAAACGATGACCAAATTTCATAAGTGATGCACGAACGATTGCCAAACATTAAGTAAATTTACTTCTCACAGATTGTTTCACGTATAATCTGAAGACAAACAATGAAGTCAAGTGTTATTCTGAACGTGCCCAGTAGCAAAACAGTCAAAGTTCACCCGAGTGACAATTGAGCGGAAATAAGACGACAGAGCGGAAGTCGCTCTCATCTGGTCCCGCTGTCAACTCACTTTTTGCTGTCACTGTCAAACTTGAGCTGCTTTTGTGTTAACATTACTCATCGACAATATTCACTCTGAATGAGGGTCCTTACGGTATGGGGAGCTAGAAAAGACAATTTGATCAGTTAGTGTGTCTTGTGATTTTCGCTGTTTAGTGTTCGAGAGTTTTGTATCGTACAGTATTGCAAGTTAAATTGGGTTGAATTCGTTTATATTTAAGAATGATCGCTCCAAGTGTAGGTTCTACAAACGAAGGGCCGGTGACCATTGTTCCCGAAGGTGCCGTTCCTGTAGTTGTGACTGCTAACAATGAAAAAGTACCCTTGATATCCCGCAGGCGTTTTTTTCGTAGGTTAACCACAGGTTTAGGTTTCAGTAGTAGCTTGTTAACCGAAGGGTATGTAGAATTCAGCGATAGTTCTGGAAGGACCCTTGGCACATTTGCAGGAGTATTTAGTCCTGTAGCCCTCTCAATGTTCAGTGCTCTGCTATTTTTACGAGTTGGTAAGTTTTTCACTGCATATTCCTATAAAATGTAATTGTATCACTTGTCCCAAAATATTTAACATTGTTTTATGTTTCAGGTTTCATTGTGGGTAATGCTGGCCTTTTGGTGACTCTGGTACAGTTTGTAATTGCATATGGCATTCTCCTTTTTACTGTGGCTTCGGTATGTGCAGTGTCAACAAATGGTGCGGTAGAAGGGGGTGGTGCGTATTGTATCCTTTTCCAAGTCTTTGTATGCAATGTAAAAATAATAAAGAAATTTCTTGATCAATTATTCTTCTGGTATTGTATCTCTAATGTAGGTAGAAAATATTTTGATCATTTCGATTTGCAGATACTATTTATTTATATGTAGTTAACGCATCACTTTGTTAGATGATAAGATCACATGAGAACTATTGTCAATGTGTGAAATAGCTTATAATTAATTGTTTATAGTTAAATAAAGCTTTGTATAATGATATCTTATCTGTTGGGTGTGGCATTGATTTAATGTTGCATTTTATAATCTTCAGTTGCTTTGTTTGACAAAATAAAATATATTATGGGAAAAAAACAAATGCTTTCTTTCTGAGTCATGTTTTAATTTGAAGAGTTTGTAATAGTACCTTTAAATTAGTTAATATCTAGAAATTTAATTAGAAATTTTGTTCACATAAAATTAGTGGAATTAAAAAATAGTTTTCTCTTTTAGCATTTTTTTTTACATTTAATTAAAATTCACTGTAAAGATGCGTGTTTCACTCCATTAAATAAATAATTATATTCCATATTGACAGACACACTGCTGCAGGATATGTACTATTTATTTGAAGAACATCTTGAAATTATATGGCTTACTCAAGTGTTTGTTTGGAACAGTTTTTTGTTGATTTGCTAGTTATTTTTGAAATTTGTGGCCAAAAAATTGGATTATATCATCAATGTGTGTTGAAACTTCCTTAAAAGTTTATTGTGAATTGGGGAAGAATGTCTAGTTAGGAAAAGAAATTATGGGATATGATTGATTAGACCTAAAATGTGATACTTTTTTTTCTCTTATTAATATGAAAATAACACCTAATTGAAAATAGTTTTATTAATTATAAAAAAGTAATTTGTTTCTAAAGTGTTTTTTCCTCTTGAATTCTAGAATTGATTTATGGTATTTGAGAATATTCAATGATTTTCTGAGTGAGTAGCTTTATTTTTCATGTGGATATTTACATTTTTGAGATGTTTTCTTTAACCCATTTCTCTTAGTTATGATAAGTAGAACTCTTGGTCCTGAGTTTGGTGGGTCTATTGGGACCCTTTTTTTTCTGGCAAATGTTGTAAGTAGTGCACTTTACATCACTGGATGCACTGAGGGCATAGTGGAAAATTTTGGTCCTTCAGGTGAGAAATTGCTGAACATATTATGAGATTTTGTGTCATTATTTATTTATTTATGCAGATATAAAAGGTCTTTGCTACAATAATATTACTTTTGTAAATAGTAAAACACATTAAGGCTTATCATTCAGAATGTTTTAGTTTCAACACATTGACTGCCACAGGAGCCATGGAATATCATTCCTCAAACTCTGTGCACCATCGTGTGGTTTAAAGATAGCATAGCTGCATAACCTACTGATGTGTGACATTTAAACTTCAATCTAGAGGTCTTGTGAGCTGCTTATGTATCATAGGCAAGGCTTTTCTATTTGTAATCAGATCAATGTGCCCTCAGAGATTACTCTGCCCGTTAATATTTAGGGAAAGTTGTTTTGGTGACACGGCCAGAAAGAATGTTAATTTATGCAATGATCATGTGAGGGGCCATGGCCTCAGGTGAACAAAAGTCTAAAGAAATGTGACTCAACTGAGTGTTCAGAGTTTTAGGTAGTGGCAGTCAATGGGTGAATATTGTAGAACAGTAAATTTTATTTTTTTTGCATCAATGTCATATGTAACATAAAATTCATTTTCCAATTGAAGGGGTTTCCAAACTATTGAAGATAGTCAAACAGTATGTTGTGAAAACAGACACAGTTTATTCATTTTTAAATCAAGGTGCCAATTCTATAGACAGTCATCCTAAGATTGTGTGGTTTAATGTCTAAAATTGATTTTTTTTGCATGTAACAAAATTGTTTTTAAATAACTTTTGTGTATGACTGTTTGAATTCTACTCCCAGAATTTCATGTTGAAAGAATCAGTGTCACTTTCAGTTTCTGAAATAGATGTACAGTGGGGAAGGTTGTGAATACACACGTACATTGTGAATACTTCACTAACTCAACTAAGATTATTGTACCGGATACAAATCTGGTGCCGGTGTTCTTTCAAATTTAAAATATTCTCTCCTCTCCTTTCCTTGCCTTTGAAAAATAAATAAAAAATAGAAATATTCTTTTTAGACTTTGTCATTAATTTGATTTGCAGTGAAGATCTTACGTTGTAGTAGAGCACTCTGAAAATTTATTAAATCCTAGTGCAATCAACTCAGCCAATTTGGGATGGGGGAATTCCAAATTTCTCCACATAATTTATTTAGTATTTAGCCAGCCATTTCACTTGCATTCACAAACCTGTCAACAATGTCAATGTGCTTTAAACATCATTTCTTGAATTTCAATTTTTTTAAACCATCAGTTAAGAAAATAAGACCCATGGTCTTCTCATTAATAAAAATTGTATACTGTACTGGAAATGTTTCACAATGTTACCTGTATGTACCGTCTGATATATGTTTAAATGAAGGAGTAGAGAAAGAAATTGTCTTTCACAATGAAGGAAATATGATGTTTATTCGAGGGTTACTCAGATTGGTATTATTTCCCATCTTACAGCCAAGTAATGTGGTACAAATATGTGGAAATGAAAAAAAACTTATGTCAAACATGATGAAACCATAATTATGTGGTCAAACATAATCTTGTAAAACTCATGAAACAGTCTGAATAACTCTTGAATAAAAAACATTATTTACCATATTCTTGAAGATTATTTCATTCTCTATTTTCTCAACCCAGAATTTCCTCTGAAACCATTGAAACGAGATGTTCAAAGAAATAATATGACTGTTACATCTTGGTTCCTTTATTGACCATCAATGTTGAATTATGGTATTATGTATCTTTGTTTAATTCAAACAAATTATTTGTGGTATGTTCCATCCCAGTGCATTCTGATCAATGACATTATTCTATTGTGGGAGGTAAAGGTGTGTTAATAATTTTGCTTCTGGCATGCAGGATATTTAATTGGGGATGGAATGCAAGGTCTACCAGATGGCCGGTGGTGGCGATTCCTGTACTGCTCGCTGCTGAATGTCCTGAATTTGATTGTATGTCTCATTGGTGCTAGTATGTTTGCGAAGACAAGTGTAGTCATCCTTGCTATTGTGTGCATCTGCTTGTTGTCAGTTATCATCAGTTTCTTGGTCAAGGAACCAATGTGGGTAGGTTGAATGTACATATGTTGATCTTTGCTCATTTAATTAATTTATATTTCTAGCAAAAGTTTTTAATGTGCTTTAGTTACTCTATTACTAGTGAAAAAGTTTCTAAAGTGTATTTTCCATATACACATACTCTCTGACTTATTGCTTAAGTTTACATTAATTTTAATTTTTGCTTATTTACAAATGATTATTCACAATATTTATTATATACAATTTACCCCAAAACAGATTTCTAATATCCAATGTTATATTCATTCAGTTCATCAATTTAATGAAAAAATATCAATATTCATTGATATAATGAAACATACTTTCCAGTAGAAATTATTGTGCTCTACTTAAGTTATTGAACATAACTTCAATTATATGTTTATGATATGAAGGTTTTAAAAGATGTGTGCATGAATGGTTGTGTTTCAGTGGATGTTCCCATGTGTGTGTGTAGAGGCAGTATTTGTGTATGCATGAGTTGAAGGAAAACTTGTAGTATAAAGTGGTATAAATGCATTGAGGTGAATTCAATTTTTTTTTAAGGTTGTAAATAAGATTTTATCTTTAGGGTAGACTCATTTGTCATAGTCTCAACTAAGGTCATTTCTTATAAATATAATTGAAAATAGTGTGTTGTATTTGGTATAGTATCTAATTGCACAAGCACAATATTGATGGCACTGCACATTTACCCTCCTCAACGTAATGTATAATTGCATGTTTGTTTATGTAGTTCCACACTTTTTTGAGTAACGTAACATCACAAATCCTAATTTTGAGCATTTTTGTGCATATTTAGAAATTGATGAAATTTTTTAAGAGAAGTCAACTCACAAGTTCAAATAATCTGGTAACTACCTTTTCTTGCTCTTACATTCTACTGTACATAGTTCTTTAATATTTGAGTTTCACAATTGCTCAAATTCGGAAGAAAAAGTTGGTACAAAAAAACATTGTGATGGAATTTTGTGACAAATACATTCCTGCAGGTGTTGACTTTGGGTTGCAGTTTTGAGAATAAAATCATTTGTAAATTTAAAATTAACGTGTTGATTGCATAAAGAAGTGAGCGAAAAGGAGTATTTGAAGAGTGAGTTTGAAAATTAATTTCCTTTTTTGAAGGTACAAATTTAGTTAACCTTTAACTACTGGTGTTTGGTCAATTTGACCTGAGGGCATTTTCTGTTTTTGTTTTTCAAAAGCGTGGCAAACTACAGAGGATGCGTGTTCCATATAATCTCTTCTGATAGCGTTTCTATTCAGAGTGTGCAATAAAAAAAGCCATTGACTTATCTGTTTCTCTGTATTGTCCTTTTTTACTCGACACCAGCATTAATGTTCCTGAGGATTTTGATGTGGCGGATTTGCTTGGCACATAAGTGTTAACTGTGTTTTCACTTCTCATTTTAGGTAAGTTCTGGTTGGTGAAAGCACAATTTTAGCCATATTTAGAACATAATGTAAGAACAAACCTGGCACTCTTGAAAATTGTTGAGTGCATAGGCTCTCTGCAGAAGCCAGAAATTGTAACTTTTTCAATTGTATGAAAGGTGGTGGGACACTGGGACACTTGCTGTTAGCTGTGTCGTAATTACAGTGTAGGCAGGTGACGAAGGTGGTGTCCATTAATTTTACTAATTTGTTATTATGTGAAAGTGAAGATTTTTGCTATTTCCATATTATATATAGTATTAAACACATTCCTCCCAAAAAACAAACAAATGGCACAATTTTCTTGAATCATAATGGCCTGATTTATATGACCTGATGCCAGAGTGTGTTATAGATCTCATGCCAGTAGTTAAGGGTTAATAGCAAGTAGATAGGGGACTCGTGTCTTCTGTTAATCCAAAAGTTGCTTACTGTAAAAATTTGTTTCAAGGTTTGAGACTGATCTCTCTTGAATATTCCATCACAATAGGCCATCCAGCAATTACTGGTATGGACACTCCTCAAATTAGTTTGCTTGACTGCTTGCGAACACTGGTTTATTTATTTAATGTCAAAAAACAGTTAGCAACTGTGTGTGGCATGCTATGGGGAGAAGTGTATTCTGTACATATTTTTTTAAATTCTGAAATTCCTACCCTAACCTATGTACAAGTTGAATTCTGAATACAGATGGAAAATGACTGTTTTTGGCAAGAATTGATTCCTTCTGGGTAATAAAAACTATTCACGAAGGCCAATCATCTGGGCTATTATCCCTCATCATGCCCTTCGTGAAGGAATTAACTACCTGCAATGAGAACATGGAGAACAATAATTGGAATAACTATACTTCCCACTGAACTCTTGAAGATGTGCGCAGATAATGAAGTTATATTTATGATCAGAAGCAAAACAAGGTCTATCTTAGCATTCGCAAAAAATTATCACGAAAGCTGGACAGAAAACCTGATCGATATGGAGGTCATTGACCCAGAAGCTGCGGTGCAGTACTCGTCATGGGTTGTTTAGGATTATACATTCCAAATGATAATTAATATGTTAAATATTAATTTACTTTTCTTTTTGATGCTTGGTGTAAGAACCACGGAAGAAGATTACAGGCTTGGTCTTCTCCTGAGGATCGATTCGGAAACCCAAACAATTATATACTAGTGGAAAAAATAAAAGATTATAGAAATGGTACTAAGAATGCCCACACCCTTCCTGGTGCATACATTGACAGTAATCACAGTTGGCAATGATAGTCATGATACAAACAAGAACAAACATCAAGAAAAAAGGAGCAGTTAAAGATGGAACCTGGTCACAATATAAATAAAGAATAGAAGCTCATATAAGAATATAAAGGATATCAGCTCATAAAATATAAGTATATTTTGGTCATACAGGCAACTACAAGATCTGACTTTCCTTTTCATACCCAAACAAATAAATTAAATAATGGATTATGGGGATATTGGGAGTGAGGATTAAGAATACAGCTGAATACCAATAAAATGTACAGATGACTAATACCGAACACAAATGTATATTGAGAATGCATTTTTCGGATCCTTGATAACAGCAAAGTTTATTTTTCTTTCTCCTGTGTATAGTCAAATAATTTTTGAGTCCATAGAGTAGTCAAAATTCATGTTTGGTGGATCCTTGATGCTTAAGTTTTTGGCAAAACATCTATTTATTTATTTATTTAGTCAAAAACTGTATGTGACATAGGGGGGAGAATATCATCTGCGCACGCTTTCTTGAGTTTCACATCTGTTTGTGAACAACACTTGTGCCTGAACTGCACAATGGATTTACACAAAAATTCATATTCCTTGATCAGTCTGGCTAATGTCGTCGTTGTTATTATATTGTATATTTTTTTGTAATGTATGTATAATACTATACAGTATTATTTTTTAAATAATTACATAATTCTAACAAAAACATTTTTAATCAGTTTTGCCAAATTAAGGCTGGTATGATTTAAATCAAATGATTATTTTAAAACAAATGAATGATTTAAATCAATATTTATTATTTGTAATATTTGAAAATATATTTGTATTTTACTTATTTTTTTAAATTTAAGGTATTACCTTAAATGCCTGTATATTATACAGGCAACAGTACAAACTGATGAAGCCCGAATCGGCGCTAACATAATTAATTGAAATGTTTCACATCAAAATGATTCACATCACGTGTAAATGTGTATGTAACATCACATAATATCACAATAATTAGCAAATTTGACACAATTCTTGAAATGGAGGAACAAAGTCTGTATGTGAACAAAGTCTACATGGCCTTCCTTGTTGAAGAAGACCACCGTAAGCTCTTTTAAACATCTGAACACTAGGAACCAACACCACATTCTGGGGCAGGGTGTTCCAGGTGTCGACAACTCTGTTACCAATGATGTTCTTGTACTGCATTAGATTATATCTAGATTTTACAAGCTTCCTACCATGGCCTCGGAATTGTAGATTTCC
The DNA here is from genome assembly GCA_964035755.1 of Teleogryllus oceanicus. Lineage (NCBI taxonomy): Eukaryota > Metazoa > Arthropoda > Insecta > Orthoptera > Gryllidae > Teleogryllus > Teleogryllus oceanicus. The sequence goes on along the minus strand of CAXIVR010000001.1, from coordinate 353,837,095 downwards.
AGAGCACTGAAAAATACTACTAAGATCGGAGTGGTATTGCCATTGAAAATCATGAATGTTACAAACATGTTGCCAGGTTGTCTCTCAGCAGGAAGAGTCGGAAGCCAGAGTCACGCCAGTTGTTGATCATAAGCCATGTTCTTGAGGTCTGTGTCGATGCGTGTGGCTCTTCTTTGCATATATATTCCAGCAGATTTATATCTTTGAGAAAGTAAGGATTCCATATTACAGTGCCAAATTCAATATCGGGAGAATGTATGTTTTGTATAGCGAGGTAAATACATCACTTCTTATTGAATTAAAGGCTTTACCCAATGTAAATATAGCCTTGTTAGCCTTTTTTGCGATGTAGCTCACATTGTTTTCCCATTTGAGGTCGTTTGAGGATCCCCATTTGAGGATCATAATGCCCAGATCCTTAATGACCTTGGTCTCAGAGAAATTCCTTCCTCCCATTTGGTCATTTCGCTTTGGATTGGATCTTCCAATATTCATAATCATTCATTTTGTTTCATTTCAGGGGTAGCATCCAAACTCTTGACCCCTCATAAACACCATTCAAGTCATCTTGAATGTGGAGATCATTCTCCAAAGGGTTTGCATAGAATTTAATATCTGCTTACATCTTGAAGTGGGAGAGCATACCGTTCGGCAAGTCGCTAGTATACCAGATGGATAGGATCGGTCCCAGTACCGAACCTTGGGCAACTCCACTGTGGTTCTCTTCGGTGATGATTTATTCTCTCCAATTCGTTCGCAGAAATGGCGATCCTCAAGGAAGGACTGAATCCAGTGCAGAAGCTACCCCTTTATGCCAAAGTGAGCAGGTTTGTGAAGCAACCTTCGGTGCGATACCTTATCGAAAGCTGTGGAAAATTCCAAGTAGACATTTGTAGGGTTGCCGTGATGTAGAACTTTTGTCCAATCTTGCAGTGAAGAAGATACATTTGTTATTATTGATCCTCCTGTCACGAAGCCATGTTGGTGCAGTGGTATATGTCCAGCTCTCAAAGTAAAGCCGAGTATCTTGCTCGCTAGAATCCACTCAAAGACTTTGCATATCGAGCTGGTCAAGCTAATGGGTTGTTAGGACCTAGCTTACTACCTTTCTTGAAAACTGGTGTAATGTCAGCTATTTTCTAGTCTATCGGCAATATTCCGGAGTCAAGGGAGTCTCGAAAGTGTTCCATAGAGCTGTAGCTAGTTCTTGTGCGCGTTCTTTCTATATAAGGGACGGAATACCATCAGGACCAGCAGAAGAGTAGGTTCTGTCGAGGTCGTTGTAAACATCTGCAACATGTAAGTCAATGTCTTCCAATATTTCCTTAAATGGAGATGAGGATATAGGTGGAAGAGAATCGATAGGTCCAAATTTGTAGAAGTTTTGAAAGATCTCTGCAAAGACCGTAGCGCCATCACTAGGATCCGAAGCAATTTTCCCATCCTGCTTTCGGAGGTTATGTAGGATAGAAACTTGGGGGAAAAATTTGTTTACGGATATACAGTGCAGATACTTGCCCTTGGCTTTGGCAATATTTTGTTCATAATTTCTCCTGCGAGCGCGAATCTCATTTGATAGTGTTGCGTAACTCCTTTTATTTCCTGTATTGTGATTGACAATTAGTGGATTTAAATTTAGTCCATAGTCGTTTCTTTTTGCGTATCTGTCGTAAGGTTTTAGTAATCCATGGTTTATTTTTGTTCGGAATTTCTTTTTGAATAGGTGAGTGAGCTTCTAAGGCGTTGATTATTGCTGATCTAAATATCCAATTACTTTCCAGTTCCTCGACTCATTCTGAAGTGAGGAAGAGATGTAGAAGGTCCCTCTTCACGTCCTCCAAGTTTGCACGCCAGTATACCTTGCGGTTCTGCTTAGGGGAGTCGGCATAGCGAAATTCGATTTGCATATCAAAGCATAGAACAACATGATCAATATTACTGACAGGACTTCGCACGACTGGAGTCGATGAAGCAGATTCGTCATTTGTGATAATTAGATGGAGCGTTGCTGTTCTCTTTCGTCCCGAAACCTGGTTCCACCGGTTACCAGGTGAGAGAAACAAGAATTTTCGTATATCTCGTGGAACTCTCTTTCTACAAGCGGGATGTTATCTGAGCTGGGTTGGGCCAGTGAAGCGACGGAAAATTGAATTCTCCAAGGATGATGGTAAGGTCTTCCAAATCGTTCGCCTGACAAAGCATATCAAAAAGGGCAGTGTCTACGTCTGAAATTCAATGTGATGGCGAAGGAGTTCGATATAACGCACAAACATTGAAATTAAAATGATGTAGCCTAATTTGCAGCCATAGTGATTCTAAAAAATCTCTACGCATATCTGACTGAGGGATGGCTATAAGAGGATTTCCATTGAATTCCCTTGCTACGTATATCAAAATTCCTCCACCACTTCTTCCAATTCCGTCTCTACGAAACGTGTCATAGCCCTCTATATGAATCATTTGATCCGGAATGTCTGATTTCAACCATGTTTCCGACAGGGTTATAATAGTCGGTTTGTATTCTTAGTTTCCAATAGGAACAAATCATATTTGAGTAAAAGGCTTGCTATGTTGGCATAGCAAATTGTAGGATAGCGTACTGTTGCCTGCGCTAGTTTTCCGAATTCCATAGATGATAATATTTTTCAGTCTACGGTTCCTTTCCTCTTATCTTTTCTGTAGCTGCACGGGTGATCTCAGTAATGCGTTTGGTTTTGAGCACTGTCCTAAGTTTGTCAATTTTAGAATTTATCGTGGTTTCCATTTCCAAATTGATATCGTCTTTGGTCTCAATTGCATCACATCTTGCCGATAGCTTGACGTTACCCTCTTGAATATACTTAATTTTACTCGAAATATCTTTCAGACCGTTTTGACATTTCTTCACATCAGTCGTAAGATCTTCCACCTTCTTAGCAATCCGGGAGATGCCATTTGTAATTTCTTTATGGTTTTCATCAAAATTTCTTCTCGAGGTAGCAAATTCGTCTTTTATTTCCTTCCGGATTTTGCCAAGTTCTTCTCTTAGGAGTTTCGCGAATTTCGTTGCTGCCATGCTATCCTCTGTTCGTGATTCCTCGGTTTCTACAATTGATGTCAGCCTCAAGATCTGATGGGAGGTCAACGGTAGTCTATATATCGCTTTGATCAACTTCACAGCAACTGAAGCCTCCCTCTGAGTTTACATTAACTCGCCCTCCACAGCTCTCGTGGTAACGCCAGTTGCAATTTGGACAGATGACAAGTTTGTTTGCTGCCTTTTTTCTGCAACACTGATAATTCAGATTGTTTCAAATTCGAATTTCCCTCATTATCCATGTGTCGCCATCTGGCGGGGCGTCGAAGTAGAAGTCCACCGGCACCGCGATTCACCACTCGGTCGATGAATATAGGTTATGTTGAGAAGGAATTTTCTTCGTAAGAATTATCAGCGACAAAGAAAAGCTTCACCTTCAATATCCCATAATCAAGTCGTTTCCATAATCACTTAATGCATCCACTTTCTCGTATATTTGTATTACAAAAAGAATTGTGATATATGTATAATAGCACCGTCGTGCTCGATCTTCACTTTATAGTACGTTTCCCTCGCCGCTGCGGCCAAAAGCATGCAAAATATTCTCAGATGTCTTGCACTGCAGGAAAGCGGCGCCTCGCACAACCGCCCTCGTCCCTCACCACACTAGAACTAAACTAAAGTTTATACAATTTACTCAGATGAAAAGACATATCAATTACAAAGTTGATATGGAGAATATATTGTATTTCTTATAAACTTTTTCCAGTGGCGAATCCTGAACATTATTTTAAGTATACCGCACATTATGGAAGCTACCTCTACTGTTGTCTTTTATCTTGAGCTTTTCTGAAATCCCAATACTATGAAACTCCGCCCTGAATTTTTCTACCATACTATTACACAAACCACTAACTTCTGAATAATTTACTAATCCATTTTCACAAAAACTTGAGAGAAGCGTAACTTACGAACAAGCAGAGGAGGACTTTTCACCGCAAAAATTTGCGGTGCCTACCGACCGCCCAAACGCGCTCCTCCCCTCTCCCCGCCCTTGAAACATGACGAGCCATAGGTTATCGCGGCTGGCATGCGGTGCCCTCGCCTGCGCTAGCGAAATCTCTGGACAGCATTAAGAACTGTTTAAAACTTGTCACCCTGAATACATCTAACGCACTTCTGGCGCATACAGATGCGGAAGACTGAATGACTCTCGGTAGCGAAAGTTATTTTTTCGCATATTTTAAAGCTTTCAAAATCTCAATAACTTTAGAGGATTATCAAATTTATGAAATTTTTCTTATACACTTCGAATTACTAGGTATACCGGCAGTATACGCGATATTTCGGAGAATCCGCCACTGACTTTTTCACATAATTGAACAATTTTGAGAAAATAAAATACAATATAATGTACATTAAAATGAACAAACATGAAACAAAGAACAATTTCTAGTAGAGTTTATATACACAGTGTATTCAAAAAGTTCCAGGACTGTTGCTTATACAATACAAGTGGCGCCAACTCTGCACAGCAAACAGAACCACGTAACAATATCCTTCTGTCTTGGCCATTTGAAGTTTCATTCATTTCTGACCAGTTTCAACTTGTCAATGTTCAGTTGTGTGAAGGTTATATGTGTGCTGATGTCATTGTGAAGAAATGGAGCAACGAATAAAATCAAATTTTGCATGAAATGGGGGAATCGGCCACAGAGACTTAAGAAATTATTAAATCAGTGTACAGTCATGAAGCTAGGAGTCGTTCATGAGTGTTTGAATGGTATTTGAGGTTCGAATGTGGAAGAGAATCGACAGAAGATGATGAGAGATCTGGGTGTCTGCATTCAAGTCGAACTGATGAAAATGTTGAGTGTGTGGAAGTGTTGGTAAAGTCAGACTGCCGAATGATGATAGAAGTAATTGCCAATTTGTTGAAGTGTGTAGAATCGGTTTTGACAATGAAGATTTTAGAAATGAAGAATCTCTGTGCCCACCCCCTCACTCCTAAGCAAAAAGAATTGTGAATTTCTTCCTGCAGAGATTTGGTTGCCATAGCTGACAAAGATCCAAATTTTTTGCGAAACATTGTTACCAAAGATGAAACTTTGTGCCTACAGTATAATCCAGAAACAAAATGCCAGAGTGCTGAGTGGGCAAGCCCAAAAAAAGAGTCGATCGATGAAAGTGAAAGCCTAAATGAAAACAAAAACAATGTTGATTATCTTTTTCGATAGCCGGGACATCATTCACTCAGAATTCCTTTGACAAGGGTCCACTGTGTCTGTAGCATTCTACGAAGAATTTTTGAATCGGCTTCTGCGAAAATAAAAGTGTGAGAGGTCTGATTTGCTAGACAGTGGCAATTGGTGTCTTTTGCACGATAAAACACAGTCTCACACATCCATAATTGTGCAGCAAGTTTTGGCAAGAAGGCAGGTAGCATTAAACACCATCCATATTTTCCTGATTTATCCCCTCCCAACTATTTTACTCAGACTATTATTACCCATCAATTTCATACTGACTGCCACTGAAGGAAGGTAACAAACAAAACCTTTTTTTGGGGGTGGGAGGCATGACTCCCATGCCCCCTTCCCCCCGGATCTGCCTCTGACAACCCAATGGTATATGTGCATGAAATATGAGTAAGTACTAGAAACAGAAAAGCCAGTTATTAGAGGAGAGGGCAGTGAGCTAAAGCAATTCATAGGAATCTTTGATGAAAATAAAAAAAATATTTGGAAAAAGAAATGTTTAGTTCCCTTTTAGCAACATCTCCCTTTACCCCAAGAAAAAAATGTTCAGTAAATTCTTGGGTATAACGTGAAAATTCAAAGGTTTTGAAGAAAATAGCTTTTCTGCTGTATGACTTTGTGCATCTATTCAAAGAGTTTAAAGAAAAATGTGGAGCCAATTACAAATTTTTGGACCATTAACACTTGTTAATTCAAAATTGTGTGAAGAAACATCAAGTAATATCCTCCTCTTGAATTTGGTTAAAAAGTGAATTGAGGCCTCATTCATCTACTAAAGGAACAGATGAGATGATGGTTACAGAGATATTAATAGGTCCACAAAGAGTTGGCTTCAAAATTCTGAAAAAACTAAACATGAAAAAGGAACACTGTATATATCACCATGTTGAGAGAGTTATGAGAGATATATCGACATGCCAAGAGATCAATCACTGTATAAACTTTAAAATAAGAAAGAGATAACAAAATGACAGAGAACTCAGAACAAGGTTGGGAATCTCAATATGCAGAAAAAATACAGCAGAAAATGAAAATATTGGAAAATTAAAACTGAAGAATTTAAAGAAATTATTGCGAATACAATAGGCAGAGAGAGTTTGTCAAGACATCAACGTGGAATTGATGAAGTATGGGGGTCAGTAACTAGAGGAAAGGCTAATCATAGACAAAATTTGAGAAAATCTTACAATCGTACAAGAGTGGCAAACAGGAATAGCAAAGAGTATACACATAAAAGGAGCAACAACAGATGTGAAAACTGTAGAGGAATCACAGTACTGACTGCAGCCTTCAAGGTGTATGCGAGTATTCTCAAAAAAGAATAACCAAGCACTGTGAAGAAATAATGGATGAATGTGGTCTTGAGGAAAGCCATGGTACCTTGGATCCAATATTGCCTATTTGACATTTTATAAATCATATTGTCAGGAAGTGGAGTCAGGGGTGCCTCTTGTAAAAATTTCAAGAGACAAAGAAATAAAGGCCATTGTCTACACAGATGATTTTTATCCACAGCAAAATAAAAGTAATTGAATTCAAAGCAAGAGAACACTGGAGACCAAAATAGTAATTGAAGATGAAATAATTAAACATCTTAGAACCTTCACTTATGAAATAAGATTACCCTATAGGAAAAGGACATTAGATGTAAAATCAACAAGATGCAACCAAGTAAATGGAGTTATTGAAACAAATTTCAAAAGATGTCTAAAAAAACTAAACACGGACTCCAAAGCTTGGCAGCAAAACCAGTTCTATTATAGAGGTGCAAAATGTGGATTTTAAAGCAGACAGATGGTAGAGACTAGATGGAACACAAATGAGATACCCAAGATCACTACTAGGAATAATGAAGGGGGAAAGATATAAAGCCATTGGAAAAGGCCTTAAATCCAAAAACATTGCAGACACAGAAGTACACACTACCATTTTTGGCTTTCACAAACATTGCAATAACAATTGATATTTACCAATACTTTGTCATCCATATGTGTTTGTATGTTAGATCCAATGCTTAGTAAAATGCAACACCTTTTACTTCTTATGTGGTAATATTTTTGGATAGGATTCGGTATTTGTCAAACGTGAACAATTTTAAAAAGTCTGTATGATATTAATTGTGGTGTTTTGTATTTTTTAATAGGTCTCCATTCCTATTGCTAACACTCTAGTTCAGAATTCAACTCATCCTGCTCATGGAAATTATACTGGTCTAGAGCAGAGTACCCTGGATTCTAATCTGTTTCCGAGCTTTGGCAGGGATTACTCCTCTGATGGTGAACTTGTGAAGTTTGCAACGGTATTTGGTGTATTGTTCAGTGGAGTCACTGGTATTATGGCTGGTGCTAATATGTCAGGTATGTAAAAGGTAACATGTTATTTTTTTTTCAAAAATTTGAGGTATTGATCTATCTAGAAAAAAGATCCAAATATATAAGAAAAATGTTTGGGTAGAATCCCAGCATAGAAAACATGAGTTAGGCAACAACTACACATTCTGTGTAGTAATTAGAAGAGTTGAAAGAATTGAGAAAAATCAGGGAACTGGTGCAGAAATGATCTCCTTTGAAAATAAAAGCAGATTAAAACATGATTAATATTTAAACTATTTATTTTTTGTGTGGGAACAAGGATTGGAGATGGGTTATTTGTACAATCAGTACAAATCTGACCTTACAAGTATGCATAAGTGCATTCTTCAAGAAAGAAATATAATGAAAATGAATTTTGAATTTTACTGGTCGTGGTACATGGACCAAAAAAGTTTGAACCTAAAAAATGGTGGAAGTCCCTGGGCATTGCTAGTTTTGTCTGGTGGTGAGGCTTCAATGGGCTGGGGAAGCCTTTAATTGTGGCCACAATGAGACAATGATATTGGTGAATGTTCCTGGAGATGGGGCAGGAGGGAAAATGAGACTGCAAATCTCTTGGAAATCTGTTTTGTTCACAAATCAGAGGACAAGTTGGAAGACTGGCATCCCTATACTGAAGGAAGGCAAGCACACTTGTTGCGATGCTGCCTCATTTTAAAATACATCGAAAATTATGTGTGGGATAACATTGTATGTGGGGGCATCTATATTACTAATTTCCAATTAACGCTGAAGCTGAAAGAAAATGCTGTAGCCTCTCACCAAAGGAGAGGTGTCTGTGGTTACGTTAGATTTCCAGTATCTCAGGAAAAATACCAACACAAGAAACTATTTTGATTTTGACTGCAAAATGCACATATTTGATTGTTATTGTGCCTATGCTGAAACTGTGCATACTAACTGAATTCTCATACTGAATGTGCCTTACTGGCTTCTGAATCACCAGTGTGCAGGTACAATCCTTGCTAAGATGCATAGATTTTCGAAGGGTGGAAAATCCCCCAGTGGCCATGACGTGCTTGTGGTATGTAAAAGAACCATGACAGATACCTGCCTTGGGTTTTAATTACCCAATGCCAATGTCCCAACATAATGAGGTCTCATTTTCTCTCAATTGGACAGTTTGTATATAGGTAACTAAGACCAACATTAGGTGGAGAAAGAGAGAAATAAACCACGTGTACCGGGATGCCCATGGGTTATGCCTGCTTGAAAAATCCACTAGATCTGCGCCGTGATGAGGGAGGTAGTCTTCAAGGCAAGTCTGGGTTGAAAATATGGTGTAGAACCAGGACTAATGGTTGTGTCCCTACAAATAACACCAATTGTGCAACAACATCTGCTATTAAATATTTGCTACTTGTGCATATTAAATATTTGCATTATGAAACAGTAACTTCATTACATTTTTCTTGTGTAAAGAAAACTGTTACACTGTATTATATAACTATATTATGTTATTGCAGTATTTGTGAAGACTGTTTTTGTTAAAATATTTAATTTCTTACAGTGTTATTTGAGAATATTTTGTTTGTTGCTCTTAAGCATTGTGCATTCTACTTTTTGGAGATCAGTTGTGTGTGGTTTTATTCAGCAGTATTTTTGCCTTTCCAGGCCTCTAGTAATAGTTAATTTATATTCAATATATTTATATTGCTTCACGTAGGGAGTTGGTACTTTGTTCTTGGGCTTCAGTTTATTTGAGAAGTATGTAATGAATAGACTTGTTTCATTTTTCATATTAATCTGGTTAAGTGATGCTATTGAAAATGTTTACAGGTGAACTGAAGAATCCAGCCCGCAACATACCTCAAGGCACATTATCTGCTGTGGGGTTCACGTTTTTCTGCTACATTATTATCTCAGTATTGACTGCGGGTACATGTGATAGATTTTTACTCCAAAATAACTTTATATTTATGATGCCCATCAATATCTGGCCAGGTTTTGTTGCTATTGGAATCCTTACTGCTACTTTTTCTGCCAGTTTGAGCAACTTAATTGGTTCTAGTCGAGTGTTGGAAGCCTTGGCAAAAGACAATGTGTTTGGTAAGTGATTTATAATAGTGCAGGAGTGAAGTGTTTTTAGTGTTTTAACCCTTTGACCCCTTTGCCCTATTTCTTAAGTAAATTCTATTTAGAGTCATTTTTGACCTCTCATATTTTACTCAGTATTTTACAAGAATTTTATAAAGAATTTAATTAAATTATTAATTATAAAATGAAGATATTTATTATTTTATTTATAAAACTGTATAAATAATATACTCTATAATCAAAGAAATAATACTGTATAAGAAATGTACTGTACTGAAAAAAAAAAATTTACTAAATAAATGTTTAACTGAAAGAAATGTGTTTACAATGGAGCAATAAATAAAACAGTACAATACTCTAAATGATATTGTTGCCTGGGAAACATTTGAGCATATCCTCATAACTGTAACCATGTGCATAACTTATCACCATGTTAACAAGAATTTTGAAACACATCTGAGCACTCTTAAAGACAAATATACCAGATTATCATTCAGAAACCACAATGTAATAGATCTTTCTTGAAGAGTTTTATCAGGGTTCAAACATTTTCTCTCAAGCTAATTAATATCTGTCTATAAATCTATTTGTCAGTTGAACATGATCATATTTGGCTCTTGTTTCATAATATTCATTGTTTACTATTGTTTGTACACAAAAACTGAAGTTTTCTGCTCATTTGCTGCCCTAGGTTGAGGGTAGAGTATTGGCCTAATTGTATTTCTTCTTGTGCAGGGTCCATGCTGCAGTTCGTGGTGAAGGGTGTGTGGAAAGGCAATCCTGTAGCAGCTGTTGTCACATCCTGGGTGCTGGTGGAATTGATTATGTTGATAGGCTCTCTCAACTTGATTGCTCAGATCAATTCAGTATTATTTCTGCTCTCTTATCTTGCAACCAATTTGGCATGTCTGGGACTTGAATTGGCATCAGCTCCTAATTTTAGGTACGTATTGTATTCCCTAAATTTATTCTCATTCTTTATACTTTGTTTGAATTAATTCTGTTTTTTAATAATAACAATAATCTTAATTTATTTTTGTTATCTGAAATTATTTCACTTTAAAATTAACATAGGACTTCTTTCTGAGTTAATTACTTGATGGCTTTAAGAAACGTAACATTTCTGGTCTCATATTTTGAACTGTTATTTGAGTGAAGAAGTATGACATTACTTTTTTCAGGCCCTCTTTCAAGTATTTCTCTTGGCACACTGCTCTCATTGGCTTAGTCGGAACATTAATTATGATGTTCATCATCAACCCTATATATGCATCATGTAGTATTGTGCTCTGTATGGTTTTGGTAACTGTTCTGCATTTGTTTTCTCCATCTCGTGATGTTCATTGGGGATCGATCTCTCAGGCTTTGATATTTCACCAGGTAGGAACATGGTACTTGTTTCCTTCTCATATTATTGTTGTTTGAAATAAAGTAATATTTGATTGTGACTTTTACGTATTATTTGTTTCCATACCAGGTTCGCAAATATTTACTTATGCTGGATTCTCGCAAAGACCATGTGAAATTCTGGCGCCCTCAGATGTTGCTCTTAGTTGGAAATCCAAGATCTGCTTGCCCTTTAATCCACTTTGTGAATGATATGAAAAAGTCTGGTCTCTATGTTTTGGGACATGTCAAAGTTTCAGAATTTTCTGATCTACCTCTTGATCCAACATTGGATGAATATACTCATTGGCTGGCATTAGTTGACCATTTAAAAGTAAGTTGTCATTCAAACATAAACAAAATAAATAAGTGGCAATTTGAAATTTATAAATTTGTTATTAAATTCTGTTGTAATACACATATTTTTAGCAATGAGAAACAATGTAATATGGATGCTACACAAGTGATAAAAACCATGAATATGTCAGGATGTCAATGCTAGAGATTTTTCTTTTAATCTGTGGTCGATATTTGGTAGGACTCTTGATTTTCTGTGTCGATGAACTATCTTGATTACAATTGGGGAGAACAGAATCGAACACTTGTAATGTGGGAGGCCTGGTGATTGCGTTGTGGATTTGCTTCTAATTATTACTGGAGCAACAGTGCAAAACTAGTGCTGCTGCAACAGCACATACTTTCTCGCATTATTTCTAACTTTTACTATTCAGTGTGTCCATGATGCATCCCTTGTTCTATCCACCGAAGAAATTTGGAATGGGTTTAGAGAAAATGTTCTTTTGTTTTATGATTTGCATTAACTTTGGCCAGAAATTGTGTGAAAACAACTCATTTTTTCAAAAAATTGATCTTTTACAAAGATCTGACTTTTTAGAACAAATTTTATTGAAGGCAAAAATCTCTCTCTTCGAATTTGTAGTTTTACGATATTATGTTTTTGCAATTTTCAAAAATAGAGACATCCTCGGAATTGAGCTTAGTGCCACAGCACACAGGAGGAGGACATTTAAAAGACAAAACAGGAGCCGTTTTTAGAAAATAATTGTTTGAAAATTGCTGAAATTTCATGCAAAATCATCAGAAAACAACTCATACTTTTGAAAGATTGTACATGGCCTTATTTCAAGATCTGTTATTCAACAACATAAGTATTACGAAAAAATATCTCTGATCTTCAATATTGAAATTATAGGAAGACTGAAAAAAATTTCTGAATTTCAACAAATTCTGAATTCTGAATACACAACGTGTTAGAGGAAGAAATTTAGTACGTATAAGAACAAGGGTTATCCACTTTTTCATTAACAGGTCCCAGCAGTAAGAGCTTTTCTGTTGATAAATCGCTGTTTTCTGGCGTAAGATTACAATATTGTCTATTCTTGTGCAGTAAGTGCAAGAAAGTAAAAATCTGAAAGATAAAAATGGTCCTTTTCTAGTTCTTTGGGTCCATCTAGTTTCTTGGGACATTCTTGCTATATAAATACATTCTGTTGCTTCTATAGAAATAATTCTTTACTGTTACACTGAAATCTTGCCACTCACCATCTTACTGTGGTGTTGGGGTCAGGTAAAATTTTTATGTTGATGTATCAAAAGGTTTATACTATAATTGAAACATCAAAAAACAAGGAAGAATATGAAGATTGAAGAGCTGGTAAGAATTTAGGTAGAATTTTTTAACAAGTATTAGCCTGTGAATGCATCTGATATTCTGTGAAGAGCTTTGCTGTAGAGATACAATCAAATTAAAAATTTAACTTTTCATTCACTTTTATAATTTCAGCAAAGCCTGATGAATCCCTCTTGGGTTTTATAAACCAAAAAAAGTTATGTTTTCTCTCTCAGGGCTACTTTTTGTTGGATCACTGTTTGACCAGTTTTTAATTTAAAGGTCATTTTTTATTGTTTTAATAATTGAGTGAGAAATAAAAGGATTTAATGATTTTTTAACACAAGGAAAGAAAATAGAACAAAGTTTTTGAAATTTGTTTTCAATGAGTTTTCATGTATTTCTTTCTGTTCCTGTGTGTTAGTAAAGCCCACCTTGAATGTAAATGGATTGTGTAAAGTGATCTTATAATTTACACAATATTTTCTTAATATCCAGGTAAAAGCATTCATTGAACTTACAGTAGCCCATTCAGTTCGTGAAGGCATGCTTCATATGATTCGTATGTCTGGTCTGGGAGCAATGAAACCAAATACTATTGTTCTTGGATTCTATGATGAAGAAACACCCAAAGATTTCTTTGAAAGGTAAGTTAACCTTTAATTACTTGTGTTGGCACACAGTGTGTGCCAGTTTGAATTTGAGTTTGAACCGTTCTGTTGCAAGTGGGAGTAGTACACTAGCTGAATTTTCTAAAACTTTTTCGGTGCACTGTGTGTGCTCCACAAGTAATAATGTCAAGAAATAAAAGAGTAATTTCTTCTGAATGCAGTCAAGTGTAGAATTCAATTAGTACATATGATGACATAAAATACAAATAAAATATATTGTGTAAAATATTATTGTATTTGTATTGTGTTTTTGTAATCATTTCTTCACATTTACATTAACATAACACACAAAATATCATCTAAAATAAAAGTGTAAAATGGACTTGGATTATCAGTTGCATAATCTGTATGGCAAATATGCAATGTTTTAAACCAAAATCTTCATCATAATTTTTTTATTGATTTTTACGACATTAGAAAGGTATTTTGTGCAAATAAATAATATTTCTTAGTTTGCAAGAAGCAACATAGTATCTACATGTTATTATCTTCCGCGAATAATTATGTGTCATAACGGAACGTGTATAGAGAAAGGTTAAACGTATTTTAATTTGTATGATGCTTTTGTTTATATCTACTTCTAATTCAATTCCCTGATAGTAAAAGTTCTAAATGTCAGTAAAAACTTGATAATGTTATTTCGATTTATAGTTCAGAATCCCAGTACAAAACATCTCTTTTTACAACTGTTGAGACATGTGAAGGAAGGCAATTATTTGAATTGCGAACCTTGAGCAATGGAAAAACCTTGGATAGTACACAGTTTGTTGGTATGATTGCTGATACTTTGAAAATGAAGAAAAATATTTGTGTATGCCGACATTTCCACAATCTTGATAAATCATCATAATCAGGTAAGTTAACATGTTCAGTGAATTTCTAAATATGTCATTGTGTTCTCTAATTGTGACGTAGACTCTCGTATACAATTTAGCTTGAACCAATATATTTTCTGAATGCTTTTTTTTGAATGTATAAATCTGAAGAATGAGAGGAGATTATCAAGTTAAGTTAACTAGTTCAACATCCATTTATGCCAGTAATTGTTAAAAGATATGATATAGAACTCATTTGTGTCTGACAATTATATGTGGCCTTACTAATAAATGTTGTGTAAATTTTATTCCGACCATAAGCCAAGTTTGGCGAAAATACTACCAATAAACATGGAATAACTTGAGGATAGCGAGGTGTGGTTTCCATGGCAACTGCTAAAACCCCTACATGCAGTTTAAGCAGGGAATAAGCTAGAAACAGGAAAACATGAAAGCAAATAAGATCCAATTGTTTGTGCATTTCGCTTCATTGTATCAGTTCCATTTTTAATTTGACTGCGTTTCCTTTTCTTACGTTTTTCTCAGATATTTGATGACCCAGTTTCTTTCATGGACGATTCATTTGTTTTTGTTTTCGTGCATTTTTGGCATTGGAAACTTCCAAGTGATTTTGTATGCATTTCATACCAGAAATGGAAATGTGAAACAATGTTGATGAAGTGAATGGACAACTGAGAAAAACGGGTTACCAAGCACGTGTGAATCTTTTTGAAGTGGATTCATTTAAAAACGAATTTTTGTAGGGAGGAGCACAGGAGTTAATTGAATCAAAACAGATCTGTTACAAGTAGGGAAGGACAAAATTTGCACATTTCTGCAGAAATACTCCGCTATTCTTAGCTTCTGGGAGAAATATAAGATTCAAGACGACTGTGCAGACTTGCGTGGCATGAGTCAGCAATTTCAAACCAATGTATATTGAAGGGCGTCATTAACACAAAGCACCCGTATCCCTATGTTGATAGTTACAGGTCTATAAGAATTTTTCATCAGTAAGCAAAACATTACTTCATTGAAACCAAATACTTCATTGAAAATTAGCAACCAAATACTTCATTGAAAATTAAGGATATTGTTTTATAAAGTAAAAAATTGTGTTATCCATGAACAGTTAAATAAAATGGCATAACACACTGTTCTTGAAGATTGAAGATGAGAAATTTCATGTTAGAGTTTTGGTAGAATCTACTTCTGCATCAATTTACAATTTATTTATCTGCCCCCATGTGAAAAACAAGAAATCAAAAAATACTTTTGAGATGTTTTTTGTCTTGAAAAGCTGCTGTTGATGCTTAGAACAGACTTCAGAAATTCTGAAGGAGTGAGAATTTTATGTAAAGGAAGAAGTGATTGACCACTTCTACTCCCAATAACAGATGTTAGATGAGGAGCAGCAGTTCGGAGAAATTTAAAGGAAGCAGTTTGATTAGATTTGATTTACTGTACTGTTGTCCTACTGTAAAGCAAAATTTTGAGGTGCAGGTGAAGGAAGGAAGTTGATATAAAAGTTTTTTGTGAGATGAGGAATAAAGGATTTAAAAGAATCAATTTTAAGTTCTCTGTGGATTTGTTTTTTGACATTCTTGTGTAGTTATTTACTTTCTTGTGTAGTTACTGCCAATTTTCTTAATTTTTCACAATTGTTTCTCATAGACAAAAATAAAAAATGGGGAGAAATGCAATTCTGAAATATTTTGATTCTGTTATGTTCCTAAACTTACTGAACACATTGTTTATTTATTTGTTTCACTGAATTGATATCATTTTTTCATGATATTCGTCATTTCTATACTGTGCTCTTTGTATAATCATGTTTTCTTTCTTAACCTACCCATGTGCTTTTGTACATTAATTTAGACATGATAAAATGGACACCATCATTCAATACAATTATTGTAATTCTAAAACAGTTCGCCCATCAATGTGTGTTCACCAACTACCACTGCAATCACACAGAATTAAGGAGAAAGTGCAAAATATTCTGTGCATATGCAACGAAAAGTTCCCAGTAAGTCCTTAGAGAGGCACCAAAGAATAAAGCAAATACGCTGAAGATGGTATATAAAGCAACGATGCCAAGCATAGATTCCCTATTTAAGACGGAATAGTTAAGTTATGGTTTAGCAGCCATTATTGGTAAAAATTTAATCCATCCTCATTCCAAACTTATGCTGGAAGTAACTATTCTCAGAATAAGCATGATATAATGGAAGTTACACCAAGCTTTTATTAGTAAGGCTGATGTAAAATGCTATGAATTTTTAGTACAAAAGTGAACATTTCCAGCTGTTGTTTCATGAATTTAATTTATATGTATGTAATATAAATCTGTAATATGAGTTTGTTGGTTGTAAGAAATAAACCTTTTTTGTTCAAATTACTCTCTAATCATGTTTCAGATCTTCCAATATCAAGTATATTGATGTTTGGCCAGTGAATTTCTTCCAACCAGATGATGAGGACCCATTTGATACAACAAGTCTATTCATGTTGCAACTTGCATGCATTATTAATATGGTAATTATGCAAAACTCATCATTTTTGTATTCAATTGTTGTGAAAATACAAATACAATTACGAAATTTGGGGTATTTTTCCAGCAACTATTTAAAAATGAGTTCTTGAAGTTCTGTTCAATGTATGTGATTTTAATTACTCTTTCATATAATTTCAAATACTTTTTTTCCACAGACAATTTCTAATCCATTTGTAAAAAGTAGGAAAAGAAGAGTGATAAAAAGAAAAGAACAAGAAGCAGCAGCAGCAGCAGCAGAAGAAGAACAAGAAGCATCAGAGGAAGCAGAACAAGAAGCGAACACAAGTGATAGAAGAAGAAGCAGAACAAGAAGTGATAGAAGAAGAAGTGGAACAAGAAGTGATAGAAGAAGAAGCGGAACAAGAAGTGATAGAAGAAGAAGCGAACACGAAGTGATAGAAGAAGAAAGCGGAACAAGAAGTGATAGAAGAAGAAGAGGAACAAGAAGTGATAGAAGAAGAAGCGGAACAAGAAGTGATGAAGAAGAAGAAGCGCAAGAAGAAGAAGAAGAAGAAGAAGGAAGAAGAAGAAGAAGAAGAAGAAGCGCAGAAGAAGAAGAAGAAGAAGCGCAAGAGAGAAGAAAGAAGAAGAAGCGCAAGAAGAAGAAGAAGCGCTTCTAGTTCAAGAATACATCTACACTCAAGCCTGAGCACAGCTGGTTCTTTTGTATTCCCGCGGAACTAACTCTTTCACGTGAGGTGTGGGCTGCATGAGGGCTTACCCCAGGGTATGCTGCAATGGTGTGTCAAATTTTTGTAGTATTTTGAGGCGTCAAACAATAAAAAGAAATAAATGCTATATAGTTCACTTCCTGGTCCCACACAGTCATGTTTTGCTGCATGTGGGCCTAATTATTACATTCAAGGAAAGAGACTGTGGTGCTGCCCGCTTTGCTCCATATCTCTCTGCATGCCAGATTCTTTCCAACTGTATCATATAGCTAACTATAGCCGGCGGCGCTAGCCGAATTCGTTTACTACGCTCCGTGAAGTCACGAAGGTTAAGCGAATTCGAGACTCGTGGGTTCTTGGTTGGGTGACCGGCCAGGAACCCCGGGATCTAACGTCGTCGAGCCCCTGGCCGAAGGGATAAAAGGCACTGACTGTCTGCTACGTGACGAGACTCGACTAGTATAGTAATTATGGAGTATTAGTAATTACGGAGTATTAGTAATTAATGGAGGATTACTCCAAAGAATGCGCTCAACGCCCCTTAAGGGGCTTGGAGACGTGTTGCGTCAAGATGTAGATGCAACAAATTAAAATTAAAAAAAAAAAAAAAAGAAAAAACAACAAACTATTACTGAAAAATGCAAAAAATGTATTAGCACAGATTTTTTCGTATTAAATAAAGTTTGTGTCTAGTTTTTGCAGAAATTTGCTATCAGTATTTTTGGAATCATTTTAGCAGCGATCCTGGTGATTGCTTGTCAAAGTTTTGGTGTTAAATTTCTCTTCCAAACTGTATAATACATGAAAATGTATAATGCTCATTGGCTGCAACAGTGGCAGTGATCAAAAATGTTTGTCTTTCACAAAACTTGCTTGAAATGCAGTGGTACAATATCGGTACAACTGCTGTCTCACAATGAAATTGCAAAGCACTGGAATGCCCTTAGAAAGAGTTCCAAATTCATTACTGCCAAATTTTGAGTTATGCCATTGTGGCAGCAAATGAATGGAACATAGTGACCTACTAGAGAACAAACAAACAAAAAATTGATGTGACATGATTTTCCTTTGAATGTTTATCTTGCTTAATGCCATGAAACTTGTGTAAATCTTCAGGTTCCTGGTTGGAAGAAGCTCCAATTGCGTGTCTTCCACTGTCAAATCAATGGAAACAAGCGTTCACCATCAGAACAGCTTCGCCAGTCCTCCTCTTCTCACTCCCAGGAGACACTTGGCAGTGCTACATTCAATCTGGATGCGGCGACAGCGAACTCGTCACCTCCTACACGGGACAATGAAGAAAGACTGCGCAAACTTCTGCAGATGCTACGCATTGCTGCCTCTATTCATCAGGTAGTGATCTGTCTTATCAAATCACAATATTACGTGTAGGCAGTGCATAATTTGTATCAAAAGTGTGAAGGGAGCTCTGAATGCACTCTACACACCTCAAGATGTGCTTTTCTATTCACTTAAAAAGTTTCCATAATGATCTACAGTTACTGAACAACAGGTATTCAGACAGTTGCCTCTGGGGTGATTTAAATGACAATTGTATTTTTAGATCCTTTCTTAGTGATTATTAGGGACTGGATTTCTATGGAAAAATATTTTCCCTCCATAGTAAGAAATTACGCTCATTTGATATGTACAGGAAACGGCAAATTTCCAATTACTTAAACAGTATTGTATGATGTATATCTTGCTTATTTTGTCTGTTTTCTTAAATTTTTTTTTTTTTTTTGAAATTATCAATTTCCTGTTATTGATTATGCATGATATTTAATAGGAAAATCATGACTGTTTCAAGATTTACATTTGGTTGAATCAATCCTGAAAATCAGTAATGTGGATGAACTAACATGTAGGAACTTCACAAGATGCTTCACAAGATCCGCTACAAATGAGAGAGACAGGAAGTGCATAAGACAGGAAATTCCCATTTCACGGTATGAAGATGGTTGCTACAGGCTTCTCAAAATCATCTTCAATGTTGTTATAATACTAATTGTTAAAAAGCGGGAGATACAAAAATGTTACAGAAGAAGGAAACCACTATACTTGTACGGTACAATGACTGAACATATTCACTTTTCTATAGTTGGTAGTTTTGGCTGTACATTATTGTGCAATTCAGAATAGTAATTCAGACCAAATAGACCAGTCCAGTCAGACTGTCAGTGTGGTCAGTGCAATCAACCACCCCAATCACTGGATCAGTCGTTGGATCAGCACAGTCTGCCGG
This sequence comes from Teleogryllus oceanicus, assembly GCA_964035755.1. NCBI lineage: Eukaryota > Metazoa > Arthropoda > Insecta > Orthoptera > Gryllidae > Teleogryllus > Teleogryllus oceanicus. The sequence continues at coordinate 353,817,437 of CAXIVR010000001.1, read as the reverse complement.
TGGGTTGGCCCAGTCGGTTGTCGGATCGGCCCAGTCGGTCGTCGGATCGGTGCAATATGTCATTGGGTCGGCTGCCCTTCGGTGCTTGGGCAGTCCATTTAATTCATCAGGATGTTTGTTAAAAATCATTCTGGTTCTCTTAGGCGAAGAATTTTCTGGAAAAATTTCAGTGTTTTCCAGAACGTTATGAAAGTATGAAGTTTTCTGTTGTCTGGGATCTGGAACTGAATGGCAATAGAAGATTTCTTTGTAAATATTGTATTTTGCCATAATACTGCCGGCTCATCTCATCAGTCAGTACATTTGGTCTGTGGAGTCTGTAAGTACAGTCTGGGCATGGGGCGGTCCGGGATCAGATGGCGTGTCAGCCCACCAATGGCCACGAAACATCATGTAGATGCAATCCTGCGTTGCTGTTGATGTTTAGGGTGTGTTTGGCAATTTCTGTAGCTTCCTTAATTTGTCTGTTGTCATCGTCAGTCCTCTCTGCTGAGGCAGAGAAATGGGAAGTCCTGTCTGTTTCCCATGCGCACTGGGTGTCTGTGGAGCGTTCAAGATGCCTGTACTTGAGGTGGCGAATATGCCCAAATCGCCTTTCTTGTATAGTTCTACTTGTTTTGCCGATATAGTGGCGGCTTCAGCTGCATGATGTGGCACAAACTCCTGTTGTGTGGAGTGGTGAAAGCTGGTGCTTAACCCACACCAAAGTTTGACCAAACTTCTAGTGGGCTCTGTAGACAGTCTTTATCTGGAAATCTCTCAGTCGCTTACTAATTCTGTCTGTGACGCCCCAAATGGAAGGGAAACCAAGATGGAAGTTGCCCTGGTGGTTTCTGGAGATGCTGGTGGGGATGTGAACGAGTTGTAATGCTGTATAATTGTGGGCCGACCATAAGCATCGGTCTAAATAGTTCCCGCTCTGCAGGGAAGCAGGTCTCGTCACATTTTCTGATCACACAGATGGTGTAAGACTTTTTCAAAAGGCCGTTTTCTTCGCAGGGTGGTGGTGCCATTCTGGAAGCAGAATGTTGGAAGCAGATAGTGCGAGTTGATTTCCTGTATAGTGTGTTTCCAGGCTGCCGTCATTCCACCTGCTCACCGGAATGTCATGGAAAGGCAATCGCCCATTCTTTTCTGCCTCCATAGTGAACGTGATGTTGGAATGAGCTCTGTTGATCTGGTCATAAGAAGTTCTGGAGGGTGTCCTGCCCATGGGGCCATATCATGAACGTGTCATCCTCTTATCTGACCCACATGGCTCAGCGTCGTTCAACTGATCATGCCCTGCCACATTCGTATATTAACTCGAGCGCTGACCATCCTGGCACAGACCAGCCCTGAGAAGATCACAATCGTTGCAGCTTTCTCAGATGTTTAGTCAAACATGGTTGCCATGAAGTGGCCTGAAAGAATCTGAAGACGGAGGAAATAATGCCAACCTCCAAAACGTTATGCGCAGTTAAAATTTTTTCAAGTTTATAAGGTTATAAGATATAAGTTTATAAGATAGTTTAAAATTGTTTAAGATTTAATTTTAAAATGTAATGTTAAAAATTTAGACAATAAAACACCAGGTAATTGTCAAACAATACATGAATCTATTAATGATATAAAGAACCTAGTTACATACTGTGACAATTTCTATATTATTTCATAATTCTTTGTTTGTTTCTTACATTTGAGCTTTCGTTACACGTTTATAAATTAATCTTTAGGAAATTATTTAAAACTTATTTGAAATATATGAAAGAGAAATTGCTAGCTTTCAGGGAATATCAGATTGGAATGTAACAATGGTATTCTACATCCATGAGGCACCAGCTGAATTTCTGTGAATTACATCTCATTGTTGGGACATGATTTAGCTGTATGGGAAATAGTTATAATTGTCCAATTTGTTTTGATATTTGCTTTAAAATATTTAGTTCTCACACCAAATGTACTAGTGAATTTTTAATTTTGCACAATTTAATTAAACTTTCAGTAATCCAATCGCTTCTAGGTTTATTTTTATTATTACATGTGTGTCTAATTTTAGATTTGGACCTATTAAAAATTTTAAATTTTAAGGAAATATCACAAAAAATATTTCTTGATCCATACAATGTGTGTGTTTTTGCACATGACATTTATTTATAATATATTAAAAAATAGTATGTAATTCAAAATAATTGAAAATAATTTTTAAATAAATCTAAAACAAACAATACAATTTTCTTATTGGTGTCACCCCTCAATTGATGTCACCGGGGGAGGACCACCCCCTTATAACTTCACCACTGAGATGTTGCAATATTATATTACTCCTTCAGCATGGAGCATTGAGAGTGATGTGTGACTTCTGCATGTTGCAGGTGCCAGGCTGGTCTCAGCAAATAGCAGCTCTGCACGGTGGGTCCATGGCGATGGCTGGCGCACACACTGGCACTGCTGGCACCAGTAACGGTGAGGAAGAACCTCCTGCACAGCCCCTGCTGAACAATGTCTCTCGGGCTTATCTGCTCAGGTGAGAATTTAAAATTTTGTGGGTCAACCTGAAGCTTCAAACCGGGAGCTTTAGGTCAGTGCATCAACTGATGTCACAGCAGCGCCTCTGACCGGGAGGTCCTAGGTTCCCACTCCCCACGGCGGCAGGATTTTCGACACTAGCTTTTCAGCTATGTCAAATTCCGTCACTGTCTGGAGGAGAATTCTAGCGGCCGGCTGCTCTGATCGGTAGATTTCCGTGGTTTCTCCGATCAACACTAAGCGAATGCCGGAGCAGTACCCTACCAAACGGGCCACGGACCGCGCACGATCTGTCCTTCCCCTTCCTTGTCCTATCCTCTCCCCTGACAAACACACTTACACTACCATGCACTACACTACCACATATTCCGGGAGACCAGTCGGGAGCTTAGAGCTTGTCCCAGCTGGGGCAGTGTCCGCTGGTGGGAGAGTCCTGGTTAGGAGGAAACCCCTCTAGCCGACGGTATGTCGGTGCGGATCTCGCCATCCAGCGGGGGAAGATCACCGCCATTTCCCGAGAAAAAGCATGCACTACACTAACGGGACTAATGACCAAAGCAGTTGATGTGCCTGGAAACACGAAAAAATTAATTAATTAATTAATTAATTAACTGAAGCTTCAATCGAAAAATATTAACTGTAATCATCAGACTCGTAGGCACTCAAGTTTAGCCCTACTCTGTCTAGTTTTGCAAGTAGTTGATCATGGGGGACAAGATAAAAAGCCCTATTACCGCCGTGTTGATTCTATCACCTTCATCTAGTGCATCCACGATATCTTCGCAAACAGCTATTGCTTGACTTTCGCATGAATAACCCCTTCTGAATCCAGGCTGCCCCCCTAAATAGCCAATTTTCTCTATTCCAAACGTATATCTAATGTATTCAGCGATTAGGTGCTCCACCTGCTTACAGACAACTGATGTTAGGCTAACAAGCCAATAATTTTTAACTTCTGATCGAGACCCACCCTTAGAAATGCAGGAGGAATACTGAATACCTGAGGAATACTTGAATTATTTAAGGTAATATCAAAAAGTAACAGATGCGGAAGCATGACTTCACTTCTTACTTGTGATGAGTCACCTGAAATGTCGTGCGGACCCACTGATTTATTCTTCCCAATTCTCGCTATTCTTTTTCGAAGATCACATGGCCTAGTAATCATTCTTTCTCGTGACCCGTTCAAAGCAGATATGTCATATTTTGCTGCAAATACCAAACCAAAAAAGGAATTAAAGGGTTCCGCTTTGTCTTTGCTCTCTGTAATTTTGTTTTTATTTTTATTTGCATCTCTTGACACAGGGATGTCCTCCCTATTTCCCTTTCATCTTTTTACGTATTTGAAAAACTGATTTGCCCCCTGCGTAAACCCGGATAATAAAATTGTAAAAAATTTTCTTGTACGGCCAGTTTCTCTTGGAGAAGCACCCTAGAGAAAATCTTGAATTTTCCCCTATTTTCTGTACTTCTCTCGCACTTTCTGTCAGCTTTTCTAACTTTTGATTTCAGTTTCCTTATTTTTTCATTATAGTACATGGCATCTGGGTTCGTTTTAAGATATTTCTGTTGTACAAAGCGCTCTCTTCCCTCAATCACAATTTTTTTTATAGTTCCTCCAGATTTTCTTGATGCTTCTTCCCGTACTACACCAATCCGAGTAATTTGAAGTTGAGATGTCATCCCACCAGGAATTATTACTTGATCTGTATTACTTTTTAATATTAGTTCCCTAACTTTTTGCATAAGGTGTCCCTTGAATGAATCTAGCACCAGCATTCCTTTCTTCTTCAACAAATAGCCCGATCTATATTCCAAACAACCTTGAACCAATCAAGCATCAGATCGTTGGTCATCCACCCTTTTCTTGACATTTGAAAACAAGCCCTGTTAGCAGTTTCTCTTTTGGCATTCTTTTCGCTAGCAGAATTACATACGGAGGCAGCTTCCTGCCATCATCCAGAGCACATAGCATAACTGTTATTCTGGCCTTTTCCTTGCTCGTGCTTCTGACGACAACACTTTTAGCGCCCTTGGTTTCAACTGTTACTTTTGACAGCATGTCAAAATAAATGGGTGTCTGGTCAGCAATGCTCATTTCACTGAGTAGATAGCCATGTTCTCTCCGGAATTTGAGAATATGATGTTGGAAACCAATTAATTTTTCTTCAAAAGCTGCTGGAAGTCTCTGAGCTAGCGTTGTTTTTCTCTGTAATGTCAGACCATCTCTTTTCATCATTCTTATGCACCAGTCCATACTCTTTGAAATTTTCACCATCTTGTAGAAGATTATTCTTTATTTCAAGTGCCTTCATTTCATTTCTCTCGCAGGTACTCAACAACTTGCTGCTCCAACTCAGAAAATATTCCCATTTTGGTCCCCTAAATGTTTTATGCGTTTAAATTGTGTTCTCTAATTTGTCTTTCATCTGCCGCCAGCTACGAACATTTCTTTCTGTGACCCCAAATTTTCTTCTAGCCGTGCTGTTGTTAGTGGTCTCAGCTTCTTTCAGAACCATTAACTTAAAATTTGTATCATAATGTCTGCACGATCCAGTTGTCAATTGCCAATGCGTAGATCCCCGTGCCTCCACACAATTTTGGCCACAACTTCCTCTCATTTTTCTGTTGTGTTTAAACTTCCAATGTCATTCGATTGATCTCGCTTCAAAAAATATTGGTCTGAATCGGAACAGCACGTCCACGGTAGACACTACGAAAACGTTCAGGAATATGTTGTATTCAACACGCACCTGTATCTGAAACAACTATCCGGGTATGGACTGTGAGTCTGCATACCTCAGGATGGGGAATCACCTCAGTTTCCATTGCTAATTCATCCTGTGACAACTCCAGTCCGTTTTTTTGATGGCATAGCTGTTGAGAAACAGGTGATAAAGAGTGCAATCAGGATGTGTTTCTTGGCAGCTACCCACAAGGTTATTGGCATGCGGCCTTTTTCATTCCATTTGCTCTCCCGACACCCTCTGAAATCTAACATTGCACAATACTGCAGCAATTCCATGGCGCACTTCAATACTGCAATTGCAACTGCAATTACAACCTGCAAATACTGCAATTGCAACTTGCAACTAATTCAATACTGCAGCAATTCCATGACATCAGAATTCCATGGTGGGTTAACTGCGGGGATAAATGAGTATTATTATATTATTCCTTTTGTATTATTTCGTCAGCGTACGAGTTTTTCGGCTGGGACACACTCTCACCGACTCAAGCATAATCTGCGAATATAAGATGACTCCCCATTTTTTGAACGAACAATTTAGGAAAACACCTCGTCTTATATTTGGGTAAATACGGTATTTCCAATGTTCTATTAGAGCATTTGCATTTGATTTCAATGTTTAACATCTTGAATTATGCATCTTTCCAGACCTCTTCTGCATTTAAACTGGATTTAACACAAATAAACGTCCCACCCCTTCGTCCATCTCTGTCTCTCCTAAAAAGAGCATAATCATTGCGAAATATTTCTGCATTAGAAATCTCAGGTTTAAGCCATGACTCCGTACCTATTGCATTATCAGAGCAATACTGATCTATCAAATTCCATAATTGTTCGAATTTGTTTACTAAGCATCTACAATTTACCTGCAACACTAATAGAGACTTACCCCTTTTTAGGATACAATTCATATATTTTAGATCTGCAATCTCCCCTGCAACAATGCTCTCCCCAATTGTTCCTGCATTTTCCTCCTCATTTGTAGTAGTTAAGTCAGTTGATTCCACCTCTTTTTCTAAAAACTGTTCACCAACGCTCTTACCTTCCAGCTCCTTGTTAGTGTGATAAGTGCGAAAGGAATGTGAGGCGTTTTCAGAAGTTGGAAGCAGAGCTAGCAGAAGAAAATACGTCCGGTGACACTTTCCTAAGTGTCACCGCACATATTTTCTTCTGCTAGCTCTGCTTCCAACTTCTGAAAACGCCTCTCATTCCTTTTGCACTTATCACACTTATTGCACTTGTTTCCGTCTTCCACGCCGGGACTAGGATTCGCTTTGACCCTTCCAATTAACAATAACGTGGCAAAAATCGCAGCACACAACAATGCCGCTCCTAGACTACCAATATTACTTTTGCACACTGATGCGTTGCATGCATGCATGCATGCATGCATGCATGCCAGCCACGTTTCCCAACTCCCAACTTGTGCCCTGTATACCATTAAGCAGTAGCCCATCGCCTTACACTTCTACCTGTGGAGCCTCCCAGAACATGTGCACACCCTTCGTCAACCAACCACAGACAGTACATCTCTACTAAAACATTCCATTTCGATTATGTAGTGGAACAAATCACTAGAAATGGGAGGACTTCAATGCTAGGCATCCTTAAATCAGCCCTGATCATGTAATAGGTTTAATAAGTTCTTAAATGAATACTTGTCTTTTGAGTATTAATCAAATTGGGAGTCAAGTGATTTCTTATAATTGGTGAGTTTCCAATAGATTAGAAAAGCTTACACTGACGTTTTGCACTGACAGCTTGAACTCTTCATTCTAGTGTTAATCAGATGATTCAAAGGCATTCGGAACAAACTGCTGCAAGTTTCATCTACTTGCCGCCTCCTCCATCATTACCGGTTTGGGAAGAAAGGGAAGTTTATCCTCAGTTTCTGCAGTTACTCACAGAGCTCACTGCTGACCTCCCTCCAACCATTTTGGTCCACGGTGTCAGTGCTGTGACATCTACTACTCTGTGATGTGGAAGGTAACTAGCTTTTGTAAAATACTTATCTCTAGTGGATAGTATGTAACTAAAATATGTGGTGTGATATAAGTAATAAAAATGTCAGTATTGAATTTTCATAATACTGCAATTTGTTTAATTGCTGGTATGTATGAGATGTCTTTCACATGAGCTACACTGCTTTGCAGTTAGGATATTCATGACATGCACAATAATTTCATTCCATGTTGGAGCACCATGGCGTGACATGCAACAGGTGATAGTTTTTGCTTTGAAAATTTCAAATGTTAACTTCATGTATTTATGTAATATATCTTTTAAAGTATTGTTTCCTGCAATTTTAATATTCTATTGCCATTTTAATTGATATTTTTGTTATTTATAAATATTATTTCTCCATGATCTTTTGGTATTACAATAATATAGTCAGTGTTGAAGACTAAGTCTTCTTGTGTTTCCTACTTTTGTTATGTTGAGCATGATGATGAATGATATAGTGTATATACTTGTCACATAGTATTTGAAGAGCAATTGGCTGATAAAAAATCCAGTCCATTTTCACATGCCTTATTGGTTGAGGGTTGAAGTAGCCCATTGCAACCAGTGCCAAAAGCTTTTGAGGAACAGTCTTACTGGAACCGAGTGCTGTGCAGCTGGAGAATTCTCAAAACTTAATTTAAGCTTTAAATCTCTTTAAGATTTTGCCTTTTCAGAGACGTCCTAGAATAACAGTAGCACATCTGGTGTTGATGTTGTTTACTGTGCATATTGTACTTGGAAATATTGTCCAAGGTGTCAGTCTTCAATGAATGCATTTTAAAAGTCTAGTTGTTTAATGTTCTAGTTGTGGTATTTCTGCCATTGTTTGATACAAATGTAGGGGCCTCATTTCAAAGTCTCCCATTAAAACAATGGTTCCCAGGAGAAGTTGAAGCAACTAGTACAACTGGTGCACCTGTGTTGAGAGAGAGAGAGAGAAATGTTAGTGGGAACTCGTGAGCAAATTGTGTGGTCCAGAATTTTCTTGTTGAAGAGAGATTGATGTTCACAGCTCTTCAATTTTTGGACTTAGTGAGGCATTGTGCCTGTGTAGAGTTTTTTTAATTAGTTGTAATTTATTGTTTTAAATGAGATTAAGTCTTTCATGTGTATATTGGGCCAAAGTTGTTCTTTTTTATGGGTTTAGAGTACTTGACATGGAACATAAGTATGCAGTACAATCTTTAAGCTGTATAATATGTTTGTAAATGCGCATAATAAATACATTTATATGTTGCATTTATTGGAATGAAAGTTTGTTTTGTTCAATTGAACAAGAGGCTGTGATGCTGTGTTTGTCAGCGTGTTTGTTACTTCACAGTTTTAGAAAATTGTAGACAGACTTGAAAGCTTTTTACATAGTGGACCGGTGGAACAAAATATTTTTGAACAAGTATTATATCAATAATTTTACACTTGATATATTGTAAACTGTTATTTCTGAAAATGTTAATTAATCTAATATAAAAATATTATTTTTCAATGTTTGTGTTTTTTAAATTATAAAGTTTATAACTATTTAGGAGATATAAATAGCCCATAATCCAATACGAATGCTTTGGGGTATTGGGGAGAGGATGTACACTTGCAACAACACAGGAGAGTGGATAAAAGGTGAATTATGTTAATAAAAAAATAATCTAGGTATTTGAAGTGGGCTGACAAGTAAGTAGATGATTAGCAATACAATTTGATATCTTATATGTATTGGCCTAACATTTCTCTTGTTCAGATGGTTATGTTTATGCTTGTTATGGAAGATATTCTTTTTTGTATGTCTCTAATACATAGTTTCTTATTATTATATTAATATTGTGTTTTTCATGCTGATTTTATGCAGATTATTAGAAATACAATTTGCAATATGTATGTATGTAGGTATGTATGTAACAAGTTGATAATCATCAATGCAAATGGACCAAAGTTATTTTATTGCTTGTAAAAGTAAATGTAGTAACCCATATTTAATATGCATCTGATGCAACATGGAGAAATTCCTGTAATACATGCTAACAGAGCAAACATTTGTGTGCAGTTAAGTAGGCTCTGAGATTTTTAGTGTATCCTGTAGTCAAAGATATGTGTTCTACTCATTCAGGTCTATTCAAAAAATACACTCACCAAAATTCTACATTTTTATACACCCATTCTAAAATAGTTATAAACAAAATTACCATTTCAAGCAATACATACATGTTTAATCATCCCTCTCTAAAATTCTTAAGAATGAATTACAAAAACGTAAAATTTCAGTTAACAAATACTTTCTTTAAAATAAAATAATTTATCTTGTTTGATTTTATTGCTCTAAAATTTATTTAAAATTTTATACTGATCTTTAGTTCCTGATTTCTGTAGCACACCAAAATGTGTGCACTTCCTGATAGTATCGCAAGTGTGAAAAAATTGAAATACTTGCAGTTTTTCAGGGATAAATACAAAATATTTAATTTAGAGTCAAATTTTCTCCGCTTCCCACAAACAAGTTAATAAAATGCCAAATGTCATCTGCATGTATGTATTTTTTGAATGACCTCGTAATATGAGCATGTTAAGAGAGATAGAAAAGGGAGTGCTGTGTGCCCTCTTCCAGCAGTTGTTCAGACAGTTACATGTGCTGCTGTTTGCTATGATAATTCCGTGCCTCATTGCTGCCTTTCTCTTGTAGAATTTTGATATCAGCTATTTACTAAGGCATGATGCTCAAGCTGTAGCTGATTGCAACATATTTTCTGCTTCATTTGTGAGCTAAATAAAACTATTTTTAAAAGTAATATTGACTTAACTGTTACTTAAAACATTTTTTGTATACTAACCAGGTCAATAGCTTCAAATGCGTTGTCATTTGCATGTGAAGGAACTAAGCCTTCCATCATAAATCATTTTGATGTAACACAGGAATTTTTATCATTGTTACAGTAGCTTGTATGGAAGACTTAAATTTGAGTAAAATATTTATATCTTTAATAGTAATAATATTAATAATCATAAGGAAAATAATAATAGAATAGTAATAATGATAATCTCATCCTATCTGTGGTGAAGTTCGCTTTGCTGTGATGTTTTTGAATAAAATTTATAGCAGTATCTAATCTGTATTAATAAATTGACTGTGTTGTTTATTGCATTTCTAAAACAAGTGCACTTTCTTCAGAGATCATTCCTTGATCTTCCTTGAGACCAGTGAATCCAAAGTAGTTTTTTGCTATTAGCAGCTATGTTGTGAGGCAGTCTTGGTTTTAACTACTTTTCTTTGGAAATCTCGGGGTTGGGGTTTATATTTTGAGACCATCCGATGTTTCATGTCTACTAAAGTTTCACAGATGAGGAATTTACCAGTCTTGTGTAATAGATATACTTCAATTTTTAATTGAAGAGGTCAGCGCAATGTGCTAACCCTCATTTTTATAAGCTAGAAGAAAAAAAGTTTATTTAATTGAGACCTTTGTTGGTGAATACACTGCCTGGTGGTTTCTACACACACATATATTGTAATTTTATGACATGACATATTTGGACAGTTTTTGGATCATAAAGTTTGTTTTTTTGGAAAAATTGTAAGTTTTTTTTTTATTTTGAATGTGAAAAATTGAGTTATCATTATTAACTTGACACAACCTCTTCAATTGTATTGTCAAGTTACGTGAACAAAGTCCTGTAATATTGAATATGCTTTTGCAGATACACTCTTAGTTTTTACAGACAATATAATTCCATAATTTTTATAAAGGATGTGTTGGAAACACATTTTGTTCATACACATTTCATTTTAATATTCCTACATCCATAGAGAGAATATTGATGCAAATTGAATTTTAATTCTGATGTGGTAACAGACGGAAGCTCATCAATCTGTTGCTTGAAATGGATCCATTGAACATTCTCCTAAATCCCACAGGGTCATTCTAGTGTGTTCTGGAGCATGTAATTCTGTTAGGATTTCAACAACTCATATGTTGAATAATATCCATTTTTTGGGGGTCCTATTATTTCAATTGTTGCAAACAATATTTGTTTAATGGAAATAAAGCCTTTCATAAAAATGTTCACACTGTTGCCACACCCTGCCTATTCTAATGGAAAAAAGTATACTGAAAATAGTGGTGACTAAGAGTTAATGTTCGTTTACATTTCTGAGAGGATTTGCACAATTACATATTTAATAGCTAAGGATAATGGTGAAAGGATAGTATTCAAATTATTTAAATTTTGTTGAAGTATTCCACTGAGCAGTTTGCAACAAATAAGTGCTTATTTTCTACTAAAAATTAATGTACACGATAAAATTCAGGATGTCAGTTTTCACATCTTATTGGCCCTAGTAATATTATATTTTCAACCATTTAATGTCAGTGTTAACAGTATTAACTGCACATACACTGCAGTCACATGGGGTTCTAGCAGCATATGTTATATGCACATTTTTCCATTCACAAAATTGATTCGACATTGAAAGATTAATTAAGTGCACATGCAAGCATTTCTTCTGGTGGTATAGCACACCTCACATTGACATCTTACCGTTTAATATGTTCATGTAATTTCAATAGGAATTCTCTGAATGACAGCTCAGTCATTTAAAAATAACAATAACAGCCTCGCTGTCGTTGCATAAAGTCTGAAAGAGAGCAATAAATGGTCCCTTCAAAAGCCTGGCTGCTATTAATGGGATGAACCCATCATCTCCTCCTCTTTTCTTTTCTAAGTTTCATTCCAATGTATAGCACAAGTGCTAACTCCGTGGCATCCTTTTACTGCACATGACCATAATACAAAAGTAGTCTGTGAGGTGCCAAGCAACAGAAGTCAACAACATACGTTTTCTGGCGCGCGTATCACTAGTTTTACACGTGCACCCTGTATTCATAGAAAGGATTTACAAATCCTACCCTTCATTTACAGCCTCGTATTAAATTTTGTTTGATTTCTTTGCCTTTAAATTGAAATATGGACTCAATTCATGTTCTGTAGATTGTGTATAATTTTCTTTCTCTCTTTCTCTTCAAATAACCTAGTTGCTGCCAATCGTTAAGGCAGTAGTGCAGTAGCGGTCTCGGACCAAAGGATTGTGGGTTCGAATCCCGCCTTGGGCATGGATGTTTGTGTGCGTTTGTGTTGTCCATACATATTCTCCCTACAGTTTCCCCATAAGTTTAAAAATCCAAGTGGTCGCTATATAACCCAGATGTTGAAAAGCGACCTTACTCCTGGTTACTGTGGTTCTGAGCAGTGTGAAGGGGAAATTCATGGAAGTAGGTCTCATTAGCTCTGTTGCATGCTTCAAAACCTGTTTTTATCCATTGATATCAGGTATGGATCCACTATGTTGAACAATAAAATTCACATTTCATTACCTTTTACATTTAATCATTTGTGAAGATGTTTAACACAGTTATTTTTAATCGATTTTTGGAAGAGCATCCAAAGATAATTTTCTGTTTTTATTAACTCTTTCAGTAGGCCTGCAGTGTAGTGTGTGCCACACTGTAATTCTTAGCTTTTCTTTCCTGGTATTCCAATAAGCTGGTAATGCTAATACTGCCTCATTCCCTACTGTCAATTGTCTCTGCTATCAACATGTCAATACTTTGCTTTTCTTGTATCTGATTAACAATGGATGATCCCTTTTCTTTTTATTATGCATCTTGGCATTCTCTGGATACCAAGGCCTGATTACGTAGTTTTTGCAATGTAAAGTACGCCTAACATTAGTCACACTCTTCTAAAAGCCACATAATTTGCTTTGAGATGAAATAACATTTAGAATTAGTCCAAACATTGTAACTTTTTGTAATTTTACAAAAGTATTGTGAAAAATAGAATGAAGGAGATATATTTTGAATTTTTCAAGACACCTCTAAGGAAATACAGATTGACAATGACACATCTCATAGGGCAGATGACAAATCTGATGGTAATATTAAAATAGTTTATTTATTTATTGTTCACAATGAATTTACATAAATTAACCACATTTATTGTGAATTAATCACACTAATTCACAATTTGTCCAGTTTGTACAAAAAAATGTTTGTAAAAAATTAAAAAAAATTTTTTATAGAAAAAATTTAAAACAAAACAAATTCCTTTAACTTTGTTGATACAGACCGTATCAGATTTCTACCAACACAATTTCAATAGCATTAGCAGTTTTACATATTCTGTTAACTGGAGTATTAGGTGAATATAAATATTTATAATGCCGTCTCACAAATAAGTCAGTTGTTTCATACCAGAATGTTGACACTAAGTCCTACTGATTGAACAAAAATGGGCAATTAATATTACCATTGAGTATCCCCTCCCCACCAAAGCAACTTCCCTTCACAATATTGACACCTGGTGAATGTGATAGTTGTACACTTACTGAAGTCATTACATTCAAAAAATTTGAATGCATTTGATTGCAGACCCAGGTGACACTTGCCATTCACAACTGATTACACATTAGTAAAATTGGTCAAATTTAGCAGTTCGATGTTAGGTAATGCCCTATTATTCTTTTTAGAATTAACATACTGCCAAAAGTTTCTCTGGTCATTTGAAATAAAAGAAACAAACTAGACACTGGATTTTGCAAAATCTCTATGAGCCAAGTGTTTACATTTACTTCTCAAAACAATTTAAAATTTTTCTTAGTTACAAATTTTCAAAGCTAAATTAATTACAAAAAAGTGTTTAATACATAAGCAAATTGCAAGAAGTTTACATTAAATGAGCTTCCTTCTTGCTAATAATTGAATCTTTAAGTCCCCTGCGATGGCAAGATGGAAACTTAGGTTTCACCAATGATCATCTTTCTTTCTTTCTTTTTTTTTGGGGAAGGGATGGGGGGTATAGTATATGGATGAACTTCAAAATAAAACACTAAAGCATTATCAAGGCTATAATTATCAGATAAAAAATACAAATATTAATTGCTCAGATAAGGTGAAATAACATAATTCATAGAAGTATATTCGTAGATCAGTTTATCTCAGAAAATGTAATCAAGGCAAGCAGAAGTTACAAGCTCTGTGGTAGAGGAGCATCCGTTGACAAAACTGCTTCACAGGATTTCATAATCAAATGACAACAAAATCATAAAAAATATATCCAGCATTACTCAGTATTCAATTGAAACAAATTCATAATGATATTAGTGTCAGCTAATTGTTTCACACAATTCATTTGATGAAAAGCAGCATTTCCTGCAAAATCAAGATAGCTTGCCTTACTACCATGGTTCCATTTTACAATGGGGTAAGTTGTAATTGCTGACAGTCAATCAATTTGTGACAGGATATTCCAGTTGGGGCAATTTCATCATTCACATAAAATAAAACTTGGATATTGGGTGGTAAGTATTAAGAACAAATAATGAAATTGGATTTTTCAGAAAATAGGTGTACAAAAATACAGGCTCAAAATCGCTAGAAAATCCAAATTGCATGCACCTAAATTATTTATTTATTTATTTATTTATTCTATGTAAATAAAACAGTTAAAACTGCGTATGACGTGCTATGGGGAAAAGTGAATTGTGTGCACATTTTCAAAATTCTATGATCCCTACACTAAGTCATATACTACTTGAATTTAAGGGGGAAAAAAACAAACAAACAAAAACCTCCCATGTAATAAAATCTATTTTCAAGGATAAATAAGCAATAAATTTTGGTTTCTTTTCCATGTTGTCCATCGGAATATAACTTCCTGCCGCGACATCATGGAAACAATAACTTGAATAATTGTATTTCCTACTGAATTCTAGAAGACGTGCACAGAAAATGAAGTTACATTTATGTCCAGAAGCAACACAAGGGGCCATCCGAGCATTTGCTCAATGGATCAGGGAAACCGGATGAAAAACCTGATCGAGACGGGGGGTCATTGACCCAGAAGCTGCGATACAATACTTGTTACATATTGTTTAGAATTATACAGTCCAATGGTAAATAATACATTAAATATCACTTAAAATTAATGTTACTTTCCTTGTGATGCTCAGTATAGTCTCTAATTGTTAAAATTAATTTTGATATCAAGTAGTACTCGATCTCCCCTTGCAAACACTATTGCAATCATTTCTAAAAACAGTAAAATTATCTAATTTAAACACTGAATTAGAAATATCTGGGAATAGCAGATTAAGAGTAAAGATAACCATAATTCTCCAAAGTATAACTACTTTTCTTGGTGTGCCAGGTGTGCATCCACCCGCACCCCCCCCCATGGGGGAAGCATAGATTTTTGTTAAGTAAACATTTGTTACATATTGTATGTTCTTGTAGTGTGTCTGTTCTTGTAGTTCTGGTAATGCTACACGATATTTTTTAAAATAATTACATTCCAACATAAATATTTAAATCAATTTTGCCAAATAAAAGGAGGTAACAAGCGAAAACTCTAGGCCTCTACCACTGGTGTGCAACCCTCTTACATTTTGATAATACATTTTAAAACTGATCCTGCATTTTGTGGGTTTATTAGGATTTTTACCAATCAAGTCTCCAGGTTTTGGCTGACCATTGAAGTATTTACTAGTCTTGAAGCCATTTCTCTACAATGGTACCACATGGAGAAGGATTAATTTCTTGAAATGTTATCTATTTTATTTATTTATTTACTTACTCAAAAACTGTATGTGATGTATGGGGAAGAAAATCATCAGCGCACACTTTCTTGAGTTTCAGAATCCCTTCCCAACAATTTAACTATTAATAGTTGAAAGATGAAAAATAGTAGTAATAATAATACAAAATTTAGAAAAGCGAGAGATTAACATTTCAGAAACTAGATATTTTCGTTGCCGAATCTACATTATATCTACATTGTGAATGGCAGACTGTTGTCATTAATGGACATGGTACATTAACTTTCCTTTGAAGGTGTGTAAACATGATATTTAAGGTTTATTTATTGAATAAAAACGTTTCAGGAACTTGTCTATATTGCATAAATTTATTTATTACATTTGATTGATTGTACACACACTAGTTAAATGATGATTTACCATTTGCTCAGGCAAAAAATTATAAAACTTCCAGCATTTAATGTTACAGAATAAAATACAAAAGAGAAACCAAACATTACAGTTGTAAAAGTAAGTTTTCATATGTTTAGTTTTATATGTTCATAGAATTTTAGTATGTTAATGCTCAAAAGATACTGACTCTAGCCTCCGAGTTTCAATGTCAATTTTATGCATTCTCTCCTTTTTGCTCTCGGTAATAAGTTAACATTCTATCCAATTTACAAACAATAATAAGTTTCTAACCAAATTGCTTAATATCCAAAATAAGGCATGATTATACAGTAATAATTATGTTAACTCCTGCCCATTTGATTTCTTATGATTTTACCAAAATCAAAGAATGATTCCCTTAATAAAATCCAAGTATTTGAGGAAATTCACAAACAATTACTCTAACACTTATATCATATGTATATTTTATTAGCAGGATATATACTATTAATATGTATTTGATACAAACTCTTTCATGAAAGTAAAGCTTCATTAGTTGAATATTAGTAATGTCATCAGTCTGTAGTTACAGTTGGTAAAAAAAAGTTCAATTAGCTTTTATAAATATAAAACTCCTGGAGATGCTTTCGCAAATATAAAATATTCCCAAAAGAAAGTTAAGTTTCATACCTGCCCTGGTATCACATGCTCAGATACCTATCATGTCTACTCATTAATGCTTCAGGTTCTTACATTTACAGGACTAGAATTTTTGCCACATTGGCTTAATACTTTAAAACATTGTCTTATTCTCATTGGATTTCTCCTCAAGTTCTGTATGAAAGAAAGAACGTGTTTAAATGGTAAGTTCAGAGGAGCCACTTACATTGAAGTGTTTGAAATTGGTAGTTCTAGTGAATGTTTGCTTCAGTCTAGAATGTTTCACTATGATCTGATCTGGAATTTTCAACAACTATACAATTTACCAGTGGGAAATGGCCAATATCTGGTCTAATTTGATTGTGATCCAAAGAATCCCTAATTGCTCAAAACAGTTATTAATACATTTTTGTGTGGGTAACATAAGATTTTTAAAAACTAAAAACAATTAGATAAGTTTGTGGCCATTCTTTTATCAATATTAGCTGCAATTCCAGTTAACAATTTACCTCTGGAAGAAATTATTGTTATTCTGAATGGAATTCATAAAACTTGAATGTAATTAAACAAGTACAACAATGTAATTGGACCAAGTAGTAGCTAAAAGTAGAAAAGTGACAAAACGTGAACTTACCATTTTTGCTCTTTCAAGATTTACAACACTCGTAACTATCGCTCGTAATATTTTATTTATTTATCATCAGTTCAATCGTTTCTGAAGAAAGCAATAACCAAGGGAATGAGCGTGGCACGAGGTATTTCCACCTAAAGTTGTTATAAATGAGAACCTTACATCATTAATTGTCAATATCAAAAGTAGTTTCTTGCTCAATTGTGGTTTGTTGTGTTCGAACTGTAATCTTAACAACAACACTTGATTTGGTCAATTTTTGCTGATTCCTACTTGGAGGCGATGTACTAATATTTTGACTTGCGTTACAAGGTTTCGTAGGATTGGACTCTGAGGCAATCGAACTGGGTTTGGTAGCAGGTTCCTCAGTTTTCTGGATAGAAGTGCTTTTGCTCAGTGATGCAAATGATTTCGTATTGCCTAAGTCACTTCCACAACAATACGTGGTGGCAGAACTGCTCTTCGTTTTCCCATTGGATTTTCCACAGGAAGACGTTTTACTCTGTGCTGCAGGTGGTTTGGTGTTGCTGGAGCCGTTGCTGCGACTAGGCACGGCGACTGAACTGGGCTTGGATAAACGTACTTTGTTGGTTTTATTGGAAGGTTTGCTGCGAGACGTGATTTTGCTCTGTGGCGCCGACGGCTTACTGTAGCCGGAACCACCACCGCGATAATTCACCGAACTGGATTTGTTTGAGGATTCCTTCAGCGTTGAAATGGGTTTACTGCATGAAGACACTTTGCTGCTATGTACTGCTAACGACTTTCTGCCGCAGAAGCAACTACCGCGAGAAGACATGGCGAACTAAGCTGAATTTCGGTTGCTAACGGGAGGGGTACCAAATCTGCCCCTCCTTTACTGACCCTATTACGTCAATAGGAGAAGGTGGGGTAGGACGACCTTCGGAAGGCAAAAACAAAATACATTTGTTTTACATAAACTAGCCCTGCAATTAAAGGCACATTTGCGTAAGGCCCTTACACAAGAACCAATTTTTCGAGCCGACCGGCCAGTTGAACCGACAAATTGCACCGTGTGGAGGTAAGTTGTCTTACATAAATTTTTGTTGGGCGGTTGGCTGGTTCCAATACATAACCGCCAATCGCCCCAAACTCAAAACGCTGGCCCAAATGTGAAAGTTGTGTAATTGAAAAGTTCACTGGTACTTATGGGGTTTGGAGATCGCTGATTACGAATATGAAGTCGAAAATCTCAAGAAATAAAATTACGGATCAAATTTGGTAGAAAAATAATATAACGTAAAATGCAAATTTCGTTTCAAAATCGGTAATGCCAGCGAATTTTTACAATTATTATGAGAATGAAAGCAACATGTAGAAAAGTCATTGTTGATATTTATAAATAGTAGCAATTATGTATAATATCATTAGAAAATCATTATTAAACAGCTTAAAAAATTCTTTTCAATCACGTACCAGTAATGCAGTTGCAGCGAGATACAACTTATGTGATAGGTAATACGTAGTATATACGTGTTACTTTTCAGTATAGAAAATTGCAAATTTGACCGTAGAATTATGTAGAATAACACATGTTTTTCAGAATTTCTCATTAATTTTTCACTTCACTAAGTAACAAATATTCAGTATTCACTGGAACAAAATATTTTATTTTAACTCGTGTTATATTTGTACATGAGCTTTGTGAAAAAAAAATTAATAACCTGGTCGTATTTTCGCTGCAATAATAGATCACGTTTGTACGTTAGCTTTCAAACGGGGTCTGAAGATGAATACAAAATATGTGTTCCTCACTTGCATGGTAAATCTATGACTATAAGAGTAAATTATTGTGAACATAATCTTTTAATAGAATTTTTTTTTCATTTTGGCAAGTTCGGGAATCACTATACAACAGCGCTTCAGTTTCCCCAGATTTCCTATGTTCGTGTAGATGTTGCCTCCTGGAAATTCCGAGCACCGCTGGAAAGGCGGGTGTGTGTCGGACAGTGTGTAGCCGAGAGTCCAATATCGTTGTCACAACGGTCCGTCCGTCAAATTGGCCCGTGTGTAGAGACCTTTATCTAGACTTTCCCAAGACACAAGATACTAGAACATTATATGTCTGCAAGACATTTAATGCGTTTCGCTTAACATTTCAAAAGTGTGACGTTTCCTGAGACGAGACATCTAGTAACTATCCCACACGCTTTCGAAGCCTTCGGTTGTGCATTTTTTGTCTTCCCACCCAGTGGTGGGTAAAATGGTGAGCGTCCGCGTAAGGCCCCGGCATACCACACTTCCCCGAATTTCGTAACATTCATTTTTTTTCCGAAAAAAATTAACCCTTTGTTTGGCAACGATGCTATGAAGAAAAAAACGTCCCGGTAGAAAACGTGAGTTCCACTCGGAACGCTACGGCTCAGTTTGCAGTGATGCACCTTCTTCCTTTACAATGTGGACTGCTCAGTTTTCGCGCTCTCTCTCTAACGACCTCTGCGTACCGTACTCCTTGTTACTTCAGAATTTTAAAAATAAACCTTGCGTTGTTTCTCATTGCTATCTAGTCCATGCGCTATTACGCTGAGTTTTCTGTCGATGACGTTGACAGCACTGCACTGCCGTGACGTACACAGAACCTGCCTCTCCCCGCACCGCCCCCCGCTGTGGAGTATCAAGTACACATATAGTGTAGAATTTTTGTGTAAAAATAGTGTTATCATATATTGAGTCGCCCATGCCTTGGAGATTTCCAAATATTGAAATATTATTGAAGATTTTTCTTATCTAATGTATCCCGAGAAAAATCATTTTGTTTTCTGGAGAGCAAACAGTTATTTAAGAAATCATATGGAAGAAGAAAGACTAAATAACTTGGCAATTTTTAACGTTGAGCAGGAAATATTAAACCGCATTGACATTGCCACCTAATGTTTTTGCAAGAAATAAAGCAACAAGGAAATTTATTTTAAAACTTTTTATTTAAATTAATTAATTTAATATGTAACGGTATGAAATTCTTCATTTCTTTTCTCTTTTTGTTTAGTTTATGTGAGATTTCTTGCAATCGCTTTGCGTTTCTTTTTGCATATTTATTAGCTTTTTCGTTTCCACCAAACCTACAGAGTGAAGGGATTTACTGAAAATGTATTTGTTTTTCAATTCGAATTTTACATGAGTTTTCCATTTTTTCGTATACGTACGTATACACGGAGTAATATACGTAGTATAGAGAAAGTTATGTAATGCTGCGGGAAATAGATTTCGAGATTTCAACGGAAATACACGTTTTGGGGTCCCCTGATAACGAAAAAGTGTTTTCCTCAAAACGTCCGTCCGTCTGTTCGTCCGTCCGTCTGTTTGTCTGTCCGTCTGGCCGCCTGTCCGTCTGTCCGTCCGTCTGTCCGTCCGTCTGTCCGTCCGTCTGTCCGTCCGTCTGTCCGTCCGTCCGTCCGTCCGTCCGTCCGTCCGTCCGTCCGTCCGTCCGTCCGTCCGTCCGTCCGTCCGTCCGTCCGTCCGTCCGTCCGTCTGTCTGTCCGTCTGTCTGTCCGTCTGTGAACACTACTAACGTCTAAAACATACGTACGATCTTTTCCAAATTGAAGAAGCCCCTGTCTATCTGGCTCTATTTGAAGCTTTAAATTTTGAAAAACATTCTTTAAACTTTTGGGGTACTTTTCACGAAGTCCCCCGGACATTTTCAAACATTTCTCAAAAACGACTCGAAATTTTGTTTTTAAATTTCTTGTAAGAATAGAGTAAAATACACTTACGTATAATGGTGGCATAGGTCCGCTTTTCACAGTTAACTGAATTTAGCAAAATTTAGTTAGCAAAATTTTGAATTGTTTTCGGTGTCTTCCTTCAACTATAAAATTCATTTTTCTTCAAATGAAATCGGTTGTTCATAAATAGTTCTTTCATAAAGGTCATGTAGATTTTTTTTGAAAATTTTAGTAGTTTTCGTGCAATAGTACGTGAAATATTTGCGGTTTTAAAAATTTACAAAAGCAAGGTTTTCTTAAAAACGGCTCCAAATTTTTTCGTTAAATTTTTGGTTGTGGTAGTAACAAATGCACCCTCTCCGATGACATAAACGTCATATTGCTCTATTCTTTTGTTTTTTCGAAAATATTTTTTTTTTGACTTGTCTCTCACGTCAGTAATTAGATGCAATTTCTTTCTTGTAGTAAAAGGTGCAGTACATTAGATGCAATTTCTTCACATTATTATATTTATGAGTACATGTACTTTAAACAATGTCAAAGTTTCTCGAAAACTCAACAGTTTTCTGCAAAAAACACCGTAAAGCCACTCCACACCAAGGAAATTAGAAAACTTTACTGCGAGAAAGTCTGTGCCATGCTCTAGCACCTCTAGTTCAAATTGAAATGTTTGTGAACTAATGCTATAATACGAACGTAAAGATTGCCCGTTTATATGTCACATCAAGTAAAAAGCCGCCCAATAAAACGTATAAATAACTAAGTAGCAGAAGTATTAATTTTCAGGACGAATAAGTTTTTTATAAAAGATTGTAGTTGTGCCTGTAACATTCGAAACCTTTTCATTGCCCCAAAATCAAAATGTAAAAATACTTTCAACGGTTTTGTGGTAGTTTGATGTTAATACCGGAAGAGACATTTTTGTGGATGTGACATCATAATTTTATGATGTAAATATTTATGAACAAGTGTTTCAAAAAATTGCCTATATTAATACATTGCTTACATCGACTGTCGACGTAGTATAACCGACATGAGTTCATGTTGGTTAAAAGAACCCTGACACCGATTGAGAAATTCGTATATTTTCCAGATACCGATATACCAAGCTTGTTCGACAAAACAGCGACGTTAGATTCAAAGAAACAAAAGCGATCTAGATACACAGAGAAAAGAGATGAACTAGATGACACGCTGCAGTGTTGCCAACTGAATGTAAAAAAAGTGCACCGACATTGGCGGGATATGTTAAATATAAATTGCAAAGAGTTTACATCAATTTCATGAATAACATTAAGACTCGCCCGTTTGATTTTGATTTTGACATTCCCACTTCGATGAGCTGCAACATGCCACGTTGTTGCCGGAACGTAGTTTTGGGCAGCGGTTTGTTCATGAAGTGTGCTTGCTGAGGTTGAGATGGAAATGCGTCTGCCTTGGCGTGGGCGTGGTTGCCGGCGCCGCCCTCGCGCTCCCTGCGCTGCTCCTTGGCTTCTCGCAGGCCTTGCACCGGGAGAAGGGCTCAGGGCAGCAACTCATGTCACTGCAGTCTGACCGGAAGGCTCTACGTTCCACTGGAAGCATTTCCGACTCTAGCTTGTCAGCTTCGTCGAATTCAGTCCCTGTCTGAAGGGGAATTCTAGCGGCCGGCTGCTGTGATCGGTAGTTTTGCGTGGTTTCTCCGATCAACACCAAGCGAACGTCGGAGCAGTACCTAACAAACGGGCCACGGACCGCGCGCGATCTTTCCTACCTCTTCCTTGTCCTATCCTCACCCCTTACATACACACTTACACTAATATGCACTACACTCCCACACATGCCTGGGGACCGGTCGGGAGCTTAGAACTTGTCCTGGCTGGGGCGGTGCCCTGCTGGTAGGAGATACCTGGTTTGGAATAACCCTGCTAGCCGACGGTAGGTCGGCGCGGGATCTTACCATACAGCGGGGGAAGACCATCGTCACCTCTCCTGCAAAAACACGCACTACACGTACGGGACTAATGACCAATGTAGTTGACGCGCCCGCAATCACTAACAATAAATCAATCGCGGTCCTTGCGATGTTTGTCGAAGGAGTTTGTGCCTGGGCTTTGCTGGTGAACTTGTAGCGCCTGCGCTCTGCGTCGCCCTTGGATAACAAGAAGCCGGCGGCGCTAGCCGAATGCGTTTACTACGCTCCGTGAAGTCACGAAGGTTAAGCGCATTCGAGACTCGCGGGTTCGTGGTTGGGTGACCGGCCAGGAACCCCGGAATCTAACGGCGTCGAGCCCCTGGCCCAAGGGATAAAAGGCACTGACTGCGACGTGACGAGACTTGACAAATATAGTATAAAGCACATTAATAGAAGATTACTCCCCAGTGCAAAGCGCTCAACGCCCCTTAAGGGGCTTGGAGACGCGTTGCGTCAAGGTGTAGACGCAACAAATTAAAAAAAAAGAAGAAGTAGCGTGAGCGTAATGATTTTTCCTGCATAGGTCCACATAAATGGGCGTGTATGATTTCTCCTGGTTACGTGGTCTTCGATGTAGAATTAGGGAATGAAAGTAAATGCATTTTACAATAATGCAATCTTAGCAACAGATGTTTTCTTTGTCAAACTCGATGTTTGATCTCAGGAATCGTTATACGTGTTGAAACTTCTGATGGTTTAATTTGTCGTGCCTTGTGTTCAACGAATCCCCTTTTGTGATGCGCACTGGTCTCTCGCCCTATACATGTTCACGTCGTCAGCAGTTGATCGGGAAACTGAAAAATCACAAATACCATATATCAGGGTTTAAGCAGTTCGTGACTAAGCAGTGTACCAACTCACTCTTAAATCACAAACCTCAAAAATGCCCGTTCCAAAGGAAATCTTTGAATTAATCAAAAGAAAGAGAACGATATGTAGAACATTACTATCTCAGCGAAATAAACAAACAAAGCGAGCATTAAGTTATATTTAAAAAATAATTAAACGTGAACTAGATGATTTCCGCTTTCAGAATTTTCAACAATGCCTTATGTAACTCCATGAAAATATGAAACTATTAAGGAAAATCAAAACTATTACCAAAGAGAGCACTTCACTACCTCCTTTCTAAATATAGGCAAAATGTATTAAAATGACAACTACCCAATACTTGGGTTTTTCTAACGAGGCATCTGAGGGTAGTATCACCAAAATGGAATGGCACGGCATTTCGCGTCTTTCTTGGTCGTGCCGCTAGAATCGCTTGATCTGCAGCACTGCTTGATACGGTCGCGATCATGCGACATCTTGCGGCAGCACCCAGAAAGACGCAAAAATTCGTGCCATATTCCATCTAGGAGATACTACCTTCAGATGCCACATTAGAAAAACCTAAGTGTAGCTGAACATTTAGAAAGAACATTCACCTCCAACCCCATAAAGAAACTCAAGTTCAACTCAATAATTGAACATCACCTACAAAAGCCAATCTATACATTCCAAACAAGATTTAATTCATTTCCCTCTTCTGAAATAATCAAAGTCGTTAAATGTCTCAGATCCAGAAAGTCCATTGGCCTCGATTGTATACCTAATCACGCTTTAAAAGAACTCCCCAAATCATCAGTAAACACCCTACATACTTCAAGTCCTCATCAAGACCAGGATATTATCCATCTATATAATAATAATAATAATAATAATAATAATAATAATAATAATAATAATAATAATTGTCCCTTTCTTCAAGCCACGTAAAAATCTTAAGCAGCCCATGAATTATCGTCCAATTAGCTTATTGCCAGCTGTGGCTAAACCGAAAGAGCCCTTCCGACATCTACTCACCTACGACAGTCAAACTCAAGCCCTTCCAAGACGCCTTTGGTTTACGCCCAAGTCACGCCACTAAGCATCAACTTCGACTTGCAGAATTTATTGCTTCAAGTTTCGCCGCAATACATCATGCTTTGTTGATGTATCGCAAGCATTTAACCGTATCTGGCACCACGGTTTACGTTATAAGTTACAATCTATCGGCAATCTACTTACCTTCAAATTATCGATAGCTTTCTTGAAAAAAGAACTTTCCAAATTAAAGTTAACAACACTCTGTCCCCTGGTTACGAAATAAAGGCAGGGGCCAGGACTTTCTGCCCTCCTGTTTTCTCTTACGAAGCGGAATCGCCTCACTGTCAAGATGCCCGCTTAGCGCTCTACGCAGACGACACAGCAATGCCCACTTTAAACTCTGACATTTATATGGCGCATGATTAATCAACCCTATTTCGACTATAACTCCCAGATGAGAAAATTGCGTCGAACTGAAGCCCGCAAAATCATGAGCAAAAATATTTTCCCTTCGCCGCCCCCGCCCCATCTTTACAAACTATCATCATTTCGGTCCCTGCGCTCCGCAATGCCTCAACAGTCAAATATTTGGGCGTTACACAAAATGCTACACAAAAGACTTAACTAAGGTTTGTATGTATGTAAACTTAAAATCCCCGAAAGGCTCTAGACGAAGGGTAGTCAGTAAATTAGAAAATAGTTATCTCCGCGTGAAAACAGGAGGTTGAAGCTCTTTGCCAAAGTAAGATATTTAAAATCTCTTAGTTTGCCTTTGCCAAAAGCAACTTGCGGGAGCACTAAGAGATTTTAATTGTCTTTTTTACTTTATCGTATACGAACGGATATGCGGAGTAATATACGTAGTATTGAGCAGCGGCGTGCAGTGACCAATTTGACTGGGTAAGCTCTGTAAATGGCAAGAATGCGATTTGGAGCCTGTTTTGGAAGACAAAACGAAAATTTATTCAGTTCTCTACGTTTTGAATTAAATCATTGTGTCAAAATGACGTTACTAATATATTATTATTATTATTATTGTTTTTATTATTATTATGACTTATGCACTTCTCCCACGCGGGGGGGGGGGAAACATTCACCTGCCACAGATGTCATAGTGGCTAGGCTCACTCGGCTCAGAGCAAGTAACGAGCAAGATCTTCATTTATTTCCAGGACCTCTAACACTACATATCAGACACATCAGTGACAGTTTTTCTGACAATGTGACAGGTGTCTAGAATGACTGATTTTTGTACTGTTCCTAGTATATGCTTTATATTCAATTCTTGCAGATGTTTGATGAGGGATTTTGGTATTATTCCGGTTGTAGAAATTGTCAGGGGACGGATCTGAACCTTTTTTATTTTCCAAATCTTCTTTATCTCACCTGCTAGCTCTTGGTATTTTCGGACTTTGTTCGTGTATGCGGAGTGGAGATTATGTGACAGTGGTACTGTAATATCGATGATGGTGACTTCCTTCTTGGTTTTATTTAGCACTATAATGTCTGGTCTATTTGCGGTGATGGTCTTATCTGTTCTAATCTCTCTATCCCAATACATCTTCATGGATTCATTTTCCAAGACGGTGGGAGGTTGGTACTGATAGTATGGTACGTTTTCCGCACTAAGATGTTCTTTAACAGCCAGAGATTGGTGAACGATTTTTGCAAAGTTGTTATGTCGTCGCAGGTATTCCGTTCCAGCAAGAATTTTACATGCCCCAGTTATGTACTCAATTGTTTCCGTCTCCGTTGAGCATAACCTACATTTATCGTTCAGTGTTTCTTTCAGTATATATTTTCTGTAGTTTCGTGTGCTAATGACTCTGTCCTGAATGGCCATCATGAATCCAGATGTTTCTCTATACAAGTTACCTGCAGTTAACCAAAGATGCGAAAATGTGCTGTCAACATTTGTATCCTCAAGCTGATGGGGATACGAACCGTGTAAAGATTTCTGCTTCCATGACAGTATTTTTCTTCCATAGATTGCCAGGTATTTTCTAGATCTTGGTTTTGGTTTTGCAGTTTTAATGGTGTTATATTTACGTCTGCGGAGCACAATATCTCATACATGTGTTTATCCTGCTTAGAATGGAAGTATTCCCTTAGGTCTTGAATTTGCTTGCAGTGTAATTGAAGGACACTCGTGATACCCATTCCTCCCTTGCATGGAGGTAGCGTTACCCTTTCAATTGCTGATTTGGGATGCCTCATTCTGTGCTTGGTTATCTTGACTCTGATTTGTCTTTCAATATTTTCCAAATCTGTCTTGGACCATTTCACCACTCCAAAAGTGTAACCCAAAACAGGGATAGCGAATGTATTGATTGCTTTGACTTTATTCCGCCTATGAAGATGCGTTTTAAGAACTGTTTCTACCCTTCTCATTACTTCGGTAGAAGTTTTCTCTTTAATAAGAGTGTCATTGATACCTCGCAATTGTTGGAATCCCAGGTACTTGTACAGCTCTTCGGCTGTCAGGTCTTCGATGACACCTTTCCCTGTGTCAAAGCCACTAGTTTGGGTTATTTTCCCTTTTGTAAGGTGTAGTGATTTGCACTTACTAAGGCCAAATGACATATGTATGTCATTACTGCAGTTTGTTGTTATATCCAGCATTTTGTGCAATTGTGTGGGAGAGCTGGCATACATTTTCATATCATCTATGTAGAGTAAATGGCTTATTGTATGGAAACCTTTAGATGATTTAATTTTGAAACCGTACTTCGTTTCATTAAGAGCTCGACTTAATGGATTGAGGGCCATACAGAACCAGAGTGGACTGAATGAGTCACCTTGAAAGATACCCCTTTTAATTTGAATTGTCCTTGATGTCAGCTTTACCTCGGGGGTTGCCAGTTGCAGTACTGTGGTCCATTTTTTCATGGTTTCTTGAAAAAACTGTATTAGTGTTGTATCTACCCTATACATTTGCATAATCTCTATCAGGTAGGAGTGGAACAGAATCAAATGCCTTTTGATAATCAATATAGGTGAAACTAAGATTCCTGTTTCCTTTCGTAGATTGATGAGTGATTACAGAGTCAATTATCACTTGCTCCTTACAACCTTTTGAATGTCTGTAACAACTTTTTTGCTCTTCTGTCATGATGTTGCACTTTTCGAGGTGTTCATTAATCTTGTCAGTGATTATCTTTGTCAAGCATTTGTAGAAGACAGATAAGCACGTGATTGGCCTGTAGTTAGCAGGATTGGTAGTTTCTTCGGTTTTTGGGAGTAGCAGAGTTTTACCGGTAGTTAAGAATGCTGGTGCAGTGTCTGGTTGATGCAGTAAGCTGTTATAGCACTCTGCCAGCTTCTCATGCACACTGGTGAAGTACTTAAGCCAGAAGACATGTATCCCATCTGGCCCTGGAGATTTCCAGTTGCTCATGCGACAAATTGCTTTCTTAATTTCCTCAGTAGAAATGTTAGTGGAGAGCATTTCCGACAGGTTTTGCGATCTGCGTTTTTCCTCAAGGAGAACCGGAGTGGTTGTATTGTGTATTTTGCATTTTCCCATATGTCCGACCAAAAGTTTGTAATAGATTCAAGGGCAGATGTTCCGTTAGAGAAGGAGACCGGTTTTTGAGATAAGCCTCTGTAAAATTTTCGTTCTTCCAAAAATTTTTTATTTTGTTGTTTTCGCTTCAGAGATGTCATGTATCTGCGTAGTCTGTGGCAATATACATTCAACTTCTGAGTAAAGTTATCAATTATTTCTAAGAGGTCATTGTCTTTAAGATGGTCTAGACTTCTTGGCTTTATTATAATTGAAACTTTTCTCTTCAAAGCTTTTGTCCGTATTCCCCTTCGATACTGTGTCAATCGTCCCAGTTTTTGCCGGATATCCCCTATCCGCTTTTCTATCCGTCTTTGCCAGGCAGGTTGGCGGTTATCTTTTCTTTGCCTTTGCTCATTCCAATTGTTAGTCGGTCTCCTCGGTGGATTTGCTATTGTGTGAGCACTGATGTAGATAAGGTAATACACATCAGTTATATCATTACATTCTGGGATTAGATCAGGTAGAACATTTTCATTGAGATAATTCAGCTGTTGCCAGAAGATATGTGAAAATTTAGGTTTGGGGATATTTTGGCGCACTAAGGGGTCTAGCCCGAGAAACTGAACGAGATTGGTTTTCAGTTTCTGTTTCAGCTCATGCATACTTGTATTGTTTTCTCCTCCCAGGTTTGATGGCGTCTCAGCTGACAACGGTGGGTGCTCAGTAAGTCTTTCGTTTAATTCCAGGTTTTGCTGTGCAAGGGTGTTAGTTCCTCTTAAAGGACGCGGTGGGTCGCGGTGGGTCTACACAGTTCAGTTAGCACTGAGTTTTTAATATCAGCTATTTCAAGGGGTGATAGGAGATTTAATCGGATGATTGCATTTCGGCGGTGTGCTAAATTGTTTTGGGTCACTTTGCTTACCATGTGAGGGTATAACTCTATGAAATGTCGATACATTTCTTGCCTGTATGCTGTGGTGTCGGTACCTGCCTTTGTACTTCGCATATAGCAACGAATAACATCCCTATTCATTTCCGATGTCCATTGTATACGTTGCCGTATGCGTCCCGCTGCAGTGGTTGTCGGTTGAGATACCGGCAAAACACTTTCAGCAGGTGAGACTTGCAGCATTTGGTCGTCTCTTGTAATTTCGGCTGTTTCTTCTTCGGGTGTCCCGACCAGGACCCGCCGACTCAGTACCTGGTCACCACCGGTTCGCTCGCTGTCACCCCAGCGGTGGCTGCAGAGGTGCCCGACGCTCCTCGGTAGCGGCACTTGTTCCGAGGCTTTCTTCTTTGTCTAGTCTCCATGATTCATGGGTGTCTGGTTTTGGTCCGCGAGTGGTATTTCATTTCCCACTTACCCTCCGGCGTAGCCGGTTGGAGCATTCCCCGATCCGCCACCTGGGGACGCGTCCGATAGGAGACCAGACAACTCCCACGGATTATTATTATTATTATTATTATTATTATTATTATTATTATTATTATTATTATTATTATTATTATTATTATTATTATTATTATTTTCCTCATCTTATTGGCACATTTGAATGAATTGCACAGATATACAGAATCAAAGCACAATACATCTATTTTTTAAAAGGAATTTATAATACATTGTTTCCCATGAATTTCCGTACTATCCTTGTTGAAATAACTGCATTCTGCATGGGTTTGTACAGGTCTTCATTCAAACCCAGTTGCTTAAGTCCCCACATCAGACTCCTAGGGATGACTCCGGTGCTTGAAACAATTATCGGGATAATGTTGACTCTTTTCTTATTCCACTGTTTCTCAACGGGTTCAACAAGATTTGCATATTTACTTATTTTTTCAGTGTATTTGCTTTGAATGTTGCCAGTATTTGGGACAGAAACATCAATAAGCATGACATGTTTCTCACACTTGTTAATCACAACCAAATCCGGTCTGTTGTGAATCACTGCCTGGTCTGTTAAGATAGTTCTATCCCAATACAAGCGCCACTCTTCGTTCTCCAGAACACTCATAGGTTGGTACTTAAAGTACGGTACCTTATTTTCAGTCAGAAGACGACATTTCTGAGCCAACGCTTGATGTAAAATTTCGGCCACCGAATCATATCGCTGTTTATACTCGGTGCCTACCAAATGTGTACAACCCGAGGTAACATGATGAATTGATTCCACTGTTGGACAACCATAACGACATAACTCATTCTGCACATTGCTATCTCTAATTTTAAATTCGCGTTGGATAACTTCCGAATAGCCAACATAAACCCTTCAGTTTTGGAAAGATCTGCCCTAATAACAGAGTTCGATGCTTTCAAATCGACATGTTCTTGGCTCATCTCATGTGGATGTCTTCCATGAAGAGCTTTAGCCATCCATAAATCTCTCTTTTGGCCGTCATTGCATGAGAAGTCCGCAACATTCTGTCTCGACAGCTCTATCGGAGTATAGACGTCTGCTTCACAAATTGCTTTATGCAGTTTTGATGTATTTGCCGCAGAGTGGAAATACATTCTCATGCTCTTCACTTGCCGACAAAGTTGATTTCCTATGTCTGTGAGTCCTCTTCCACCCATATTTCTCGGAAGTGTTATACGTTCGACTGCAGATTTTTGATGGTGCATGCGTGCTTTCGTCATCAAAACTCTCATTTTCCGTTGTAAGTTCTCAATGTCAGTTTTGCTCCACTTAATAATGCCAAATGAGTAGTTTAAGACTGGGACAGCATAGGTGATAATAGCTTTTATGATACTTCTTCCATTCAACTTTGTTTTCAGGACCTTTCGGGTTCTTCGGAAGAATTCCTCTGCAAATTCATCTTTCATTTTACCTTGGTCAATGAGCCTTGCCTGCCTCACTCCCAGGTATCTGTACGTTTCCTCAGCAGACATCGCTTGTATCAACTGTTTATTTTCAAGTTCAAAGGCTCCCTCTTGGAGCTTTCCTTTTACAATATTCAATGTTCGACATTTTTCCAGGCCAAACTCCATTTTAATACTTTTTGAAAATGATTCCACAATACTCAATAGTTGTTCAAGTTTTATTATTATTATTATTATTATTATTATTATTATTATTATTATTGCGTCTTCTGGAATAACGCTAGTCCTCCCCATATGCTCCTACAATTTTCAGTAAACCAAAAGTCAATTTTCAACCTCTGCTTTTTTAAATTCTTCACACGTCGTAAATAGTCCTAAGTTATCTTTCGGAACGTAATGAACGCTGCATCCCGTATAAGAGACACTATTATTTGTTTTTATTTGGCAACACTCACGACTCTTCAGAAGCTTCCTTCGCACTGCCCTCTCTCTTACGACATAGCATCTGATCAATGAATATATTTTACCCTAATTTATCTGTATTATCTATATTTATATTTCATCTAAAACAATTGCTACATGCTGGGCCATGGAAATGTTTTCTTTAATAGATTTACTCAAGTAATTTCTAATTGCAAAATCAAATCATTTTGAATTCTGTTAGAAATGCCTTTTAAATCTTTTGGCAAATTTTAGGTATTGCTGTAAGGTCGTAACATACTTTCTCAGCAAATTTAGAGGTTCGTCAACGCAGCCTTTGCTAACCAACTAATTTTTACGACGCCTTCTGAAAGGTAATTCCTGCATTGAAAAAATAATTTGCGCGTCAGTCAGGCATTTTAATATGACTCTATTCGTTCTGTGTAATTATGTTGCGTTACATATGATCAATTTAATTTTCAATGCTGACACTGCAAAACTGGCCAGCTGAATAAGTGGACACAAATGACTCCATTATCGATGAGTTTTGTGATTCTTTTTGAGAGACTGCAAATTGTTATAGCGTTGTTTATTCTTCACATTACGAACATGGGAAAACACTGATCATAGCCCAGCAATATTAATTCTCAGTTTCCTGTTTCCTATTAACCAACTGGTGTTTTCATATTTTGAGGTGTTAAAGTAGCGGAAATGCTTCCTTTCCTTTTCTTTGCGCAAAGAACTGACTGAAGACGTTCTGGAACAGGCCTACCTATACGAATAATTAACTTTTCTACACAAAAGTACAACTGAATATATTTCTTTTAAATATCCTCAATTATAAATGTATTTTCTGCCAGAGCACAGTATTATACCATTATGTAGCACAAAAAGACAGTGCACATGAAAATAACAGTCACTCGAAATTAATATGCACAGTGTGAAGAACACGCACAGATCAAATAAATTCACAAGAAAAAGACTGCGTGGCATTGCGTGGCAGGCGGCGCTTATACCAGTGTGTCGGCTCGTACGCACGCGAACACATCTGCAAGCTCAATACAGAGCCCGCCTGAGCGGTGTGCTGGGCCCGGTGACGGCGCCTACCAGCGTGCTGCATACAACCGCATACAACCAAATGGAGCTTACAGAAAGTCAAGAGTGCATGCGCGAACTGACAAATGTATTTAGATGGGGAACAACGTCATGCTCAGTTCGGGCCGGGTTGCGGCGCCTACTACCTCCTGCGTATGTTTAGTCGTGCTGCCTGTACAGAGATTGTACTCCTCATCACGTGTGTGATTTTAACATGGTGCAAAAACCATCTTTCTTATCTCTCCATCCCCCAGATGAATTGGTGATAGGAGAGAATGGGAAGCGTGAATGGCTGAGTGATGTTTTGGACATGAGAAGACGGGTTAATTTGTTAGGTCTAGGATTTAGAGAGGTTATTTTGTTAAAGGGAGGGTATTGTGGGATGAGGTAGGTTTCTTAATTAAGGTGTAGAAGGGGATCACATGTTATTTTAATGCAGGTGAAGTTTTAGGGCTGGGAACATGTCCGACGGGTTATTTCTTTAATGGGGTTTTAGATGGGTTATTTTATTTGAGGGTACTGCGTCGTAATTGGTGGTTTTGTTAAGGTATTGGTAAAACTGTATATGGTGTATGGAGATTGTTGGAAAAAGGGGGCATTTCTGGATTTTAGGGAACTCACGTCGTTTAGTAGAGAGGTATGTCATTTCAGAAGTTTTGAAAAGTCGTGAATGTAAGTGCTGGTTGTCCAGGTGCCTGGTCGTATGGTCTACGTAGCTATATTGTGGGAGAAGGTGGAGGTAGGGTGAATATGTCAAGCGGGTGGCGCTTCCTGTTGTGAGGGATGGTTCTATTCATGATATGACGATGAGGTTCGACAAAAGCAGAGAAGGAAGGATTGTACATTGCTTCTAGCAGTCGTTTCCGTGCAGTTTCGTAGGTTTCTGTCGCAAGAGGTTTAATGTCGTGCTGGGTTTTAATGTCGAGGTAGCAGTCGTCAGGTGCGGGTCTGTAAGTCAGTCTGATTATTCTGTTTTCCAGTCTGGTCAGCAAGTTATAGTTTGATTGGAAAGTCGAGGCCCATGTTTCAGCGCATATGTGGCTATTGGCTTGATGTACGTATGGTATATGTAAAGTTTGGTTTTGTGTTTAACGTTCTTGTTTGTCATGATGGGCAGTAAGGCGTTGATTGTCCGGTGTGCTTTTTGGGTCTTTCCTTTGGGTTTTTCCTTGATGTGTCGCGTCCACTTTGAGGCCCATGTTTCAGCGCCATATGGGGGCTATTGCTGGATTTGCTCATTTCCATTAAAATATTATATATATATATATATATTTATATATATATATATATATATATATATATATATATATATATATATATATATATAACACCCCACGAGCTCAGTGGCCGTAGTTGTAACACAGCGCCACGTGGGTGGGGTGCTCTCAGGGTTGACCTCGACCTACCTTTGGTCGACCTGAAGGTCTCAGCTTTGCCCGGCTGCCCCCCCCCCCACTCAAATGACTGTCGGGAACATGCGTGGCGTGGGCGTTGGCATGCAGAACACACAATAAAAGAGGTGTCTCATTAGAACTTATATTTAATTGACAAAATTGGTATTATAATCCCGGTGAAACCGGATACATTAAAACAGAGACTTACACGGTAACTTACAGCTAAAGTACATAGAGGTCTAGAGCAGCCAATAGTATAGGTAACAGAGAGAGGGATGAGGTAGAAGTAAGTGGAAGAAATACCCCATCCGAGAAGGGGACCGCTAGTTGCGGAGGAAGGAGCATAGGAATGGGTGTGTCAGGATACAAGGAACAGGATTGGTGTGACGGGTCGATGTAGGACACCACTTTGTCTGGCTCCTCTGCTGAGACCTGTACAGCATGGGTGACCCTACCAGTCGCACGCTATTCATTAGCCGTGCTACCGCTGCATGAGCCCTCAGCTTCATTGGAGCACTACAACCTCTCCGCCCGCACGGGCAGTGCTACTTTAAGGCGGCGTCCCCTGGGAGCGGATCGCTTGACGTTTGGACGCGTTGATTGTTCTTTGGTTTTCTGTGGCCCAGACTGTGAGAAAGTTAGCGGCTTGTCGTAATTTCCATAATGCCATTTTAGTCGTGTGGTTGGTCACAGTATATGCCAGGTCGTCTGCGTATAGATAGTCATTTACATTGTGAGGGACTGGTATGTCATTAATGAAGATGTTGAATAGGGTAGGAGACAGCACAGCGCCCTGAGGGACGCCTGGATGGGATAGGAAGAGGAATAGCGTGAAAGGTGTCTTACGCGGAAGGAGCGGAGGGAGAGGTAATTTCTCAAAAAAGACTGAAGGAATTCTGGGATGTATGGTTTTATTTTGAGTAGGAGGATCTCGTGGTTGACTGAGTCAAAGGCACTGCTGAAATCTGTAACAGGGACGTCGGCAGGGACGTCGCATGGATATGGTAGGGATGTTGAAACGTCTAGGGCAAGTCGTTGAGTCTGTAGTACCGCTGACCTATTCTCTCTGAAACCAAACTGTGTTTTTCGCAGTACGTTAGTCAGAAGTGGTGTCATTCGTCTGAGTTAAAGGCGTTCAAATAGTTTGATGGAAGTGGGTAAGAGATTGATTGGTCTGTAGCAGCTAAGTTGTTTATGGTCTTTGGTTTTTAGATCATGATGACGGTGGCATGTTTCCAGATGGGTAGTGAGATAGGCGTGTGCATGCGTTGAAAATGACAGTCAAATGGTGAGTCGCATTGTGAGTCAGATGTTTTAGTGCCGCCGTCTGAACTCCATCGGGTCTTGCAGCTTTTGTCGAGTCAAGAAGTCGAATTTCGTCTAGTATTTCGTTGTCAGTGAAAGTCCACAACTGTTGCTGAGCAGTTGGAAGTGGCGGGGTTTTGAAGAAATTAAGGATAGCGGATGAAGGGAGTGGGGGGTTGGTTTCTGGGAATTTGGAGGAGTGAAATTGCGCGAAGGCTTCAGCAATGATCTTGAGATCGTATGTGAGGGTGTTACCTGGTAGCATTATGGGAGAGATATTTTTTGGGGCTGCCTTCATGGTTTTAATTATTTTCCATAGTCGGTCAGGGTGTTTTAAATTTGCGTCCCGTATAGTCTTGTCCCAAGTATTTCCGCGGTGTTGCGTCAATTTGTCGTGGAGTGCACGTTTAAATTGTTGGTAAATGGTCTTGTCCTCTTTTTGTCTAGTTCGGTAGTAACGTCTTTGTGCTCGTCTTTTTTGTCTGATGAGGTCTCGGAGTTCATTCGGAAGGTTTTGGAAGTAATGTGGCGAAGAATATAATGCAGATTTGCGGATAGCGGATTTGATCTGATGGTTGAAGTGGTCTATGGCTTTATCTATTTCTTGGCAGGTACTGAGGGATGAAGGAGTTTTTATCTTTTTCGATATGAGATGCTTGAAGTTTTTCCAGTCTATGGTGCGAGGAGGGTGAGTGGGCGGGGCTAGAGAGTAAGGCGTTATATGAACCGTGAAGATTATTGGTAGATGATCTGATATAAACTCGTGCCGGGAGTAGGGATTCGTGACGATGATGGTTGTGGAGTGGATTACAAGGTCGAGGATGTCGTTTGGTTCGTCGTTTATCATGTGGGTAAATTCCTGAGGTGCGAGAAGGTTTAAGGTAGGTCTGGTTAGGGAATAGTTGTGTAGGTCTCGTCCCGGTTGGTTGTCGTACTTGCACCCCCAATTCGTGAGTTTAGCGTTCAAGTCGCCCGCTATAATATAGAGTGTGCGTCTGTCAGTTAGTTGGTCCAAGTCTGCTGCTTTCAGTCTGCTGTGAGGTCTGTTATACATTGAAACGATTTTGCTTGGTCCTAATTTTGTTCCTATTTGAATGGAGGTAGTTTCGAAAGAGGTACTGGGAGTCGAGAGGATGGTATGTGGGATCGTATTCCAAATTAAGATGTCTGTTCCTCCGCCCATGGTTATTGGCCGGTCTGTTCTGTATAAGAGGAATTTGGGGATGGAGAAAGGTTGGTTAGGTTTTAACCAGGTTTCCTGAATATGAAGTGCCCCGATGGAGTAGTCGTCAAGAAACTGTCTGATTGAAGGTTTTTTGTCATGTAATCTGCCTTGTGCATTCCAGGATGCTAGTCTTAAGTAGTGTTGTCTGTTGTTCTGCCTGTTTAAAACAGTTCGCATATTTTGGTCGCAGCAGTCAATAGTTTCGTGAGTATGTCCTCGGGTCGTTTGAAAATATTGATAATGTCTTTTATTATCTGGATGATTCTGGTAATATTGTTGTTCTTGATGAAGTCGATGATGTCTTTTGGGGTGTTGCTGATGCTGTTGCCAGTTGTAGTCGAAGAATCCTGGTTGTCTGTTCTGTTCGCAGTAGTATCTGCGAAGGTTCTGCCGTCGAGGTGGGGTTGGTTGGCGATTACTGTTTCTGTCTCTTAGTCTGGCGATTGCTTGTAGTCGGGAGTTGTTGGCGAGTTGGAAAGCTGCACAGCTGGGCCAGAATTCTTCGTGCTTTTGTGAGCAGTTGGCACACTTTATAAGGGTGCTGGTGAAAAAGACGGTGTCGCGTGATTCTGCACATTTTCCGCAGACCCATTTCCTGGAACAATGATTCTTGGTGTGCCCCATTGTGAACAATGATTGTTGGCACCTGTTGCAGCGGGGGATCCTGTAATTATTTTTGTAGGAGTCAATCCTAATATTATAGTATGACACATATTTGATAGTTTCCTTTATTGACGGTATCAGGTCCTTGTCCGTCTCACATACGTATAGTCCTAGACGTCTTATGGTTTTGTCTTGTTCCATTTTCTGTATTTCTGACAGATGGTATATGGGAAAGCTGTATGTTTCGCGGATGTCCGTCAGTAGGTCCTGTGTATTTAAGTCCGGGGGTAATCCTTTGATAACGAAATTTTCTCTAGGAGCAGCTATTACACGGTGATAGAAGTAGTTAGGCTGGTCAAAGAAGTAAAGTTTCCGTATGTTGCTGTCCTGTTTAATAAACTCGAGCCTTTGTCCCACTTTATAGTGGGCGGTCATTTTCTTTGGTTGTATAATCAATTGGGCTTTGTTGCAACGTGCATCAATACTGTTTTTGGTCCATTCATTTAGGTCTTTCACAAGTCTTTCACAGTCTATGATCTTGTTGAGGTTCAGGTGGTAGGCTCCAATCCGGGGTTTTAATCCGGAAGTCGGTCTAATGGGGTTTTTAGTGTCATGTGCGTCATCTGTGTTGTCATCATGGTTGTTTGTTGTACCGGAAGGTCCTGGTCGTGTTGTCTGTCCTTGGTCCTGAAGCACTGAAAAGCGATTATTCATGGAAATAATTGGAGGTAGTGATGGAAGGGGAGTGCGCGCGAATTTTGTAGGGAATTCGTAGGTTTCTCCATCCTCTCCTAGAACCTTGCTGCCTGGTTGTCCAGCCTTGGGTGTGGGTTTGCCCTTGCCTTTGCCTCGCGGCTCCGCGGGGTACTCTTCCACTACTTCCATGTCATTGTCTTACATACCGCGGGCATCATGTAGTAGTTTTGTCCTTTTTTGATCTTTCGTGTTGGTGAGATCATTCTTTCGCCTATCGTCGTGCATTGTTTGTTTCCTGGTGATGGCTGGCCTTATCGGCAAGGGACTTTTGTCCAATGGTTCCATTTTTGCCGGCTGCTACTGCAGCCGCGCGGCGTTTGTCCTTCACCAGAAGTGTAGTCTCTTAAACCAGTCAGGTTCGTAACTCTCACCCGTAGCGGTTGTAGTTCACTGGTAGTGGCCTAGTCAGGCCAGAGGTGCCGTTTCGATCACGGTTCAGTTGTCCGCTAGTCCCAGAGGCGTTGTCAACGTCCGGGTCGCCGTTGGTACCGAGTCGTAGTATCCGAAGAGGGCCAGGTGTCCGAAGTCCGTGAAGAGAAGCCAGGGACGAAGCCGGGCGCCAGGTAGTCCAAAATCCGATGAGTAGTCCAGGTCGATAGCGCAATCACTAATATAACTCACTAAATCGGCTCTCGCAGAAAGATGATCCTGTGAAATACGATTCTGCCTACTACCTCCGTCTCTTTCAATCGCTTTCTGTCTTTCTCAGCAACAGCGGTGTATGCTCAATGAAGGGCCGCGCATACGCGAGCCAGTGTAACCTTACTTGGCACAATTTTAAAAGCCAAGCTTAATTCTCTATGGCGTAAGTGGTGATTTCAAAATATAATAATTACATTTAACTGTCTTTTCTGCAGGGTAGACGCAGCATACCTAGCTTACCTGGAATGCACGCCACAGGTATTGAGTTATGTAATGCTGCGGAGAAAAGTGGCCTTTTTTCGATAGAAAAACTTGTGTGCCTGCCATTATTAACTCATATTTAATGCATCCGTATGCACCGGAACTCTTCCAGATATTTTTAAAACAGCTAAGGTTAAGCCGCTCTTCAAAAAGGCAACAAAAATTAAATTCAAAATTATCGGCTTATTTCTCTTCTCTCATTTTTTAAAAAAATATTAGACGTTTTTACGTACGAATGAAAACCTTTCTCAGTAAACATGACGCATTTTCAAATTGCCAACCTGGATTTCGAAAATCAAAATCTACGGAGACAGCCATATTTTCTTTTCTTAAAGATGTCGCTTCATTCACGGATCAAAATGAAGCACTTATTGGAATATTTTTAGACCTTTCAAAAGCTTATCTCAGAGAGTGGAAATTACTGGAATGATGGAACCTTATGTACACACCATTCCGACTTTTTACCAATTTCACATGGAGTTCTGCAGGAATTGGTTCTAGGCCCTATTCTCTTCCTACTACACGTAAACGATATGCCCTCGACGATTCGAATTGGAAGAACGGTTCTCTTTGCGGATGATACGAATATTCTTTGCAATAAAGAAACTGTAA
The DNA here is from genome assembly GCA_964035755.1 of Teleogryllus oceanicus. NCBI lineage: Eukaryota > Metazoa > Arthropoda > Insecta > Orthoptera > Gryllidae > Teleogryllus > Teleogryllus oceanicus. Next base: position 353,777,811 of record CAXIVR010000001.1, on the reverse strand, counting down.
AGTACAATAAAATAGAATATCAGATTTTCAAATCGGCTCCGTAATAACAAATTAATAGTAAATGAAAGAAAACGATTTCAATGCAGTTTTCAATTTCAAGTAAATAATTCTGTACTCCATTGAAAATGAACGGTGTGCCATTGACATTAAAGTAACAACATTTTTAGGTCTCTCAAACCTTAAATAGAACGTCCATTTAAATGAATTAAACACAAAATTAAGTTCATTATGCTACGCTTTCAGAATTCTTTCAAATAGAGTCAGCCTTCATACTACTCGTTGTGTATATTTGGCCAATGTTCTTTACCTCCTGAGATATGGCATAATATTCTGGGGAAATACTTCTTATAGCTCCCAGACTTTTATATTACAACTAGTGGTGCTACAGAATGGCACAGTCATTCTCGTAGTAATTTTTTTAAAATTTCCTTGGTGTGGACTGGCTTGGTGTGGTCTTGGCTCATCCTCTTGCCAGCTGCCATCTATAGCCGCTGAAAGTACATTTGTTTGACATTTTCTCATTTTTTTCGGTTTCCTAATAATAAAACCGAAATAATATTTTAAGAATATTAAAGGAGAGTAAAACCTCGTCATAAATGGCAATTTTCATTGAAAAATTTGATTCTTTTTTTAATAAACTGGCGTGTAAGCTTTACTGTGAATTCGAAATTTATCTCTTTTTCACAGAAAAGGTTTGAGTTTTCGAAAAACTTCATTTCAAGCACATTAACTGGCATACGCAATAGTGTTTAGAAATTACTGAAAATGTGCATATTAACGGCGTGAGAGGTATTAAAAAAATAGGCTTGTGTAATTTTTGAAAAAACAAAAGAATAAAGCAAAATGAACTTTGTCATTTTTAACAGTGCACATAGCTTTACCCGCTGGAAAAATGAAGATTTCATTTGGAGCCATTTTGGAGAAATCGTCGTTTGAGCGTTTCTGTTTATGTGGAATTTCGACCTAATTTTCAGAGAAAACTATTGAGTTTTCGAGAAACTATATCTGACATCATTTAAGGCACATGTGTCCATAAGTACAGTAATGTGAACAAATCGCGGCTAATGTAAATTATAACGTCGTGAGAGACAAGTAAAAAAATGAGATTTTAAAAAGCATTCATTAAAATTTGGGGTACTTTACATGAAGCCCCAGGGACATTTTCAAAATTTTCTCAATAACGGCTCTCAATTTTTTAATTAAATGTCTTGTAAGCATAGAGTAAAGTACACATAACTCTATTTAGATACTTTATTTAGTGTGCTTGTGGATAAATTCGGTGTAGTTTTCAGAAAATGCACGGAAATTGAAACTATTTGAAAAATGATACTTTGTTACTAAATTTCAAAATAAAAATATTACTGACTGCTACAACGTTTACAAATGTATAATAAACACTAAAATAAATGCACAGAATTGTTGCAGTCATTTTCAAAGTATATTTTAAGTCAAGGTGATTTAAAGGTGGGAAAAAGCCACCTGTTGTAAAAATCTGAAAAAAATTCACAACCATTTGTGTTTTAAGAGGAACGTTTGAAATGTTTTCGAGCCTGTTCCAAGGTTCCAACACACAATAAAAATTATTTTTTGTTATTATTTTTCAAAAATATTTGTTGTGTTCGAATTTGGGTCTAGAAAAATATCAAAAATATTTTTATGATAGTATAAATTGTCTTCTTATGTATATTTTTTTCAGTTAGATAAAATTGTGTTAAGTTGCCGAAAAAAAATTAAAATTAAGAGAACACGTTTTTGGCTGTAGAGTGGTGTGGGTGGTGGGACGGGGGCTAAGATACCGTTCAAAAAATTATTTTTATGTTAGAATTATAAAGTAACCACTCATATGTCATTTTATTTAGCGGCACTTTTACCATCTTATCCAAAGGTTTGTGGGTACTTCACATGAAGCCCCTGGAAATTTTTCAAAATTTTCTCAATAACGGCTTCAAATGTTTTCTTTAAAATTCTTGCAAGAATAGAGTAAAATACACTTGGAAAGGTGGCGTAGGTTTTATTTTTAGGGTTAACTTAATTTTCTAAAATTTTTTGGCATCTTCCTACAACTACAAAACTGAAGATAAGAGATTTTTCTTTCAAATAAATTTTGTCTCCCTAGTTAGTTCTTTCATTAAGGTCGTGTATATTTTTTAAAATTTTAGTAGTTTTTGCGCAATATTGCCTGAAATATGTGCAATATTAAAAATAACAAAAACAAGATTTTCTGAAAAAGCCTCCAAATATTTTCTTTAAACTCTCGGTAAGGATAGTGCTAAATGCACTCAATAAGATGACAGAAACACCCTATTGCTCTATTCTTTTGTTTTTTCAAAATTTACAATAATGTAATTTTCGCCTTCTCGCCTTACGAAGTTCTTCGTAAGAAGAGAAACTTATCGCCGTTATCTAAAGAAAGCGCCAAAAAACGGGGAATTTTCGCCAGAAAAACTTTTATTGCCGGGCTCTTGTAACGAAAAACTGGATAAATCCTAGTGCCAAATTTAGAAAAATATCCTCTAACACGTGGTGTAGCCAGAATTTGTTTTCTTCGTTCTTGACACCGAAAATTCGATTGACTATTTATTTATTTATTTATTTATTTATTTATTTATTTATTTATTTATTTATTTATTTATTTATTTATTTATTTATTTATTTATTTATTTATTTATTTATTTATTTATTTATTTATTTATTTATTTATTTATTTATTTATTTATTTATTTATTTATTTATTTATTTATTTATTTATTTATTTATTTATTTATTTATTTATTTATTTATTTATTTATTTATTTATTTATTTATTTATTTATTTATTTATTTATTTATTTATTTATTTATTTATTTATTTATTTATTTATTTATTTATTTATTTATTTATTTATTTATTTTACGTGAAAAAACAGTTAAAAACTGCGTATGACGTGCTATGGGGAAAAGTGAATTGTGTGCATATTTTCAAAATTCTGTGATCCCTACACTAAGTCATATACTACACTAAGTCTGCAAAAGACTGCAAAACGTCCGTCCGCCTGTCCGTCCCTCCGTTTGTGATTAATGTTAGCGCCTAAACTGTTCAGCCGATTGTCTTCAAAATTAATATTCCCCAATTAATCTGAATGAACTTGTCGCTTTGGGACGGAATTTTGGAAATTTTTGAGAGATTTTGATTTTTGAGTGTACGTCATATGAAGCCTCAAAAATTTTTCAAAATTTTCGCAAAAATGGCCCCAAGTTGTTTCATTAAACTTTGTCCTCGCATAGCGTAAAGTACGCTTAAGTGAATGGTGGTAGTCTCATGTTTGTCGAGGTCACAGATTTTTTGAAAAATTGAAAAAATGCAAATTTTGGGGGGCGTCTTCCTACAACTATAATATTGAAGGTAGAGATTTATTGCTTAATGAAATCTGTTCCTTAAAGGCAGATCGTTAAACAAGTTCCTCTTCAATCTTTCGAAAATGAAACCGCTCCAAATTTTTTCTTTACATTTTAATAAGGGACGGTAAAAATTATGGTTCTAGTTCTAATTTCGACTATTGCTCCTTACTTTGGAAAATGTCATAGAAGTGAACATTTCAAAACTGCAAAATTGCAGTTATCGTCTTTTGCTTTAAACAGTCTGTCGTAAGAAATCAGTTCATTAAAAAAGGCCATGAACATTTTTTTAAATAAAGGAGCTGATTTCGTTTAATTTGTGTTTGAAATTGATGCAATTTCTAAAGATATTTTCTCAAAACCATCACGAAATATTTTCATTAACGTTTCTCTTCGTATGTAACAGCTAAAGGTAAATAAATAAAAGAAACCCAGAAACTTTATTGAAAACCATTTGAAGCCATTATAATCACAAATACTATTAATTAAGATAAATAAACTAGAAATGTCTGTATGTGATTTTCGCATTTTCAACATTAAAAATTAAACCAATTGTTGCCTCTACATATGTATGAGATTTAAGTAAAATAATCAATATCTCAACATTAAATTTAAATACAATATAACCAGTACTCATGGAACTTACTTGGATATATCTAACGGTTCCGAAATTATTATTACTTTCTCGCCATACGATGTTCTTCGTAAGAAGAGAATGTTATGTAATCGTGCGCTGGAAAACGGCAAATTTTCGCCAGCAAAACTTTGGGTTCTGGTAAAGAAAAAGTGGATAAATTCTGTTGCTCAATTCAGAAAAAACTTGTTAAGCTATAGAATGGCACAGACTTTCTGACACTAGTTTGGTTTTCGAATCTCGTAAGTCTGCACTAGCTTTTTAGTTATACGTGATTCTCTTACCCGCTGCCTTCTTTGGTTGCCCAAAGTATATTTGTTACGTTTTCTCAATTTTTAGGTTCCCTATTCTTCCACATGGCCTTTTAATTGACAAATTGTCAAAAACTGGATTACATCATCAAATAATCTTGTGGATAAAAGAATATCTTACGTAGGGAACTCAGAGTAGGTGATAAATACTCATTGAAAGCAGATGTAACCTCTGGGATCCCCCAGGGGAGTGTGTTAGCGTTCATTAATTACCTTGCTACAGGAATAAAATTGAAAGTTAGACTTTTCCCGGTCAAATAATCATGGAGGTCGCTGCACGTTGTAATGCATATTCCAAAAACCAGTCCTTCAAATGTCCAACCCTTAGCATATACTACACTTGTTCGTCCTATTTTAGAATAGGGATCGGCATGCTGGGACCCATACAGAAGATGGCATATCGAGTCGTTAGATAAAATTCAAAAACGGGCAGGAAAGTTAGTAAATCATGGGCGCGTTGTTGATGGACGAGATGAATGGGAACCCTTATCTGAGACAAGGGAACGGGCGCGTTTATGCACAATGTACAAGACGTAGAAAAGGGACTCAGCATGGGCAGACATCGGTAAAAGATTACAGAAACCTGATTATAAGAGCAGAGGAGACCATCCCTGGAAAATACGATGTAAAAGGCAAAGAACTGATGTAGGCAAGTTAACCTTTGTGAATCGTACTATAGTAGATTGGAACAAACTACCTGCAAAAGCACTAGAGGCTCTTTCTTCTAATGCAGTCAAATGTAAAAATATGCTAAATTCCATCTAGATCATCACTAATAATACTGAGACTTTTATTATTGTTATTACTATTATTATTTTTTTATTATTATTATCCTTTTATTTTCTCATTTTATTGCTACATTTGAATGAATTATTGTACAGATATATAAAATCAAAGCACAACACATCTATTTTTATAAAGGAATTTATAATACATTTTTTCCCATGAATTTACGCACTATCCTTCTTGTTGAAACTGCCTTCTGCATGAGTTTATACATGTCTTCATTCAAACCCAGTTGCTTAAGACTCTAACATCTGATTTCGGTGCTTGAATCAATTATCGGGATAATGTTGACTCTTTCTTTATTCCACTGTTTTTCAATGGGTTCAACAAGATCTGCATATTTACTGATTTTTTTCGGTGTATTTGCTTTCAATGTTGCCAGTATTTGGGACAGAAACATCAATAAGCATGACATGCTTCTCACACTTGTTAATTACAAGCAAATCCGGTCTGTTGTGAATCACTGTCTGGTCTGTTAAGATAGTTCTATCCCAATACAAGCGCCACTCGTTCTCCAGAACACTCTTAGGTTGGTATTTAAAGTACGGTACCTTACCTTCAGTCAGAAGACGACATTTCTGAGCCTACGCTTGATGTAAAATTTTGGCCACCGCATGATGTCGTTGGTTATACTCGGTGCCCACCAAATGTGTACAACCCGAGGTACATGTTGAATTGATTCCTGTGTTGGACAACCATAACGACATAACTCATTCTGCACATTGCCATCTCTAACAATGCGCTTCAAATAGTTACGCATTGGAATAATTTGATCCTGAGTAGCCAACATAAACGCTTCAGTTTCCGGAAAGATCTGTTCTGATATAAGCCAGTAATTCGATGGTTTCATATCGTCATGTTCTGGGCTCATCTAATGTGGATGTCTTCCATGAAGAGCTTTAGCCATCCATAAATCTCTCTTTTGGCCGTCATTGCATGAGAAGTCCGTAACATTCTGTCGCGACAGCTCTTTCGGAGTATAGGCATCTGCTTCACAAATTGCTTTATGCAGTTTTGATGTATTTGCCGCACAGTGGAAATACATTCCCATGCTCTTCACTTGCCGACAAAATTGGCTTCCAGTATCTGGGAGTCCTCTTCTACCCATATCTCTCGGAAGTGTTATACGTTCGCCTGCAGATTTTTGATGGTGCATGCGTGCTTTCGTCATTAAAACTCTCATATTCCGTTGTAAGTTCTCAATATCAGTTTTGCTCCATTTAATAATACCAAATGTTTGTAATTATAGACCAGTATCTCTCACACCAGTAGTATGCAAAATAATGGAGCATTTAATAGCCGAGTACATTCGCCGCGAATGGGAAAAAGTGAACTGGATTTTTCACGGACAGCATGCGTTTAGAAGTAAATATTCATGCGAAAGCCCAATCGTTTCTCTTTTTCAAGATCTAGCTGGCGAAGTAGATGCGGGTGGGAGGGTGGATGCAATCGTAATCGACTTTGCAAAAGCATTCGACGTAGTACCGCAAAATCTACTTATCAGGAAATTATTAACTTCAGGAATTGATGCTAGAATTGTGAAGTGGGTAAGCGAATTTCTTAGAGACAGGAAACAAAAGTTCGAATTAGCACTCAGTTTTCGACTACGGGTATTGTTACTTCAGGGGTTCCATCGGGAACTGTTTTAGGGCCATTACTTTTCTTAGCGTACGTAAATGATCTCCATGTTAACATACAATCAAAGGTGCGTTTATTTGCAGACGATTGTGTTATATACCGAAAAATCAGAAGTAGCGCTGACGAACAAATATTACAGCAGGATTTAGAACGTGATTGGGCTGAAAAAAATGGCATGGGAATTAACGGATCGAAAAGCAAAACAATAACGTTCGGGCGGGGACGAAATTATGAGGAACCAGACTATCGTTTAGGTGAGGTCGTCATCCCAAGAGTCGCATCATGCATACTTAGGCATTCATATAGATAGTAAATTAGGGTGGGGGAAGCATATAAATCAGGTAGTAAGAAATATGTGGAAGTCCTTGCATTTTGTACTGCGAATTCTAAAGAAGCATTCTGCAAACGCAAAAGAATTAGCATATTTTTCGCTGGTTCGCCCTCTCATGGAATACGGAGTGGCATGTTGGGATCCATACAGATAGTTGCACCGGAAAAATCTAGATAGAATACAGAGGAAAGCGAATAAGTTTACCTACAGAACTAACGCAATAAAAAAGGCATGGGAACCTCTAGAAACCAGAACAAGGGCGAGGCTTTGCGCTCTTTATAAATGGTACGTAGGTCAACCAGCTTGGAAAGAAATTCAGGTTAGACTAGAAAAACCAAATTATTTCGCCCGAAGGGATCACACTCACAAAATTCGAACAAGGAAACAAAATTCAGATCTTGGGAAATTTTCCTTTTGTAACAGAACAATTAAAGATTGGAACAGTTTACCCGCAGCAATTTTCAAAGCTTTTCGTCTAAGTGTCCGAAGCTTTAGAAATAAATTAGAACGATATGAGAGTAATAGACATTAAATGAGTAAGTGCGGTGAAGTGCTGTAAATTGCTGGTCAGTGTAATTCAAAGCAAAAACAGTGTAGTGTAGAGTAGTGTAGTGTAGCGTAGCGCAGTGCAGTGCAGTTAAGTGTAGTGAACGCGATCAATGAAGTAAAAAAAATTAGCCAAAATTAGCCGTAGCTTGTATTAAATTTTAGCATCACCGACATATAATTATTAGATATCATGACAGTTGAAATATTTGTTGTAATACCTAATTTTAGTGATAGTATGGTTATTGCATGTTCGGCTTGTACTGTACTCTATTATTATTATTATTATTATTATTATTATTATTATTATTATTGTTATTATTATTGTAATTATTGTTATTTAACTGCCACCCAATTGGTTCCCAATTGCAGTTCAAATAAATGTATGTAAGTAAATGAGTAGTTAAAGACTGGGACAGCATAGGTGTTAATAGCTTTTATAATATTTCTTCTATTCAATTCTGTTTTCAGGAGCTTTCGTTTTTTTTCGGATGAATTCCTCTGGAAGATCATCTTTCATTTCACCTTTGTCAATGTGCCTTTCCTGTTCTTATTCCCAGGTACTTGTACCCTTCCTCAGCAGACATCGCTTGTATCAACTGTTTATTTTCAAGTTCAAAGGCTCCTTCTTGGAGCTTTCCTTTAATGTTCCACATTTTTGCAGGCCAAACCCCATTTTTATACTTTTTGAAAATGATTCCACAATACTCAGTAGTTGTTCAAGTTGATATTTTGTCGAAGCGTATATCTTCAAATCATCCATATTTAAAAGGTGATTATACGATACATCATTCATGCTTCCAATTTCATTCCAAATCTATATTTAGTAGAATTCAAGAGATTAGATACCGGATTTACAAAGATTACAAACCAAAAGTGAATTTCAATTTCAAAGAAATGTGGGATAGCCCTTTGTTCAACTGATACCTTTAATTGTTGTCTTTCTGTGATATCTGTGCACCGATTTAAGTAAACTAATTTATCTATCAACATGAAATTTAAATACAATGTATACACTTCCCATAGGACCGACATATATCCTTAACGGCTGACGGAGAAAGGTGACTCAGGGCATTAACTAATGTCATTCTAGTGCCAATGAACGGGAGGTTCTAGGTCCGAATCTTGATAATGGCAATGTTTTCGACACTAGTCAGATAGCTAGATCTAGTCCTGTCGCTGTGTGGAAAATAATTCTAGCAGCCGGCTGCTTTGATAAGTAAAATTCCGTGTTTTTTCGGAACAACACCAGGCGAACGGCGGGGCAGTACCCTTTTAAACGAACCGCATGCAATCTTTTCTTTCCATTTCTTGTCCTATGCTGTCATTTACACCTGCACCGTACTACCGCACATATCGGGAGACCGGTCGGGTGCCTAGAGCTTGTTCTAGCTGGAGGGATACCCTCTAGTGGGTGGCATCTGGTTGGGGAAAATCCCGCTTGCCGACGGTAGGTCGGACCATCCAGGGCAGGAAGATCACTGCTACCTCCCGGGCAAAAACATTTACTACACTTACGGGACTAATGACCTTAGGAGTTTGCTCGCCTGGAATCACTATCAAACAATCTACATATCAACCTAACAGCTGTCCGTCCGTCAGTGGACAACTGTAGAGCCTAAACAATTCTGCAGATTTTCTCCAAAATTGACATTCCTTGATCGATCTGAACAAACTGGAGGCTTTGGGAGTTGATGACATGAATCAGGAGGTATTTACTTCTTAATGACTCTATCCGAGTTTGATTGATTTTTTCGTGTTTCGGGCGCGTCAACTGCTTCGGTCATTAGTCCCGTGAGTGTAGTGCATGTCTTTTCTCTCGGGAGATGGCGGTGATCTTCCCCCGCTGGATGGCGAGATCCGGCGCCGACCTACCGTCGGCTAGTGGGGTTTCCCCCAATCCAGGACCCTCCCATTAGCCGGGCACCGCCCCAGCCGGGACAAGCTCTAAGTTCCAGACCGGTCTCCCGGAATATGGGGTAGTGTAGTGCATGTTGGTGTGTGTTTAATGGGAGAGGAGAGGACAAGAGGAAGGAAAGATCGCGCGCGGTCCGTGGCCCGTTTGGTAGGGTACTGCTCCGGCATTCGTCTGGTGTTGATCGCAGAAACCACGGAAAAACTACCGATCAGAGCAGCCAGCCGCTAGAATTCTCCGCCAGACAGCGACGGAATTCGACCTAGCTGAAGAGCTAGTGTCGAAAATCCTGCCGCCGTCAGGACTCGAACCTAGGACCTCTCGGTCAGAGGCACTGCAGTGACATCAGTTGATGCACTGAGCTACCGCTCCCGGTCTATCCGCATTTGATCCATACTGTTATTGTACGGGGTAGTGGTATGAATGCCGGCTTGTTAACTTGCTTGTAAGTGCTTCAAATGACTTCAAATGAAGTTTTTCGAAAAGTCAGACATTTTCTGTGAAAAAAACTTTAAATTTCGCATTTACAGTAACGCTTTCATGCCAATTTATTAAAAACAGCTTCAAAGTTTTGAAGAAGAATTGCCACTTTTGACGAGATTTTACTCTTCTTTAATATTCAGTAAGTAATATTTCGGTATTGGTATTAAGAAACAGAAAAATTGAGAAAATGTCCAAAAAATTTTGGGTAGTGGTAGATGGCAGCTGAAGTGATGATGGCGCAAGACTGTAAAGCCAGTCCACGCGAAGGAAATTAGAAAACTTGAAATTCCGTGGTGGTAGCTGAGATCTTGTGGTAATCCATTATAGATATAGGGATAATCATGTTATTGTTGTGGATGATTATCCCTATATCTATAATAGAAAACTTTATTACGAAAAAGTCTGTGCCATTCTGTAGCACTACTAGTTCGTTGTTAAGGACTCACAAAACATGGTTATTTGCTACACTACCTACTAAAACATATTTTTCTATATTTATCAACTCGATTTATCCACTCTTTCGTTGCCTGGGCGAGGAAAAATCAGTTTTCCGACGTACGATTACATAACTCTCTCTTCTTACAAAGTAGTACCTCGGTAAGGGCAAGAAAGTAAAAAAACAAACAAACAAAAACAAATCAAAAAAACTGAAAATTGTAGGTATTTGTTAATCAAACAGATTAAATGTATTGATTGTACAGAAACCAAAAGTTTACTATCGCATTAACTGAAATGCTCTCTAAATAATTTGTGTCAAAATATTGTTAAATGTTTGAAAATATTTTCGAAAATGTGCATTTTTGTGTCTTTGCGAACTTAAGATTTAGCAGGTGGTCTTGTCATTGATTACCATGGCAAGAATGTCGGATGCACAATTTGTTTATTTGACGAGATGAAAATAATATATAACATAGCAGCCATGAAAGGTCAAGTTTCAGAGGGTAATTTTAGCACATAAAATGTTTGAGGTATGAAGGAATAACGACAGTATATGACAGAATAATAGAATACGGTATATTTGTCCTCGTAGAAATACGTGCTGTTATAGTGGCACAAGTTGTTCTATTGTACTGTTAGCGAAGCGAAAAATGGAGAGAACGTGAAAAAATGTCTTAGACGTCGATAAGTAGGAGATGAGAAGAGGACGGGGACAAAAGCGAAAAGCCCGCGCGGACAAAAGATATGACGAAACAAACCGTTGGTGCTATTCTGCTGCATCACTAGTTTTTGTTCGTTGAATCGTAGATGGTTCGTGGGGTGCGCCCGGAAGGAAGAGGGCGGCTGGGCGAGGCGCGGTGGCCGGGCTCGGCCTGGGTTCTTCCTGGTGCAGGACGCGTGCCGAGGGCCGCCGCCAGCGCCGCCGCCAGCGCCGGCGCCCTTGTTTGCGTCGGTCGGAGCGGATTGTCTGCCGGCGCGGGGCGGGGCGGGGCGGGGCGGGGAGAGGCGCAGGGCCCTGAGCCCGATGTGGCGCTCGTGCGGCGGCGAGGAGGGGAAGGGGAAGGGGCGGGGGCGGCGGCGGCGCGCGGGCCCGCGCGAACAGTGCGCTGAGGCGCTTTGCGGCGCGCGGACGCAGCGAGAGCGGCGGGGGGGGGGGGGCGGGGCGCCAGCCACGCGCCCGCGACTGCGAGGGCGGGGCGCGCAGAGCGGGCGAGAGCGGGCGAGAGCGGGCGAGAGCGGGCGAGGCGTCCTCGGCAGCCGCCCCCATGACGGTGAGCTACCAGTACGAGGTGGCCTCGTCCACGAGCGGCGGCTTCACCCGCCTGCTCTTCATGTGGAAGGGCAGCCTGTACAAGCTCATCTACCGCGAGCTGCTGCTCTTCCTCGCGGCCTTCGGCCTGCTCAGCGCCCTCTACAGGAACACCTTCAACAGCGACCAGCGAAAGTAAGTGCGCGCGCAGCACGATCTGCGGGCGGCGGAGCCCTTGGCTGCGGCTTCGTGTGGTGTTCTGGGCAATGCTCACGCAAAATCTATGCCAGCGTAACCGAAATAGTGGGCTGCGCTGACAGGGGATTTTGCAATGAAAAATAACACAAGCGTGATTACAAGCTTGCGCAGTGATCGAGGAAAGGAATGTGTCTCGTTTCGCTGCCGATGAAATCTCTTCGCGTACGCTATTGGTAATGTTCCTCTCTTGTGTCTTCTATTTGGTGTATAATACCCAATTCTGAAGAAATTTCTAAAAATTTAATGGGCAATGATGTGTCTCCCAAATCCAGAACATTATCCAGAGCAAATTCTGAGATAGTCTCTTGTCTTACTCCTAGACAGTAAATATAGATCCCCACTTAAAAATTGACCTATATATATATTGTGTTTATATTTTTTGGTGTTATAATTAATTAATGAACATGGAGAATTGTACTTTTTATTTTGGTAGAAATATACTAGTGTTGAACTTGGGCGTTCTTAAACAACCAAAGCATACTTTGGCGAGTGGCATACCAAAGCATCTGAGCGAGTGGTGGGCCCAGATTTGCGTGAATATTTTTCTGCTAATAATTGATCACTTTATTTTGTGTTCTAATCTTTAATGCAATGGGATATGAATTTTCCTCTGGTACAGATTTCACTTGAAATATCTTCCCATTCTGTTCTTTAGAAGATATGGACGATTTGTAGACTCTAAAGCACCTCCACGAAGACGTTGTGACAGAATGAGTGAAATAAATAGTTTCCTTGAAGCATGCGTTTTAGATATGATATTTGGATGATTTCCAAGTTTTTCTTGTGAAGTGTAAATCTTATTTTTTTAAAAAGTGCTTCATACATTTCCAACTTTTCGGCATATTTGATCACTTCGTACATTCGTTTCTGGATTTCTTTTAGAGAGTTTAGTTTTGAGGTATCGCCATAAGTACTCGAATTGATTAATATTTGGGGCGAGGAGACGTATTATAATGCATTTTGGAGTGTTATATAATATCCTAAATCTAGAATTATGGCCCGTGTGCATTGGTTCATTATCTTGCATGAAAACAGAACTGTCTCTGTCTCAATTGTTCGGCTCTGAATGCCAGATTCATCATAAGAATGTTAATATAATGTTTATGATGCATCCTCTATAAACTCTGAAGACTGACTCGCAGCCACTTCAATCACTGTGCTGGACTGGATATTAATGTTTTCCTTCTAGTTTTGGCTGCACAATTTTTCCAACCCTTTTTTTTTATTGAGCTTGTGGAAACAATATTTATGTGCCTTCATCTGTAAATAGAATTTCATCCCAGAACTCTCTAAAATAAGTCTGATAATGACTGGCGTATTGTATTCGCTTCGTTTTCTGCTATTTACCTGATTAATGATTGCTTTTCATATTGCATTTCTACAATGGAATGCAGAATTATGCAAAAATTTCTGAATAGTGGATGACCTGATATTAAGTTTTAAATCTGATTTTACTTCACCGCTAATTTTTACAGCACTTCCTGTAGAGATTTCGTTAATTTTTTTAGTCTAACATTATCGTTTCATCGTAGATTTTCTCTCTCCAAACGTCTCACGAAATACCTGAATTAGGTATTTTCGTCTTCCTACCATTTTAAATATTTTAAAATAGCAACAAGAATAATGAGCTTAAATGATAATCATTCTCTCATCTGTTAAAAAATATTAAGTCGCATTTTATAGAGTATTTATTATCACTTGATCAAAAGGAGTGAGTGGAAGATACATTGATACTGTCACAGATAGGACTCGTAGATTATATTTGATGTGAGAAATAAAAAGATTCATAGGAGTAAGAAAGACATGCGTAGAAAAACTTTCTTTGCATCAATCTGATGGGCTCTTGACTACCCTGTCTCTGTGTGACTACCCTTCGTACACTGTTCTGTCTTGAAGAGAATATTCCTGCCTTACGTTGCGAATTAAATCTGTTTATTGCCCATTGTAACTCATAAAATGTAATATTAAAAGTTTAATATGAACGAATACTGTTTTCTAAGACTGCATAATGTAAATATAATTTAAAATACCTATTATAATGATGAATAAGATATGTATTTTGTCAACTATTATGATAATTCGTGGAGTATAGGATTTCGGAATATTTTTCTCTTGATGTATTTTTCCTTTCATTCATTGCAATGAAGGCTGTCGATACATTTGTAAGGTAGTAATATTTTAGAAATGAACAGTAATTGAGCTTGAAGACTACGTCTATTCATGCTCAAATTCTTGAACAGTAGAATTGGGTTACTCTAAAGAGAAGAATTTTGACAGTTAATTCACATAAGAACTGGTTTATTTTGTTGATAAGTTACTCGTTTCCTTCATCCGTTCGAATTCTATTTGGCAAACAGGTCTTAAAAAAAATTATATTTTTGCAACTAGCGTTGGCGGACAACTTGAATTTTACTTTAATTTATAACTCAGTTCTGAGTGTCGCAAATTGTCTGAATGACGTACGCTCGTGAGTACCTACCTTATTCGCGGAAATTGTTTTGAATATAACTGTTGATCGGCGCGTTGAAGCGCTGCCTCCCGACAGCCGGATTGGCATTTTGGGGCGCAAGGACGCGACCCACGCCGAGATCCACTAGAAAATAGGCCCCCACTACACACAGCACTGCTTTGAACAACCTGCACACATACTTACAGACTGTTGCCAAATCTGAGAAATTCGTTACGTAGGAGATAAACGTTCCTAATATAACGATCGCAGATCCCGAACGGGATGAAACTCCTCTTCCCGAACAGGCGAAACAAGAGAGTTTCTTGCAAAACGAGGGCAATTCTTGCACGAATGCGTGGAAGGAGAACGGCGTCAACTCGCTCAGCTGTTGATGCTTTCTCCTTGAGTGGATCTGGCCTAGAAAACGTAACGACTGCCTTCGCCGATCCATTATCTCTATTCTGGCCGGCTCTCGTCTGATGGTTACTTCTGTTCTTCGAGTCTGTTAGCATGCCAACACTTTTTTTCCGTTTCCCCTCTTGCCCATCTATACTTGTTGCGTCCGGAGGTGTATTACTAGACATCGGCTGTTTAGGCACCAAAAAAGCGCGTCATGTAGGCGCCCAAGAGGCTCTGAATGTGGATTGACGAAGTGTTTCTGGGCGCGACAACCGCTAAGCGGAATCACTAATCTTTGAATCATTCATTCAATCTCAGCATTGTGTATAAAAGGAATACATGAAAGGCAGAAAAGTCCAATAATTCAAAAAAGGCATTATGGTAAAAGTAATTTATGCAAAAAAAGCATTATAAAATTTCGTCATATCTCATCATTTGTCATGACTCGTGCGCAGACATAGCACCCTTTAAATATGTTCGATAGAATAAAACCGGCATTGGATGTTATTAGGGAAACCTAAACATCCAATGTTTATAGGACATTTAATGTTATTATGGCGGGAGACTTCTTTTCTGCCACTAATTCCTTAATTTTCGCTGTCCGTAACATTTCCACATTTTCGTCTAAGCACTTTTACTTTGTCTTCTCGATTTCTGAATTATAATGTTCATCATTCATCTCTATTCCATGTGTGCGCATTAGAATTTAGGTTTCCCCCATTCTAAATTTGAGTGTTTGACGTTAAATTTCACTTTCACATTAATTTAATTTCACTTTGGAAGCACAGAAACGGATGGGGCCTGGTTAAATTATAGCTTGGATCTTTCAAGAGAATTATGGATAAAACTTTCAACAAACAAACAAACAAACAAACCCATATACTTTCCCCACGTTCCGTGCATGTCAATATTCAATTTTCATGAGGACCAAAACGGAATTAATGGTGAAGATTTTACGCCGGTCGCTTGGAAACTACTTTGTCCAAAACATGATTGTCGATTGTCCATCAAATTAATAATGTTAAGAAAGTACGTTCAGGCTGCATTGATTGGTTGAAACCCTTTAATCTTTTCTCACTCTCTTGAAATTTTAATGGCACAAAATGTAGAGTATATAACATTTCGAGGAACATTAACTTTTACTTTTCACACCCGCAAACATCATTGCAGTATAAACAAAATATGGGTAGACATAGATAAATTAAACTCCGTTAGTGATGGAGTCACCTGATGATTGAATTATCAATGATGATATAAATATAACAAGTTTACGTGGCTGAGTGCCGGATGCATAAACGTTTGATGTGATGTGTGTTTGACGT
Organism: Teleogryllus oceanicus; assembly: GCA_964035755.1. Taxonomy (NCBI): domain Eukaryota; kingdom Metazoa; phylum Arthropoda; class Insecta; order Orthoptera; family Gryllidae; genus Teleogryllus; species Teleogryllus oceanicus. Next base: position 353,761,677 of record CAXIVR010000001.1, on the reverse strand, counting down.
GGAATCTATATTCACACATAATGTATTCACACATTTATTCTGCGTGCAATATATTGTGCCAAGAAGTAAGGATTAAATTTAGGACTATGTTATATATATATATATATATATATATATATATATATATATATATATATATATATATATATATATGTAAAAGCTTTATTTGAAAAATATACAAATATAACAAAATTTGCATTTGCACAAAAAGGTGTGATTCAGGAAATCCTGTTTTTTAATCAGACCTGGAATAATAAGAATAAAAAAAAAGGATGACGTAAAGCGTGCAGATTGCATGCAATTATAATAGCTGAATAGCTAATACAGAACATATGTGAATAATACAAAGGAAATATAAATAAAGAATATCGCAGTAAAACAGCAGGAAGACAATAGTAGTAAGCATGTGTTTCCCTTTTTTTGAATTATTTTTCTCCTAACACCAACTTGAAAGCTTATTTCATGTCAAGAAGTTTTCTTCACCGCAAGGAATTGTATATCATGCTTACGTGTGGTATCCAACCCCTTTTGAAGGGCCAAATTGTATCATGTACGGGGGTGTACGTGATACAATTTGGCCAGATTGTGTATCATATACTAGTGAGTGCCATGAATGAAAACAATACGCTTTCAATTACGCAATAATTCAAATGTTCATAAGAGTTCTGCCCACACTTAACACTTTGTAGAATCATCAGGGAATCAAATTTGCAGTCATAATGCTGAAATAGGATTGTCCTAAAGAATAATTTTCCGTTGTGCAAACATTTCTTTTCAGTAGATAACCAATGAAGATTACAAAGTTCATGATGAATCAATGAAGTAAGTTTCCATGTGATTTTTAATATTATTATCAGTATTGCAAATAAAATTTACATAATTTAAATTATTAAGCTCAAATTATTACAGTCGTCTCATATTTTAGTACCTTTGTGCCGGCCTATATTTGGCAAATTGAATGCTTTAACGTCGGGGCTCTATTTGCATGTAGCAAATTAGGTATTGGTTGAATACTATTTTATGATTAATTATTTATTATTAATAATTGAATTAGCAAAAAATATTTAAAATTAAGAATGGAAGGTAAATGAATTTATTTAAATACATAAATGTGTATCCTGTAGTATAAATCAATTATGTAAATATGTATTCTGTAGATAATTTAAAGAAATAATCTACAATATGAGATCTTCTTCAACATTCTATTACATTTTTGCTGGTCCGGCGCTTCTCTATATTACCCCACCTTCTTAGAGACGTCAGAATCTACATAAATGTGTACCAGACAGGCAGACAATACGCAGACAAGAGGTGAGGACAACGCAGAGAACAGGGACTGAACGAGTGTAGAAATGGAAGGAACATGAGAAGAATGAGAGAGAAACGAGACGGTGAGAGAGAGAGAGACGTGGAGAGAGAGAGAGAGAGACAGGTGAAGAGAGACGACGTGAGAGAGAGAGACGTAGGAGAGACGAGACGTGAGAGAGACGAGACGGTGAGAGAGAGACGAGACGGTGAGAGAGACGAGACGTGAGAGTGAAGAGAGAGAGACGTGAGGAGAAGAGAGAGGCGAGACGGAGAGAGACGAGACGTGAGAGAGAGACGAGACGGTGAGAGAGACGAGAGAGACGAGACGGAGAGAGACGAGACGAGACGAGCGAGTGAGAGAGACGAGACGAGACGGGGAGAGAGAGACGAGACAGAGACGGTGAGAGAGACGAGACGAGAGACGGTGAGAGAGAGACGAGACGAGACGTAGAGACGAGACGAGACGGTGAGAGAGAGACAGAGACGAGACGGTGAGAGAGAGACGAGACGAGACGAGACGGTGAGAGAGAGACGAGACGAGACGAGACGGTGAGAGAGAGAGAGAGACGAGACGGTGAGAGAGACGAGACGAGACGAGGCGTGAGAGAGAGAGGAGACAGAGAACGAGAGAGGATGAGAGAGACGAGGAGACGAGACGAGAGAGAGACGAGAGTGAGAGAGAGAGAGACGAGACGGTGAGAGAGAGAGAGAGACGAGACGGTGAGAGAGAGAGAGACGAGACGGTGAGAGAGAGAGAGACGAGACGGTGAGAGAGAGAGACGAGACGGTGAGAGAGAGAGACGAGACGGTGAGAGAGAGAGAGACGAGACGGTGAGAGAGAGAGAGACGAGACGGTGAGTAGAGAGAGAACGAGACGGTGAGAGAGAGAGACGAGACGGTGAGAGAGAGAGAGACGAGACGGTGAGAGAGAGAGAGACGAGACGGTGAGAGAGAGAGAGAGACGGTGAGAGAGAGAGAGACGAGACGGTGAGAGAGAGACGAGACGGAGGAGAGAGAGAGAGACGAGACGGTGAGAGAGAGAGACGAGACGGTGAGAGAGAGAGACGAGACGGTGAGAGAGAGAGACGAGACGGTGAGAGAGAGAGAGAGACAGGTGAGAGAGAGAGACGAGACGGTGAGAGAGAGAGACGAGACGGTGAGAGAGAGAGAGAGACGAGACGGTGAGAGAGAGAGACGAGACGGTGAGAGAGAGACGAGACGTGAGAGAGAGAGAGACGAGACGGTGAGAGAGAGAGACGAGACGGTGAGAGAGAGAGAGAGAGAGAGAGACGAAGGGAGAGGGAAGGAGAAAGGGAGATGTAGGGCACAACAACGTCTGCTGGATTTAGCTAGTGGAAATTGTAGTCGTAGATTCCATAACACTCGAGATCACTTTGCCGCAACCCTTCTCCCTTTTTTAATTTCTCGCTTCGGGGTATAGAGAAATTTAAATAATGCTGCGCGACAAAATGGCAAATCCTCCGGCTGTTCGGCTGTGCGGCTGTCCGTCTGTGCGGCTGTCCGTCAGTCAGTTTTCTCCAAAATTGATATTCCCCAATCGTGGCGACTCCTTGAATTTGAAACCGATATTTTTTTTGCAAGAAGACCCCTGAACATGTTCCAAATAAAAAAAAAATGACCATATAGTTTTTGACTAACTTTTGTCGTTGGATAGTGTGAAGGATGTTTAAGAGAATGGTGCAGGTTCGTTAAAAACCGTGATTTTGCGAAAACTGCGAAAGTTCAAAATTTGTTCGGCGTCTTCCTACAAATATAGTACTAAAGATAGAGATTTTCCCTTATTGAAATTTGTTCCTTAAAGATACCTTAGAAGTAAGGTCATGTACAATTTTTCGAAATTTTGATTGCTTTTCTCGTAATTTGGCGTGAAAATACGTCCGAGAACGTGCTGTTTTAGCACCAGTAGTTTGGTATTGGTAGACAAGTGAATACATTCTTTTTATTTCTGGGTTTTTAGTTGTGGCGTGGAAGCCTTGCGAGGTTCGCATAGCGGGGTCGGGGGGGGGGGCGTGTACATCTCAAGATATTGAAAGGAAGCCCGTAGTCTTATGATATAAAATATTTTATTTCCATTAATATGTCCAACGCCTGTTTTACCCTTTTTAACTGACATTTTGGAGAATTGTTATACTGCATTTAGGGAAGAAGCTTTCAAAAGCCAGCTGGCAAAACCGTATATGATTTAACATAAAATTAATTGTATTTATTATATGTATCATTAAATTTCTCGTGGTAATAGGTCTATGGTTTGTTTACATACTGGCAAAAATGTCATCTGTAAGTAAAAAGTGTTAAATGGGCCATCCCTGCTTTCGCCCACCATCGCAGCCCCACTTGACGAGCAGCGCCGAAGGACCGTTTTGGAAAGATTTCCAACCTCTCAATGAAAACCCTGCCATTCGCGGCTGTCAGTTCCGATCGTTCTCGACAGCCAGATTCGGGACCCCGACATTGCTGTGCTCAAGGAAGCTAGTTCCGGTGCTGCCGCTCTCGAGAACAAAAGATTCCGAAACCAGGCCTTTTCACAACGAAAGGAAACACACACATTCACAAGGGAACGTTGCCGTTTAATTGTCGCTTGAAAGTGGTCTTGACTCAAGCGCAGTACATAAAGTATTACCATGGCAATTACCCTAATCAGTACTTCACTCTGAATCTGGTATCTGTATTGAAAAATTGTTCTATGTAATAAGATAATTGAAAAAAAAATTTCCTTGTGAATAGGAAAGAGTTAAAAAAATAACTTTATAATTTTACTAACGATACTCAGTGCAGATAACATTCATTATTTGTATTTTTTACAATGGCATAATTATAAAATGTCGTGAATTGTCCACCTTTCTCCCGTTGTTGCTTGGTATTTGGAGAGGAATGAGATTGTTCTGAACGTGACTTGGCTCCACGCCCGTAACTACTTAGGAAGGAGTGATGAGGTGGAACTGAGAAATGAATCTCTTCCGAATGGGCCTTTGTATCATCGTGGAAATCTTTATAGGTAGATACTGGTAATTTTCACAGTAGATGGAGCGGATAACATTTTCAGAAAGCGCGAGCTCGAGCTCGAGCTCTAACAGCTCTAGCTCTAGCAGGTTCTAACATCCGTCATGAATATTTTCGAGATCAATTAGCACGAATATCACCGTAACACGAACAAAACTTATGTCCCGGTAATGGAATTAGGTAATACGGTCGTTTATAATACTCGGATAACACGATTTTTTATAACACGAATTCCGATTTTTTCGGTCCCTTGGAAAAGTTCAGGACGGTTTACTGAATATGTACTTTGGGTTAATAATGTAAATATATGTACTAAAAGCTGACGTTTTTTGGCACCATCTGGTATGAAACGTGAATATTTCGTTGATTCGACTTGACAGATTTACATGAGGAAATGTGTTATTGCATAAATGATTGATTAATTACTAGTTATTTCAGGCGCGTCAAATACCAAGGTCATTAGTCCCGTAAGTATAGTATGTTTTTGCTCAGGAGGTGGCGGTGATCTTCGCCCGCTGGATGACGAGTCCTGGCACCGACCTGCCGTCGGCTAGCGGGGTTTTCCCCAACTAGGTTTCTCCAACCAGTATGGCACCGCTCCAACTGGGACAACTCTAAGCTCCCGATAGGTCTTCCCGCGTTTACGGTAGAATAGTGCATGTTAGTGTACGTGTGTGTAAGTAAGGGGTAGGATAGGACAAGAATGGGCAGGAAATATCGTGTGCGGTCCGTTGCCCATTTGTTAGGGTACTGCTCCGGCATTCTCCTGTTATTGATCGGAGAAACCACGGAAAACTACTGATCAGAGCAGCCATCCGTTAGAAATATCCTCCAGACAGCGACTGAATACGACCTAGCTGACAAGCTAGTGTCAAAAATCCTGCCACCGTCGGGATTTGAACCTAGGATCCTAGGTCAGAGGTACCGCTGTGACATCAGTTGATGCACTGAGCCAGGTCTCTGTTTGTTGCATAATTATTTGGGCCCTATTGAATCTTGGCACACTGAACAAAAACAATAAAAGTCATCTGTTCAATACTGTGAGGTTAGTGTGGACAGTCGTAAAGCCAATGTCCACATTAACTCTCATCCTCCGTTTTGAAGATTGTGTATTAGTATCACTTTATACCAAAATGAAAAATACTTTACTTTATACAGAAGATAACTAAAATCTCAAGGTTTCATATGAAGTAGATTTAAAATCAATAGTTTAAGAACAAAACTCTTTACATATTTTTTTAAATTGAATCGCAACTTTTTCAAATTAAGTCAGAAAACGCACTTTTCACCATTACACAACGACCACTGAAGGTATACTTGGCTAGCATACCAAAATTGGCTGGTTTAAAGAGGACTGTTTGGCCAACATCTGAGAAATAATTTTGACAGATTACGTGGGTTACCTGTGGAATAATTCCTTTTGCCCACTGCAACCCCCATTTAACACTGGGCCCCGCTCTCCCCTCACTTTAATACGCTAGAAGTTCTACCATTGATTTACTTGATTTCTTTGATTCTTGATTGAATCAGTGTTTTTTATGAAAAAATGACTTAATGATTGGAACACATGTTCAAATAATGCAGATGTCTATAACTATAAAACATGACAGTAATCATATTCATCTGGATTCAGTATCAACAGCTCTCTACAAAAACCTCACATACAATACTTGCATATTATTTTACAACACATTGCCAGATGACATCAAACATTCGTGATCGATACACAAGATGAAGTGCCATGTAAAATGTTTTATGCCGTATAACTGTTTCTGCAATTAGACTGTACTGATCAACAAAAAGGAAAATAATATTGGGTTTAACAATGATAATGTATTAGTTACTATTTGGAATATTGGACTACATTATTATAAAATGCTAAATATACCTTTAACAAGTATTGTACCTCAGCTTCTGGGTCAACGACTTCCGTTATGATCAGGTTCTTCGGCCAATTTCCCAGATCCTTTAGGGCAAAGGCTGAGATAACTCCTTGTTTTGCTTCTGGATATAAATGTAACTTTACTAGCTAAGTGAAATTTCTTGATATTTGCGTAGGATTGGATGCCATACAGGGTCATTCGTGGCTCATACAGGCACCGGTGATAGAGTTACACTATTTCCTTTTGAACTCTTGAAGAGCTGAGTGAAAGCCGTATTCAAAATTTTGAAAAAGTGTTCTTTTACATTGCAAAAAAGGAGCCCAAATATTAAATTAAATGATGTTCACAGTTGCTATTATTGCTTATTTTTCTAACGAATATGAAAGGAGAGAAAAACTATTATTTGAGTTTTATTTAGGATAGGTTATCATATTTGCGTATACAGCCATAATTTCGCATTTTTACCTCGTGTAAGAGGGGCTGTTTTCTACAAGTGTTGAAAAAGGACTCCTTTTGCAAGATGGGCCGCAGGGCCTCCTTGACGCGCACAACTTTGCCGCGTTGCATTTTTTTTATTCATCGCGTCCTTACTCTCACTTTCTTGACGCAACGCGTCTCTTCGCTCCTCGTCAAGCGTTGAGCGCTTCTTACGGAGTAATCCTCCATTAATATCTTATCAAACTGTATTTATATATGCCCAGTCTCGTCTCATCTTGTCAGTTGTCAAAGACGACCGCCAGGTCGCATCTCCGCGTACGCGCCTCTTACTCCACGCGCCCCTGCATCACTACCCAGCGGCCAGAATTGGGAAGGAATTAGGAAAGGGGTAGGGTTTAGGACACTTCACAGGGGTTGGACTTGCCCTAGTGAAGCAGCCAAACTCGTTATGTTGGAACAAATTTCACATGAGAGTCGACGGAAATCGAACCCGGATCTCAGTGGTGAAAAGCTAGCGTAGCAATGAGCCACGGGTACAACTCAACGAGTTCAACTCACTTTCATTTCTGCCGCCACGCGTTCAATGCGTCGAAGGTCATCAAGATCCTCGACTTCGGTAGCATAAACGCGGTCTTTCATTAACCCCAGTTCCAAAAGCGTAGGGACCACCTGAGTTACAAAATTCAGATATTGAACGCATCTTAAACCTTCGGGAATGAAGTAAGGGCCGAGGATGAATTCATCCACAATGCCAACCAATGCATTTACAGATAATCGTTCTTGGTGAACTACACTATGCGCAACATGCGGATTTTCCTCTACCCTCACATGCAAATTTTGCACATGAATTGTGCCAGTTCTCGTAAATCACGCTTTAACTGACCATAGAACAGAATTCCTGGTTTTCATTGCATTTGCGCAGGAAATGCCTAGAGAACTGAAAACGACTGGAGAAATGTCTACACCCGCCGGAAATGGCAAGGTAATCTCTCCGCGTGAGTTCTGCGCCATACGAGGGGCTGTGATGCGTTGGCCTCGCGCGCTATTGTGCTCGCTCCCGGGGCTTCTCGGATAGTATTAGCAACTGAGTTTCCCAGAGAAGTGGCGAGCCCTAACGCGAGGCTCGCTCACTTGCCGTAGTCCGTGTTACAGGAGCACAAGTGCGGAATCCAAAGTTTAACGTTAATTATTTACGAAACTAAACGACGAAGAGAATCCAATTTGAAAGTTGTCTGCACCTTACATATGGGGTAATAATAATAACAATAACAACAACAACAATAATAATAATAATAATAATAATGTCGAATAATAATTTACTCGAAATCTACTAATATTTTTGGAAAATTGAATATGATGTTACTTCAAGATTTGTCTTTAAAGAATAGATCTCATTAAGGAAAAAATCTTTATCTTCAATATTATTATAGTATTATGTACTCCATGCTAACTTAGAACCATCATCAATTTTCAAAGAGTGAATTAAAAAAAAATTGTTGCGTCCTTAATTTTATCATTATCGACGCAACGCATCTCTTCCCCTCTTGTCGAGCGTTGAGTGCGGAGTAATCCTCCATTACTATCTCTCGTATGTAAGCAGAGCGTATATATGTATGCAGGGGCGGACAAGGGGAGGCAACTGCCCCCCCCCACAATGTTGGGACACGTTTTTAAAAAACATTTCATTTCGAAGATCATCAAATTTGTATAATCAACGATTTACTTTTATCTGTATTTTGAGAAGAAATTTAATAATAATTAAGCGAACAATAATTTTATTAAGCTGAGCTAATACGATACATTAATAAATTGACCAAAATCACTTTTTTTTTTTTTTTTGAATATAGTTCAGTATTATAAAACGCGCGCCTAAAATCACGAGTCAAAACACTCGAATTAATATATATTATGATTAAATAAATTCTTTACATTTCAAATTTCCTAGCGTTCCTAAATATTTCAAATGCCGAAAAAATAGGTGTTCATCACGAAACAACGTTTCGTTCGATAAAAAGCATGTGTTTTTTCGAGCATTTTTGTAATCTACGGAAGCGTAGTGAGCAAACTGAAAACTTTAGGCGTTGTCCATCTAGAAAAACGATTTTCTTTAACGGATCTTAAAAAAGAAGAAATTTGTCTACGCTGCGAAACATATGGATTCAAAAAAGACACCGTCTGACTAAATTTTCTGTAATTCGGCAGTTCTAGCTTGAAAATACAGTGTGTCAGCGACCAAAAACTGCGCTTTTACAATTTTTCAAAAAGTGAGAAAGTGAAAATATACCATTTATGTATTACCAAATATTTCCATTATAATGGAAAAATCATTCGTATATTTTCGAAAATTCAGTGTCAACAGTGAAAATCAGAACTATGTCACCTTTATGATCGTATTTCACTCTATACTTACAAAAAAATATAAAGAAATAATTGGAGTCATTTTTGAGAAAATTTTGAAAATGCCCCTGGCACTTCGTGTAAAGTACCCCCATAATTAATGAATGTTTTTCGCAGAGCTTCCACTCAGGCCATATCGACAAGGGTTTCAATTTAGGAAAAATCCTACCCATGATTTAGACGCTAGTGTTGTTCACATACACCAGACGGAAGTTTTGCCGTCAATTGACTTTTCGGTATAAAGGACCCACTAAACATTGATTTGGGCTGCACCACGTGTTAGAGGAGTTTTTCTTCTAAATTTAGTAACGATTTATCTACTTTTTCGTTATCACGGCTCTGCAATAAGTTTTTCCGCCGAAAATTCGTAGTTCTTTCGCTCAGGATTATATAACTTTCTCTCTACCGCGTAAGCTGTAGCGAGAAAGGAAAAATATGAAAAAATCACGATTTATGTTTTCAGAGAAACTTTTGAGATTTTTTCAAACCTGTCCCACGGTTCTCGGACGGAAAATTATTGTAATTATTTTTTTCAAAAAAGTTTTTGCTTTTGAATTTGGCGTTGATAAAGTATGAAACTAGTAGCTCTACAGAATGGCACAGACTTCCTCATAGTCAAGTTTTCTAATTTCTTTGGTGTGTCGGTGTCTTAGGATCTTACCCTATCCTCTTCCCAGCTGCCATCTATCGCCGCCCAAAGTACATTTTTTTTACATTTTCTCAATTTTTCGGTTTTCTATTAGTAGAACGACATATTACTTCAAGAATATTAAGGAAGAGTATAACCTTATCATAAATGCCAATTTTCATTGAAAACTTTGGACCAGTTTTTTTGTCGGCCCGGTGGCCGAGATCGCTAAGGCAGTAGTGTCGTAGTGATCTCGGACCGAAGGGTCGCGGGTTCGAGTCCCGCCTCGGGCATGGTTGTATTTGTGTTCGTCCTTTCACCCCTTATCATCGTCATACCATTTCATCATCATAGATTTCATCATCATACCGTTAACACCAATAGTGGTCGCTAATGACCTAGATGTTGATGCGACCTTAAATAACCAATTAAAAAAAATTGGACCCGTTTTTAAGAAAATGGAGTTTAAGCGTTTCTGTAAATGCGAAATTGGAAACTTTTTCACTGAGAATTTTGGAATTTTCCAAATAAATGTAACTTCATTTTCTGTGCACGTCTTCTAGAATTCGGTGGGAAATACAATTATTCAAATTATCGTTTCCATGTTGTCGCGGCAGGAAGTATTATTCCGATGGGCATCAAGAGCCAAAATTTATTGCCTTTTTATCCTTGAAAATAGATTTTATTACATGAAAGTTTTTTTCTTTCTTTTCTCCTTTAAAATTTAAGTAGTATATGACTTAGTATAGGGATCACAGAATTTTGAAAATGTGCACACAATTCACTTTTCCCCATAGCACGTCTTACGCAGTTTTTATCTGTTTTTTGACGTTAAATAAATAAATAAATTAATTGCCTGAGCTCACAAGTAAAGACAGGATTGCAGTCTTTGATCCAAAATGTATGTAACCCTTCACTAGTAACTACAGGAAATCCAGCTTTTCCATCCATCACGGAACTATCAGTACAATAAGATTTGTAATGTTTTATATTTTTTACCGATTTAAATGAATATATTTCTTTAAAGAAGTTTGTGCACAATGGAGGGATATTCAAATTCAATTCATTAATGTATTCTATGCAGAAAAGTCGAGGGAAACCAGGGTGTGAAAGATAAAGGTTGTCTATATCAGGTCTTCCCTTAAGATAATCAAAAGTAGGATTTTTGGGATTCACAGAAACATTCGTGTCATACGATATTATAAGTTATTTTCTTCTTAGAAGCAAAGGTATGAAATATGCTTCAGTTAATATACTTTTCACAGGAGTTGAAGGCACCAATGCTGAGTCGTAAAACCAAGGTTTGAATGCTTTCAAGGCATTTCAGTTTCTTTGACCCCACTGAGTCATAAAAAAGAGATCCATAATCTAATTTGGATCTTATTAATGCCTGGTGTGATGTTGAGATTGCCAATGTATGCGTAAATAAATATTACAAATTTGTATATGTCTTGTGTATACTTTCGAAAAATCTTGCGAGAAAGAACCGTTTTTCAATTTAATTAATTCCTTCAGTTTAAATATTACAATAAATGTACCTACACGGATCACATTAAATTCAATGAAGGCAATCAAATTTTCATTAACAAAAGTGCTACTCTATATAAAATTGAAACAAAAGGTTTAGGATGCACTGACCGCGATGCACAAATTTTTACCATTATAAGAAATGCGAACACTGACACAATAAATAATACACGTATGAGGAGATTGTTTACTAAAAGTGAAATTATTCATTGATTACTGGATACTGGGTCTCGGTTTACAATACTGTTAATATTAACGATTAATATAATTATTTTTTTAACTCTTTGTTTTCATTTTAACACTTGCTTTCCTCTTCAAAAAAGAAAATTATATATTTCGCGGATAATCAATTCTTGTCTAGCAGAAGGGATGTGGATATCATGTAAAAACAAAAGAATTCTTTCTTCATTTCTAAATATGATAACGTACTTCAAGATTTCCTCCTCTACTTAAATCATCATTAAGAAAAGTCATAAGGCAAGCTAAAATTATGAAACACGATAAAGATAGTTTGAACTCAAAAAACAAAACAAAGGCAATGTGGAATGTAATTAAAAATACGACCAAATCAACTAGAAACCGTGTAGGGAATGTTGTCTTAAAATATAACGGTATAAATTTGAACGATCCGACAACAAAGGCTAGTCTCTTTAACGAATACTTTTCGAGAATTGCTGCCGATATCACTAAAAGTCTTCAGCCACAAAATTCAACATCAGACATTTCCCCAAATATTCTAGACATGATGTTCGTTTCCAAAACTTCTTCCTGTGAAGTTCTCAAAATAATCGATAAACTAAAGAATAAATATTCGGCCCGTTGAAGTGATAGTTTGTTAAAGCCCTGTGCGCCTGCCATTATATACACCCGTTAACTCACATATTTAATGCATCCTTATGCACCGGAACTGTTCCAGATATTTTCAAAACAGCTAAGATTAAGCCGCTCTTCAAAAAAGGCAGCAAAAATGAAATTTAAAACTATCTGCCTATTTCTCTTCTCTCAGTTTTTTCAAAAGTATTATAGTTGTTTACGTACGAATGGAAACGTTTCCCAGTAAACACAACGCGCTTTCAAATTGCCAAAAATGATTTCGAAAATGAAAATCCATATTTTCATTACAAACAGTCATATTTTCTTTTCTTAAAGATGTCGCCTCATCATTGGATCAATACGAAGCACCTATTGAATTATTTTTAGAACTTTCAAAAGTTTTTGGCATCCTTGATCATAACATTTTACTTTCAAAATTCCTTTCATTTGTAATCCGTGGCATTGCCCTACATGGGTTATGTTCGTACCTTAAACAACGATAGAGCAGTCAGAGAGTAGAAATATTTTACTAGAATGATGGAACATGATGTACCACCTTTCCGACTCTTTGCCAATTGCACATGGAGTCCCGCAGGAATCGGTTTTAGGCCCTATTGTCTTCCTACTATACGTAGTATAGAGAAAGTTATGTAATGCTGCGGAAAATCGATTTCCAGATTTCAATGAAAATACACCTTTTGGGGTCCCCTGGTATCGAAAAAGGTGCAAAACTTCCGTCCGTGTGTCCGTCTGTGAACACTACTTGCACCTAGACCATACTCATGATCTGTTTCAAATTTAAGAAACCACTGTCTATCTGCCTTCAGTGTAAGCTTTGGAATTTTGAAAAACATTCTTTGAAATTTGGGACTACTTTACAGTAACTCCCCCGGTCATTTTCATTTTTTAAAAAAAAAACTGCTCCAAACTTTTTCTTTAAATTTCTTGCAAGACTGGTGGCATTTGTGGAGGCGGCATTTGAAAATTTCAAAAGTTTGAATTTTTTTAACGTTTTCCTGCAACTATAATATTGAAGATAGAGGTTTTGCTTTTATATGAAATTTGACGTCTGTATTTAGTTCTTTTTCTTTAAATTTTTGATAACAATAATGTCAAATGTACTCTACAAAATGAAATAAATGTCTGTATGCTCTAGCTCCTGCTCTATTCTTTTGTTTTTTCAAAAATTACAAAAATGTAATGTTTTGACTCGTCGGTAATATTTACATTAGAGATGATTTGTTCACAAAATTTCTTTTATGAGTACATGTGCTTTAAATGATGTCATATAACGTTTCTTGAATACTCAGCAGTTTTTTGTGAAAACGAGCTCAAAATTCCCCATTTTCAGAAACTCTCTAACGCCATTTTGTCAAAAATGGCTCCACATTTTTTCTTCAAATTTTTCCAACGGTTAAATCTTAAGAACGGCTCTAAATTTTTGAATGAAAATTGCTATTTAGGACGAGGTTTTACTCTTCTAATATTTTCATAAAGTAATATTTAAGTTCTACCATTAGGAAACCGAAAGGTTGAGAAAATTTCAACAAATGTCCTTCGGCGGCGATAGATGGTAGCTGGACTGACAGTGGGACAACACCGTAAAGCCAGTCCACACCATGGAAATTAGAAAACATTACTACGAAAATTCAGTGCCATTCTGTAACACCTCTAGTATGGTTATGATTGAAATATGATATGAAATATGACTCGACAGGAATTTTTTAATTGTTCGGTACCTTTTGAGAAGTAAGCGAAATCCAAATTATTTTTGGGTGGACTGCTAATATGTGCTTAATGTGTGAAGATTTAATACGCTATTGTGCTCGCTTTTACTTAATATTTAACATGTAAGAAAATGGACTCCAATCTCTACTTTGTAGAAACAGTTAATAATGGTAATTGAAGGGTATGAAACAAAAATTCAGTTTTAGAATTTCATACCTACGAATATATTAATGTATCATTGCGACCTTTGTGTATGTGCTTATATTAAATGTTAAATAGTTGTAAATACATTTGATTTTAAATTGTGAAAATTTTACTGCATGAGAAAATATCGATGTATTATATTATTTATAAGGAATTCCCAAATTTATATAATTACGTTCTAAATTATTTTACTATTCTACAATATTTGTTCGTGCTTTTTTAAAAAAATAATCAGCTATCAATATTTATTTTGTAATTGACGATATTTAGGATTAAAACGCATTATACCAAAGTGTTGAAAACACTTTTTTGTATTGGGACTGAATATTTTAATTTTGATAATTGTCTTTAAGTGACCTTAAGTGGCTATAGTTCACTGGTGAATTTCAATATGTGGGTGTGCAAGCTTCCTCAGCCCATTTGTGAAATGTTAAATAAGGTCATTGTGGTGATGTGGAGAACAAATTTGTTTGGTGGCTCTATTTAGAACAAAATTATGGAGCTAGTTCTTTTAAGTTTTGAGCATATGAAGGTGCTAGATTTATCTCCCACTAGATGACCCAGCGAACTTTGTACCGCCTAATATCAATTCTTTAATTTTTTTGTTTGTTTAATACTTATTCTGCTATTCAGGACGCCGGGTCAGCTTGTAAGACAAAAAAAAGAAAGTTAATAAATTAACAATTACATTATGTAAAAAAATAAAAATTATAGAACACCTAAAATTCTTTTAATAGTCAATAAAAATCACAATAAAAATTACAATTTCACATTTCTTATTATAATACCTACTTATTATATTTCATTTTATTTTTACTTATTCTAAATTAAGTTTTTTTTATTGTAGTACTTTATGGTACACGATATTTTTTGTTTGATTACCTGGCGCGTAGACAAAGAGAACAGGTGGTTTTCCAACAGGGGAACAGGCAACATACAATTGACCATGCGAGAAACATGGGTTTTCTAGATTAATACCACAAACACTTAATGACTGCCCCTGGGGTTTGTTTATAGTCACAGCGAAAGCAAGCTGTACTGGAAACTGCAGTCGTTTAAACTCGAATTGTACGTCAGTCAGAATCATTGGGATGCGGGGTATCAAAACGTCTTCTCCTTTCAATATGATTGCTTCTATTACGTTATTCAGTAATTTTTTATCACTAATCGTGTGCCGTTACAAAGTCGCGGTTGGTTAATATTTCCCAACATTATAATTACACATCCAACCTTTCATTGAAGATTGTGAGACGGCAATTGTCGCAAATCTAGCGAGTTTAAAAATTCCTGTGGATAGTTCACGACATCTTTATTAGTTGCCGTATCAACTGATCCTCATTTCGCTAGGAATGTAATCTTGAATTTTGAAATTTAAATCATTTACATCAGTGTTTTTGGCAGCCAGTATAGCTCGTTCGCTCAACCAATCATGGAATAAGTAATTTTGAGCAAAATTTGGAAACACTTTTTGAATGAGTTCAGCTTTTGATTGAGTTAACTGACAAAGACCCTCACGAAAAGTGATGCAGCCAGTCAGCACGTCTACAGGAAATTTGCTATTACCAATATCAATGAGTTGTTTAGAGAATATGTCTCCAGATTGATCATTTTGCAACATAACACGCATATTCTTGGTTAAATGTAATACGTTGACATGTTTCCACAAATTAGAGGACTTTAAACATGCATTCAGTTCATCAGATTGCGTTGAACGTGGAACCACTGGCAATGTTTGCCGAAAATCCCCTGCTAATAAAATCATTGCGCCACCAAATTGGTTTTGGTTGTTCCGTAGATCTTTTACGGTTCTATCTAAAGCCTCTAAAGATTTTTTATGTGCCATCGTGCATTCATCCCACACTATTAGTTTACAGTGCTGCAAAACCTTTGCCATTGCAGAATTCTTGGAAATATTGCAGGTTGAAGTTTCGTTGTTTTGCATATTCAATGGCAATTTTAGAGCTGAATGGGCTGTTCGTTATTTTTTGCGAATTGTTGCCAATATTAAATAATCAAAAAGTTTTTCCTGTCCCCAGGAGCGCCAAAGTAAATCCCTCCAGTTCCATTATTTATTACTTTCATAAGAGTATCAAATACAGTCATATTTCAGCCTATGCCTTTACTGTGGCACAAGGAAGCCCTAAATTTGCTTGTTTCGCCTGTAATTAAAAAAAAAAGCTTTGAGTAAGTGGGATGCTAGCTTTATCACCCATATTTAAAACCTTATTTTTATAGGGGTGCGCTGAATTGTTTGGGTGTCATAAAAGAGTTCAAAATTAGTCCAAAATTATGTTGAAAAGTGGCCCAAAGGAACCTAAAATTTGCTTGTTTCGATAGTAAACAAATCGATATTTCAGTAAGTGGAGGTGGTAGTTTTACCAACCCAAATTTGATATTTTAATTTCGGGGTGTTGAGAGATAGCTCAATATTTTTGGAGGGGACTGAATTTACCCAAAACTTCGCCAAAATGAAGAGGCAAGACTTTTCCTGTTTTGTGAAAGTGGGGGTGCTACCTTTCTCGACGACTGGAGGAGAATTCTAGCGGACGGCTCAGTGGGTTTCCATGGTTTCTCCGATCAACACCGGGCAAATGTCGGAGCAGTACTCTAACAAACGGGGCACGGACCGCGTGTGATCTTTCCTTCCTCTTCCTTGTTCTATCCTCACGCTTCACTTACTCACACAGTAACACGCACTACATTACTTCACGTGTCAGGAGCCCAGTCGGGAGCTTAGAGTTTGTCTCGACTTGTGTGTGCTCCACTGGTGGGAGATACCTGGATCAGGAAAATCCCAGCAAGTCGATGTAGGTCGGCGCCGGATCTCCCCAGTAAGCGGGTAAGATCATCGTCACTGTCCGCGATGATAATAATCAATCCAAGTGGAACACGTTTTGCATCTGCAATTTTCACACACACCGTTTTAGGGAGTCGTTTTACATTGGACCCCATCACCCTGTAGCGGTAGGCAGCAAAACGTACTCCCAAATTACACCCAAAGAAATCTGCCATTGAGATGGCAAGAAAGCGCGGGAATTCAAATATTGCTCACCGCTTACAGAGAAAATGCATCACGCATTCTTAAAATTTGAGCTTCTGATTTATTTAGATAACAGAAAGCCAATGTCAAATGTAATTTCTGAAACATCATTTTAAATGAGGCTATATGATAATAAAATATATTCCTAGAAATTATTTCAAGAACTCCCAAGAACCCTTCCAGCATACTGTGCTGACCCATAACCTGCCAGGTAGTTTCCAGTTTCAATTTTCTTTGTCTGGTTTGCCCTATTGATTTCCTAATGTAATTTAATATCAATTTGATTTTCTCTCTTTTGCATCACTTCTATTGACATTAAATTATGCAACAAAACTCCTTCTCAGTTTGTATTTCTCCCCCAACTATCAATTTATCCCAATGTATTTGAATAACTCCTCGGGTGTGCAGATGTGTGTTCCGTTACTCACGGCTAGACCACTTCCCGTCCAAGAGAGACATAGGTGTTATTCAAGGCGTCTCGGTTTGCTGATGCGGAACTGATCATTTGTTTTCAGATCCGGCCAGATGATTCAAAGAAATTTTAAAAAACGTGCCTTTGCGTCTTTTTGCGCAATTTTCGCGTCTTTTGGCCTAAATAAATCTTTGTAGGTGGCGTTTTTTAAACCCCAGAACCTCGTGGTAATATTCAGTCCACGCCATCATATTTTTTTTCCATGAAGTTAGCAACCTGATTATTTACAAACCAACCATATGAAATGAACATCGCGCGACATAATTTGTAAGATACGAAATATACCATGATTTTTTCAAAATGACGGGGAACATTGAATTTGAAGAATATGAACTAAATAAGAAGAAATCCAGAAATGTGTCTGCCCGCCCGTGTGTGTGTCCGCTCATGTGCTTCCCGTTTGCCCAACTTTTCCCTTAACAAATATATTTAAAAAATCGGATCCCGAATATTATAGGGAACATATTAGACAAATGAATGCATACAATAATACATATCCTCAGGAATATATTCGCGTATTCGCAAGAGAGCTCTTAGAGGTAAGACAGTTTCCCGAAGAAAACTACTGCTGCTAAAACAGCACGTACTTAAAATAAAGGGAGACCCTTATTTTCATGCAAAATTACGCGAAAAGTTTTTCAAAATTTCGAAAAATTGTACTTGACCTATCTGATAAATTTTAGTTGTAGGAAGACTCCGAAAAAATTTTGAACTTTTGCAAAGTTCGTGGTTTTCAACGAATGTGAGACCTGCACCTATCTTTTAAACGTCCTTCACACTATCCAACAACAAAATTTAATCAAAAACAATGGAGCCTTTTTTGACAATTTGGAAAATGTCTTAGTGGCTTCATGTAAAGTGACTTCCAAAATTGCATTAGTAGTTTCAAATTGAAGGGACCGCGACATCAACCAGATCGATTGAGGAATATCAATTTTGGAGAAAATTGGCTGAACGCTTTAGCCGCTAGCGTTGTTCACAGACGGACAGACAGATGTTTTGCCGTCGTTCGATTTTTCGGTATGAAGGACCCACATAACATGGATTCTGGCTACACCACGTGATAGAGGATTTTTTCTAAACTTAGCAACGCGATTTATCCACTTTTTCGGTAGCAGGGCCCAGTAATATGCGTTTTTCTGCCGAAAATCCGATGGTTTTTTTGCGCAACAATAGATAACTTGCTCTTTACTGCGTAGGGAAAGTAAAAACGAAATTCGTTTTTACATAATAAGGAGAAAAGCTGGGCGGAATTTGACAAGTGAGTGAAAAGACGTCGGAGAAACTGAAAATCAAGTGCATTCAAAACACAAAATTACAATGAACTGCATTCAAAACAAAACATGGCCGGTCCATTTGCAACACTACGGAGAACGTAAACGCACTTATTTGTACTCCGTATCCCTATTTACGCCTCCCAAGAATGACTCTGAATTTAAAATATCTTCACAAAATAAAGACACGGGCAAGATTTTTACAAGACATAATACCTTACGAAGAATGAAAATCGCGATATTTGCAAAATAAAAAAAAAACGTGGGACCTCACGGAATTCCGGAGGAAATTTTACGTTTGGAGGGGAAACCATGATTCCGTCCGTAGCGAAAATTTTTTAAGTTACTTTTAATAATGGCCTAATGTTCTTCATGAGATCAGAAGTCTACTGTAGTTCTTATTTACAATGAAAGAAATCATTCATTAACGTGTAATTACAGACCCATCATCTTACTATTGGTAGTAAGTAAAATGTTAGAACATCAAATCGCTAACTATTTGCGACATGTACTCTTAATTGAAAACTAACCCGGCATTAGACCTGGCCATTCTTTTGGAAGTTTGCTACCGTTTGCCAAGATATTGCCGATTCACTCGACAAAGGAGAAAGAATCGATGCAAGCGTTTGACTTTCCTGAAGCTAACGATTTAGTTCCTCACGTTAGATGCTTAATAAATGGTCAAATCTGCATTAGACTTGCGAGTAGTCATCTGCATTAGAGAATTTCTCCGGGTTGCATGCAGCGAGTTCGAATTGATGACTTTTTCTCCGACGAGATGAATGGCCCTCCGATGTCCCTCAGGGAAGCGTGTTAGCGACGGTTCTTTTTCTTATCATATTAACGATATCGGTACCTCAATTCGGTCGACTACGGACGTCCGCATCGTGGATCCGAAAATTGAAGCCAAATCCGACATTGATCAGTTGCGAAAAGATACAAAGGAATGGTTCAAATGGACCCAGGATAACGGAATGAAATGAAATCCAGAACAATTTTGTTGACAGGGATAAATTATTTGCACGGATGCTAGCAACTTTCCCGGGAGCAAGAAAGATGTAAAGTTGCCAAGAGCGCGAGTTAGAGTACAGTGATGCTCAGTGAAATGCAGTGCCTTTTTTATGGATAAGAAAAGGTCAACGAATTTCCGAGAAAATTGCAATGCATACACTTGCCTATAATTTATAATTTACTGGGTAGTGAATTGAAGTAAAGTAATGTGATATATAGAAGAGGAAACAGCAATAGGACACATATTACCCGTTTTATATTGGTCTATTTGTGTTTTTATTTTATTGTTTTCTTGCAAACTACCCAGCGTTGCCGAGGATTTTTTCATGTCCTGGGTTTGTGAAAGAGGAAAAAGATCGGTTTCATATATACCACAGTGTTCAACATTATTATTTTTTATATAATTGGTTCAAATTTTGTAATTTTTTAATTTATTTTAATGTACATTGGTATCATATTAAATTTGTTTCCATTACGCACTGCTACTAGCCTCTACTAAACTATTAGATACCAATTCTGCTGCACCGCTACTGGCTTCTGGGGAAATATACTTGGAACCAATCTGCTTTTTGCGACCGGCAAAAAAAATAATGATCGTTGTGGAGCTACTAACAAGTTTAAATTGTTTATTTATTTCATTCATCTGTATAAAACTTCCCAATGACACTGCGAGACTGCTGAAGAAAAGCCTGTTAAAATTTCGTAACTATTCATACAGTAATTTTTGTGGTACCGATGTCGGTTCCTTGTAATTGAACTCACTTTTATTAAGAAGAAATAAAAGAGGTCATCTTCGTCAATATATTAGCTTTATTAAGATAGCCGGCTTTCATCGGCTTTGCCGTCATCGTCAGTCTCGCTGCTTTCGGCAAAAGTCTGTCAACTGTGCCGAAAGCAGCAGTCGATTTTGCCGAAAGCAGCGAGACTGACGATGACGGCAAAGCCGTCGAAAGCCGGTTATCCTAATAAAGCTAATATGTTGAAGAAAACGACCTCTTTTATTTCTTCTTATAAGAACGTCAACAACACCAAATCAGAATTCTCACAATTCACTTTTATTAGTCTAGATTTGCATTATATGTGTGTTTTTGAAATGTTTGTGTCGTGGCGAAGCATCGCGCAACTTAGCCGACAGCAGAAACGTATTATAATTGTGTTCTTCGTTTGGTCCGCTGGCGCGGCCGCCATGCACTACTGCGTCTCGGCCAGCGGCGGCTCAGCCCGCAAGTCCGGGAGCGAACCGGAAGGAGCTGGCGCGGGCAGCGAAACGCACTCTGCGAGGCTCCCCCTTGCAAAGCTGCGAACGGAGCCGCTTTCCCCGAGCTCCGTCTCCGGGAACGCACTTCAGCCCGGGGCCGGAAAATGCACTCGGTGTATAGTGTTGTTTATTTTGAAAGCGGAATACAAATGAGCAGGATGAAGGTTGGAGTCACCTGGGCACTAGGGATAGGTGATTAGTGACGTACTTTCGTTTTTGTTCGTCTTCAATACAATCGAGCTAAAGATCAGCAAAATGAATCGATGTGCACATTAATAGGTGTAAAAATAATCGATTTCAATTTTTCGAGTAATCGTATAAAAACTCGATTGTTGTACTAATCGCGATTCAATCGTCCGTCCCTACTGGGCACTGGTCCGTGGGCACCACCTCACCAGGCCAATACCTCCTAGATAGTAGATGATTGAGGTGGCATTGCACCAGGCGCAGCCGAGAGGCGAGGGAGGCGGCGCAGAGGAAGCGCGAGTAGCCGGTGTCTGGGAGCGTGTGGAGAAATCTGCCGGCAGGCCTCGAGAGGGGCCACAGAAAGGGTTTAAGGAGTATATGGTGGCGGAGGGGAGGCCAGTTTTCTGTGTAGTTTTGGCGCATTTCGCTTTGATAAGCACCGTGAGCTCTCTACGGAGAATATAATGTAATACAAAATTTTAATTAATTTTGATAAGAAACTAGAGATGTTACTGCAGCACCTACTTTCTAGGATTATTGGCAATGATAATTCAAAATTACGCGAAATATACTCACATTTTCAAATAGTTTTACATTACATTATTTAAAGATTTGATTTTGAAGAAAAGAATAAGAAAAATATGCAAAAACTACTCGTGTATTAAAAAAATATACGTGATCTTATTTAAACATCTATGTTTGAAGGACGATATCATGGAGGAAAAAAATTCACGTCTAGTAGTTATTCTAGTTCTGGACACAGAATTTTTTTTTAATTTGAAGACTTCAGTGAAAATTGAACCAGCGCTATTTTTGTAAGCGCATTTGCCTCTATTTGCCACGAACGTCTCAGAGCATGCATTTCATCGCGTAGTTTTTCTTGGTTATGATAACTAAATACATTTTTAGATCAAATTCTCAATCTTTATAATTTGTTGCAACCTCTACCTATTGCTTCATTTCAAAGATAAATTTTAATAAAGATAATAATAATGATGATGATGATGTCTGATTTGACGGATATAAAAAACAAAATATATTCTTATTCCACTTTACGTGCAAACCATTGTTGCCTTGGGTGATTTTGAGAACCCCGGCATCAGTGTATATCTACAGAAAATAACAATAATAATAATAATAACCCAAGTGTTAAAAAAAAAATTAATAATAAAATAATAAAATAATAATAATAATAATAATAATAATTGCGTATTACTTCAAACAACAGTACACTTTGTGGCAGTGAAGCAAAAAAAACGTACACATTTAAAAAAAGAAAAACATACATACAATTATTTAAATAAGATGCAAGTAAGGAAAATGTAATGAAAACACAAATGAACAAGTGTAGAGAATAATTATTTGGGCTCATTCCTACTCCGTAGCCATCACTTCACATCACTGGATGTCCCTTGCCTACCCAGTAATATATATTAACGGTAAGTACATGTATCGCCTTTAGCCCATACTTTGATTGGCGTTTCCTTATCGTGAAACACGATTTATCAACTTCATTGCCGGGGGCCGGCAATACGTTTTTCTGTCAAAAAGTCACCTTTTCCGACGCACGATTACAATACTTTATCTTCTTATGGTGAACGAGAAAGGAAAAAGGACATGTAGAGACTACGTAGGAATCTTATATTTCGTTGAATACTTATATTGCGTAATGCAGTTTAGTGTTCAATCACGTTTGTAGATGTACCGGTAGAAGATTTGTTCAGCCGCTAAGAATCCATGTTAAGACGTGATCGGGTACGTTTTGTGTTTGAAAGTTTGAAACCGCAAACGAAGAAAGCAATTTTAAACTCTATCATACATCTGATACATCTGTGCTTTGCATATTTTATATTTATTAATTCTCAATCATATGTAATGTAGATATTTTTTAAAAATTGATTACATAAATATTTACAGATTTTGCTCTTTAGTCGCTATACATTCCGTTCCCTAATTATCACAGTTGAATCGATTTCGTATTTTATTTTCGTTTGCGCTGTAAAAATATTGATAGGGAAATAATCCTAATCAAGAATGTACGGGTAATATTTGAAACTCATCTTGTTGAATACCTACATTGTGGGAGATTATTAGCGTCTCCATTCTTGATTCTTATACATTCATTTCTACTTATATTGTGAGTCAATTTACCATAATGCAGTATTAAAATTGTAAATATAAAAGGAACTGTATGCAGATAAGTTATGAGCATATTTATCATAAGTGGACAAAACTATTCGGAAGTGCGAAATGATGATAGGCGAGCGCTAGTAAAACTATTCATTACCAGTCATTGGAAGCGTAGTACGGGAAGGGTTTGTAGGAACGTAGTGAATTAAAAATGCATCTGGTAAATATTGATTGATGTGGAAACATTTGAAGGTGCTGAAACGATATAAAAGTATATTCTAGTGAATTTCACCTCGTTAGTCCACTATTAGGCGAAGCGTGTGTAGTAGGAAGGAGGGGGCGGAGCGGCAAGGCCGAGCGGGAGGATCGTCCACGCTCCGCTTTGTTCCCAGTCACACCCTCGGCGCGTCGTCGAGGCCTATAGCCCGGACCAAATGACGCAGCTATTTTTTAGAGGCACGTTATTTTTTACCCTTTGTTTGGCGACTACAAGTCACGAGACTTGCGCCAACTTCCATCTTTATTTAGCCCTCAGCAGGCACGTCGCCGTAGCTTGTCAGCCGCCTGGGCTGCGAGGCAGGGCGACGGCGGCGGCGGCGGCGGCGGCGGCGGCGGCGCGCCCGCGAGACAACGCGTGCCTGCCCCCCACGCCACCCCACCCACCCCACGCCCGCTCCGCGCTCATCGCGCAGGCGGGCGCTCTGCCGCCGCCGCCGCCGCCACCGCGTCTGCCGCAGGGACCAAGTTAGAAGCCTGGTGGCCGCCACCGCCGCCGTCATTGTCATTGCCGTGATCGCTCCCCAGCGCCACCTCGCCTCAGCGATGAGCGGGATACGTGGCCCCTCCCTCTCCTCTCCTCGCCTCGCGATGATTCATCTACACGTGTGGCGCATCAGCCCCAACACCACCCATCAAAATTCTCTTCAAAATTCCAGGCAACAAACTCCACAACTTCTTCTCTCACCAACGTTTGCTAAATTTCTAGGATAATAAAAATCCTCAAATTCGTCAAGTCTCGAATAATAAAATGTTCATCTGAGAAAGAGTTCTTCCTGTTCGAAAAATAACTTTTGATCCATCAGACAAGGAACTCGGAGGGAACAATTTCTTAAAAACTACTAAAACCAATGGTGCTACAAGAGCACATACGTTATCGCATTATTTGTAATTTTTGCAAATTTCGAAAATTTGGAATTAAAAAAGTGAGCCATAATCTTATTAAGCTTCTGCTCTATCAGCGGGGAAAATTTAAAAAGATGTAGCCTTTCCTTCAACAGAATATTACGCGAAGAAAAATTGTGATTTCAAAAAATTGTTCCTGGCGATCTAATTTTTTTTACACAGATTACTTTAACAAAAAATAGATGAATATTGTAGTTTTGCGATGTACATTTGTACTTTCTCGCTTTACTTTGGAAAAAGACAAAAATTGTAATAGTGCGCCGGAAAACCTGGATTTTTTACACAAAACTTCTTACTGCCTGGCCCTGGTAACGAAAAAATGTATAAATCATCTTTTTTTGTAGTAAATTACTTCCTACAACACGTTGTGTAGTCAGAATCCATGTTTTGTTGATACCGAAAAATAGTCTGAGTAAAAGGGTCCACATTTCTTTATTAAACATTGTCCACGGATAGCGTAAAAGCGAGTCCCATTTTCGCTGAAAACCCTGATTTTCCGGAAATTACAAAAGGTCACAATTTGTTCTTCCTAAAACTCTAATACTGACAGTAGATGTTTTTTTCTTAACAGAATCAACCCTTGTTAATGTATTGGACATTCCCACGTCCTGCTGGAATCGTGCAATGTGGTGGCGGCTTTCACTTGTGCGCGTGCCAGTGGGTGCATTTCGGAATGAGGCAAAGGGCTGCTTCCGCATTGCTCCCACGCGTCACAATTTGTGTTGGATGATTTCCCCTGGAGAAGCGGGCTCCTCTTCACCTAAAGAGCCTCGTCCACGCCGATATAAAAGCAGGGGACAGGGGAGGAGAAAGAAATAAGAGTAAGACAACAGTTGAAGTGAAGTGAAGAGAAGAGAATGAAGCGCCATGAATGTTCCTAGCCCCGGGTTGATGGACTGATGACGGTTCCCCGGCGCGTCAACTGCTACGGTCTAAGCCCCGTAAGCGCAGTACATGTTTCATCGCGGGAGGTGGCGGTGATCTCCGGCTTTCTGGCGACATCCAGCGCCGTCCACGTCGGCCTGCGGGATTTTTTTTCCGACTTATATCCCACGGTTCTTTATATACATTATATATTTTATATCCCGTGGTTTCAGTGATATTAAAACTTTAGGTCGTGGAATTCAGATGCACGAAAATTATACAATCTTAATTGTTCGCTTCTTTTTGGTAAAAGCGAATATCACATAGATCTAGCCGTGTGTCATTGCCAGGTATATACTCTCTGCGCTATACGAGCTACTAGCAGTATTCTTCCGCCTGTACTGCTGCCGCAAATGTAACGATTTTTGTTCACATCTTCATGTAATTTAATTTTTTGTGTTTCATTTAATGTGATCGTATTTGTGTCTTCTTTCTTCCTCGTAAGAATCCTGCGCGACCCGCAACTGGAAAACGCTAAATCTCAGGACTCTAACACGTTTATGTTAAATTTATTGATTGAAAAGAAGAGAGAATTCAACCTGCAAATATGTATGGTCTTTATAGATTACGGACGGACGAGACGGACGGACGAGACGGAGGAGAGACGGACGGACGAGAGGACGGAAGACGGACGGATGAGACGACGATGAGGACGAGAGGACGAGACGGACGAGACGGACGAGACGAGACGGACGGACGAGACGGAGGACGAGACGGACGGACGAGGAGAGACGAGAGACGAGACGGAGAGAGACGGACGGAGAGACGGAGGACGAGATGGAGGACGAGACGGACGGACGAGACGGACGGACGGAGACGGACGGACGGACGAGACGGACGGACGGACGAGACGGACGGACGGACGAGACGGACGGACGACGAGAGACGGACGACGAGACGACGGACGAGACGGACGGAGGACGAGACGGACGGACGAGACGGACGGACGGACGAGACGGACGGACGAGACGGACGGACGGACGAGACGGACGGACGGACGAGACGGACGGCGGACGAGACAAAAGGACGGACGGTCGAGATCGGATTGCGCAGCCCGACCGGAAAAGCCAGACGAACTGATCGAGTGGCAGACGGTCGCACCAGCCTCACGTACGGTGAGACGTAATGTTTCGCTGTGAATCAATTTCTTTTTAGGGTCCCATGAAACTTGGAATTTGAAGAAACAAAGTGTTTCAGTGTAAACAACACGTGTAAACAATTTTATTTATTTATTGTCATGAAAAAAGTTATAAATTGTGTGATGTACTGTGGGAAAAAGTGCAATATGTGCACGGGGTACATTTGTCTGCGTCTGGAACGATTAGTCTTGTGTGGAACCGTGGATAAACGATAATTATGAAATATTTGCCGTTGAAGTGAGAGGAAGAGTAATAAATTGATGTTGGGAAATTGTAGGCATGCATAGAGCTGCAAACGATGATATAGGCGCGGTAGAAAAACCAGCAGACAGGACCAATTCCTTAAACAATTCTGTGAAACGTTGCATAATAGGCAGTAATCTTAACTGGTTGTTCGTTTAAACGTGTTCAGTTCATTACTCTGGTAGAATTCAGAACTTGCAATTGATAGAAGATAGAGCCACTGTCAGATTGAAAGAACGCTTTTTTCTTTTCTTGTAAGTAGTCTTCATTTTATCATTGATAGATTTTCTCAAATCTATCATTGATAGAATCAAAGATAGATTACTGCAGTTTATCTCCAATTTTTTGCCTACGTTTATTGCATATAAAATGAAAGATTGGCAACAGGTGTTTCTGTTGTTGTTGAGTGCATAAATTTCATGTCTCCTAATCGAAAATAATTATGATAATAACAAAAAAGAATGTGTTGAGTGAGTGGAATATTATCACTTCGGGTGCTCTGTTGATTTCTGAATGTCAAGCAAACGCCCGTTTATCTTTTGCATCGTGCACATTCCGAGAAGGATGGTGTGCAACTGTTGATGACAGCTGCTAAGATGACAGCTCAGTGGCATCGCATCATGTGCTTCAGCGGAGGGATAAATTTCCATTTGTTTACATCCACTTCATTCTTTCGTTGGACAAGGAGTAGCAAAAGCCAGTCGCGCTACTCTTGAGTTCTTCTTTCACTAGTTGTGGTATGGTTGCCGCTTTGTTAGCAATACAAAAAAAATCAAATCTGTAGTTCGTTTACTGATGCAAATACATTTTCTAAAACTCGGGAACGAAAATGTCTAGTTTCTAAATGTTGCTAACTTTTCTGTTGGTACTTTTATTCATAGTTGAAACGTAGAGTAGGGTAAAAGGGAATAGAGTAAAAGGGAAAGGGATTCTGGAGCTCAAGAGGATGCACAGAGATTATACCTCTCCTCCATACATTAAAAACAGTTTTTACGTTTTTATGCAAATTAATCAAACAACTAACAAATGCCCGCCGATGCAGCCGGGAATGAGCACCACCTCTGGGACTTGATAGAAATCACATAGCAAAAGGGAGCCTTCACGCCCTCCGAGACTGCGAGAGCAAGCAAGCAAGCGCTGAAGTGGTTTACCTTGCTGTAATTGTAACTTTATTTAAGCATAAACATTGACGAGAAAGATGATATGAACACAGAATCTAAATTTTTGAACAAGTAACCCTTTTTTAGCCGGAATGCAATTTATGAAGGCGTTGGGGCAGCAATAACAAGAGGCTTCTTGCAAAATCACGTTTTGAGAACAGCGGGTGGCTTGCTGTGGGTGGTGTGATTTTCCTTTTTCCTGCTCTAATCCATTGGCGGAAAATAGTATTGCTACACCGGGGACACGGCCAGGGTCGCTGGGGGAGTTTAAGTTTCGCAAAACTTTTGAGCATCTGCATATGCGCAGAAGATCGATATTCGGTGCGCTAAGACGCACACAAAGTCTCTAGTGACCCGGGCCAGTGGTCGACATGCTTCGGCGTCGCTCTCGTACATCTTTTGCCCAATTGCACGAGTTTAAGCGGACAGGCAGTGGGCCCTGCTGCGATGGCGGTGCTGCGGTAGACGAGCATTCACACTCCCGTAGACGCAGTTCGGGGGAACCGCCCCCGCCCCGCCCGCCCCGCCCCCGCGCCCGCCCCGCCCCGCCCCGCCCCGCGCCCGCGCCGCGCCGCCCCGCCCCCGCGCCCGCCCCGCCCCGCGCCCGCGCCCGCCCCGCCCCGCCCCGCCCCGCGCCCGCGCCCGCGCCCGCCCCCGCCCCGCGCCGCCCCGCGCCCGCGCCCGCGCCCGCCCCGCCCCGCGCCCGCCTCGCCCCGCCCTGCGCCCGCCCCTGCGCCCGCCCCTGCGCCCGCGCCCGCGCCCGACGGATTTGCCTCCGATGGAGCCTTTGGCACGCCCACGCCAGCGCTCGCCCCGAGCGGCGACTCCCCCGATAACTGTCTGTTCGGCTAGCGGCAGAGTGGGAGCCGTAGACCAGTGTTTTCTAAACAGTTCTTCAGCGCACGATCCCGTGCCTACCGCATGAGGGATTGTCGCGCCGCCCGCGGCAGATACAGTGTTAATGTGGCACTTCGATCCCTTGCTGGGCTCGCAAGGCCCACCTACAGAACCGACACCGTATCAGCAACTCGCCACGTGCTGTGGCTCGTCATGTGACGTGCCCTCAAGTAATCGGCTTGCGAGGAGTTCTTTACTTTCTTACAGCCAGGGTTCAGCGATGCCGCCCATCTGACTCGCACGAAGTCGCGGAGGCGATAAAGTTCGGCTTTGGTGAAAGTTATGAACATGATGTCTTACTGGAATGATCGAGCATTATGAACACACATTTCCGACGCTACCAATTGCACGTGGAGTCCCACAGGGATCGATTTTAGGCCCAAATTGCTGCGTACTATACGTAAAAGATATGCTCTCGACGATTCGAGACAGAAAAGTTCTCGTTGCGGGTCATACGAATATTCTTTGCAATAAAGAAACCGTGAATAGAACAATATCAGATGCTTCAAATTGGTTCCGTAATAAAAAATTAATAAAAATGAGAAGAAAACTGTTTTAATGCAGTTTTCCATTTCCAATAAGCAATAATAATAAAGGAGGTTGTTCTGACACGTGATCAGAACACTAGATTCCCCGAATTTTCGAATAGCTTACCGTATCTTTAAGAGAGTCAGTGTGCATTGTAAGACTACGCCACGTAAAAAGAATAAACACCTATGATCGAAACAACTAGTGAAAAAGATTATTCACTTTAGCCTATTGAATCATTACTGTTTGAGGACATCCGACACACACATTAATTGTTCGAAAAACTATGTAGTATTTTCCTCGTCTTGAAAGAAGAATGGAGTTTAGTTTCCATTGATTATCGCAACATCTGCAGGAAAAAATCATTTTAGTGTTCTATAAGTTATTATTTACTGTTTCTTTCATGAAAATACATCTTCCTATTCTTCATATGGAATCCGTGGTATTACCCTAGATTGGTTATGTTCGTACCTTAAACAACGATCTCAGAGAGTAGAAATTACTGGAATGATGGAACCTTATGTACACACCATTCCGACTTTTTACCAATTGCACATGGAGTTCCGAAGGAATCGGTTCTAGGCCCTATTCTCTTCCTACTACACGTAAACGATATGCCCTCGACGATTCGAATTGGAAGAACGGTTCTCTTTGCGGATGATACGAATATTCTTTGCAATAAAGAAACTGTAAAGTACAATAAAATACAATATCAGATTTTCAAATCGGCTCCGTAATAACAAATTAATAGTAAATGAAAGAAAACGATTTCAATGCAGTTTTCAATTTTAAGTAAATAATTCTGTACTCCATTGAAAATGAACGGTGTACCATTGACTGATGTTAAGGTAACAACATTTTTAGGCCTTTCAATTCAGTCAATCTCAAATGGAACGTCCATTGACGGGAGTTGAACACAAAATAAGTTCTTTATGCTACACGTTCAGAATTCGTTCAAATTCAGTTAGCCTTCATACTGCTAGTTGCCTATATTTCGCAAATATTCATTCCCGCCTGAGATATGGCACAATATTCTGGGGAAATGCATCTTATAGCTCCCAAACTTTTAGATTATAAAAATGATTTGTCCGAATAATAACCAAATCCCACCCACGTGATTATTGTAAGCTTCATTAATATAGGAATTTTACCTTTACCTTTTGTGTTGATTTACGAATCAATGGTTTTGGTCAAAAATGATTTGTTTAAGGGCGGGAATATATATTCAGAAAACGCCGATGTCTATAACTATAACTCTGGACATAGTAAGCATATTCATCAGGTAACAGTATTAACAGCTCATTACAACAAATTCACATACAACATGTACATTATTTTACAATACTTTGACACATGAAATTACAAGCGATTGACACATGACAAGCGATTAAATCCGATAAAAAAGTTTAAATCCCAAGTAAAATCGTTTCTGCTGTACAACTGTTTCCAGAGACTATACCAAGCATTAAACGGAAAGTAACATTAATTTTAACAATGATATTTAATGTATTATTTACCATTTGGATTGTATAATTCTAAAAAGTCTGTAACAAGTATTGTCCCTCAGCTTCTAGGTCAATGAACCCATCTCGATCATGTTTTTCGTCCAGTTTCCCTGATTCTTGTGCAAATGCTGAGATGGCTCCTTGTTTTCCTTCTGGACATAAATGTATCATATGTGCGCGTCTTCTAGAATTCAGGGGGAAATGCAGCTATTCTAGTTATCGTTCTCCATGTTGTCGCGGCAGGAAGTATTGTTCCTTGACAAAGGACATAATGAGGAATAAGAATATTTACCATTGGAATTTCCAAAAATCCTTGCAAAAAACACTGATTTCTTTCTATATTCAAAATACAATTTGTATATACTTTAGGGTAAGGATCACAGAATTACGAGAACGTGCATAGAACTCACTTCTCCCGCTAGCACGTCACAGTTTTTAACTGTTTTTGACGTAAAATAAATAAAAAGATAGATAGATAGATAGATAGATAGATAGATAGATAGATAGATAGATAGATAGATAGATAGATAGATAGATAGATAGATAGATATCAAGATGGGTCTGTCAGTAAGTGTTAATGTTTTGAAATTTAATTTATGCGTGATATAGGTGGTGCCATGTGGGTAGTAAGGTGTGGCAACAGCCCATTGAAATGTAAGAGTCGCTTAAACACTGCCGTTGCTGTAGGTCTGCCAGTCTAATCGTATTCCTTTGTATGTGCTGAATTTGGGCGGTCGAATTATCCTAAGGGGTCCGGGTGCAGTAAAACCTTTTCCCGCCCTTGCACATTATTGCCTACACAAACCTTCAAAATTTGAATTATTGCATTTTATTTAGAATATCCGTGCTCTGTAATGGATAATTATATTAAACATTCTTTTTCAAAAAGAACCATTTACGAGCACCATCTCATATTCAACTAGAAATGCTTTCTGTGGTCGTTTTGGAAGCCAAAATCCCGAAATGATCATACAGTGAAAAAATCTCTTCACGAAATCCCTCTTTAACCAGATTCATTTATTTTAGATTGTTTATTGTTAAATTAATGCTGAGAATAGTTGTCTACTAGGACTTCAACCTTCTCTTTTATTTTTAATTTCTGCTTCTGAATAAAGAAGGAAAATTAGTATCGGCACCAACTGCTGTAAGTTTAACGCTAGGATGTAAAAAAATGGAAACATTTTTTTGAAATTCAAATCGCAAAATACGTCATCCTTGATTTTGATTTTCCATAGCTAAAATACTTGAAAAATACTCGTTTTTACCTTCTGAAATATTTCCATCGTTGCCATGACAATTTTGTCAATAAATTTCCATTTCGAAATATTTTTACTAGTTTTAATTATGCGATCAATTTCGATCATATGATTTTTCTCCCCTCCCTCCCAAGAACTTCTATTCCAAATTTTAATTTACACAGAGTTCATTAACAAAATGGATTTTTATTTTTAAATTTTATATAAATTAAGAATTTTCAATATTTCAATTTAATCGATTCAATTCGCGCGCAAGTAGATACACCGTGTGTGTGTGTGTGTGTGTATATATATATATATATATATATATATATATATATATATATATAGAGAGAGAGAGAGAGAGAGAGAGAGAGAGAGGTATTACCTTTATGTATTAATCCATGATTTATGAGCATGTTCAATTTTTGCTGAATACGAGTAGGTTTTCCATAAATGTTAAAAATTATAAATGTTATTTTTTCAAAACCTGTTCCAAATATTGTCATTAAATTTTATGCTCGTATGTAGGAAAGAGTGGTAAAGAAAATGGTGATTGTTGCATTTTGGTTCAACACTGAATTTTCCAAAGTTGCAAAAGTTAATACTTTTTTGCGTCTTCTTACAAATATTTTTTTTTCGTAATGACATATTTTTATCAGAAATAGATTTTGAAATAGTCATTTTCAGTTTTTGGAAATATAAGTAGGTTTTGCTTAATGTTGTGTGAAACAGACAAAAAAATTACTCTCAAAAAGGGCTCCAATTCTATTCTTATATTGAAAAGAACGTCAAAGAAAGTGGTGTTGGTCTGATTGTAAGCGAACCCCCTGTATTTTCGAAAATTGCAAGCAACAACAAAAACAACAAAAAGCTAACATTTCAAAAGTACGATATTTATAATAGTTGTTTTAAAATAAAATCTCTTCTAAAAATAAGTTGTTTAAAAAAAGACCGTGTACATTAAAAATGAGTAGTTTAGCGTCATTTTGCCTTTTGGAAAGTGCAAATTGGAATTTCTCGCGCTGAGTTTGCTCGTTTCACGGCACCCGGTTGGAAGCCCCGAACGCCAAACGCGGTTGGAGAGTCTTCAATTCTTTCTCATTGTTGAAGATGTTATAGCTGTATGAAACGCAATTGTAATTACCGAATTTGTGTTGTTATAATAGCTTTAAAAGAATTGCTTTTCACAGCTAATGTTCTACGTTTTGTAATGGGTTTTACCTATATTCTCATGTAACAGTTACTAAGGGTGAGAAAGTACGTGCTGTTTTAGCTCCACTAGTTTGATGTTTGAATTTAAACGTTTATTAATATTCTGATTTTATTTTTGTAGCGATTTAAATTTTAAATTGCCCGGTTTTCTTTTGCCAATGCTCAGCCAAAAGTTAGACATGTTTAATTTGCAAAATGTATGTCGGCATGAAACTGATTTTATGATTTCAGATGCACGGCACTTTCTTGAAAGAGCTCGTTGAAAGGGTTAAAGTTATGATTTCAGTGGAACAATAAAAAGTTGGCAAGGCGATCCTGTCTTTACCTTATAACCAGCAAATTCAAACATCTAGTCAACTGTATTCTTGGTCCTAAGACAGCATCACTGGTGTCAATTTTGTTTATGCAAATAAGGAAAACATCGCTGAAAATACAGCAAACATAAATAAACGATTTTTGTTTGCATCGGCTATGAAAGAATTTACGTCATTCTGCCGTTTTGTTGCAGAAGGTGGTCTCATTCATGAAAAGTATTCATTCCAAGACAATCAAACTAGCATTGATATTTTAGAAGGCTATAATGGGGGAATAGTCGTAACTGAAGTTGCTACAGTAATCACAAGAGAGAAACACGAAATTTTCATATTTCAGTATCAAACATCCCACTTTTGCACAAGTATTTTATCATCTACAGGAAAGAAAAAATAAACTCAAACTGTGTCAAGGTCTTTCTAATCAGTTAACGCTCACAAATAGATTATATGAACAAATGACCCGTTTTAGAGGTACAAGCCAAAGACTCGATTATAACGAATTATAACTGATATACGTACTGACATGAATGTACATAGCATCCAATTCTATCCGAATGTCAAGAAATTTCTCTTAGCTATGACCTGAAGCAACAGACAAAAATATGCAATAATCATAGAAATTCACTCCCTCCTTATAAACATATGTAACTATTATGCAAGATACACCGGAAGAATTGAAAAGTTTGTTATATATATATATATATATATATATATATATATATATATATATATATATATATCACAACAGTAGATGACTACATTTGATAATCTTGTAAAGCGAACGATTTGCATTTATTTGCAAATTTAATGTTTCACGGAAGAAACACGAGTAAAGAGGAAATTAAAATGAAAAATTGTTGTCGGTTCTTTTTATGAAATTTTACGAACGAATAAGATCAATAACGTCGTGCAAAAGTTAGCATAAAAAACATTGAAAGAAATGGCAGGAAACGTAAAGGTATTCATTGAAGGCTTCTATTTGAGTTTTGCCTACGTAGTGGGTGGTGGTAGTGAAGAGTTGTGGAGCGGCAAGGATCATGTGTGTGTTTCTTGTTTTTCAGAATCTTTGAGAAGATGGTTATGTATTGCGACACGTTCATTAACTTGATTCCGCTGTCGTTTGTGTTGGGCTTCTATGTGGCCTACGTGGCCGGGCGCTGGTGGCAGCAATATATGGCCATCCCTTGGCCCGACAAGTAGGCACAGGGGCGCGCGCCCTCGCGCCTCGCCCCCGGCCCCCGCGTCCCCCCTCCCCCTCCCCGCATGCGAGTGCGAGTGCGTGTGTGCCCTTCCACAGCCCCACCGCATGGCAGCGGA
The DNA here is from genome assembly GCA_964035755.1 of Teleogryllus oceanicus. Lineage (NCBI taxonomy): Eukaryota > Metazoa > Arthropoda > Insecta > Orthoptera > Gryllidae > Teleogryllus > Teleogryllus oceanicus. The sequence continues at coordinate 353,726,700 of CAXIVR010000001.1, read as the reverse complement.
CTCGCCTTCTGCGCACGACACGACATGCAAAACAGTACTCAATGCACTTGAATTCCGCAAGAAGCTTTGTTTGCTCTTTCCTTCTTGTCAATACAATACAAAACGAACTTCGTTGTGAGCAGCACGTGTTCTTTCCCCTTGTCCCCTTCCCTGTTCCGCTACGCGAACGGAGCCTTGACGCCTTGTCCACTCACGAGGAAGCCGAGGGCTGCGGTCGGGCGACCGTCGCGAGGCAGAGCGGGATGCTCTTGTCCAAGGGCTCGTGTCCACCCCACCCCCATCGCCTCGTTCCCTTCCTGCGGACAAGCGGACTTTAGTCATTTTAAATTTTGTACATGGATCTCCCAATGCGCCTTGCAAACTTCGAGGGCAGCAGGTGGTGCAAGAGTCACGGAAGTTTTCGTAGAACGCCATTACGCGTGGCATTTGCGCCTGCTAGGCAGGCAACACCTCGAACACTGGTGATGAGCGGGTAGACGAAATAACTATGACGGCATCAGAACGCCAGGGAAACGAATGAAGCAGAATACAGAAGCAAATGCCCTATGCGCGATTTCGTTAGATGACATTTCCTGCACCGTTTCTATAAGGGAAATTTATCGTCTTTGACCCCCACCCCTGCTGGCTCTGAACGTATGTAACGTTTGCTCTGAGACACCATGTATTGTCTTTTCAAATGCGTACATATAAATTGTGCGCGGTTCCAACATAACAAAAATATGCGCTAATATAGATACAACTGAACTGCTGTTGCTAATTTTGATTTGATCTTTCTGATGCAAGTTGACGAGTCCGATAACACTTCCATTCCCCGCCTCGACTGGTGTGTTGTCCTGCGCCAGAGCTGTTTCTCAGATCCTCCGTTCTCCCTTGCACTCGCATTACTCTTCTAACATTCGCCCCTAATGTCGCAGGGCACTCTTTCTTTAACCGTTCGCCCGCTTGAAGTGGCCGTAAACAGAATGAAAATGTTCATGGCTATATAAAAAGTGAACGTGCATGCAGTTTGTTTTATTTACTGGGTAAAAATCGTGAAGTGCCGTGTTGTTTCTTGTTGTTCTTTATTTTCACTGCTCGTCTTGCACGGGAAATGACGTACTGCTACATTTCCTATCGTAGAGACGCGGAGGGAAAAGACATGATGTCTAAATGAAAACGCTTATTTTCAACGAGTAAAGTTTTATTTCACTCAATGCTACTTAGGATGTAGCGTTTGAAGTAGCAACAGAGATGTTTTCATGGTAAAATAGTTCACTGACAGCACAGGGTGAGTCTGAACATGTGAGATATTTTGCATATCCGAATATCAACATTTGTATCGCTGTGTCTGGGATAGGTTTCAGAGTTTATCAGCGACCTGCAACTCAGCGTCGATACGCGAAATGCTGGCCGGACAGAAATGCCTTAAATTAAAAGAAAAGATTGGAAATCGTGGGCCGAGGGGGGGATCCGGCCTATGGACTGGGTGGTCGTACGGTTGGTCACAATTTACTCACGGTTCAACTCACATTTTCTGCAGCAGATCTGCTGGGACGTTTTTCAAAATTGTCTCACTTCTGGTGTTAATGATATGAAAAGTGCGACAACTGCTCTTACCTGCAGGAATAAAGTTTTCCACCTAATGGTTTTATTTTTGTTGACGGCACAGGGACCCTGGATGCGCCTCGTAAATGAGATATTCTCGAAAACATATACTACTTTGCTTAGAGCAACACTAAATGCCACGCCTGTGGCACTCCGGTGGATGAAAAGTTCGGACGTGCGGCTCCATATGACGAAATGAAGCCTGCGCGAAGGAGGGGGCGCGTCCCATCCGCGCTGGACACTTCTGTGATTTTTATTTCTGTGATTTATTTATTTCTGTGATTTATTTATTTCTGTGATTTATTTATTTTATTATTTATTTATTTTATTATTTATTTATTTTATTATTTATTTATTTTATTATTTATTTATTTTATTATTTATTTATTTTATTTATTATTTATTTATTTTATTATTTATTTATTTTATTTTTATTTTTTATTTATTGTATGGGACTATTAGCGAGGAGACTGCCCTCCGTGCTCTCTTGGAAACCTCCCCCGACGCGGGGCTGAGGATAGGTCCTCTCGAGCAGGCGCGCATCGCGGGCGGTCCCCTAAATGCGTTTATTTATTTATTTATTTATTTTACGTCAAAAAAACAGTTAAAAACTGCGTATGACGTGCTATGGGGAAAAGTGAATTGTGTGCACATTTTCAAAATTCTGTGATCCCTACACTAAGTCATATACTACTTAAATTTTGAATTTTGAAAGGAGAAAAAACTCCCATGTAGTAAAATCTATTTTAAAAATAAATAAGCAATAAATTTTGAATTTTGAAAGGAGAAAAAACAAAAACTCCCATGTAATAAAATATATTTTCAAGGATAAATAAGCAATAAAATTTTGAATTTTGAAAGGGAGAAAAAAAACAAAAAACTCCCATGTAATAAAATTTTTTTCAAGGATAAATAAGCAATAAATTTTCGCTCTTATTAATTCCTGCCGCGACAACATGGAAACGATAATTTGAATAATTGTATTTCCCACTGAATTCTAAAAGACGTGCACAGGAAATGAAGTTACATTTATTTTTATTATTACGTTTGGGATTTACGTTTGGGATTTGACTCTCACGTTCTCCGGCAGATGTCGGGCTCAGATAATGACATGTCGTTAAACTTTCCCTACAGAACACCTTATAACAAGGAAACGAATTTTGATTTGATTTATTTGGTAAAAAACAGTAAATACTGTATATGACGTATGGGGGAGAAGAATATTTGTACGAGTAATCCTAGAATTCTTGTACGAGTACCAAAATTACTAGTATTACTGTCCAGAGTATAGGGTGCACGTTTTCTATGCGTCACAGCGCCACCGGTTAGTTGCAAATACGGCCACCAGGTGCCATGATCAAGAATAGTGCTGAATAGTCTCACGCATCGGACCAGTCGCCGTGCACTTGTTGACGAGTCAACGGGTTTGGACAAATGAAGGAGGGCATTATTGGTAAAACTCTTTTATGAAAACAATAGTAAAGCTGCAGCTGCACTTGGAGAATATCGCCGGCTGAAAGGACTCCGAAAGGCCCTCTTTCTCCACCTTCTGTGCGGAACACGAAGTCGGAATCAGCAGGGAAACCGGACGTTGCTCCGTTGCTCCTTGATGAAATCACTGTTGCGTCGAGCAGGGCGTGTGCTGTGTCCCGACAGTTGAACATCCCGTGAGCCTCTGTGTGGAAGGCGCTTCGAACCGTTCTCAAATGGTATCCGTACGAGATCCACATCGCCAAGGCGCTTGCGGCGCCGGACGCACAACGACGTGTTGACTTCGCTCGTGGTTGACGAGGCCAGGACTTGGACCGTCTTGTGGACAGGCCAGGCACGTTTTTCTCTGCGGGAGAGGGAACACAGAATGGGTGAGTGTGGGGATCTTCATCGCCAGGCAACGTGCATGAAGTTCCTCTACAAGGTGAACGTGTGGCTTCACGGCGACGTTTTGAAGAGGCTGGAGCGCACGGGACAAATACGTGCAGTGTATGGCCAGCATGACTGCGAAATGCTTCTGGCTTATCACACCAGCATGTCATATCAGGCATATCAGCACTATGCCTGAACAAGGTACCAGGTGGTTATATTTGGAACTGGCCGGTGGTGCTGTGACGCAAAGATATCTTGCACACCATACAGTAATAGCAAGTTTGGTACTCGTACTATAATTGGTTTCCTTTTTATAACGTTTTCTGTAGGGAAAATTTAATCATAACCACCTGCTATATCCGAAGTGTCTGATTGGGAGAAAGTGAGATCTCGTTAGGGCGGGATGTTGTCGGAGGGATTCTTTTACATGCCACAAGCGTGACATGGCTACTGTAGATTCTGTGCCTTTCGAAAATCCGCGCACGCGTCCTGCGGGTTCTGAGGGCAGTAAGCTCACTCCTGACCCACCGAGTAGCGTTGATTCTTTGATGGACATCGACCTCTTTCCATGACGCTCCATGACGCATTGCGTTCAACGACTATTATGAGTATTAAGAAGTTTATTTTTTATTTTTTAGAAGAATATTTGTTGTTTGTGAAAGGTGATTTTTAAGATGACACTTTCTGAAGTATCTCGCCTTTTTATATCAAAGGTGATTTTTTAACAAAACCCTCATGGTTGGCCCTCTGCTATTCGTTGATTGTTGTGGAATCTCGTGTCCTCCTTTGAAAAACAAATTTGAAGCCACGGCTACTTTATTGTGGATTCACGTCAGTATAACTATGCGTACTGTAAGGAGAGGTGTCAAGGCTACGGACAGACACGGACAGACACGGACAGACACGGACAGACACGGACAGACACGGACGGACACGGACGGACACGGACGGACACGGACGGACACGGACGGACACGGACGGACACGGACGGACACGGACGGACACGGACGGACACGGACGGACACGGACGGACACGGACGGACACGGACGGACACGGACGGACACGGACGGACACGGACGGACGTGTTGCTGTCATTCAATTTTTCGTTGTCAAGGACCCACAAAACATGGATTCTGACTACACCACGTGATAGCGGATTTTTTTTCTAAATGTAGCAACTGGATTTATCCTCACTTTCTTTACCATGGTCCTGTAATAAGAATGTTTTGCCGAAAATTCGCCATTTTTTCGCGCAGCATTATATAACTTTCTTTTTACTGCGTAGGCGGTACCGAGAAATTAAAACCTTACCTTATTATTTTAGACAATTGTAGTCCTACGGTTTTGATATTTCTGCAGCCCCAGTTTTGGCATTTTTGTCGCCAACAATTATTGTGGGAGTGTTTTGTTGGAATAGTTATCCAGAATTGGTGCTATGAATTTTGATTTTGGGAGGTTTGTAGGCTACTATGAGAGTTATTATTCAGTTATTTAGTGGAAATTTAATGGCTACTGTTTCTAATCCAAAGGTATGGTGTAAATTAGTTTGAATTATGGTACAGATTTTTCGATTAGAATTAAAACACTGCCTCTCTTTGAATTTATTCTGTCTGATTTATGATTACTATATCTAGGTAATTTGAATGTTTCGTTCGGTTTTAAGTGTGTTTCGGTAATGCATGCTAATTTGATCTATTTGGTTTTTAAGAAGAACGACAATTCTGTATTATTGTTGATGCCGTTGGCATTCCAATTTAGTAGATTTAATTCGTTGTTAATGTGTTGCCTTATTAGAACATGTCAATGAATTTGTATATTGCTGATTAACGGAATTCATTAGGGAGTGTATGGATGAATTATTATTATTGTCGGTTGTTATTATTAGTGCCGATCGGTTTTGGTTGGGGTGATGAAGTGGAATCGAGTTGGAGGTTGTTGTTGGGACGAAAGAAAAATTAGGAAAGCTGTTTGGGGGTGGGAGGTATGTGAAATTGTGAGAAGGTAAAAGAGATTAGGTTTGTTTTGTTGGGTTTGTTTCTGCGGTTGAGAATTTTTAAATGGGGTTGTACATGTTCTCAGTGAGAAGCGCTTTTTACTGAGCGTAGTTCTCCACTATGAGCCCCGTTAATGGGGTGAGGTTCAGCTAGTTTTTGTAGAACGGGCATTCGCCAGAACAAACGTCTGCACGATGTGGCCCGTTGCATTTCTTACAAAAAGGGGCGAGCATTTTATTTGGACAATTTACCGAATAATGATCTTTTGAGCAGTAGATACAGGCTAAGATATGGTTACAATTATTTCGGGCATGACCAAAGTTTAAACACCTTAAGCATTGTATTGGTTCTTTGGTTCTGCGTCTAAGGGAAGAAATAGCTCTTAGCTACGTTGAAAGAACTTATTGGACTTGTCAGAGAGAAACTCGTTATTGCATACAGTAAACAGAGTCCAAAATGTATTTAGACCTCCATTTCACTGGCCAGCAAAATTTGAACTTTTTATGTTATAAGGGTAACAGAAGATGTTTTGATCTACTTTTTGTGTTTATTTTAAAACTTTTTATATAACTCTTTCATCACCCAGGGTTTTCGAGTAATCACATCAAAAACATTTCTCGTGTCTATACACTGTAGTATTATATCTTAGCTGAAATTACATTTACTCATCTAAAATGTATGTGAATATGATTTTCGACTACTTCGCTTGAACATCATATCTTTCCAGTGGCCAACAATAGTCTGCCAACATATCTGGGCACCATTTATCCTGGTAGCGCCTTTCGTTTTCCGCGATGTCCTGGTGGAAACCTCGCGAGTGCAGAAAGTGTATTTTCAATGATATATTACATCCCATTATCTTGTAATTCTCAATCATCTCACTGACATGTTCTCTGTAGTTTTCAGACCTAAAGTTTCCTATAAAGTTTGTTACATTGTGAAATTTTAAATTGCGTATCGTTATTATTTCCTTTAATTGAGGTGCAGTTGCTTCTTGCGTATTTAATCATTGCTGATCCTTGGGAACTTATTTTTCAGGGGAAAAACTGCACTGCCATTACGATCCATAGCTTTTACAAAATTCTTAATCAAACCTAGTTTGATACGCAGTGGAGGCAGTAAGATTCCGTTCCATTTTCATGTTATGATTTAAATGACACTCTTTTCGGCCAGTTCTTTGTAATATAATGATTACATTTATCGTTTCTATTCCACTTGGACAAGGAGCAACAAAATTGTTAATACCCAAGTCGTTATTCTAGTAAGATGGCCATAACTTTGAAATCCCCACGTATCTGCCAAGAAAAATTGACATACTTGATAGTTTCATATTCTCATAATTTTCCTTCAAATCAACTGCAAGGGCTAAGGCAACAGACGGATATATGATGTAGTAACACTCCTTTCAAACTTGTTTTCGAGGAGTGTATGAACAAACGCCGATCCTCAGATTTATACTCAACGCACAGTAACTGGAACAAATTTTCAACATCATTCTGGAAAACTAGGTCCTCCTCTTTAGAAAACAAATGGTGAAATTCCTTTTGACGTTGGCAGAAAAAAAATCTTACATGGCGTCACTCTCCAGTAGCTTCCATCCTTTCAATCTTGAGGCGAGTCATTCTACCGTGGTTTTACTTAAAAGAAGATCCGAAACCAAATAATTTAAATTCTCCTGTGTTACAAAGTGAGGTTTATATACAGTCAAATGAGCCTTATCTTCGCGCCATATCACAGGGACTTGAAAAGGCGTATGACGGGATCCTCCCAGCCAGCCACTTAAGAGTTACACATTTGGCACAACAGATTTCCAGAGCCCACGTCTTGTTTTGGTTTATTTTGTTGTTGAAATAAAAACAGGCATGAACGTTTCTTATTAGACGAGTAAACTTTCGCCTCTGCGCTTTGAAAGTCAGCTCACCATACACGTAATAGAATGGCTTTTATTATTAATGCACTTCCGAAACATGATTCTTATACACTATACACTTCTACACTACATCTTATAATGCAGTGGACGGTACACTTCTATCACAATCCAATTGACAACGGAAGAGAGAACAGAATTATTTTACAACGCATTGCCAGATGGAATTAAACACTTAAAATTGGTACACAAATTTAAGTTAAAAGTAAAATGTTTTCTGCTGCAAAACTGTTTTTTTTTACAATTAAAGACTGTACTGATCGTCAAAAAGAAAAATGTTTACTTTAACAAAAACAAGATATAGTATAATGAATTAGTCTACATTTGCATTATATAATTTAAAAAAAGACTCAATATGCCTGTAACAAATAATGTACTTCCGGGTCAATGACCCCATCTCGATCGGGATTTTGTCCAGTTTCCCTGATCCATTGAGCAAATGCTGAGATGGCCCCTTGATTTGCTTCTGGACGTAAATGTAGCTTCACTATGCGCACGTTTTGTTGAACTTTCCTTTTGCTTGTAGTGGTAGTAGAGCTTAGGGTGAGTTTCTATTTTGTTAACAATACAGAAAAATCAAATCTGTTTGTTCCTTTACCGTTAAAAATAAGTTTTCTATAATTTTGCAACGAAAATATATAGTTTTGAAATGTTAATCTCTCGCTTTTTTAAATTTGTTGTTTTATTATTATTATTATTATTATTATTATTATTATTATTATTCATCTTTCAACTATTAATAGTTCAATTGTTGGGAAGGGATTCTGAAACTCAAGAAAGCGTGCGCAGTTGATTTTCTCCCCCATACGTCACATGCAGTTTTTGACTAAATAAATAAATAAACAAATAAATAAATAAACAAATAAATAAACAAACAAATAAAAAACAAAATAAAAAATAACAAATAAATAACAAATAAATATACAAATAAATATAAAAATAAATATACAAATAAATATTCCAATAAATATACAAATAAATATACAAATAAATATACAAATAAATAAATAAATAAACAAATAAATAAACAAATAAAGAAAGAAACAAATAAAGAAGTAAAGAAAAAATAAGTAAATAAAAACAAACAAATAAATAAATAAAATAAACAAACAAATAAATAAAAAGTAAACAAACAAATAAATAAAAAGTAATCAAACAAATAAATAAAAAGTAAATAAATAAATGCTTCTTTCTTAAAGAAACCTATTTATCTGCAAACTTCACCTTAAATTATATTTTTGTAGTCAAAGGTCATTGACATTGTTGTAACTCGAGAATTCAAGGTAACAGTCACCAAACGTTAGAAGTCCATTGTTGACACAATGAAATAAAATGTAAATGATCCTTCTAACCAGCATCATGCCACAAATGTTAATAATCACGAAAAAATATTTTCAAAATTACAAAAAAGTCGGGGGTAATGGAAAATTTCTGACTGCGGTTTTGGAATGAGTAGGCGAAAATACATAAGAAACATCATATATTGTTTATGTAACAAAATCATTGTTTACTAGTATTGAATTTTCAAGACTGTACAATAAATATTGCCACCATATGATGTCACAGAAAATGGTGAACAAATTTTGCAGCTACTTAGTGGAAATAATGACCAAATAGAATAATTAAATTATATACATCTGATGGATTGAGGCATTTGTGTGGATCTAAAACTATTTGTTGCAACGGAACGTTTAAAACTGTTAAAGTGGACATAAAAAACCTGGATAAAATTGATGTCGAGAATTAATTCTTGTGGCCTTACACTAGAAGAGGACAAAAGATACTACTGTACAATAATGCTGTGGACGAAAGGTCTGTGGACAATGAGGCTGGGAACCTTTTTATATTCAGTTTCTAGTATTAGTCTTTTATTTCTGTTGGGTTCTAATGCAATACAAAATTAAAAAAATTATAAAATGCGAAATCAAAAGGTATTGTATGATTTAGGTTATTTCTTTGATAGGTATTGAATTCTGCCTATTTGTAACTTTGTAACTTTTTTCTATGTTCTGTTGTTCTCTATTCAATTCTTCTTTTGGTTTGGCCAAAATAATTCAATTCACAATCATTACATTCAACTGTATAAACTGTATAACTGTAACATGTCATGTTTAGGAATTCTATTTTTAACTTTGTTTACAAGATTCCGTTTCTTCATTATTGAACTTTTAATCGTGATATTGTACCTCGATTATAACTTGCAGTAACGGTATAGTCAGTATTTTTACAAATGGAATAATTACGTTAGATAGAATTTGAATAGATTCAATAGAAAGATTGGCCACGATGTTGGGCGGAAGTTTGTTAACACGTCTGTTAATATATTTTCTATAAATGTTTCGTGGTAGTGGCAATACGAAAGGATTTGTTTAACTTTATTAAGATTATCAGTAAGGAACTAAAGATGTGAGAATTTAATTCTTCTATCGACTACATTATAGAGAAATTTATGATCTAAAAGAATTTTGGAAATATTTATTGTGTTTGTCCTAAATTCAAGAAAGGGACTGAACAACATTTAATTAGAATTATAACGTGACATCCAATTTAAAACTTATATTTTATTAATTGAATATGAGTAGTTGATACCCAATCGTTTGCGTCGTAAATGCAAAGATTTTTTTAATTTGTTGCGTCTACACCTTGACGCAACGCGTGTCCAAGCCCCCTTAAGGGGCGTTGAGCGCTTTGCACTGGGGAGTAATCCTCCATGAATGTGCTTTTTATTACTGGAGTATTCCTCCGTTAATTACTATATTTGTCAAGTCTCGTCCCGTCGCAGTCTGTCAGTGCTTTTTATCCCTTCGGCCTGGGGCTCGACGCCGTTAGATCTCGAGGTTCCTGGCCGGTCACCCAACCACGAACCCGCGAGTCTCGAATTCGCTTAACCTTCGTGACTTCACGGAGCGTAGTAAACGTATTCGGCTAACGCCGCCGGCCAGCTATGAGACCAGCTTCAACTACAAGGCTGTTGAAATACGCTAAATTTGAAGACACCTAGGTTTAGTCTGCTTGCCATGTTGATTATTGGGTTCAGTGTTCGCAGAGGGCATGCGGACGCCGAGCTTAATACAATTAATCCGTAGTCAAGTCCTGGATTGGATCAAGGTTCGTTCGGATTTAATTAAACATTCAAATTCGGCTCCACGTTTTTACTTTCTCTCTACCGCGGTAGAGAGAAATTTACTCGTATGTAATGCTGCGAGAAAAAACGGCAAATTTTTCGACAGAAAAACTCTTATTGCAGGGCCCTGATAACGAAAAAGTGGATAAATGCAGTAGCTATATTTAGAAAAAAAAAAACCTCTATCACGTGGTGTAGTAGAGGGGGGGAAAGCAGTTCATAGGTTTCCAAATGCCATATAGTATTTTTTAAAGTTTAGTAACATCAAAACCCGTTTGATTACGTAGGTTCAATGCAGTCTAATAGTGAATAAAGAAAACGGCCACAACAGTGTGGCTCAAATGTGTGTTGAAATATATGATGGCGCGTGGCGCATTTTCAACCGTTGGAGTGAAATAGTGAAATTGTGCGACGCAAAGTTCTTAAAATAGAGAATTAAAGCTTGTCTTATCTAAATTAAACGTATTTTGGATAAAAATTTACCACCAAATTTACCATTGGCTATAGCCATTTAAAAAGGATCAATTTCTATGATTTTAACGTAACATTGGCATATTCGCGCTAATGTGGCTTACATTTTGAGTCAAGTAAGTAATATTTTATTATCATAAACGTCTTGCAGGGTAACGTGGGCACCAACTCAGCCAAAAGTCCATTGCTAAAAAAAACATTAAATAATATTAGTTCGTTATTTTCTAACAAAATGTAGCGCAAAAGGTCGAAAAATTATGTGTTTATGGGGTTTTTGGTGCCTCCTAAACCCATTTATAAAACGGTTTTGTTGGCGCCAATTGTGTTCTTGTATCGGAAAGTTTTTTTTTGAATTGGAATGTTGTGAAATGGTATGCAACAATGACATTCTGCGCCGCGAATCGGTAACAGAATTTCTGTGAATTATTTCTCATTGTTGTGACATGCTGTACTTGTATGAGAAGTAGTTATAATTGTCAAATTTGTGTAAATATTTGCTTGAAAATATTTACTTTTTTCACCAAATGTTTGTAATGAGTTTTACAAAAAATCTCGACTGAGATGTGATAATTCGGAGAGAATGTGTGGTATAAATAGTAATAGTACTACATAACTATTATTAAAGGCGAGAAAGTACGTGCTGCTTTAACACCCCTAGTTTAGGAGATAACGTTTTGATTTTTTTAAATTTAGATTTGCACTCGGTTTTTAGCGTAGAGATATGTTTACTCTAGGAGAGTGTTTGTTCAAACAACATTCCAAGAATTTTCCAAGCATTAGTTCTGTGAAGCTCTTGTCTTTCATTTTTGGTTTATTATTAGTTACCAAGTTTTACCTATTATTAATTTAGATTTTGTGTAAGATATGATGATGCCATTGGAATTAGCAAATAGAAGATAATAGTGGAAACTGACAAATCAAGCGACAAGTATTTCTGCTGCAGCCTAGTGGCGTGAGGTGTGCACTACAATATAGGCGCATGTGTCAACAGAGTATAAACCGTCTGTACAATTTTTTTGACATTACTTTTTATGGCTGCGAATGGAGATGTTTTTATTCTTTGCACTATATTTATTAATATAATTTCCTCATAATATTTATCTAATCAACATCATTAAGACTTCTATTAGCATGTTGAGCAAACTGTAGAATGAGAGAGAAAGAATAAGACATTTTATAAGAATTGGTGACGACGTGCTTCCTGAATCCAACGCCGCGTCAATCATGCAAATCGGATGAATAGGAGCGGCGTAAAGTGAAATTTCGGGAAAAACTCCTCACCCCCTTCCCACTTTACGCCTTTGTCATCCGACGAAGAAGGAAGCCGTCATCCGACCCTTGAGGGCCCTCCCTCGGCGCGGCCGAACGGCCAAACCCGGCGGCCTGCGGCGCGGGAGGCCGAACTTCCAGACAGGCAAGCCGGGCAGTCGGTTTTTGCTTTCGTCCTTTTCAATTCCAATATATTTTTCTCCACTTATCAAACTAGTGATGCTCTAACACAACCAAACGGTCTCGTATCATCTGTAATAGTCGTATAAAACTATATATCTTGTTCACATATTTCCGTCTTCCTTAGCATACGATCAAAAAATGATTTGGGGCATTACTCAAAATATCGATTCCGATTTGGAAACTGATTTCAAAAAGAAAATTGAACTAATTGAGTAGATATCACCAATATTCCATGTGCTAACATCCTATTTTACATACATTTGACTTCCAAATCCACAGTGACGAAATACCAATGCCATTACCCCTGGAAACATGTTCAATAAATCATGAAGAAAAGTGTAATAAAAGTGGAGCCGTGTTTCACCCACAAACAGAACCCTCCACTTCAAAAGATTCAGACTACATACCAGGAAAATCTAACACTGACCTGCACTTAGTAGACCAGGAAGACCTAAATAATTTGGCACAAATCCTGAATTTGTAAAAAAGAAAGAAAAAAGAAACAAGAATCTGAACTTCTAGGCTCCAGATTACAGTAATAGAAACTACTTGCCGCCGGGACCAAAAATTCACAGTTTAGAAACAGACACATGACCTTTGCCCAATATTCTGCTCTTGAAGGTACTTTTTTTGTCGTGCAGACATTAGGGGGTTAATGAGTGAATTGTGTTATCTATAATCAAAATGAATGTCAATTATTTGTTGATTCTTTAAAATATAGTTATATTTATATAAAAGCAGTGAAATCATTTCACGGATTAGTATTGGAAAATCGAAGGAAGAAATTTTGGTCGCCGCGCTAACCATAAAGCTCATGTTGGATGAAGAATTTGAAGAACCCCCATCTCGATCAGGTTTTTCGTCCAGTTTCCCTGATCCATTGAGCAAATGCTGAGATGGCCCCTTGTTTTGCTTCTGGACATAATGTAACTTCATTTTCTGTGCACGTCTTCTAGAATTCAGTGGGAAATACAATTATTCAAATTATCGTTTCCATTTTGTCGCAGCGGGAAGTAATAAGAGCCAAAATTTATTGCTTATTTATCCTTGAAAATTGATATTATTACATGGGAGTTTTTTTGTTTGTTTTTCTCCCTTTCAAAATTCAAAATTTATTGCTTATTTATCCTTGAAAATAGATTCTACTACATGGGAGTTTTTTGTTTTTTCTCCCTTTCAAAATTCAAAATTTATTGCTTATTTATCCTTGAAAATAGATTTTATTACATGGGAGTTTTTTTTCTTTCAAAATTCAAAATTTAAGTTGTATATGACTTCGTGTAGGGATCACAGAATTTTGAAAATGTGCACACAATTCACTTTTCCCCATAGTACGTCATACGCAGTTTTTAATTTTTTGACGTAAAATAAATAAATAAAGAAAGAAAGAAGGAAAGAAAAATTTCGAAACAATTGAGATAGCAGCTTGGAAGCGTTAGTAGAAAACTTTCATGCATTTCTTATGACAAAGAAAGAAGACAATTACAAAACATTTGTCATAGAATGGTTAGAAAGCTACGAAAATATGAGGTGTAGGATGTCTCTGAAAATTTCTTTTTCTTCACTCTAAGCGTAATTTTTCCCGCATAATTTGGATTAAATGAGTAATGAACATGGTGAACTGTTTCATCAAGATATTGCAAAAATGGAGAAGAAATAACAAGGGCAAGGATCCTACAATGATAGATTACTCCTGGTTTCTTGTCAAAGAGAGTAAACAGCAATACAAGTGTAAGTGACCAGGCGGAGAAGCATTTTTAAGCAATGCAATAGGAATTTCTCCTCCCAAAATGTTTCAATATTATTGTAAGAATATTCGTATTTCATTTTTAACTTATTCTTACCTCGTATGTAGCGTGCTCATAACGTTTTGTAGTAATACAGTATGTACCATTTTTATTCGTACACCTGATATCCTTTTCAATAAATACTGGATAATACAACTACGTGGAGAAAAGACAACAGTGCCATTGCTTTGATACCTAAACTCAATAATTTATTTTCTAATACATGATGGGGAACACTACACATTCGACAAACTTACCCTCTTGTTTCGAGATATTAGTGGTCTAATGGGGAATCCCTGATCTGACAACGTGATTACTTATATTCAATAAGAAGTTTACATGCCACCGCTTTACTTGTAAGTTACAAGCACAGTGTTATTTGAAATTTTGAATGCAAATCTGATTTGTGATGGATCTATTATGTTATAAAGTGCTTAAATTAAATCCTTAATTGGAGCAGATTTTGCTGAATCGGTAACTATTACAGTATTCTTTTTAAGGAACCTTGATAACCTTGTGCGTAGGTCATTGTGGTTGGTGTTAGATAACTGGTAAATTGTTGATCTCGTGGTGTGGGATGCATATTTGTTCTTCTATGATGTATATTGAGTATAGTAGTTTAAACATGCATATTCAAAGCACAGAAGTGAGCACACTAATATGCTATTTAACTTTGATTTGTCTATACGAACTTTATTCGGCGTTATCACACAACTCGCTGAGGCCGTTGCTACGGTAGGAGACGTCCGAACAGTTCTCTACGGCAACAAGAACTGTCACCGTGCATTTACACACCTCGGTAATAATAGTGTCCAGCTGAAGCACACTGCGTTGACGGGTATTTATAAAGCATAATCATCCTTCTCTACCTGCTCCGCCTGCCCTGGTTGTTACTATCATCGTTTCTATTTACATTAATGCTATGCGCAACTGTAAACAGATACAATGTTACTTTGTCCAGGCAAACGTTCACTAACCATTGTAACCTCAAGTACTGCGCTCTTGGACTGAATCGAACTGTTAGGCAGTTGTATGTTCTATCAGGAATATCTGAAACAGTTTTGTGAATGTCCTCACTGTTCTCGAGTCATTTGCGAAAGACGGAAAGGGTGCACGCATTCATTCTACTCTGGCGGCTAGCAAAAGGGGATAGCAGTAATTTTTACGAAGTAACTTTTCTCTTCCTTTGACGCTCACGTGTACAAAATGTCACTACAATCGTAACAAAACGGTAGACTTGCGACGGAAAACGGTGAATATTCGACAGAATTGTTACCGGGCTCTGGTAACGAAAAAGTGGATAAACCTCGTTCTTAAATATTGTAACTTACTTCCTCTGACACACTGTGTAGTCGGAATGCATGTTTTGTTGGTCCTTGATTCTGAAATATCCATTGAAGGCAATACGTCTGCCTGTGACCATTGCTTCGTCGTTCAGCCGATTCTCTACAAAATTGATTTAAAGATCCATCTAAAGGAACTGAAGACGTGTGTTTGAAGCTGATATATAGATTTTTGAAGGTACTTCGCATGAATGACGCATGTGTCATTTTCCTTGAAATTCCTATTTTTTGGAAAACCGCAAAAGCTTAATTTTGGGGGCGTCTTCTTACGTCAACATTGAAGATAGAGATTTTTGCCTTAATGAAATATGTTCGTTTAAGACCGTCAGGTGCAACTTTCCGAAAGTATGGGCAGTTTTGGCATAACATTGCGCGCGATATAGGCATATTCTAAACATTTATTTTCCACAAAACGACTTCAATATTTTTTAAAAATTTTCTCCTCGTTTGAATCAATCGACGTTAAAAATATTGGCGCTTGTCCCATTTCCGGTGTACTCTCTATATTTTCGAAAACTATGTCAAAAGTGCAAATTTGAAGATAGATATTTTTGACTTAAACAAAATTTTCTTTCAATTTTGAAAAACAATTGTTTGTTGCCTTAAACAAAAATGTGGTTAAGTCAAAAACCTCCATTATCAAAGAGAATCTGTCTTCTAGAACATATTTAATTTGTTCTAAAAAATCATATCAGTAAAAAGACATGTGCATTACTTTTAAAAAACTAGTAGTTTTCACACAATTTTTGCTTGCGCTTAATGCAAATTACAAAAAACCTTTTCTGAAAAAACGAAACGAACGAATTCTTTCATTTTTTCTACGGATATAACAATGGGTTTTGTAACAATGGTGCAAATAGCATATCCGTTGAACTCTGAGTTTTCGAAAATTGCTATTATAGAAATAATGCGAGAAAGTGTGAGCTGATATACCATTACGTACAAGGAATGTTGAGTAATATTGAATAATCAATGTCGAGTTTTAAAGGGAAACACGTTTTGTGAATCCTTGATACTGAAAAAGTAGTTTCTTCAAATGCTCCGTCTGTCTGTGCGCCTGAACCGTGAAAACTGAAAAGTTTTACCAAAATGGATCAAATCTCCGATCGATCTGGCTGACTTCGCACCGAAGATCCGACGATATTTTCTAAATGCTATAAAGAATTTCTCAAAATGCTTGCTGGAAATATTTTTCTGGAATGCTCGAGACTATTAAAAATACATGTATACTTGATTTTGTAGAAAAAAATTCTTCAAATTTCGTCTTAAGTTTCTCTTACGCAAACGGAGCAAATTTGCCTCAATCTCTCATTAAAATAGTATTGGTCTGATTTTCATTAAAACCTTTGAATATTCAAAGCTGAAGATGAATTTTCTGTCTGAAACGTCGGGAGCGTAGGTATGTGAAGTCAGGCGTTTAGTATTGATAAAGTTTTTGTCTGCGGAACGTAAGTACCTGATATCGAATCCCAACCCGGACAAATATTTTTGTTGGTAAAAACAATTTTGTGGCTGCAAGTGGTGTTATATTACAATATTAGCTTAGCGTGGTGTATCCGGCGATATTTTCGTAATTGAATCTTCAATTCGTGCTCATAGTAAACATGCATTTTAATCATATTACAATTGCCCCGTTCGATCTGAGGACCTGAATGACCGACGTGGCGAGAGGTGCCGACTTGGCCGGAGGGCCGAGGGTTCGAGTGACGCCATGGGCATGGTGGGTTGTCCCTTGCCTTTCAGGAATGCGTGTTGTCACGGAAGGCCTCGTGAGACTGGTGACCACAGACCGACGAGTGGGCGAGTGTAATGATTAAAATGTGCCCCCATGAGGGACGTAGTGTGTACACGGCGCGAATAACCGAAATTGGCATCTTCTGAAAGCTGGAAAAAGCTTCCGGAAAAAATAAAAATAAAAAATATTGCCACGCGTAGAATCAATGCATCGATGAAAACGCTTGTTTTAATTTTTGTTTCATCACAAAATTAGATTCAGTGATCGTCAGTTTGATGAATCACGTTGCAACGATTAATGTGAATGTAGATTTTTCGGAGCATCCTAGATGGAACGCGCTAGGTAACCTATTTGTCTTGTCGAAAGGAATCGATCAAGCTATTGATCACATCTGTATGTACCCTAAACCATCAAACACGTTACTTTAAAAACGCTTTTCCTACGAAATTTCGTACATTTATCCTTAGTTCTTAGTGGAATCCTTAAAAAAGATCAGTTCCTCAGCAGGAGACCGATGCACCCCAAACGGCACCTCATTTGTCTGGAATGGTGGGCGGGGAGGGGGGGCCGTAAGCGGCGGACAGACGAACCCCGACGCGCCCTCTCACAACGAGGACCTTAAAGTAGATGTGTAGACATTTTTATTTTACTACTAAATAGTTAAAAGAACAGAGTTCGACGTCCTATGGAGAGAAGTATTCTGTGCGCGTAGAGACGCACTATTAACGGGGACAAAGCATTTTGAATGATCGTAAACGTGCACGTCAGGGTCAACGGAGCCAGTCCTCCATGTAATAAATACTGTACACAGCAGTGAAGGCAAATGACGTCCATTAAAACGTAGACGTGGAGTAACATGCACGCATCCTTAAACGCTATGTCAATGCTTGTCTATGCTTTGTGCAGCGCGAGCGCGCCGGCTGATGTGTGTGGTGTGGTGCCCGCAGGATCATGCACTCCATCGCGCTGTACGTGAGCGGCACGGACGAGCACGCGCGCATGGTGCGGCGCACGCTCATGCGCTGGCCAACCCCCCGCTCGAGCACGTCGTCGAGGCAGGTGAGCAGCGCACGCCATCCAACGGCTATGCACGCGCTCCCCACCACACCGGTAACGCACGCACACCCGCTCATACATACACACACCACACACATTCACACGCCACATACACCCACGCATACAGACATACAAGCATACATGTACATCACACACATACACACCACATACCCCGCTCACAGACGCACAGAGACAGACAGAGGACAGGGACAGAGACAGGACGAGAGAGACGGGACAGAGAGAGACAGAGGGACCGAGGAAGCAGAGAGCGGGACCAGAGAGGGACAGAGCGGGACCGAGGAGAGACCGGGGACGAGAGAGAGCAGGGACGCGAGAGAGACGGGACCGAGAGACGGACGAGGGGGACCGAGAGAGCAGGGACAGAGGAGACGGGACAGAGAGCGGACAGAGGACAGGGGACGACAGAGAGAGACGGGGACAGAGAGAGACGGGGACAGAGAGAGACGGGGACAGAGAGAGACGGGGACAGAGAGAGACAGGGACAGAGAGAGACGGGACAGAGAGAGACAGGGGACAGAGGACGGGACAGGAGACAGGACAGGACAGAGACAGGGACAGGGACAGAGGAGACAGGGACAGGAGAGGACAGGGGAAGAGAGGACAGGACGAGACGGGACAGAGACAGAGACAGGGACAAGGGACAGAGACGGGACAGGACGGAGAGAGAGACAGACACACAGGGAGAGAGAGACAGACACACAGGGAGAGAGAGAGACACACACACAGGGAGAAAGAGAGACACACACAGGGGGAGAGAGACACACACACAGGAGAGAGAGACACACACACAGGAGATAGAGACACACCACAGGGAGAGAGACACACACACAGGGAGAAGAGACACACACACAGGGGAGAGAGACACACACACACACAGGGAGAGAGAGAGACACACACACAGGAGAGAGAGAGACACACACACAGGGAGAGAGAGAGACACACACACAGGGAGAGAGAGACAGACACACACAGGGAGAGAGAGACACACACACAGGGAGAGAGAGAGACGCACACAGGGAGAGAGAGACGCACAAAGAGAGGGAGAGAGACGCACACAGGGAGAGAGAGACGCACACACAGGAGAGAGAGACCCCACACAGGAGAGAGAGACACACACACAGGAGAGAGAGCACCCGGGGGAGAGAGACACACACACAGGGAGAGAGAGACACACACACAGGAGAGAGAGACACACACACACAGGGAGAGAGAGAGACACACACACAGGGAGAACACACAGGGAGAGAGAGAGACGCACACAGGGAGAGAGAGACGCACAAAGAGAGGGAGAGAGACGCACAAAGAGAGGGAGACACACACACACAAAATCGAACGTAGTAACTCTTTACCAAAAACATATGTATTGAGAAATTTCATATAACGACGTTAAAACATGTTATGTTTATCCTGATTTTTGGGCAAGACTTCATGTACAATGTTCGGTAGATCGCATTATAAAGCGGTCGAAAATATTTCAGACAAGATAGTTTAGTTAGACTATAACAGGCTTAATCGACCAGGTGATAGTCACAGATTAGTACAAAACGAGACGTGTAATATTTATTGGATACACCAGATACTGACAAGCTTAGGAGAATAATTCGCTCTGCAATAAAACGCTCTGCCTGTTTTAATCATCTTGCTTGTCATTGAATATTTATATTTTCTTCTTCAGTGCGCATTACACAGCACCTCACTTTATTTCGCAGTATCACATATTTTTAACTCTGCTCTTGAGATTCCTTTCACTTCCTCGCACTTCACAATGTCCCCGTAGTGTTGATCTCGGCACTTTTGCCCGGGAGGGGAATGGAACCGTAGTGAAACTCATTGGGGTGATTTTGAATTTCTTTGAATTGAAAAAAAAATGATTTGAAAATTTGAAACAATCTTAACTTAGCCTGTTTTTCCATGAAGGGGGTATTGACTGGACAAGGCGCGTGCTCTAGGCGCAGTATTCTCACCCAGCGTGGGTGCAAGGGTCTTTCACATTTGTCTGGTAAACTTTTGCGGGCCGCCGGTTGGATAGCCGTGGCCTACATTGGGATACCTGGCTTGAGGGCTTTGGGCAGTGGTGGGCGGAGCCAAAATGGACTGGCACAACTCTAAGGAACGAGGGCCGGCGGGGGAGGAGAAGGGGTTGTGAGTTGAGGTGGAGGGAAAGGTGGAGATTAGGGGTTGGTTCAATAATTGATTTTAATTAAGATAAATTTGATGAAATAAAAATATACCAATAATGACAACTAATAGAGAATCAGTTATAATACTAATAGAGAATCAGTTATAATACTTCATATTCTACCTCGTTAAAAAATTTCCCAACCGATTTTTAATCCCTTTCACACTTGGTGGCTTGCTTTCTAGCTGTTGCACGTGTCATTCCAGCCCCTGATAGATTACGTAGCTGCCTAACATCTGAGCCTGCGGTGTTTCTAACAGAGGCAAGGGTTTCATGTACAAATGCACATAACGAGGCAATATGCAATTGTCACAATGGTAGATCGTTTATGGGCTGCAATAATAGCACAACTCGAGAAATCGAGATTCGAGATAAACGTGTTTAAAGTTTTAAGTGGTGGGTAAATTACGGGTATCACACGCTATGTATGTTTTATGTATGTATGTATCAAATATTATTTTCATGTGCTAGGCAGAGTATCAAGAAGAATTATTGTAAATTTATTTTAATATTTATTCAAAAATACGAATCGCAAAATCCTTAAATATACAAGCTACAATTACACTGTGCTTTTTCGCGGTTAAAAGTGGAGGGTGGTGGCGCAATTCGGATTCAGCGTGTCGAATTCCATAGAGAAACACGTTTCAAGTCATTGGGTCTGACAACAACCTCCGAAAACAAACTAGTGGTGCTACAGATTGGCTCAGACTTTCTCCTAGTAAAGTTTTCTATTATCCTTGTTGTGGACTGACATCACGGTCTTGCCTCATTCCCTTGCCAGCTGCAGTCTATCTTCGTCAAAAGTACTTTTTTTTACATTTTCTCAATTTTCGGTTTCCTAAGAGTGAAGCGAAATATAACTTTAGGAATATTAAATAAGTGTAGAATCTCGTCCTAAATAGCAAATTTTATTGAACAATTTGGAGCCTTCTTAAGAAAATGGCGCTTAACCGTTACTGTAAATGCGAAATTTGAATCTATTTTTCACAGAAACTTTTGGGTTATCGAAGAACTTAATTTAAAGTAATTTGAAGCACTTCAATTCACAGTTGCACTAGTTTCTACAAATCGCTGGAAATGTGCATGTTCACGGCGTGAGAAATATTTTTAAAAAATTTGTGAAATTTTTGAAAAAAACAACAACAACAAAGAATGAATACCCAAAAATAAACAATGTTATAAGTGCAATTATCATTATCCACTGGAAAAGTATGAAAAAATTTGAAGCCATTTTTGAGAAAATCTTTTGTTTTTTATTTTAAATTGTATATGTTGTTCGCAATATTGCGCGAGAACTACTAAAAGATGTACATGACTGTAATGAAACTACTAAATATGGAGAACAAATTTTACTTGAAAGAAAAATCTGTCTTCAATTTTCTCGTTATAGGAAGAGGCCGAAAAAAAATCACTTTTGACGTTTTTGACATCTGTACATCTTTTGACAATATTTCAAAGCTTCAACTAGAGTCAGATGCACAAGGGTTTCTTCAATTTGGAAAACCTCCTACGTATGGCTTAGGCGCTAGTAGTGTTCACGGACAGACGGAAGAACAGAAGTACGGACGTTTTGAAAAACGAAACTTTTTCGGTATCAGGGGACTGCAAAACGTGTATTTCCGTTGTCATCTCGAAATAGATTTTCCGCAACATTTCATAACTTTCTCTATAACTACATATATTACTCCGTACGTACGTATACGAGAAAGTAATGGTGTAGTCTTTTGTTGTTTTAAAAAATTACACAAACGTCATGTTTTCTCTCTCTCTCATGTCAATATCTCTCACGCCGTTAATATATACATTTCCATCGATTTGTAAACATTATTATAAGTGGGAGTGGAAGTGCTTCAAATGACTTCAAATGAAGTTTTTCGAAAACTCAATATATACCTGTGAAAATTCCTCCCATTTTCTTAAAAAACTGTTTCGAATTTCAATGAAAATTTCTAGGACGAGGTTTTACTCTTCTTTAATAAAATTGAAGTAATATTTCGGTTGTACTATTAGGAAAGCAAAAAGTTGTGAAAATGTCAAAAAATGTACTTTGAGCGGCGATAGATGGCAGCTGGACAGAGAATGGAGTAGATTAACCGTCAGACCACACCAAGGAAATTAGAAAAATTTTCTACGAGAAAGTCTGTGTCTTTTAGCACCTCTATTTTTTTGTGTGCCTGTGTTATCATAGCAGTTGACGCTCCGGGAATGAATTACCCATTTCCATTATCATAGAAGTTGACGCTCTGAACGATTTTGCAATATTTTTTCTCTGCCGCGAGATCAGTCTCAACGGGATCGATACCCGGATTGACAAGCAATTTTATCAGCTTGTTCAGTACCTTTCAAACTCATAAATATAAATTTTTAAGCGCTATGAAGCATTGCCAGTAGTTTTTGCTGCAATTAATTTTTTAAATTTTTATTATTTGATTGTTTTTGTATCTAGATCAGTTCATAGAACTGTATATATTTAGTGATGACTTAATTAATAAAACTTAATGTAACTTAACACTAATATAGAAGTTGAGGATACTATCATGACACTTCGTAGGTTTCATTGTAGGTCTGAAAATAATTTACAAAATATGTGGAATGTATATGTGGAATGTATATGAGTAGGATGAGTGGGTATTTTTACAGAGGTTGAATGGATAATGACCGGTTTTTGGAAGGAATTGGTTATTTGTGTGATTGTGTGGTTATTATTGTTATGATTTTCATACTGGGCAGACATACAAAATATCGGTCTGATTCTTGTTTGGCTGTATTATTGCCGTTTTGTATGGGAGGTATTTATTCCTATTGAATTAATGATTTTAGTTGATAAAGTTTGTTTTTAGCCTGCATTATGTGTTTCCAATTCATTTTGGTGTCCATGTGCGGTCCAAAATATTTAATGAGTTTATTAGGGGGGTAGACGATTAGATGGGATAGACTCCTTATTTAACGTCAATGTGGTTGGTGGAGTGTAAAGTATTACAATATTGCTTCCTATTTGATTGGATTTAATTTTATTTTTAATTTGGATGACCAACTGTCTACTTGGTTTAGATATAATTGTATGTTGTTTTTAATGTTGATTAGAGAGTGATTGGAAGCGAAAATAAGTGTATCGCCTGCAAACTGTGGTGTTTTCACTGTTGTATGTTTGGGGATGTATGTTTCAATCTGCTATATACACATTGAACAGTGTGGGTGAAAGGGAGGATCCTTGCTGTAATCCTGCTTTGATTAACCTGGGATTTGAATGATGGTTGTTACTGCAAATGTTCTATTGGATAAGTAGTTTTTGATTACTGAAGCGATGTACTGTAGGGTGCCGATTTTCTTCAATTTGTAAGTTAGTGCCTGGTGCCATACTCTATCGAACGCCTGTGATATGTCAAGTGATATGAGTATTGAATGATGTTTTTTCAGAAATGCTGAGATGTTGAGATGTTTCTGAAATGTTCAGATGTTCTGTCATTCTGTGGAGTTGGCATTGTGTGGCCATGCGTTAAATAAATACAAATTCCTCTCGTGAATTGATTTTGCTAATTGCAGGTACTTTTTGAGTCGTTGAAGTATTATTTTTCGAAGGATTTAGACAGATTATTGGGCGATAGGTGTCTGTGTTTGCTGAATTTTTATTTGGTTTTGGAACGGGATGAATGATGGCATGCTTCCAAGTGGATGGAAATTGATTTGTTCTGAAGCATGAATTATGTATGCAATTGCGGGCGCTGGTAAGTGTTTTAGAATTGAATTATTAATATTATCGTGACCTGGCGCTTCTTTTTATCGGGAATATGGATAATATATCTATAGTAGAATTGGTTAAAATTTGGGATTGTGTTTTTCCTGCCTGGTTGCTTGTATGACATCCCCAGTTAGTGTGTATGGCGTTTAGATAACCTATTATTAATATATTTTTATTTGGAATTTATCGATTAAGTATATTTAAGCGTTGAAGTTTTATTGTTGCAGGTTTATATGCAGCTATCATATTCCATGGTTGATTGATTACGTAGGCTTCATTGTTTATTGTTATGCTTATTGCTACTGTTTCAATTTCTGTGGTGTTCGGTATATGAATTTCGTGATGGTTTATATTATTCCTGACTACTATTAATATCCCGCCGCCTTTATTTTCAAACCTGTCATTTCTGTAAATTTTGTATTCTGGTATGTAAAACTTGTTTCTATTGTTTAGGTGTGTCTCTGTTATGCATGCAAATCTATATCGTATATATGTAAGTATTGTGTCAGTTCTATTTTTTTGGATGTAATCCCGTTTGCATTACAATTTGTGAATGTTACATTTCTAAGGGCTTCTATTGACATTATTGTTAAAAATATATAATTTAAAGAATTTTTATTATTTTATTGGTTTTGTTGTGAGGGTTGCTCTGTGATCTGTCATTGTTATCGGGATTTAATTGATTTATAGGGTTGTTCGTAGTAAAGTTTCAGAGTGGTTGGGTAAACGGTAGTTATGGAAATTGTTCATATTCTTGGATGTTAGATGGATGAATGGATGATTCTTGGATAATGTTCTTTGGGATGGGTTTCTTGTGCTATGGGGCGGAGTGATTTTCTTTTCAACGATTTCCTTATAGTATACAGAGTTCTCATTTCTTACAAATGCGCAGTGGTTACCTTTGAAGAGAATGCATTATTTACTTTGGGGGCAAGTTACCGTATAGTGCTTACCTGAACATATTGCACAATTAAATTTGTGGTTGCAATTGTTTCTAGTGTCCTAAGTCCAAACTTATATAACACTGTAGTGGCCCTTTTAGTATTTTTCTTCTTTCAGTGGTGACTTTGTGGTTGCAAATTTGATTTATGTTGAGAATAGTTTTCAATAGTTCGTTACCGTTGAACTCGGCCGCTAATCCAGGAATGGGATGGCTGTCCTGACGTGTGATTTTTATAATGGATGGATGTCTTTGTTTTAAATCTTGCATGATTTCACTATGTTATGGAGAGGTGGAAGTTTTGTAATACTACCGAAACAGTTTTTGTTCGCTGGGCCTTTCAAGGAGTATAATCTTCTATTAGTGTTTATTAAATATTTTTTGATTTTGCGAAAATCTTCAGCTGTGCCGGAATTCATTTTCAATTTTTTATCTATTTGTTCAGCCATAAAGTTTTTTGATACGTTATTTTTAATTTCATTATCGAAAGAGTTGACATTTGCTATCTCAAAAATGAACATTGGAGGTATTTTGGAGGTTGTAATAGACTGTGAAGAATGATCAGAATTTAGATATTTGAAACGGTTATCTGGGGGAGGAGAATCGCTTCTCTTTGATGCTAATTCTGAAAATATATTGCCTATTGGGATATTGTAAGAGGATTATAAGTCTGAGGCCTCATTTTCGTTTTTAAAGTTTTTGACTACTTAGCCTCTGGGAACTTCGGGACCGTCTGTGGATGGTACACTGTTTAACGCTGTTGTATAACTTTTATCATTATCACTGACACTGGCACTTGCACTGTGTTTTTGTTATTGCTTTTGGTAGCGTCCTCACCCTTTCGTTTGGTTGATGTTGGCGTCTTCCTAATGCTGGCTGCCTAAGATTAGAAGTGTTGTACCTTGCGATGGATCTTGATAACGTGAAGTTTCTGATGTAGATGATTCCATGACTGTATCCTCGGACGTATCACTTTCACCGTGTGAGGTAGGTAAATTGATGAAGTTGCTATGCAGAATACTGCCGGTGTGCCACGATTAGTATTGGGGCATTTCACGACTTGCCGCCTATCGAAGTGCGTCAATCGGCCCTTGCCGCCGCGCCATCGCTCTCAGCCTATCTGTGGGCAGGCTGTCCATGGTCCCGGAGGGCATGCAGGGTGACAAAAATGGGTGTTTACACGGCACGCCCAGAAAGACGAGAAGGTCCAACACGTATATGAATTATCCAACTACAGTTATGGCTAAGATTGGTCCCTGAAAATGTTACCTCGACATTAAATAAATAAATAAATAAATACATACATAAATAAATACATAAATAAATAAATACATAAATAAATAAATACATAAATAAATAAATACATAAATAAATAAATACATAAATAAATAAATACATAAATAAATAAATAAATACATAAATAAATAAATACATAAATAAATAAATACATTTCTCTTTTGAATTTTAGACACTATATGTTCACAATAATGGGGTGTAATTAAAAAGTGTCAAAACAGAGTGTAACTTTGAATGTCATCCAGCGCACCGGAGATAAGTTTCTTTTTCAGTTTTTCTAAAAACAACATTAGTTTGCGATATCCTTGCAGCTAACTTCGCTAGAATTGTTAAGAAGGCTTGTCACAGTGCACTTGAGACTAAAGAGGGATCAGCGGATACGTGCGGGCGGATAACGTCGCCTGATGCTCCCGGTTCGCCTCTACAACACTATTTATTCTGCTTAGCATTTATAATTTGAATATGTGCTGTTTCATGGGGTTCTAATAATTGTATGGCATATTTGCACTATTTCTGCCCGGTTTGGATATTGTTATAGGCGTACACCATGAGTTCTTTCAATTTTTCTAAATAAATTAAATGTTCACAGTGATGTAAAATGTTTATAATCGTATTAATAGCAAATATTAATCACGTTTTAAAACTTGTGTTACAATGAATCATTTCAAAGCAGTAGAAACCTGAATCGAATAATGAATATTTCCAAAGAGATTCCCGTTTCCCTACGAAGAAATAAACATCCGTCCTCGGATCCGCCGTATCACTTGCCGCATAGTAAAAACAGCGAGTGCAGCGCCGTGGCGTGGGTCGAATGAGCGTTTCGACCCTCAGGTGTCTACGGCGCGGCTCCAATCGTTGAGTCAGGGCTCAAGAGGCCGAAGCACTCTGACACATCCCAGGCTATACATTTCGTTTCGCAGTGTGGAGCATTGAAATGTGAGCGACGGACGTTTAACGTTGGCCCCAGAAAACGTTCTGCTAAGTATGTGTGTGTGCGTGCGTGCGTGCCGTGCGTGTGGTGCGCGTGCGTGCGTGCGGTGCGTGCGCGTGTGCGCGCGTGTGCGTGCGCGTGCGTGTGCGTGTGAGTGCGCGTGCGTGTGCGCGTGTGTGCATGTGTGTGTGTGTGTGTGTGTGTGTGAGAGAGAGAGAGAGAGAGAGAGGGAGAGAGAGAGGGAGGGAGAGGGGGCGCACGTGAGTGGGTGTGGATGCATGATTTTTTTATTTTATTAATACACATTTCGCAAAATTAAGGAAAGGAAGTTACTATTTTCTCTGTGAGGATAGTGTGAGCAACATGTTTGTTTTCCATTTACAAATACCGGTAAATAACCTTGATGGACGTCCATTCCGGTATGGACGTCCTATAATGGTATTTTACCGGTATTCAATACCTTTCCGATCCCCGATTTTAACACAAATTATGCTTGCGACATTTTGAAGTGTTCTTTACCCTCTCCGAGAACAAAGTTTAATAAAAAAAATTGGAACAATTTTTGAGAAAATTTAGCAAATTCTGTTGAGGTGTCACGTAAAGTATACCCCAAATCAAAATATCCTTTTCAAATTCTCGGGGTATTGAGTTCGTTTAAATGTATGAGGGAATATCAATTTTGGAGGAAATTGAATGGTGTAAACGTTAACCATAGCCGGCCGGCCGGCCGGCCGGGCGGACGTTGTGCTGTCGATATACGGTGTTCGGGACCCACAAAATATGGATTCTGACTACACATTTTAAGAGGAAGTAATTTACTATACAAAGGAACAAGATTTATATTTTTTTCATTATCAGGACAATAAGAGTATTTCTGTCGTAAAATCGCCGATTTCTGGTACATGGTTACAATACTTTCTCTTCTTACAAAGAAAGGCGAGAAAGTAAAAAAATCTCGTTTCTTTATAGCGCAGTAAAACGTGCGTAGAGTGAAGCTATATTAATGTCCAGAAGCAAAACAAGGGACCATCTCTACGTTTGTTAAATGAATCATGGAAACAGGACATAAAACCTAGTCAAGATGATGTTCATTCACCCAGAAGCTAAATATTATATATATATATATATATATATATATATATATATATATATATAATCATTGTTAAATAACTATTAGTTGTTTTTTTTGATGGCCAGTACAGTATTAAATCGTTTTCAAACTGGTATGTAGCAGAAAATATTTTTCTTGCCACCTAAACATGGGTATCTATTTTAATTATTTACATTACAATTTACATTATTACAATTTTGCGTGTTATATAAAAAGTATGAACAAAAGTTTTTGAAATGTCGCCATCCCGTACAACATGGCGGTAATGCGGGTAGTATCGGAGTCCGGCAAGGTTGGTGGCCAGGAGCAGTTGGGCGTAAGGCATGCGCACAGAGTGGGGAGACGAGAGGCTACGGACCAAATGCATTCCTTTTCCTCTATGAATAGTTGAATACGGCAAATAAATATCTGGGCAAATAAAAGAGTTCGGCTCTAAACTTCCCGCTGTAATCGCACAGGTTTCCATGAGTAGATTTTAATTTTCAATATCATTAGGCAGTGTGTTGTAAAGTGACATACATACATTATATGTGGACTTCTTGTAGTGAGCTGTTGAAATTGACATCTGAAGTATATGATTCCTACGACGTGTGTTGTAACTACAAATATCAGTATTGCATAGACATACTTCCCCACCCGAAGTAAGTTATGGCAAAAACTAAAGATTCCTAAATAAGTACGAGAGGCAATTGTAATATTTCAAGCTCACCCAAAAGAGTCTAGTAGGAATCACTTGGATGACATTTTCTTCTTATTAGTACGTTTTCTGCAATCTATAAGTCTGGGTACTGCAGCAGGTTCATTCCCCCAATAATATTCCATGTCTAAATCGGGAATAACATTCGTAAAAACACGCAAAGAGTAATGTGATGGATGAATGAATTTGAAAGAATTCTGAATGCATAACATAAGTAACTTAACACCGCATATTCTACATTCCTCACATACTATTAAGGGGTCTCTTATTAAATAGTGTAAGTAATTTCTTGTTGCGATAACGTGGTCTTGAATGGCTATCATAATGCCTTCCGTTTCTGGGTACAGTAAACCAGGTGTCAATCACCTGTTAGATACTTTGAAATCTATGTTCTGGCCTGATAGTTCATTGGGATATCTACCATGTTTTCGACACCAATATTGCATCAGGCTTTCATTGCTTATGTACTCTGGTCGAAACTGAGCATTTGCAAGATTTAAGGGGGTGAGACTGAAATCAGCCTTGTGCAGTGTCGATGTTTCTGCTCTCGCAAGGAAATACTTTCCCATTAGAGAGATTGGAATTACTGTTGGTTATATTTGTAATGTCTCGACCTCCTTTTTCACGTGATAGATTGGTCCTCTCAACAGCAGATATAGAATGATGATATCGATATTGGGTCATTTGGGTTCTTACATGACTATCCATTGCTTCACGGTCTGTTTGACTTGATTTTATTAAGCTCATTTCGTAGATAATCACAGGAATAGCGCAAGTATTTATTTCAGTGGCAATATTTCGCCAACCCAAAGATGTTTTAAGAACATTTGTGAGTCGGTTCTTGAATTCCGCGGTTATACTTCCGAGTGGGCTATTGTTGGAGACTGCTCTATACCAATTACCATTTCTGACCACGCTACGCGATTAACATGTGTAACTCTTTGGATCAGCTTTTTAACTTATCCCCAGGTACGACGAAGTTGTTACGCTTTGAATTGTGAATTATGAGGTGATAGGATGATCAGGGGTGAAGGGAAAATCACAAATAAGACCACGCAGGACTCGCACC
Source organism: Teleogryllus oceanicus (assembly GCA_964035755.1). Taxonomy (NCBI): domain Eukaryota; kingdom Metazoa; phylum Arthropoda; class Insecta; order Orthoptera; family Gryllidae; genus Teleogryllus; species Teleogryllus oceanicus. The sequence goes on along the minus strand of CAXIVR010000001.1, from coordinate 353,696,380 downwards.
TGCATCCTCCTCGGAACAACCGTCTGCACCACGGAAGCGAATCGGCCGCCACGCATACATGCACTTGCACGGGCTCAGAATCATATTTATCACGTTGCAAGTCCTGCATGAAATGAACCAGGGGGGATCAGCATTATGCTGAATCCGATTTTTTATACCCCAGGGTTGTTAGTCCTGGGGGGATGGAAGATGGAATGATGATAATAATGAAGAATGAATGGACGACACACACAAACAGACATACACAAACACACCCATGCCCGGGGCGGGACTCGAACCCGCGATCCTTCCAGATCCAGATAATAGACTAATAGAGCAAGGCTTTGCAAAACGTTAAGTAGCCTAAAACCTCCAGTTATTCCACTTAACTTATTTTTATACTATTTTCAATATGATATTTAAGGTGAATGAAATATAGTTTTCGTATTTCTTTTAATTAAGTTTCTATATATTGTTTAAACCAACAATTTTTGAGATTTTAAATATTATTCGCACACAAAATTAAATTAGCACACAAAAACGCAAAAAAGTAAATGCAAAATAGAAAAATACAACAATAGCTTCAGAAGTAAAAAATAATTTAGAGATGAAATGTTCTTCATTGTTTTCATGATAATTTACAATTATGTATACTTCCAAATTATTTTCTGAGAAATTATTATATATTTCATCAACACACACACACACACACACACACACAATATATATATATATATATATATATATATATATATATATATATATTAGACAGGAAACTTCATTCTACTCATACTTGTCTGTGTGCCGAGCGTCACTCTGACGGACGTGTGGACGCTGCTAAAAAAGGTCTAAAGCTGCGTTCATTCTCTCTTGTGCCTTTCAAGGCAATGTCTGTTCCGAGAAATTGGAAGTCGCTAAGCTCCGCGGGACAGAAGGTCAACCGCGACACGTGCTCTGCGTATCATGTTGGCAAGTTCAGCGAAGACTGAAAACGGATATGTGATCTCATTGGGAAGATTGACCTCGAAAATAGCGTTTGCTGAGTGGCCACAACAAAGGGCCCCGGGCTCCCTGCTGCAATAACTCCGAAATTTTAATTCGATAATAGGCATCGTAAGGTACAGACGCTCAGTTCATAGGGCAACAAAATGCAGCATTGATACATATTTAACGGCACTCGTGAAAACGTTTTTCTTAAATGATTTTTTAAATTGATAATGTAAAAATTATATTGTATGCCATAAAACCATGAAACTTGCAAATTTGTCCAGTAAAATTCAAAAATGTGTATTTTTTAGGCAGCATTACCTAAAATACGCAATATCGCGCTTTCAGATTGCAACAACGCGCTTTCAGATTGCCAACATGGTTTTAGAAAATCAAAATCAACTGAAACAGCTATATTTTCTTTTCTTAAAGATGTCGCCTCATCATTGGATCAAAACGAGGCACCTATTGGATTGTTTTTAGATCTCTCAAAAGCTTTTGACGTCATTGATCATGACATTTTACTTTCCAAATTACCTTCATATGGAATTCGTGGTATTGCTCTAGATTGGTTATGTTCGTACCTTAAACAACGATCTCAGAGAGTTGAAATACCTTACTGGAATGATGGAACATTACGTACGCACCTTTCCGACTCCTTGCCCGTTGCATGTGGAGTTCCTCAAGGATCGATTTTAGGCCCTATTCTGTTCCTACTTTACGTAAACGATATGCCCTCGACGATTCGAAACGGAAGAACGGTTCTCTTTGCGGATGATACGAACATCCTTTGCAATAAAGAAACAGTAAATAGTGCAATATCAGATGTTTCAAATTGGTTCCGAAATAACAAATTAATAGTAAACGAAAAGAAAACGGTTTTAATGCAGTTTTCCATTTCAAATAAACAACAATTCAGTCAAACCTTAAATGGAACGTCCATTTAAATGAATTGAACACAAAATTAAGTTCATTATGCTACGCGTTCAGAATTCTTGCAAATTCAGTCAGCCTTCATACTGCTCGTTGTGTATACTTCGCGAATGTTCATTCCCACCTGAGATATGGCATAATATTCTGGGGAAATACATCTTATAGCTCCCAGACTTTTAGATTACAAATACGAATTGTACGAATAATAACGAAATCCCACCCACGTGATTCATGTAAGCCTCTCTTCCTTAATCTAGAATTCTACCTTTACCGTGTCTTTTATTTACGAATCAGTGGTTTTTGTAAAATGACTTGCTCAAGGGCGGGAATATATTTTCAGAAAATGCCGAAGTCTATTACTATAACACTCGACGTAGAAATCATATTCACCAGGTGACTGTATCAACAGCTCATTACAAAAAATTCACATACAATACATGTACATTATTTTACAACACTTTGCCAGATGACATTAAACGATTAAATTCAATAGAAAAGTTAAAATCCCAAGTGAAATGGTTTCTGCTGCATAACTGTTTCTATACAATTAGAGACTATACTGAGCATCACAAGAAAAGGAACATTAATTTGACCAATGATACATAATGCATTATTTACCATTTGGACTGTATAAATGAGTATAAACAACCTGTAACAACTATTGTACTACAGCTTCCGGGTCAATGACCCCCATCTCGATCAGGTTTTTCGTCCAGTTTCCTGATCCATTGAGCAAATGCTGAGATGGCCCTTGTTTTGCTTCTGGACATAAATGTAACTTCATTTTCTGTGCACGTCTTCTAGAATTCAGTGGGAAACACAATTCTTCAAATTATCGTTTCCATGTTGTCGCGGCAGGAAGTAATAAGAGCCAAAATTTATTGCTTATTTGTCCTTGAAAATAGATTTTATTACATGGGAGTTTTTTTGTTGTTTTTTTCTCCCTTTCAAAATTCAAAATTTATTGCTTATTTATCCTTGATTTATTGCTTATTTTCCTTGAAAATACATTTTACTGCATGGGAGTTTTTGTTTTTTTTTTCTCCCTTTCAAAATTCAAAATTTAAGTAGTATATGACTTGTGTAGGGATCACAGAATTTTGAAAATGTGCACACAATTCACTTTTCCCCATAGCACGTCATACGCAGTTTTTAACTGTTTTTGACGTAAAATAAATAAATAAATAAATAAATATCTAACAGTAATCCCCCAATCGTACAAAATCAAACAAGTGCTAAAATAATGTCTGTTTCATGATTCAAATTTCTGTCAAGGTTTCCTCCAATTTGAAATTAGCAAAGAAAAGATGCAGAAACACAGGAATCCGGTCTTTAATTATTATTATTATTATTATTATTATTATTATTATTATTATTATTATTATTATTATTACTATGATTATTACTATTAATTTTTTAAATTTTATTTTTATTTGCCTTGTATTTCTTTTTGAAATTTTTACTCTTTTTGGCCAATATCTAAAGGTAATACTTTTTTCTTTTGTTTTTATAAATTTTTATTACAAAATGTTTTTATAAGGATAACTTTTTCTTAATAAATCCTTAATAAGTTATCCTTATAAAAACGTTTTGTAATAAAATATAAGAAACGAAAAAAATATTGTCTTTAAATATTGTGCAAACATAAATAATAAACCACAGTAGTACCACCGAAGATGGGGAAAGTTCCCCGAAACTAGTTTGGTTATGTGTATTAGTATATAATGTGTTAAATACACTATTTTCTTATTCACTGTGATTACTTGATGTTCACCTCCATCATACTTCTAAAATATAAATTACCACAAGATCTACGTTGAAAGCAGGAAGATATTGATTGATTGATTGATTGATTTTTTTCGTGTTTCCGGGCGCGTCAACTGCTTCGGTCATTAGTCCCGTTAGTGTAGTGCATGTTTTTTCTTTCGGGAGATGACGGTGATCTCCCCCCGCTGGATGGCGAGATCCGGTGCCGACCTACCGTCGGCTAGTGGGGTTTCCCCCTAACCAAGACTCTTCCACCAGCAGGGCACCGCCCCAGTCGGGACAAGCTCTCAACTCCCGACCAGTCTCCTGGAATATGTGGTAGTGTGGTGCATGTTAGTATAAGTGTGTGTGTCAGGGGAGAGGATAGGACAAGGAAGGGGAAGGACAGATCGCGCACGGTCCGTGGCCCGTTTGGTAGGGTACTGCCCCGGCATTCACCTGGCGTTGATCGGAGAAACCACGGAAAACTACCGATCAGAGCAGCTGGCCGCTAGAATTCTCCTCCAGACAGCGACTGAATTCGACCTAGCTGAAAAGCTAGTGTCGAAAATCCTGCCGCCATTAGGACTCGAACCTAGGACCTCCCGGACAGAAGCGCTGCAGTGACATCGGTTGATGCAGGAAGATATTATTCCCCTACTTAACGACTAAAGATGTTATGAGTCGATTGCGTATAAAATCTAATCCAGGTTTGCAACCAGCTTCCTACGGAGCAGATCGAGGGGCTGTCGGCGTTTCTGCCATACTTCACGCAAAATGTGCGCTGTCCCGAATTAAGCACTTTTGCACTTCCCAATCGTTTGAATGACCTGGGAGTTTAGCCAAGTTCTTACACACATTTTGCCGAACAAATTCCCAGAGTTTCGATAACTATCGGGATGATCTGTGATTTGACGCCCCACATTCGACTGATATCGGTCTTCAAACTCAAGTATTTGCGTTGTTTCTCTACCTCCTTGGTTCTGATCACATCTAAAAGTAGACACTTTTTTCTCCAAATTCAATACAATAATACCACATTTGTTTCCCTCTATCTAGCGATCAGTTGACATTTGTTGTCTTACAATATTCTATACGGTCGAATAGACGTCGGTTTTGGTACGTGTTCGTACCACTTACAGCATGTGATTGAAACATCGAAGCAGTTACATATCTGCAACTGGAGGTAACTATATAGTCAGTCGGTTTTGAAAGAATTGGACAAGCTAGCACAATATGATAAACGGTCTCTACTTGTTTCTGGTCGACGTAGCATTCATCATATTGGGAAATTTTGAGATCCGCATTCTCGTAATGTCGTGTTGTATACGCCTGATCTTTGGAAGCAATTATAACTGTTTCTTCTGGCTTCGTTCTTTATCTTTTATGCCCAATAAATAATTGATACTTATTGATCTGCACTTTGTCTATTCTTTTTAGATACTATCCTCCAATGGTTTGTCTCTCCAAGGTTTCTTTACATTTTCGGTGTCACATTTTATGTCATTTTTGCATCGGAAGTTCACTGTCTATGTTAATTTCCTTTTCCTACATAGTGAGCTTGCAATCTTGCTACACATACAATGATTCTCTTTCCCATTCTTCAGTCAGACATAATTATAAGCTTCATTAGTGGGTTATCTTGATGACTAACTACATACTTTCTCATCCCGACTATTACATTGTGCCATATTTTATTCCTGAAATTCAAATAGCACTGCAAGACAAGTCTCACTCTTCTGTAATACTCCTCTCTCCTTGAAAAATCCCCTCTTAATATTAATAGTTTTAAGGGAATGCTAATGTGTTGACATATTTAATTAGTTAAAATACATAAGTCATCTTCAACTAACTACATTTATTCAGATACCCGACATTCGACGGATTTGCTACAATCATCAGTCTATAAATAATATAAATAAAATACAAAACAAGAAAGTGCAGCCGATCCGGTGGCCCAGATCGCTAAGGTAGTAGTGTCCTAGTGATCACGGGCCCAAGGATCGCCTCGGGCATGCTTTGCATATTTGTCAAGACCAAATTTCATGCAGTTTCAGCTCTCTCCTTCTCTCTCTCTCGTCTCTTTCTCTCTCGCCGTTTCTTTCTCTCTCGCCGTTTCTTTCTCTCTCGCCGTTTCTTTCTCTCTCGCGTTTCTTTCTCTCTCGCCGTTTCTTTCTCTCTCGCGTCTCTTTCTCTCTCGCCGTCCCTTTCTCTCTCGCGTCCCTTTCTCTCTCGCCGTCCCTTTCTCTCTCGCCATCTCTTTCTCTCTCGCCGTCTCTTTCTCTCCCCTCTCTTTCTCTCCGTTCTTTCTCTCTCGCCGTCTCTTTCTCTCTCGCCGTTTCTTTCTCTCTCGCCGTCTCTTTCTCTCTCGCCGTCCCTTTCTCTCTCGCCGTCTCTCTTCTCTCGCCGTCTCTTTCTCTCTCGCTCTCTTTCTCTCCCTGTCTCTTTCTCTCCGCCGTCTCTTTCTCTCCACGTCTCTTTTCTCTCCCGCGTCTCTTTCTCTCGCCGTCTCTTTCTCTCCCGCCGTCTCTTTCTCTCCCGCCGTCTCTTTCTCTCTCGCCGTCTCTTTCTCTCTCGCCGTTTTCTCTCTCTCTCGCCGTTTCTCTCTCTCTCGCCGTTTCTCTCTCTCTCTTTCTCTCTCTCTCTCTTTTTCTCTCTGTCGCAGTTTTTCTCTCTGTCGCAGTTTCTCTCTCTGTCGCCGTTTCTCTCTCTGTCGCCGTTTCTCTCTCTCTCTCGCCGTTCCTCTCTCTCTCTCTCGCCGTTCCTCTCTCTCTCTCTCTCTTCGTTTCTCTCTCTCTCTCTGCCGTTTCTCTCTCTCGCCGTTTCTCTCCTCTCGCGTTTCTCTCTCTCTCTCTTCGTTTCTCTCTCTCTCGTTTCTCTCTCTCTCTCGCCCTTTCTCTCTCTCTCTCCCTTTCTCTCTCTCTCTCGCCGTTTCTCTCTCTCTCTCGCCGTTTCTCTCTCTCTCTCGCCGTTTCTCTCTCTCTCTCGGGCCGTCTTCTCTCTCTCTCGGCCGTTCTCTCTCTCTCGGCCGTCTCTCTCTCTCGGCCGTCTCTCTCTCTCGGCCGTCTCTCTCTCTCGGGCCGTCTCTCTCTCTCGGGCCGTCTCTCTCTCTCGGGCCGTCTCTCTCTCTCGGGCCGTCTCTCTCTCTCAGGCCGTCTCTCTCTCGGCCGTCTCTCTCCGGGCCGTCTCTCTCTCTCTCCTCTCTCTCTCAGGCCGCTCTCTCTCTCTCAGCGCCGTCTCTCTCTCTCGGGCCGTCTCTCTCTCTCTCTCTCGGCCGTCTCTCTCTCTCTCAGGCGCTCTCTCTCTCTCGGCCGTCTCTCTCTCTCTCAGGCCGTCTCTCTCTCTCAGGCGTTCTCTCTCGGCCGTCTCTCTCTCTCAGGCCGTCTCTCTCTCTCTAGGCCGTCTCTCTCTCTCAGGCCGTCTCTCTCTCTCGGGCCGTCTCTCTCTCTCAGGCCGTCTCTCTCTCTCTCAGGCCGTCTCTCTCTCTCTCAGGCCGTCTCTCTCTCGCCGTCTCTCTCTCTCTCGGGCCGTCTCTCTCTCTCTCGGGCCGTCTCTCTCTCTCTCGGGCCGTCTCTCTCTCTCTCGGGCCGTCTCTCTCTCTCTCGGGCCGTCTCTCTCTCTCTCTCGGGCCGTCTCTCTCTCTCTCTCTCGGGCCGTCTCTCTCTCTCGGGCCGTCTCTCTCTTTCGCCGACTCTGTCCGTGTCTCCGGAGACAGGATGTCTCGTTCTCTTTCCCACGGCGCGTGCATGTTTCGGGCCGAAGTTACAACTGAGTTAGTCTGAGAGCGCTGATCTCAATGCGTTTGTGTGGAAGAATCTGTGTTTATATATTACCAGGTTAGTTCAATTTTCGAAATAAAATATTTTTACTAGTGTATAACGTGTGCAAACAATAGTGTTTGTTGGAAATTGCGATCACCATATTTTCCAAACCTCGTTCTTTTTACTTTCTCGCTACGGACTTCAGGGAAAGGGTGGTAATGGTGAGCGAAATAATGGGGAAATTTGGGCAGAAAAACTTTGATTACGGGGACTTGGTAAGGAAACGTGGATAAATAGTCGCTAAATTAAAAAAAATATTTTAACACGTGGTATAGCCAGTTTCCACGTTTTGTGAATCCTTGATAGGAAAAAATCCATTGACGGCGAAACGTCTGTCCGTCTGCGAACAACGCGGCTGAAACCGTTCAGCTGATTTTCTCCAGAATTGATATTCTCCAATCGATTTGGCTGATGTCGTGGCCCCTTTGGATTTGAAACCCATATTTTAATTTTGGGAGGTACTTTACTTGAAGCCCCTGGGACATTTTCCAAATTGAAAAAAAAAATGGCTCCATCGTATTTGATTAAATTTTTGCAGTTGGATACTCTGAAGGACGTTTAAGAGAATAGTGCAGGTCTGATGTTCATTGAGAACCCTGAATTTTCGAAAATTGCAAAAGTTCAGCATTTTTCGGCGTCTTCCTACAACTACAATTATGAATATAGAAATGTTTCCTTTACGAAATTTCTTCCTTAAAGATAGATTTGGAAATAGTCAAGTACAATTTTTCGAATATTTGAATACTTTTCGCATAAAAATACGGACAAGAAATTACGTTTTAGTACCACTAGTTTGCTTTCTATTAATTGTATTATCGCCAATTCATAACAAATACAAAATATACTAATACATACTACTTCATACAAATTCATACTAATACAAAATAGCCCCTACATAGCTAATACAAAAACTTAACTGGTCAGTTAAAATCAAAGCCAGAACCATGTGCGTTGGAGGTGTATTTACAATACACGGACACTACGGATAAAATAAATGTAATGTTTCAATTCAAGAATTTTAATTAACTTTGCTTTAATTAATTTACATGAATTGCTTACATTTTATATTATAGTAGTGATCTGAATTCTGGAAATTATTTTTCTGTCATTCGATGGAGCTGCAACCTCCAGTTCGCTGGAACACTAGCCGCTACCCAACAATTTGAATCTACATGCAACAAAACATTCTGAGACGAGCTTTTAAAGCATTACCTAACTATTATTTCCAATCTCAATGCTGTTTTCGTGTACAGAATATGGAATTCAGCTTCATATTACTGCTTAGTGATATGAAGTGAAATCTTGTGAAGAAATTAAAGAAATTCGTAGCGACAATAAATGAGTCAATTTTATCAATCATACTGAAGGGATGATTATTTTAAAATGAAGCACTGATAAATAATAAATTATATAACAGTCACATAAAAGTGACTTTATACCATCTGTCTCTTTATCTCTCTTTATACCATACTAAAGCCATCTCTCTCAATTTTGTTGAAATGCTGACTAACATTTGATTGGCCTTCATGAAAATTTTCTATATAGAATCATTTACCGTATGTTTTGAAGTGGAATGTTACATACTTTCAATTTTGTCACTAGTTTGTCAATTTGTCACTAGCTTGATGATTGACTTTGAAAGACCAAATTCGTAATAAAATGATGGGGCAGTTGTGCTAAGGGCAACTTAGAAAACACGCTCGAACCAGTGAAGGCTCTTTTTAGAATATTCTTTTATGTCAGACCACCATTCACTACAAGTAATTTGAATTTTTTTTCAGACTGCCCTTTAACTTAAAAGAAAAGCCTACATTTGGGCGACGCCCGTAATGAACAGGGAGTTAGTCATCCCGTTAGTATAGAGATCACTGTGCGCACATAACGACACCACCAAATATTTTAAAATTCGACCCACTAGATTCGGAGCATTACTTATATATAAGGCTGCCGTGCAAACAGCGTAAAAGCGCAATTGGCAAATATTCGCAGTTTTGAAAATTCGGACCGTTCGGAAATGAGAAGGTTTGTCGCCGGCGACGTGGTTGTTGGATGAGGTCATTAGGTGGCTGAAGTGTCGGCAACATAGAAGTTACATTATTATAATATCACTCAACCGTTATATAGAACACGAGATATGATTTGCTGTTGAGCACCATTAGCTTCGTTATTTTATTTTTTGCTCCAGAAAACAAAGTGCTTATATGAATATGATATGTTTGATTTTCATTAAAAGTTCTGAAATTTCGAAAATTACAAAAGTAATTTTTTCCTATCTTGTCCTACACTCACAATTTTGAGGCTAGAAATTCTGTCGTACTGCAAGATTTTCAGTGTTTTATCTCAAAATTATTTCATGTCCTATATTTTCTCAAAATATGAGCAGTTTATGCATAATTTTGAGTCAAATCGTGACAGTTTTTTTAACAATAATACCTAGGCGTAAACAAGATTTTTTCAAAAACGATCTTAAAGGTAAACTTTAAATTTTCTATGTTGTGGATAGAATAGTGTGTATTAAACCCCTATTGGTTACAACACTAATTTTCATGGCTTGAGGCAGCCAATCAACTTTCGAAGTTGACATTTCACCTAAAGACTAGTGGGGCACATAGCTGATATTTTATCACTTGTTATCTCACACAGTAAAACGACAGAATGTTGAATTCACAGAAAGTGAGAAATAGTGTCGCACACACAAAAGAGATCTCGTCCGCCGCCCAGTTGTCCTGCCCATTAGGCAGATGGCTTTCCGCCAGAACACTCGACTATTTTGCGTCGGGCCTCTGGCATTCAATGCGGCCAAGTACTATCCCAATGGTAGAATGCTCGTGTGCGTTCTATGCAATTTCAGGAAATTGCTAATCATGGGTGTAACTACAGATTTTTTCGGGGGAGCAGGCCAGAGAGATTGGGCAGGCTCTTTGTGTTCAAAATGCGTGTTAGGAAGGAAGTTTAAATTATTCCATTAATTTCAAAGAATGTGCCGTTCAATCACAATTTTCAGTTGAATTACTTGAAAATACGCAACAATATAATGGTTTTAAATATTTTTATCGTTTCGGAAAACAAGTTACGGTGGTGATTATTTACAATCTAATTACTTAATATCCATTTCATCAATCAAACAATTACTGTTCCAAAATTTTGAATTATTAGCGACCTCCTCCTCCTCCTCTTTATCCTCATCCTCATCCTCATCCTCATCTTTCTTCTTTTTCTGCATTTCCCCTTCAGGAGTTACCGCTTTCGACTTTCACAGATCTGTTTTCTCATCTCCAGGTCTTTAACTCTAAAACTAAAGAAGAGAACTCTTAACTAAAGAAGCCATATGGAGGACACTCCATATGGCTTCTTTGATGTACGTATGTATCCCACACCAGAGTTGAGCTTTCTCTCTTCCTTCTTCGTGATGGATGAAATAATTGAAGTCATCTTTGTCACCTTAGATTTTTTCAGATAACCGGCTTTCGATACCTTTGCCGTCATGATACCGAAATTGCGAATACTTCTTAAAAAGAGAAAGTTATGTAATCGTGGGCCAGAAAACAGCGAATTTTCGTCAGAAAACTCATATTGCCGGGCTCTGGTAACGAACAAGTGAATAAATCCTCTCACTAAATTTAGAAAAAAATCCTCTAACACGTGGTGTAGCCAGAATCCATGTTTTGTTGGTTCTTGATACCGGAGAATCGATTGACGGTAAAACGTTAGTCCGTCTGGCTGTCCTCTGGTCAACACCTAAACCTTTCAGCCGATTTTCTTCAAAGTTGTTATTCGATCGATCAGAATGAACTCGTGGCTTTGAGATTTTCAAACGGATATTTTGATTTTTGAGGGTACTTCACATGGAGCCTCAAAAACATCAAAATTGTTTCAAAAACGGGTCAAAATTTTTCGTTCAAATGTCTTTGATCAATGATCTTCGTCTTTGGATAGCGTAAAGTACTCTTAAGAGAATTGTGAATGTTCGTTGAAATCAGAGATTTTTGAAAATTGAAAAAGTACAATTTTTGGAAACGTCTTCCTACGACTATAACATTGAAGATAGAGATTTTTTCCTTAGTGAAATCTGTTCCTTAAAGACGGATCGTTCATGTTCAATTTTTCGAAAAAATTAGTGCTTTCCGTGTTTCTGCTCGAAAAATAGGCAATTTTTTGTCAAAAAGTTCTCCAATTTTTTCTTTGTATTTGCTCTTCATATGTAATAAGGGACGGTAATATATGGTGCTAGTCCGATTTTCGGCTATTGTTCCATTTGTTCCATTTTTTCGAAAATTCAAAAAAGTGAACATTTGAAAACTATAAAATTGGAGATAGCGGTTTTTTGCTTTAAACAAAGTCTGTCGTAAAAAATCATGATTTAGCCATTCAGAGGGGAAGATCACTGCTACTGACCGAGAAAAAAACTTGTACAATACTTACGGAACTAATGATCTTGGCAGTTGACGCGCCCGTAATCACAATCAATCAATCAACTTATCAACCCAACAGCTATCAGTCTGTCTGGAGACAACTGTAGCGCCTGAACCGTTCAGCCGATTTTTTCTGAAATCGATATTCCCGAATTTGTTCTGAACGAACTGGAGACTTTCAAGAGTTTTTGATAGTTTGATTGTTGAGTTATTACCAGTGGCGGCTCGTGGGTATTCGCACGTTCGCATGTGCACACCCAAGTTAATTTGGTGCCATTTCTCTTAAATATCTCTTATCAAGAGGGGATATAAGTCCTCTCAGAGCAATTACAAAACGGTCTCAAAACACGCGCCGTTTGGAAGCTGCGATTGCCGGTCCGTCCGCCTTTCTTTCGTGAAAGCACACTCGGGAGAATGCGACCGAGGAAACGGCGTCCTAGGCTGCCGCGGGACTGCAGGGGGAGGAGGGGGAACAACGGTGGATTATGGAGGACTGGAGCAATCCCCCCACGGTGCTCCTTCTACGGCGCCGGCGCAGTGGCGATCTCGAGAAATGTCTTGACCTGTCTCGAAGATATAACACTCGGGTCGTACAAGTTTTTAACAGAAGTGTGACATTGAACGAAGATATCTCTCCACTTAAATGAGCTTTCACACTAGAGCGCGAAACGCGAACGCATTGCTGTGCAGTGTTGCATTCATAAAAATGTTAATTGTATATAATATGTGTATTCTCTTGTGTTTTAAAGTGAGTTGCTATTACTAAACCATTCCGAAGTATTCAAACCCCAAGTGTATTTTGTAAACGTAAGTATTAGGCTGCATTTCAATGTGTTTTGAGAAACCGAAATCAGAGAGTTCGTTTTTCTGTTAAGGGCAACTAACAATGAAAAGCGTTGAAAATATGAAACGTAAGAAATCAATGATTTCAATGAAAAAGCCACAGGAAAAAAATTGCTATCAGACTTCATAAAATGATTTGTGTTTAATTGTCATTATTAATGTTCCACGTGATTCATGTAAGCCTCTCTTCATTAATCTAGGAATTTTACCATTACCTTGTCTGTTTATTTACGAATCAGTGGCTTTTGTCAGAAATGACTTGCTTAAGGGCGGGAATATATTTTCAGAAAATGCCGATGTCTATTACTATAACACTCGACGTAGAAATCATATTCATCAGGTGACAGTATCAACAGCTCATTACAAAAACATCACATACAATACATGTACATTATTTTACAACACTTTGCCAGATGACATTAAACGATTAAATTCGATAGAAAAGTTTAAATCCCAAGTGAAATCGTTTCTGCTGCATAACTGTTTCTATACAATAGAGACTATACTGAGCATCACAAGAAAAGTAACATTAATTTTAAGAATGATACATAATGCATTATTTACCATTTGCACTTTATAAATGAGTGTAAACAACCTGTAACAACTACTGTAATACAGCTTCCGGGTCAATGATCCCCATCTCGATCAGGTTTTTCGTCCAGTTTCCCTGATCCATTGAGCAAATGCTGAGATGGCCCCTTGTTTTGCTTCTGGACATAAATGTAACTTCATTTTCTGTGCACGTCTTCTAGAATTCAGTGGGGAATACAATTATTCAAATTATCGTTTCCCTGTTGTCGCGACAGGAAGTATTAATCCGAGTAACAACAGCTAAAATTTACTGCTTATTTATCCTTGAAAATAGATTTTATTACATGGGAGTTTTTTGTTGTTTTTTTCTCCCTTTCAAAATTCAAAATTTAAGTATTATATGATTTAGTGTAGGGATCACTGAATTTTGAAAATGTGCACACAATTCACGTTTTCCCATCGCTCGTCATACGCAGTTTTTAACTGTTTTTTACGTACAATAAATAAATAAATAAATAATGTTAATGTGTGTAAATACATGCTTGCATGTAATGTAAGTGTGTGTGTGTGTGTGTGGTGTGTGTGTGTGTGTGTGTGTGGTGTGTGTGGTGTGTGTGGTGTGTGTGGTGTGTGTGGTGTGTGTGGTGTGTGTGCGTGCGTGCGTGCGTGAGAGAGAGAGAGAGAGAGAGAGAGAGAGAGAGAAGAAGGAGAAAGAAGAGAAACGTTGCACACCCTAATGGTATGACTACGAGCCGCCACTGCTTATTACCCATGAATCGTGCATTTATGCGGCTACCCGAGTTCAATCTACACGGCGCTTGTGTGACATAGTGGCAGGAGTGCCGGGAAGTTAACTCTGAGGATCTGAGTTCGGGTCTCGGAACGGAAATAAAAAGTTGGTGGTTGAAAACACTTTCGATGGTTTTTGTAGTAGTATAATATTCGTTAGCATTTAGAAACAATGCGAGGAAGTATAAGCTTTTGTAGCACCGCTAGTTTTCTTAATAGCGAATTCGCGGGTGTTCAGGGATTACTGTATATAAAAAAAGTCAGCAATAGCGCATGCAATCATAAAACTGATATTGAAGGACTTAAGCAGCATTTATGCCAATATTATTCACAAATAAAAGGTTTTGTTTGATTTTGTTATATAAATTATCAATAGTCAGGTTCTTATAATTTCATTGTCGTAACATTGTAAATGTTTTTCATCTCTTTATTCAAATTCTAGCCTACTGTATTTGCTTATATTTACAGAGTATTTGGTTTAGACATTCATAGACTACTCAAAATGAAATACTCTTCTGTTCATGTTTAACATGATGATAACATTGTATGATAGCCATACCACATTCTGTACTAATACAACCTATCAATAATATAGACTTTCAATTGTCAGGTTTGACCGGGAGAAATGGCTGAGGGCTTCAACTGATTTCACTGCAGTCCCACTGACCGGGAGGTCTTAGGTTCTCGTTCCTATGGTAGCAGGATTTTCGACACGAGCTTTTCAGCTAGGTCGAATTCAGTCGCTGTCTGGAGAAAATTCTAGTGGCCAGCTGCTGTGATTCGTAGTTTTCAGTGGTTTCTATGGTCAACACCGGGTGAATGCCGGAACAGTACCCTAACAAACGGGCCACGGATCGCGTGATCTTTCCTACCTCTTCCTTGTACTTTTCTCACCCCTTACACACATACTGACACTTACACGCACTACACTACCACACATGACGGGGGACCGGTCGGGAACTCAGAGCTTATCCTGGCTGGGGCGGTGCCCCGCTGGTGGGAGATACCGTGTTGGAGGAAAGCCCGCTAACGGACGGTATCTCGGTACCGGATCTCACCATTCAGCGGGGAAAGACCACCGCCACCTCCCGAGCAAAAAATACGCACTATACGTACGGGACTATACGTACATAGTAATAGTAATATATATTACATAGTAATAATAATATGTACATAGTAATAATAATATGTACATAGTAATAATAATAGTAGTATACGTACATAGTAATTGACGCGCCCGGAATCAGTATCAATCAATCATACGTCAAGTTTGTATAATTTAATCGTTGTTACATTATTGTATTATTTTTCTTTTCTTTATTCAATTTGTATCCTGTATTTGCTTAAGTGTTTTGTGTATTTGGATTAGACATTTAGAGACTATTCGAAATGAAATACTCTTATGTTCATATTTGACATGTTGACATTTTGTCATAACCATAACACACGCAAACAGGTGCCGCTGCACGGCACTTGCGGAATGTTAGACCGCAACGTTCGTTAAATATCTTCACGAAGGTTTCAGTTGACACACTGTTGAGCCTGTAGACACAAAATCCATGTACTAGACTGGCAACGTATCTCGTAGCGTTGGCGCTAGAGAAATCTTGCTGTCGTCTCTTCGTATAACATTAGAGATTTGTTCGCTGTTACTGATATGTAGGATTTTTTATGGGCTTCTTTCTAATTTTCACCAATTTCTGTTGGACTTTGGCAATTGCTGAAATACTTACATCACGATGGTGAATAGTTGTATTGTGATTGGTAGTAATTCATCAAATTTGCGACACAAGGACAAAGAAATTGGAATTTCAACTCTCCAATTTATCAACTTTTCGTGCTTTGCGCTCATGATATTGGTAATTTAGTCAGTTGATTATTATTTTTGTAAAAATTGTTTGATTAAACTACCAGTAAAAGTCCTGATATCCAATACTTATCATTAATCTCCAATTTCAAAATTTATAAAAGCACTAGCGGAAACTTGAGACGTTTTGCCCTTCACCTCCCCCTTTCACTTTCCCTCTCTCTCCTTCCCTCTTCCTTCCTTTCACCATCTCTCTCTCTCTCTCTCTCTTCGTGTCACTCTCCGTCTCCGTCTCTCCGCCTCCGTCTCTCCGTCTCCGTCTCTCCGTCTCCGTCTCTCCGTCTCCGTCTCTCCGTCTCCGTCTCTCCGTCTCCGCCCTTCCCTCCCCCTTTCACTTTCCCTCTCTCCGTCTCCGTCTCTCCGTCTCCGTCTCTCCGTCTCCGTCTCTCCCGTCTCTCTCTCCGCTCTCTCTCCGTCTCTATCTCTCCGTCTCTCTCTCTCCGTCTCTCCTCTCCTCCTCTCTCCGTCTCTCTCTCGTCTCTCTCTCCGTCTCTCTCTCCGTCTCTCCGTCTCCGTCTCCGTCTCTCCTCTCGTCTCTCTCTCCCGTCTCTCTCTCTCCGTCTCCGTCTCTCTCGTCTCTCTCTCCGTCTCTCTCTCTCCGTCTCTCTCTCTCCTCTCTCTCGTCCTCTCTCCGTCTCTCTCTCTCCGTCTCCTCTCTCCGTCTCTCTCTCTCCGTCTCTTCTCTCCGTCTCTCTCTCCGTCTCTCTCTCCCGTTCTCTCTCTCCGTCTCTCTCTCTCCGTTTTTCTCTCTCCGTCTCTTCTCCGTCTCTCTCCGTCTCTCTCTCTCCGTCTCCTCTCCGTCTCTCCGTTCTCCGTTCTCTCTCAGTCTCTCTCTCCGTCTCTCCCCCGTCTCTCCGTCTCGTCTCTCTCTCTCGTCTCCTCTCTCTCCGTCTCTCTCTCTCCGCTCTCCTCTCCTCTCCGTCTCTCCTCTCCGTTCTCCTCTCCGTGTCTCGTTCCGTCTCTCTCTCCGTCTCTCCGCCTCTCCGTCTCCGCCTCTCCGTTCTCGCCTCTCGTTCTCTCTCCGTCTCTTCTCCGTCTCTCTCTCCGTCTCTCTCCTCCGTCTCTCCTCTCCGTCTCTCTCTCCGTCTCTCTCGTCTTCTCTCGTCTCTCTCTCCGTCTCTTCTCTCCGTCTCTCTCTCTCCGTCTCTCTCTCTCCGTCTGTCTCTCTCCATCTGTCTCTCTCTGTCTCTCTCTCTCCGTCTCTCTCTCCGTCTCTCTCTCTCGTCTCTCTCCGTCTCTCTCTCTCCGTCTCTCTCTCTCCGTCTCTCTCTCTCCGTCTCTCTCTCTCCGTCTCTCTCTCTCCGTCTCTCTCCTCTCCGTCTCTCTCTGTCCGTCTCTCTCTCTCCGTCTCTCTCTCTCCGTCTCTCTCTCTCCTCTCTCTCTCTCCCCGTCTCTCTCTCTCCGTCTCTCTCTCTCCGTCTCTCTCTCTCCGTCTCTCTCTCCCGTCTCTCTCTCCCGTCTCTCTCTCTCCTCTCTCTCTCCTCTCTCTCTCCCGTCTCTCTCTCTCCGTCTCTCTCTCTCCGTCTCTCTCTCCGTCTCTCTCTCCGTCTCTCTCTCTCCCGTCTCTCTCTCTCCGTCTCTCTCTCTCTCTCCTCTCTCTCTCTCTCTCTCTCCGTCTCTCCCCTCTCCGTCTCCTCTCTCGTCTCTCTCTCTCGTCTCTCTCTCTCCGTCTCTCTCTCTCCGTCTCTCTCTCTCCGTCTCTCTCTCTCCGTCTCTCTCTCCGTCTCTCTCCTCCGTCTCTCTCTCCGTCTCTCTCTCTCCGTCTCTCTCTCTCCATCTCTCTCTCTCCGTCTCTCTCTTCCAGTCTCTCTCTCCCCGTCTCTCTCTCTCCGTCTCTCTCTCGTCTCTCTCTCTCTCTCCGTCTCTCTCTCTTCCGTCTCTCTCTCTCTCTTCCGTCTCTCTCTCTCTCTTCCGTCTCTCTCTCTCTTCCGTCTCTCTCTCTCTCTTCCGTCTCTCTCTCTCTCCGTCTCTCTCTCTCTCCGTCTCTCTCTCTCTCCGTCTCTCTCTCTCTCCGTCTCTCTCTCTCCGTCTCTCTCTCTCCTCTCTCTCTCTCCGTCTCTCTCTCTCCGTCTCTCTCTCTCTCTCGTCTCTCTCTCTCCGTCTCTCTCTCTCTCCGTCTCTCTCTCTCTCCGTCTCTCTCTCTCTCCGTCTCTCTCTCTCCGTCTCTCTCTCTCCGTCTCTCTCTCTCTCCGTCTCTCTCCTCTCCCGTCTCTCTCTCTCTCCGTCTCTCTCTCTCCGTGTCTCTCTCTCTCCGTGTCTCTCTCTCTCCGTCTCTCTCTCTCTGTCTCTCTCTCTCGTCTCTCTCTCCGTCTCTCTCTCTCTCCGTCTCTCTCTCTCCGTCTCTCTCTCTCTCTCTCTCTCCGTCTCTCTCTCTCTCTCCGTGTCTCTCTCTCTCCGTGTCTCTCTCTCTCCGTGTCTCTCTCTCTCCGTGTCTCTCTCTCTCCGTCTCTCTCTCTCCGTGCTATCTCTCTCTCAGTCTCTCTCTCTCTGTTCTCTCTCTCTCTACTCTCTCTTCGTCTCTCTCTCTCTCCAGTCTCTCTCTCTCTCGTCTCTCTCTCCGTCTCTCTCTCATGTCTCTCTCTCTCCGTCTCTCTCTCTCCGTCTCTCTCTCTCTCCGTCTCTCTCTCTCTCTCTCTCTCTAATTTAGAAGCAGATTTTTCACGTCTCCGAGCAGATGGGTTAATATTGAGCAACCTCGAATTAGAAAAATGGAATGTTCAAGAAGACCTCATCTTGTAGATTACGGTGTGATAAATGTTTTTTTGAGGCTTTCATCCTCAACACACACACGTATGCGTGGGGGGGAGAGTGAGAGAGAGAGAGATATTAACATCAATAGGAGAGAAAACTGACCATCAATGTGGGGATGATTTAACAGCACAGAAAAGAAAATTTTGGAGGAGCTGCCCCAACATTTTTCCAACTCATTGAACATATTTGCAAAAACATTGGAAGACACAAAAACCTACAACATTAAGAAATTCTATTTTAGAAAACATAACATATATTAATCTGCAATTAGTGAGACCAATAATGGTAAATAGTTAATCAATTAAACACCCTATATCAAATATAAATGTAACAATTATTTGTTCGTAAAAAGATACAGTTCAATGTAAGCAAGTGGTGTGTATTTCATTGCTATACACACCTGTCAAATTTATTGTATCTGTAAAAAATGTTGCAATTAAATTTGGGGTCAAATGACTTCCGTCTCAATTAATATCTCATCGTTTCCCTTGATCTTTAGAACAGATGCAAAGATGATCCCATGTAATAGCTTTTAAATTTTTAAATGTTGCTTTTCTCATCGCCATGACACCATCGCCTAAGACACGTTTCAAAAATATTTTTATGCTGGATTTATAGTGTAACTACTCATGTCGTTTGGTTTAGGGGAACTTTGTTCCATCTTCTTCGGGGCACCCAGTCTCCCAACAAGCGCTGCACCCGCTTTCGTGGATGCATGGGCAAGAGAATTGGATCTGGAATGCAGGCAGATCACTTCTGAATGTTTTCTGTGTAACCTAACAGATTCAATCGTTATGCCATTAATTAATTTAGTTTTTATTATATGGGAGCGAGTATTTATTTTATTTTTTTAATAGGTGATTATGACACATGTAAATTAAATGACTTGATATTATGTGGCTAACGTAATAAAATATTTCCATCCTACCGCGTTCTAACCTTTCGAAATCTGGTATTCACCCCGAATGGTCTCTCCGTCGCCTCGGACCACTTCAAAGCCGCGGAAAAGAGACCACAAGGTACGGATAAGGACAAGCCCTTGAAGGGGAAACACCTGCTGTCAGAAGCCGAGTACATGCTCATTTCTGAGACTTTTTCAAAACTACGTACTACATCCAGAAAGTAAGTTTCCCTATTTTGTGAAACAAAAGACAAGATAGTTACAAGCAGAACTTTATTGGTAACAGGTACATCAATGTTTGAGCTATTTTCCCACAAAGTCACTCCACGAATTGTGACACTTGTCATAGCGTGATGTCAACTGTTGTACACCTGGGCGTGAACCATGTATCGCTGGATGCGAGATGAGTGGACGGGGGATGATGAAGCAGCTCCCAGCCGCACTTTGCAGAGCGGTTGCTGTTTGCCGCGCCGTATGCGGACGAGCGTTGTCATGAATCAGTACAGCACGTGCAGAAAGCATGCCAGTGACGGTGAATGTCGATCGGCGTGAGGTGTTGTGCATTAAGGAATTTTATCACTGACTGAACCTCCCAGGCAGCGGGAGAAGGAATAACCACTTCGCCGCCACTTCGCCGCCACTTCGCCGCCACTTCGTCGCCACTTCGGCGCCACTTCGGCCGCTGCTGCCGCGCTACTGGCACTCGGCGGGACCTGTCCGGTCGGAAAATGAGCGATACGTCGAAGATATGTTACGCATGCGGATTTTCCCATTCTAAATACGTGCTTTTTAAAGCAAAAAATTGGGAAACTCACTTTCTGGATGCATCTAGTAATTATTTATTTGTTGGCGCGGACGACTTGCATTCCCCTTCCAATCTTTTGGCCTTCAGGCGAGTATTTTTTTATCTAGACTATTCGGGACGAGTCGCGTCTCTGTCGTTTTGTGGCTTTTCGGCCAACTTGTTGTGACCTTCCGCCGAGCGTTCTGCTGCCGAATGTTTTCAGATTTCCCTTCTCCAGTATCCTTGGAGAGGCGGGAAATTATTCAAGGGATACAGTGAACTGAAACCGATCAGGCTTTTTGTGTTTTGTTTTTATTTTACAATTCTCGTTCATTCTTATGATACTCTTATGGTAAAAGTGTTTCTCTGAAACATGCACACAAACCTTCACAACACCACACTCTATGCACCTGTTCGGCTCGGCGTCGACGTGACTGAAGCGGCTGTGGGTGGAAGCGCGTTGGCTTCCCCGCGTCCGCGTGTGCTCCCCTCTGCTTCATTTCCCCCTCTCCAGTTGCCCTGGAGAGGCCGTGCAAAGAGAGCTGGGGCCGATTAGGCTTTCGCAGCAGAAAACAGGCCTATCTTAACCCTCTAAGGACGGTAATAATTTTTTTCCAAAATTTATGTTGTTTTCTTGTTCGATGAAATGATTGGTATCTTCTGCAGTAGAGAAAAAATTCTAAAAATATTTCTAATGAAGGGGCCCTTTCAGGGCTTGTGACATGTACGTCACGCTAGTCCTTTGCGCTACTATTTTGTTCAGGAAGCTGGCGGACAAAGGCAAATGTCCGTCATCTTTTTTACACCTAATATTGAAACTTTTTTAATATTATTACAATGTTTAAAGAATTAAAATAGAACTTATAACTCTTCTCATCGTATCTAATACCCTCTGAAACTTTAGTGCTCCTTGGTGCTTGGGAGGCTACTCCACCCGGCGATTTTGTGCGAGTTTTGTAACGTGTGAGGTAGATCTGCACGATTTCTTTACTGAAAATAAGTTGTATAATAAAATATTGTTGTTGAACCACCACTTGCATAGAAAGAGCCTATAATTTTGTTCTATAATGCATTTTCACCCTGGCTTCTTTTCATTTCTTTATTACAATTTATAGAAAAATCTTGGGCGAATCGTTTCATTTTAACCCCTTTCTTTTAGGTTCCTAAGAAAGTTGAAACTGGTAAATAAATTGACCAATGTGGTAAGGGTAATTCTTTTCGTTAGGCAAATTGTCTAGGAATGTAAGCGGAGCACTTGTTTCCAAATATTTCATCATATATTTTATTTCTACCGGTTTGACTTTTCTCCTGATACACATCGAAATACCTTCCGTTTTATCCGCACGGTTTTCATCAGTCATTTCGGCTTCTTGAGGAGTAATGAAGATGCCTATTACTCCCGAATCATTTTCTTCTTTCTCACCCTGACTTGCATCCAACATTTGTAAAACGTCTTCGACGGGAAGAACGTATTTAAAATGTGCATATAATGAAAGAACTTTTAAACCCACAAATATATTTTTGATACATAAAAACTACATTGCTAAGTAAAAATTTAGTTTGGTTATGTACAAGAAAAAGTAGTGCCAAAAACTGGAGTAACGTACACATCTCGCACCTAAATAAAGGTCTTGAAATTAGAGAAAAAATATTTTTTCAATGTTACTTCCCAGTACATTGTAAATTAACTTCTTTTAATCAATTAGACAAAATTTCAGCGTAAACGGAACAATATTTGTACTTATAATTCTACTTACTAAATTTCAGGGTGCAATGGACGACGTAATCAATTTTGAAATGAGGTTGAAGATGATAAAACTCACTTATGAATAATGTACAACAGACGAACTGATACTATGAGATCTATGATAATATGAGATATGATACACTGAGATCAGACACAACCTTGTGACAGTCAAAAAATGTTTGCATGGGGAGTTGGGGCAGACAATTTCAGACATGTTTACTGTCACGTATTCGTCATACTCGTCCTTGGAAGGTTCAGTGGACATCGAAATTTAACTTAAACCTAACTTAAAACTAATTTATACGGCCGCTTTGGGCATTGATTACTTAATATTAGGTTTCTTGTTCAGGTGGCTGAAAATGACTTAATATTGCTCTTTTTCTTAAAATTTCTTTTATCTTTCATTCACCCTCTCGTTTATTCTTAAGCTACATTTACAACCACATTCACTCACTCGGTCGCACAACACTGCACTTCGCTCTTTATCCTCCACACTTTGTCCGCCAGGGCGCCGAAGCGTCCACGGGGCGGCGTTCGCCTCCCCCGCGTCGCGCAGCTCAGAACTCGGAAGGTGCAGGAGACTCGCTGCGGACCCTTTCTTCCGTGGAAGGCCCTCTGCACGCCGCTGTTCGCCGCTGCGCCGGTCTGGCGCAGGATGCGCTGTCAGCAGCTCGTCCAAAGACGTCGCGCAGCTCCCCGTTCCATCGCGCTCTGGCCCCTCGCGAGTGGAGTGGACGGCGACGCCTTTCGTTTCCGGCTTAGCCATGCAGCACTTACGTATTCAACGGACTGCCTTCTGGTCGACGGTTTCGCGTAATACGCAAAATCGTCCGAGAACATCAGAAGCCCGCGGCATTGAATACCAGTTGTTAAATCAGCAGGAAGCGGCGCGTCGTTGACGTATAAGCCGAAGATGGCAGGAGACAACGCTCTCGAGGCTCGCCCGCCGTACGTTGTTAACGCGCACTTAGAACTGCCTGGCAGAAAACTCGCGATCAATCTGATGTAGCCGACCGCTTATCCAGAAAGAGCACTGGCAAATCGTGCCGTCTCGCGAGGGCGAGGCCGATCTCCGTGAAAGCCGGCTCCGGCTGCGCGGAGCCGTGGCCAGCTCTCGAGCCGAATTGTTCATCTCGGAGAAGGTTGAGACGACGTATTTCTTGTTGCCCACGCGGCAGAATCAGTCTCTCGAACGTCTTCTCTAAGACGGAGAGTTGAATAATAGGTCTATATCTGCTCGGGAGGAATTTGTTTTCGCCGTGTTTTGGTAATAGCGAGACGGTCGCTAATCTCCATGCCTTGGCGAAATATACACGCGCCAGGCACGCATTCAAGAGCTCGAGTAGAAACTCGACTCCGCGCCCTCCCAGAGCGCATAGTTGGGCTCTGGATACACCATCTGGGCCACGAGCTTTCTTTAGATTATGAGCTCTCAGCTCCTCCACTACTTCCCTGCTCGTCAGTCGGCGTGCCGAGAAGAGGGGGCGGGGCAATGACATTGCGCCTGGCCGCGCGCGCCGAGGGCGCACCGCCTATGACAGTGGCGCCCGTTTCAAATGCACGGAACTGCAGGTCGAATTCACGAAGGTTTCGCCTTTCGCCACGTCGCTCGGAGACCAGGGCGAGAATCGAATGAACTGCCGAATAGCTAGCGTGGCCGCCTTATACGGGGGAGAAGGATGAGCGGGATGGGTAGCGGTTCAAGGTAGCGACCGATAGGAAGCGGACAGGTGGTATAGGATTGATGGAGGAAGAACAGAACTATAGCGGGGGAGTGGGGCACATGGGCAGGATGGCAATAGAAAGAGGGTGAAATTCTGAGGCGCATTAATATGAAAAGAAGGGAAGTTAGTGTTAGAGAGACGCCTGAGAGGCAATGGAGCTGCAGCCAATCAGCGGACGCGAAGGAAACCCAACATTGGTCGACCGTGGGGGTGTGTCCTGAGCGAGGTACCGAATTGGCGGGTCGTGAAAGCCCGTTTCCACGAGACCGTCTCTATTCACGTTGGTGGACTTCCTTGATGTTTCCTGGGCCTCTAATAACGCGTGGCCACCAACGGACCTCGGTTCTGGAGATCCGGCGCCGACCTACCGACGGTTAGCGGTAACCAGGTATCTCCCACCAGCGGGCCACCGCCCCAGCCGGAACAAGGTCTATGCTCCAGACCGGTCTCCCGGCATATGTGGTGGTTTAGTGCATGTAAGTGTAATGAAGTAAGGGGAAGGATAGGACAAGGAATGGGAAGGAAAGATCGCATGCGGTCCGTAACCCGCTTGATAGGGCACTTCTCGAGCATTCGCGTCGTGTTGATCGGAGAAACCACGGAAAATTGCCGATCAGAGCGGCCGTCTGCTAGAATTCTTCTCCAGACAGCGATAGAACTCGACCTATGTATGTTGTGCCTTGTTAAATTGGATTAGGGAACGGGTTTCGGTGGCGTGTTAAGCTAAGGCGATTTGTTGTTTAGCGGTGATGGAGCATGGATTTAAGGAACGGGTTCGTCTACAGAGCGCCCCGTGTGCCAGCCCGCAACTGCACTGGATTTCTTACACCCCGGCGCTGTGAGTGGGATAACGGGGGTCTCTCTCCTAGACCCATGTTGTAGCGGGCGTAGAACATCGGGCAGATGCGGCTCTACGACGCAGCCTGCCCATCCTGTGCGGGATACCTTGGATGTCGGCTGATTGTCCTGGAGGGAGGCTGGCTTTGGAGACGGGTTGGAAGTCTCGTTCCTGGAGGGGGGCGCTTGGTGTTGGCGGCCGGTTTTGTGCCTCACTTTCGAAAGAGGATTTTTGTCCGGTTTCTGGTACGTATCGCCGTCACGGAGAATGTTAGTCATCTTGAAGTGGCAATCGGAGCGTTGCCTTTATCGGCGGGAAGAATGGCATTGGCTGCATTCTGGCTCGTATCTCTTCACGGGAGATATTGCATTGTGGCGGGATGGCCCGGGCTAAGGCGGCGGTTTCCAACGCAGCGAGGACGTCGTTAGTGGGGATTCGTTTCGGGGCGACAGCGAAGTTCGGCCCTCGGGTTAGAACAGCCGTCGTGGTCGTGACAAGGGTTTCTTCAGAGTGGTGCAGGACATGAGCTTCACCAGAAACAGGCTCAAGATTCGTCTACTTGCGTATTGTTGATATATATTTTCTTACTACATCTTGTCAAAAGCACTCATTTCCAACTGTATTCAGAATTCAACTTGTGTATGGGTTAGGGTAGGGAAACCAGAATTTAAGAAAACGTTCACAGAATACACTTCTCTCTGTAGAACGTTACACCAAGTTTTTAACTGTTTTATACATTAAATAAATTATATAAGTGTATATATTCAATTTTTTTCTTAATATTTTAGTATAAAAATGAATAGCAGCAATTATTTCAGAAAATGTTGGAAAGCTTTTAAAAAAAATATCAGCATTGTGTAACACTAAACTAACTAACTCTACCCCTGTGTGAAATAGCATAACGTTTCTCTCAAACCCCCTCCCATCCTCTGTAGTGTTATATAATTTATGGACAATCCCTAGCTCGTATCATGATGCTCAGTTTTACTTTCTCGCCGAAAGCGGCGAATTTTCGGCAGAAAAACTTATTACCAGGCCCTGGTAATGAAAACAATGGATAAATCCAGTTGCTAAATTCAGAAAAAATTCCTCTAACTCGTGGCGTATCATGTTTTGTGGGTGCTTGATACCGAAGAATCGATTGACGGCAAAACGTGTTCGTCTGTGAACAATGCTAGCGGCTAAACTATTAAGCCGATTTTCTCCAGAATTGATATTCCCCAATGGATTTGACTGATGTTGCGGCACCTTGAGTTGGAAACCAGTATTTTAATTTTTTAGGCTACTTTACATGACGCCCATGGGACATTTTTAAAATAAAAAAAATGGCCCCAACGTTTTCGACTAAAATTTGTTATTATATAGTGTGAAGAACGTTTAAGGGAATGTTGAAGATCGCATGTTCGTTGAAAACACTGATTTCAGAAACTTGAAAAAATTCAAAATTTTTTCGGCGTCTTCCTACAACCACAATTACGAAGATAATCATTTTTTCTTAATGAAATGTGTTCATGAAAAACATCTAAAAATAATGTCATGTTCGATTTTTCAAAAACCTAGAGTGTTTTTGCGAAATTTTGTGTCAAACATGGCAATTTTTATTTTCTTTAAACCATTTTTTCTTAAAAATGGCGCGTTTTTTGTATTAAATTTAGACGCTTCAGAGAATGATACAGGTCTCATGTATACTGAACTACCCGATATTTCGAAAATTGAAAACATTCAAAATTTTTCCTGCGTCTTCCTACAACTACAATTATGAAGATACATTTTTTCTATCTTAATGAAATGTGTTCATCAAAAACAGAGCTTCAAATAAGGTCATCTTGAATTTTTTGAAAATATGAGTATTTTTGGTGTAATTTGGCAACAAACATGAAGCAATGGGCTACAGGATTTGCTTGAAAGATGTCCTTGAGTTATTGATGGGGTAAATGCGATCGAGCTCTTAGTTAACGTATCGGTTGAGAAAACATCAGATTTGCAATCAGAAGTGCACAAATGTTAGATGTTGAATAACAACATACTAAATACATCAAAACTTAATGGTGTTCATTTTAAAGCACCTTTGACATTGGCAAGATTTCCTATCAATAAGATAGCTCTTTAGCGATAACTGGTAATTAACAAAAATGGGTGTCCTTCGGTTTTCTTCTCCTAAAAAATAGAGGCTGGTTATTTTGGAGCAAAGTGTAGCAAAGTGTACAATTTGCACATTGTTTGATTTAACTGTAAACAATGTATTTCGTGTAATGTGTACATTCAAAATAAGTGTTTATTGTTTGTAAAGATTGGGAAATAGGAGAGAAATAGGAGTAGGTCTATTTAGGTGCAGTGGGGTGATTTAGATGCAATTTAGGTGCTCAGCAAGCTTCTGAATTGCTTTTGATTGTATTATATAACATTGTAGAAGTAAAAAATTAAAGCTCCCAATGCGCTTTGTCTGTAGGTGCATCACCTAAAAATACAGTCCTTAGTGATTAGTATGTTGGAGGGTTTACCAAGTTCTGGTGCTTCCTTTGCCTGTGGAATAGTTGAGATACAGTACAACATAATCAAACAAACATGACTGGAAGCCAAGAATTTCTTTCAGTCAAGGAGAAGATAATTTCCAATTTGTCCAATTGGTTGCTACATACAATTTGCTTCTGACACCATTGCATACCGTACTAAGCTTGGTTTGGTTAAAACCTTTGTAAAAACACTTGACAAAAGAAATTCTAATGGTTTCCTGTACTTAAGTGAAAAGTATTGCAAAATATCTCCTGCAGAACTAAAAGGTTTCTTTGTGAAATCACAGATCATGAAGCTATTGAAGGACCCAATATTTGAAATATGATTGAGCGATACCGAAAAGAGGGCATGAAAAAGTTTTCAGATGCTTTCGCACAATTTTCTTGGTAATAATAAAGTTTCTAATTACAAAGAAGGTGTGTATGAATTACTAGATGCATATCAAGATATGGGAGGCCACAAACCACTAAAATTTCATTTCATTTAGTCTTTTCCGATCCAACCCAGGTGATGTTAAGTGATGAGATAGACAAAAGGCTTCGCCTGGACATTAAAGTTCTGGAGGGGAGATACCAAGGCTTTTGGAATCAATCCATTCTTGCCGACTATTGTTGGATGTTTTGCCAAGGTGACCAAACCATTCACAAAAGGAATTCAACAGCTGTGCATTTTTAGTTGGCAAATCTGTTTTTATTCAACTTGTGACTTATCTTTACAATTCAGTCTATTTAGTATTAACTCACAAGATATGTTGATTATCTATAAATAAGCATGAAGTTTGCATTTGTAGCCCCAACGATTGAATATAATCTGTATTTCTGAAAATGTGTTTATTTGAACAATGGTATGTGATAGGCAAAACCCAAACCAGATTCGTATTCAGATCAAAAAACTAATATATAAAAACCTGCTTTCATCTCTAACGATTAAATTTAGTTTAAAATTGTCGACCTGTGTTATTTATTATATTTCATTTTAAATTGTATCCTTAAATTGTGTTAAATGTGAAAACAAATAGATGATTTCTCTTTGCTTAATAAGATGTGGCAATGAAGAGTAATGCATGTAAAAATCGAGTAATTTTAATGAATATAAAAATATTATATTTAATTATAATATTTTTCTACCCATTTTAATTTTTTTGCTAGTGGTATCAACAATGCTAATTGGCAAAATGCATTTCCCACACGAATTAGCAGTCATTGTTGCTTGCAACCCATTTTATAATGCTGCACTGATAACAAGGCAATAATGATGACCGCCTTTTGTTTGTGTTAATATAAACTAATAATTTTATACATTTGGAGAATATTAAAATACTATAGTGTTTAATAATTACTATTATATATTTTTTCAATTTACTTGCATTTGGTTGCTAATGCTATTAGCATTGTATTATTTATTAATTTTAATTATTTTACTTTTTTTTAATATATGCAAAAAGCTCATCGGATAGGTTCATGTATAAATTTTTTTTTTATTTAACTGAAATGTGTTAATTCGGAGAGAAATTGTGGTATAAATAGTATTACATAACCATTACTAAAGGCATGAAAGTATGTGCTGTTTAGTACCACTAGTTATGTTATTAGAATAATTTCAAAATATATTCATTGTACATGTTTTTTAAATTTCATTAAAATATTTTCAATTTAGAAATACACACCTTTATTGTATTATAAAATTGTTTGTATTTCATTGGCAGGTTTTATGACCTCAGTTGAACTTGAAATGTTCCAGTCAGTTCCAAGTGTAGAATTTAATACATATTGGATTCCATGCACCTGGTTCATTAGTCTTCTGAAAGACAGCAAGAGGAACAATCAAATTGAAGACTCTCAGGGTCTCCATATAATAATGGAGGTAGGTTTCTGAACTTACTTTCTCATTTTTAGTTGTACCATTTGATTCAAGATAAACACTTCCAATACTTACTTACCTAGAAGATATGAAATTTCTCTTGCTTATCCGTTGAGATACAAGGAAAATACTGAATAGAGAACAAAAAGGTTTATAAATGCCCAGGAAGCTGGACACAGGAATAAGATGATCTTTTTGCTTAAACATATATAAAAATAAAGTTTAATCTTCCAGCTGGCAGCTAGCAGAGTGTTGCATGATCAGATTTAGTAAAATTCAAAGCGTTACATTACATTTGGTGATCTCTAATTTGAGGTATTTGTAGTCAGTGAAATTATGTAGTAGATTCCATCATCTATTCATGAATTTTATTTTTGATCATTCGAAAAAGGAAGTTTATCTAGTGAACAGCATTTCTGAGCAACACTCCTTACTACACAGGCCCATTCATAAAAGTAAAATTTTCTTCATGTAGTTCACAAATTGTAGCAAATTTTTAAATGAATTGTAGCATGAACATATTAAAATACTGTGTATAAAAAAATTGTATTACATTATAAGGATATATAGGCTTATTATTTACTATATTTATTCACCAGATTGTGTACCACACACGCCGTGACACACGCACACACACACATGCACACAGCACACATACACATGCGCATATGTGCACACACACATGAACACGTGCACAAACACACACACACACACACACACATGCACACAGCAAAGTTTATTTGTTTGTTTTAGTCAATCTTGTATATCCAGTTACTTCAGATACACATAATCATCCATTGAAACATATTGTACCATGATTATTTGTTTCATTATTTTCATAAATTCAATTTTAGATTTCTTATGTACCTCTATAAATCACTAATCCCTTGGTTTTTCAAGACAAGAGAAATAATAAATTTCTAAATAATAAAACAAAATATTTTAAATACGAGGTAAAAATTGGTATGTAATAAAAATCAAATTATATCAATATATTTATATCAATTTATTAATGTTTCAGGAATTCAATGAGTTCCGATCTAAATGTGGGTTATTGTGGAGTTACGATTGGGTTAGCATTCCATTAGTTTATACTCAGGTAAATACTTTTATATTTTGTTACATTCTATTTGACATTAGTATTGGTTAAACATTATAAAACAATTCAAATGTTAAAATGATATGCTAATAAGATTTTTTGTTTTAAACTTAGGTAGTCACAATTGCTACTTATTCGTTTTTCTTAGCTGCTCTGGTTGGGCGTCAGTATGTAGATGCAGCCAAGAAGCCTCTACAAATGGAAATTGATATTTATTTACCAGTTTTCACAATTCTCCAGTTCTTTTTCTTCATGGGATTGCTCAAGGTTTGTATGTGCAAGTGAAGTACTTTTATTTAATCTATTTGCAGCATTTGAAACAATTAAAAATTACAATGAGACAATGATTTTTGACAGATTCATCAAAGTAAAGTTTAAAAAATGACAATAGTCTTTAAAAATATCTGTTTATTCAAATAAAGTATCAAATTAGGTTGTCACTATTTATTCATGTATTTGTTTCTATATCTATTGAATTCATTCCATTAAGAATAAGTGCAGTGGATCGTTCATTATTCTGAGGTAATAATAGGGAAGGGGTTCATAGAATTCCAAAAAGCCTGGGAAATTGACATTTTGTTCTTTTTATTGGTTCAAATCTATTCATAGAAACATTAGTAGAAAAAGTGTGTGGGCGCATGTACATATTTGTTTCTTTAAGAATTTTTGAAAGATTCTGTTCATTGAATTCACAATTCTCTAGTTCTTTTTCTTCATAGGACTACTCAAGGGTGCAGATGTGCCCACACTGTGAGCAGGTGTGTCTGTGTGTGAGCAGGCAGGTGTGGGTGCAGGTGTGCATGCTTGTGTGTACGTGAATCCTTGATATAAAACAAACCACAAAAACTTTTGGCAAAAACGAGCCAAATTCAAATGATGATTTTCATTTGAAATGGAAGAATTACTTTTCCTGAAAGAGGGAAATGAAAGTTTTCAGAAGAAGCCATTGTTTAAAATTGGAGGGTCTTTCCTTTCTTTTATAATCAACACTACCAAATGGTTCAGAACTGTTGAAATCATGTTTAAAATTTCATTTTCCATCTGATTTTCTAAACTGGAGCCACTGAATTAGCGCCCAAAGAAATTTTTGCCCAGTCTTGTTAACTTTTTTAATCTGAAATAGACCTCCTTTATTTTGCCAGAGACCTGAAATTAAAAAAAATTCTTACCTTTTGAATTACTTTGAAACAGTTTTTGGTCTTTGATATCCTCACCAACTGCATCCAGTCATTTAGGTGGTTAATTTTCATTAGGGTATGTCTCTTTGCTCTCTCAACTGTCACTATCACACTCCCACACTCTATATGAGTGTGACTATTGTTCAAGAATTGATGGTTTATTTTATTGATTCCAGGGATATTGTAATTTAGGATGTACAAAAACCTGAGTGCAACAATATTATTTTTGTTCTGGTCAGCTCATTGGTTAGAATAGTATTTTACCTCATTGACATCTGGTGGCAAAGTTTTTAAATGTCTATAAAGGCAAGAAGCAATTTGATTAGCACCTCTCCCTGAAATTGTCTCATCCCACGTGAAACAGGTAGCTTTATCATTACTAAAATGATGAAGAGTCAAGTTAAAGACACAATTGACGCTTACAAAAGGCAACTGAAGTACTTAAGCAAGGGGTAGGTAAGCATTGTTAAAGGTCAAATGCAAATACTTTTTTCAGTGGATTGACTTTAGCAATTTCTTTATCAGTTCTCTTTGTAGCATAAGCCTTCTCAGCTCCAAAATGGTGGGAATCCCTTTCGGCAATCACTTTACTTTCGTCTTTTCTTGATGTCTGTATTTTGATTTCATATTTGTCACGTGTAAGGCAGGTGTCTTTTTGGTTTCTTAAAACAAAGGTTTTTCTTATGAAAGCATTGAAAGTAAAGAGAAAAAGAAACAGGGTTGGATTGAACTTCTTTATACAATGTATACATCTTTGAAATATTTAAGTCGGATGCTAAATATTTTTAGAACTCTGAGCAAAGCAGTAGTGACTTTTGTAAAGTGGAAATGAATCTATGTGATCGTTGACAATTTAAATTTGTGCAGGGTGCACTTATTTGTTGGAGGGGCAAGACCTCAACAGTCCGGGTCAAAATCTCTGATGAGGATACCTTTCTTTTACTTACTACTGTATCAACAAAACCATTCATTTCTCCTAGTGACAAAACAACCCTTACAAATGGAAACATCCTGATTTTTGTATTAGTAATATATAATTATAGAAGAAAGATCTAATATCAGATGATTTCAGTTTATGAGTTTTCTTAGGCTTCATCAAAATGAGAGAAGATACTTAGTTTGCTCTTGTATCTTGAGTTCCCAAAGCTCAATATTCAGTAGAACATTGTAATCTGTCTTGCTCACTAATGTGTTCTGCACATTTCATACGGCAGTTTGACAAAGTTAACATCTTACTTTCTTTAACAGCTTTCCCTTTATGTGAAATGTATACTTTACCTGTGTTTCTCATGATCTTCCTCATTTCTCTCCCTTTCCAAGTGGTCCTTGACACACCCTCTCTTAAAGATCATTGAAGGTCTTCTTCAATATCATCTTGTCAACTTTTCTCAAAGATCACAATTTGATGATCTACAACAAAATTTAAAATAAATTATAATTAGAGTGTTATTAAACTTATAAAAAAATAACCAAAAGTAATGAAATAGGCACACAGAAGGAATGTTATTTACTTTTGATAAAATGATAAATAATAATTATATTTATGTTTGAGTGCATCTTCACTACTTCATGAAGATTCAGAACTGATAGGCACTTCAAAATCTAGCTTAGCAGTGCTATCATTACTCAAATGCATTTCTGTAACAACAATTATCATGGTTAATCTCAATTCTTGAATAATTGATGTTATGAGAATATAAAACTTGTCAAGAACTAAAAATGTTTTACCTTCGGACAGTAATTTGTTGTGTGCTGATTCTGAGATGACCTTGTTCTCAACAGAGCTATTGAATTCTGTTCACAAATGACATTGGTTTTATTCAGTAATGACAGTAAAAGTTCTGTAAAAACAGGCAAAATGTATTAAAAACTGGTTCTAGTTAAAAACTCAGATTGTTAATAATTTTATTGGGGAAGAAGATAATCCTACCTTCATTTGAAGTTTTATCTTTAAACTTGAATGAATTGCATCCAGGACCATCGTTAAATGCATTTCTCTTCAAACCTGCCATAAACTCCATATGTCTATGGGCCATGACGGTTCAGGTAAGAATATTTGCTGCAACCACTGAAGATGGTTTGGCTCAGTCTGCAGAACCTCAGAAAAAATTCAGGAGATATCAAGAAGACAACAATATTTTCAAGATGTGGTTCTTTGAAAAATCATACTTACTTCCCAGAAGTAGATAATCTTATAAAATTGCATTTTGTATTGTTATAAATAACCATAATTACTACCAAGGAAACTACTATAGTGTGAAGATTCAATTTTCAAACAATCATACTCACGAACATTCAAGTATTCCTTACCTTTAAAGAACATTATTGACATGAAATGTCACAGATATAGATTAATTGTTTGATAAAATGTATCAAACAAATCTGTATTTGTGAGATTAATTAGGTAGGTCAATATGCCTTGGTTTTGTTTTTATATGTGCAAACTGGATTTTTATTTGCTGGAAAAATAGAATGTTTCTTACCAAAATCGGTTCACATAATTCAAAGATACCTAAAAACGCACATTCAATTTATGCTTCAGAGCCTAAGATTGAGACATGTAAACTTTTTCGCAAAATAATAATTATGATTCCCTTCCATTAAATATATGTTCCCGATTTTCCACAAAATTTCAACTTATCAAGTTTTTTCTCTGTGATCATCAAGTTGTGTTTATAATTGAACTGTGATCCTGAAAGTAGTTTCCTGAACAACTTTAATCTTTCTTACGGTTCCTGGATGAAAGCAGATGATTCTATCATAAAATGGCATGTTCAATCTAAATACGTCTTCAATCCCTTCCTATCGTGTATAGATTTTTAAAAATTGGTAAGTTAATGATATAAAATTCAATAAACCAAGGGAAAATTAAGCATCATTGTTCAGTGGAAGATAAAAGGCCTGTTCCTGATTAAACAATGGGCCAGGCCTACTGCATGATTTATTTCTTTTTTGGTATTCTCCACTCCAGTAGTTTTTTGAAAAATTAATAACCTATTGCATTATTTATGTGGCCTACTGCAAGAACTTCTTGACTTTCTTCTATTAGAATGATGATTCTGTTTTTCTCTTATCAGTCAATAGTAATGTTCTTATAAGACCATCTTTCTAGTACGTAATGTTTTTAATTGACAAAATATCCTGATGGAACCATTCTCCATGTTTCTTACTGATATTTCTTAAATTGTCTGGAAAAAAACCTTAGACAGAGTGTAAAAAATGAACGTTCAAAGATAAATTGGATATCCTCCCATAGCAGGCAGCAAACGTTCTTTGCATATAAACACTGCAGATTTTCTGTTCCTTACAAACTGCTTTGTAACATCTTTAAAGAATTGCCAGTCATATTTTTCTTTCTAAAAGTGTATTAGATTCAGTATCTTCTATTAGTTCCCGAACCTGAATTTTAACAAAAATAAACTTAACTTGCTAACTTTTTAAACTTCCTTTAACTGAAATGCTGGGCCATTCCTGTTCATACACTTGATAAAAGTTTTTATTATATCTAGATTGTTGGGCAAGGGTAGAAAAATCATAATTGCAAGATTCAAGTAAATTTTCTACTGTGTACCTTGCCTTATTTTTATGGCCTGCTTTCAGTGATTGACCATGAAATCAATGACAATGATGTTTTTATACCAGGCTTAACTGTCCAATGGAGAAATTTGTACGGCATTTATGGATAAAGCAGGAATGATTTGTGTAACCCCAAGAGCATTCCCAGAAGAGTAGCAATCACTTGTAGCCCTTACATATCTTGTTGTTGAAATACACGGGGTTTTTGTACACTTCCATGTCATGTTTATATAACTGTCTATATTTAGACTGTGCATGTATATACAGCACTATATTCAGACTGTGCAGAAGAACTCTGATTAACTGAATGACAGTCATTGAAAAACATACATTCACTGCTAATAAGTATTAAATAATACAGTACTAACTATGTGTAGAAATAGAAAAAACCTGGCCATAACCTGCCTCCTCCTCCCCACCATTTCAAGATTTAATCAAGGAATATGCTAATACTGTTAAATGATATGTAGCTGTTACCATAATTGATACCATGTACTGCTATTATTTCTATTAGCATTGCCATTACTATTATTAATTTATAAGAAATGTTATCTATTATTATTATTAATATAATTATTATTGTTATTATTATAAGTAGTAGCAGTAAAATCATTATTCCAAGTAAATGTTATTTTGAACAATGAAACTACAAATCTTGAAATGTTAAATTATTTTAAATTAAATTAAGTTAAATGTTTATCTACTTTGCTGTTAAAAATAATTATCTACTATGTAATATCTTAATATATCTGTAACAAGTATTGTAGCATAGTCTTTAGGCCAAAGACCCCATCTTGATCAGGTTTTTTGTCTGTTTTCCCTGGTCCTTTGAGCAAACGCTGAGATGGCCCCTTGTTTCGCATCTGGACAATAAATGTAACTTCACTCGCTGCACCCAAGAAGATGCATGCAATTGTACTCCCTCCATATACAACATATTTGACTCGTCATACACGATTGTAATTGTATTTGTGACTCAATAAATATTATTATTATTATTATTATTATTATTATTATTATTATTATTATTATTATTATTATTATTATTATTATTATTATTATTATTATTATTATTATTATTATTATTATTATTATTATTATTATTATTATGTTGTAGTCTTCTTCTTCTTCTTCATCATAATCATCATCATCATGGACATTTAAGATATAGGTCTGTTGGCCTGTTTCTTTGGTTAATCAATATTCCCTCAGTCGCTTCTGAGGTGATTTTGACCTTCCCATTCTTGATCTGCCAGGGTCTCATCTTCCTCTTGGTTTGTATTTGAGGACTTTTCTTGGAAAATCTTCATTCTTTTGGTACAGTTTGGCTATTTCTTTTGGTATTTTCAATTTTTTTAACTTTAAGTGTGTTTCGGATCTTTTCATTTCTTTTCTCATCTCCTCTTGAAACTTTCAGAATTGATTTCAGGTATCTCATTTCGACAGCTTTGATTCTTTTTTGTTTCAGAATCATGTTTCACTACCATATAATAATGTGGGTTGTGCAACAATATTGTGTAATCTAATTTTTGACTCAGTGTTTATATTTTGGTATGTCATTTAATGCATCCATTTATTTTCTTGTACTTTCTTAATTTTGATTCCATATCTTCCTCTATTAACGATACCTTATTCCCTTAGTATGTGAATGATGACCTTTGTCCTAATGTCTTATTTTCTGAGGCAATTTTTGTTCTTCTGTATACCTTACCTATTAATCTCATGGACTTTGTCTTTGAGAAAGTCATTTTATTATTCTTTTGTGAGTTTATTTAATTTATGAGTTACTCATTGTAATTTGTCTTTGCTAACTTCTTATGACGTAAAACAAAAGTTGCATAAAACAAAGTGACAACTTGTGAATAGATAGAGTAAACCAATCCCTACTCACAAAGCATGTAATATGCATGTTGTGAAAACTTTTATCAATTCAGATGTGATTACCAAAGTGCACAATTCTAGATTCAGCGACTATATAATAGTAACTATATAGCTATCTAACAGTAACTAGAGATTAGTAGGTCCCTATGTATCTCTATGGCCCCTATATATTAATATTGTTAATTTTAACAATGATATTTAATGTATTAGTATTTGGATTGTGTAAGTCTAAACAACTTGTAACAAATATTGTACCTCGGTTTCTAGGACAATGACCCCATCTCGATCAAGTTTTTGTCCAGTTTCCCTGATCCTTTGAGCAAATTTTGAGTTCTACTAAATGTAACTTCACTATCTGTGCATGTTTTCTGCAGTTCAATGGAAAATATCCAGTGTCTGACTTTGATTTAGGTGTGCCCTGGACTGCCCAAATGTTTTAGAGCCCTTTTGTTAATTTGCTTTTTAACATAAAAAGTTATTTATAATATTTTGAATAAAAAATATTGTATGATATTTGTAACTAAATAAATTATTTTTATATATTTGCATTTTCTTAGAAGATCAAACATTTTGTCAATAAATTAAAAATATAAGGTAATTACAAAAGAATTCATACATTTAAGTATTATTTACATTTTGTTACAAACAATTTGGATATTACAGTCAAAATAACATTTAGGTGTACATATAAAATGTGTTGTTGCACAGAATTTTGTTTTGCTTTAGTCTCGGTAAATTTCTTAACAGTGCCTGTTGAGAAACATAATTTTTTAAATAAGAATTTCTTAACAGAACACTGTGTGTTCTAAAATGTCATTTTCTATGTATTATGGAGATAATGCATTCAATGTATCTTGTTTAAGTCAACCTCAGATAATTTTTTACGTGTTTCAAAGGAGAGAAAGACTTCGCCATTTGCATTAGTCATAGACATCACTTCTATACATGAAGACAGATTTTTTAAACGCATAATCCTATATCTTAATCAACTATTATGTTGATATTAAAGATCAGCGTCAGAGTAAGGTAAACATTTTTGTCTGACAATTAATGACCAGAAACTTAGTCATTTGCCATGTAATTTATGTCTGCAATTTTTGAAGAAAACTGTTCAAAAACACTTTTTGCACAAATTTATACATGTTAAGATAAGAAATTGCTATCTTATATATATATATATATATTTGATTAATTAACATGTCCTTTTGATAAAAATATGGAAAGAAATATTTCTATAAAAACATTCAAAAGTTCGCCTTATGAAATTTTGCATCCACTGAAGTTCATCTCCCCCTGAAAATTGTGTGCCCCAGGCTGCAGCCTTCTCGGCCTGTTCAGTAATCTGGCACTGGTAATATTGTTCTTCAAATTATTGTTGTTTACGAACACATGAATGAATGGATTGATGGAATTAATTAAGATTAATTAATTAATTAATTAATCTATTCATCCATCTGTTTGTGTGTTTCCTTCCTTCCTTCCTTTGTCATTCTTTCCTTCATTCATTCATTTATTTACTTAACATCAAAAACAGTGAAAAACTGTGTTGTAATGTAGAGAGAAGTATATTCTTTGCACATTTTCTTAATCTGGGATCCCTCCCATGACTATATGCAAGTTGAATTGTGAATACAGGTGGCAATGAGCATTTTTGCCAAGAATTAATAAGAAAAGATTTGCTTCTGAGTAATAAAACTATTTGCAAAGGCAAATGAGCTATAGATTTGCCTTTGCAAATCCCTCAATGTGCCTTTATGAAGGAATTGACTTCCTACCTTGAGAACATGGACATTTGAAGAACTATATTTTCCATTGAACTGTAGAAAACATGCACAGATAGTGAAGTTACATTTATGTCCAGAAGTAAAACTCCAAATTTGTTCAAAGGATCAGGGAAACTGGACAAAAACTTGATTGAGATGGGGTCATTGTCCTAGAAACTGAGGTACAATACTTGTTACACGTTGTTTAGACTTATCCAATCCAAATGCTGACTAATACACTAAATATCATTGTTAAAATTAACATTATTAATATATAGGGGCCCGAAGAGATATGTAGGGACCTACTTATCTCTAGTTACTGTTACATAACCATACTGTTACTATTATATTTGGAAAGGTGCACTTTGGGCAATCACATCTGAATTGTTAAAAATTTTCATGACATGCATATTAGATGCTTTGTGAGTAGGGATTGGTTTACTCTATCCATTCAGAAGTTGTCTTTTTGTTTTGTGAAACTTTTGTTCTAACTCATAAGAAGCTAGTGAAGACAAATTAAAAAGATCAGTTCATAAATTAAATAAACTTACAAAGGATTATAAAATTATTCTCTCAAAGACAAAGTCCACGGGATTAATAGGTAGAGAATACAGAAGAACAAAAATTGTCTTAGAAAGTAAGACAATAGAATAAGTGTCATCGTTCACACACTAATTAATTAATGGTTGAATGGAGGGATGCACAAATGAATGAATGAACAAAGTATGCTGAATATTGTTTAGCAACAATAGTATATATGCAACTTCAAAGTAACATCTACGTTTGAGAACCGAACTCCTTGTTGACCAGGTAATAGTATTAAGGTTAAGGTTGGAAAGTAATGTTTACTTTTTATATTCAGGTTGCTGAACAGCTAATTAATCCATTTGGAGATGATGATGAAGATTTTGAGCTGAATTGGTTAATTGATAGACACACAAAGGTAATCATTTTGAAGCAATGGAACCAGAAACGAATGTAATGGCTTATGTTAAATATTTTTCATATTCATTTTAGGTTTCATATCTGGGTGTTGATATCCTTATGTCATCAGCACCACCACTAGTGAAAGATATGTATTTTGACCAAGTTGATTTAACACTGCCTTATACTGAAGCATCTGTTGCTTATAAAAAGAAGACTTACCGTGGCTCTGTTCACAACATGACGTAAGTAATATACCTCTTTCTATATTCTACTTTCACAACAAGGGATAGATTATTGGCTTTTATTTCTAATTAGGCCACACAAAAGTGACTAGTATTAGTTTGGGTGGAATGTTTGGCATTATATAAAAAAAATTTATTGCAAATTGAAATACAAATTTAAATCCCTTCTTGTGCTGCATGGTTTCCAAGAGTGTCAATTTTAAATTAATATGCACGAGCAAGAGGTAGTTTTTCATTCCATCCAACATTGTTCTCTACCTTGTTGTACTTATAATGAAGTTTTCCAGTTGTATTTTATCATATTATAAAAACTAACTAAATAACAATTATTTTTAATTCAATAGAAGGAAAAGAATTCATCATTTAAAAAAAATTATCATTAATTACATTATTAGAAACATTTATGTAAACCACAATCATTGTGTATTATTTATCATATATTTTCATATATTATTTTACTTTTGTTGTTATACTTGCAGATGACTTTTCTTCAGCATTAGTCACGCTGTACAATTTAAAGTTCACAG
This sequence comes from Teleogryllus oceanicus, assembly GCA_964035755.1. Classification (NCBI taxonomy): domain Eukaryota; kingdom Metazoa; phylum Arthropoda; class Insecta; order Orthoptera; family Gryllidae; genus Teleogryllus; species Teleogryllus oceanicus. The sequence goes on along the minus strand of CAXIVR010000001.1, from coordinate 353,656,160 downwards.
CAATTATTGCTGATTGGCCTGCAAGTCTAACAAGTTTTCATTGTCTTTATTTAAACTTGAATAGCAATGTTGTTACCTTTGATTCGGGAAGATTATAAATGTTAAACTGGTGGTGGCCTTCATTATTGGTTCTTATACTTTGAGAAATGTTTAATTAAAAGGGGGAGAATGGAATTTTGGACAAAGCCTGTAAGGAATATTTCAAAACCTAGCTGTGACACAGTTTAATTTGTGAAAATATCAGCATGTTACATCTTCAAGATCATTCTTGTGTTATGTTCTTCACAAAAGAATTTTTGTCTGTTGGAAAAATTATTTTAATTTGAGTTTGCAGAGTGATTCTGGCTGTGCCTTCTGCAGTTCCTAGTGTTTCCTTTTCCTTAACGTGTATGTTCACTTGAAATATAAAACTAATGTGAAGATGACACGTAAATAACACAGTGCAAATACTAAAACAAAAAAGTACTAAAAGACTGTGAACGTATTCAGAATTTTAATTTTTTTTTTTAGATGAAGATAATATTTTAACACTCTGCTAGTCATTTTTATTTAATTTTTTATTCATAACATTAATTTGGTGATAAAAGTCAAACTATTATGTCGTTTAAAATGAAAATAGCAAAATGGAATGGTAATTGGATTGTTATTTTTAAAATGAATCTTTTCTCATTAATTTCTCCAGATGAATTTTCACGAGAGAAATTTACTTTGGAAATATAGTCATAATCTTTAACTACTTTATATGAGTAAGTCTGGATCTGAATGTAGGATTAGTCAATTGATTATAATACATTTCAACCAAGATGTCTCCTTGTCGTCATATTTAGATCATGAATTGCAACAGCATATTCCAATTCAATGTCAGATGTTTCTATCACTTATCCATTGCTTTGCTGTGCAGGGTACCTGAGGATAAACACACTATGTTTTTGCCCGAAATTTCTGAGGAAGATGAAGACAGAACACCGACCCCGAGGTCTTCCCTATCCAATGTGCAGCATTTGGCACACTCTCGACCTACTGAACCTGCACCCGTGACAGCAGCAGCTGCAGGTACCTGGCGGTAAGACTTCCACCACCCATCCTCCCCTCCTGCCATGCGGGTGTTCTTTACAGCCCCTTCCACACCCTCCCCTCCCCCCGCTCCCGCCCCCTGCCGCACCCCACTCCACACGCACACAGGAGAAATCTGCACAGGGTACAGCATTGTGTATCAAAATCTGCAATGTCAAGAGAGCAAATGACATCTGCTTTGAAAGCTGAATTAAAAAGAGATAATATTGTTCCTTAGTGTTTGTTTATTGTACTGTGTGCTAATCACTTCATATTATTATTATTACTATTATTATTATTATTATTATTATTATATGTAACATGTTATTGAAATAATTGCAATAGCTATTTCCATTGTATTTATAACGCTCTGTTTTCTGATCCTGCATGATCTTGAAATAGTTATGCATAAACTGTGTGTGTCCCTTTTATTTATGAATATGTAAAATGAAATACAGTTTGGTGTGGCTTTCTACTGCTTAACATACATGGCCATTAACCCTCAAGCATTTGTGCAAGGTGACTACTACACCTTTCTGAATATCACGTTTCTGTGAAAACTGTTGTTTGCATAGTTGCATCTTTATATACTTTTGTAGAAAGGTATTCTGATTCCATTTATTAAAGTGAGATAAAGAGCAAGGACCAATATTCCGGGAAAGTCATGTCTTTGTAGCATTGTAGTTGGGGGTGGCCCAAATAACCTCTGCAACACATAATTTGTGAAGAACGTGTTATGACTAGTTAAAAATGTTTTTGAAGTTAAATAATAAAAAAAAAAAATAGTTTTACATAATTTTCTTACACAATGCAATTCCTATGTGAAAGTTCTCCAATTCGTTAAAAATATATTATGAGTATACATCAATAAGGGTCTGCACTTTTGTTCTAATCGTCTGTTGTTTGACTGTATAGCTTTGTGCACTTATCAGTGTTAAGGTGATGTTTATTTTGCTTATTGTGAGTTTCAATGTTATCAACTAGTGTTTGTTTGAGTTGTTGAAACATAAACATGACTGCACCACTCTCCATGTGCTCCAGAAAAGAGCAGGCTTTTGTAAATAAGTGTTTGTGATCTGAATGTGTTCCAAAAGGTGAAATCCTTAAAAGACTTTCAACACAATGTGGATGTAATATTTTTCCAATATGAAGAGTTTACCAATGGATTGAACCATTCAAAAGCAGTCAATAAGCACGCAGGATGAGAGAAAAGCAAGATGGATTATTGTATCCCCATCCACTACTGAGCCAGATATTGAGCAAGTCCGTGCCCTGGTTCTGAATAACAACGAATGACTATTGATGAAGTGGCAAACCATATGCATGTTAGACAGATTCTGCATATGACAATGCCAAGATGGATTATTGAAAGACATTCTTTTGTTGCAAGACAACACACATCCACATTCTGCTACCCAATCTCTTCAAAACCTGTATTTCGAGGTTTATGTGTGTCCCAGATACAGTTTGGATCTTGTCACATCTAATGACCATCTGTTTGGTCCACTTGAAGATACTTTAAGAGGCTCAATATTTGTCTCTGGCCTTCCGGCAAGGAACAGTGGATACATGACTTGCTGTGCAATCAAAAATTCTTTCTTCTGAGGGTATCGGAAAGCTGGGGCTAAGATGAACCAAGAACATGGAAAAGCATTGTGGTCTCATTGTGAATTTTGTACAGTTGTAAACAATTATAAACATTGAGTGCCAATATTTAATCACTAATAATAAATAAAATAATAAATAAAATAAAATAATAAATAATAAATAAAAAAAACATCCTCATATTCAGTGTTTAAATACAATAAATTACTCAAAAATTAGGCATACTATTTTTAAAAATTATCCTTTTTTTGCAGCTAAATCGTTATTTTGACATGATATTTTATCATAAGATAACATTTAAAATTTGTATGGGGCATTGCTGACATGCACAACCATTTCCATTATAATTTCTAACATTATGGCTAGAAATATATTTTATATTATTTATAGAAATATGTTATTAGTTTTCCTATATTTTAATACAGCTTTGTGGAAAGATATTTGGCATTTAAGATTGAGGTTAAATTGCCATCATTGGTGAGCGTAGGCTTAAATTGCCATCATTGGTATTTTTACTATTAAATACTAAAGTTGTGTGTTAAGGAGTTTTTAAAAAATGCCTGAACTAACATAATTGCATCATTTGGCTGCGTAAATATTATGACTAATGTGGTTGAATGTTTGTAATTGAAGCACTGTTTATTAAGTAAATGAATGAAACAATTAATCATTTCATTTTAATTGAAAAAATGATTAATAGGTCTTTTAACTTGAAATGTTCAGCAAATAATTCAACAAATTTGTAGAATGTAGATTAATATTTCTGAAGTAAAATTATTTATGAGCTTACAGAATTAAGTATTGTAGTAATATTGTATGTAAATTTGGCAATTAATGAAATGCCATATTATACTATTTTATGACAAAAGTAGTGTGTACAGAATCAGAAAATATATATTTACATTCTGTCTTCTTTTTTAATGTGGGGTGTCTTCTCAAAATGATTTAGATTATTTTCGTGATTTATTCTGATTTCGTAAAAACATATTATTGCATAAAAAATTCAGAAAGTTTTTTTCAGGTCAGACTCCTCCATTGCAGTTTGTAAGCCTAATATCCTTCACTAATGAGTTTACAGGATGATGATGATGATGATGATGATGAATAGTAGGAATGGTAGCAGAAGAAGAAGAAAAAAAGATGATAAAGACAAACAAAAATAAAACTGACAATAACAGTCGATATTTCTGATTATTGTAAAGTGGGTGATGATGATTATAATGAATAATAGTTTGATAGTGAAAAGTGGACAATGCACTAATGTACATCATGGATAACATATCAAAAATGTATATCATGAAAATTTTTAGAAAGTGTTTGTATTGTAGCAACTTCAATATCAGAATAGAAAGAATTTTATCATGTCCTTTTGGAAAATTTTGTCAAATTTCTGTGTATAAAATTTTTCAACATTGATCTCATAATCCTCCTATAATTGTCTTTCCCTGTACATGAGAGAACTGTATTATGTAGTCATATAAAATCGTCAATTGTGGCAAAGCATTTGGATATTGAGCGTTCCCATTATCTGCAAGAAAAAGATTATTCCTTGTTATTTTCAGTTTATTAAAATCTCATTAGATAATGATTAAAGAATAATGTTTTCCCCAAGTAAATGACATCACAGGAGATGAAATCATCTTATTTAGGATTTATTTGCTTGAATTTATTTTTTGCAAAGGAAGGAATGTAAACTAACATCAAACTGGAGTCTTTGAACTGATATAAAAAGCAGTTAACTTCTAACTGATAAAAAAATGATAACAGAGAGGGAAGATCTAGAGAACATAAGAAGCTTCTGCAGGCAAGTTGAAACTTTGAAGTTGAAAAGAAATTGCCTGGGAGAATGTTTGCACAAAAAATAGGAAAGAACCATCAATCTCATTACTAATAGTGGCTGCGAAATAACTCCCTCATTTTGATTAGTGACTTTGATAAATATTTCTTATCCTTTCTTGCCAATGCTGGTCAACTGGTCAATTATGAGTATTACCAAAAACCTTGCAAATTGAAACAATGATTACCTACTACTGGGATTTTTAATACTTTTATCATCTAATTAACTTTGAATACAATCTGCACGATAGAGAGAAATTTTCATTGAAAGACAGTAACAATTTTAAAAATAAGTTTTGTATGATATTGTATATTATCAATGTTTTTCAAACTAAAATTTCATAGTTAAAAGATCCTTGTACCAAATTCAAAGTGCCTTGATGAAACATAGAAATAACCATAGAAAATACTAAGTATTCTTTCATTGACCATGTGTTTGCACTACTAATATTATTTTAGTGTCTTAAGTTATCTAAGTACATTATCACATTACCTAAAGTAATCCGTTTTCTGTATTTGTATGTACAGGTCCAATTTCCCATCAACCCAGAGCTTTAACAAGGTTGTTGAAGTGGATCCTGAATTCGAAGCCTGTCCTACATCTACTCACAATGTGGAGATGTGCATGGATACGGCTGCCTTTCAACAGGAACAGAAAGTCAAAACAGTAATAGATACATTGTAAGTTGCTAGATACTTTCGGTGCTGCTATCAAATAATTATTTTGCTTAATAATTTGTCTTCTCATTCCACTACAGTTTTCTTCTTTGTTGACATAAATACTCATATTTTAATGCATGCATTTGTGAGCCTGTGATCCTGTGATATTTTCACATTTCTTTCCATTCCTTTTCTGTCCCGGTGTGTCTCTTTTCCAGCCTCTATCACTGTCTCTCTCTTGCCATCACTTTCTCTCCTTTCTCTCTCTCTCTTACCGTCTCTTTGTCTCTCTCTTTCTGTCTCTCTCTGCCTCTTAATTAAAGATATCAATTAAACTACTTGTTTGTTAGCCTAAATCCCTTCTGTTGTACTTTCAGTGAAAATACCTCAAGTAGAAGTGTAATTTATAGTTACGTTTTTCTTTTTGTATCTTGTTTTATACGTAACAAATTTAATGAGGAATGAGATTTAGAAACTACTGATTTTTGCATGCTTGGCAGAACACATTCAAGGAATTCATGAACATATATTTTCAGTGCACAAGAAACATGACACAGCTAAAAACTTGACATTTTGCAGGAAAATTGTTTTAACTTAAGTAAAGTAATTTATTTTATGGTAAAACATATTGTTTTACTCTAAATGCCAGTTGTCATTTGAACTATCTTTAAGAAATTAGGTAGGATTTTTGAGAAATAGCTTCTTTCTTGTGCATTGACAATGTGTGTTCACAATTTTTGCCACAAGTGTTTTGCTTTTTTTTGATTTTCCAAAATAATGGAATAATCCAAATCTTGTCTTGATGGAGATGCATAACAAACTATAAAGAATAATGGTGAGTGATATATCATTTATGACATATCAAAACCAGGCTTCATCCTGCTGTTATGTTCAATTTTACTGTGCACCTGTGCTGCTCAGGTCTACATGAACCCAGGAGTAGTTATGGATATTGTCTAAGAAAGAAAAAAAGTTTGTTTTGAAGCACATTTACTAAGTATGTGAATGAAATTAATCGTTTCATGATACTTTAAGAAGAAAGATTTGTTGGATTTATAATGTAAAATGTTAAATTGCAGTAGCAAATAACGTTAATACTAACAATAAATAATAACATGTAATTATTAATGTAATTCCATGAATTTGGCCACAAAGTTTTTCTTCAACATACAGCTTTATACAAAACAACCAATTTTTTATTTACATACACAATCATACCATAAAGAGTTTGATAACAATTTCAGAGTGACGTTTCGGGGAACTCATTTTTCCTCTTTCTCAGGTTAGACTGTGTAAAGAAATAATTATCACTAAATATGTTACAAAGAATATTAATAAGAATTAACAAGATGAAACTAATAAAAAATTATTACAAAGAAACCTAGCACTCGATATAGTCTAAAATAGAGACTGACCAATTTAAACAACAAAAGATCAAAGTAAAAATAAAGTATAAAAGTAAAGTTTCATTTTATGTGTTAGAAAAGTGAGGTTTTGAGCTCCTAAGGCATAGAATGAGTAATGCTTACCCAAATGACATATTTAGTCTACACAAGAAAATTAACGGTTTTTACTGATAGACAACTATTGGGAGTACTAAAATTGAACATGATTTCGGTGTTTATTTTGACCCAAGACAAGGAGATATAAATACTTTTAATTGCATTTAAAAACGTAGTTAATAACTTTAAAAAGACATTTACATCAAAATGGCAAAATAAAACTTAGTGAAAATGTTTCAGTTTTCATAATTTGTGTTCATACACAAAAAATCTTTCATGAACATACAATATAATAGACACTTTCCTCAACATCTGATGACTAATAATAAGAGACTATTTTTGTAAAAAATAATCTATTCCCCTTACTAGGAACAATCTCTTTGGAATACCCCTTTGTTTTACAGAACCAATAGTAGTTGCTTAATATAGGTTTCATTGTATGTTTCTTTACAAATACAGCTTAAAATATTTTTTTATCATTATGTTTGGGTGAAGCTTAAAACTAGGGGCTGTCCATAAATTATGTAACACAAATTTCAAGTATTTTGGATACCCCTTGCTCCCTGTAATGCTTCAATCCATTCCCCTCATTTATAAGAAGTAAAATTAAATTATAAAATGGTAAAAACAATTTGTATTAATTTTATTTGTGTTATGTATTAAAATTTATAATGAAGAAGTTCAATATATGTTATATACAATAATAGAAACAATGCATTCCTTCATACCCTTCAAACTTGTTTATTAGAGATTTCTTTTCCACCAACCAACAACTTTTGATGATGAATTTATGTTCATTAAACACAGTGAACTCTTTTTAAAAGAGAGACTAGGAGATAGGAAATTCATTTAAGCACTATCTCCAGTTTTACAAGTTTTACATAATATCTTGAACACTGACAATGACTCTTTAAGAGTACTACAAAATACATGTGGCCAAAGAACATGCATGTGCAGTTTATTAGTACTGAATTTTAAGAGGTCACAATGATCTTAATAAGCAGTGGACAAAATCTTGGTCATCTAGAAAGTAATCTGTCTGAATCTTTAAAATCAATTAAAAGTTATCTGTCCATAAATGAATTGAAATTAAATGTTAAAACTGTATTAATCAATTTCAAGTTTCATCACAGTTACCAACACCAAAACATAAAAGTGGAAGTAGACAAGGAATCAGTGAATCAAACTGATTGCCATAAGTTTTTAGGAATATTAATAGATCAGAACCTAACTTACAACAAACAAGTTGACACACTTTGTAATAAAATAAACTCAAATATATTCCTCTTGAGATACTTTTCCAGATACCTGGAAACAGACTCACTTCTGTCAATATACTACGGCATAATCTTCTCACAACTTCAATATGGTATTGAAATAGGGAGGTACAACACAAAAGAATATGGATAGATTGATGGTCCTAAAAGAAATGTATCAGAATTATTTTCAAGCTGAATCCAAGACAGTCCTGTAAATATTATTTTATTAAATATGAATTACTGACTGCTGTAGCACTCTACTCTTACAAAGTAATACTCCTATTGAGAAATAATCAGAATCAATATCTTGTGACTAATAAAGAAATACATAACTATCATACTAGAGGACATAGGGGCTATCACAGGATGTACATTAACAAGTCTTCAACTAATAAAGATCCCTTCTGCATTGCAGCTAAGCTTTTTAATAATCTCCCAGTCACCGTAAAATCGGCTGATGATAAATACTTTAAAACATTGCTTAAACGTCATCTCATCAGTCTGGGTCCATATAAGATAACTGAACTGCTTTAACTTTTCTGTATTTTAAAACCATGTACCGCTACAAGTGTGACCACTTCATGTATCAGTTACTCAGTTTTGATAAGACAATGTACTACTTAGTTATATAGTAAATAATGTAATTATGTCATGATACTGTAAGCACTTACAATTATTATTAACTAATGTATTCAAGTTAAATTTTAAATCCTATTATTATAGCTTATTTTAATTGTTATATTAATCAATTATGTACATTTTTAACATTTAAATTATTAAGATAATGTAGATTTGTAAATTATTACTGTAAGTGTATGTAAAAAAAAATTCCAATTTAAAATTTTATTATTATTATTATTATTATTATTATTATTATTATTATTATTATTTTTTTTTTATCTTTTTTTTTTTCTAGCTTTTCTAAAAATTATTTTCTGAAAAAATCAAAATATTTTCTTTTATCCTTAAACGTAAAAAATATTGTGAAGAATTGATGAAATATTTAAATTCAAAGTCCTGGGCCCAAGTTACCATGCACTCAAATTCTCCGCTGGCAAATGCTGGTTGTAGTGCTTATAATGCAGTACAAAACACTCAGCAACGAAGGTTAATAACCTTTATTTTTAAATACTATTCACATTTAATTACATAACTTGAATTCAAAGGGCATGTTTGACAAGTGAGCATTCTGACACTGAGGAAAACAAAATTTCTTTTCAGTCACATAGGCTTAAACACTACAGCAGGTTCAATGAGAAAAACACTGAACTCCATGGACCCAATAAATTTTGAATTAAACAAGTATATATTTTCTTGAATACAAATGACTTTTTCTATAATAAGTCTACAAAATTAAAGTTAGGATCTTCAAAACTGTTCAGTATTTTATAAGATAACCACTAATTTTCATTAGAAAGAACGTCTGTTTGATTTGACTAGCTTTGTGTAGCTACTTGAGACATTGTAATTCAAAATAAAGCAAACGTGCAATATGTATTAGGCATGAATATCTAGTGATGCCTTGCTTCTTAATTTGTCAGCAGTTACATTATATTTCCCTTGCATTTGCTCATAATACATAGTAAGAAGAAGCATTGTGTTACAGCAGTGACACTAGCTGAGGAAAATGGCCCAGAGAGGAGGAGAGAGAATGGAAATATGGGAAGGGGTCGAATTGAAAAGAGGCTTGTGGGATAAGAATGCTGTGAGAGATGTGAGAGAGGGTGGGTTGTGTGAAGAGACCAGCTTTGCAATAAAGAGCACATTTCCATATGAGGCTCAAGTGGAAAGGTTGAAATAGATATGAAGAAAGGCATCAAATTGTTGAATTCTTTGAAATGAGTTACTTGTGAAGAGTCTTAATTTAGTGATGCATTCAGGTTTTTGTTTGTCCCTAGTTGTTTGGAAAAGCTTTTGCAAGCTATTGGTCTTCTCTGTGATTGCAGCACTGGTAGAGATTTCTCTGTCAAAGAGAGCCCAGTGAAGTGGATTAGTCAGCCATGCCCCCAACTCTAAAAACAGAGAATTGGGAAGGATGTGACCCATGATCCTTGGCATGTAGGAAGTGCTCCGCTTTGAACCTAAAGGGGCAAACGGGAGTTGTAAAACCTCTCACCAGAGTTCTCCTCTAGAGGATTAAATTTATGCCGAGTAACTTTTGAGTTCAAATGGTTATGCTGTCCACATGAATGCTGTAGTTAGTTACAACACCATTACTTCACAAATAAAACTACCTTCCCTGGTAGGTTTATAACTTGTTTTTAACAATTAGCCAATGAAAATGTAAGCTGCATGTATATTTAGCTTTTTGGTTTTTGTAAAGTTAAATTTTCCCCAAATTCTTGTTTATCTCTTGAAGTATGAAAGTGTAAAGGAACTACATCAGCATGAAACTTTTTCAAAGAAAAGATTACCTAATTTATATTTTTAATAATATTCTGATATAACAAAATAATTAACTTTCTACTGTTTTGTTTTATTTTTGTTTTTGTTATAACAACATTATTGCAAATAACTTTCAAGTAAAATTAATAGTGACAGAAGTAGCAGAAGCATTTTGCTGGATTTCAAACTGCTCTAGGCACATGATAAATTTCAAAAGCTTCTGATTCCCTCAAGTGAAATACTTTTTATTCATTAAATCATTTTAAGTGAATCATATTAAGTACATATTTTGTTAGGTTTGTTATATTTACTTGTTTTAAAATAGCGTTTTTGGATATTTCCTGACACATTTTCTTCACAGTTCTATGACCAGAGCAATATGTGTATCACATTACTTCAAATTTTATTACTAAATTTTGGAAATTGATGTTTTCAGAGCATCTGGAAGTGGCAGAGAAGGAATAGCAGGAAGACCACTCTCTCGATCAGAGAGTGTTCCAGCTAAGAAGCCTATTTTTGTAGCCAAAAGCATGCTGGGATGGCCTAGTTCCTCTACACTGGGTCGCTCTGATATAAGCTTTCGCAACTCTGAACAGTCAATTGAAATGCAGAGTTGCTACAATTCTTCACTGAATTTTGGACCAAGTGCCGAGAGAACACCAGAGGATGAACGCCGCTCTGATCCACTTGCACATGCTCCTACTAGGAGAAGCAGAGGTGACAGCTTTAGTGAGAGTGTGAGTCATCTCGGTGGGGTGAGCCGCGGTGGTGGAAATGAAGGTGCGGTTGGCAGATGTAGTGGAGTTGCTGGTGAAGGTGCTGGAGGCAGTGATGACAGTGATGGGGATAGAATTGGCTTTAGCAGGAGAGAAATGAGAGAAAGACTTGCAATTGCAAGAGATTGTTGTAGCAGTGAGAGTGCTGACGGGGAAACTGGTTGTGTTAATACTCCAACTATTCAGAATAACCGACTGAGTTTGAGCCTCGATGTGACTTGCAACCACTCTCCTCATTTGTCCCACCTCTCATTGGATACACCATCAATTCCAAAGCAGTATGAACATTATCTATGTAAACCGAAAGAAGAGACAGAATATGTTACTTTTAAGAAAGATTTCAGAAGTGTCTGCATGGCAAAAGTGAAAAGCTGTCCTAAGTTAATTCTAGTTAAAAGACAACATTCTGCTAATAATGGCAGGAAAAAAGGGGTACGTTGGAAACCCATGGTAAATAACGTTCCGGGGAGAGATGTTGGCAGTCTGAGGAGGCAGACTGTTGAAATTCTACCTGTGACACCTGATCCATCAAATATTAATATCTTCTTTCCCAGTAAAGAAGAAATGGAATTTTTAAGTCAATCAAATCCTGATACACAATGTTTATGGTGCAGAAAGCAAATGGAATACCGTCAAGCTTTGCTTAGGCGTACTGTGAGTGGAGATAGTGAACAGTTTGTGAACACTAGTGCAGATAGTGGGTCCAATTTATCTTTTACTCAAGAATTGTGCCCATTACATTACAGAATAAAAAATAATGAAAGTACAAAAGGGTGTCCTGTACCACCCAATAGACTTGAGATTGGCACAGAAGATTTACACCCTAAAAGTTTACCGTTCCAAGAAAGGAGAGCTACTGTCAGCACATTAAGTTTGACAGGTTCAGAATTGGAGGCCAAGCGGTGGCAAAGTAGATCATTTTGGGAGCGAGGTTTCTTTAAGAAAATGAAACTATTGTATAATCGCAAAGGAGTCAAGGCAACGCCTGCTGTTGTAAAACGAACAAGTTTATTTATAAGTAACAAAACATCACTGAGTCAGAGTTTACCAAATATTGCATTTTCACATTGTCAGTCTGACTCGATAGGTGCTACTTCTGAAACACTCACTCCAGTTTTCTTAAACAGAATGACGCCCACAGTGAGAATCAGCGACATGACATCTGCTGAGAGTGAAGGTTCATCTTGCTTTGCATCTATAATGGAAATGCAAGAAGATGATGAGCAAGACAAGAAAGATCTATCAACAAAAGTAGTTGATGATGCCAAGAAAATCCCAACGATCTCATTAAATTTACCAGTATCCTCTCCAGAGTGTAGCTCCAATTCAGTTATATTAGTGCCCAATAGCAGTAGTGAACACTTGAATACACGTTCCCAGGACTCTTCATGGCAGTCTGCAGACTGGACGGGAATCATTGACATAGACCACAAACATGACTCTGTCCCTGGAGAAAACCCTCAACAAACCAGTACACCAAAAGAAGTGCATTCAGTTTCTTCCTCAGAAGAGGCCAACACGTGTGCATCTAATACTCTACAAGAAGTCATTGTTGTCAGTGGCAATGGTTCTCCATGTAATGAACAATCTAGTAAAAGTATATCGTGACACACCTTTCTCCTTAGATTTTTACGGGTTGTTTTCTAGTCTGGTGTTCAATCACCATCATGTTGATACACCTTCCTGCTATGACTGCTCAAGCATCTCAAATAATTGTTTGCACTGGATGAAAACTATCTTATGGTCTTGTTTCTTTACATGCACAAACATTGTTTCATAACCAAATTAAAAAAACTTCTGAAAAATTATGCTTGAGGAAACAACATTCTTTGTGTGGAGAAATTGTACAAGTATGTCAAACTTGTTTGGAATACACCTTGTGTGTTTCAGAGTCATTCCTTCTGTCAGAAATGCTTCTTTTACACTTTTAAACCTTATTACAGCAGCTGTGATAACCTGTTAATCTGTGCTTTCCTTTCTGGAATGAAATGCAGTATTATTATTAGAAATAAAAATATTTAATACTTTCAAAAATAAAATCTTATGAAATTTTACTTTGGATGCTTAAAGCCAAAGAGATATTTTAGATTCAATCAATCAATTATTCATCATTCAAATAATCAATTTGTTTTGAAATAAAAATGTTTGAAATAGTAGTAGTGGTGGTGGTAGTAGTTGTAGTAGTAGTAGCAGTAATAGTAGTAGTGGTGGTAGTAGTAGTAACTACTACAATGAATTTTCTAATAATGACATATTACCATTCTTGTTTTTGAAGTACATATTACAGATAGTCACTGATGTAGAATCATGACAAATCATCTAATAGAGTGGAACAAATCATGCATTCCTTATCAATATGTGAGAGCATCTAGTGTTTTTCCCTACTTGGCATATTTCTAATTGATTTTGCTGAGTCTTATATTGTAAATACTTCCAGTGAAAAAAATTGTTTCAAGTAAGTTGTTAATAATGCACTGAAATAGAAACTTTTGGGTGACATGTTATCTCAGCTACTGTTAAATTCTTTTAAATATGAATAAGGAAGTAGTGAATACATTTTACATTGCAATAAAATCATTTTATTTAAAGAAGAAAAATTTCCCTTATTTTCCCTAGATCTGCACTGAAAGTTTAATATCTGTAAATATTGTTGTTAAATGTTATGTATTAGTGTAATTCTCATGAAGTAATGCTTTCACTTTTCACATACCAGGTGTCAATGGCATTTTAAAACATCTCTCCTGCGTGTTTTACTTCCTTTTCTAATTTCCTATCCTCAGGGATGTTTTGAGGGTCTGGTGAGCGAAAGTTGAAGTTAAAATGTAATGAGATTAGTGCAATGCAGTGTGTAAAATGTGCACATTTATATTCTTTAACTCTTCAGTATAGAAATATTGCATAGTGGTCTGAAGGGAATGACACATCCTCTAATGGACCTCTATTCAACCCTGAAGTATATTAAGCCAGAAATAGAAAAATTTATATAGCATCAGCAAATGCAAGTAATATATCTGGAATAGAATTTAAATTAAATGTTAAACTTTTAACTGTGAAATATTAAGTTATTATTTTGATTTACAAAATGAATCAATGATCAGCTGTCCAGAAGCTACTTTGGGCAAGGTATTGTTTTCCTGGTGAAAGTGGTGGTGATGAAAGCAGTACGCAATATTTCTATAACTTAACTAAAATATGGCAAGAGAGATGTATGTGTATTCTTTGACAAAACATGTATGTGACAATTAAAATAGCATTACAGTTGTTTACTTCACCTGTTGAGTTTTTCTTCCTCATGACGTTTTATACATTTCATAGGATAATTAAATAGGTATAATGTACTTGATATATCCTTTGGTCCTATTATGAATTATGTTAAATGCAACATTCTAAATACAATAATTTGTTTAAAAAAATTAAAAAAGATTGCTTCATTAGAAGCAAGTTATTGAATTGAAGAAATATCCACCATTAAAATAAAAACATGGATCTAATCATGATGATCATAAATTTTCAAATTAATTAAAATTTAGTAGACATCTTCTTCTTCTTCTTCGACATTTATCTTTCAGAAGTTCATTGGTTTCTACCTCAACTTATCTCATTTTTCCCATTCTCCAGGTCTTAAACTCTGTCCTCCATGGCTTCTTTGATATATTTTTCCCACTCCAGAGTTGGCCTTCCTCTCTTCCTTCTTGTTGATGCTTGCCATTCTAATATTTATTTGGCCATCTTCCTTCAGGAATCCTGTGAGCACATCCATACCACTGGAGTGCTTTGTTTTCTAATCTTTATCATACATAGGCATCTTCTCAAATAGCTTTTTTGTTTTTCTTTTAATTTCTCCTCAATAAAGGACTAAATTTTTTGTGAAGCTAGGGAATATTATTTTCTTTATTTCTTGTCAGATATTGCTATTACACGTCAATTTGCAGAGCTTTGATTGCTCCCCCCCCTTATTATTATTCTGGAGTTTCGTAGCCAAGGTATTTAGAGTTGTCACAGGATTTATTTGCATTGCCATCTACTCTTATTTCTATTAAAGTTCATCCAATGCATATGCATTCAGTTTTACTAAAATCCAAACCCCCATTTGTTGTATTCCTTTTTAAGTTTCCTAAGTATATAATACTTATTGTCCCCTTCATCTTATACAATTAAGATTTTATCATCTGTGGATGGGAGAGAGTTCAATTCATCTCCAATTTCAATTCTTATGACTGAACACGTTTTTGTACCGTGTATGCAGGCCTTGTTTAAGGTAAATATCGAACAAAATTGGTGATAGGACACCTCATTACTTCTGACCTTTCTTTACAAATATGTTTGAGTTACTTTTTTCCAAATTTAATTTTTGTTTCAGTGTTCTTATATAATTTCTTGACAATGTTGATCCTCTTTTCTTTTATATTTACTCTTCTCATTGCTCCATATAGTTTACTTTGTGGAATAATATAAGCTTATTCAAGGTCTACAAATATGAGTAAAAGATCTATATTTCTGCTTTTACATTTCTCAATAATTTGTCCTAAACTGTAAGTGTTATTCAGACAGGATTGTCCCAATCTAAAACCACTTTGCTCCTCAAATCAAATATTTCTTTTTCTATTTTTTGCTCAAAATATTGAAGGCCAATCTTCTTACAGACGGTGCAACACTTAGGCCTATAACTTGTGCACGTCATTTTATCACCCTTCTCACATATAGGTGGTTCTTCTCGTAATTCTATTTTGTTGAACATTCTTTTCAAATATTTTTTTATAAACCTCTCTCCGCCGTACTTCAAAAGTTACATTCTCAGACGTCCTGGCATTGGAGCTTTGTTTGTTTTGGGCTTATGCAACGCGAATTTCACACCGTTTCTGCTATTTTGCCTCGCATTCCTGAGAATTGTTTAAATCTTCTCCAACCGGATATCGTTTGCCGGCGACTCGGGCCGTGTAGTCCGCGGAGACAAGGGCTCGCTCGCCCAGCGAGGCGCCGACTCAAATCCCGAGCCGACACTGGGAAACCATGGCTGTGCTTCACGCGCCTTAAAGATGACGTCGAAAGTGATGTCCTTTGGCTCGAATGCATTCCAGAACACATTCTGATTTTTTTTCTGACAGAGGGTGGTTTTATCAGAGTGGATACGTTAACAGCCTCAACAACTGCTGTTGGAGTGCAGAAAACCTCACCTGCTTTACGAAAAACCATTTCACGACGTGAAGATTAGATAGAGTGTGATGTGCATTGAGTTCCACAAGAAATATAGGGCCTAACTTTTGCAACACCACCGTTACCGCTGATGTTTACATTAATCGGATATTGACATTCTTCGAACAATTGACAGCAGAAGTCTCTATGGTTACTTTCGGCAACTGCTCACACTGCTGTTCGATCCACGAGCTTTTTAAGTACTGCTTATAGTGACGATCGAATAATTAGTTGTGGATGATGCCTCCTAGGTCACCTGATCTGACCTTTCCTTGTGACTGTTTCTTTGTACTTTAAAGATCAGGTGTATGCAATAAACCCTAATTCGGAGGAAGAGCTCCTGCGGTCTGTTGAAGAGCAAACCGCAGCAATTCCTCGAGACTTACTTCAGAGGCCAAATCAGAATGCATTCGAGCCGCATCTTTGAGGCGAGAGACGCGCAGCGCTCGTTCCCAAATGGCAGCACAGGAAGGGAGTGAGCGCGTCGCCGGGAGAAGCGGCTCGAAGCGTCGGCCAACGAGAAAATGTCCACCCGGTATTTCATATCTAAATCTACTGTCTTGTAAAAGTACAGAGTAATGATTTATCAATTTCTTAGTAGGAATCTTGGGTGACAATCTTATTTACATTATTTTACCTCATTTTCTTAATAATATTCCAAACCTCCGTTAATTTATTATATAGGTGCCGTACGCTATGGCCTGACTTCCCAACCTGCACTGACTTCCTAACTTGAAGGATGCAGGTTCGAATCCCGACCTGTGTGCAATTGCACAGGGATACCTTTACGTTTTACCGTACCCTATTGTTCCGTTTATGTCTCTACACACCGTGTTCATTCAAATCCATTCTCACTCCTGCTTTTACTTCTCGTCATTTCTTAGAGTCCGGTGTTTTGTTCTTCAGCCATTTCATGTATATCTTTATTCCCTCAGTGTACTTTTCAGTTCACTGAGAATTTTTCAGTACATTTCTTCTCTTATCTTCAAGTGCTTCCTTTGCACTTTCAAAAACACTTTCTTTCAAGTGTGCATACACTTCATTTTCATTCATTTTCATCATTCAGCGTAGATACTAAAAATCATTTTCCTGTTTAGAAACATTGTCCTTCATGGCACATATACCTATAATAGTTTTTCTTTTGTTATACAAATTTAAATCAACAGTAATAATTCTCTCATTTATATTTTCGAAATTGGTAACAAGTCTCATCCAATTCTTCCTTATAAGTATTGAAACTGTAGATTTTGCCCGCTCGGATTTTGACACTCCACTTCAAATGTGATACCTAATAACTTCCTAACATTCTTACCCATAACCTATCTTTTTCGTTTCCACGAAAACCACAATATTCAGCTTCATCTTTCCTTTTCAACTATTACCTCTCTCTTCTTTGGTTTCAAATCTTGTATATCCATGTACCATCAGAGAAAGTCCGTTTTCTCAGTCTAGTACTAGCCTACCCCATCCTACACAAAAGCCCCGAAGAAAAATATGAACAGACATATCTCGCTCAGAAAACAGACGTTTTTAGCCAAAAAGTTTTTTTTCATGAGCACCACATGCTAATCCAAGTCATCCAGCTAATCTTTCAGTTAAGATTAAGAATGATTTTTAAAAGGTAATGAATGTTGGGATTTCTCATTAATTACTCAGTCGTCTTTAAATATTGCTAGATTTGATTCTAAAGGTTTTAGTTTGATAAAATTAAAATTATGAGCATATTTCGAACTTATATTTATAATTTTATAGATGAAAGACACGAGAAATTAATGCACATAGTCATTACATGAATAATTTATTACTATCAATTAATGGTTAATAAGCCAAGTATAAATACGGTTTTATTAATCGTATATAGGGTTAAGTGCACAGTAGTTGACACTGCTTGGACATTTTTGGTTATATTTAGGAATATACTTGATTAAACGACTCGTGTTATTTTTTGTCGTTTGCTAAGTATATCGACCTTGTTAGTTTTGTACATCCAAGGGGTGGGAGCCCTATTCAATTAGCTCGACAGGCAGAACTGTAGTTGTACGTCAGAGGGCAACCGGTGTGGTGGCGCCCCTCTGATTTGGTAAGATCATGCCTTTTCTTTTTAGTGTTTTTATTTTAATTTCGGTCAATCAATTATTTTGTATTTAATAAGTTTTCTACATATGTTTCAATATTTTTGAAGTCATTTTATGCATGATAAGTACCTTTGTGGGTGCCAAGTACTGTGACTAAAAACATACTAACAATTTGTATGATTGGTACCAGGTACCAAATATAGAAATATGGCTGTTTTGTTTGACTTATAGTAGTCGGCACTATTAGTTAAATAATAACGATTAGTCTAAATCAAAGAAAATGTTGTTTTTTTAGTTAATATGATTATGAAGGCAGAATGCCAAAAGCTATTGAGACAGTAAGTAAAGGTATGTCGAAAAATAGAGCTTCAATAGATTATAATGTGATAAGATCGATATTAGAGTACAGGTTGCCAGAGACATTTAAAAATCCAGGCACGTGATCGTGTACTGTACTTACGAAAAAGAAGAAACAATCATCATTAGGTAAATTCGGCTAGGAAAGGTTTTCCGCGGCGTCGATGTGAAATAATTACGAGTGTTCGGGAGTATTTACAAAATCAGCCAAAACAAAAAATCTGTTCATCGATAGTTGACCTGGTCCTGGCTGTATGAGGAAATTCCGAAGGCATTCAGAAGTTAAAGTAAGAATAAGCGAAGCTATTACTCCCGCCAGTGCTTGTGTGTCCAAAGCTAACCTAAGGGGATGGTTTTCATCGATTGAAGAGGTTTTGAAACAAGAAGGGGTGTTTGAAATACTGAAAGATCCTGTGAGTAAAAACATATAACAATTTGTATGATTGGCACCAGGTGCCAAATATAGAAACATGTAGTTGGCGACGAAATAAACAAACAAACAAACAAACAAACAAAAAAGAAATAAAACAATATGAATCTTAGAGTACCAGCACAAAGGGAACAAACATGTTTATGAAAAAGACATTGAAAAAGATAAGAAAGTTGTGACTGTATGGTTTTCATTCTCTGCGGCAGGGGCTATAGTACGAGTACCTCAAATAACGGTACTGCCTTATAGAAGACTCAAGATGTATTAAATTCAATCCCCAGCACATTGACTGAGAGTGGTTGGATGAGGTCTGACACATTTGTGGAATATATCGAGAATGTATTTGCTCGTTTTATTACAATTTCTTATTGTATTGTAGGGTGTGTAAACTTATTTTAAGATTATTTATTATTATGAATTATATTTTTAAGCAACAAAAAACAATTTTTCTGTATTAAAATAATTATTTTAAAAAAGCGTTTGTTTTCGTTTGTTTTAAGAACACAGTGTGGGGTGCCAATTACTGTGCACACGTGACATTTCCGACTTTTGCAATTTTTCCATACTTAATACTATAGCTTTTCAAGATCTAAATATATTTCTTGATAAGTAAACAGATTTTGAAGGAAAATATGCTACTTATATTTAGGTAACTTACTGTACTGTACTTAAAGTACTGTAAGTGTATGTAGTAAAAATATGTAATATGTAATTAACTTCCTGTAATTTAAATTAATTACTAGACAGACTTTGCTTGATACTTTGTACAAGTCTATAAGCAATAAAATATGATTATTATTATTATTATTATTATTATTATTATTATTATTATTATTATTATTAAGTAGAGCAGTTTTGGAAGAACGTTAGACATGTTGAAACACGCGAATCAGCCTTAAGGGTGCCAACTACCGTGCGCGTTACCCTATGCAATAGGTTGTTAAATGTCATATATTGGCAGTGGCAGTTGCTGCCGAACCAACTGGAGGTTGCATCTCCTTCGAACGACAAATGTAATTTCCAAAATTCAGAACACTAATCTATATTAATAAAAGTGAATTCAACGACATGTAGTCGTCACCGATTCCACAAAAATGAGTGTACGAATAGATACGAAATATTTACGGGCTCTTCATCAGGATTTGATGCTTCCTTGCAAAGTTTGGAAAGATCAATGCAACACAAATGCGGAAAATAAATAATTTAAATAATACGCTGGTAGATGCACCACACGCATCCACTTCTTGAATTTTAAATACAGAAAAATTGAGCGTTTTTTGCGAAAAGTCTTAACAAAAGTATTCACTCCGATGTAATAAAATCTATTTTTAAAGGTTAATCGCCAATAAATTTGGGCTTTTATCCCTCATCATGTCCTTCGTCAAGGAATAATACTTTCTGCCGAGACAATTTGGAGAACGATAATTTGAATAACTATATTTCCCATTGAATTCTAGAAGACGTGCACAGGTAATGAAGTTACATTATCTAGCATTAGTCACATAGCACGTCATACGCAGTTTCAACTGTTTTTTTTACGTAAAATAAATAAATAAATAAACATTTATGTCCAAAAGCAAAACAAGGGGCCATCTCAGCATTTGCTCAATGGATCAGGAAAACTGGACGAAAAACCTGATCGAGATGGGGATCATTGACCCGTAGGCTGCACCACGTGTTACGGGTTGTTTACATTTATACAGTCCAAATGGTAAATAATGAATTAAATATAACTGTTAAAATTAATGTTACTTTCCTTGTGATGCTCAGTATAGTCTCCAATTGTATAGAACAGTTTTAAACTTTTCTATCGAATTTAATCGTTTAATGTCATCTGGCAACGTGTTGTAAAATAATGTACATGTATTGTATGTGATTTTTTTGTAATGAGCTGTTGATACTGTTACCTTATGAATATGATTTCTACGTCGGGTGTTATAGTAATAGACATCGGCATTTTCTGAAAATATATTCCCGCCCTTAAGTCTTTTTGACAAAAACCACTGATTTCTAAATCAACAGACAAGGTAATGGTCAAATTCCTAGATTAATGAAGAGAGACTTACAAGAATCACTTGGGTGGGATTTGGTTAATATTCGTACAATTCTGTTTTGTAATCTAAAAGTCTGGGAGCTATAAGATGTATTTTCCCATAATATTATGCCATATCTCAGGCGGGAATGAACATTCGCGAAATATACACTACGAGCAGTATGAAGGCTGACGGAATTAGAAAGAATTCTGAACGCGTAGCATAATGAACTTAATTTTGTGTTCAATTCATTTAAATGGACGTTCCATTTAAAGTTTGACTGAATTCAGAGACCTAAAAATTTTGTCGCCTTAACATTAGTCAATGGTATACCGTTCATTTTCAATGGAGTACAGTGTTGTTTATTTGAAATGGAAAACTGCATTAAAACAGTTTTCTTTTCATTTACTATTAATTTGTTTTTTCGGAACCAATTTGAAACATCTGATATTGCACTATTTACGGTTTCTTTATCGCAAATAATGTGCGTATCAACCGCAAATAGAAATGTTCTTCCGTTTCGAATCGTCGAGGACATATTGTTTACGTATAGTGAGAAGAGAATAGGACCTAAAATCGATCCTTGGGGAACTCCACGTGCAATTGCCAAAAAGTCGGAAAGGTGTGTACTTAATGTTCCATCATTCCAGTAAGGCATTTCCACTCTCTGATATCGTTGTTTAAGGTACGAACATAACCAATCTAAAGCAATACCACGGATTCCATGTGAAGAATAGGAAGATGTATTTTCATGAAAGAAAAAGTAAATAATAACTTATAAAACACTAATATGATTTTTTCCTGCAAATGTTGCGATAATCCATTCTTCTTTCAAGGCGAGGATAATACTACATAGTTTTTCGAACAATGAA
This sequence comes from Teleogryllus oceanicus, assembly GCA_964035755.1. Taxonomy (NCBI): domain Eukaryota; kingdom Metazoa; phylum Arthropoda; class Insecta; order Orthoptera; family Gryllidae; genus Teleogryllus; species Teleogryllus oceanicus. The sequence continues at coordinate 353,634,124 of CAXIVR010000001.1, read as the reverse complement.
TGTGTGTGTCACATGTCCTCAAGCAGTGATGATTCAATAGGGTAAAGTGTATATCTTTTTTCACTAGTTCTGTTTCGATCATAGGTTTTTATTCTTTTTACGTGGCGCAATCCTGCAATGCACACTAACTCTTTTAAAGGTACGGTATGCTATTCGAAAATTCCGGGAATCTAATGTTCTGATCACGTGTGTCAGAACAACCTTCTTTATGATAACTAAATCTGTATAGAACATTCTGGTTCACTCTAATTACAGCGAAAGAGCAGTTTGTGCCCAAAAATCATTACATAAATTTTAAAATTGTCGACAAACGCTACGATAACTTGTACTGACATACATACATGCTATTTAAAATAATGAATTGTGGTAGCACTGACTTACGAGTAAGTATGAAACGCCTTGTTTGCTCTCATCTCCTCTATGTCGGGAAGTACTGCGATCACGTGGCAGGCGAGGCCTTGCAGCAAGGGAGGAGCTAGGCATAGATACCGGGTGTTCAGTTTAAAATACAACCCACAGGGAAAGCGAATTGCACTGGCAACTACCGGGTGATCAGTGTGAAGCGCAACCCTGCTGCTTAAGGTACTGAGAGAAAAGTGAAAGTTTTGCAACATTGCTTCTGGGACAGCTCCTTCAACTGCATTTTAGCGACATTCCGTTCACCCCCCTTTGTTTCACTCACCCCGTTCCTGTGGGGTGGGTCATGCCGGCTCAAAACAAGACAGTTTTGTGGTGGAGGAGTATTTCCGAACGCAATCTTCCAAAGAGTGCAGGGAAGCTTTCAGAGAAAAAATTCATCTGAGTCTATTCCGGACAAGCGTACCATATTTCGCTTAGTGAAGAGCTATCGTTAAACAGGAGGTGTGTTTGATCGGAAACGTAGTCACCGAATTACAGTGCTCATGCAGCGAAAACTAGAGGAAGTTCTGGATATTCTTTTAACTTCACCGAAAACATCAATAAGGAAACTTCAGCTGCAATGTAATCTTTCTTATGGAAGTGAGTACCGTGCCACTACAAAATCGAAAATACGCACGATCAAACAGCGAAAATCTCAGGAGCTTAAGATTCCTGATCGGGCTGTCAGTATGAATTATTGTAATTGGCTACGTCGATTCGTTAGCGAAGGTCTTGAGGCATATGATAACGTATTTTTTTGCGATGAGGCTTGGTTTCATCTGGATGGATATGTTATCCAGCAAAACAGTAGACTCTGGGGTACTGAGAGGCCACTGCATTAAAAGAAATTTGGAGTATGGCGTGCGATTTCTCGTCGTAGAATAATTGGACCGTTGTTTTTCAAAGAAACGGTGACGGCGAATACATATCAGAATACACAGAGAAATTTTGTATCCCTTCTAAAAAAGGATGAGAGAAATTTTTGGTTTCAGCAGGATGGGGCGACATCACATACTGCCAAGTCGACATTGCAATTTTCGAAAGAGTTTTTAGTGAAAGAATAATTTCTTGAGTATGTGGCACCCTCGTTCGCCTGATTTGCCACAACCAGATTTTTATCTTTGGTGATGCCTGAAAGTAAGGTTTGTTTGCACAAACCCGCTAATCTCGAAGAGCTCCAAAGAAACAACTACGAAGCGATTCGCATGATTGACTAACAAACTTTACATCGGGTTGCGGCAAATGTTCTCAAGCGAGTTGATGCATATTTGTTAGAAAAATGAAGGGCATTTTGAACATTTTTTGTGAGGTTTGTTTGTTTCCGACACAAATGTATGATTCATAATTTCCTTTTCGCCAATAATAGTAAATAATTTCCTTTTCTCCGTTACCGATTACCTAACTGCCTTTACTATTTTTGTTGCAGGGAATTACAAAACCTTTGTTAAGTTTAAATAATGGGGATGAAGGGCAAGGCTGTGATGTACCATTAAGCAGTGACTATCTTTCACTGATAATTTCACTAGTAATTATTAGTCACTGACTACTGAGCCCGCTATTCCGAAACTACTTTTATTTTAAAGTAATATTATTTCAATAAAAATAATTATTAATAATTATTCATAACAATAATAATAATAATAATGTGCTACGTCTTCCGCCACTTCAAGTCTGATAGTCCAACGCATGAAATGGTCTAAAAAGATGAATATCTCTGTAATGCGTGCGTACTGTCGAAGTACCAGAGTGGAGACAGAAAGTGAAGGATACAGAGTGAGGATGCACGCTGAGTGGAAAAAAATGTATCCTAATAGTACCCTGGATGAACAACGAATTTGTAGTCAACTCAATTCCATCCAAACAAGAAATGCATTGTCATCTGCTGAATTGGATCAAATAAAACAAGAAGTACGTATGGAATTGCAAAATATGATACAGTAAGCTCAGACACAGGCAGGTGACCTGGAGAGAGAACATCTAGAGGAAGAAACAGAAGCTGAAATTCAGGACCGAGTTGATGTTTGGAAGACGAAAGAGCTACACGGCCTGTTTATAACAACGCTGACAGCTGATGATATTGATCTGAAATGGTCCACGGAATGGCTACGAACAGCGGGGCTTTATGGTGAAAGAGAGGGATTCCTCTTCTCTATACAAGACCAAGTAGTGAAAACAAGAGCTTATCAAAAGTATGTCTTGGGCCAACAGATCGATAGCAGGTGCCGATTGTGTAAAATCAACAATGAGTCAATCCAGCATATAAGTAACGGTTGTCCATCTTTGGCGCAAACTGAGTATTTACAGTAACATAATAATGTAGCCAAAGTAATTTACCAGGCACTGGCAAAGAATTATTAACTTGTAGAACAGGAGAAACCCTATTACAAATGTAAGCCTCAGCCAGTTATCAGTAATCATTTGGCACGAATATTATGGGACCTAAAATTATAACAGACAGGGCGGTTGAAGCTAACAGACCACACATTGTCTTATTTGATAAAACAACAAAAAGATCAATAATGATCGATGTTGCAGTTCCCACAGACGACAAACTGGTGTCAACTATTGCTGAAAAGAAACGAAAATACCAACCTCTCGCTGTGGATATGAGGGACATGTACAGGTTACGGAGCGTAGACTATATTTACCACTGAATTCTAGAAGACGTGCCCAGATAATGAAGTTACATTTATGTCCAGAAGTAAAACAAGGAGCCATCTCCGCATTTGCTCAATGGATCAGGGAAACTGGACGGAAAACCTGATCGAGATGGGGGTCATTGACCCAGAAGCTGCGATACACTACTTGTTACATATTGTTTATAATTATACAGTCCAATGGTAAATAATACATTAAATATCACTCTTAAAATTAATGTTACTTTCCTTGTGATGCTCAGTATGGCCTCTAATTGTATAGAAACAGTTATGCAGCAGAAACGATTTGACTTTGGATTTAAACTTTTCTATCGAATTTAATCGTTTAATGTCATCTGGCAAAGTATTGTAAAATACTGTACATGTATTGTATGTGTACTTTCGAGACTTTTTATTTTTGATGTAACATTATGTAACAATCAACATGATGTAACAATCAACGCACCCAAAACCAACGAACTTAAATTATTTTCAACAACAACAACAACAACAACAACGATAATAATAATAAATGATAACCATACTTTCAATAGAAACCAAAAAGAAATTGAACGGAGAAATTCAAAGCATTGAGCTGCCAGGGAAGTCAGCTGTAGAAGAATTCTGGGGGAGAATATGGTCAACAGAGGGCCACTTTCAAGACAACACATCATGGATGAGTGATGTTACGAACCCTACTGCTACTATCAGACACATGGAAACCAGTGAAATTGCGATGGATATCTTACGGGCTACTATTCGTAAGCTGGCTAACTGGAAATGCCCTGGTCCCGATGGGCTTCATAACATCTGGTTCAAGAGATTCACATGTCTCCATGAAAAGATCTCGACACTTGTGAATCATTACCTGAAAAATCCGGAAGAAACTCCAGACATCTTGAGTGAAGGTGACACATATTTAAAACCAAAAACAAATGACACTACACATCCAGAGAATTACCGACCAATCACATGCCTTAATGTATTATACAAGATCATGACTGGCTGTCTACATACGATCATCGAACAACATTGTACACAAAGTAACATCATATCGAAGACCCAAAAAGGCAGCTGCAAGGGTTCATTGGGAAGTAGAGAACAGTTAATAATCGACAGTGTTATCATGTCTCCGGCATGCGGAAAAAAGCGTAACCTGTATACTTGTTTTATTGATTATAAAAAAGCATTCGACATGGTCCCTCACGATTGGCTTATCCATGTCCTTAGAATATATGGTATAAACCCTATGATTGTGGAATTCCTCAAGTCTGTAATGAACCACTGGTGTACGAGAATACACATGCATTCAGGGAACGAGAGAGTAGTCTCAAAGATTTTGAAGATTAAGCGGGGAATATTTCAAAGAGATGGCCTCAGTCCGTTTTGGTTCTGCCTGGCCATTAACCCCCTGTCATATTTATTGGACAACACCAAACTGGGATTTGAACTGAAAGGTCAAGAAAAGTGTGTGATCACTCATCTGGCATACATGGATGACATAAAACTATACTCTGGCTCAGTACAGGGTCTGAAGAAGCAAATATATAGCACTGAAAGATTCTCTAGTGATATAGGTGTGCAGTTTGGCATAGAAAAATGCAAAATACAAAGTATTCAAAGGGGAAAATTCACAGACAGCACAGAGCACGAGACTGCATCAAGAGAGATCATCACTGCATTGGGAATGAATGAGTTTTACAAGTATCTGGGGATACAGCAAAATAAAATGATTATACACAGTCAGATAAAAGAGAAGTTATAAACAGAGTTTACCAACAGATTGAATACCATACTCAAGACCTCCCTCAACTCTCGTAATCGTACAACAGCAATTAATATATATGCCATTCCTGTGATTACTTACTCATTTGGCATTATAAAATGGACCAGAACTGATTTGGACTCACTGGAGAGGATGAATTCTTGGCTGTCCGGGATTAGCCGCGTCATGGTCGATGGTGCTGACGTTTCGGCCATCTTGCTGTGGCCTTCTTCAGAGCTGTTCTGCTGAAGAAGGCCACAGCAAGATGGCCGAAACGTCAGCACCATCGACCATGACGCGGCTAATCTCGGACAGCCAAGAATTCAACGACTCCGGCCGCGGAAGCCTACGACCCTCACTGGAGAGGATTATCAGGGTCTAAATGATTCGTTTCAAATATCACCATCCAAAAAGCTCTATCCAAAGAATAACACTACCAAGGAAATTAGGGGGTAGGGGCATCTTAAATATTGGTAATCTCCATGCAAAACTGATAACGGACATGAGAGAGTATTTCAATGAGAAAGCCTTGTCGTCTCAGCTATATAGAGTAATATAGCAAGTAGATGAGAACTATACCCCACTCAACCTTAAACAAAAAATGTATTACACGCACAACTAACACAAGCCGAGCTCTGAGAACAATGGAAACAAAAAGCTCTCCATGGTAGATATCCTACAGAAATAGCCAAATCAAATGTCGACGCCTGCTTGTCGTACTAGTGGCTTAAAATAGGATATCTCTACCCCGAGACTGAAGGATTCTTTATAACAATCCAGGGCCAGGTAATTGCAACACGAAATTATCTCAAGCACATTATTAAAGTCCCCGAAGTGCCTTCTGATATCTGCCGGGCTTGTGGTGTAGGCCAAGAAACGATCCAGCACATTACTTCGGGTTGCAGTATGCTGGCCCCAACGGATTATAAACAGAGGCACGATATGGTAGTACGAATCATCCACGCCAAACTTGCAAGGAAATGTGGAACTGCTAGTGAATTTGATACACCCTACTACAAGTACCATCCCAAAAATGTCATCGAGAATAACATCTATAAATTATACTGGGATCGAAGCGTATTGACCGACAAAACAGTTCGTCATAACAGGCCGGATGTAATACTTTGGGATAAATCTAAAAGAAAAGTATGGCTGATAGACATAGCAGTTGTAGATACCAGCAACCTCGACACAACACACAAAAAGAAAACACAGAAGTACAGGGAACACAAGTTATAAAGGAACAGTGGCATGTATTGGAGGTGGAGATTGTGCCGATCGTCCTCTCAGCAACAAGTGTGATACCTACCGTCCTGAAGCACTCTCTGAAAAAACTGGGGATCGAGACGAACATTATCATCAATCTACAGAAGGCTGTGATCCTGAGCACGTGTTCTTTAGTCAAGATTTATGGGTTCCTAAATAAATTTGTGTTAAAGAATTATTTACTTTTTAATTTATAAACTAAGTGTTTAAATTTATATTTGCAGAAATGTTTACTTTTGTTGTGGGTTAATAAATAACATCACTAGCTCGTAACAATAGCACTTTATTCATCTATAGGATACATTTGATATACTGGCGCGGCACACGCGGTCACAATACCACTCGAGAACATAAACAAACTCCTGCGGTACTGTTGTGCCGCCGGCGGAAGGAGGGGGAGAAGCCGGAGTCAGTGTTACCAACTGACCTAATACGTAACATTTCTTCCCTCTTTTAAATGATCCTGGCTACAACTATGGTGAATAACGTAAGGGTGCACGTCATATGCGTGTGGATCTGCGGGGTAATATTGGTGTATGCAGTAAATGAGAAGCTCGGCCTGGATTTCGCAGTGTGACTGGTGTAGCTGGTGTCTGGACTGATGCTGGAGTCACGTTGGCACGAGCAGCTTCTGGCGCCCTCTCAACTGATGCTGTGGTTGCTGGTGTTTGGAAGAAGTGGGTCCGTCGTCGCCTGGGTGTAGTTCCGCCTACTTCGTCGGTGGTCGGTGTCTGGTCCCCTGCGGTCTGTTGTTCTTCTGAAAATTTCCGAAGTTGGTCGATATGTCGCTTGACCCGTTTTTCCTGGTAGTAGACCTCATAGTGCAGATCTCCGATGCGGACTGCGATGGTACCAGGAAGCCATCTGTCCATGTTCGGGTTGCCGGATAGAAAGTAGACGGACTGGCCCACTTCAAGAGAGCGAAACGTAGAATCCACTTCTGCCCTTTGTTTTTGACAGATCTTTGTGCGAACATCTTCGGGTCTTGTCAGGTTTAGACGTGTTCGAAGCTCTCTTCCCAGAAACAGCCGAGATGGGGACTGCCCAGTGGTAGAAATAATAATAACAATAATAATAACAATAATAAATTTCATTTTGGAGTCATTTTAAGAATATATTAAAATGGAGTTTGGCCTGGAAAAATGTCGAACATGGAATATTGTAAAAGGAAAGCTCCAAGAAGGAGCCTTTGAACTTGAAAATAAACAGTTGATACAAGCGATGTCTGCTGAGAAAGGATCACTGCTCTCTCTCATCGGCTGCTTCCAGTTGTCTCTAAGATCTCTTCTGATCGGTAGAAAAAGTCGATTCCTGCTGCCTTTTCTCGGAAGGTTCGCTGTATCGTCTGATTCTAGCCCCCCAGCGCTGTAATTCTTTGAGTCTGTCTTCCTCTGCTTCCAACTTTTGATTCCGGTTCTTAGAATTCATTCTGATTTTTAACCTCCTAGCTATAGAGCTTATTCCTGTTTTCACCCTTTTGGAGATATCTCCTCTCTTGGCAAAATACTGCGTCAAATGGCTAATATCTTTCCTACATTTATTGATTTTTTCCTGGATATTCCTCTTCCATAAAGGTGTTTTCTCAATTCCGGGGTTGAAACAAGTTGTCGACGTGCGTTTATTGTTACTTACTATTTCTCTTCCCATACACACACAGCCAGGGCCGCACAATGCACTTGTCCAGCTAACTCTTCCAGACTACTGGGTGTAAGACACAAATCTTTAAAGATGAGATTCATCTCCTTACAGACATCGTAAAGTTTCTTATTGCCAGTGATTTTTGGTATACGAGGACGATCTTGAAGTGGTATACCTGTGTACAAAATATGATGCTTTTCGTAGTTGTCTTTCAGATTACAAATAAGTTTCTCTTCCTCAATATTCGGTGGTGTTACTTCCTGAATTTCAGCTACTGTTTCTTCCTCTAGATGTTCTCTCTCCAGTTCACCTGCCTGTGTCTGAGCTTACTGTATCATATTTTGCAATTCCATACGTACTTCTTGTTTTATTTGATCCAATTCAGCAGATGACAATGCATTTCTTGTTTGGATGGAATTGAGTTGACTACAAATTCGTTGTTCATCCAGGGTACTATTAGGATACATTTTTTTCCACTCAGCGTGCATCCTCACTCTGTATCCTTCACTTTCTGTCTCCATTCTGGTATTTCGATTGTACGCAAGCATTACAGAGATATTTATCTCTTTAGACCATTTCATGCCTATCAGACTTGAAGTGGCGGAAGACATAGCTCATGCATCTGCCCTCAAGCCACTTCGTCTAGAAACAGACGGCGCCGCTCCTGGCATCAGTACCAGGTCCACCGCTACCCGCTGACACAAGTAACACATTTGACACAGGAGGCCCGGTGTCAGAACGTCCTGCGCGGTCCTGCAATGACCGATCGCCCGCGACTTTATTTCTCAATATTCGTCTACTCATTTCAGGCTGTTGCATTTTAGAGCTACTGCCAGCATTCGTACAGCCGCCCCTAACAGGGGAAACAGACGCTGTCGGATTACCGCCCCTAACATGGGGAACTGACGTGTCCATTTGCTTGGTTTCTTACTCGAGCAGCTGCGAGCCCCAGCGGAGTACATTGGGCTGGCGCCAAAGATAGTGGGCGCAATATTTTTAATCAAGTGACATACGGTTCATCGTAACTTTAATTGTCAATATTCCTTAAAATTCTCATTCTTGCTCAATCCCAGCAGCACTGGGATTGCTGAGGTTGAATGCACGCGATTATTATTGGTATACCAGCATGACAAACTACCTTTTCCGTTGCAAGAAATCGTTCATAATAGGGCATATGACGGCACAAATGATGACGTATTAGCATTTTACGGCACGAGTGATTGCGTCATCACACGTTTAACCAATCGCAGCGAGAGAATCGTGAGGAGGTAGAGGTAAACTGTACAGCTAACTACCGTTTTCTCGCAGAGATGTCTCGGGTAAAATTTCATCACCCCTCTCTTCTTCTGATTCAGGAGTTGTTACTTCATCATCTGTGTTATTCTGACACCTCCTCAGGTCCCTCTTCATCAATTGTTTCAGTATCAGTATTAGATTCTTAATTTCCCCCTTACCAGCTATAATCACTGTCTGCTTTTTAACCATGAACGTACATTGTTCCTGAATGGTTAGAAGTTCTATCATCTTCAACCTCACACAGATCTGAGTCAGAAACATTAGGAGAGATTCCTCTCCTTCAGTAAACAAGAACAAATTGTGAATGAACCAAGAACAAATTGTGTTGCCAAAATCTCAATTAACCAAAAAAAAAATTCTCTCTCTTCCCTTTCCCTTCGTTTGTATTTTTCTCCCCTTTTCTTTTCAGTCTCCTTTTCCACTTTCTAAGAGCATGACATTTTGGGAAAATTAAACAGATAAAAACAGTTTTGTTACCTGGAGCAGTTGAAATTATATTTACATTCTTCCATATCAGTCACTGTGGCACAGTCACAAAATACAAACAAACAAACTGCTCCTACTGGTGTCCTTGCCTCTCAAACACTGTTGTTTTCATAATCTTGTTAAATGACACCAACACTAGTTCACAACAACTACTAATGGAAAAGGTAACTCAACATCCGAGACATACAGGAACAAGTCCTTGTTGTCAACAACAATGAATGAAATTCTTGCTTTGTCTGTCAGATACGGCCTGGTTACTAAGGGTTAATAATGTTCTGTACATCTTTTTATACATATTCATATTTAGGCTATTAAAAAATTAAATCTGAGTATGGTAAATACAAAAAGATCAACAATTATCTGAAAAACTCGCATCATACCTTCTCCAGAAGAGTATTTTTTAGTTTATTGCCTCATGAACAGCATGAATGACTATTCTGCTAAAATATTCGTGTAGCACACACACATCTCATCTAATGTCTAAAGTTAATCTTTCTTTTAGACTAAGTGGGAACAAATAATTAAAGAATAAATCTATCATCACTATGTTTTTTAAATTCAGTCTTTATTATAAAAAATAGTTAAAAAATAGTGTACAAAATATTTGCATGGCACTTCAAAATAGTGAATTGGTACCTGTTTTTACAATTCATTTAAATGTTCATTTAGGTAAAACATTAGCAGTTCAATACAAAAAACTAGCAAGACTCGCTTTTTGCATAGGAATGTATGTAGGTAGTTTCTCAGAACAGGCAAAAAATAATTCAGTATGACAATGTTTTTGAAATATTACAAACTCAAAGAAAAGGAAGCTATACAATGGACATCAAAAATTGCGTACCCAATAATTGGTAGCTTCATTTACTGAGCAAAATAGAAAGGTACATTTATTTTACACTCTGAAAACTCAATAGATGTAGCTTCTAAAAATTTTGCAATTTAAAGATGATACAAAGTTATGACAACTAGCTGCTTTAGAATAACCATAATTGTAAAAAAAAAAAAAAAAAAAAGTTACAAAACTATACATTTTTGAGATGATTAATATTCAAATGTGATGCATTTTGTTTTAAGGTATTCATCCAAAGCAGCTTTTCCTGAAAGAGGAAAAAATAAATTCATTTCTCTCTATTTCATAATCCCAATAAAATAATTATAATAATAGAAAAATTAAAAAATCCATACATATAATATGACAATACATACCGAGATCCTTTCCAAATCCAGACTGTTTGAAGCCTCCAAATGGTGCTGCAACATCAGTCTTGTTATAAGTATTAATAAACACAGTGCCAGCATCAATCTTTTCAGCAATATAAAGGGCTCGGTTAATATCTCTTGTAAATACACCTGATGCAAGTCCATACTCTGTATTGTTGGCTCTTTTTATAAAATCAGTACATTTTTAATTAAAATTTTGATTTTAATTCATTCAATGTATTTAAACATCTACCCTTTGGATTATATAAATTATGGCAACATATTTTGAAGCTACTTGATGATTTAGCTCTGGGTCAGCCAAATCGAACAGCTTAATAATAATGGTTTAGAAAACAAACATTTGCCTCACAAATACTTACCCACTTGCAAACTTTGAAATAACCATTACAGGTCCAAACGATTCCTCTTGTGCAATATACATGTGATCCTCAACATCAGTGAACACAGTTGGTTCAAAGTAAAAACCTTTTCTGTCAGCTCGTTTCCCTCCACATAGAAGTGTAGCACCTTCTTTAATACCAAGGTTACAAAATTCAACTAATTTATCCAAGTGAGCTTTGTGATTTTGAGGGCCATGTTCGGTGCTACGATTAAATGGATCACCCATAACCTGTAAATTCAAGTTACACATGTATTTTAAAAGAAATTTGCTTTTCAATTGCATGTAAAATTTGGTCTAATGTTGTGAACACTTTATTGAATTTCATGTACAATCAAAAATCTTCTCTCATAATGATTTTTAATGTTGTTTTATTAAAGTTTATATTTTTTATGCTAAACCAAAGTGTCGTCAGAATTTCTAAAGATAAAAGTAGATAAAATCCTACATTCTATTAAACAAGTAATTGTTTTATTTTCAACTCTTTCAAGAAAGATATTTCATCCAGCTTATCCAGTCCTGCATTTAGAAAAGTGAAAGTATTCATAATTCATGCTTAAGAGTTTGAGTTACATAATATGACATACTATTTACCATTTTCTTAGTTTCTTTAACTACTCTCTCAACAAACTCATCGTGGATAGAAGAATCCACAAACAAACGCCCTGCTGCAATACAGTTCTCTCCTTTATTGAAGAAAACCCCACTCATAGCCTGAAATCAATATTTCAATGTTTAAAATTAATTTTAGAACAAATATTTTTAAGAAAACAATATTTATAAATGTTTTTATGTAAATAGCTCTATAGTTAGTTCTATACATTGTTGCAAAGAATTTAAGGCTTAGAATTTTAAAGTTTATTCAAAGATTGTTAAATAATCCACTTTCTGAAGAGTTTGAAATACAATGTAGGATGGAGGGCATTATTTTATTTCCTAATAAGAAACAAGTTTTCTTTCTTTATAATTAAGATATCGATGTTTATATGTTAAGTTCATTATTTTTGTTTCTTGTCCAATTTGTTAACAATTAAAAACTACAGAGTAATACTGAATTTTCAAAAACAGTATTAAAGTGATAGTTAACATATATTCAGTAATTAAAATATAAATTAATTTCTCGTTATGACCGTTAGTATCTGTGATCTTATCTTCAAGTTATTTAAACAAACAAAAATGTCTTTTAAAATGAAAGATTCATTGAAAAATTCTTTCTTTCCTGCTTTGCATTGGGTATGTTTCATTGTTTTCATCAACTCTGAGGAGACTGGAGAAATCAGTCAATATGTTATTTGGTCAATTTTGTAAGTTGAATGTGGAAATACTTGCCATTCTAACTGCTCTGTCCATATCACAATCATTAAAAATTATTAAAGGACTTTTCCCTCCTAATTCAAGAGATACTTTTTTCACATTAGAATCTGCACAGGTTCGCATGATCACTTGCCCCACAGATGTACTTCCAGTGAATCCTAATTTTCTGATGTCAGGATGATTAGCAATGGCATTGCCAGTTTCAGAACCTTAAAAAGAAAATGTGTATTGGTTAATACTTTGTTGAGAGCCTGAAGGTTGTGTATAGTTAGGCAAACGTCATTCATGCCCCTTTGCCTTGAAGCAACCAGAGCATTCTAAAGACTATGGATTTCACCTGGTTATTGTAAATCTAATTTCTCTGAAACAAGATTCAGTCTGACCATCTTTATTGAACCTTTTATAGTGAAAGTCAAAGAACAATGTTGCAATGCCATTGAAGGTACTAGCCAAATAAACGATTAGGGTTCATAATTTTTTCTTTGAAATTACATTTCCAAATTAATATTTTTGAAATACGTGTTTATTGAAGATTAAATCAATTAAATATTTGCTATACACATGCTCCATTATAAAAAAGCAATATTTTTTTATATTATTGATGTGTAAAGGACTGTTGAACTGTGTATATGTATATACTATGATATTACAATAATTATGAAGACTGTTTTCATTACAATACTGAATTTATTGCGGTGTGACATGAGAGCATTTTGTTTTTGAAAAGTCTGCATGCTACATTTTGGAAAATTATTTTGTGTGGTTTTGTTCGGCTGCATATTATTATCTCTCTTTCTCTAGTTGTAATCCAAGGTTAACTATGTGAATATTATGTTCTCTTATAACATGGGTATTTATTAATATGGAGGAGAAAGATAGGAGAAAGTAGATGATGAAAAAGGGAAGAGAAGAAAATGAGACATTTCCATTCAGATTGGTGGAGAGCTTCATAGAAAGATTTTTTGCTTCTTCTTTTAGTCAGTGTTTTGGTTACTGTCAATTATGTTTGTTTTTCTGTTTGACAGTCATGACGTCTTTTTTTCAAAACTATTGTACAGTAAACAAACACAATGCAAAGTGTAGGACGTGTACTCAACTTAACTAGGGTCATTACTGACTGTAATTTAAAAATAATAATAATAATAATAATTTATTTAGGTTCTTTGATAGTACAAGGTACCATGTCATGAGGTCTGTTTCAACAACCAACAGAAATTTGCCTTTTCTTTCCACTCATAATGTTTAATCCATATTTACCTGATGTTCTGTCAGTCATGCATCAAGAATCAGAGTTTCTGTATGTAACTAGATTTGTAGTTGTGTTTGGCTCACATTTTTGGCAAACAAATGAGAGTAAAAGCTGTTCATGCAATTTTGACTTTTTCATTTACTTGCTCAGAGAAAGACTTTAATACCTTCAGAAATGTATCATTATATTTGGTTATAAGTAGGCAACTTTTATTCATACTTAAATGCATATTGTAATTAGTGAATTTTGCAGATGCCTGATATAGGCAATAAAAAGAATTAATGTGAGAGGTATGTTGAACACAATTATGGGTTGGAAACTAGTCTTATTTGCTTTAGGACTTTTCTGATTTATCTTTTCAAGTCATCTAATCCTAATCTTAATCAATTTTCTTACCTTTCCCTGGAAGAATGTTTATGACACCCGGTGGGATACCTGCCAGGATGGACAACTCGGCAAACTTAAGTGCACTAAGGGGTGAAACCTGAGCTGGTTTCATAACCACAGTGTTCCCTGCAGCTAGACAAGATGCCATTTTCCAGCTCAACATCATGAGTGGATAGTTCCAAGGAGTAATTAATCCACATACTCTGAAATCCAATCAAAGGTAAATGAAAGCATTTTGATTAACCTCAACTTTATCTTTAAATCTGAGAATACCAAAGAACTTGCACATCCATAAGTTGGTTTAGTGAAATTATCAATAAAATGCCCAGTAAAGTTTTAGTCACTCTTTTGCAATAATTACCGTATTTTAAACAAAACTTAAAATGGTACTAACATAATAATATCATGGAAAACATGATTTTGACTTTTGTTTTTACCCTAGATGGTGGATATGAAAAATTCTTACCCTATTGGTTCCTTTTTTGTTAGTGTCAAGTTTCTGTTGGGCCTGGCATGACTAATTGGAATGGTACTGCCCTGTATTTTGTCACACCAACCGGCAAAATATCGCCAGGTTTCTATAGACATTCCCACGTGTGTTTTCAATGCTAAAGTGTAAACAGCTCCTGAATCTAAAGATTCTATTGAAGCTAGCTCTTCTCGATGTTCATTCATCAGATCAGCCAATCTGCAAAAAAGAATTTTCATTGCCACACATCACTTATGAATTTAAGCTTCAAAGATATGGACATAAATATAATAAATTCCACCCCTTTTTTTATTTAAAAAATTAATTAAATTAATTAATTTTAAAAAAACAACAACCTCAAAGTTGAGTTTAAAACATTAAGAATGTAACGAAAATCCTAGATCAAACTTCTAAACTACAATAATTTTACATATTTTAACTTTCTCCTACTCTGTAGAAGGAGTACAGTATTGCTGAAGAAAGAAACATATTTGTTAATGAAATCTCTTCAACATTACATCTTCAAATAATGTCAAGTACAAAATGTTGAAATTTTGGGTAGTTTTCATGTAATTTTCAGGGAACTGAGACCACGGAACAATTCGCAATTTGTGTTTTAATAATTTATTTATATTTTAATTACTTAAAATATGATTAATTTTACTTTTTTTGAATATTTTGTTTGTTAGTTATATTCAAATCTGAGTACTTGTTCCAGAAATATAACCCAAAAATACTAGCCTTGAGAGGATTCTGTCATGAACCTACTGCACATTGATACCCACCCATGAAAATGATAAGAGAAGATCCTACATAGAGCTATGATTTGTACTTATGCTTCAAAAATTAGTTGAACTATCTGGGAGGAGTAAACTGTCAATGTTACTTGCATTTTTAAAATTAAAATTAAACTAGATTATCTCCAATTGATCATCAATTTTTCAGAGCAAGTAATTTGTTAAATGAAAAGAGTTTAGGGTCATGGAATTTGCAATATGCATCAGGAAGGCTTCCTTAATTTTATTTCAATCAGCAGCTCTCCTGAGTTTGCGTAGCCCAGTTAAATTTAGCATTAAAGATAAGTTTTAACTGCTGTTCTACTACTCGTTATATAATAAATTATTAATGTGAATGTTTAATTTTTTCCCATAATTTTTTATGGTGATATCTTGTTTATTAGAATGCAAGAAGCTACCTGAATAGTAGATGGCCTCGTTCTCGTGCACTGATTTTAGACCATTCACCATCTTCAAAAGCTCGTTTTGCTGCTTGCACAGCCTTGTTCACATCATCCTTGGAAGCACATTGCACCTACCAAAAACTTGCTTTGAGATTTCAATAGAACATAGAAATTACTTTTATCTTACAATAACATTTTTTCTCTTGAACAACTATAAAACCTGAGTGTTGTTACAAGTTTAACCACTTAGCTTAAGGATACAATCAAATTGCAAATTTTGTTTAATGAAAATTCCTTGTCATGATGTTCTCCAATTAAGACATGTTTCTGCATGTTTTCTATGATATGAATTAATTTCAGAAATTATCAGATTTTTTAGAAACATGCAAATTCTTTGGGAACTCAAAACATTGAGCATTTAGTTTAAAAAAAATATCTTCCAATTATGTTTATGATGTAACCAAAAAAAAAAAAAATTTCTGAGCATTTAATTTTACTGGATAATATATTTCACAGGATATGGTTTCTTTCATTTTATTTTAGAATTTTTAATGTGATATCTGCAGTTCTATTGAAATTATTTTTGTAGAATAAAATAAATTATTTTAAAATGTTAAATATCCATAATTTACCTTACAAATCACACTTTCATCATGTGGATTAATACTGTCCAATGTTGTGTTAGGTACAGCATCAACAAATTCACCATTAATGAAAAGTTGATTAGGAAAATGCAGAGTCATGTTGTTTGCAAATACATCAATAGATTTGTGCGTTAGTTTCTTTGCTTCTGAACCTCCTCGACATTTTGTAATGACTAGTTGGGCAAAATCCTTAAATGTAGTGGCCATAAATAAATCTTCATTTTGAATTACAAGATTCAATTTGTCTTTAACTTCTTCCACAAGCCTGCAAAATACAAAATATTTCAATAAGTAATATTTCATCATTCTTAAAAGAGGTGCACAAATGCTTCCTGCTTGCTTTAGTAATGCAGCATATCTAAATCCATGTACTTTGAAGAATTAACTATTATGGAATTTTCCTTTATGTTATTTTTATGTATAAGGAGCAACAGATCAAAATGCAATAACTCCAAGACAATCTATAATGCAGATATGCATTATATTTATGCATTATGATGCATCATATGATGGCCAAAATGTTGGCAACTGTGCCTAGAACAGATAACTATCTATTAATTCCAGATGAAGAAGCCTGTTTTCTCAAAATATAATGCATTTTGAAGGGTCATATCTCTTCTTCCAAAGCACTGTAGCCCTATGAGGGCCAAGGCTGCCTTCATGATCTGCCTCCGTTCCTCTCTTCTCTCAGCCTACTCCACCATCCGATCACTTTCATCTTCTTCAGGACATCCACAACATACTGGATCCAACTTGGCCTATCACATTTTCTTGGACTTGGGCCTATCACATTTTCTTAGACCTTCAATATTATTTTTGAGTTTGTTTTTAGGCATTCTTTCTGTTCCCATTCACTGCATGTGTTCTAACCAAGAAAGTCTGTGAGACTTTACAAATCAAGCAAACACAATCTCCATTGGGTATGTTGTTTATTTCTTCATTATATCTTATCCTCCATATTTCTCATTATCTTTTTTCCTTATCTACATATCCTTAACTGTTCCATATATTCGTCTTTCGATTTTCCTCTCGAATTTACATAGAAGAGGTCATAGCACTGAAATTAAGATTTTCTTTCTTCATGATATTAATGTTCTCTCCATTTTCCAATAAACTTAATATTTTTTGATAAGCATATCTTTGGAATATGTTGAGGAAGATTAGAAAATATTAACAATTTGCTTCAAAATAAATTTTAATGAATTAGTGTCATACATTTTGATTTGCTGCTCTGCATATATGAAAATAACATGAGAGATTTAACAGAGAGAGAAGGCAAAGAAGAGAGTTAAGACTCAAAGGAAATGGAAAAAAATTAAAGTGGTGTTAATCATTACCTCACGACATCCATTGACCCAGCCCCAGAAGCAAAGAAATCTGTGTTATCTTCAACATTTATGTTCAGTATTCCATTCCATATACAAGCAAGTTTCTTCACTGTATTTCTTTCTTCTTCTGTGTAGTCCATTTGTTCTTCTGCTTTTCCTTCCTGACCATAATTGCTTGCAGCAATCATTTTTCCATCAATTGATATACGCTTAATGTTGACCTAAAAATGGAAATTATTTGTATTTAAGATACTTAAAATACATCACAGCATAAAGTGATAAGGGTGATCTAATATGTCTACATGTCTATGAACAGAAATATGTTTAAATAAAAGAAGTGTTTCACAATCACTCAGTAGTAGTCTTTGAGAAATTACTGTTAACTTTTCCTTTTTCCGTAGTGAAAGTTATGAAATGCTAAAAATTTTTAATTTTTTTCCCTGCTCCAAAAAAAAGTTGTAAAATTTTGGGGATCCTTTAACAAAAAATTGTTTCTCTCAAAATGTCTGTCTGACCCTGAACTGTACACAGGATTTTCAACAAAATGGATATTCCCTGATCGATTTGACTGATGACAAGTCCCATTGAATTTAAAATGGATATTTTAATTTGGGAGCAAGACCTAAAGAAGTTTTAAAAGGTTCCAAATTTTTTCTTTAAATTTTTAACTTGAATTGAAGTGTGATTATAAAAATGGCACAGTTCTGATTTTCAGTAAAATTCTGAATTTTCAAAAATTGCAAAAGTTAAAAATTTTGTTCAATGCCCTCTCACAACCACATTATTGAAGATAGAGATTGTTTCGTAATACAATCTGTTCCTCAAATTGGATCTTTAATAAGGTTATGTAGAATTTTAACAAAATATAAATTTCAGGTAATTTTGACTGAAATCATGATGATTAAGAAAATATGTAAACAAGATTTTCTCAAAAACAGTTCCAAATATTTTCTTTCAAGTTTTTTCTTGAATAGAGCAAAGTTTGCTTAATAATATGGCATAGATTCAATATTCATTAAAACTTCTGAAATGTTACACATTGTCAAAGTTCAGCTTTTTGTCCCAAGTTAGGAATTTTGGTAAACGTACTTCACCACCACTGTTGGTGTAACAGATAAGAACATTGATTACAGATCCTATGAGCACAAGTTCAAATCCCACCCGTGTAAAATATTTTTGTAGACTAGAACACTTTTGTGGATTCAACTTGTAATATAATGTCTTGTTGCATTTGGAAACAAAATGAGAAAGTAAGTGCTATTATAGCTCTACGAGTTTGATACATGAATTTTTTTTAATTTTGTTAAAACATAGCTTTCATACAGTTGAATGTATTTTTAATTGAGAATAAAGGTGGAATTATCTGTCTATATTATCAATTCCCCTACAAATTTATTTTTATTTATTTTTAACTTCAAAAAACAGTTAAAAATGTTTGACATGCTATGAGGAGAAGTGCAATTCATTCATGTAAAAAAAAAAAGAATGAAATTAAATTAAAAATTATTGAATTTAAGTGATTGAAGTCAAATTCTAAATAACCAATTGATTATCTAAAAAAGAAATATTCATAGATGAATTTTATTTTACTGAAATAAACCATATAAATGAAATATTTTGCAATGTTTTATTTTGCTATATTTAATTTCTGGTATAGTGTGAATATTTCTATGGGAATAAAATCTTAACTTACCAATTTACTATCTGAACCATGCAGCAGAAGACCTTCCGTGTGAATTATTCCTTTGCCTGACATCCCAGAAATCTCTACTTCTTGTCCATCCACTGCTGGTTTTTCCCATAATGTTGATCCATATACTTTAGTTTGCTTCCCATTCATTACCACCCAAGCACCTGGTGAGCTGTCAAGGCCACGAATAAAATTGTGTATTTTTACTGCTGGAAGAGACCAATCCACCTGTACAAACATTTCATATTCCTATTAGTTCTTGGACTACACAAAGAATTTTAAGCCATTCATCCAACTGTGTAATATTGATATAAATATCAATTCACATAAATTGTTTCTAAATCTGGACATTTTTTAACACAAGTATTAAAACAGGATGTCCTTAAAACACCCCAGCATTATAAAAACCATGTTTTTGGGTAAACTGTGATACCAAAATTGTGAGTCTGAAGTCTTGAGGATTTACAATTTACCTTGTGTAGTGTCATTCAGCAAGTTGCTGCAACTTCTACTAAGCTACTACTACTACTACAAATAATAATAATAATAAGAAGAAGAAGAAGAAGAATGATAATAATAAATACTTGCATAGCTACATCTTCATATGCCTTTCATTGAAGGCATTCTGATTCCCTATACTAATAAAATTTGCGTCCTCCAATTTTCCTGGGAAGTGACGTCATTGTAGTTATGAAGTCCAAGACACTCTTCTCTTCAACAATCTTTGTTGTGAAATATTCTCAATCATAATTTACGAAGAGTGTGTGTTAAGACTAGTTTAAGATTGCTTTTAAAGTTAAATAATAAAAAACAAATTAGTTTTAAATACTTTCCTTAATGCAATTTTCATGTAGAACTGATAAATTCATTGAAAGTAAATTTGTCATTTGATACAAATTAAATTTTGTGTGGGGTGTTACTGCCACTCTAAATGACCATTTTTTGTTAGGATTCTCCATACAACTGCTAAAGGGTTACAGACAGACAACAGTTGCTACGAATTTGAAAGTGTTCAAAAATTTTTTTTCTCTAATGACAAGTTAATTTAATTACTTGAAATTTTTCTGATACAAATTAAAAGTTAAGAAAATTAAAACCTTCCAAGAAGGAAAAAAAAAAACAGATATCTATTTGCATTTTCATTACCTGTTGCAAGTCTACCTTGCCTAATGATGGTTCATAAGATGCACCTTCCTCTTTTTGTGGAATTTTTGGAGCATTTCCATTTGCCACCATGTTGACAGCTTCTGCCTACATTACACAAGGAAATGAAGTTTATTTATTGAAGTGTTTAGGGTGCAGATACTTTTCCTTCTGTTTTTACAGGTTATGCTCATTTGTAATGACATCATTAGCAGATACACAAAATGAATGGTTATAATTAATGGCAAGATTTCTCTAATTGCGTACAAAATAGTTTTTATGGTCTTAGCATTCCACATAGTAATATATTATGTAAATATAGGAATCTTAACTTCAGAATTATAAAGATTCTATAATTATATCATAATTTATTTTATTTTGAGATAATTTTTTGAAATCATTAATATCAAAATTGATATATTATGTATATGACGTTTACATATAACGATATATTATGATTAATATCAAAGTTGATAATAATTATCAAATAGAAATTCTAATACAGCTCTGTACTTTTTTCCTTTTAAAATTAGGTGTTTACAATTGGGTTAATTTGTTATGATTAATACTTTATTAACTTTTATAATAGTATATTTATATCTACTTATAATTGGTTTATGATTTTTTTTTCTTTTTGAGCAGTAATCATTGCATCGGCTCATGGAATACAAGTAAGTGTTTGAAAGATATTCAAAGTGTAGTGGCATACCATAGCTTTGATGCCTTCTGGATACAGAAATCGATTGTACAGAGAATCAACTGTGTCATTAGGCTCCACTGGACAGGAGCGTTGAAGTAAAATTGGTCCTGTGTCTAAACCATCATCTGCCCAGAAAATAGAGAAACCAGCTTCCTTGTCACCATTAATTAAGGTCCTGGAAAAAAAAAAGGTCATAAGAAGGAACAAAAAATGTTCTAGTTCAATGAAAAATAATGTCTGGATTTATCAGTCTCCAGCTTTTATGAGGGTTTGTGATCATAGACTGATAATATTGGCTATACATTTATTTTTCAATTTTTTTGAGAAAATATTCTATCACAAAAATTATGACAGTTATAATAACGATTGATTACTGTTATTGTTGATGTCATCAGCAGAGCTATTTTTGGAGCATGAGAATTTCAACTACTATTGGATGGAAATCAAAATGGTTTTTTTCCTGTCTTTCATAGTGCTTACACATATAGGAAAAGTTTTGTAATGATGTGTGAGAACAAGGAAGTTTTTCAACAGTAAAACTCGTATTCCCGAGTACAGGTAATGAAAAAGTGGATAAATCTGGTTTAGAATAGACAATCATATGTAGCAATTGACTGAATCATTAATAAGGGAATTAATCTTTTATTATATGATTAACTATTATAATAGGTAATTAAAAGAACTAGAGCTCCTTTTAACATTCTCGCTTTACTTCTTAAGAAAAGTACTCTAATTGTGTACTGGAAATTGGCGATTTTCAATGGGAAAACTCTTATTGCCAGACTGACAAACAAAATATAAATTTTTTTAAAAAATTAATTTTTTAATTTTCAGGGGGCCAGGTTCGGGCTTTTTGGTTTAATTGGAATAGGTTTTTTGGCATTATCTGACAGGGGAAATGAGGTAAAAATAATTTATGTAAAGATCTTGAACGGTGGTTAAACAATGGACAAACAAAACTGCACTTCCAACTTTAGTATTTCAATCAAAACTTTATAGTTCTGTAAAAGTGTGACGTCCTGAAAATTTTGTTTTTGCTCTAATTCGTGAATAAAGGCTAGTAAAAATTTTCTAAAGGTTGAAAAAATGTGTTCAAATGATGGGCAAATGAATGCTCATGGAAAGTTTAAATTTTAATTTTTTCTTGGCCAAAGGTTTCCAGCGTCTTCACAGATGACTAACTTCAAGCACGCTTAATGGTTTGTAAAAAATCCTTCATTTTTATTTAATCATGGAAAAAAGTTCTTGTTTGCACTCTGGTCATTTTCTTTTCTCCAGATAACTTCATAAAAGACTAAGTTTGGGCTGCATAGAATCACTCAGTCTACATGATTGAACGATATAGTGATTTTAATTGTTTGACCTGCCAATGTAGGTTAATTAATGGTAGTTTGTAAGCAATATTGATTACCCTTTTTTCATAACGAACATATCTTTGTAACAATATAAGTTATGTCACATAAATGCATACCCCTTTTAGCAGGATTGATATGATTTTTAAATGATTTCTTAACTTACCAGCTAATAGCACTGACTCCTCTGTGCTTTGGCAGGATTGATGGATGGTAACATATACTTTTCAGAGCAGGATAATTGATAACTTGCATGGGTATGAATTGTTTGCAGAAAGGAAGCACATTCAAATCTGCTCCAATATTTTTATACTGTTCAACCATCTCTGAAATGGGTAAGCCAGCTTTTCGCCATGCCTTCACTTTGAAAACTGGTATGTCATCAGCTGCAGCTGTTGAGGCTACAAATTCAAAATTCTCAAATTGTAATGTTTCCTAATCAGTTTGAAAAATGTTCAGTTTGTGTATGACGGTTATTGATGTACACAAAAATTTAAACTACTAATTTCGTTTTATTAGTTAACTTACCTAAGGGATCTTCTCGATTTCCTTTGTCAGGGACAGTGAAAACTCCAACGATTTTGTGGCCATCTTTTCGCAAAAGTTTGTAAACTTCTGCAGCAAAGGTACTTTGCCCAATAATAGCAACTTTTAATCTGTTGAAATCTCTCTGTAAAACAATTTGTAAAACACTGTAATTAATTTCAAAGTTTTCAATATTTATTTATTTCTACAATGTTGGGCACATTCATTGTATTAACCCACATTCTTTTTTGATGATGCATGATCAATTGATTTAATTGAGCAAGCCTATTTGCAGGTAAAAGGATTGGGCAAAATACTTTAAATTTCGTAATTATATATTTTTATTGCAACAATACATTGTAATTGTCAATTACAATAATTTAGTAATTAACAGTTGTACAAATTTCTGAGCAATAACTAACTGTAATATACATATGTGTATAAACACTTTCAAATGTAAAATGATATAAAAATATGTCTAACTCAAACAAAAGGAATGTCCTTTTAAAAAACTAATTTTTCAAAGAAATCATCAGGCAATAAACCCCTAGTTGTGGAATGTATAAAACTCACAAAGGAAACCAGTCATTCAACTGGCATGGAAGAATGTAAAGTAGTGTTATGATAAATAAATGCTTGTCCGATAATTTTCCAGCATTTTTAATTATGTAGATTTATCATTTAAAAATGAAGAGAATTCAAATTAAACAGCTGAAAGGAGCTTTTTTTGTTTTGTTTTAATAAAATGCATTCACTAGCGGAATCAAACAAAAAAACTATCCTCGTTATCTTCTTCTTAGGCTATACATAAGGTACGAGTATTTGAAGTCCTTATTTTGTTTTTTTAAATATCAAAAAATCAAAAGTACAGTTTTTCAAATACAAAATGTATTTAAAATACGTATTGCAAATAAAAATATTTAAATACTGGCCAACCCTGGGAGATGACTTGTTTGACTGCGTTGTCTGTAGAAGTGAGAGTCGGCCTCAAAGGCCCAGTTCCGATCGTTCTCTGCGATGAGGCCCGTGAGCCGAGACTCCGACATCGTATTAATCATATTGCATTCATTTTATGCACAAATCACCCCAAAACGACTCGTGTTTCTAAAAAAGTACATGAGCTTTTTTTAAAGAGCTGATTTTTAATTTCTGGCCCTAAGAAGAGAAACTATTGAATTGTGCGCGGAAAAAACAGCGCTGTGTAGTCAGCATTCATGCTTTGTGGGACCTTGATACACAAAAATTAATTGACGGCAAAACGTCCGTAGGTCAGTCCGTCTGTGGTCAGTGCTAGCGCTTGAACCGTTCAGACGATTTTCTCCAAAACTGATAATTCTCCCATAGATCTGAAGGAGCTCGAGGCCCTGAGAGTTTGAACTCAAGTAGGCTGCAGGAACAGCCCCTTGGGAATTTTCGAAACTTTCTCCAATAGGCTCCAAAATATTTCTTTAAATTTTGTGTGGATTAGAAGAAAATCCGCTTATAAAAATTGCTCAGGTTTGATTTTCAGTAAAACCTGCGAATTTTCGAGAATTTAAAGAATTGTCGAGAATTTTTAAGAAGTTAACAAAACTTAATGTGTCATAATATTTTTTCTAGCGCTTTATCCAGCCGACAGCCAGTTACCCTCTACGTCCCGATGGATCGCATATTCCACACTAGACACCAACACACTTGCGGGCCCCTCTGATCTGGGTCAGCAGAACGCGAGGCACTCCTCGACAACACATACATGAGAGATACGTGACAAACAACCATGCCCAAGACGGGACTCGAACCCGCGATTCTTCGGACCGAAGCGCTGAGTGGGTGGGTGGGTGGGTAGGTATACCTGGTAGTTCGAAGTGTATAATAAATATTTCTAAGTTTGGTAATCCTCTAAAAAGTTATTGAGATTTTGAAAGCTTTGAAACTGATGCGAAAAAATAACCCGTGTTGCTACCGAGAGCTAGTCAAGTCATCCGCATCCCTAAGCGCTATGATGTGCTATCGCACGAGTGAGAAGTTTCAAACACTTCTTAATGCTTTCCAGAGAATTCGCGAGCTCAGGCAGAGGAACCGCATGTCAACCGCGATAACCTAGGGCTACTCGTGTTTCAAGGGCGGAGGGAGGGGAGGATGCGCGTCTGGACGGTCAGTAGGCACCGCAAAATATTGCGGTGAACAGTCCTCTGATCGTTCGCAAGCTACGCTTCTCTCAAGTTTTTGTGAAAGTAGAATGTGTTAATGATCCAGAAGTTAGTGGTTTGTGTAACTGTCTTATAGAACAATTATTAAGGACGAAATTGGTATTGAGTATTGGGATTTCAGAAAAGCTTCAAATAAAAGACAACGGTAGAGGTAGCTTCCATAAAGTGAGGTATACTTGAAATAATGTTCAGGATTTGCCACTGGTTCCGGGTAAGATTCTAGGATTTTGACTCCCTAAAACCTAACTTTCGCTGTTCAACAACCCAATAGAAATTGAAGCGAGTGAGGTGCCCTGCGACTTTCAAATGGAAATCTGTAATCTTCAGGCACATCCATTCTACCAGACTATAAAGTGTCCCTGAAGCCCTGAAAATTTCTGGAAACATATTTCTTAAAAATGTTACCCCAAACTGCTTAAATTCTGACTGCAAGTGTTATCGCTGTTTGGTAGTACACATGTGGGTGAAATTCTTTTTCTGATTTGAAGAAATTATATAAAAATGATAAATCGCATTGAAAGGGCTTCTTGGGAATCGACCCTGAGAATTTGCCTTACTTAACTTTCAATCGACATTGATATATTATCATCAGAAAAGAAGTGCCAATCATCACTGATTTCTCAATTGTAAAATGAAGTGATATATTACACTAGTGAGTTACGAGTATATGCAATTCGTTTGCTTTCTTTAATGTCTCTGATCTGCACTTTTCTGTACTAAAGTTTGATTGACCCTCGTGTTACTAAAGGTTGGACCACACTGATGTAGACAATATATTAGTAGTAGGTGGGGCTGGAAAAAATCATGATAAAAAGGGTTTAAAAAATCAGAATTTTTTATCTAAACTAGATTTTTTATTCAAATGAGATTTTAAAAAATTGTATTAGAAGCTTTTACTTTAAACGAAAATCGTGAAATTATTTATTTATCCCTAATTAATTTAAAAGCAGAAAAAAGGTTATTACAGCATCAGTTTTTAAATTTGTAATGAAATTATTGTAATTTATTTAAAAATAAAGATATGATAAAGATATTTGAGTGTTCCTGTGCAATACTTATAGTTTTGTGCTCTTGAAACACTTCGCTTGCGTCCACATTACCGAATAAGCTTGTGGCACTATTTAATAGTTTATTTATTTTTTTTTAAACAGCCAAAAAAATTTGTTGAAAATCTGAATTCATCAAACACATTATAATAATGCTAGACAGTTTTAAAAATTCTATAATAATAATTAATAATAATCTATCTTAATTTTAAATAATTAATGTAAATATTAAATTCTATTTAATAGTTTTCCTGTTATCGAAAATATGGGGTAAACTGGTTGTTACATTTTTTATTTATTGCAGAGTGAGGCGGTTATACAACGCTCAGCCACAGCTCTTCAGTTGTTCAGTACGGCTTTTCAGTTGTTAGGAGCGAGCGAGGAAAGCGATGCGAAGGGGGTGGCTACGGCGACCTCCCATTACCATAGAACGAAGCAGTGCGAGTATTAAAGTGGTGGAAACAATTGTTGGCTGTTGATGGGAGGAGTATTTATTTCATTATCTGATATCCAGATAACGGAGCCAGATTAATCTGGCTTGCGGGTCCAGGCCACGTGTGAGTCGTATTCTCAAGTGAGTGGATCCGAAATTGAACGTCCGAAGAACACTCTTTTTTGTTTTATCCGTCTGAACCGGAACTTTGGGTGTGAACAAAACAAAACATGGCTACCGGGACCGATTACAAAAGACAAGTGGATAAGCTTGAAGGACCTGAAGACTGAGCAAAGTGGAAGTGGCATATTTCGATGGTGTTCGTGCGTATGAACTTGATGACATTGGTAACGGTTTGCGAGTGTGTCTGGATTTGAGAGATGATGCAAATGCGGCACAACAAGCACTTCTTCAGCAATGGAAAAAGAACGACGCTAAAGCGGCAAGTTTGTTAGCAAATGCGCTAGGAAAAACTACTGCCGAGCTCGTGTTGACGTGCACCAATGCTAAAGAGATTTAGACATAATTGAGTGCACGGTTTGAACGCACTACTCAAAGGCTGAATATGCTGATCGAGTCATTTTTTCGCGTGACGAAAATGAAGACATCAGTACGCATGTCGTGAAATTGCACAAGTTATTCGTGGATTTGAATGATGAACTTACGAAGAATGAAGGAAAAACTTTGTCCGAGATAATTTTCAACGTATCTTATCTACGTTGGGGAAAATAATATGACAATTTTAAAGTCTTGTGGGCCCGATTTCGTCGGAAAATCAAACTGTGAATTTGTTGATTGAAAAATTGTGCGCGATTGAATTGCGTGATCAAGGGATGTCGAATCACTGCGTTTGTTGCACGCGGTGGGCCTAACAAGAAGCCTCGTCAAAGAAGTGACAGTGGGGAAGAATCAAAGAAGAATGTTCAACGTGCGAAACAGAAGTTTCCATTCCATAAACGTAAGCAGTTGGGCCACTGGGCAGCAGAGTGTCCGGAGAAGAAGCAGATGGTGCTGCTGGAAACAAAAGTCAGTATGATGCAAATGTGGCGGTTATGACTCAATGCAATTGCCTCAGTCAATGACTTTATTGAAGCCGACTAGTGGTACTACGACACTGGCGCCACAAATCACATCACCGGGAATAAACAGTATTTTACATCGTATGAGAAGTTTTCCGTTCCTGAAAAGATTTCGCTCGGGAAACAAGGTGTAAAGATGCGGGCTCATGGACAAGGAAGTGTGAACATTCAAGTACGTCTGAATAATGTTTGGTCGAATGCCGTACTGAAAAATGTTTTGTATGTTCCTGAAGCAAGTCCCCATTAATTTTCCGTGAAAGCAGTTGCGGGAAAGGGTTTTTCTACGAGTGTTGATGATGGAAGAAATATGTGTTGAAGATCGTGTAACCAGAAAAAGGATTATGACATGATATGTCAGTCATGGTCTGTATGAATTAAACATGCACATTGTGAAGCCAGCGTAACAAGTTCAAATAACTTCATCGCAGACATTGCAAGTTTATCATGAAATGTTTGGCCACGAATACAAACAACTTGTGAAGAGTGTCCTGAAGCACATGAACATCGACGTGGGCGAGGGCGAGGAAGAATTCTGCGATGGATGCGCACTGGGAAAAATGCATAGGTTGCCATTCAAGAAACGGATGAATTGACAGATGGTAACTGGTGAACAAATCCACGCCGAAGTGAACGGACCGACGTCGACTGAATCTTTCGGAAAGACGCGCTACTATGCGTGTGTTTAAAGATGATTTGAGCAAGTATTGTTGAGTTTTCGTTTGAAGCACAAAACTTAAGTTTGCACTGTTTTGGAACAATTCTTGAATGAAGCCAAGATGAATGGACATGTTATCAAAGAACTGAGGCGTGATAAAGGAAAAGGATTTGACAACAAGAAGGTCTCTGAAGGTCTAGGAAGCAGGGGCATAGAACACTGCATTACTGCACCGTATACACCACAGCAAAATGGTGCTGCGGAGCGTTAAGATCGAACCATTGGCGAGTGCGCGCGTTCCACGTGGAATCCAAACAAGTTGCCAAACGAACTGTGGGCAGAGACATGAAGTACTGTCACATACCTCCTGAATCGCACTGGAAAGTCTTCCATTAAAAATAAGTCTCCCTATGAATTGTGGCATGGACGACCAGTAGGAAGTCTCAATTATTTGAAGATTTGTGGAACAGGATGCTACGTGCACATCAACAAGAACGTCCGCTCTAAGTTTGACGATAAAGCAGTTCATCTGGTTTGATACGTGAACGACAGGGATGGATTCAGGGGCTAGATTCCGACCCAAAAGAAGATTGTTCTGAGCCGCGATGTGAGATTCAAGCCTGAAGTTGTCTGCAATGTGTACGTTAATACCGACAAGCTTGAAGATTCATATGAAAAACTCGCATCATCTGATGTAAAGGAGCCAGAAGGAGTGAACCACGATGAAAAGGATGAAGAATAGAGTGAAGCAGAAGAATTTGCATCATTTGCTCCGGAGTAAGTGATATTATAGCTAAAGAAGGTGCCAAAGAAGAGACAAAAAGAAGAAGCAAACGTGAATCGAAGAAACCATCGTGGATGACCCGCGGAGATTGCATTGAAAACAAAAATCCAAACATCTGAAGGCACTTAAAAATAAAATGGATTCTTTGAAGGAAAATTATGCTGGGTGTAGGTCGAGCGTCCAAACGATGTACAAATCTTTAAGAATCGCTGGGTCTTCTGCCAGAAACTATTGGATTGTGGACAAATCCACTTCAAGGCTCAATTGGTGGTGTAGCGTCATAGACTTGACTCTCTGCTCCTGAGTTGCAAGGTTTGGGGATGAGGGAGCCAAATATAGGCTCCCGAACAAAGGCCACCCCTTACGGAAATCCCAGATCCCGGGCACAAAATGCGGCGTCGGTGGCACTCGCTTCAAGACGAGAGCGTGGGGGGCAGATGACGTAGGAGGTCATGTGACTCGGGCCTATATTAAGGTGCGTCGCAGGACCATTCGGGATTAACGTTTCTGGTTTCCTCGCGGCAAAACACCGCAAAACTTGTCCGGCCAAGTCTGGCGCGGAAGTGCTGAAGGCACGAGTTTGAGGTTCGGACACTGTAAAGTATGCCTTACACTTCAGGGCAGATGGTCTGCCGATACACATGAGGTGCCCAGTTGCGAATCGGCCGAGTTGGCTACTCGCAGGCGCGGCCGCAAGGCGCGTGTTGGGAGAGGGATCTGCGGCAGGTAGCTCCAACAAAAACCTTAGAGTGTGGTTTTAGTTCCTGTACATAATTTATTGTAAATAAATTGTAAATACCGACTCATGTCTGTTTCTTTGTGGTGTAGATCCCTGCCCACGACGTTACAGTGGCAAAAGGCTTCGTACAAAGACAGGGAATTGATTATGAAGAAACATTCAGCTCTGTTGCTCGATATGAAACCATTCGGTCTTGTTGGCGGTGACTGCTGCATTTGGAATAAAGCTTGCTCAATTTCATGTCAAAACCGCTATTTTGAACGGCGTCCTTGAAGACGTATATCAAACAACCGGAGGGTTTTGAGGGCAATACAAAGCGAGTGTGTTACGAGAATGAAAGTTTGTATGGCCTAAAACAAGCGCCGCGCTGCTGGAACAAATTATTTGAGACGTTTATGAAGAAAGCTGGATTCAAAAACAGTAGTGTTGATTCATGTCTGTTTACTGTAAGAGGGATGGAAAACATGTATGTTGCAATTTTCGTAAACAACGGCGTGGTTATTGCAACTGATATAGAAGAATTCAAGGAATTCATGGAAATGTTACAGCAGGAATTTCATACTACAAGAGGATCTCTTAGAAACTTCTTGGGCTTGAGAACACAGCAAAAGGAAGATAATAGGATCAATAACAATAAGGATCAATAACAATTGATCAAGAAGACTACATACAAAAATTTCTGGAATAGTTTGGAATGGCCGAATCGAATGGAGTGTCTACTCCAATTGGACGCGAGGACAACGACGAAGGAGAAAAGGTCACGGCAAGGTTCCTTATCGTGAGGCAGGGGTCGTTAATTTACCTGACTACAGCTACACGTCAGCTTGCTTTCGCAGTCAATAAAGCAGCTCAGACCATGGAAAATCCGATAAATCAAGATTGGAATCAAATGAAACGAATATTTCAATATTTGACGAGCACCGCAAACCATGGAATCGTCTTCAGGAAAGGACAAATTTTGAAGGTCTATAGTGATGTTGTCTACGCCGGTGACTGGAAGACAAGACGTTCAACGACAGGTGTCATTGCAACCTTCAGTGATGGAGCAGTTTCGTGGACCAGTCAGTTGTAGAAGTCATCGACTACGGAAGCTGAAATAATAGCAGCATGTGAAGGAGCAGAGGAGTTAATCTGGCTGAAAAGATTACTATCTGAATTGCTGGAATTTTCCAGCATTTCTAATGTTCAGCTCTCTCCCCTCTCTCCCCATCACGGTGCACGGCACGAATATTAAGTTCTTGAGGAAGTGAATCCAAAGTATCCTATAGATGTTAGGAAAATTCTTCTTTTTTCTATATTTCTTAAAAAAATAGAAAATTTATTGTTGTAGGTTGCGTGTTTTGAGCGTTGATGAAATTTTGCTTGTATACGTAAAAAGTAATTTTCTTCCTCGGTATTGAAGATGTTCACTGTCACTCTGCATATATACGATAGACTGGGCTAGATCGAAAAACTTTCAATGCTAATCCATGACCTGAGGAATGTATAGAGTTCAAGGTCTTTAGTACAGATGAAATAGCTGACTGGTAATAATAATCCATGTCCAATTTAATTGTATTAATGCATTGTATGTGAGGGCCCCAAAAAGAGATTTGATGATGTTCATTTGCTTTAGACAATCTATATCCAAGTTGGTGATATAGGATTTCCTGGCTAATTTATTATCAAAATGCATTCCTAAAATCGTTATTTCATTACAATGAAGACGTCGAGATTTTATAGAAAAGTAGAATACATCATTTAAGTTTTTCTTCCTTATTTTTTTTATTTTTTTTAAGGGGATGTATTGA
This sequence comes from Teleogryllus oceanicus, assembly GCA_964035755.1. Lineage (NCBI taxonomy): Eukaryota > Metazoa > Arthropoda > Insecta > Orthoptera > Gryllidae > Teleogryllus > Teleogryllus oceanicus. The sequence continues at coordinate 353,602,342 of CAXIVR010000001.1, read as the reverse complement.
GATTTTGAGGGTGTTATTTTGAATCCTGTTACATGAATCCAATCAACAAGTTTGTTCAGGGTTGAGTTGTTGAGTGGTGCGAATTTTATTGCCACTTACTGTTATCGTGACGTCATCTGCAAATAAATATACTTTTAGGCGCCGAGGGACGTGCAAAGTTATGCCGTTGACTGCGATTAAAAACAGTAATTCGCTGATGACAGACCCCAGCGAGACGCCGTTTTAAATGTAGTATTTATTAGATAATGTATTATGAATTGAACACATATAGATCCATGCTAAATATAATTTATATTAGATATAATTTACAATTGCAAAATTAATTTAGACTGAACGCATTGGACAAGCTGATTATTTGGAACTATTGACGTTGGCGTTGCGTGGATTTCAGCCGCCCGGAGCGGAGGAAAATTTCGCCGCCCCCTTATTTATGTATTTAAATTTAAAAGACTAAAATATACGAGCTTGAACAACGTAGCAGATGGTCAAACATATAAATTACAAACATAAAAGCCGTAAATAAAATATTAATACATCGTCGAACATCAACACAATTTTCAGCAGAGTTTAATAATTTAGCAATCACTACACGTACTTATGAGCACTGAAATCAAAGTTTGGAAAGAGCATACATATATACGATTAAGTTAATGTGAATTGGACGACTGACGATCCATCATTGAAACTTTCCTTGAATTGTCAAAGCGTCACTCACGGACTTACCTCAAAGGTACTGTAATCTAATTTGCAGGTGTTATTATACAATATTAAACACTATTCTTAATATGATAGAAGTCTCGCTTAATAGTCAAACAATCCAAGCAAATAATAAGATACGAGTAATCTCTGCAAGTCAGTGCAAACGATGTAGCCAATCGCTACAATGAGCAAGATGTCATTCTTATACATTAATTTAAAGAAATCATTACAGAATAAGTAATGAAAAAATCTGTGCCCATTTCGATCGTTCCGAATCGTAGGTGTGACAAAAATATGAAATGAAATGGTTCAAATGTTTACAAAATATTATTATTATTATTATTATTATTATTATTATTATTATTATTATTATTATTATTATTATTTTGTTGTTGTTGTTGTAGTTATTGTATTCTTATGAATATTTTAAAATGTTTGACGAATAATTAAACGCGTGAACGAATTATAAAAAATAACAATTGTGACCAATTTTTATTTTACTTATTTTGACGTAAATGTGTCGAAGCATATTTAACTTTTAAAAGCCTTTGATTTTGGTTCTATTTTCTTCTAGTCTTAGTTAAAAACCTGACGGTTTTCACGCAGAAAGGTACAAAAAATACTACACTTATTTTTTTACCAAATATTTTCGTCTATAATCTTAACTGGAGACCAAATATTAATAGTTATTTATGTAACAAGTCCCCTAAATTCGTCTTCAAGGCCGACGCCGGAAGGTTATCTGCGAGGTGGAGTGACAGAGGAGCTGAGCATTGGGCAAGCAACTGGAACCGCCTGAAGCGAGGGTTGCGCCCGGCCTCCGAGCGCGCGCGGGTGAGGGTGGCCCGGGGGGAGGGGGGGCTTGCGGCCGAAGGGGCGCCGGGGGAGGGTGAGGCGGTGGCTGCGGCTGCCAGGCCGCACCGGACCGGTTTCCCAGCCCCCCTCCCCTGGCGCCTGCTGTGGGCGACCTCGCCGGCTGCGCCGTCATCCCTGCACTCGGCCACGCCAGCCAAAACAGCTTTTGCTAACTTCTTTTTTTTTAATTTTTGTCAAAAACAGCAAGAAACTCGTACGTCGCTTGGAAGAGAAATATAATACGCGTACGTTCTCTTCAGCTCCAGAATCCCTATCCTATTTCCCTTTCAGCTATACTAGGGGCATGTTCTAAGCCCCGTCTCGACTCTGTGTGTGTGGGAGCGTCACGCCTGGAAGTCTAAGTTTGATCAGGTGCTGCTCCTGCTTTCGCCCTGTGTATATCGGAGAAACGAAAAACTATCAGAGCAGCCGGTCGCTCGAATTTTCTTCCCGATTCCGGTTGAATCCGACCTAGATATGGTAGCTGGTGTCAAAACTTCCAACCGTAGGACGTCCCAGCGGCATACGTTTGTCATCCCAGCTGGTCAGTTTGTAAGTGAATAACGTGTTTCTGAAATGCGTACTGAAGTGGAATTCGCAAAGAACAATCACCATAAATATTAGTCACGTCTCCTCGATCTTATTGTATCGGCTTTCATTTCATCATCAACACGTTTCAACAGCCTTCACGGGGAGAGCTAACGATAGCCACGTAAGATGCTCGGCTTTGGCCATTGGGCTGTCTCCCCGAAAACTCATGACATGCGAAAAATATTCATGAAATAACTAATAGATAGCATCCGGAAATTAAAGGTTGTGGCAACTTAGTTATTGCCGTAAATTCCCACTGAATGAGTTAACAGAATTACACTCCAGATATTTGTGGTCACAAAAATAAAGTCCACAAAACAAACTTATTAGCCGATTGCTGCAATATTTGGAATCAGCTGTTGGTTCCAAGGATATGCTCTTTTTCGTTTTTCCTTCATGAGAATTTTGAGAAGTCGGGACCATTTCTTCTTTTTAATTTCCTACAACATTACATAATTTTCAGAATACACGGTATAGTACTTCGTTGTATTCTCTTCAAAGTAATATTTACTTCATATAATTTATTCATACGGGAAATTATAATTACATTAATGAGCATAACAAAAACTAGTAACTCATAACAACAATCTTATGTATCTTCATCGCGGGTATTATGATATTTGTTACTGATAGGTGTTATAAGACGACTCTTGATTAAATAGACCAGTAGCTTGGAAGCGCCTTAAAAAAACTTCATTTTATTTCCTCTATTTTGGCTGCGAGGCTGAGGCTTGTCTAACGGGTCCCTTCCTCGCTCACTCCACTCCGTCCAAGCCACAATTCTACGTCACAGTTTGACATTTACTTTTAATTTTAGCTTTTTCAAACACAAAATCTACCGTATTCGCCGATGTACAAGAAGAGCCCCAATTTCCAAGAAGGATTTCGTTCTTTAATGTTTAATTTTATACTTAGGTTTTATTCTTATGGAAGGAATGGGAATTATGACCTGTGAAAAGCAATGATCTTTTCTTCATATTCTGCGGGGAGTCTTTATGATATTTTTCTAGTACGCATGGTAAGACAGCTTTTTAATAAATCTTCCACATCATGACGTTGACCCTACGGAATTTTCAGCATTTTTAGCAATACTTTTAGCTTCTGTAATAATAAATTTTATAGAAATATATATTTATTTTTCAGTACACAAAAATTATATTTTTGTAATAAATATTTTTAATTATAAAAATATTTTTAAATATTAAAATAGTATACATATTTTTGTAATATTTGTAAAAATTCAAACAGCTACAAACATTCCCATTCGTTGTATTAGACGTACTCTTTTTTTACGAGTTACTGCAGGAAAATGTGGGTCTTATACACCGACAAATACGGTATATCCAAACGAAATGTTAAAAGTCAGCCAACTAACAGTTCTCTCTTTTGTTTTGACTTCGTTCTATGTTTACAGCCTAGTGCTCTAATCGAATGAGATATGTGCTCCAAGGTCATCAAGCTACGAGACTGCGATCATATGCCGTGATCATGCGGTAAACACGCGAAACCAGTATTACAGCATCGTTTCAGCGGCACAGTGCGAAGAATGCAGTCAAAATATCGACGGAACTTAAGAAAAAACGTAAATGAAGAAATAGAAAATATATTCCAAAATGCAAATAATATTTCCGCTGTTTTTTTGGTACAGTAACTACATGCTGTGATGTCATGTTGGCATTTCAGACATGACAAATTGTGAAGTACAAATTTTGACTGCAAAATAGTCAGGAGGGACCAAGAAGAAAATCTTAGAAGAATTTAAAAAAGTTCTACACTTTACTAACAATACAGAGATGAGGAGGACAGCGGAGAACGGAATCTTATGGCTGTAGCGACAAGGCACTTTGTGGCTTTAGGATCACGATGAAAAGGATGCTGATATCCAAAATAATTACATATATAAGGAAAGAAAAAAGTCAAAGTAGGGTACTAAAACAGTTGCGTATGTATGTTTCAAAGAAAACTTCTGAAGTTAGCTCACGTCCCCTAAAGGGAGATAAACATTGTGGGGGAAGGCACAATCAAAATCGAGTTGGAAACGCTAATGGGAGCGTCAGACGCCAATGTGCGCAGAGGAGGCGGATTCATCGGCGAAGCGCCCCCGAGCGACAGGGTGTAGTGGGGAGAGGGCGCGCCATTGACCGTCGTTGAGCTGACACGTTGCCGAATGAATGAAATCAGTTGGCACAACACATGCTCTATTGTTTTCTGGTGTTTGTACGCGTCAAATAACCTGATTGATTCTGTGATTGGCTCCGGCTCTGAGCTCTTTTTATTTACGAATCAGTGGCTTTTGTCAAAAACGACTTGCTTAAGGGCGGGAATATATTTTCAGAAAATGCCGAAGTCTATTACTATAACACTCGACCTAGAAATCATATTCATCAGGTGACAGTATCAACAGCTCCTTACAAAAAATCACTTACAATACATGTCCATTATTTTACAACACTTTGCCAAATGACATCAAACGATTAAATTGAATAGAAAAGTTTAAATCCCAAGTGAAATCGTTTCTGCTGCATAACTGTTTCTATACAATTAGAGACTATACTGAGCATCACAAGAAAAGTTACATTAATTTTAACAATGACACATAATGCATTATTTACCATTTGAACTGTATAAATGTGTATAAACAACCTGTAACAGGTATTGTATTGCAGCCTCCGGGTCAATGACCCCCATCTCGATCAGGTTTTTCGTCCAGTTTCCCTGATCCATTGAGCAAATGCTGAGATGGCCCCTTGTTTTGCTTCTGGACATAAATGTAACTTTATTTTCTGTGCACGTCTTCTAGCATTCAGTGGGAAATACAATTATTCAAATGATCGTTTCCATGTTGTCGCGGCAGGAAGTATTATTCTTTTACGAAGGACATCATGGATAAGAGCCCAAAATTTATTGCTTATTTATCCTTGAAAATGATTTTATTACATGAGAGCTTCTTTTTAATTTTAATTTTCAAAATTCATGTAGTATATGACATAGTGTAGGGATCACAGAATTTTGAAAATGTGCACAGAACTCACTTCTCCCCTTAGCACGTCATACGCAGTTTCAACTGTTTTTTGACGTAAAATAAATAATTATATAAAATAAATATGATGCCGTCAGTAGATCTGTTTTTTCATGATTTGTAAACATCGGCAATTATTTTCAAGGACTTCCTAAAGGTACTAAATAGTCATTTGTCCCTCCGTAGGTGCACAGTGTACGTGTGTTCGTGTGTGTTCGAGTGCGCTTTGCCTCCGACGTTCTTGGGGCCTTGGGACGCCAAGTCGCTGCAAGAAATAGGAATCCACTAGGCCTTTTCGGAAACGCTTCACTAAACCGAAATCATTCCTGCCACTTTTTTGACGCGTTAAAAAGGCATCGAAGTCTCCGCGCCGCTAGCGACACTGCAGTCTCTCCACTCCGAGGGCTCAGCCACACCCCCATGACTCGCGAACGGAGCGTTTCTCTTCCGCGTCACATCTTGGATGCAAATAGCTGACCGTGAACGCTATAAACAAGAAGTATAAATAATAATAAATTACCCTAAATAGACATGTTTCCTGAACGTTCTTTTTTGTTATGGTTTGGCAAGGGACCGCCTTCACCAAGGGTCCGCAAGCCGAGCTCTCTCCAGGCAGTGGCTCCGAAAGTAGATCAGCGGCCGCTCACTACTCGAGCAAGAAGTGCACTTCGTTCAAACTCACCCACTGGCCATATCGTGCAGTTACTTTATCGAACGATTTTTACATTTTCACTAACGATAATATTTTTTGCTTTATTTTCTCAAAATTGTTCGTTTCGCTATATCCCAATGCATAGCAATACTGTGACGTGGAATGTCCACGGTTTGCGTTAACGGAGGTGGTCGTGAGGTGGGCGTCTGTCTCCGGAAGTTCTAGGGGACGAGCTTTGCTGCTCAGCTGCAGAAAAACGGCTTTCTCCGACGGGCTCGGGAACTTCAAGCAAGTTATTTGATTTCCAAAGCCTGTAGGGTAAACGTCACTATTTGAGCCTCAACTGCGCTGCACGGACTGGAGGCTGTCTAGTGAATCGTGGGTCCTAAAAACCTTCTGTTTAATCATGTGCGAGCTGCTTTTGCATCACAGTTCCTAATGCGAAATCAGATTGTCTAATCGGTCAGCAACACGTACAAATGTTTCGCTTTCACAAACGCTGGTGGCTTTTGCAGCGAATTGCTATAAAATGCCGTGAGAAAATTTTGTTTCAGTAAAACGGTGTTAATAAAAATTGTTATTGGTGGTGGTTATACGTGGTGCGTCTTTTGAGCTGAGGAGCGACGGGGCGAGGAGGCGGCGAAGGCGCGGGCGGGGGTGGGAGAGCCCCAGGGCACGAGCCCCCCCCCCGCCAGGCCCTTCCATCCCGGAGGAAGAGCAACGCTCTGTTGGCCACTCCCCTGCCACGATGAACACGGAAGAGTGTGAGAGAATTACGAAGAAATTTCAGCTTATTCGATTGGTAAAATATCCTCGTTATCTTTCAAAGCACGTATCTCATTCTTCCCTTCATCGTTCTATTCAAAGGATTTACCGATCCGTGATCTGTGACAAATCCTTTGTATCTCTTCGGCTGATCGGCGGGGAATGCGCCTCACGGCCGTTTGGTCATTATTCTTGGCATCCTGCCGACTGGAGAATGTCCGCAAGAAATCAGTGTATTTCTTTGGCTAGAGGAAGAAAATGATGTTTCAACTTTCTTTTTAAGAACTATAATTGACGCGCATTGATTGTGTGATTCGTATTTATTAGGAGTGTAATTGCAAGCGAGTGCTGGATGGGCGTGGGACTCACCGCGCTGCTGCTGAAGAGCCTGTGCGGCCGCAGCACCACCAGGGCCCAGGCGGCCCCGGCCCCGGCCACGGCGCGGGCGCCCATGCTGCCTGCCTCCGCTCCGCCCGCTCCGCCCCGCTCGCTCCGCCCCGCTCGCTCCGCTCGACGCCGCCGCAGCTGTGCCGGCTCTCGCCTCTCGCCCGAGACTGTCGCACGCTGGGCGCTGCCAGCCGCTCCCCGCCCTGCCCCGCTTCGTCCGACGCCAGATAAGGTGAAAAACTGTGCGCGACGAGAACTGTAATCAGTGCATACACGTGTCCTTGAACCCTCAGATGCCTAGCCTATCCCGTAAACAGATGAAACTGAATTCTGAATGCAGGTAGAAACGAGCGGGTCTGGCCAGAATGGGTATGAAAATAGTGGCTCTCGTGTAAGAAAAGACAAATCAACTCCGGATTTTGGCTATTATCCCTTATCGTTCCCTATGTAAAGGAATCGGCTTCTATTGACAACCGTCTTCATGAGAGCCCCCCGCCCCCAAGCCCCACGACCCACCTTCGTTTCTTATCGCAATGGTCTTCCTTTTCATTTACATAACAATTCACCGAAAATTTGACAAATACCATGGATTTTAAAATGTCTTAAAGAACATGAAATAGAGAAAATTACAAAAAATGCTTCCTTAAGATATTTACTTTTGTCTGTCATTCAATTTTTAATTTCACACTTATTATTGGCCTTTACTTTTTGATAGATTTACGCATATCATTTACGTATATTGCAAACTTTAAAATTGTAAAACATGATTATTATTTAGTCACATCTTTTTCTCAGAAATACATAACATTTTACCCACCTTTAGGTTAAAACAATAATGATTTTCTATCACAACATAAAAATTATTTGATTTATAAATCTTACTACCGTATTACTCAATTCAACATTCAGAAACTTATCAGATTTGTCATAATTGTAATAAATAGCATTAAATATGGTCTGCCGTTGATGGTCATAATATTATTTTGTTAATGCTGCGAGTGCATGCGGAGTGTTCTAGCAACACAGATAAGGTGTGCATACTTTCTGCGTCTGGCTCTGTCTGACACGTAATGGATTGGGACCTGTGTCAAAGGGATGGGAGAGAGTCGGTTGATAAAATTACGGAGAAGGGGCAACGAGGAACTTATGGACAATTACTTTTGTAAGAGTAATAATGAGTTTGAATAATTTTGTATTATCCATAAATTTCGAGTTCTTCGTTAACGATCCATCGATTCTAACGTTAATGTTCCATTTTTGTTACATTCTGAATTTCCGTAAATGAAAAAGCATAAACAAATAATCTGAGAACGTTTGTGCAGTTGTAGCCCCACTAGTTTCTCAAGGAAGGGCGCATAAGTTGCCCGGGCGATGGTAACTCATGCTTATGGCAAATCGAAGTAGCCGCCAGTGCTTCAGTCAGACTGGAGTGAGGGGGGAGATTTGTTGAAGGAGAAAACATAGGGCGCGGGGGGGGGTCAGTGATAGGAGTTGGAGGAAGGAGGGGGGGACGAAGGTGATGACTTCGAAGTCCGAATTCTTTTCGAAGGATTGGGTATAACATTAGGTATAACATAGGGACAGAAATATATTAACAACGGATGTGGTATTTTAATATGAGTAATAACTCATGATTGAACAGAAAACTAAATGAACTTACTAAACAACCCATCACAGAGGCATGTAAAATTATTCGATTGCATTTAGGAATTGCAACAGGATGCTTTTATAAACAGTGTTTCAAGAGTTCTTCAAAGTTCATGAAAGTATTAAGTACATGTGGAATGTTAGAGATAAACATCCTAGATGAGTCGTTGTGCCTGCTCTTGGCATTCACCACATAAATTTAATTTATTACTCTGTAGATTGTACATGGCTGAGACTACATTTGATTTCAGCCTGGTGATGTGATTCATTAAACCTCGAAACGTCGAGCAATCACAACGGGATAAAGATAAGAAGCGGTAAAAATGTATTTTGTTCATGTAACGATGAATTGTACAGTGCAAACATTATGTAACATAAATGTTTTATAATAAATTAGACATTGTGGTTTGCATTAATTCTAATATACATGTCTGCTTGATAAATGCCTAAATACCCACCAAGAATAAATGCAATAAAGTGGCGGGCAATTGAAGATTTAGATTCTGAACTGATATTCATTTCCACTGCCTATTAGCATGCAAAACTATACATGAAACATTTAGATGCCTATAGACGACGGTCATCTTGAAATAAGTAAAATCATCGGATTCTGGAAGGTAGCACAATTACACGTTTCCCGACGGAACGGCCGAAACTACAACACCCATCGTAGAAATCACATTCATAAGGTGTCGGTATCAACAGCTCACAACTAGAAAGCTACTAATAATACAGCTACGTTATTTTATAACACATTTCCAGATGACATTAAAATCAATATACAATTTTAAATTCAAAGTAAAATAATTTCTGCTGCATAATTGTTTCTGTTGAATTAAGAGCCTACACTGGACAAGGAAAAGAAAAAATATATTTATTTTAACAATGATATATAATGCATTAGTATACATTTGTATTGTATAATTTAAAACAAGACAGTATTCCTGTAACAAATTATGTACTTCAGTTTCTGGGTCAATGATCCCCGTCTCGTTCTGGTTTTCGTCCAGTTTCTTTGATGCATTCAGTTGTGTGGCCCCTTGTTTTGCTTCTGGACATAAATGTAGCTTCACTATGCGTACGTTTTGTTCAGCTCTCCTTCTACTAGTTGTGACAAAGAGTAGTGCCGGGGGTATGGATTACTATTGTGTTATAAATACTAGCTACTCATTTCTGTAGTTCCCAATGAAAAAAAAAGTTCTTTAACTCTTCTATTACCCCGTTTGAAGAGACTTGAAATACATTGAAGATACATGAAACGTCGACTTTTTCAAAATTTTTTCAATCATGGCGAAAACATTTCTCGAAGTACGCTTATAAAAATGGTTCAGGTCCGATTTTCGTTGAATTATCTGAATTTTAGATAATTGCAAAATTGTACATTTTTTTTCATTGACTTGCTAGAACTACAGTATGGAAGATGAAGTTGAGGTGAAGATGAGAAATCGAGGAAGGATGATCATGTTTATTTCTCTTTGCATTCAGAATTCCATAGCAATAATTTGTATCCAAAGTATTGGCTTTATAATTTCATCTCATGAAGGTTCGTTGTAATTATTTGACGTTATTCCAACAGTAAAAATACAAGTCCTACTTTTCGATTATAAAATTTTTACCTTTTTAAACTTTCTCGCTCGTTGAAATTTGTCGTCGCCACGGAACGACTGTTGATGGAAAAGTAATTTAACCACACATTGTAAGAATACTTTCGTTATTCGTAAAAGGATTGAGTTTTTGATCATCAACACTTCTGTATTGACGTGGAAGGCGATAGCATGATAGCATGGGCGTGCACAACAAGTCCATCCCGCGGCGCCGTGGATGGGCAAAACGCGAGCGGCGCCGGGGTGGCGCCGGGTCGCGCCCGCGCCGGTTTCAACCGCCGCGCCGCCCGCGCACGCGCCGACCCCGCCCGCGCCTCCGCCCCGCACAGCTCTGCCCGCCCGCGCCTCCGCCCGCACAGCTCTGCCCCGCCCCGCCCAGCCTCGCCTAGACCCGCCCGCCACGCCACGCCACGCCACGCCGCGCCCCGCCGCGCCCGCCACGCCCGCCACGCCCGCCCGCCCGCCACGCCCGCCCGCCCCGCCCTGCTCGGTCCTGCGCGCCGCGCCGCCCGCCCCGCCTCGCCCGCCCTCCCCGCCTCCCGCCCCCCCCTCCTCCGCCCGCCTCGCCTCGCCTCGCCCTCTCCGCCACGCCCCGCCCCAAGCCGCCCCGCCACGCCCCCCAAGCCGTCCGCCCACCGCCCCAAACCGCCCCGCCCGCCCGCCCCGCCGCGCCGCCCCGCGCCGCCCCGCGCCGCCCCGCGCCGCCCCGCGCCGCCCCGCCTCGCTCCGCCACGCCCCGCCTCACACCGTCCCACGACGCCGCCCTCTCGCGCGGACTCCTCCTCCTCCCCGCGCTCCCCGCGACGGCGGCGACGCTCCCGAAGGGGAAGCCCATTGCAGGCATTGCTCTTAGGCAACGATTGTGCAGTGGCAAGACGCTTCATCTTAGAGGCTAAGAGCACACGGTCAAAAGAAAAGTCACGTGACGTAGAAGACTCCCACAAAACGAACAATTACAAAAGCAATGATTGTATCACTTCTACCTACGAATACACACAAAACAATAGTTATTTTGGTGTTGGCCTTATTAAGACCCTACGGCCCTACGATATTTACGTTATTTTACGTTACGATATTTTACGTTCCTGTGCAAATTGGCCTTATGTACGTAAAATATCGTAAAAATACGTTTGTTAACTATTTTACTGAAAACTAGTGGCGATAATCATATACAAAATTACAAATATCATTAATAAATAGGTTTCACAAGAAAGTTAAAATATTATCTTTTAATCGCCAATGATTAACGTGGCCTAATTAGGGTCACCTAACTTGTTTGATTTCTTCCTGAAGATGAGATCCATTACATGTCGAAACGTCATTGACAAGAGGGTATAAAATACCCGATTATTTGATTTATGTAACAATGAATTGTGTAGTGCAATAATTTTACAACATAATTTTTTTTAAATAAATTAGACGTTATGGTTTATATTAAACGTGATATTATATATATATATATATATATATATATATATATATATATATATATTTGTACACACATACAGGGCTTGATTTCTGGCGGAACGCAACAGAACGGCGTTCTGGTAACACGGGAATAATGATTAAATTATATTATAAATATATACAATTTTTGAAAATACAAAGAGTTTGCCGGAAATGAGATTAGCCATTTTTTACTGGCGTTCCATACATACGAGGAGAAAATTTAAAGAACAAAATGGAGTATTTTCAGAAAATATTTGTTTAGAAATTGCTTATATTGTTTCCCAAAATTATGCTAAAACTTTTCATATTTTCGAAAAATTGTTCATCACCTAATATGAAGATTTGTTTTTAAGGAACAGATTTCAGTCACGAAAAAGTCTACATCTTTAATATTGTAGTTGTAGAAATACGCAGAAAAAAATTAACTTTTGAAATTTTTGAAAAATCGAGAATTTCAACAAAAATGAAGCCTGCACCTTTCTTTAAAGGGTTCTTTACGCTCTCCGAGGACAAAGTTTGATCCAAAAATTTGGAGCAATTTTTCAGACAATTTTCAATCGTCATTGAGGCTTTACATCCCCCCCCCCCCCAATCAATAGTATAATATCGTTTTCAAACCCAGAGGGCCTCGAGTTTCTTTAAATCGCTCGAGGAATATCGATTTTGGTTCAAATCGGCTCAGCAGGTCCCCGATGAGTTACCTCTGCGTGTCTGAGTGCGACGCTTCCCACGGCTTTCTCCTTAGCACTGACGCGTTGAGGATGAGAAATCAATGTGCGCGGTTTGAGAGGATGTGGAATAATGAAGTATTCGTATTTTTGAGTCAAAACGGCAACGTTTTCCTCGAACTGGCTGCGTGGTTTTCTGTCCGTTTTGCGCGTATTCGCAATGAGTGGCGCGTTTTTGCGATAACCCCAGCGGGGCTGAGGGCGAGGGCGCGGGCGAGGCGAGAGGAGCCGGTTCGCGCCGGTTGCTTGTGCTCTGCTTATCAGCGCGGAGGGGTGCAGGGGCGGCGTCTCCGATGCCTGCGATGCCCCGGGAGGCAGAGGGGTGGGGCACGCGCGGGTCAGCGCCGTCGCCGGCGCGAGCCGGATCGCTCGCCCACTGTCTCCCGCCCGCCCGCCCGGCCGCCGCCTCCGCCCCCGCGCCGCCTCCGCCCCCGCCTCCGCCCCGCCCCGCGCCCGCCTCCGCCCCCGCCCGCCTCCGCCCCGCGACCGCCCTCGCCCCGCCACCGCCACCGCCCCGCTCCCGCCACCGCCCCGCCCCGCCCTCACTTCCGCGGCCGCCCCCGCCACCGACCCGCGACCGCCCCCTCCCAGCGGGGCCCGGCACACGAACCACTCATCGTGGATCATGTAACGTACCCCTTAAAATCTAATTCCTTTCCAAGCTTCCAGAACCTCGTGTTTGTTTGATCGATCGAGGAATATCAATTTTGCAGAAAATCGCTTGAACGGAGTACAGATCGACGTACGTACATAGTGCTGCTATTGCTCGATTTGTCTGTAAAAACTGTTTTGAAAAAATTTCCAAATAAGCTTTATTATCTGTATTTTTAGTGTATCCGAAATAATTGGTTTTCCTATATCTTTACAAACTCTTTTTCATTTATTTTCTTCTTGTTCGGCCGTGAGGCCTCAGAAACTTGAATACATGAATATTATCATGATTAGAGATGGCATCCTTGACTTTTTGAGCTTTACATCGCTGTTCCGTTTGTTAGGTGTTTGATTTTGGATGGACTTGGTTAGGAATTTATTAAAAATTTGTTAGGTTTAATTTTAGGCTATCTATTTGACTTTTTAAATATATATACATATATGTGTATATATATATAAATATTATATAAATATAAAATATATATATATATATATATATATATATATATTATATATATATATATATGTGTATATATATATTGTTATGTGTGAGGGCGAAACTTGTCTTTTGGGAATTTGGATTGGATTCAGCAGGTTGGATAGCATTTCGTCTAGGTTGAATTTATTTGTTAAGTGAGGTTGTTAAGTGTAGTATAAAAGTTTTTGAAACTGAAGCGATGTGATTTTTTATTCAGTTTCAAAAACTTTCTATACTACACTTAACACCTGTGTTGCTTAATGACATCCTGTGTACCGGATTGAGACTCTGATAACATTTACTTCTCCAAAAGGAATAGAGCTAGGTACAGCACTATTATCTAAAGACTCGTCGATAGTTTCTGAATTTTGTATTGTCGATTTTGCATTTTCTGCTGTGACACCGTACGTGTAGTCTCAAATTCGTTTGATGCATAGTAGCGTTTGTTTTTACAGTGACTTGACTCTTTCATCGGTTTCTGACTCATCTGAACTGAATTCATCTTCAGATGCTGACGAATTTGGAGATGGCAGAGGAGACTCCATAGAACATGCTGCACTATTTTTTTATTTTTTGTCAAAAAAATGGCTTCAAATACTTGCTAGATTTCTTATTATCTTGTTCTTCCAAATTTCATCTCTTTGGTCCAGCAGCACCAGGTTCTTTTTTGTTATGATGGAACGCTTAACGAAAAATTTATTTAAAAACAGGTAATTGTTAAAACAAATTGTATGATCTTCTACAATATTGGACATTGGTATTTGCATAAATCATGTATTAAAAACATTAATATAAGTATATTTGCAAAGAACTTCCAAAGTTAAAATATAACTAAAAAAATTTACTTTATATCAGCCATGGGAATAGAACTTAATAATTCTTTTTACTGGAACATTTATTTATTTATTAACTTTTATTTTTATTTAGTTATTTTATTTTTAACTATTATTTTTATTTTTATTTATTTAGTCAAAAACTGTATATGACGTATGGGAGAGAAAATCATCTGTGCACGCTTTCTTGAGTTTCAGAATCCCTTCCCAACAATTTAGCTATTAATAGTTGAAAGATGAAAAAATAATAGTAATAAAAACAATAATAAATTTAAAAAAGCGAGAGATTAACATTTCAAAAAGTAGATATTTTCGTTTCCGAATTATAGAAAACTTATTGGTAACGGTAAACGAACGAACAGATTTGACTTTTGTGTATTGCTAACAAAATAGAAACTCACCCTAAGCTCTACTACGACCACAAGCAAAAGGAAAGCTCAAGAAAACGTGCGCATAGTGAAGTTACATTTACATTTGAACGCTTCTTCCAATGGTTCCAGTGGCATGCTGTCTTCTTTCGCACGAAATACAGTAAAAGTGCTGTCATTGATGAATTATTAGGATGACTATTGAGTAGTAAGACACAATACTCAAAAACATTTTCACCTCCTCTACTGATGTGGAACTCGACATTTCGTTTACTGCTATCGTTTTTCTGGTGACGTCGGGATTTTGTTGTGTTCAATAGTGAGGCTCGATACGTTCCTGAACGAGAGTTGCGCAACAGTACATTCTTTCTCGCATTATATCAAATTTGCAATTCTCGAAAGTTCCGCGTGCTCAACGAAAACGAGACATGCGCCGTTCTTTTATGCGTTCCTTGTTCTGTCCGTGGGAAAAATTGAAGAGAAAATTTGGGACGGTTTTTGAAAAAAATGCTTTTTTTATAAATTTCTTTAATTTTAATAAGGAATGACGCGAAAACTATTAGCATGTTCAAAAATTTGTACATGACACTTTTAAAGGGGCTGATGTTTTAGAATGGGTTTTGTTTAAAGTAAAAACTTTTTATCTTTAACATGGAGCCGTTTTATAGTTTTGCCGGAAATTTGAAGCCTTTGTTTGAGAAAATTATTTTTTAACATTTTTTAAACTGCATATATTTCACAAAATATTACTCGAAAACTACTCATGTTTTCAAAAATTGTACAGGATCTGGTTTCAAGATCTGCCTTAAAGAACAGATTTCATTCACGTAAAAATCTTCAATATTGTAGTCGTAGAAAGACGACGAAAACAATTTGGAGCTTTTACATTTTTCGATTAACCAGGGATTTCAACGAAAGTGATACCTGCACCATTCTCTTAAGCGTCCTTTACGTCTTCGGAGAACAAAATTTTTAAAACATTCCGATCTTCAAACCAATGTTTTCTTCGAACACATCGTTTTTGTCTGTTTCGATGATACACATTATTGAATGTGAATTTGAAGGTGCTCTTTGATGTTGGTCGATCTCGTTCAAATCGATTTTGAGTAGCCGAATCCAAATTCAGCCTAAGATATCTGAGTATTTATCTGGATCAATGTACATTTCATTTTGAATTGATCTCCTATTGTATTCAACATTTACTGTGATTTTCCGTCAGGTTCGAAAACATCCAGTTTGTAGGATTTGAATTTGATTTTTGTTTCCGTAGTTGTACGTTAAGATTCAGTTTACAGAATTAATTGTTAGGTGGACAATAATATTCTGACCCCGATTCGATTTGATACGTTTATCTTCGATTTTGATATGTGCATGGTATCGTCCAATGTCTGCTGTTTGTCTGTTTGGATGCATTTAGTTTGTTAATATCGTATTCGTGGGGATATGATACATCATCAACTTACAATATTGTTGCATCGTTTGATTTCTTCTCCTGAGATAATGTTCCAATGTTTACTTTAACAATGTGGCCTGTTTCCTTGCATTCCATACACTGTAATTTGTTCTTCTATTTTGTATAATCATTTTTAGAATTATGTTGCCCCTTTTTCGCAATTACGACTCTTAACTTTTTGGACAATGAGCGTGTATACATATATGGAGTAATCCTCCGTTTAAATTTTGTTTTTCCTGCTACGTCGCACTCCGTCATTGCCTTTTATTCCTTCGGCCAGGGGCTCAGGAGCTTAACTTCCGTGACTTCTGTGTAATTCTTTTGAATCGATTTTTGATGTTCCGAAGGAAATAGTCTTACCTACTATTGCATTCAAATCTCAATTATCTGATTTTCTCTCTCTCTTTCTCTCTCTCTCTCTCTCTCTCTCTCTCTCTCTCTCTCTCTCTCTCTCTCTCTCTCTCTCTCTCTCTCTCTCTCTCTCTCTTCTCTCTCTCTCTCTCTCTCTCTCTCTCTCTCTCTCTCTCTCTCTCTCTCTCTCTCTCTCTCTCTCTCTCTCTCTCTCTCTCTCTCTCTCTCTCTCTCTCTCTCTCTCTCTCTCTCTCTCTCTCTCTCTCTCTCTCTCTCTCTCTCTCTCTCTCTCTCTCTCTCTCTCTCTCTCTCTCTCTCTCTCTCTCTCTCTCTCTCTCTCTCTCTCTCTCTCTCTCTCTCTCTCTCTCTCTCTCTCTCTCTCTCTCCTCTCTCTCTCTCTCTCTCTCTCTCTCTCTCTCTCTCTCTCTCTCTCTCTCTCTCTCTCTCTCTCTCTCTCTCTCTCTCTCTCTCTCTCTCTCTCTCTCTCTCTCTCTCTCTCTCTCTCTCTCTCTCTCTCTCTCTCTCTCTCTCTCTCTCTCTCTCTCTCTCTCTCTCTCTCTCTCTCTCTCTCTCTCTCTCTCTCTCTCTCTCTCTCTCTCTCTCTCTCTCTCTCTCTCTCTCTCTCTCTCTCTCTCTCTCTCTCTCTCTCTCTCTCTCTCTCTCTCTCTCTCTCTCTCTCTCTCTCTCTCTCTCTCTCTCTCTCTCTCTCTCTCTCTCTCTCTCTCTCTCTCTCTCTCTCTCTCTCTCTCTCTCTCTCTCTCTCTCTCTCTCTCTCTCTCTCTCTCTCTCTCTCTCTCTCTCTCTCTCTCTCTCTCTCTCTCTCTCTCTCTCTCTCTCTCTCTCTCTCTCTCTCTCTCTCTCTCTCTCTCTCTCTCTCTCTCTCTCTCTCTCTCTCTCTCTCTCTCTCTCTCTCTCTCTCTCTCTCTCTCTCTCTCTCTCTCTCTCTCTCTCTCTCTCTCTCTCTCTCTCTCTCTCTCTCTCTCTCTCTCTCTCTCTCTCTCTCTCTCTCTCTCTCTCTCTCTCTCTCTCTCTCTCTCTCTCTCTCTCTCTCTCTCTCTCTCTCTCTCTCTCTCTCTCTCTCTCTCTCTCTCTCTCTCTCTCTCTCTCTCTCTCTCTCTCTCTCTCTCTCTCTCTCTCTCTCTCTCTCTCTCTCTCTCTCTCTCTCTCTCTCTCTCTCTCTCTCTCTCTCTCTCTCTCTCTCTCTCTCTCTCTCTCTCTCTCTCTCTCTCTCTCTCTCTCTCTCTCTCTCTCTCTCTCTCTCTCTCTCTCTCTCTCTCTCTCTCTCTCTCTCTCTCTTCTCTCTCTCTCTCTCTCTCTCTCTCTCTCTCTCTCTCTCTCTCTCTCTCTCTCTCTCTCTCTCTCTCTCTCTCTCTCTCTCTCTCTCTCTCTCTCTCTCTCTCTCTCTCTCTCTCTCTCTCTCTCTCTCTCTCTCTCTCTCTCTCTCTCTCTCTCTCTCTCTCTCTCTCTCTCTCTCTCTCTCTCTCTCTCTCTCTCTCTCTCTCTCTCTCTCTCTCTCTCTCTCTCTCTCTCTCTCTCTCTCTCTCTCTCTCTCTCTCTCTCTCTCTCTCTCTCTCTCTCTCTCTCTCTCTCTCTCTCTCTCTCTCTCTCTCTCTCTCTCTCTCTCTCTCTCTCTCTCTCTCTCTCTCTCTCTCTCTCTCTCTCTCTCTCTCTCTCTCTCTCTCTCTCTCTCTCTCTCTCTCTCTCTCTCTCTCTCTCTCTCTCTCTCTCTCTCTCTCTCTCCTCTCTCTCTCTCTCTCTCTCTCTCTCTCTCTCTCTCTCTCTCTCTCTCTCTCTCTCTCTCTCTCTCTCTCTCTCTCTCTCTCTCTCTCTCTCTCTCTCTCTCTCTCTCTCTCTCTCTCTCTCTCTCTCTCTCTCTCTCTCTCTCTCTCTCTCTCTCTCTCTCTCTCTCTCTCTCTCTCTCTCTCTCTCTCTCTCTCTCTCTCTCTCTCTCTCTCTCTCTCTCTCTCTCTCTCTCTCTCTCTCTCTCTCTCTCTCTCTCTCTCTCTCTCTCTCTCTCTCTCTCTCTCTCTCTCTCTCTCTCTCTCTCTCTCTCTCTCTCTCTCTCTCTCTCTCTCTCTCTCTCTCTCTCTCTCTCTCTCTCTCTCTCTCTCTCTCTCTCTCTCTCTCTCTCTCTCTCTCTCTCTCTCTCTCTCTCTCTCTCTCTCTCTCTCTCTCTCTCTCTCTCTCTCTCTCCTCTCTCTCTCTCTCTCTCTCTCTCTCTCTCTCTCTCTCTCTCTCTCTCTCTCTCTCTCTCTCTCTCTCTCTCTCTCTCTCTCTCTCTCTCTCTCTCTCTCTCTCTCTCTCTCTCTCTCTCTCTCTCTCTCTCTCTCTCTCTCTCTCTCTCTCTCTCTCTCTCTCTCTCTCTCTCTCTCTCTCTCTCTCTCTCTCTCTCTCTCTCTCTCTCTCTCTCTCTCTCTCTCTCTCTGAATTCTCTTTAATAAATTAATTTTCGATACACAGTTTCGTTTTCGAGAAAGTTAATCCTGCATTGATAATTTGAGATTAATAGTTTCAGATATTCATGGTTTTTATAAGAGGAAGTTGGTTTCAGCTTTATTTCGAGATATCAAAGGGGCATATGTTGTCTCAAAAATTATGATAAATAAATTGACAGGACTAAATTTACATAAAAAGTGTTTGTTTTATAAAGAATTTTTTTCTAATAGTGATGTATATTTCGTACCAACACGGATATTATTGAAAACAAAATTGTTAAGGTTTTACCTCAAGGGTGTACCTTAAGCCCTCTGTCATATTAAATATATACAAATAAATTAGATAACGCTCCAGACATCAATATTAAGCTACTGTCATTTACAAATGACGCTTGCATCTATGATAAAAATAATGACAAAGCAAAAACCAAGTTAAGATACTAGAAATGAAAACCGATAAAGTGATACATTTGTATTCCAGAGGTCTTGAAGTAGCTCCCGAAAAATGCATACTAGTTTGTTTGCTTTTTGACAAAACTAAAAATGTAGATACTAATACTATTAGTTTGATAATTAATAATTTAAATATAAAAGTTTCTGGACAAGTGAAATTTCTGGGAATGTTTCTGGACAGTCGTTTAAACTGGCAAAAACATACTAATAATATTGTAAATAAATGTAAATCAGCGATTAAAATGCTCAGTTATTGTAGGAAAACCTGGTGGGGAGCTAGTCCCACACCCTGTAGTTGTTGAATAAATCGTTAATTCAATCGAAAATGAAATATGGGGCTTTTCTGACATCCCATGTACAGACACCTGTCTTGTGAAATTGCAAAAAAATACAAAACACTCCTATGAAAATAATAATAATGGGCGCAGTTCTTATGTGACTCTACAATATATTATAATAATCATTACAATTATCACGGACATTATAAATTTTCTTTTTATAAACCTCACATATAGCCCACAATCGGAAAAAATATTGACAAAATGTGCTTCCCGGGAAGTGAATTTCAAACATATGTTCCAGTAAGCACAATTGGAAGCCCATTAAATGATAGTTTAACGCCCAAAAATATTGTATACAATAATATAAATATTGAATACAAATATTGAATATAAATTGATTGAATAAATATTGAATAGAATAAAAATTGAATACAATTTGTAATTGTGGAGAAGGAATTGATTCCATAAAGCATGTTGTTTGGAATTGCCACATTCATGATAAGGGGGAAATAATGCTAAGAGTAGTTCGGAAGATAATTGGTTATGGTCCATGATCTGTGACACTTTTTCTATCGTTCAAAGTTATAAATAACAAGGATTATTTTATTAGTATTGGTAAATTTATATCTAGTATTACACAAAATATTTAAATGTATGACATAAATTTTGGAATTTGTTCGTTAATATATAAAATGCATTCATTTTTGTAGGTCTCATGTAAGAATAATAGTTTGTAAGCTGACAATGCAGACTTGTTTTTTGTATGCCGATAAATCATATTTGTATTGTACTGTACCTGGTCCAGCTGCTTTACACTTTTATAAAACTTTTAGAGCTTTCTACACTTCTTCCTTCAGTATGTATTCTACTTCTTTCATTCCTTTTTTTATATTTTTAAGAGTTGTTCCCAATTATTTCAATGGAAATATATTTTCCATCAGCAAATCAGAAAAACGTTTCTCGCTTTCCAGATTTATTCCCATTAAACTCTCTTCCTCGCGTCGATTCTCAGGGGAGAGGGCAGAACGTCCTCCCTGGATGGAAGCACCACAGAAAACACTTGCTTTGATGTTTGGGGAAAGTGCACATGTACATGAATGAAATTTACTTTTCTTTCCTATGAGGAACGCCGGTCCTGGATTGAAGCACCAAATAAAACATTTGTTTGATAGTTGGGGAAAATGTACACGTACGTAATACAAGAATGAAATTTGCTTTTCACACTTATGTGGAACGCTCTCTTTGGATGGAAGCACTAAAGAAAACATTTGCTTTGATAGCAGGGGAAATGTAGGTAGTAATACAAGAATGAAATTTGCTTTTCACACTTATGTGGAACGCTCTCTTTGGATGGAAGCACAAAGAAAACTTTGCTTTGATGGTGGGGAAAATGTACCCTTTCCCAAAATTTTTTTTTCTATTCAGTCATTTTTTACTCTTTCTCCTTCAGATCAGTTGATTGCAACGATATAACATCTGTTTAACCGTCACTATGTCCTAGTAGTATGATGGGTACTGGATCTTGTGGGAATCGTAGGCGACCAGCTCAAACGACTCGCTGGCTTAGGAAAAGATCGAGATCTATGATATGTGATATTTTAAAAACATCTTTGTGATGTGCGAGTGTCATAAGGGTGTCTGTGAGATAAGACGATTGCTGAAGAAACTTGTGTACCTGAGATCGGATCTCATTCGTGGCGAATAATTTTTGCGGGTAGAAGACAATTTCGCGATAAATTGTATAGTTATAATCATTCACAACCTTTATACAAATAACACAAAGTATATGCTTTTAAAGCGCCACTACATATTTTATTGTGTTAATGTCTTCAGGAATCAAGTGTAAATTTACCGCTATTGCGATTCTGATTTAAGAACGACTGCATTACTGCGCGTGTTAGTCTAGCGTTATCGCAACTTTCATCTGTGACACACTTCAACCTTGGCGATAGTCGGCGAAAGATAAGGCCGGAAACGCCCTGCTCAACAGATTCTTCAGAACTCGGCTTGTGATTGAAAATATTTTTAACTAAAATGAGCTATGCAGTTGCGTGTGTTTTATTCCTTTGCATTCCTATTGTGAATTTGATTTCTTTGACACGTGGAGTACATTTCTCTAATAAAAAAGCTAAGTGCAATGAATATCACGTTATTATTGTTATTGTAAATGCGCCTGGTCAGCGTTGCGAGAATTGTTTGTAGTAGTGTAGTGCGGTCGAGCCAGACCTCCTGATTAGAAGCTAACGCTAGCATATGTTTATCTCCCCATATACTAGTGTAAAGAGAGAATGATGTAATGCTGCAGGAGATAGTGTCGAAAATTCCATAGAAAAAACGTCTTGTATGTTGCTAATTCGAAAAAAGTGGATTGTTGATTGAGTTCGTATATTATTTTTATACACATGGCTGTCAAACCACTTGTGCTTTGAACCTGAAAAGTGATTTTCGAAAAACCTCTTCGTCAGACCGTCTACGTATGGGTAATTCTAGAGCCTAAAGGAAACAGGATTTTCGCCAAAATGGATATTCCTTGAACGATCTGGCTGATGTCACGATCCTCGAAATTGAAATCAATCCTTTAATTTTGACAGTACTTTACACCAAACCCCATCGTAGTTTCTACATTTTCTCAAAAAGAGCTCCATTTTTTCTGTAAATCTATTTCCCGAAGAAAAATGCGTTTAAAAAGGCATACGTCCAATTTTGAGCGAACAATCCGAAGTTTTGAAAATTACAAACAAATATTATTGTGTAATATTATTACATTGTCGAAAAATAATATTGACATGTCGACAAACAATATAAACACAATGTTAAGCGGTGATCATTAACATTGATTACTTGATATTTAGGGTAGGTTTTATTTGTAAAACTTTTTCAACGATTGGGCATTAGATACCTTGAATTTCTTTTGATAAACCGCTACGTCCTTCCAGTACAGATGATCGTGCAAAATTCAAGGTTCGGGAGTTTCAAAGAGTGGAGAGTAGCATCCAACAAACCACCTTCGAACTCTGACGATATTTGTGGGATTGAAACTGAAATGTCGTCTGTGTTGGGAAGGTAATATAACTTGACCACCATGTTCGTTCTAATTATTTTCACTGGAAAATACTACGGCATTGATATTTACTAAACGGTAAACGTAAACGCTAAATCTCTTTGAATTGTTTTAACATGTTTTTTTTTCGTTTAGTAGTAACAGCTCGTTTTACCAAGCACCAAGTTTTATTTTTTGTGATATTTTAAGCCGCTACAATAATTCAATTTTAGAAGTATTTATTTTCAAGCATTTAGGAATTCACAAAATTTCATCGAAATGTTCGCCAATCGAAAAAATGTTTTAAATATAATTATTAATATTGTCTTAAAATATGTATTAACAATGCAAAAATTTACAATTTTGCAATGAAATTTCATTGCCGATGAGCTATGTCATCTATCGAATAAAGTAGTTTAATCTTGGTCATTCTTTTTATATGTATTATTTATTTATTTATTTAGTCAAAAAGTCAAAAACTGTATGTGACGTAGGGGGTGAAAATCATCTGCGCACGCTTTCTTGAGTTTCAGAATCCCTTCCCAACAATTTAACTATTAATAGTTGAAAGATGAAAAATCATAGTAATAATAATAATAAATTTCAAAAAGCGAGGGATTAACATTTCAAAAACTAGATATTTTCGTTGCAAAATTACAGAAAACTTATTTTTAACAGTAAAGGAACAAACAGATTTGATTTTTCTGTATTGTTAACAAAATAGAAACTCACCCTATGCTCTACTACCACTACAAGCAAAAGAAAAGTTCAACAAAACGTGCGCATAGTGAAGCTACATTTACGTCCAGAAGCAAAGCAAGGGGCAGACATTAAACGATTAAATTCAATAGAAAAGTTTAAATCACAAGTGAAATCGTTTCTGCTGCATAACTGTTTCTATACAATTAGAGACTATACTGAGCATCACAAGAAAAGGAACATTAATTTTAACAATGATACATAATGCATTATTTACCATTTGGACTGTATAAATAAGTATAAACAACCTGTAACAAGTATTGTACTGCAGCCTCCGGGTCAATGACCCCCATCACGATCAGGTTTTTCGTCCAGTTTCCCTGATCCATTGAGCAAATGCTGAGATGGCCCCTTCTTTTGCTTCTGGACATAAATGTAACTTCATTTTCTGTGCACGTCTTCTAGAATTCAGTGGGAAATACAATTATTCAAATTATCGTTTCCATGTTGTCGCGGCAGGAAGTAATAAGAGCCAAAATTTATTGCTTATTTACCTTTGAAAATAGATTTTATTACATGGGAGTTTTTTTGTTTGTTTTTTTCTCCCTTTCAAAATTAAAATAAATTACTTAGTGTAGGGATCACAGAATTTTGAAAATGTGCACACAATTCACTTTTCCCCATAGCACGTCATACGCAGTTTTTAACTGTTTTTTTACGTAAAATAAATAAAAACAATTACATACGACAATTATTCAAATTATCGTTTCCCTGTTTTTGCGGCAGGAAGTAATAAGAAGCCAAAATTTATTTCTTATTTTTCTTTGAAAATAGATTTTATTACATGGAGTTTTTGTTTGTTTTTCTCCTTTCAAAATTCAAAATTTATTGCTTATTTATCCTTGAAAATAGATTTTATTACATGGGAGTTTTTGTTTTTTCTCCTTTCAAAATTCAAAATTTATTGCTTGTTTATCCTTGAAAATAGATTTTATTACATGGGAGTTTTTGTTTTTTTTCTCCCTTTCAAAATTCAAAATTTAAATAGTATATGACTTAGTGTAGGGATCACAGAATTTTGAAAATGTGCACACAATTCACTTTTCCCCATAGCACGTCATACGCAGTTTTTAACTGTTTTTTGACGTAAAATAAATAAAAAAAACAATTACAAACGACAATTATTCAAATTATCGTTTCCATGTTGTCGTGGCAGGAAGTAATAAGAGCCAAAATTTATTGCTTATTTATCCTTGAAAATAGATTTTATTACATGGAGTTTTTCTCCTTTCAAAATTTATTGCTTGTTTATCCTTGAAAATAGATTTTATTACATGGGAGTTTTTGTTTTTTCTCCCTTTCAAAAATTCAAAATTTAAGTAGTATATGACTTAGTGTAGGGATCACAGAATTTTGAAAATGTGCACACAATTCACTTTTCCCCATAGCACGTCATACGCAGTTTTAACTGTTTTTTTGACGTAAAATAAATAAAAAAATAAACATTTGCATTGAAATTCAGCCTCTAGTAATAACTTCGTTGCAGGTGTCAACTTGCTTTCCGGGAAGGGTCGCTGAGTAAAAACAACACGATATTGAGAACCGTTATGGTGGGACATAGTAGAGAATAGAGAGTTCGTGCACCCTCGAACGTTAAAGCACTATCGATCGTCTGCGCATGCGCAGTTTAGGTTTCGCATCGCTCATGAACATCTGCACATGCGCAGAAGATCAATCGTCGGCCCGCTAAGGCGAGTACAATCTCTCTAGTTTGTGCACGCCATAGCGGACCGTACTATCGATCTTCTGCGCATGCGGAGATGCACTAAAGTGATGCGAAACATGAACTGCGCATGAGCAGAAAATTGATAATGCTTTAACGTTCGAGGGTGCACAAACTCTCTACTCTCTCTTTTGTGCATCTTCTGCTCATGGGCAGTTTAAATTTTGCATCACTTTTGAGCATTTGTGCATGCACAGAAGATCGATAATCAGTCCGCTAAGATGAGCACAAATATTCTAAACTTTCTAGTTTCTGTAAGTCGTTGATTTGAATGACGTAATACGACAATTCTGGGGAGAACTGTAGTGCGCACGCACCCGCATCAAATGACGACATCTCGATTGACGGGTCCCGACTATTTTGTCGACTACGACAAATGTGTTCATAACTTACCCTTTACGTAGTTTTCGCCGCAACCTCTAAACGCGAAATCAACACTAACATACAATAAGCATGGAAGTAATGAAAGATACAATATTCATAGTACCAATATAATATAGCAGGAACTTAATGGCTATTTTTTCTCAAGTTAATTCAAATATGTCAGCAATAAACTAACATAATTGTTTAGAATTTGGAGGCTATGTGTATATTGAGGCTAGTTTGATTGTCACGGAAAATTAATTATTTATCCACACGGCGTTATAATTGTCATACATTTCCCATTCCTAATGTAAACAATATAAATGTTATAGTAAAATAGCGGGACTATATTCTAATAGTATCTGGGAAGCTATAGATTTCTTTGGAGTTGAAGACATTAGTACATTTTTTAAAAATTTGTTGCGTCTACCATTCATATGATATTCCTATGATGCAATCGGATTTCATGTAACTTTCAGATTCAGATTTCATGTATTTAACAATCAGCTTTTAGATCCTGTTAGAGGTATTCAGTTCCAATTGGTTCCCAGTTTTAACGTATGTTTTCGATTGTACGAGATGCAAAAACTCATTTTTCTGAAGGTACGTTATTTCTTATTGACGATCATGTTTACGTACTATGACAATGGATTTCCCGTCTGGCAAAAGCTCTAATAAAATTATTATTTTCTTGAGCCCTCGTTTCGCTATACGCGGGTGGTACGGGGTTGTGGAGGTTGGTTATTTCGACGTCAAGACTAGTATATCAAATCTGTAGATGATTTTTATATATAAAATAGCTTTTCTTACACATTTCTGGTTATCAGGTTTAGTCAACAACGCTCATCATTTATTCTTAATTTAATTAGTGAAGTGGGTGAATATTTTGGGGCTTAATAAAATGTGCGCGTATAATACATATCACAATACTACGAGAACGTGTCGTTACAGTCTATTTAAACTACTTAAGGTACCGCGGTGTCTCCATCTAATAATTTGTTCCGAGACTTTTTTTTTAATTTAATATTTTCATTTGACATAATCCTAATGTGCTTAGTGTTTTAATAGCAAATCTGTAATACGGAAACTGCAAACTTTCTCAAAATTCACTGAGGAGATACATACAGCACTCAACTGAGGAGATATATAAAAATATATTATCAAATTTTGAATAAAAACTTTCTATTTAATTTTTCATAAGAAATATCAGTGAGCGCAATGTATGCTTCGGAGAACAACTTATGGCCGTGTTAACATCACAAATATAATGATTTAATCATTTCACCTACGGAAATGATCTGTGTAGTACTCGTGGTTCCCGTGCAGAAAGATTATAGAAATACCCAGATAACATAATATTAACTAAGCCATTAAATATTTGCTTACTCTGATGATGAAATAGATTAGCATTACACACAACTATTTGCATATTTTTCTACACCTGATGATTTATTTAATACGAATTCACAACCCGGGTAACAAGCTCTGAACACTCCCTTGTGACGTACGAGCCATAAGAGGCGCTTATGGAAGACATGTAATATCTCGGATTTTTGTTCTCATCATGAAATGAAGCTTATTTCAAATTGCGAAATTCTGAAGAATTGCATGTGGAGGATTATATTATTTTGAGCGAGCGAATAAACATTTCATCCGTGTAATTTGACTACGGGGTTTTTCGCGGCCTTGTGTATAGCTGCATCTTTGCTCCATAGGTTAGGTTACAAGATGTGAGACATGAGAACGCCCGGCTGCAATGAGGGATGACTGTAACTGTCAGTGGCTGAGCGTAACATTATTTATTGTGAAGATGTTTAGATGTAAGACAGTGGGGTATATTCTTTTTGTTGCATAACGTGAAAATATCCCATGTACATAACGTTCCGTTCACTATTGATTTGTGAGTTGCGCTTCTAATCAACATGGCTGCAGATAATGATGAACCCATATCTGACCAAGAGAAAGTTCGAATTGTGACAAATTTTATATTGCATTCTCCTCCTGGGGAGTTTAATGAGGTTTTTAATGATGTGCGGGTGCTATTAAATAATGACACTGTCTTAAAAGAAGAGGTTTCCTATGCTTTCAAGCAGTACAACAAAGAACAATTGACACCTGTCATGTTGGAGAGGTCAGAGCATAAAACTCTTATTACTGAGCACAATGAACTTGGAGGAGACAGATTCTTTGATGATAGATCAAAGCAAAGCTTTAGATACGATGACTTGAAGAAAGAGGCATCCGACTATTTGGTAAGCTCTTATAATGTTTAACAAAGGAGTTATTTTAATTTAGGTAACCTGTATTAGGTTAAGATAGTCTTGTAAGTCAGACAGCTTCATTGTGAATTGTTCTTCAGTTAGCACAAGTGCTATAGAAACTTTTAGTAGTACAATAAGTGTAGCTGAAGCAATGAAGATGAATCAATGAAACTGAAAATTCAGAATCTAAATAATTATTTCATTCTTGTGTATCCCTGAAATGAATTGTTATAAAACAAATTTTTAATTAAATTGAGAGAAATTCATGTTAGCATGGAAAGAATGTTAAAATGTGGAAAAAAATTTTCTATTCGACACTGCATGTAAAGTATGACTGTACTTGTAGTATGACAAGAGGAAATTTTTATTACCTTATGGACCTCCTTATCTGCAAGTACTTGCTCAGCTATCCATTGGTATAGCACTAAAATTGGCCAGGGATATATTAGTTTCCTAAAAACATGAGAATGCCCAAGAATTTGAAAATACATACTCATGGACATAAAATAATGATATGAATTATTTTATGATAAATTAGGATGCTTTGTGGAATATATTTTTAATTTTAATGTTGTACCATAATTAACCAGAAATAAAAATACATTAATTTGAAATCTTTCACAAGGATGAAAGGAAAGATAGTAGTTGGAAGTGATTTTTACAGTATATGTAACATTGTCTAGAACAACCTTTGATGAATTACCTTAACATATTTAGAGATTGAACGTATTTTGTACAAGCGTTGTTTGTAACTGTTTGTTAGAAGCTCAATTTGAATGCTAATTTTGTAATAAAATTTATTATTTTGATTTTCTTTTGGTCAAATGCTTCAAGTGAATAGGCATGCTATCTTTATGACACACAAATCCAATTTTCTAGCCCTGGACACCAGACCCAGTGGCAGAGCCTTGGCGGTCAGCATTGGAAGCCGAGCTTGATGCATACACCTTGAATCACTACAGGCATGGAGCCTGCAGTGTATTTGGAAAAAACCAAGGCAATGCCATTGCACTTATAGCCTGTATTGAAGATCATCAATTTCAACCAAATAACTATTGGAATGGACGCTGGCGATCACAGTGGAGTATATCAATAAGCTTAGGTACAGCAGAACTGAAGGGTGTGCTAAAGGTACAAGTGCACTATTATGAGGATGGCAATGTGCAACTAGTAAGTTCAAAAGAAGTTAAGGATACTGTTACTTATGGGGATAAACAAGGATTAGCCAAAGAAGTTCTAAGAGCAATTGAAAATGCTGAGAATGAATACCAGTCTGCGATCTCTGAAAATTATCAAACAATGTCTGATACAACCTTTAAAGCATTGCGGCGACAACTACCTGTGACCCGAGCAAAAATTGATTGGAATAAAATTCTTTCATATAGTGTTGTTAAAGAGTTACAAGGTCAGTAGACTGTCATCTCTTCTCGGGACTAAATGCACCGATGCAGGGGGGAGACCTTTAGTGCCAGACTGTGATACAAGGTCTAATTTATTTCTTCAGTAATATTTGTCAACCTTTTGTGACTGAATGTTGTTATTTTAAGAATGGTGTCTGGGTGGGTTACAGTTATGTAAGTTTGGAAGTTCAATAAACATGAATAATTAATAATTAATTGTGCACAAATACACTCCTTCATACAGCACACACATACACACACAGTTATACATGAGGGGTAATAAGCATTTTGCAAACAAATGTATTATAGCTTATGTTACAGGCAGGCGAGTTAAAGAAGATACCACAGTCTGGAGTGGTCTGAGAGAGGAAATTGGATTGAGATGGGGGATAAGTGTCTTAACAACAGCTATAATAATGTCAAATGGAATAAAAATAATAAAAAGTGATAAAAGTTGGGAGCCTGGTTCATGTACACACCCATCCTTGGTATCTTCTTCAATTTACCTGATTGCAAATACATTGTTACTCAAGAAACACGTGCTTCCGTGCAAATTGTGTAGGAATAATTATATTCCTAAAATTATTTCTCTTTTTGTTTGGTAGCACATCTTTATGTACCTCTGCACACATACACTCGCACACACTATTTATTGATGGTGTTGTAAATAGTTTCCTATGAAAATGACAGAGTAATGGAAAAAATAATGTTTGCTGTCATTTAAGGAGTAAGTAGCAAATAATATTAATGTTGCAATTAGTAGTTAAGGAGGGTGGTGCCCGTTTCAAGCTCTTGATGCACTAACGGTGGCACTGTCTTCCCGGCCCTACTGTTTGCTTTGTTGCTCTGCGTTAAGGAGTGCAGTCCTTCCCACTTCACAGATTGTGCGCTTTTCTTCCTATAGGCATAAGCCACTAGAAATGCTGTTGTTTCTTTATACAGTAGTTTAAGGTTTAAGCTCAAGCTCAGAAACTAAGGCACTTTTGCCTGCGGGCGTTGATGCAGCTTCTGCTCTCTTCATCCACGACAACTGCAACGGTTCCTGCAAGCCACCTTTGATTGGTCTAGAGTTCATCGGAGTGTCACCTAACCTCTCAGTCTCCTCATCCTCGAGGGGCCGACAGACCCAAGTCACCTCTGCTTCGTTACTTTATTATTGAAGAATTTCTTGAGGGATGGTTTATGTTTTTTAATTTGTGAACAAAGTTCAGTATTACCACATCACAAACTTCAGAAGAAGAGACTTTGCAAGTTACTGAAGAAATGCTAGTGCTAATGGTGTGTGGGTGAGAAAAACATCCTATACTAGCACAATTTCACACTATGTTGGTTATCTGCTTATGAGATGCCCACATATAATTTCTATACTGTCATTTTTCTGTAAGTAATTCCAGGCGTGGCTCGTCATTAGAGGCCATAAGGCGGAGCCTCTTGTATAGAAATCGCTCTCTAAAAGAAATTTAAAAATATATTTATAAATAATGGATTTTTGAGTTGTATTTTATAACAATCGTATCAAAATGTTTCTTTGTTAGTTCATTAACGGCTGTCCGTAATGCATTTGAAGCTGTTGACAAGGAAGAGAAAAGCATTAGGCTCCCACTTCATTCCGCCATAAAACCTGTATAAAACGAGGAGGCGCGATGTCATGCATTCACTGCACAGGCTTACCGGAAGACAAAGGCTGCAGCTAGGCAGCCTTCAAGGGTGGGACTTAGGGTGTGAAGAAGGCTGTGCTCACCTGATTGCGTTACTATGCAGCACAGTGAGTAGCATTGCGACTAGTTTTCCTAATATGCGGTAGGAGCGGTACTACTTTAAGCCTTTATCAGAAGCGCGAAGCATACAGGACTGTGACCTTCGTGATCGAAAGAGATTATGTATAGAAGTGCAATGCAATGTAATGCAGTGCATTAGCAGCCTTCCCCATTTAGAAAAGTACGAGCTGCGACTGGTAGATTTCATTCGTCAGTGTTCAAGTTGGGCCTGTCTCAAACCATCTATTCTCCTCGTTATTAATGGGCTACAGAAATTCCCCTGAAATTTTACAAATTCAATAAAATTACCTTCTGCTTTGTTAAATGTAAAGCACACTTCTTGAATGCCAGAAGATTTTCAAAATTCTGTCTTCAACAAACAACTTTCATTTAGAGATTGTGTTAATTCTGAGAAAACTACTCAATACCCTGGGCACAAGTGACGATAATGAACCAGTGAAATTTTTTTATTGGTAAAAATTTGCAAGCTAACATGACAACTAGCAATGCGTCTAAGAGTTAAAAGAGCCACAAAAAGCTTGCTAAAACAAATTAATAATTTAAATTGTTTTGTTATTGTTGCTGCCCAGGGGTAGTTCCAAAATAAAAATATACCATATGTGTATGATGTAATATTGAAACTATGTGATAAAACTTTTTATAGGAAGTGTTGCAGAAATCTATTGTATACCATGGAAACATTGCTGTTCCCTTATCTCAGGTTTTCTTCAGTGCTGTGATATAAACTCTACAGACACAGTACAATCAAAACATTGCAACATGCAATAACAGATAAAATGATCATACATCAGGCTTTAATATCAATCTTCTATAAAGAGAACTGCATCAATACTAAAGCAGTGTACATATGATATAGCTAGGTACAGACTTCAAATTAATCACAAAAAAATTAGAGAATATTTAGCTTTCAAGAAAATTTCTGGATCCTTCCTCCGCTTATATTTTTAAGATATGGTCCTCATGATTTATCATGACCTCTAGATCCATTGTATTTGATGTTAGTGCTACAATATTAATAATGCTTTGGATAAATAATGACCCTGGTCATATAATCTTGTTCTGAGGAGTTCTCATTAAGGAGTGTCTGCTTGCAATGAATGCTGTAATGTTCAAGTAAGGGAAATATTTTCTACATCGGATATCCAAATTTAACTTTAGGTGAAAATTCACATCAATTTAATTATTGGCATTTTGTATTTATGTCAATGACTAAGCTAAAGCAAAAAGGCTGCATGAATTACAAAAAAATGTATAATGTACCATTTTTTATTTAGATGCTGTATTCTGCCACGTATTTGTTCACCCATTTCGTTTCATTTGAAAACCTTTGTTTATTAAAAAAACTATATTTCAATTATGAACGTTTATTTTCTTTAATAGTATCTCTTTTCCATCTTTAATGCACACTTGCTGTTTTTCTCTATTCTTTTAATTTTTGGATTTATGTTCCAGATCTTCATCCTTTTCTTGTATCTTTCTTAACTATGTAAATCCTGTTTCATGTTTTGATGAAACCTGTAATTGAAACCTGTAATTCATACTATTAAATAGTCTTTGACATTTCAAACAATTTATGAAACATATTTTGTAATAATTTAATATTGCATTGACCTTATTTTTAGAATTGGTTTACTTCATTTAATGAAGAAATGTGATGAGATTTAATTGAGCATTGCAAGTTATACAGAACTATAGGTATCCCTTGAAAGTTCTCATTAAAAGTAGGAAATAATTATAAATTTACTTTAAAAAAAAAAATATTATTTCTCTATGAACAAGCAATATAATATTACAATCTTGTTTAACATTTGATTCATTATCTGCATATTTTCTTAAGGCTGTAATTTCAAGAAATGTTTATTACCAAAATGCATTTTCAAGTCAATTTTATTTATTAAATGTAATTTTCTTAAAAATTCATGTCAAATGCATTTTCCCTTTCAACACTGATTTGTGCCATTTTAATATTTCTAACCAGTATTTTATCTCCTTTTGTTTTTGGGATGATCTAAATGCATTCATAATTTAAATTGAGCAATTTTGCCATTGTATAATTGCGTAATTTAAATTAAGTAATTGAATAAATAACTTTGAGAGGGAATTAGCTATTAAGAAAAATCCAATGGTCACCGTCAAAGTACTAAACTGCCTAAAAATTAATCATTGTTGAAATGTTGCTTTTGAAGGAACTGGTTTATAAAATGAAGTATCCTTATTTTTGTAATATCAACTTTCCTCTCTTGTTTTCTCTTTTTAAGTTGTGTAGACATGAATTTGTAATCTTCACATTTATATGGCTAGCATATTAGAGGTTTTTTTTGTAATAAAGAAATCTCTACTTGTATATACAATATTGCAATAAGGATTTTGGAATTGCATTTATAGTATATACTGTAACCCCTCCCAATTTTTAAAGCTTCCGAGAACATCCTGAAGTTGTAATTTGCCTGTAATGCAGTCCTTAATGATTCTTTCTTTTTCCCCCTTCACTGTGTAGCTTACAAGTTTCAATTAAAATTTTTTATCATTAAGAATAAACCCATGAAATTGTGTATAATTTATATCACTTATTAGAATTCAAATAAATATGGAACAGTGGAAAAAAATTCTAGACTTAGATTTTAATATTTTGGAATATTGGATAATTTGCTGTTTAACATTTCTGGTGGCTTATGATGTCAGCACTGCGAAGAAAATGTTGAGCAACCACCCACTAACTTTGCTCTATACAAAGTGTATGTTTACGTACAATAATGTTGAAAATTTCCAAAATGTTGGGTATGTGACTTTCTTCTTTCACGCTCATCTACTGTGTTGGAAAGCATTAGAGAACTGTTGCCTCAATACAATTTCCCAAATTATGTCATTGTCATATTAACAATAGCAAGTTCTTGACAGATACCTTTGATCATGCACTGTAAAAAGCGGAAGATTTATAAGTAGGTGCTTATCTTTTAAAAAAGGTATCTTTTTTGCTAAAAGGCCTTAATTAAAATAAGACTAGTTTTTTTTAAATAACTTTCTTTTGTAGCTAAAATGCTCTCCAATGACATGCATTATATTATTAGTGTAGACATGGTCAAACTTTTCCTTAGCCATTACATGCTTTCATTTTCCAATTTTCCCCAAATGATAGCAGCAAATCACTAATAATTTATATCTCAATGATGATTGTGTTGTTATACAGCAGTTTAATCAAAATAGATATTGCATCTACTATTAAATTATACAATCTTTCTTCTACTATTGAGAGTAGAGTGAAATTAAATAATATGAAGTGTCCTGTGGCAAGTTTCTATTGTTACACATCCCAGGACTAAACTGTGATTTCTCTTTTCTATATAATGAATAGTAATAAATGTCATTAGGATAAGTGGAAAACTACTCCTGTAGACCTTTTGGAAAATTTTGCTGAATCAACAGCCATAAACATCTTGAAAATTATTTTCAGTGGAAGTAAGTTTTAAATCACAAAGGAGATAACACATTTTCACGAAAGAAAAGAAGGCAAAATGCTGTAATGTTATAAAGTGGGAAACAATGTTAAAGTGGGCAATGTTATGAAGTAATTCATTCATGCCAACAATTTTTTATGGTTTAATTGGGGACTACTGCACAAATTAAAATCAGATTTGGATAATAAATTAGATGTGCAGATAAAATGTCTGTTAGATCATGTAAATTAAAAGGAGCAATAATAGCAAGAGTTATAGCAAAATTTTTGAAGTCTAGAGATTCATGCATTTGAAATGAACAAAAAAATGTTGTGAAAAGTGACATACTTTGACAAAACAAATTGACCATGCCTACATTGGAAAATGGCCTATAATGCATTGTCAATCAATTGTAATTAGGAGTACTTTGATTGTTCATTTTTTATTCAAATGTCTCGGTTACCTATCTAAATCCATTAATCTGGTTGATTTTTATATTTACTTGTTTACTCTCATGATATATTAACTGATCTGTTTCTGAAAGAACTACTTGTATTAGCTTTCCTTGTGCTGATTTTCAAAATACTTTTGTTCAATTTAAAATTATTTTAATAAATTTAAAACAAATAAACAGCACAAAAACACCAAAAAACAGTTACTAGATGGCATTGCTATAGAGTAAAAATGTATTATAGAAATGGCTGCCTGTATATCAGAAAATCCTATGAGATTTGAAGTCCAATGTGAAATGCTCTAAAATAGAGTTCTGTGACATATGCATTCCTGTTCTTTTTTCATGCTTTTTAATGGAATTGTTGAATGTAATGACTCTCAATAAAGTATCCTTGGATGGTGCTAGTAATTTCCATATTAATCCAGCTGTGTGATGACCTGTGTATTGAAGAAACACTTTGGACCTTTTTAATTCAAAAAATCTTCAAAGAACCAATTTGTCATTTTCAAAGAGAAAAATTAATTTCAGCTTTAATGAATTTCCTTTCCTGTAGTATCAAAAATTTCCAGTAAAGTTCCTGTTTGATTTCATTTTTGACCTGTCTGCTTCCATAGACTATGATTCTGAAATGTACCAATCAGAATATTGATGCACAATTCAGAGTACTATATGAATTTTCATTATTATTTGTGATAATGTAAACTAATGATTATGATGTAAACAATTTGGTTCTCCATTAGTGTACCCATGTGATAAGAAAAGATTGCTATATTAAGAGATTCTTGACCCATTGGAATTATTTTTCGTGTGATTCTTGAGTTTGGGTAAAAAAATGCAAACGTGCGCACACTCACACTCACACTCACACTCACACTCACACTCACACTCACACTCACACTCACACTCACACTCACACTCACTCACTCATCACTCACCTCACTCACACTCACTCACTCACACTCACCACTCACACTCACTCACTCACACTCACACTCACTCACTCACTCACTCACTCACTCACTCACACTCACTCACAGAGAGACACACACACACACCTCTTTACAGTCCTGCTGTTTTGACCATTCACCCTTCATCAGGGCTACAATAATAAATAGAAATTATTTTTAAAGGAGTATGTAAAGAGACCATTTACAATCATAGATAACTAATCGTAACATAGGCTTACATGTAAGCAGTGCTTGATTTATAAAATTTTAGGTCTCAGAATGCACCCAATGCGTCACGTTTACTAATAATTTTATTTAATTTGTAGAAATGATACAGTTAATCAAAAATTATTTAATTTTGAGTTTATGAAAGTTGGTTGAACTAAAAGTGGAAGTTTCCAAGTATTTGTCCCTTACTTTCTGTTGTTTTTCCTATTTCATTCCCAAAGTACTGGAATGCCATTCCGTGGCGTCCACCATAAATAGAACCCTAAAGGATGTAAACTATGCAAACTACACCTTATGATTTTCCATGCTCTGTATGGCAATATCCTTCATTGTGAATAATTGAATCTGTGATTTGAAAAGGGAAATAAGGTCCTTGTTCCATAATTCTGAGAAAAACAAAAAAAATTAATAACATCCCCAGTTGGTATCTGAGACATTTATTTTCTACACTAAAGTTGTAGAACTAGTTGTTATTGATCACTTGGGCAAGTTGAAATTTGCATTTCTGTGATGTACTGAACCGTTTTTGTACTCTTCATTATAAAAGAATTATGAAATATTTAAAAAAACAATTATTTTATTTCTTTATTTTTGGACTTATGAAATGATATAATCAAAGAATAAATATATTATGATGTGAATGAACATACTGTGCTATGTGGACATAAAAAAATACTCTTACTAAATTAATGTCAGCAACTACTCATCATTTTCCACTAGAGTCTCTATGCCAGAACTTTCTGGTAGAAATGAAGATATTCATGTGGGATATATTTGACTATTTTTTGAACATCATTTTCTGTTGTTTGGATGAACAGTTGAGCTATAAATTTTCTTCAAAGCCAAATGCGGACATGCCTTCCCTTCTGCCAATATGAATGAGTACTTGATAAGCCCATCAATATATGTATTGATGAGCCAAGAGGTAACCAAAATATTCTCTCACAAATGTTAGCTGCTTCACTTGGAAAGAGTCCCACCAGGCTCACAACGATGACGGTCAGAATGAGCTTTCAAGAGATTTGGTTGTCATCTTAAAACAGTTTGGCCACCAGGTTTTCAAGTCCATGATGTCCTCAATATTTATGACTGTTGTCATGAAGCATTTAGAAGATTCCTAGCTCATAATACTAGTTCTTCTGTATGGGAATCAGAAGCTAGTCCTGGAGTTCTTTCTCATTTCCAGTCATTAGAATTTTTAGTGGGCAATAGAACACATACTTTGGGCTGGACAAGTTTTATTTTTACACTGACCTATTGTTTGAAGAATAATGGAAAATGTACATCTCAACTCTTTTTTTGCGAATAAAGAGGACTTTTAATTGTGCTTTAAATTTCTCACTCAAATATGATGTACTTCTGGTTTTCATTAACTGAATTTTCTATAATGCCAAAATTTCAACTTTTCTTTGAATTTTTCTAACACCTTCATTATTGAAGCCAGTAGCCAATAAGCAAAAGCAGTCAAAACCAGCTGAAAATATATTTGGTGAAAGTGAAAGAAATTTTCTCATAAGGAACAAGGTGCATTTATAAGCTCTGTGATAAGTAGGAAGCAGATTTCTATGATTTTGCATTGTTTTGTCATTTGCTTCAGAGCATAGCTAAGTGAAATTTCTTTGTTTGGTTATTAATTGGATGCTATGTAGATTAATATGTTTGTGCATATTTGGCTGATTTTTCTTGTTGCTGTATATTTGTGTAATTTTAAGTGCATATTTTGCATATTTAGTTAAAATAGAGACTCTAGGTTTCTAAAACATTTCATCTTTTCATAGAATCTATTTATTTGTGACCGTTCATTAATTCGAAAGAGCTAGTCACAGTTTGCATTCGTTTTTCTTCTTTTCTGTAAATGATAAAATACTTCTGCTAATATAGGTTCTTGATATATCCTTTAAACGGGGCAGAAGACATGCAACAAGACATAGTAGGTGAATATTTACTTCAATTATTTCTCCCATTAAGTAAGGTAGATTATATTATGTTGGTGCAAATATATATACCTATATCTCTTTCCATTCCAAGCATGCTTCTCCTGTCTTTTATCAAGAAAGGTTTATGCAGGAAATTGAATATTGGTAATTGTAATTGCATATCAAAGTGCATATTTTAGAATTTTTAGGTCATAAATGCATATTTTAAGATTTTTAATCCTCTCCCTAGTGATAAGGACTACTTGGAAGAATTTTCATTTGAAAATGAAATAAATACTACAATTTGTTTGGAAATTAAGAATAACAAAATATCTATTAAAATTTGGATGAAATATTTCAAAGATTTATACTGTTATGATGGTAGATCTTGCAGAAAAAGTTTGTATAATTTCAGAAAAACAAGTGACAAAATAATCAAGAAATTGAAAAGTGGTAATTCACCAGGTGAGAATGGATATACAATGAGCTCTAAAATTATAGTGGAGAGGTATTGTGTGAAGAAATAGAAACTGAACTAGTGGAAATAATTTAATACCATTCTAATATACCTATAGAATGGAAAACAATCCTAAAACCAATGTCTAAGAATGGACTTCAGCTACAGTAACATATTTAACTATGTAAACTGTAAACTGTGCTATACATTATGTAAACTATAAATATGAATACTGTGTTTCAGCTTAACCCTGATAAATTAGGGTAAGAAACCTGAGCTCCACACTGAAAATAAGACAATGTGTCGCATGAACTATAGATTGGCATGGTAGATTGGATCATCGGAGGAAGATCCTGCAACAGTGCAGTATTCATATTTAAACAATAATAGAGAAGTCGCTGTAATTTAATTTCATGGCGTTGTTTCATAGACGTAAGCAGGCTTCTAAGCAACTGAAGTTTTTGGACTATTTTAGTACTACACTCTTTCTGCCAAAACTCATTATTCTCACTTTTCTTTTTCAAATTTTGAATTATGAATGTAATATTTGTATATAATCTTGCAAATAAAACCCGGACAGGAAACATTGAGAAGTGAACGCAATTGGACACTACTTCAGGAAACTATATCATTCAGAAAGGAAGGCAGCGGCGTCGTGCGCTTGGAGAGGGAATAGGGGAGTAGAGAAGGGCGTTGGTGGGAACAGTTCACGAGCAGGAGGGAAAGGAAGCAAATATAACATTCAAATGCTGTGGTATAGCGCGTCGGGAAAGTGTCTCCGTAGTGGCACCTTCCTGGTGAGAGCGATTGCAACAGAAATTATATTGGTTGCTGGAGCTGCAGCTCCAGCTCAAAACGTAATTTGCGAACTCACCACCATCATAACGGATGCGGGAAGTGTTGTACCCTTCACTTGTTTCCCAGTGATATGGTCGCTACCCTCATAATTCAATTTTTTATCGGAAGCCCTGCTTGGGCTCGGTGCGGAGACGTTCTGGATGATGGACATAGAAGAAAAAAAATGATAGCTCAAGGTCATCTTAGAGTTTTACAATTATTGATTTCAACAATTATTTTGATAAAGTTATTCAAATTTCCATAGTTCCAGTAAACCAAATTAGGATTTTCTAATTGGCATTTGAAAGAACAAAAATAAATTATATTTATTGAGTTACTATTTCAGTCGTATATGAGTCAAATATGTATGCAGGAGTGTGTATGTCTTCTTGGATTAGTCACTACACACCAGTGGTGTTTTCCTGGTCAGTGAGCATGGGGACGCGATTAGGATTTTACGAATTAAACAAGATAGACCAATTAAGGTATCTAATCGACATAGTTTTACATGTTAACGTATTTTATATTACTGTCTACATACCTACTGAACATTCTTTGAGAATTGCTAATATTGCAATGCTTACTGTGACAATTATAAACAAAATAATACACAAAAGTATATTGAGGCATGAACAATAATTAATTGTTTAATTGTATATTGTTTTGCAGTTATCTTCGAGCGTACTTGAGAACTATAGTTTTTGAATCTTTTCGTCGGATATTGAGTTTTCACTCACATTTTCCTGTCTCGTGTAACTCATGTACTTCTACGAATCCTGTGCTCGCCATGTTGCATCATTTCGCACGAAAAATGCTGAATTCTAATTATTGCGTTTCGAAACGAAAAGAGATAGAGAAGCCCGAGATGCAACAGTGAGTGTCGCATCGCCGATGGCCGAAACGTCGGGTCTTGCGCGCACTGCATGGCGAGAGTTCAAGGACCTCGGTAACGGAGCGACGTAGCGAAGCCTTCCAAGGGAAGTTTCACGGTCTGTCACGTCCACGACATCGCATGCGCCCATTGAGCCTACGCCACTCATACACACTATTATGAATAAAGGTAGAAAGGAGTATTTTAATTAAAGAAAACCCATCAAGTCCTAAGTAATAGAACCGCATGTGCAAACGATATACATGTTTGAATATTCTGCTGACAAGTAACTAACCTTTCACTCCTCTCGTGCCTTAGCAAAAAGAGAGCCCAAGAAAAAAAAAAACTTGTGCAGAAAGCGAAGTATACATTTACTGCCCAGGAGCAAAGCGAGGGGCTCTCGACTTTTGCTCAAGTGTCAACGGAAACGACCAAAAACCTGATTGATGGTGGTGGTGACCTTGAAGCTAAATTGTAATACTGGTTACAGATAAAACAAAAATAATATACAGTAACATAATTGTTTTTGGTAGCAAAATGGTGTTTTTGGTTTCATTCCTCCAATGTTGGGCATTAACCGTGCCAATATTACCACCTTTTTCCTGTTTTAATCGTGATTCTTTTAATGTGCTCCCCGTACGTGTTGGTTTTGTCCAACGTGAAGCCGAAGTAGCGAACTGCCTTGATGTTGTTGCCGTATCTACGACTTGGACCTCAGAACGCTATATTCTGGTTCTTTCTCGGGCCCTTCAAAATGACCGCTTCTGCTTTCTCCGAAGCTGGGTTGTTTGTTCTCCATCCACCTATTTGTACGTCTCAGGGACTCATTTACCCTGAATTGTAGCTCATTACTGTCTTCCCTAGGTCGACCTAGGTAGACATAAAACTTGTCCCGGCTGGGGCGGTGACGCGCTGGTGGGAGATACCTGATTGGAGAAAATCTCGCTAGTCGACGGTAGGTTGGCGCCGGATCTCACCATTCAGTAGGGCAAGATCACCGCCACCTCCAGATGAAAAAATGCAATACACTTTCGGGACTAATGACCTCAGTAGTTAAACGTGCCAGGAACTACTAACAATCAACCAATCAATTCTTTGTTTCTAGTAGGTTTTCT
This sequence comes from Teleogryllus oceanicus, assembly GCA_964035755.1. Classification (NCBI taxonomy): domain Eukaryota; kingdom Metazoa; phylum Arthropoda; class Insecta; order Orthoptera; family Gryllidae; genus Teleogryllus; species Teleogryllus oceanicus. The sequence continues at coordinate 353,561,060 of CAXIVR010000001.1, read as the reverse complement.
TTCATCAAGATCTTTCCGCGTCCGCCTTGGCGACGTGTTATCCTCTAGTCACCAGTTAGAAAACGGTGTTCTCCAGGGATCGATTTTGAGCGTCACTCTGTTTGCCATTGCTATCAATAGTATTCACATTTCCGGGAGCCTGTGAAGGCATCCTGTTCGTTGACGACTTTGCAATTTTTTGCTCCTCCAAGAGCGTGCAAGTTATTGAGAAGCAGCTACAACTTGTGCTCAACAAACTGCAGGAATGGAGCGATGAAACAGGATTCAAGTTCTCTACCTCAAAAACCACTTGCTTGCACTTTTGCAGAATCCATCACCTCCATAATCACCCCGACCTTTTTCTTGGAGGACAGCAGCTTCCATTCGTTGAATCCGCAACCTTACTTGAGCTCACATTCGACAAGAACCTAACCCGGCGAAAACATATCCGTAAACTACAGGGCCGATGTGTATCACCTATGAATCTCCTCCGCACTCTTACTGGTAGCTCTTGGGGCGCAGATCGTGTTTGTCTCTTGCATTTGTATAGAAAACTCATCCGCCCTATCTTGGATTACGGATGCATAGTGTATGGGTCAGCGTCTCCATCAACCCTTCGGCCATTAAATACCGTACACAATGCCGGCATAAGGATTACTACAGGCGCCTACTGCACGAGTCGCATTGAATGCCTCTTGGCCGAGGCTGATTGACTCCTATGGCGCGAAATTATCAAATATTGATACTCCCTCTCGCCAAGCAGTTCTCCATCCAACCCACTTGACTTCATATGCACTTAGACCATCGTTACCCCATCCCCTGGGGTCCGTCCCCGTATGCTCTTACAGAAGCTTCATATAAAATTACCCAACCCTGTGACCCCCCCCCCCCGAAACCTTGTTTCCCCTTGGAAACTACACCGGCCGATAATAGATCTTAGACTGTCTAGCCTTCCTAAATCCTTAACTCCCCCCAGTACATTCCTATCGAATTTGAGGCTATAAAATCTACGTATCCTGGCCATTACGTCATTTACACCGATGGCTCCTCTCAAAACGGCAAAGTCGGATGTGCCTTCTACTGCAGTAGATCCATGCAAGGTTTTCGATTAGACTCTTCCTGCAGCGTCTATACCGCAGAGAAGTATGCGCTCTTGGAGGCGCTTCAATGTGCTGAATCGATGGCATTACAGAAAGTTGTGATCTGCAGTGATTCCAAAAGCTCTCTTGAACCCATCTCCTCCTTCTCGTCTTGTGACCCACTGACAAAGTCCATCCAACACCAAATCCATCATCTATTGGTCCGCCACTATATTTTAGTCTTTTGTTGGTTCCCTGGACACGTGGGAATAAGAGGAAATGAAATAGCTGACCAGGCGGCAAAGTCTGCCACGCTCTATCCGCAGTGAATGGCAAACAGTGTGGCATAATTCAGATTTTAAGCTCACGAGAATTGATTCCTCATTCTATCACGCCTTCACCACGTGTGGAAGGTAGTAGGTGGGCGTGTTAGAATATACATAACGAGTATATATGTAACTTCATTTTCTGTGCACGTCTTCTAGAATTCGTTGGGAAATAAAATTTTTCAAATTATCGTTTCCATGTTGTCGCGGCAGGAAGTATTATTCCGAAGGACAACATGGATAAGAGCCAAAATTTATTGCCTTTTTATCCTTGAATATATATTTTATTACATGGGAGCTCTTTTTTTCAAAATTTAAGTACTATATGACAGTGTAGGGATCACAGAATTTTGAAAATGTGCATACAATTCACTTTTCCCCATAGCACGTCATACGCAGTTTTTAACTGCTTTTTTGACGTAAAAAATGAATGCTAGCTCCCTAGCGGAGATTCTTAGAAATGACGAATCTTCTCTCTGCAAGCTTTTTGGATATTTTCGAGAGACTGGCTTGTACAGCCTTATCTGAGAGAAGATGATAATGCCAATTATTGGCTTTAAGCCCGAGATTTTAAAAAACGCTTTTTCTGACAAACCTTTTTATTAGGATACGTCCTTTTTCAGTTTTACTTTGCTTTTTATTTAAAAATTTTAATTTTTGTTAGCTTGGCACTGCAATATTGTGCATTGGTCTTAAAATAATTTGATACGGGCGCAAATGACCTTAGTCGTTGAAGTGCCCTTAAACTAAGCTCAATCAATCAATCAAATCTTGACGCGCCCGAAATCAGCAATCAAGCGTATCTTTTACCAGCGACCCTCGTAATTGATAAGGGGTTGCCAGTCTGTAATTCGCAAGGGATTGCCAGTCTGTTGACTTGGCGTTGAATCTCCACCAAAGATGATTTCTCCCTTTGCTCTGACTGGAGTCTTCTAGGCTTTTCGATAACTCTCTAAGCGGCCACTGTCGTTTGGTGAGTAATAGCAACTAAATGCGTAGGTGATAGTCTCTTCCATAAGAAAGTTCCCATTACCCTCATAGTAGTCTTCCATACACGATTTTTTGTGGTTTATTAATATTCTGGCTTTGCCGGAAATATCATGGATAAAGTTCAGCTTTTCTGTTGAATTCGCTAACTAGTGCTATGTTCACCTTTCTCTGTGTTTTAAGGAGGAGGTCCTGGGCCTTTTTTTTCTCTACCTAGATTTATTTGTAGAATCTTTTGCATTACGCTCTTCGTATTCCTTCTAGAAGATGTTGCACCATTTTCTTCTCGGGAAGTGTTTGCTTCCCCTTTTCCTGTACACGTTGCGCACGTAGGGTCCTCCGAAGTCTCTTTTTGTTTGTGGTTATTTTCTCCCCATTTCCAGTACTGACGGCCTTTGTCTTCGTTATTGCAGCGATATGTGTTCGTATTCCATGCAGAGACAGGCGTCTTGCGGCGGCTCCAGCGAATAGCCAACTAGACTTGCCCGCGACTCTGCATCTGCCGTGCTCTGGCAGATACACTCTCTGCCCTACAGAAGTCGAGAACCACTCAGCCGTGCCCGAATTCATCGGAGGACCTTGTGCACAGAGCACCTCCACGCAAGACAAGGCGGAAAGTTTTTGCAGAATTACTGCGAGGAAACCAAAACGCGTTACCCTCGAGTGGCTTCGCAGCACTCCCTTGTAAAGGGCCGAGCCACGTGGCTCGGTACGTCACCTGCCGCCTCGCAGTGCCCTGGGGCGCGCGGGAAGCGAAGCTGTCTCACCTCGCGACGCTCCGGCGCCCGGTGTCCTCCCCCACTGCAAATGCCTCTGGTCCGGCGTAGCGTTCATTGTTCGAGGCCTATGTTCAGCCACCCTCATCCCCATAACTTGTAAGGGCTTCTCTGGTGCAGGAGCATCATGATGCTACAGACTCCTCCAACCCCGGGGAGAATTTCCTTATTGTGCACTCACAGCCGTCAAGTGGAGAAATGGGGGTCGTCCGCTGCCTGTTGTCAATGTGATCGAGTTATTGCACACCCTAAAGGATTAGGGAACTGGGAGCTACTGGATTCCCTCCATGTGTTCCTTAAAATGTCACGCTGCTGTAGATGTCACGGCTCCTGTGTGGGCCTTGACTGGGGTTCTGTAGGGCTGACCCTGTAGGCTGTGGCCCGCGTTCGGGCTGCTCGTGTGCGCAGCGCGTTGCCAGGAGGAGCTGCTGGGGCGCCGTGGAGAAATGGGCGTGGCAGCGCGGTTCTGGCACGCTAGGGTGCGATGAACAGAGTATGATACATCGCAGTACAGAAAGAAATGAGCGGTTTTGGCAAGAATTGTTAACAAAAAATTCGCTCTATGTAAAAGAATCTATTTTCAAAGGCAAATCAGCTATATTTTGGGTTCGTATCCCTCATGTCCTTCGTGAAGGAATGTACTCGGAGCAGAGCTGTGGCAACAAGGAAAACGATAATTTGAATAACTCTATTTCCCATTGAATTCTGGAAGACGTGCACAGATAACGAAGTTACATTTATCTCCAGAAGCAAAATAAAGGGCCATCTCAGCATTTGCTCATGGGATGAGGGAAATTGGACGAAAAATCTTATCGAGATGGGAGTCATTGACCCAAAAACTGAGGTACAATACTTGTTACTGGTTGTTTAGAATTATACAGTCCAAATGGTAAATAATCCATTAAGTATCATTGTTAAAATGAATATTAATTTCCTTTCTGATACTAGCTATAGCTCTCTAGTTGTGTTGAAAGGGTTATGCAGCAGAAAATATTTTACTAGGGAATGGACTATTTTACTTAAACTTTTGTATCCGTTTCAATTGTTTAATGTGAACTTGGAAAGAGTTTTCAAATAATGTCCATGTATTGTCTGTGATTTTTTGCAGTGAGCTGTTGATACCGTCAACTGATGAATATGCAGCGGCGTGTCCTCAGTCAGCCTGTTGGATGCGATCTGTTAATCAAGGATTAAACAAGGTAGACCAATTGAGGCATTATATGTTTACGTATTCCATATTGTGATCCACATACCTACTGAACATTCTTTGAGAATTGCAAATATTGCATTGCAAGCGAAATTCTTCCCTCACTATTAGCTCAATTTATGAAAGTACCCATGTTAGGATAGTGAAGCGGAAAATTATAAGGTAATTAATACAATCACACTTTCAAAATCAAGTTGTTATAATACTCAAATTAACAAAGTTAATTAACAATACTAGAAATTTAAATGATCCAATCCACCAAAGTTTAGAATGCATATTTAGGAACAATAAGGTGATTAGATGGAAATTGAAGGTTTGCCTCTTATAGAGGTACAACACGAATTTAAATGGTATATACACCTTTCAAAAGAATCACAAATTTACTTACAAAATATAAAAAAACACAATCAATTAATCAATGCTTACATGTTTGAATATAAAACGCACCTTCATTGCGTTAAAGGTGTAGGAAAAAATATTAAAGTTGCCATGTGTAAAATGGAAAATCTTGAAATAATTGGTAAAACCATGAATGTTGGTAAAGAAAAACAATTAAAAAACAATTCGGCAATTAAATCTTATTTGAATGGAGAGATCATTGTATTAAATAAAATAATGTTATTTGCAACATCTTACCGGGAGCATCGATGTAGAAATATGTTAATATTGAAGGAAACCTGAACAATATGCAACACTTATGCTTAATCATAGTGGATAATGTTGTATATACAGCATTGTGCCCGCGGAGGCGGGCCAGGTGGGCACGTTGTGCCGGACACGAGAGGTGCGGCCCGCTGTGGCCGCCTCGGGAGACGTTCCCGGACCTGCGACAGGACAACTAATGAGCAGTGCCGGAAGGGGCCAGCAGGAGCGGGGCGAGCGGCGGCGCTCCGTACCTGGGCACCGGACCGCAACGGGGAACAGCCACCAGAAGGCATCACCCCTACCTTCCCCGCCACAGAGGCGCGTAGACTCGCACAAAGGGCTTGGGGGTATATAAGGGCCTCGAGACGGGGGAGCGAGCAGTGTGGAGTTCCAGTAGTTAGATTGTGTTGCTGGCTTAATGAATGCATTGGTTTAGAGAAAGTTATTGTTGACGACGTGTGGGTTTGTATTCGGGAAGAATCTAGTGGACTGTGACTACTGCGCTGCGAAAGGGACTTCTACTGGTATATGTTGACTTGGCTTATACTCTGGACGTTGAATATTGGATTGTTGGCTTATTGTAAATAAACATATTAGCAAAAAACTCCTGGATTTCCTGTATATAACAGTTCTATTTTGCGACGAGGATTAAGCCATGGAAGAAAGTTTCAAAAAGTTTCTTTAGTGGCAGCAGTTGCAACAGTGTCATCATTATCATCGTCATCGTCATCAGAAATTTCTGTAAATTTTGATGCAGTGAAATTGCAAGGCTTGCAACCGACGCTGTGGCAGCCACACCAGCCAATTCGATCAGCATCTAGCTTTCAAAAGTTCGAGCCGGAAAGGGAAGTATGGAGCTCTTACTATTCTAGATTGAAAAATATATTTGTATCAGGGAGTTACAGAAGGTGAGCGGAAACGGGCTTTCTTTTTGAGCATCTCAGGAAGCGATCTGTATAAACTGTTGCAAAGACTGTTCCTTTAAAAGTAGTAGAGGAAGTCGAGTTTGAAGAGCTCTTGGAAAAGGTGGCGGGATATTTTGATGGAAAGGCTCACGCAGTCGCAGCTAGATATAATTTTTTTCCGTAGTAAAATGCAGTCAGGCAGTTTGTATAAAGACTGTGTCACAGAATTGCGGGTTTAAACGAGAGACTAACTTCAAGTAAGACTGTGGGCTGTCTTATGCAGAATCTCTAATTCAGGATATGACAGTACAGCACACGCCGGAAGATAAAGTTAGGATGGATGCACTGCAGTTTGAAAACCCGTCTTTGTTAGAAGTGCAGCGGATAGCTAAACCCTTCGAGATCATCAGTACCGGAGCTAAACGGATGGAACATCAAGCAGAAGTGATGTTGGCGACAACAATCAAGGAGCAGACAATAAGTTCAGCAAGAGTTGTTAACGACTCGGAAGAGAAGTTTTAGGCATGCGAGTTTTGTGAGATTTCACACCTTAGAATCAAGTGTGGAAAAACTCGAAGTGTTTCTTTTGTGGTGTGGTGGAGCACATTTAGTCACTGCGTAATAAAAAGAGAGCGGGTACAGGACGACGAGCAAGAGAAGAGGTAATCGCAGAAGATATGGAAGTAAACATGGTGAATGGAATGTTAGGTGTGGAAGGATGTTCAAACATTTTCGTAGACCTAAGCATAGTGGATACGGGGTCGCCAGTAACACTGATCAATTTGGGAACATACAGCAAGATAGCTGCACCGCAGTGTTCTACATCCAGTTTGAAGTTGCGTTCTTTTGGTAAAGATAATAGCTTCCGTAAACAAGAGAAGATTTATAAGTGAAAATGTGAACCTAGATAGTTTATTTTGTAAAGAGTCCGATAGACCAACGAAGTTTCGTTTCCTTGTCATGACGAAACAATGAAGAGTGTAAGTCCCATCAAACTGGCCAGAGAAACTGAAAAAAATTGGCAAGTTTCAGGTGGTGGTTCATTAGAGAAACGGCAGAATCCTCTTCGAATGCCGCACTGACGAACATCAGTTAAATGAAGTCCCGATAAATGAAGGTCCAGTAAATGAAGTTCCAGTAAATGAAGTCCAGGTAAATGAAGCCGTAAAGAACGTTAAATGAAGTCCCGTAAATGAAGTCCGTAAATGAAGTCCCGGTAAATGAAGTCCCGGTAAATGAAGTCCCGGTAAATGAAGTCCCGGTAAATGAAGTCCCGGTAAATGAAGTCCCGGTAAATGAAGTCCCGGTAAATGAAGTCCCGGTAAATGAAATTCCAGTAAATGAAGTCGCGTTAAATTAAGTTCCAGTAAATGAAGTCCCAGTAATTGAAGTCTCTATAAATGAAGTTCCGATAAATGAAGTCCGATAAATAATCCAGTAAAGAAGTCCCATAAATGAAGTCCCGATAAATGAAGTTCCCGATAAATGAAGTCCCGGTAAATGAAGTCTCGGTAAATAAATTCCCTGTAAATGAATCCTGGTAAATGAAGTCCCGGTAAACGAGGTGCCGGTAAACAAAATTCGCGATAAATGACGTCTCGGTAAATAAAGCCCGGGCAAATGAAGTCTCGGTAAATGAAGTCCGGCAAATCAAGTCACGACAAATGAAGTGACGCAAATGAAATCACCTAAATAATATCATGGTAAGTAATGTCCAGTAGCGAGATACTGTCAAAATTTGCAATTTGATCAACAAATGTTTTTGGTTATTTGAAAATGGTTTTGGTCTGCTCCAACCGCGGGCTGCTCCGGAGAGGTAGCCCGATTTTAGACCTCACTCAACCCATATCTAGACCAAACCGCTTTTACAAAAACCATCATGGCGGCCATTACTGGTATGAAATAGAAGATCGATGGAGGCATTGAAACCGTTCACCAACCCAACGTTAGCACAGCCCTGCTGCCAAATGACATTTACAGCCAACTGGCTAATGTTGAAAAACAATATTGTACATACCTGCTGAAGGTTTGAAAGGAAAAACACGCCAATCGATGAATTTTTGCCCAGCTTCTGAACTCGTTGACTGATGAGCACCAACTGGGCGTCCCTCTTCAACGGGTCCGAGAGGACTAGTTTCACACCATTCCCGATACAGAGCAACAGCCCTCAGCTTCACAACACAAACTAGCCCGATTTAGACCCTAGCTTGTATTTGGACCTTTTCCTCTACCTCTGCGGCGGGGGTGCAAATATTTTTTTAAAACGAAGTGGTCGCCGACTTGCTCTTCGAGCAATTAGGGCAGGGCCGTCAGACGAACGATCTCGCGAATGATGATCTTCCCGAAGTCACTGGTGTCACAGGCGGGAAGCAGGGATGAGAAAACTTCGTGCGAATGCGGCGAGTTGGGTAAAGCACACGGGTTGGTATATCACTGAGAGACATTTATTAAATTTTACCAACTTTTAAAGGAATGACATGTAATCAAATTGCAGTTATAAAAACATTGATCATTATACTAAGGAAACAACGCGCATTTCTATTTAGAGAATGCAGTAAACGAGAACCATTAACACTAATTACAAATAACTCAAATGAAAATTTTCAAGAAAAAAAAAAACCAAAAAAAAATTAATTAAAGAATTTCAGAAAAACACTGACTCTATTATTGAAAATGAACATTTAAAGATATACGATGTGCATATCTTTCGAGTGAAAATCCGCGTAATAAAAGCACTTAAAAATTATAGAGTAATGAGGAATAGAGACTGAAAAGATATGTAGTATGAAACGTCAAAATAAATACATAAAAGTAATTGAAACAGTGAGAATGTGTAATAGATATATAAAAGCGGATAAATTATGTAATCATAAAATACTCTAATTATAAAACTCATTTACATAATTCAAAATTACATTTTATCAAAAATTTCCTGAAAAATGTTTAAACGTAAGTACAAAATTAAAAAAAATCATTTGGAGAGCACACGTTGATGCACATTTGGCACCATACAACTTTCCCGTCAATAATAATAGCTTTATCTATTGCTATCCAGGACCGTAGTTTACAACCTAGACTACACGCAATAGAAGCCGTCGAACAAACTTGTGGTATCTACAACCAGCACACAATCACTGAAACGTGAAGCATTCTCATCGAAGTGTTACTCGTCGGCGATCACCAAAGTTTCTCGGAAATTGAGGTTAAAGATCACGAAACTCGGCATCAAAGATCGTTTTCACCCCTAAAGGTGAAGATGATCTGTCTCCGACGCGCACTTTCCGCCATTGAGATAACTGAAGCAGGCGCGCCGGTCAGTAAGAACACTCGATCGCGTCTTATTGAAAAGTTTTGCAGTCTCCATGGAAGATTTCGTAATGCCCTTTAACACTACTCTTTTTTGTTATTAAATACTTTCTGCATATTAAACAAAGTCCGAGCCCACTCGGACTGAAATATTATATGTATTCTTGCGACCATGACCATCTGCTGTGCATTCCTGAGAAATCGGAGTGCGGACTTCTCTTCGTCGCGGGCACTGCGTGCCCTTGCAGAGCGCAAGCGTGCTCCATTTGACGTCCCTGAATTAGGGTGTCACGTGGTAATATGCAAACCTCCCTCCAAAGCTAAACGGTGGCCAGGTGGGGTGAACCCGCGGGCATAAAATGAGCAGACTCGTTCACACCGTGGGTTTTGATCTTGAAAATCTCGTGCTTTGCGCAAAATCGACGCCCGTGCTGCAGCGTTTTCTTGCATTGCACGGATGATTGAAGTCACATGAGTGGCGGGGTATAAGCCTGCACTCGAATGGCGAGGCCTATCTGGTAAATGTGTAATCACAGGGTTTACGATCGCGGCTGGCGGTCAGAAAATACCTGAACGTGTGTTCGTGAGTAGAGACAATGGTGTAAATTACTTTGTAAATAAACTTGATTATACTGCGATGAATATGTCTGCGTTCCTTACTTCCACAACGCCGCAACGTGTATAACTCTACAAGTATTACAACACAGGCGAGAAGTACCAGCGTCCTCTGGAGAAAAAGAGCCTGCAGCCATCTTGCCAATGGCTTCACGATGTGTAGGCGCATGTCTGCCCCACCGTGGGCCCATAATCGCCCTTGAATGCTGCCGGAAATCCATTTTAAGACCCTTTCCACAATTGTTTCTCAAACTAATGTTTCCACTAACATTTTCTCCATCTCTGCCAACAAAATTGGAATCAGAAGTTAATAAAAATAGCTATCGATTTATTTTAAAACTGAATTTATCTTGAAAAGCCATGTTGCAATTTACATACATTACACAATACATATTTCATTGTATAATCAAAAACATAAAACGAGGGTCTATCACTGCTTTTGGGACGCACTATGCGTATTTTAGATGGTTGGTCTGCAAATAATGACATAGCTCTTCTGTTGACGGAATTGTTGCCTAAAATCATTCTGACAGCTTCAATACGTATGTTCTCCTTACCAATTTCTGTTTGTGAAAAGTAATTGTGTAATGTTCATCATTAATTTGTGCAGTTCTATAGTGCAACTTCTATAGTCTACTTCTATTGTGCAACATATTTAATTGTGTTTTGCATTAAATTTTTAGGAACTTGACTTTGTTCTTCAAATGCTAGTGCGCATTTTTCTTTTTACTAACAACTGCAATGCATGGAAAAATCACCAAGAATGATAAATAGTACTACACCTTCCCAGTATCGTGACTGCAAAGCTGCCCTACCATCTGGGGCGCTGGACACAAACTGTTCGGCAGCTCAGCTGTCTTCCATCCGAGCTGCGCTACTCAAGCTGAACGCCAGCCCAATGGCACGTTTTATCGTTGTGACGATGCGACATTGACATGAATACAGCTGTTAATATGTTTAATGACATTCTAAGTTGTGTAATGTCCCAGAATTTTATCCTATATCTAACAACTAAGCAGTTATCTCCTCCATGCGGATAATGAGTTCGTAACCAGATCCATGCTAGAAGAATCGCATCGCAACCTACTTGACCAAATGCGTCGCAGATGCTGGGTAATGCGTTATCTGCCATTAAGATCCGAGTTAATGCTATTGACACTAAATTGGATTTTTATTCGAAACTAGGTTACGTAAGCTCGAACAAAGTCAACAAGAATTTTCCTCCTCAAAGATCCTCAAGCGTAAACGAAGCCTCTGAGCTAAATTCAAACCGCCTGTTTCGTCGAACATGATAATGCCTTCTTTCTCCGCTAGATGGTGAAAGAAGCATAGCGGAATTTGCGTGGTCAGAAGGAAGAGCGGGCCTGATGGTCCGAGTCTCGCCACGTAAAATAAGGCATTAACTAACAACTATTTTTCCTTTCCTGAAGATGAAAAGCAACTACTTCTGAATGAAGTTCAGCAACGTGTTGAGGCTGTCAACAATGTTATTCTTTTGATATCTAAAGAAATATAGGTATCTAAAGAAATAGACATACGAACCACTCTCCAGATATCTTGCGTTCGTGTCTATTTCCGAACTATTTCTGTTACCATTTGACACGTTTATATCCCGCCTGGACAAGTCGTGTCACAGAAAGAACTGGAAGATGTGCTCTGTCAGGTGCCCGCACCTTTTCTTATTGTGGGGGACTTCAACGCCCACAACCCTGCCTGGGGTAGCACAAGGTCATGCACGAGAGGCAGGTTACTTGAAAATATCACAAATAACCAAAACTTAATTCTCTTAAATTCTGGCTAAAGCACACACTTTTCCGTAGCTTCCAACACTTTCTCGTCCGTGGACCTAGCTCTCTGTAGTCCCTCTGTTTCCACCACCTTCGAGTGGACTGTCCTTGGCGACCTGCATGGCAGTGACCATTTTCCCATTCGCGTCAATCTCGATATTCCCGATCTGAACGTTGCCCGCCCTCCTCGCTGGCTAATCCACCGAGCTGATTGGGAAACATTCAAGAAAGAATTACAAATATCGTAAAACTGCTCAAACGACATCGATGCTATGGTTGCCCATTTTAATAACGCCGTCCTTCACGCGGCCTCATTTGCCATCCCGCCCCCCAAGTCATCAGGCCATGCACGACACCTCCCTGTGCCATGGTGGGACGCTGATTGTGCCACCGCGGTCCGTGATCGGAAGAGGGCATTGGCAAAACTTAGTAGGTTCCCAACCATGGAAAACCTAATAAATTATAAAAGATCCCGAACTAGAGCTAGATTAACGATACGGGAAAGTAACGCTGCGTCCTGGAGAGCCTACATCTCGTCACTCTCTTGCCGTTCATCCCCTTAACTTGTGTGGAGAAAGGTCCGACAGATCGGTGGAAGACTCCCTTCGCCATCTATCTAAGGGCTTATGGTAAATAGCAATCTCCTAACGTCTCCACAAGAAATTGCTGAAGAAATGGCCTCTCATTACGAACACATCTCCAACCGCGTACACTATCCTTCTGGCTTTCAAAAAACGAAAAGAAAAATGGAAAACTGTAATTTAGACTTCTCGAGTCGCGTGGAGGAAGATTACAAGGTCTTTTTATCCATGAACGAACTCTCCTGTGCCCTCGCTTGTGTGAAAGATTCTGCTCCAGGACCAGACCAGATATATAACCAAATGTTGAAACACCTACCGGAAAACGCCCGTTCCTTTCTCCTCGGCATTTTCAACAAGATTTGGGATGAACACGCAATACAAAGAATTTGGCGTGAGGCCATTGTTCTCCCAATCCCTAAAGAAGGAAAGAACGGAACAACCCCTCAAGTTACCGCCCTATCTCGCTCACAAGCTGTGTGAGCGAGCTATCTCGCTCACAAGCTTTTAGAGCGAATGGTAAATACACGTCTGGTCTGGCTCCTGGAACAAAAGAACCTATTTACACCTCTCCAATGTGGCTTCAGGAAGCACAGGTCATCCATGGACCATCTAGTCACCCTTGCTACGCAGATTTCCACTTCTTTCGTGCTACATCAGCACCTGGTAGCAATTTTCTTCGATATAGAGAAAGCGTATGACACTACCTGGAGGTACGGTATTCTTCGCACCTTGCATACCTGGGGCCATAGGGGACGGCTCCCTTTGTTTCTGGAAGGTTTTCTTTCATCAAGATCTTTCCGCGTCCGCCTTGGCGACGTGTTATCTTCTAGTCACCAGTTAGAAAACGGTGTTCCCCAGGGATCGATTTTGAGCGTCACTGTTTGCCATTGCTATCAATAGTATTGCATCAGTTATCCGGGAGCCTGTAAGGCATGCTGTTCGTTGACGACTTTGCAATTTTTTGCTCCTCCAAGAGCGTGCAAGTTATTGAGAGGCAGCTACAACTTGTGCTCAACAAACTGCAGGAATGGAGCGATGAAACAGGATTCAGGTTCTCTACCTCAGAAACCACTTGCTTGCACTTTTGCAGAATCCATCACCTCCATAATCACCCCGACCTTTTTCTTGGACAGCAGCTTCCATTCGTTGAATCCGCAACCTTCCTTGAGTTCACATTCGACAAGAACCTAACCTGGCGAAAACATATCCGTAAACTACAGGGCCGATATGTATCACCTATGAATCTCCTTCGCACTTTACTGGTAGCTCTTGGGGCGCAGACCGTGTTTGTCTTTCGCGTTTGTATAGAACTTTTATCCGTCCTATCTTGGATTATGGATGCATAGTGTATGGGTCAGCGTCTCCATCAACCCTCCGTCCATTAAATACCATACACAATGCCGGCATAAGGATTAGTACAGGCGCCTACCGCACGAGTCGCATCGAATGCCTCTTGGTCGCGGTTGGAGAACCATCTCTAAGCCGAAGGCGGGATATTCTGAGTGCGAAGGCGGGATATTCTATGCCGCGAAATTATCCAATGTTGATACTTCCTCGCGCCAAGCAGTCCTCCATCCAACACACTTGACTTCATATGCACTTAGACCATCGTTACCCCATCCCCTGGGAGTCCGTCTCCGTATGCTCTTACAGAAGCTTCATATAAAACTATCCAGCCCTGTGATCCCCCCCGAAACCTTGTTTTCCCTTGGAAAATACACCGGCCGATAATGGATCTTAGACTGTCTAACCTTCCTAAATCTTTAACTCCCCCAGTACATTCTTTTCGGAATTTGAGGCGATAAAATCTACGTATCCTGGCCATTACATCATTTACACCGATGGCTCCTCTCAAACGGCAAAGTCGGATGAGACTTCTACTGCGGTAGAGCCACGCAAAGTTCTCGATTAGACTCTTCTTGCAGAGTCTATCCCGCAGAGAAATATGCGAAGAAAGTAGTGATCTGCAGAGATTCCAAAAGCTCTCTTGAACCCATCTCCTCCTTCTCGTCTTGTGACCCACTGACAAAATCCATCCAACACCAAATCCATCATCTATTGGTCCGCCACTATATTTTAGTGTTTTGTTGGTTCCCTGGACACGTGGGAATAAGAGGAAATGAAATCGCTGACCAGGCGGCAAAGTCTGCCTCGAAGAAAAGACAATTGGACATCTTCACAGTCCCCACGGAACACACTAAGCTCTTTATAAAACGCTCTATCCGCAATGAATGGCAAACAGCGTGGCATAACTCAGATTTTAAGCTCACGAGAATCAAGGATTCAATAAATCCTTTGTCTTCCTCATCTCGTGATGCTCGGCGCGTGATCATTTTAACACGTCTCCGGATCGATGACTGCCATTTCTCCCACGGTTATCTCCTCCACGGGGACCCACCTCCTATATGCGAATACTGCAAAATAGATCTTACCGTGGAGCATGTTCTCTTACAGATAAGAGAGAGCCGTAGAAGGCATGACGTTGTCTAGCTCCCTAGCGGAGATTCTTAGAAATGACGAATCTTCTCTCTGCAAGCTTTTTGGCTTTTTGCGAGAGACTGGCTTGTACAGCTTTATCTGAGCGAAGATGATAATGCCAATTATTGGCTCTTAGCCCGAGATTAAAAAAGCGCATTTTTCTGTCAAACTCTTTTATTACGATACGTTCCTTTTCAGTTTTACTTTGCATTCTATTTCAAGATTTTAATTTTTTGTTAGCTTGGCACTGCAATATTGTGCACTGGTCTTAAAATAATTTGACACGGGCGCAAATGACCTTAGCCGTTGAAGCGCCCTTAAACTCAATCAATCAATCTCACTTGAGTTGACGCGCCATTTTCCTCGTGGCATCACCAAGCACGGCAAGAAAAATTTCTAATGTAAAACGATCGGCAACATCTTGTCGGAAAGATCTTCCTACCAACTTTCTGGCAACATATTGCTCTTGCTAGTTCTTCTCAACATCTTGTTCTTGCTAGTGTAAAGATGACCGCAAGAAACAGCAACAAATTGCTGCAAGATGTTGCGAAAACCTATTGCTAGTGTAGAGCCAGCATTTCGTATAGAGCCAGCAACCTATTGCTAGTGTAGAGCGGGCCTTTCCTGACCTCCCCTGCCACTTGGCGTCCCACTATTCATCGCAGATGCGCCCTCGGCACAGCCTCCACGGCGGCAGGCACGCAAATCTGGGCTGAGCATACCAACCGCCCCCTTCTTCGACAGCGTACGGCGCGGCGTTCGGGCGCGACGGTTTCCTCCGGTCCGGCTGGCTCGAAAGCGTTGCCACGACGCCACAATAATCACAAAAACGCACCTACAGCGGCCCCAAACAGAGTAAACATGACTTTTCGTCCGGATGCGCTCAGAAAGGTGTTCGTCAATCACTGAGTCTCGACCACGTTTGCACGGTTCTACCCACTTAAAATTATCGAGGTTCTCACAACTTTCACATACATTTTAGTCATTCTAAAGTACATATTAGCTGCTTCTTCACCTTCAACAAGTACGTAATAAGTCAAAGAATGTTGTTCAACCAATGTAGAATTTTCATTTGGACTCGCCATCGTTCAACTTAATTTTGAAGTTATGAAAACAACAACGCTGATCTTCCAGATGATCAGGGTTCATCCTGCTCTGACCGTCAACTGAAAGTCCTAAAATTACTAATCGTGTCCCACCCATTGTTTTTCTCCAGACCAATCTGTCTCTTTAATTGCCTACGTATAAGGATGAAGTAAAGAAGAATGTTACGAACTGAGAGGAAAATGTGACGTCACTTCAGAGGGAGGTACGAGAATTAAGAGATGTCAAAACGCTTCCAAAGATCGTAGGCGGTTCATAAATATGTCAATCCGTCGTAATTAATTTTTTTGACGATGCGAAGGAAAACCCGTACTCATTTAGAATATTTAGCTGTAGAACGATACTTGGCGGTTAGTTACCAGATAAAAATAAAACTCAAGTCATTTATCAGATGTTACAAGATAATGCGAAGACCTAGGCTGACTCTCGTACAATTTCCCTCACCAGTGCAAGTTTTGGTTGAATAAACAAAAATTTTTCGAGCGATATTGGAGCGAGGATATCTAATTGAATTTCAAGATTAGTGTGATGATAGCTTCTACAGACCATCGAGCGAGGGCGGGATTAGTTTACATCACTGTCACGGCCGATGAGGGACCAGGAAACAATTTGGGTATTGAGTAGGCAATTTCTAGTCATAGTTCAAAACGTTTTAGAAACCGCCACCAAACAGACCTAGTGAAATTCCAGAACGTGTTAGGAAGTTATGATTTGACATTCGTCAACATTCAGAATAGCAAGGGTGAAATAAATTTCAAAGCCATGAACGTACAGGTAGCCCATGTCAGGGGAAAGACAGAAGATGAGGGGTTCGGCTGATCAGAAAACCAATAAAGATGTTCGCGGAATTCAGGAAGGCAGCAAGAAGTTGGAGATAGAATGAAGGGCGATAAGGCATGCAGATCGAGCGGTAGCAATGAAAGAGGAAGATCGACTAAGTATGAATCAAAATCAAGTACCGGCGAAATAGGCAGGGGGAATGTTTTAAATGGGAGGGTTTCGTATTGAAAGATGACCTCAATACGAACGTACACAAACTGTTAATGAAGTCCCAATTAATTCGTTTCAAGTAATTAATAATGAAAATGGGCTATGTGCCAAGTGAAAGAACAGAAAAACGACTTGTCAGTAACAGCAAAGATTTTGATTCAATGAATGAGGGTCGAGGCAGTTCAGGACAAATAATTTTTACTTTCTCGTATACGTACGTATATACGGAGTAGTATATGCAGTATAGAGAAAGTTATGTAATGCTGCGGAAAATCGATTTCGAGATTTCAATGGAAATACTCGTTTTGTGGTCCCTGATACCGAAAAATTTCTTTTTTCAAAACGTCTGCCTGTCCGTCAGTACGTCTGTCATTACATCTGCCAGTCCGTCCTCAGCCCATCCGTCCGTCTGTTAGCCTGTCAGTCCGTCAGCCCATCTGTCGGTCTGTCTGTCCGTCCGTCTGTCGGTTTGTCAGTCAGTCTGTCCGTCAGTCAGTCTGTCCGTCCGTCAGTCTGTCCGTCAGTCAGTCTGTCCGTCAGTCAGTCTGTCCGTCAGTCTGTCCGTCAGTCAGTCGTCCGTCAGTCTGTCCGTCAGTCTGTCCGTCAGTCAGTCGTCCGTCAGTCAGTCTGTCAGTCAGTCCGTCAGTCAGTCGTCTGTCCGTCAGTCAGTCTGTCCGTATGTCAGTCCGTCTGTCTGCAATTTTCTACCTGAATGTGATCAACTTGAATATCTAACAGAGCTGAATTGAAAAGCGCCATTGGTAGTCTCGAGAAAATGAATACAAGACTCACGTGGAACATACTTTTATATGAACATTCATTTTAAAACCTATAAGGAAGGTTACATATTACTATTTTTTATCAGTAAGATTGTGTTGATTACATACGTATTTCGTTAACTTTCCTGTTAACATGAACATATGATACCGATTGTCTTTTCATCTGAACCAAATGCGTAAATCCTAATTGCATTGAAACAAAGACCACGTCGTCCGATGCAAGTGGAAGGCGTGACGCACAAAAAACGCTTGCAAGTGGTATAAAATACGTCTTGTATTGAATGACGTTCTCTGCTTTTCCTCGAAGGCATTGACACTGAAAGCGTGGCGTCGGTGGCACTCGCTCCGTCGCAACTTCCTCGCTGGGAAACACCGGCGCCGTGCGTCGGCGCACTGCGTCTGCGCCGGTGACGCGGGATGACGGAACTGCTCCCGGATCCCTCGGCGCTTCCAGCCCCTTGCCTCGACCCGGAACGGACTTCTGGATCGCGCGTGCCCGATTCACGGGCTGGACTGGACACAATAGGGGTAGCCGACTTCATTGGAGCCCCGATGTTGTTTTGCAATGAAAATTTATTTATGTATTTATTTATAATTCAAATGACCGCTGTAAGTTATTTCCGTTGTATGCAGAAATAAATTCTGTTTCGTATGGGGGTGGGGGTGGAACGCTTTTACGAAATAGAGGAACGCCGCCCCCAGCGGTGGAAGGGCCCTTGAACACAAATCATCACATTTGAATTGCCTTGCGGTTTCCTCGCTCTGAGGAATGGACAGCCCATTTTCCTACGCGAGGGATGTGTGCGCACGTTTGGGAGATGCGGCATTCGTAAGAGAAAACCACCCATAAGAAAAGCCCGTTTCTGGCATTCTCATTTCGTATCGGCTGCGTCCCAGCTATCACATTGGCGCCTGCAAGTCGGACGCCTTGGGTTTCTGTTCGGGTTAATGAGCGAGCGCGCGTAATCAAGGAAGCCGGAAGTGCGATGGGGGCGGGCTGATACCTCGTCCTATTTCGTTCTACTCTGGGGCTGCACGAAACCGCCTTGAAGAAAATCTTGGAGCAATATTGAGAAAAACTACGTCATATCCTTTGGTCTTGGGTGTTCGGTTGTGTAAGAATTAATTGTTATTCATCATTGCCTGTCATCGTATTGGGCGAGTAAGCATTTGAAAGCAAAAAGGATTGGCAGAAACCATATAATTTGCCTTTGTGATAGGTTTAAAAAGTTACACTTCTACATTTAGAGAGAAAAGTAACACGTTTGCTATTAAATTTAGTAATTCATAATAACTAGAGCCTGGACTCTAATGACCAATATTCTAAAGTGATAGTTTAAATTGACAGTGAAAATAGAACGTGCTATTAATATTTTAGAAAATTACCATAGGTAACTCCACGAGTGCTTCAAAAATTGTCGAGAAAACTTTGAGCCACCAAGCGACGATGGAATTTACCTGAAAATTTTCAAAGCACAAGTATAATTTAATAGAGTATTTCACAAATGAATCTTCAATTTAAAAAGCCGGTTCATTAATTCTCGGTATGTAAATGTAAGTTAATCTGGTATACTTGCTTTTTATGCTTGGGCATCTAATGATTGAGCACTAGGGACGATAATTAAAATCGATAAAAAAACGTATGTTTTAACACAAGATATTCTTTTTACTCTCTCGCCTTTCGAATTCTTCTTAAGAATTACTTTCTTGCCTTACTAATTCAACGTAAGAAGAGAAAGTTATGTAATCGTACGCCGGAAAACGGCGCATTTTCGCCAGAAAAGCTCTTTTGCTGGGCTCTGGTAACAAAAAAGTAATCCTGTTGCTAAATTTTCAAAAGACTACTGTTGCTCTTGAATGGCACTGACTTTTTAACACCGGCTAGGTGTCTGAGCTCCTTAGTCTCGACTAGCTTTCGGGTTATGCCTTTTTCCTTTTCCAGCTGCCATCTTTTTGCCGCCCAAAGGACATTTCTTTTTACCTTTTCTTAATGTTTGGCTACCAAATGCTAGAATTGACCCAACCATACACTTATTACAAGTATATACTTTTAAACCTTATGTCCCACTGCGATGGCCGTTGTGGTTAATTGGCGTGTACGAAGTCATCTCTCCAGAGGCAAGGTTCGTTGATCCCCTGCCCGATTATTTGTCACAATTATACGTTGCAGCAGAAAATAATTGAGAATTGCAGATACGTTATTGAAAACCATTTGAAGCAATTTTAATCACTAAAACAATTAATACAGATAAACTATTGTGCTAAGCAGCACAATATTTCTCTCAACATAGCTAACTTTACCAATATGTTAAGTGGCTATATGAACAAGCAAAAGTCTTGTCAACCAGCAAAAATTATTTTCCGCGCTGAGTTAGGCCTTCTCAGTAAAGATCTTTTCAGTAAATCTTTTTCTGCCTAAAGGACTGTTTTTTATCAATTTTTCGGCTCCCTAATGCTAGAACTGAAACACCAAGCCCTGATGTCTATTATGGAAGTGTCGCACCTCGCAGCCGAGGTGGTTAAATGGCGGGTACTGTTTCTGCGGTTCGGAAGAAGGGGCCGCTGGTTCAAGCCTCGCTCAGAGATAATTATTTGCCACAATTCTGTATTGCAAAGAACACCATTGAGAATTTCAGAAACTTCATTGAAAATGATTTGAAGCAATTCTACTCACATATACAATCTATTTAGGTACTCAATAAACTAGAAGTATCTGTATCTGATTTTTGTTTCATGAACTTTTAAATAAGTTTTCAACTCTCTTGTTCGATTTGTAAAATAATGTCACATCAAATTAATTGTCTATCTCTACATCCTGTATGAACCGATTAAAATAAACAAATCAAACTATCAATATACAATTTGAATACAATAAATACACTACCTATATACCCTGACTTATATACCCGTAACGGCTGACCGGGAGAGGTGGCAACTAATGTCATTGTAGTGCCACTGACCGGGAGGTGCTAGGTTCGAGTCATGGTGATTTTCGACACTAGCCAGATAGCTAGGTCGAGTCCAGCTCCTGGGTGGGAAAGAATTCTATCTGCCGGCTGCTTTGATCCGTTATTTTCTGTGGTTTCTCTGATGAACATCAGGCCATTGCCGGGGCAGTACCCTACCAAACGGACCGCGTGCAATCTTGTCTTCCCCTTTCTTGTCCTATCTACTTTTTATTTACACACACTTACATGCACCACACCATCACAACATGCTCGGAGACCGGTCGGGAGCTTACCGCTTGTTCCGGTTAGGAGGATACCCTCTGGTGGGAGACCCCTGATTGGGGGAAATCCTGCTAGCCGACGGTAGGTCGGCGCTTGATTTAGCCATCCAGGGCGGAAAAATCACAGCTACCTGCCCTGCAAAAACATGTTCTATACATTCGGGACTAATGATCTTATGAGTTTACCCTCCCGGATCACTATCAATCAACCTATCATCCTGACAACTGTAGCTCGTAAACCGTTGAGCCGATTTTCTCCAAAATAGATATTTCCTGATAGAGCTGAACGGACTGGAGGATTTGAGAGTTTTTATCGTATATATTGATTGTTGATGTTTTTAACATAAATCAGGCATTTATCGTCCGACTCTTTGCCCGTTGCATGTGGAGTTCCTCAAGGATCGATTTTAGGCCCTACT
This sequence comes from Teleogryllus oceanicus, assembly GCA_964035755.1. NCBI lineage: Eukaryota > Metazoa > Arthropoda > Insecta > Orthoptera > Gryllidae > Teleogryllus > Teleogryllus oceanicus. The sequence goes on along the minus strand of CAXIVR010000001.1, from coordinate 353,539,868 downwards.
CTGTTCCTACTTTACGTAAACGATATGCCCTCGACGATTCGAAACGGAAGAACGGTTCTCTTTGCGGATGATACGAACATCCTTTGCAATAAAGAAACCGTAAATAGTACAATATCAGATGTTTCAAATTGGTTCCGAAATAACAAATTAATAGTAAACGAAAAGAAAACGGTTTTAATGCAGTTTTCTATTTCAAATAAACAATTCTGTGCTCCATTGAAAATGAACAGTGTACCATTGACTGATGTTAAGGTAACAAAATTGTTAGGTCTCTCAATTCAGTCAAACCTTAAATGGAACGTCCATTTAAATGAATTGAACACAAAATTAAATTCATTCTGCTACGCGTTCAGAATTCTTGCAAATTCAGTCAGCCTTCATACTGCTCGTTGTGTATACTTCGCGAATGTTCATTCCCGCCTGAGATATGGCATAATATTCTGGGGAAATACATCTTATAGCCCCCAGACTTTTAGATTACAAAAACGAATTGTACGAATAATAACCAAATCCCACCCACGTGATTCATGTAGCTCTTTTCATTAATCTAGGAATTTTACCATTACCGTGTCTTTTATTTACGAATCAGTGGTTTTGTAAAAATGACTTGCTCAAGGGCGGGAATATATTTTCAGAAAATGCCGAAGTCTATTACTATAACACTCGACGTAGAAATCATATTCATCAGGTGACAGTATCAACAGCTCATTACAAAAAAATCACATAAAATACATGTACATTATTTTACAACACTTTTCCAGATGACATTAAACGATTAACTTCAATAGAAAAGTTTAAATCCCAAGTGAAATTGTTTCTGCTGCATAACTGTTTCTATACAATTAGGGACTATACTGAGCATCACAAGAAAAGGAACATTAATTTTAACAATGATACATAATGCATTATTTACCATTTGGACTGTATAAATGAGTATAAACAACCTGTAACAACTATTGTACTACAGCTTCCGGGTCAATGACCCCCATCTCGATCAGGTTTTTCGTCCAGTTTCCCTGATCCATTGAGCAAATGCTGAGATGGCCCCTTGTTTTGCTTCTGGACATAAATGTAACTTCATTTTATGTGCACGTCTTCTAGAATTCGGTGGAAAATACAATTATTTAAATTATCGTTTCCATATTGTCGCGGCAGGAAGTAATAAGAGCCAAAATTTATTGCTTATTTATCCTTGAAAATAGATTTTATTACATGGGAGTTTTTTGTTTTTTTTTTTCTCCCTTTCAAAAATTCAAACTTTAAGTAGTGTATGACTTGGTGTAGGGATCGCAGAATTTTGAAAATGTGCACACAATTCACTTTTCCCCATAGCACGTCATACGCAGTTTTTAACTGTTTTTTTGACGTAAATAAATAAATAAATAAATAAATAAATAAATCGTTTGATGCGTCTATCCGAGACTGATCCATAGAGCTCTTGTGTGGAGAGGTGGAACGAGTGTCGACAAGTTAACTCTCAGGAACTGAGATGTGGTTTCGAAGCGGAAAAAATATTGCTGGTTAAAATAACTTTTGTTGGTTTATGTGGTATAGTATTGCGGAGCATTTACAACCAATTCGAGGATGTATGAGCTTTGACAGCGCCACTAATTTTTTTTTTTTGACAACCAAAGACTTTTTGGAGTTATGAAGACACGCATGTCATTAATACCATGTTAGAATCGAACTTATTCACAAAAACTTATGATCTTGTTCTGTCTAAAATAAAAACCCCAAAACATTTCTATACTTTGTGTTATGTTCCTCTACCTTCATTTTTATAAGTTTACTTCTACCTTCCACATCTGTTTATTACTTGATTTTATTGTTGTCATTTTCAAATAATGACTAATTTTATGTGAACATGCTTCATCTCAAATCATACTTGCCCTCTTCTCTTTGAAGCGAGGATGGAGATATTTCAATGAAAATGTTTTTCCCTAGTTTGCGTATTTTGGTTTTCTCCTTATAAGTTTTTTTAAAAATTGTTTGATCAATCTTAATATATTTTGGTAAGTTCTCTCCCATCTAATTATATTTTATGTTCTTAATACATTTAATTTTTCTTTTTTTATTCCAATTTCTCTTATTACGGTGCAATTTTATTTTTAATACTAATTTTTTATTTTCAGACAAATTAATTTCGTTCACATGTGATGATGTATAAAACTAAAAAAAAAAAGGTCGTGTTCCCGAATGTGTGAAAACTACATAACTTTTTCAAATTTTGACTCCGAATGTTCAAAGAGAAAAAGAGGGCACCTGGGTGTTAAATTATTAATATTATGTGACAATCCTTCTATTTTGTATATGTTTGACTGACAATGCTTTTGTGAGTCACTCGTGCGCCAGTCCCCCTGCTTCCTCGGCCGCTGTGCCCGAGCCGGACGTCCGCCCCCGAGAGCGGGAAATGTGCAAGGAGTGGGGAGCAGCCTGGCATTCTTCGGTGGGGACGAAGGTTTTGGAAAGAAGCACTCCAACGTTGGTTTGAAAAATGCTTTCTGGGCAAACATTTTCTTTGCCGAATTACAGAAACACTCCAGAAACATGTAAACGATTTATTATTTACAAAAGGAAGGAATATATTTGTTCAGAAACAAAAAATTAAACGAGAAATAAGAAGCGATTGAATTGTGTGTAAATTTGGTGTAAAATTGTGTGAACAGTTTATATGTTTTTGGATTGTTTCTATGCTTCTGCAATGAATTTTTTCCCAGAAAGTATTTTTTCAAACCAAGTTTTGAGTGCATTCCAAAGACGGATATTCTCTGATCCTTGCGAGCAGGGAATTTGAAAGGGATCTTTGAATTTTGAGGGATAGTATATATGAAGTCCCTAGGAAAATTCTAGTTTTTCTTTCCTATGACTTCAGAAGGCTAAATTATTCCAAATAGTCCCGACTGGGTTGCGAAGCGGAGGATCGAAGCCATGTATTATAAGGGCGTGTTTCTTTCTTCCTTTCTATCGGAAAGGAAGTAACTCCGCCTGGCCCATTTGGTATATTTACTGCCTGGAAAAGCTCCTGAAGCCCCAAAGAGGCCTGTGAGCGAAATGGACGCGGCCTGCTTCGTCGCCCGTCGGACGCCTTCTTCTGCTCGATGGCGCAGGGAGCGCGGCGAGAGCTGCCTGAAGGCCTGAGCCTCGCCGCATCCAATGACTCATCATTGCAGAGCGGCATGTACAAGAATTTGGCTCGTGCTCGGCAAAATGAAAATCCCTCGGGCTTTATACCGTCCATAACGAATTCTCGTTTGCTGGAGCAGCCCGTTCCAGTGTAGCCAGCCGACCCAACTGACGGAGGAAGCGCGAGACTCGAGGCGTCCCTGGCCCGCGCCGGACGCTGGCAGCGCAAACAAACATAAGCATGACGCAGAGACATACACTTTAACAGAAGTGAAAGACTGAAGTATGCACTATGTCCAACATAAACGTAAGCAAAATACTATTTTTTATACCCTGTGGATCATTCTAGTTTACTATGCGTTGAATGTGAGAATCAGTTCGAGATTTAGACTGTGTCCATGGCTTACGGGTTCGATTGATATATTTTAATTTCCATAAAAATGAAAACTAAATTGTAGTATTACAATGAATACAACTCACTAAACAGTGCTATGAATACTACAACAAACCTAAATTACAAAAAGATGGTACGTTACAAAACAGCAGAAAACCGTCGAAATCAACCACGCTATCTGGAAATCCAGTCTTTTGACCAGATCTATCGACTTGGATTCTATTTCGATACCCGATTTTGAGTGACCGTACTAGCATGGGTTCATTTGTTATTTCTTACAGAAGCAAAAGCACAGAAGCTTGAAGCTTGCAAGCTTTTAAGTGAACGTCTTACGTGTTTTGCTAATGAGCCCGCACGGTGAATGAGTCCGCCTAAAGACGCAGTGCTAACTTGTGGGTTAACCCCATGCTCATGTTTACGTTTGCATAGTGAATGGGCCTTTAGACACCGATGAATGAACCACAAAGCAGCGAAGGCAGCGGGAAGGCGTCGCGCGGTGGGCGGGGCGGATGCCCGCTTCCTCGCGGAAGCCTCGCGGGCGAATCCGGCTGCAGCGCCGGCGCCGCTACATAGGGCGTTGGGCGGCCCCGCGCGCGCCACTCAGCTCCCAGCGCCCGGCCCCGCTCCACAGGTACGACGCAGCAGCCGGCTCTGGCTTCTGGATGCAGCGATTGGGGGGGACTACTCAACGACACGTCAGTGTAGTGCGTGTTTGCTCGGGAGGTGGCGGTGATCTTCCCCCGGTGGATGGCGAGATCCGGCGCCAACCTACAGTCGGCTAGCGGGGTTTCTCTCGACCAGGTATCTCCCATCAGCGGGGCACCGCCCCAGCCGGGACAAGCTCTAAGCTCCCGACCGGTCTCCAGGCATGTGTGGTGGTGTAATGCACGTTAGTGTGTGTAAGGGGAGCGGATAGGACAAGGAAGAGGAAGGAAAGATCGAACGCGGTCCGTGGCCCGTATGTTTGGCCAGTCCTCCGGCATTCGCCCGGTGTTGATTGGAGAAACCACGGAAAACTTTTAGGAATTAAGATGTGTTGTATTATTTCATTAGACCAGAAGATGGGGGCGCAAAAGCTCTGGAAACGTCGTTGAAGACTGGAAAAATGTATACGTGAGATTCAATTTTATGAAATGAAATAATTGAAAAAAAAATTCTGCTAGCTAAAAATTTTAAAGGGACCTGTTCTTGAGAGAAATACAAGAAGACTATAAAATTGTTTTAGATTACATTAGACTGCGTAAAAAATAATTCGATAACTTATTTTTGCACTTTATAAGTAAATGTTCTTTATATTATTTTTCTACAGTATATTTGTGAATAACGTTATTGTACCATAGATAATGCAGGAAGTCTTCGCCAAGTAAGTTCTTATATTTTTTCTTCCTACTTTTACCACATACATAATAAAGAGAAACCATTGTAATATTGAGGAAAAAATCGGTGAATTTCCGCCAGGAAAACTTGCTGTGGGGTCCTGGTACCGAAAATGTGTTTGAAATCTTGATCCTCCATGGAGTGAAGTAGTTTCTCTAACAACTTTTGTACCCAGAATCTACATTTTGTGGCTCATTGATACAGAAAAATCGATTGAGAGAAAATATCTGGCTGTCCACCTGTCCGTTCGTACATATATCGATCAGGACGAGTGTCTCAAATAGCTGATATTTTCCGATTCATCTGAACGAATGATAGCCTGCGAGTTTTAAAAGAATATTTTGATTTTTAGGGTTATTTAAGTTTACACATTTTCGAAATCATCTCGAAAGTGGCTCCCAAGTTTTTGATTAATCGTTGTGCTCAGATAGCTCAAAGGACGCTTAAAAATGGCGCAGGTCTCATTTTTGTAGAAATCTCTGAATATTCGAATATTGCAGAAGTTCTCCTTGTTTTCGGCGACTTCCTACTACAACAATATTGAAGATAAAACATTTTTTAAAATAAAACGTGTTGTTGAGATCGTATCTTTAAATGCGTTTATGTACAATACATTAAAAAAAATATTAGTTGTTTAGCTTATTTTTGGGAAGAATACAGGTAATATTTACACAATTATATTCTGTAAAACGGCTCCAGTTTTTTTTTTAAATTTTTGCTTCGGAAAGGATAATGAAGGCTTAAAACACGTCGCAGGTTACTTTTCCCGCAAACTCCCTGCAATTTCAAAAATTGACAAAATTTAACAGTGTACGAAAGTGCAATATTAAAGACATTTTTTCCTTAATGAAATATTTTCTAGAAAAAATAGATTTTTAAAGAAGGTCATGTATAATTTTTTGAAAAAAAATATAGTTTCAGTGAAATATTTGCTTGAGTTTACTGAAATTTATTAAAAAGTCTTTAAACTGGTTTCAACGTTTTTCTTTAAATGATTTCCTCGGAATACTTTCTTTCTTTCCTCGAACGCATAAAACTGGGGCAGGTCTCATTTTCGGGGAATTTACTGAATTTTCGAAAATGAATTTCAAAAATACAATATGAATTGCAGGGATTTATTTCCCAATCAAATCTGTTCTTTAATACTAGATATTGAAATGATGGAATTAGGAATCTTTGATGAGCGCCGGGTAGGTTGTTTATGACTAACGTGGATGACATGCTGAATGTGGGAACCTGAGTTCAAATCCAAGTACGGAGAAATGTTGTTGGATAGAAACACGGAGGTTCACGAAGAATTATAATATGGCGTAGCCGCTACACAGAATGCGAGAAAGTCCGTGCTCGTCCTGGGCGTGGCGACTGCGGTGCTCCTGCGCCTCGGGGCGCAGCCGAGGGGAGCGGCAGGGGGTGACCAAACGGGGTCGGTATCGACCCCTGGACCAATAAGGGGGTCAATGATGATCAAGGGGTCGATTGGGGTCTACAGCCGAATATGAACCGGCAATTGATAGGTATAATCAAGAGTCCATTGATTACAAAAATATATGAAATAGGTAATTCATTTCTTTCTGATACAGAGAAACACTGTATAAATTATACATTCGCTCTTATTCTTTCCTGTCCGTCATTTGTTCTTTGGAAAAGGGGCGTAGCCAGGCTGGAGCAATCGCTCCCCTGAAAGAAGGTGACTTTATTAAGGCCCCCCTCCGGACGGATATCGGCAAAGAATATTACAAATTGCATTCCATAAGTATTTTCTCCATTGTATCAGTCGTATTATTATTGTAAACAAACTACATTAAAACAAAAATATATAACTGTTATTTCACAGCAATATTTTATTGGAGGGAGAACATTTATAATTTATTATCCGTTTGTTCCTCTATATTGGGAAAAAAATTGTTCGTACCATACTTACTTGTGAAATGTTATGGCCAATTGAAAACGCTCAACTTTTGTAGAAATTGCAAAACAATCAAGAACATGCACAGCCTTTGAAACTGCTACTCAGAAGTGGAAGCGTCTTCAGTTATTCAAATCTAGACATTTATCAATATATTGCTGTATGAAATTTGTATTTTTAAGATAATGTGCAGTGCTTTGTGTTATAACTATTTATGATATACTATAGAGTATAAAGTAAGCGGGTCGATGGAGCCAGCAATTCTTAAAGAGGTCGATGAACGAAAAAGGCGGGAACCCCTTTGTTACATGTTCCTCTTGCGGATATCCTCGTGCCGCGGTGCTATTTCTCATACGAGTGCCTCGTACTTCAACCGGACGTTACAGGAATAACCAACTTTTACGTACACGTATCTAGATTAATAACTGAAGGAAAACAATTTTAAAAAGGAAAAACAATTCACGAGAGCAAATTTAAAAGTTCAAACCGGAGTTAATCTTCCAAACTACGGAAGACTTTATGAAACGGACATGAATGAATGATTCTTTACGTTTTCTGCCGGTCCTGATGACACTTACCGTTCCCAGATTGCAATACTCTGGCACAAGATTTTGGATAAACTGGTTTAACGTTATTACTTGTAGTAGAAATACAGGAATCGCACGAATATTGTTTTACTACTACGTTCTTGCTTGTTATTGCCTTCGATACGGAGCTTAATGTGTACTGCATAACTTATCTGAATCTAAAGGATCGTAGCTACGAGGGAAATATGAAAACAATTTAAGTTGCTAAACGTTTATGTAGCTTGAAAGGGTAAAAATGATGTCTAAATGTGAAGCAGTTGTAATAGGTGTCCACGGTTAGGCGTTAGGAACACGAAATTATGATAAAGCGATTCTCAAAATTTCCCAAGAATTTCCCATTTCGCATTTGCCAGGAACAACCAGAAACCAATCAGATAGTCTCAGCTTGTCCAATACTAGCCAAGACCGAAACACTTGAAAAGACACGATAGGGCGTGCCGTTACCACCACCGGTTGATCTGTAACGCCCTCGAAGGTCCAAATCCACGCTCCAAGTGGCAGGAAACCCCACGAAAAACGATGACGTCTGTTGGACTATGTATTGAACGACCAACAACTCACGAACGGATCGTACGATACAAAATCAAACTGACCGCAAACAAAACGGATATTGTTATTCGGGATTTGGAGAAAGAAATTGTGTAGATGTTGCTGTGCCGTGCGATCAAAACGTCGTGCCCAGGAGGCAGAGAAACGTCTTCAATACAAGAGTTTGGAAATCGAGATCAGTCCAATGTTAGGTATAAAGCACAGCACGTCCCGATAGTTATCGGAACTCTGCGATTTGTTCCGCAAAATTTGTGTAAAACCTTGACTAAACACACAGGTTTTATTTACGAATCAGTGGTTTTTGTAAAAAATGACTTGCTCAAGGGCGGGAATATTTTTTCAGAAAATGCCGAAGTCTATTACTATAACACTCGACGTAGAAATCATATTCATCAGGGGACATTATCAACAGCTCATTACAAAAAATTCACATACAATACATGTACATTATTTTACAACACTTTGCCAGATGACATTAAACGATTAAATTCAATAGAAAAGTTGAAATCCCAAGTGAAATCGTTTCTGCTGCATAACTGTTTCTATACAATTAGAGACTATACTGAGCATCACAAGAAAAGTAACATTAATTTTAACAATGATACATAATGCATTATTTACCACTTGGACTGTAAAGAGATGGGTCCTTGTTTTGCTTCTGGACATAAATGTAACTTCATTTTCTGTGCACGTCTTCTAGAATTCAGTGGGAAATACAATTATTCAAATTATTGTTTCCAAGTTGTCGCGGCAGAAAGTAATAAGAGCAAAAATTTATTGCTTATTTATCTTTGAAAATAGATTTTATTACATGGGAGTTTTCTTTCTCCCTTTCAAAATTTCAAAATTCAAAATTTATTGCTTTTTTTAAATTTTATTTTTTTTCTCCCTTTCAAAATTCAAAATTTAAGTAGTATATGAGTAAGTGTAGGGATCACAGAATTTTGAAAATGTGCACACAAATCACTTTTCCCCATAGCACGTCATACGCAGTTTTTAACTGTTTTTCTGACGTAAAATAAATAAATAAATAAATAAAATAAATAAACAAGTGATTCAAAAGACGAGACATTGCTTCAATGGGAACCGCCCACATTTAGCGCAAAGTAGTGTGAAAACGCCCATAGTGCCTCGATCTGCTGCTAGACGAAGCTGGTTGCAACTCGGAGTAGACTCATGTCATCGTCATGGTGAAACGGTGGTGTTTTGTGCCCTTAGGTAGTCGTTGGTGGTGAGGATGCTGTCGCTGCACACGGACGAGGGCGTGGCCGAGGCCGGGGCGGGGGAGGCAGGCGGCCTGAGCGCGCCGCCCGCGCGCCTGCCGTCCGACAGCAGCGCCGTCACCCTCTTCGCGGACGGGGCGGCCGACGCGGAGGCGGACAAGGCGGAGCTGGAGCGGGTGCTGAGCGGGGCCGCCGCCGCCGAGTCGCCGCTGCCGCCCTACGTGCGCCACCGGGGCACGGTGCGCGAGGAGCCCGTCGTCGCGCTGGACCTCGCCAAGAAGGCCAAGGTACGCGCACGTTTACTCCGTGGTGTCTCCGATCAACACCAGGCGAATGCCGGAGCACTACCCTATCAAACGGGCCACGGACCGCGCGCGATCTGTCCTTCCTCTTCCTTATCCTATCCTCTCCCCTTACACACACACACTTACACTAACATGCACTACACTACCACATATTCCGGGAGACCGGTCGGGAGCTTAGAGCTTGTCCCGGTGGGGCGGTGCTCCGGTGGCGGGAGATCCTGATTGGGGAAACCCCGCTAGCCGACGGTAGGTCGGCGCCGGGTCTCGCCATTCAGCGGGGGATGATCACCGCCATCTCCCGAGAAAAAACATGCACTACATTAACAGGACTAATGAGCAAAGCAGTTGACGGGCCCGGAAGCACGAAAACCTCAATCAATGTTTACTCCGTCCGCTTGCACGCAGCCACGTTGCGAATGGAGCGAAAGGTTTCATTCTGGAATGTGGCGGTGTTCCTCCCCCGCTGCCGGGTGAGTTCCGGCACCGCCCTTGACGCGGACGCGCGGGTTTCCCCTCCCCCTTGTATGCCCTGCGAGACACCGCTCCAGCCGCGACCAGATACAGCCTCCCGACTGCTCCCCCGACATGTGCGCGAGTGTGGTGCAATGAAGTGTGTGACATTGAAAAAGTAAAGGATACGACAAGAAAGAGGAAGATCGCGCGCCCTTCGTGGCCCGTTTATAAAGGTACTGCTCCAGCATTCGCCTGGTATTTTTGGAGAAACTAAGAAAAAGTACCGTGTGGTGGATCTGGTCAGTATTAGTAGAATTATCCTCCACGCGGCAGCTGAATTCTCTCCAGCTACAGAGCTAGAGTGGAAAATTCGCCACCGTCGGGTATAGAACCCTAGGATCTCCCGATCATGGTCACATGAGAGATAACAACAATGCTTGCTCTGAGCAAACTTAGCAACTACGTACATCCGATTCGTTAACACTGCTGTACGTGAACACGATTTTGAACTGAAACTACAGATCTCTTTCTTCTTCAAAGGTATACATTAACTTCACTCATCGTCATCTCCATTTGTATACTTCAAATTTGTTGCCTGTCCCGCATGAACATGAAAATTCTTATTTAAGTGTCTATGACTAAAAGGGAGTTTTTGGCATGCAAACGAAATGTTAGAACCAGTTTTGTATGAAGGTGGTGCCGGTCGGCGCCGGATCTCACCACTCAGCGGAGAGGACACCACCACCTCTCGTGATAAAACATTGATTCCACAAATGGGCCTCTCCCTCCCCCCTCTCCCCCTCACTCCCTCCCTCCCGCCGCCGTCGCTTCACACAGTGGTGTGTATATATATATATAAAGGTAACGGTATTCCACCTACCCAATTTCTATTCCCCAAAAAATATTCAACCGTTTATCAGATTCTCCTTCTAGTCCAATTTATCGCAGATTGTTGGCGTGCACATTTCGCTGACCATCCCCTTCCATCAACCCTTACCTTTGCATTCTTTTATACATACCTTTGCTTCGTCAGAAGTCCCTCTCCTTGAGTAAGTTTGAGGTAGAGTTCTTATATTGTTAGCAATACTATAAATTCAAACGTGTTTACCGATGCAAATAATTCGTCTATTACTCGAGAGGTAAAATTTCCAAATGTTCCTTACCTGGATTAGTTCGCTCTTGAATGTGAAAGGGTAGGGTAGGCATTCCGGAGCTGAGGAACCCGTGCCCTGATTTCTTGTTTTCCCCTGCGCCGTGTACAGTTTGTTTTGCCCTGCAGGTGAAGGACGCGCCCACCCCAGCCAACACGTACGCGGCGAAGAAGACGGTGGCGCAGGGCATGATGGACATCGCGCTCATCACCTCCAACGCCAACCAGCTGCGCTACCTCTTCGAGTTCGCCAGCGAGTCCTCCTTCTACCACCTCAACGTGGCGCTCATCTCCATCTCGCTCATGCTGCAGGTGCGACGCACGACACTTTCGGCACATTTAGCGGCAATTTCAAATGCAGCCAGATACCACGAGTATCACATCGTCGATTTGTCAAGCATTCCTTTTAAATATTGCACTTGTTCATTAATATATATATATATATATATATATATATATATATATATATATATATATATATATATATATTAATAAATTAAATATATTAAATATTGCACTTCATCGCGTTATTTTTGGTTGGTTACTGTTGAAAATTGTCATTTTGTACCACTTTCAAAATGTTTCTCTACACCACTCGCTTCCATGCAACGTGGAGGCCAGTATCTGGCCTGGCTTTTCAAACGAACTGCCCGTCCTGTGGTCACGTGGTTCGTGACGCAATCTGGTGATGTCAAAACCAGCTAAAATCGGTGCACCGGAGGAACCCACCCGTGTATTTCCACCATAGGTGCAACCGCCCCCGCCACTACCAATATTTTGAAAACGTTGAGGCTTCATGTAAAGTACCTCCAAAAATTAAAATATCCCTTCAAACTCCTAGGGCGTCTAGTTCCTTGAAATCGAACGCAGCATATCAATTTTGGAGCAAATCGATTGAACGGTCATATCGTTGAGCACAGACGGCTGGGTCGACGGACAGACAGACGTTTAACCGTCAATCGATTTTTCGGGATCAAGGACCCTTAAAAAGTCGCGGTTACACAGCATTTTGGAAGACGTAATTTACTATAAATAGAAAAATTTTTGACTTTGTTATCGGGGCACAGCAGAAAGAGTTTTCTGTCGAAAAATCGCTGTTTTCCGGCTTCCGAATACAATACTTTCACTTCTTTCGAAAAGCAAAAGCAAGGCAATTCATACAATGTCAACCTAGAACATCAGTAATTCACGAATCAACGTAGGAGGAAAACTCGGTTGCCACTAAGGCATTCGTCATTTTCTGTGGAACGGTGCACCACCCCTGACAACGAAAAACAACCCCTGTGGAAGTTGTGTAATAAAATATTAATAATCTCCCTATCGCCCATTTTTCAGCTCTAAATGTCGCAACGGGTTCAGAAATCTGTGGCTTGTCCTGCTCGTTGCGCAGTGGAGATGTGAGGGACAGCAGGGAAGTAAGGTCCGTGGACGTGTTCAATGGGCTGCTTTCCCTCGATTTGAAAACGCAGTATTTCTGTTTATAATTGTTGAAATATTTTGTTCTCTTATATTGAAACATTTTTCGTTGCATCTTCATAACCTCACCAACCCGGTTCTGCTATTTGAGATTTCTTCTTTTTTTTTCATGTAAAATTACTGAGAAAGCGTGAGAGCAGGGACAAGAAACTAAAGAATTTGAATCGGAAGTTCTGTTAGAATGCAAAGTATTCGAACAGTGAAACAACCACGACGCTTGATACCGAAAAATCGATTGACAGCAAAACGTCTGCCTGGAGTCAACGGTACCGCCGAAAACAATCAAACGATTTTCTCAAAAATTGATATTCCCCGGTCAATCAGAACGCATTCCAGGCCCTGTGAGTTTGAAACATATATTTTGATTGTTTCAGGACGTCTCAGTATTTTCATGATTTTTTAAAAAAACGAGTCCATTTTTAATTTAATTTTTTCATCGGATAGCTTAAAGAACTCTTGATAGAAATGGAGCAGATCTCATTATCGTTGGAATTTCAAACTTTTCGAAAATCGCAAAAGTAAACATTTTTAGTCTTCCTACAACTACAATATCGAAGACTATATTTTCTTAATATATTTTTCAAAAATTAATCTTGAAAAAGGTCGTGATCCATTTTTCGAAGATGGCTGATGCTTGGTTTTTGCGTAATTTTGTGAGAAATGTAATCAATTTTTAAAGAAACATTTTTTTCAAAAATTGCTCCAACATTTCCTTTAAATTTTCTCCTCGTAAGTATCAAAGGGTGGCAAAAAATGATGCTGGTCACATTTCCGAGGAAGTTCAGAAGATCGCAAAACATTAACATTGCAAAAGTTAATGTTGTATTAGGATAGAAATTTTTGTCACATGAAACTGTTCTAAAACAGAGCTTTAAAAGAGGCCCTGTAAAATTTTTTGAGAAAAAGAGTATCTTTCGCGTAATTTCTATTTGAAATTAATTCAATTTATATAATATAATTTTCTTAAAAAAATTCTTCAAATTTTTTCTTTACTTTTTTTCTATGTATAGAACAAGGGGGATTAAAAAAGGTATAGGTTCCATATTCGTTGAATTTTCGAAAATTGCAATAGTTAGAAATATTGCGAAAAAGTATGTGTTGTAGCATCGCTAGTTGTAGTTATTATATTATCAACTTCATAGATATGAAAAAATGAATGATAAAAATTATCAAAAACATATTGTAATTACATTTTAAATTGTTTTAAAATATTTATTTTACACACTTTAATTACGTTACTATTGTTTAACTCCGCAAGTAGGGGGAGAGTTGAAATGAAATGTGTATTTCAGGTACCTTTGAAGAGAGTTTAAAGGTTTTACAAAGGGAAGTGTGTTAAAAATCAATATTTTTCGAACGTATATTTGAAGCGACCGAATCGAATGTTAGAAAGGATCATCAGCTCACGAGCATGTCAAGTGAAGAGACAGCGTTCTATATGCTCAAACAATTGAAGACTGGAAAATCATAAGGGATGAAGTACAATGTTCTGAAAAAAAAAAGGAAAAAAGAGTAGGTTATCTATAACGACTATGTTTAATGAGCTACAAAAAGGGCTGTAATAAATTTCTGAAATCGCTGCAAATAACTATAAGCTCGAATAACTAAGAAGAGCTGGTGGTATGCAAATCAACATTCTCTCAGAATGTTTGAGTTTATATCAGTATTTTGATACTTTGCCCCTTACGATTTTGCAGTGCACTCTAATTAGCGCTCGCGTTGCTGTGCCCTCCGTCCGTAGCGACGTTCGTTTGCTGTGCGCAGATCGCCGTGGGCGTGACGCTCATCTTCAAAGGCCGCGCCGACCTCAGCGGGGAGCACAAGATGGCGCACGCCAACCGCCTCAACAACTACGTGGTGGGCGGCGTCTTCCTCGTCACCATCATCAACGTCTTCCTGGCGGCCTTCAGCGTCAGCAACAACAAGGGGCAGGCTGCGCAGCCTGGGCAGCCTGAGCCCTGAGCCCAGACACGAGCCTTCCGAACTTTCAAATGCGTGACAGAATAGTATTTTGTCGTGGCTGCTTCTGTGAATTCAAGTAGTCGCCAAGCGGAGGCTTGTCTAGCCTCACAGCTTCATCCTCGCGGGTTCCCAACGATTTTAATGTATTTTTTGGAATATACAGGGGAGTCACGTAACTTTAGCACCTCCTATATATCTTGAACGGTTGAAGTTATTGCAAGTTTTCAATAAAGTGTATGTGAGAATGGAGCAAATTGATGCATGTATTCGTTTTGATTGTATCTATTGCATGTTAAGAGATATTGAGATAACTTTGCTTTTTTCCAAATGAAAATATACATATTTTTTAGTCCATCATAACGAGCGTAAAAAGTCGAATCCAATGATATACATATTGTCATATGTTAGATACGCTTTTTGTAATTTTTATTTTTTGACTCGTGTTTAACCTATATTTCAAATGTAACAGGCCACCAACGAAGGTCGCGCAGCTCTCTCCCTGCCAGCACGTATAATATCCGTTAAATGAGTCGCACAAAATCAAAATAACTAAAGAAAATGCTTATATACATACGGCTATTATACGGTTATTATATATATATATATATATATATATATATATATATATATATATATAACGTCAAAAAGACGGTTAAAAACTGCGTATGATGCGTGCTATGGGGAAAAGTGAATTGTGTTGCAAATTTTCAAAATTCTGTGATATATATATATATATATATATATATATATATATATATATATACACATAATGCATATATTTCTATATGGCAATATAGAAAATGCTTATATTACATATGGCAACCCCATTCCCTCATACATCTCCCTGAAAACTGCATTGCAATAACTTCAACCGTTCAAAAACTGCAGGAGATTATAAAATTTCGAGACTCAACCTGTATATACTACGTTGCCCAGATTTGAGGTTGTTTTACGTATGTCAATGGTGATGGCTGAAGGCCACCGAGGGGAGGCTGCTCGAGGGGTGGCACCTGGCCGTCGGTCGCCGTCGGTCGCCGTCGGTCGCCGTCGGTCGCCGTCGGTCGCCGTCGGTCCCCGTCGGTCGCCGTCGGTCGCCGTCGGTCGCCGTCGGTCGCCGTCGGTCGCCGTCGGTCGCCGTCGGTCGCCGTCGGTCGCCGTCGGTCGCCGTCGGTCGCCACGCATTCGCGTCCGTGCAGAACGGGAGAGCTGCCGCTCGTGAAGGGCGAGGACTCGGCTGGGACGTTGGAGGCGGCCGCGGGCGAGCGGAGGCGAAGGGCGCGGGCCTCTGCCGTGGCTCCTCGAGGCCTCAGGAGCGGCGCAGTCCACGCCCACGCCCACGCGCCAGAGGACATTGGAGCTTCCTTTACGCCGGGGACCCTGCAAGCGCTCTTGTGCGCTTCACTTAGAGCAACTCGGCATGCAAATGAGTGTGAGAAGAAGTATGCGAATCCTAGTAGGTCTAGCTCCACTTACAGGTTGAATCAACATCAACTTCTTTTCTTATTTAGTATATTTCCAAACGTGTTCATGCTAGTATACAGCGGTATTAACTGTATACAGCTTCTTTCGCGAGATGAATGAGCGATAATGGATAAATGGCTCGTATGATAAGCTTATTTCTCATTTCAAGCTGGTCTGTCCAAAAACTGTTTTTATTTATATTTATACGCGTATTCAATATTCGCGGTAAAGCTGCATAAGAGTGTGAAGTGCCAGCCCGATTTGTGTCACGAAGTTCACAAGAGAGATAAAAGATTGGCTTTTACTCAGGCACCAAGAAAATGCATGAATTTCAAATTGTCTCAAGGTTGTTATTATGGAATTCATTAAACTGCATGTAACCGGTATGTTACCAGTATTATCAGTAGAACGTATTAGTTATGCAAAAGCAAAGTACAAAATAAATAGTTAAATTGCGACAAGGTCTAATAATTGTACATTTTTTAAGTATACAAGTTTTAAAATAAAAATATATTTCCAGAATTGCTGTCACCTTCAATTTTAAATATGATACTTCCCCTACCAGTGTCATAACTAGAGCGTGGAAGTTTGGCAAAATGCTTTTGTTATTGTTACTATTTAATGACTTTTGACAATAGGAATCACTTAATTGTGCTTCTGCGGTTGTTTTAGTAGATTTCATTTTGCCTTTTTTTGCCTATTTTTGCTTCTGATGCCTATTTTTGCCATTTTGTCTAAATTTTACCTTTGTCTACCTTTTACGTCCTTATTAGGCTTTTTTCGTCTGGCAGAGATTTCGAACAAGTTGAATGCGAAGACTGGTCGTATTTTGTCTTTCTATGGAAGCAGAGGCTGTGCTAAGAATAATTTCTGATTTTTTTCATTGATGCCGACATTTTAATCGCTCACAGAGAATTCCATCCTACTTTGGAGTATGGCTTCGAATCCCTTTTGAGAACAGCTCTCTGTTTATGATATATCCTTCTCAGTACTGGCGATTACACAAGTGCGAAGAACGAAAAAATTGTTTTCACTGATGCCATTTCAAGATACGAAAGACACTCCACAATAACATTTCGAGGATACAGCGTCGCGAATAAATCAAACCGGCCGATCCGGTGGCCGACATCGCGAAGGCAGTAGTGTAGCGATCTCGCACCGAAGGGTCGCGGGATCGAGTCTCACTTCGGGCATGGTTGTATTTGTGTTCGTCCTTTCACGCCTTCTCATCATCATATCGTTTCACCTTCACAGTTACCATAACATTAATGTGGTCGCTAATGACCTAGATGTTGATGCGACCTTAAATAAAGAAAGCATCATACCGCTTGGTCATGTGGCATCAAGATTACAAAGAGAAAAATCGTTTCCTTACACGTTGAGAACTAATGTAAATTTTAGAGTTAGAAAAAATGTAAATCATTTTAATTATTCATTTTTTTACAATACTTCCTTCTGAATGTGATTTTTCATTGTTTACACGCCTTTTAGCCACTCTACTTTAGCTAGAATAAATACCTTTTTTCATACCTATTTTTGTAAAAAGCCTTTATACCTGCCTAGTTTAGGTAAAATAAATGCCTAAACGTCCGGGCTCTAGTCATAATCGATAATAAGCTAAGATGTTAATATGTTGATATATGTTCATGACAAATAAGTACTGATATGCTGCCGGAAAATCTCAATTACTTTATCTGTTCTTTATCAATAGAAATATCTAAATATTTTGTTTTATTTTTAGAACCGAATGTGTTTTTATATTATTAAATAGTTTATTTATTAAATTATAAAGCATTTTCCGGAGCACAGGATCGTAAGAATAGACGCGATTTTTGCAATATTGCAAGCAGAAAGTGCTTTCCCTGTGGACGCCGCCCCCCGCCTGCGACGGCAATGCAAAGTGCGCCGCCGCCCTCTCGCCGACGAAGGGGCGTTGGTTCGAAAGCAGAGCCGCTGACCGGATTTTCTCACAGTACGTAGGATGCGAAAAGCAGCCACAATATCACACAAGTTATCAAAGAGTTGTGATCGCGTTCCATAGATTCTCGTCTTTTTGATGCTGGATGGCTCAAACACAAAATGATTCCCAATAAATATGTATTTATTGTTTGTCCAAATTAGTTTTCAATGAAATGTAACGAGAACACTTCAAGCAAGAATTTTACACATTTCACAGGATACCAGAATTATAAGCCGGGGACAAACATACCGAATAAGAAGCTCGTCAAATGCAAATTGCCGATGATTTTGTGCAATACTGGTAATTTAACATTAAAAGTCTTTTTATAATATTGAATCCAATCCAAATTTCTACCCGCTTAACTGATTTTTTTAAATAATAGATAGTTCTGCGTGGTAATATGAAGAAGGAATACCAAATTAATAGGTTGTAGAAAATATTTACCTTGGTTTACTTAAATTTTAGATAATTTTAATATGTTAGCATTATCCTAGCACATAATAATAAAAGAGAATCCACTACAATTCAATAGAACACAAAAACTGCAGTCACTGGCGACTGCAGGAAGGGAGGCTTCGTTTGCCCACCGGAGGAGCAAATTATTTTATTTACTTATTTACGTCAAAAACACGTTACGTTAAAAACGATGTGTGACGTGTTATGGGGAAGTGAATTCTGTGCACGTTTTCAAAATTCTGTGATCCCTACACTATGCCATATACTACTTGAATTTTGAATACAGGAAAAAAACACGCTCCAATGTAATAAAGTCTATTTTTAAGGATAAATAAGCAATAAATGTGGGCTCTTATTCATGATGTCCTTCGTCAAGGAATAATACTTCCTGCTGCAAAACCATGGAAACAATAACTTGAATAACTATATTTCCCAATGAATTCTAGAAGACGTGCACAGATAATGAAGTTACATTGATGTCCAGAAGAAAAACGAGGGGACATCTCAGCATTTGCTCAATGGATCAGGGAAACTGGACGAAAAACCTGATCGAGATGGGGGTCATTGACCCGGAGACTGCTAAAATATAAAGCCTACTAAAATATCTTGATCGCTGGTTTCGCGGCTGACTAGCAGAATGTGGTCCATTTGATCCTTGGTGTGCCAATTCTCGCGTCCTTGCCTAAATTTAAAAAAAATGTTCCAGAATGTCCTCAACGATTGCTATTAATAGGACTTAGTATTCCCACAATTTAATACGCCGTCGCGACTTTCCCTATTTGTGTTTAGTATGAAACACCTACTCGCGACTGACTATATTCAGCTACTTATTTAAAAAAATCCTTCCATCTACGGAGCTACCCTAATATGCATCTCCTCGAAACACCGAGTCTATTTAATTCAAAATAAATAAATAAATAAATAAATAAGCTTACGGACTTTTATTCAAACCCATACGGTGTTTTAATGTTATATATTGAAAGGTGATTTTCATGAAATCAAAAGAAATTAATCGAAATCGCCGATGATACTTTGATTAATCGAAATAGGTAATAAAGTTGGAATTTGCGCTGTGGTCGCCGGAGGCTGCGTGGAGGAGAGGAAAGGAGAGCTGGCAGAGCTGTTGATAGCGCAGCTTCTGTTGTTTCGCGCGCTCACCGCTCCGCCTAATCGCCTGCGGTCGCCGCCACTGCAGGATAACGCGCGCACTTCCTCCTTGGCGGCGGAGCGCACTTCATTAGCCAACAAAGCGGCCTCGCTCGGCCGTTCTCAGCCACACAAACGCTTTTTAAAAGACCCTTTCTGTTATATCCACAATACACGGTGTTTGTAAAAGACTATTTATTTATCCTTTTTATACAAGGCAAATTCTCTTGTTACAATATTCCCCCCTGTTTGCCTTCTCGGCTGACGTCCAGCCTTGGGTACAGCCGCTGCGGCGATCCATGCGCCTCAGGCTCCGGGCCCGCGCCTCCACTAGGCCGGGCGTCACGCCGTCTTCATACGGCGTAGGAAGAGAGGGGCGGTAGGTCTACCGCCACTGCCTCTCGCTGCTCCCGTGCGCGCTCCTCCTGTTTGCCTCCTCGCTGGCTGGATCCCGACTCTCCTGCTTACTGCGAGGGGGCCCGCTAAATACCCCCTTGTGGCAGCGGCTGGCTGGCCGGGCCCGCCGCCGAGGACGGCGGCGAGTCTGTGCCCGCCCATTCTGGCGTGCGGGCCCGCGCGCCTCCTGCCATTACGTGGCTCGGTGGCGGGACTTGCGAATGCGCGCGGGCAGCCACAACACTTTCCTTACAAAATTACCTTTAATTACCGTCAAACCGATGAATGGCCGATCGACTCGTTACACCGTATTCACGGTACTTAACCATTTTGAGTGCCTCGAAGCCCCCAAAAAATGTTTTTTCGATGCCTGTAAACATAACAATTGGACAGAGACACCGCTTAGCCTCCAGGTCCGTATGGAGACCGGCCCTTCCGACACATCGCACCTCCAGATGATTAATTTATCTATTTCATTCGACATTTAGAGTTAAAAACTGTGTGACATACTACGGAGAGAAGTGCAGTATGCCACATATGTGCATGGTTTTTTCAGCTCCGGAATGTTTGTTCTAACTCATATACATATGAAGTTGAATTATGAATGCAAGTAGCAACGGGCGTTTTCGACAATAATTGATATGAAAATATTCGCTCCCATGTAATAAATTTGCAAAAGCAAATGGCTACAAATTGTTTAATATACTTTATCCCCGGTAGTGTAGAAGACGCATAAAAAATTGATGCAGGTATCATTTTCATGAAAATCTCTGATTTTTTCGAAAAATTCAATAGTTCAAAAACATTTTCGGCAGCTTCTTACAAAAAAAAACTGTGTGCAGCATGCCAGTGCAGTTTCTGTAAACGTAATTAAAAATCACAATACATACATTTACACTCTCTCCAAATTTCAATGTTTCGTCGATGTTTGACACTGAAGCTAATTTTGGAAGAATAAGAGGTTCTTCTTTCCCAAAGGAACAGTTTTAAAATAAACAAAATAAACCTCATTTATATTGTGTAATTTTACTGCTAAAACAACATAGGAACTTCAAAATGTATCCAAAACTTTTTTCTTGAGACGCATTTTTTTTGTAGCACTGCTCACTTCCTTCTTCAGTTTACGTATCATCTTCAGCAGCATGATTAACCTGTAATGTCGCTGCAAATTGAACTTCATGTAATTAAGCACGTTTTTGCACACTAAACATTTTGCATAGCTGCCGCAATCTGCGAAAGGTACATTTCTTCTCCTGCATTGAAAATTGAGGACGCGTTGGTTTGTGGAGTGGAGTTTTTTGGACATTGTGACAGAGGTTACCGCATGCCGCGCAACGCTGGGCCTCCGGTGTTGTGCTCTCGGTAGCCAACACTGCTCCGACTCCGGAATCGCTCTGCTTGAGCCCCCTTTTCTAGATAGACGAATACGATTAACATCGTGTCTTTCTTGGCGAGGGATATTGAATGAGCTGTTGATCATCTGGGACGATGCTCTAAAATCTCCCAAACATGTTTTAGATGCTTAAGCCACCCTCAACACGATCTTTCGAGAATTTTCTTGGATAATGCTAGAAGAATTCAGAACAAAATTTCAGATTCTCATCATGCGCCGATAATCGTCGATTGACTCCTCCCGCGCCACCTCTGGTTGGCCGGACACGCGGGCACCCTGTTCCTATATGCGACTTAAACGCGAGACCAAGCATTCTTCAGCAATTGACCAATGAATCAATGGAAACTGCTCGAAACCACAAGTAAATACCCGATCATATACCTTCATGTTGTTCATACAGGTAGTAAAATAGATTTTTGAGAGTGACTTCGGGCCCAATTTTTCTATCACACACAATACCTTCCCTCTTCTTTCGTTGCTGTTACCCTGTAAAGGCTTACAGACGACTTGCTCTCCTGAAACATAAGCCAATCTGTTCGTAATATTTGTAACGGCTTGAATGCAATTTTGGTATTTTAAGGATTTATACAAAGAAAGTATAAATTTAATGTGGCTTACAAGGAAACAAGGATGTTTACATTTATAACAAATTCCCAACTGTTTTAAGAGTGTTTACTATTTTCTTTTCTTTTTGAACCGGTGAAATATTTAATGGACGAAAACAGTTTTTCAGCACAAAAAAATATATATTTTTTTGTCATTGGCATATCTTTTGAATTCGATTAATTAATTAACTCCATATAAAAACAAACAACATTAGACATAATGTTATCCACTGATGTTCCCATTATTTAAGATAATTACTATTTTTTAACTTTATTATTATTTTCTCGTCTGCCCTAACACCTTCTGTGTTCAATACATTATTATATAAAAAAACACATCCACACCACACATTTATTGTTCAATGTTTTTCTTCCAGGTTAACTCAATAGGATTTCTCCAAAACGTTTATCGTTGTCTTATTTATTGTTATTGTGTGTTTTGAATTTGGGTATTTTCTTATTATTTATTAGAGTGCAATGGATGCTATAATCATTGGTTGACAGAGATCGAATATGGTTAGAGGGAAAAGGGATTATTTTTTTATGATATCGTGAAAACATGCTGAAGATTAGAGCGAGAAAATGCTTACTGCTGTCTAGAGGTGGCATTTTCATCATTCATTTTCCCGTGGCATCCGCTGCTTCTTCAGCTTCCTTGATAACCTATTATTTGCGAAATTTGAAATTTAAGAATGCTGACTTAAAAGAAATAACTGTTACTATACATGGAAAATAGTCCTGTATTTTCAAAATTTTCTACTAGGATGCTGTAATGGGATAGATCCAAACATACTCATGTTTGTATCACTTATTTTGCTTCTGAGATTTCTTTGTTTTGAGATATCGAACCCTTACAATGTTCGAATTATTAGAGGGAAAAGCTGACTTTTCGGCTGATACGACATTTCTGTTATGATAAAGAGATTCAGATTATTTTGTCTGAAATGCGGTAGTGTGTGGTTATGAGTCGTGCTAAGAGAGACATAAAAATTTCAGAAATGCAGGTCTCATTCGTTCTTTAGTTCTCGAGCGGTGCGGACCTCCGAGAGAGTCACGAACAGCGTAGGACGCAGCAATACGAGCAGAACCAGTCGACTTTTCTCAATGCTTAGTGACTAACGCAATGTTTCCTAACGGCTGCCCCGACACGGGCAGAACATAGCTATTCCTCTCATCATTAATAACAATCGATGGCATGGATTCTATTTTAAGTGATCAAGATAGTGTACAATAAAGCTTAAAGAAACGCAGATCCAACTGGTGCAGGAGTTATCAACGCAACAAGCAAGTGAGCAACAAGAGTTCGTACAAATGGCCCTAGCATTTGTGCATCACCAACATGTACTCTTCACCAGGCCTACCGATGCAAATTCAACGTCAAGTAAGCGCTGCCAGTGCTACAGTACACAGCGCCTTCAAAGCAGCCCCCACAACTACCCCAGCAACAGCCGCTGCCATCCAAAAAGCTAGTCAGGTATGAGTTGCGAACAGGCTAACTAGCCACCACGACTAATGCAACAAATTCAATAACTGCGCACAGTGCCAAATCGATACGCTTTAGGTACCAATGCGCCCTCAAAATCGCTTCAACGACCTGCCAGTGACGATCCAAATGTTGCTAAAAAACAGAAAACCATAGAAATTCACGAACTGCAATCTCATTGCAAAGTGGAAAGTACAAGTAGATTTGATGCTCTTGAGACAACAGAAGATTCATTGAACCCAGAGAACAAGGAAGAAGAGAACGTTTTAAAAAATCCTCCAATTTACGTTCACAATCTCACCAATCACGTGTTCAACGTTCTCAAGATAATAAACCAATGTGTAATAGTAGTAATAGTGGTGCTAAAACAGAACGTACTTTGTCGCCCGTATTTTCACGCAAAATTACGCAAAAAGTACTCAAAGTTTCGAAAAATTGTACACGACCTTATTTTAAAATCTATCTTTAAAGAACGTATTTCATTCAAGATAAATCTTTATCTTTAATATTTCAATTGAAGGAAGACTCAGAAAAAATGTTGAACTTTTGCAATTTCCGCAAAATCAGGATTTTAAAGATCATGAGACCTACACCATTCTCTTCAACGTCGTTCATACTATCCAACAACAAAATTTAATCGAAAACGATACAGCCATTTTTTTAATTTAGAAAATGCCTCAGGGGCTTCATGTAAAGTATCCTCAAAACTAAAATATCGGTATTTATTTAATTTTTAAATATCAAGAGGTCGCTTTATCAGCCAGATCGATTGGGGAATATCAATTTTGGAGAAAATCGGGTGAACTGTTTATCCGCTACCGTTGTTCACAGCGACGAATAGTGACGGACAGACAGACATTTTACCGTCAATCAATTTTTCGCTATCAAGGTCCCACAAAACATGGATTCTGGCTACACCCCGTATTAGAAGATTTTTTCTAAATTTGGCAACTGGTTTTATCCCATTTTTCTTTACCAGGGCCCAGAAATAGAAGTTTTCCTCCCGAAAATGCAGCACCGTTTTTTCGCGCATAACTTCCCCTATACTCTGTAGCAACTAGTATTATATAACTTTCTCTTTACTCCGCAGCAAGAAAATAATAATACGGAAGGTAAATTCGTAACAAGGACTGACCACAAACATTTTGAAAATATCGAAGACTTTCGCAAGTTCAGGAGTTTTTGTGAAGCTGAAAATCTTACTTTTTACTCTTAGATTTTGAAATTAAAAAGGAACTAATGATATTTATATACCCAGTTATTAAAATTTGCAGACTATAACAAAAACCGACCACCTTTGGAAACCGTTGCTGTAGACCCTTCACTTCAATGAAACACCATAAAATATCCTTTCTCTAGGTCCATTCTTATACAGTGCAGTGAACAACAGATGCGTCTGAAAACAAACTTACCGCTGCAATGTCAAAATTGTCACAATTTCAATCACACTCAGGCTAACTGCAATCTTCCGCCCAGATGTGTAAAATGCCGTGACCCTCACCATTACTCAAACTGTTATAATCCCAAAGGAGAAAATATAATTTGGGCTAATTGTAAGGAATGCCACACGCAAATTACAGACGCTGTTCAGAATTCATAAAAGTAACTAAGAAATTACAAATCTCACATTGCCGTCGTAAAGATTCCAACCTTTCCACCAATGCAAATGACTTGACTACTCAGACCACACAAGTTAGAGAGAAGCACAATTTCACACACTCTAATTCACCGCAATTTGCAGTATTACCAAGATAAAAAAATATAAAAACTTGGAGCCACATCCCACAAAATAATAAAAGTATTACTAACCAAATAATAGAAGAAATTCTAAAATCCTTAACGCTACAAATTCAAACATACATTCAAAATTTTGTGATTAAAGCACTTAAGTCAAATCAAGCTCTAAGAAATGTCCCCTACTAAATTATCAGAACCAATTATTTTAAATTGATATGCTAATGGCATACAATCCAATTAAATATATTTAAAATAGTTTTAAATTTCCATTACATAGGTGTGGCGTGTGTCACAAACACACTTAAAACCGAGAGAAAAATTTAAAATACCCGGCTACTCAAATTACAGAAAAAGAGAACATCATCTATTTCCTGAGGCGGTGACTCTAATAGTTAAAAATAGTAATAAACGCAGTCAACCCTATATACATCAGCGGAAGAATTATAAATAGTAATAAAAATAAATTACAATCATAACAATACAAATTTTGAAATACAATAGTTGAGGCATAGAGGTGTTCAAATATAAAAATTCCAGAAAAATCTACGAAAATATTTTCATAAATAATCGGAATACCATCCCCATTATCCAATGCTCAGTTCTAACCACTGCTCAGTTCTAATAACCTTCACCACCTCTATTATCAAACAGACAGGATCGACTCTTTTAACTAACTTCGTACTTCTTGGAATGAGTTTAGATACTTAATGAATATTAATCATAGGTTTCCTACAAAATTAACCAAATCTGAAGACATAGACTTGCAGGTCACAAGATTAACTGCAGCAATCATAAAATCGTCAAAACAAGCCACCATCCCAGTAGTTAGATCTTTTAACGAATAATGCATGGAACTCCCAATAAGAATAATTTTTCTCATCAAATCAAAAACTCACCTAAGACGATACTGGAAAATCACACGTAGGCAAAACGTTAAAAGTACACTAAACAAAATTTCAAGAATAGTTTCGTTCGAAAATAATAATTTTCAATTACACTTTCAGTAATAGATGTTTATGGACAACAATCATTCACCTTACAAAAGGAAAACAAGAAATTCCTTCTCTCTACAAATACTAATATGATACTCAATGGTGCCAAAACGGCCTCAATATTAGCTAACAATTTCAAAAATACCTTCGTGGCAAATCCAACAAAATATCTAACACGTGAGTAAAATATGCACCACTAGCCAAAATAAAATGAAGTCCATATCTCTCTCCGAAATAAACAAATAATATGACAGCTAAAAATAAGAAAATCTGCAGGGCATGACAATATAACAAATAAAATATTGAAAGAATTAAAATATATTTCTATCGCAGTATTAACTGCAATTTTTAATTCATGCTTAAAACTTGAATATTTTCAAAAAAAAAAAAAAATAGAAAACTGCCATAATCATACTGATTTGTAAACCTGGAAAAAATGTACTGAAGATCCAGTAAACTACCGACCAATTAGTCTCTTAGACCAATTAATTACTAACTCTCTCTAAGGTATTTGAAAGATTAATAATATCAAGACTAGTTGAATTCCTACACGCTATTAATGAAATTCCATCAGTTCAATTCGGCTTCCGATTCAACTACGCCACAACTCATCAGCTACTGAGACTAACAGAATTCATTGCAAATGGTTTTCTTAAAAAAAGATACGCTTGCGCTTATTTTAGATATCACACAAGCATTCGACACGGTATGGCACTCGGGATTATTATTTAAAATTAAACAGTTAGGGATACCAGAATACTTGCAACAATGTCTCAAACACTTCATTCTGGACAGGTCCTTCAAAGTTAAAATTAACTCTTAACTAACCACACCATATTCGATGAAAACAGAGGTGGCTCAAGGTTCTCTTTATCCCCCCTTGCTCACCATATATATGGCGGATTTTCCTCCTCGGATATATCGCTTTCTAGCCGTCGATACAGCCCTCTTCGTAACTAACGAGGACATTCATATAGCTTACTATTACCTACAAGCCGATTTAGAAAAACTCACAAATTGGACAAAAGCCTGGAGAACAAATATCAAACTACAAAAGTCTTAATTGTTAAATATTTGTTCTTCGCAGACCATCAACACCTCCAAATTTAAAAATAGAAAATACAAATTTCTCATGTCTCCCTGCTGGAACAGCAGTGAAATAACTCGGAATCCTATTAGATAAAAGATTAACTTGGAAACCCCATTTGCTCAATCTATCAAATAAATCTTACTCCAAAATGAGAAAACTTTACTCCCTAATCAACTACAAGTCACACCGCAGTGTCAAAGATCGTCTACTAATATTTAAATCAATAATTCGTCCTACATTAATGTATGCCTGAATGGCATAACTCCGCACTGAGTCACATCAAAATGCTATAAAACACTTTCAAAACAAATTTTTACGTTATATTTATAATCATTAATGCACCTTGTTTTATTAGTAGTCAACTACATTGTGAATTATCAGTTGCTACAATCACTCTTTTTGTTAAAATGAAATGAATCATTTTATTCCAAACTACTGTTCCTACCTTGTCCCCTTTTCTCAATCCTGGTCAATCCACAAATTCAAGTATCTGAATCCGTTCCCGTTTCCCTAAAGATAATTTTGGAGGGGCTTTGAACTTAGGTATATGAAATTTAGCAAAGCCCATAGGCCTTTGAACTATGACTTATAAAAAATAAATTAAAAATGCAAATATTTCGAGCCTTTTAAGACAAAATCCAGTCGAAATAACAAGTTAAATAATCCAGGGCTGCGAAAAAAAAGTTCTCGCTGCTTTTGGTTCTGATGGGTGATTTCAATTCATTTAAGCTAATAATTAATAGATCTAAAATCCATTTTTCTGTAACACGTAAGTTGTTTTGTAATTCCATGGAAAAGACTGGTAAACAAAATTTGATTTAAGAAAGTTTGAAGAAACAGTGAATAAACAATTTTAAACTAGATATACACAATTCTACTGATGTAAAAATAAGGATAAATATATACGCAAGCGGTACACATTTTATGTTTATTGACAACATGCTTACATTAACAATAATGTTATATTTATATTAACAATGTCAGCAGTGCCTGACTTTAACATATGTGCACCATAGGCTGTCAAATGTTTTAGCGCCTTTTCTTCAATATGCTTTTTTGAAGAAAGTTATTTATAAGTATTCAACATTGACCAATCCCTTTCGGCCAAGTGCAATTCACGAACTCTGCTATCCCATTCATACAGCGAGCAGGGGAACTTAGTAAATCCTTGTTGAAGTCCCAACAATATTACAATAATTTTCAAGTCTGCCCCCATCTCGATCAGGTTTTTCGTCCAGTTTCCCTGATCCATTGAGCAAATGCTGAGATGGCCCCTTGTTTTCCTTCTGGATATAAATGTAACTTCATTTTCTGTGCACGTCTTCTAGAATTCAGTGGGAAATACAATTATTCAAATTATCGTTTCCATGTTGTCGCGGCAGGAAGTATTATTCCGAAGGACAACATGGATAAGAGCCAAAATTTATTGCCTTTTTATCCTTGAAAATAGATTTTATTACATGGGAGCACTTTTTTTCCTTCAAAATTTAAGTATTATATGACTTAGTGTAGGGATCACAGAATTTTGGAAATGTGCACACAATTCACTTTTCCCCATAACACGTCATACGCAGTTTTTAACTGTTTTTTGACGTAAAATAAATAAATAAATAAATAAATAAATAAATAAATAAATAAATAAATAAAGTCTCCGCAGAAAACCCTTTGGTATTCTTCAGAATTTTTTTAAAAGTTATTCCATGGTTTTTGAATTTTTTCCTTCAAATGAACAGAATGAGGTACGGGCACTGAAGCATATTGATTTCCGTTATGAAGCAGAACAGCTTTGAGGCTGAGTTTCGAGGAATCTATGTTCATTCATCCTATCTATCTTCATTGATTACTGACATATCTTATTCCAACTTTGAAAGTACATCGTGAATGTTGTTGCAGTATACAAACTGACTATCTTTCGTGAACTTTTCTTCCTTTTCGACATCAGTAAAACGTTGTGCCTGCATCGAGAATTTAATCAATCGTAAATTTCGCAGAAACTGTGAGAGATGTGAAGAAACTGAATCCACATATTTAATCAGGATGGAACACCGACTAATTGTCCTGTTTCAATCAAAAGCAGGGAATTCTAGCAGCCTTGCGTTTACGTATAATTTAGGGCGTGCTAATTTGAAATAAAGAAAACGAAAAATTTGAAAAAATTGTACATGACAGAAAAAAATAAAATTATATATTTAATCAAGATGAAAAACTGATTCATAATCACCCATTTTCATCAAAAGCTACAAATCGTCCAGTGTAATTAAACAAAACACATATAATAGCCAACAGGCAGAGGTCACAGATAGCTTAAAGAAAAATAACAAAAAAAGGATAAAAATTCAAAATGTCAATATTGTTATTCCAGTTCAACTCCCTGAAAAGCTTGATCTGCTGAACAGGAAAGAAATAAAAACTAGTGGTTCTACAGAATGGCACAGACTTTCTCGTAGTAAAGTTTTCTAATTTCCTTGGTGGGGACTGGTTTTACGGTTGCCCCATCTTCTTGCCAGCTGATACCTATCATCAAAGTACATTTTTCACATTTTCTCAAATTTTCGGTTTCTCAATAGTATTACCGAAATATTACTTCAAGAATATTAAAGAAAAAATCCTAAATAGAAATTTTCATTAAAAACATAAAGCCGTTTTCAATAAAATGACGATTAAGCATTGCTATAAATGCGAATATGAAGTTTTTTCACAGGAATCTGTTGAATTTTCGAAAAACTTCATTTAGAGTTATTTGAAGCACATCCACAAACAAATGCAAAAATATATACAAATCAAATTTGTGATAACGCTCTGAAAAAGTACATAAAAATTTTTTTTAAAAATTATACTATTGTATATTGTATTAATAGTAAAAGAACAAAATATATATTGGGAAAGTTTGAAGAATAAATTTGGAGCCTTTTGAGAAAAAGACGTTCGAGCGTTTCTGAAAATGCGGAATTTTGAGCTCATTTTCACAAAAAACTATTGAGTTTTGGAGAAAAGGTAAAGTTAGGTAAAGACCTAACACTATTTAAAGAACATATAAGTATAAATAAAATAATGTGAACAAATCGCCTCTAATGTAAATATTACTGACGTACGCGACAAGTCAAAAAATACATTTTTGTAATTCTTGAAAAAACAAAAGTAATATGTATGTCATGGCACCGGCACATTTGTCCGGCACGTATGTCGTATATGTCACCGACACATTTGTCACTACCCCTACCAAAAATTTAAAGAAAAAAATTGAAGTCGTTTGTGAGAAAGTCTTGTTTTTTAATTGCAAATATTGCACGAAAAAACTACAAAAATTTTCAAAAAATCTATATGATCTTAGCAAAATAATTACTTATGTTCAACAAATTTCATTTAAGGGAAAATCTCTATCTTCAATTTTATAGTTGTAGAAAGACACCGAAAAAAATTTGGCAATTTTCGAAAATTCAGAGTAAACCGTGAAAATCGGACCTATGCCACATTTGTAAGTCTATTTTACTCTCTTATTACAAGAAATTTAAAGAAATAATTTGGAGTCGTTTTTGAGAAACTGTCCGGGGGGTTCATGTAAAGTACCTACCCCAAAACTTAAAAGAATGTTTTTCAAAATTTCAAAGCTTCCACTAGAGCCAGATGGATAGGGGTTTCTTCAATTAAGAGAGAAAAAAGTACAATGAATGAATGAAGGATGGAATAGTACTTTTAGAACAAGAGAAGAGAGAATATTAATGGGCTTAGCGTCAGCTTCACCGGTGGTCGATGCAATCACATTAGTAATAATTTTCTACTCAACAAAGTATTTTACATATATTTTTGTGTTATTATTATTCCTCTGGTTCCCGAGTAAAGGTGTTATGGGTTGGTTGATTATACTCTACTCCGGGTTACAACGAGCTTCCTAAGAAACAGATATAGGAACTGTCGGTGCCTCTACAATACTTTGCGCAAAATGTGGGCTGTTCCAAATAAAGCAATGTCTTGCACTTCCCAGTCTTTTGAATGACCTGGAGTTTAGACAAGTTCTTACACAAATTTTGCGGAATAAATCCCAGAGTTTCGATAACTATCGGGATGATCTGTGCTATCGGGAAGATATAAAGGATACGATGGTAAAAATGTTCCCTAAACCAAATGACATATGAGAAGCTACACTAACGTTCTAATATATAAGTAATACATTTGACAAATTTCTTATTCCGCGTTCCACCAGCCACTCCCTTCTACGAAAACGAATCTTTAAAATTTTTATTTTTTTTCGTCAACCTAACACCATTTTATCTGATTGAAAAAAATATGAAAAATAAGAAAATAATTTGTACTATCAGAAAAATATTTTTGATATTTCCTCAGCCCCAAATTCAAACGCAAAAAAAGTTTTGGAAAAATAATGTGACATATTTTCTGTCTCGGAACCTTCGAAGGAGCTCGAAAAAAATCTCAAAAGTCATCGATCCAAAGTCAAATTGTTGTGAATTTGTTCATATATTTTCGACTGCTGGGCTGAAATTAAAAAAATTAAAGCCATTTTTATCATTTTCCCGCCTTTTTTAAATCACCTTGACTTTAAATATACTTTGAAAATGAGTGAAACACTTTTGTGCATTAATTTTAGTATTGATTATACATTTGTATACATTTTTTGTAGCACCCATTAATATTTTGGTTTTGGAATACATATAATCATGTTTTTAAATATTTCTAATCCTAGGTATTACGCTAAGGAAAGAGTGTGTTTTTGGAAGTTTATGAGAAAGCAAATCGGACAGAGGTGAATAAATGGGTGAATAAATGGGAGGTGAATAAATGTGGAGAAATGAAGGGGAACAGGTTGGACCCGAATTTACAAGAACTGTTTTACTGTGTCTTACGTAGAACATCGGCCCACACACGAAAATTCTTAGTCTCAAATGACTTGCATTTTTTAAAGATTTTTTCAATTGCTGCGCCATAGTTGAAAAATTAAGGCATTTGTAGTCAACGCCTTGGCTGTCCGGGAGACGCCGCGTTCAAGGAAACTGCGACCTTCCTCCAGGAGGAACTGACCGCGACAGGAACTTCCGCTGACTCGGAAGCGGAAGTCTTCGATCTCACATCTGTGGTTGTCTCAGCGTTCAGAAAAAGTTGCCTTTTCCCTGCCTTAAGTGTTTATTCTTATATGCACATAAATAAGTATATACGATCCCGAGACGCGCGAGAATAATTAATATTTACAAAGTACAGAGTTTCATACAATTATAATTGCATGAAAACTAAAAATTGATTTAAAGTAGCATCCAAGTACGAACACCCATTCCCCGAAAAGTAGTTTCCGTTTCATAGGCCCAGTTTTGTGTGAGAGAAGCCATTCCAGTATTTGCTGAGCGCTGATATTAAAATGCACAGAAAATAAAATAGTCCGTTTTACTTTCTCGTATACATACGTATATACGGAGTAATATACGTAGTATAGAGAAAGTTATGTAATGCTCAGGAAAACCTATTTCAATATTTTAACGGAAATACACGTTTTGGGGTCCCCTGATGCCGAAAAATTTGTATTTTTTTTAAATGTCCGTCCATCTGTCTGTCCGTCCATCTGTCCGTCTGTCCGTCTGTCCGTCTGTCCGTCTGTCCGTCTGTCCGTCTGTCCGTCTGTCCGTCTGTCCGTCTGTCCGTCTGTCCGTCTGTCCGTCTGTCCGTCTGTGAACACTACAAGCGTCTAAACCACACGTACGATCTTTTCCAAATTGAGGAAACCCCTGTCCTTCTGGCTCTTGTTGAGGATTTGAAATTTTGAAAAACATTCTTTAAAATTTGGGGGCACTTTACATGAAGCCCCCCGGACATTTTCAAAATTTTCTCAAAAAATCTCCATATTTTTTCTTCAAATTTCTTGTTAGAATAGAAAACAATACACTTATAAAAGTAGCATTGGTTCTATTTTTAGGATTAACTCTGAATTTTCGAAAATAGCAAAAGTTTGAATTTTTTCTACGTCCTCCTAAAATTACAAAATTGTTGATAGAGATTTTTCCTTCAAATGAAATTTCTTGTCCATAATTTTTCTCTAATTAAATTTTTTGGTTTTTTTAAAAATTTTCTCAAAAATTCCAAATTTTTTCTTTAAATTTTTGGTAGGATTAGTACCAAACAAATGCTAGAACATGACA
This sequence comes from Teleogryllus oceanicus, assembly GCA_964035755.1. NCBI lineage: Eukaryota > Metazoa > Arthropoda > Insecta > Orthoptera > Gryllidae > Teleogryllus > Teleogryllus oceanicus. Next base: position 353,506,504 of record CAXIVR010000001.1, on the reverse strand, counting down.
TAAACATTACTCTGATCTTTTGTTGTTGTTTTTTTTGAAACATTTCAAACGTATTTTTTTAATTGACTCTCACGTCGGTCGTATTAGAGGCGATTTTTTCGCATTAGAGGTACATTAGAGGCGATTTTTTCACATTATATTTATGAGTAGATGTGCTTTAAATAATCTCAAATAAAGATTCTCGAAAACTCAACAGTTTTTTGTGAAAAAGAACTTAAATTTAGCGTATTCAGAAACGTGGGAGACAATGAAAGAAATTCTATTAAATTAGTGTTCAGAACTGCGATGTTTTTGAGTATTTTTTAAAAATGGACGGGGTGGTACTGTTGGTTAATCTTGGTTGGAGAGTATTAAAGGGGTCGAGCTTTTTTTGTTGGAAGAATCAATGTAATAATAAATTGGGTTGTTTGAGGCTAGATTTGGAGGAAAATGTTTAAGGGAATTCCCATGTTTTCTATAGTAGTACATGCAACCTCTGTAGTAACTTTTAGCTGCGAATTACACACTGCAGGCGTCCGTCTTTTTATTATTATTATTATTATTATTATTATTATTATTATTATTATTATTATTATTATTATTATTATTATTATTATTATTATTATTATCATTATTATTTTGCATTCAGAATAATAATGACTCCCTTTGCGTTTGACGCATCTGGCTTTGAAACCACAGTTACTCGTGAATGGCTGAAATATCGTTGACATTTCTTATACATAATAATTCTAGATTCCAGGCACTGATAAATAACTTATGGTGTCTCTATATGAATAATATTCGATTTTTTCATTGCACTGTTTATTATTTACTATATTTACACATTATTACATTACAATATTTAACTATTTCTTTGCGTGTTTTAGTTGTGAAGTCGTTTTCGGCTATATTTTGAATCTCCTCTAACAGTATAACATAATTACCAACCGCGTGAGCGTTTGTAGGGGGCATTTTATGTTGAACCGGTTCCGATTCGCAGTCATTCATTGTTTCGTGTTCTAAATTTTCCAAAGTAACATAACGTGATTTAACTGAGATATTGTCCACGTTCGCATTCACCTGATTGCATCATTTTCCGTAGTTAGGGAGATGTTGGGGCTGAGGACAGAGCTGCGGCGAGGCCGCTGCGCCATTTGCGATGAGTTGCACTTCATGTTGAGAGGGCTGCCTTTGCTGGAGGTGGTGGTGTTGGACGTTTTCCTTCTAATATTGGTCACAAAACTGTTGAGAATATTAAAAATAATCTAGATAAAATCAGAACATATGAAATAATAAAATAAAAAGTAACGTAATACTCATTGTCAGGGTGTAACAATTAGTAATGAAATTAAAAATACTATCAAAATGAAGACTGAAGTCGTGAATGGAAGAGATTACAAGTTGACTACAATGTATTGGCAAATTTTAATTCAGTAAGAATACAAAGAATTCAATTCAAATCAAACAAACATTCAATACAAACAATTGAATTCAATTGGCATTGTTGTAAAAGTGTGGTCCGTGATAAATATTGAGATTTGGAATTTTACAACTCTATGAGCAAACATTACATTTTAAAAAATAAAAACGCATGGATATTATTCGAATATTTCTAAAATCAAATGAAATCACTATCTATTTCGCAATTATAAATAATTAATAAAATGAATTAATTATTTAAAAATTAATATATAATAATACACTACTATTTTACTCAACGTTTTCTATGGAAAATTAATTCTGAGACATATGAGGATTTCTTTTTAAAGGTGGAGACTCCTACAAAATCGCCCCCAATATTATTTTAGTAGAATACTTACCTTTTGCGGCTCTCACACGCAACCAATATTTATAAATGAGGTCTCTAAAGGAAGAGAATTTCACGGAGACGCGACGAATTGCACTTTGACATTAAAAATGTGAAGGATTTGTTTAAAAAACGCATTTAAATATTTTTTGTCAAATGCAACACGCTCCACTCGGCCGGAATTTTTTAAAATTTATATCGTTAAATAACTCCTAAAGTAAGTGTTTTAGGGCCCTAAAATCTAAAATTTTGAGGCCAACGGCCTCAAGGAAATGTCCCTTGTATTGTATTCTACGGGATAAGATCTTGAACATTCTATGTATTACGTTTTTGCTGTTTCGACGCTTCTCGGATTCTACCCCACCTGTTCAGCACCTGTGGAATTTGCAACTGCATGTGAAATTAAACTAATTACTTGATATTCTGAGTAATCATTTCAATACATTCTAGAAAAACGGTTGGTGTTCGTTGCTTGATTCAAAGATGGTGCTTCAAAGATTGGCTTGGATTAACCCAGGAGTAGTAATAAGAAGCCGAATTCACTGCACATCTGTTATTCTGAGAATTTTCGTACCAATGAACATATTAGAAGTTTCTTAGAAGCCCAAAAAACTTTTTTCCCCAACGACATTAACTGAAAATAGATGTTTGTTATTTCCCTGAATTACCATATTGACCAAATATTTTAGCACCTGAAATGTTTTTCACAGGCTTTCTCATTTCTCTTTGAGCACTTTCTATCACAAGAGATAAAAGCCTACCCTTTAACCAAAGATTTCTTGTTAATTTCTTTAAAATGATCCTTAACCGTTACACTTATCCACAGAATGTAATATTTTGTTTTTATTTTAGCCTACACAAGTTGAAAATGCAACACGACAATGGAGGTAAACCGATTTAAATACGTAGGTGTAATGTTGAGCTGCGTATAATACCTTAAACTGCTGTGATGTTTTAGCTTTAACTAAAACATTGTTCCCTCCAACGTATGCTTCACCTGGACTTCTGAGTTCCTCCCTTCTTGAACTCTTTCTTCCTCTTTCGTCCCCTTTCTTCAGTCTCTTTAGGGATTCAGCAGGGACTCCTATTGAATATACTATTTATTTATTTATTTATTTATTTATTTATTTATTTATTTATTTATTTATTTATTTATTTATTTATTTATTTATTTATTTATTTATTTATTTATTTATTTATTTATTTATTTATTTATTTATTTATTTATTTATTTATTTATTTATTTATTTATTTATTTATTATTTATTTATTATTTATTTATTTATTTATTTATTTTTTATTTATTTATTTATTTATTTATTTATTTATTTATTTATTTATTTATTTATTTATTTATTTATTTATTTATTTATTTATTTATTTATTTATTTATTTATTTATTTATTTATTTATTTATTTATTTAACGTCAAAAAAAGTTAAAAAGTGAGTATGACGTGCTATGGGGAAAAGTGAATTGTGTGCACATTTTCAAAATTCTGTGATCCCTACACTAAGTCATATACTACTTAAATTTTGAAGGAAAAAAAGTGCTCCCATGTAATAAAATCTATTTTCAAGGATAAAAAGGGAATAAAGTTTGGCTCTTATCCATGATGTCCTTGAGAATAATACTATCAGCACTAGGTTCAGTTATCACTAGAGACCGGAAAAATATGTTGTAGTATGAAACGTTCATACTACTATATATGTTCATAAATATGTAATGAAAAAAGTAAGAATATGTAAAATTAGATATAATATGTAATGTTAAAATACTCTAATTATAAACACATTTACATAAACGAACTTACTTTTTAAAAAAAGTTTCCTATACAGGTTTTAAAATCATTCCAAACGTTTTAAAATTCATTTGGAAAGCACAAGTGATGCACACATGCAACATACAACTTTCCCATCGGTATTAAAACCTTCACAAATTGTTGTCCAGGAATGTAGTTTAGCAGCCAGACTAGATGCAATAGTATCGTACAAACTGCCGATATCTACGACCAGAAAACAATCACTGCAGCATGGAATATACACGACGCCACCGCACTCGCCTACGTGATCGCCAAGGTTTCATAGAAATTAGAAAAGTTAAAGGTCGCCAAATGCGGCGTCAATGATATTTTTCACACCTAAAGATGAAAATGATCTGTCGCTGACGCGTCCTTCCCGCCCTCAGATACCTGAAGCTGCGCCAGACTGTGGACATCCGACCACGTCTCCACGTACCTCGAGTAGAGTACATAGGAGCATCCATTAATACTGTAGGAAAAATTGATGAATTTTTTGAAAATACTTATTTTCATAAAACATGTAAGAAAATTGTTAGAATAAAAAATATCATGAGAAAATTGCGAAATATGTAAAATATGTAATATATTACCAAATATGTAAAAATATGTAAAGAAAAAATTGGATATTGCGTAAGGACGGTGACAATTCGCCAAGATTAAAATTTTATGAGCGGTAAATAGAAAGACAAAACATATGTAATTACATAAAAATCCGGTCTCTACTTATCACATAACCTCCAAACCTGAAAACACAATACCCTCTGCATGTGGTTGCACCAGCATGCACTTTAAGGTGTCTGGCGGTTGACCCATTAATTACGTAACAGCACTTGTGAGAGGTACGAGGGCAAGTCAAGAAATAAGTCGCAAACGTCAGTTTACCCCATAACATGTTTGAATTATGCGTGCATGTGTTTCATAGCAGCTCGTGTATGCTTGTCATAGAGGTCGCGTGTCATCGTGGCCGCGGCCAGGATCAGTTCGTGGCAGTCAAGACTGCGTACGAACTGCAGTGTGTGTGCTGCGGTGTGTATTGCAAGTGTGTGTACTGCGGGTTGCAAGAGTGTACACCAGTAAAAATGCGTGCGGTCGTGCGTTTGATGAGCCAAAGACTTTCCCAGAAGCAGTGCATCGCAAAATGCTCCGCGAGTATGATGACAAGTGTTTATCATGGAGAGCCAACGACCTGACCTTCTGACAAAGGAAGTGCTTCTGGATGACAATGGTCGCTTTTACACAGCATGACAAACTCACGTGCTGTTACACTCAATTCATTGGGAACGCTTGGAACATCCACCATATAGTCTTGTCTGAACCTCCAGTGACATTAATCTCATCTGACTCCTAAAATGTCATTTAAATGGCCCAAATTTTGAAAATGATTATGTTGTAACTGCAAAGGATACAAGTTTGTTGCATCTGCAACCAAACGACTTCTTTGCTCCCCGCTTTGAAGGACTTGTAAAGAAATGGGATAATGGTCTGAATGTTCAGAGTGAATAGAAAAGTGAAATACATTTTAAGAAGTTACGTTCATTCATATTACCTCTATACCGTTTTGCGACTTATTTAATGACTTACGCACGTAACTCGCCCTATTTTGTGGATTGTTTCCAACTTCTGTCGCTTGGTTCGTATTATACTGCTTAAGGGTAGTGATATACTTAACTTATCGCGTATAAAGTCAATTTTTTATTCTTCGTCGCTTCGCCTATAATTTAGGCTACTTCAATGCTACAATTAACAATTTCCTTCAAATTGGTATCCTCACTTACCTTGTTTACGTGCGCGTTGAGGAGCATATTTAATTGGAACTAAGCATGATGCACTTGCATTTGTCAGTTCTGAAGCAATTATCAAGAATATTATCTGAATATGAATCTACATATATTGAAGGAAGCCTTATGACGCTGCACACCTGTTGGTACCTCTCATTTATAAAATTCAGATCAAGGTGTTCAACTTTAATTTTCAATCTCCTGAGTACATACTGCACGATACAATGTAAAAGGTTAATTGTTATAAGGCGTGTAAAATGCATCTGAGGTGTAGTGCACGACTGAATTAATCAATTCTGAGTACTACTGCACGATACAATGTAAAAGAGTTGAATTGTGTATAAGGCGTGTAAAATGCATCTGAGGGTGTAGTGACGACTGTCACTATCAATCTTCTGAGTATTTACTGCATGATAGAGTGTAAAAGAATGGAATTGTGTATAAAGCGTGTTAAATGCATCTGAGGGTGTAGTACACGACTGTCACTATCAACCTTCTGAGTACTTACTGCATGATACAATGTAAAAGAGTTGAATTGTGTATAAGGCGTGTAAAATGCATCTGAGGGTGTAGTGCACGACTGTCACTATCAATCGTATGAGTACTTACTGCATGATACAATGTAAAAGAGTTGAATTGTGTATAAGGCGTGTAAAATGCATCTGAGAGTGTAGTGCACGACTGTCACTATCAATCTTGAGTATTACTGCATGATAAATGTAAAAGAGTGAATTGTGTATAAGCGTGTAAATGCTCTGAGGTGTAGTGCACGACTGTCACTATCAATCTTTGAGTATTACTGCATGATAATGTAAAAGAGGAATTGTGTATAAGGCGTGTAAAATGCATCTGAGAGTGTAGTGCACGACTGTTTATTTATTTTAAAATTAATTTATTTATTATTTATTTATTTTTAGAGTGTAGTACACGATTGTGTGACATTTTCAAAATTCTGCGATCTCTACACCAAGTCATATACTACTTAAATTTTGAATTTTTGAAAGGAGAAAAAAACAAAAACTCCCATGTAATAAAACCTATTTTCAAGGATAAACAAGCAATAAATTTTGAATTTTGAAAGGAGAAAAAACAAAAACTCCCATGTAATAAAATCCATTTTCAAGGATAAATAAGCAATAAATTTTGAATTTTGAAAGGAGAAAAACAACAAAAACTCCCATGTAATAAAATCTATTTTCAAAGAAAATAAGCAATAAATTTTGGCTCTTATTACTTCCTGCCGCGACAACATGGAAACGATAATTTGAATAATTGTATTTCCCACTGAATTCTAGAAGACGTGCACAGAAATGAAGTTACATTTATGTCCAGAAGCAAAACAAGGGGCCATCTCAGCATTTGCTCAATGGATCAGGGAAACTGGACGAAAAACCTGATCGAGATGGGGGTCATTGACCCGGAAGCTGTAGTACAATAGTTGTTACAGGTTGTTTATACTCATTTATACAGTCCAAATGGTAAATAATGCATTATGTTATTGTTAAAATTAATGTTCCTTTTCTTGTGATGCTCAGTATAGTCTCTAATTGTATAGAAACAGTTATGCAGCAGAAACGATTTCACTTGGGATTTAAACTTTTCTATTGAATTTAATCGTTTAATGTCATCTGGCAAAGTGTTGTAAAATAATGTACATGTATTGTATGTGATTTTTTTGTAATGAGCTGTTGATACTGTCACCTGATGAATATGATTTCTACGTCGAGTGTTATAGTAATAGACTTCGGCATTTTCTGAAAATATATTCCTGCCCTTGAGCAAGTCATTTTTACAAAACCACTGATTCGTAAATAAAAGACACGGTAATGGTAAAATTCCTAGATTAATGAAGAGAGGCTTACATGAATCACGTGGGTGGATTTGGTTATTATTCGTACAATTCGTTTTGTAATCTAAAAGTCTGGGAGCTATAAGATGTATTTCCCCAGAATATTATGCCATATCTCAGGTGGGAATGAACATTCGCGAAATATACACAACGAGCAGTATGAAGGCTGACTGAATTTGAAAGAATTCTGAACGCGTAGCATAATGAACTTAATTTTGTGTTCAATTCATTTAAATGGACGTTCCATTTAAGGTTTGACTGAATTGAGAGACCTAAAATTTTGTTGCCTTAACATCAGTCAATGGTACACTGTTCATTTTCAATGGAGCACAGAATTGTTTATTTGAAATGGAAAACTGCATTAAAACCGTTTTCTTTCGTTTACTATTAATTTGTTATTTCGGAACCAATTTGAAACATCTGATATTGTACTATTTACGGTTTCTATATTGCAAAGGATGTTCGTATCATCCGCAAAGAGAACCGTTCTTCCGTTTCGAATCGTCGAGGGCATATCGTTTACGTAAAGTAGGAACAGAGTAGGGCCTAAAATCGATCCTTGAGGAACTCCACATGCAACGGGCAAAGAGTCGGAAAGGTGCGTACGTAATGTTCCATCATTCCAGTAAGGTATTTCAACTCTCTGAGATCGTTGTTTAAGGTACGAACATAACCAATCTAGAGCAATACCACGAATTCCATATGAAGGTAATTTGGAAAGTAAAATGTCATGATCAATGACGTCAAAAGCTTTTGAGAGATCTAAAATAATCCAATAGGTGCCTCGTTTTGATCCAATGATGAGGCGACATCTTTAAGAAAAGAAAATATAGCTGTTTCCGTTGATTTTGATTTTCTAAATCCATGTTGGCAATCTGAAAGCGCGTCGTGTTTAGTGAGAAAGGTTTCCATTCGTACGTAAAAAGTCTCTAATATTTTGAAAAACTGATAGAAGAGAAATGGGCCGATAATTTTGAATTTCATGTTTGTTGCCTTTTTGAAAAGCGGCTTAATTTTAGCTGTTTTGAAAATATCTGAAACGTTCCAGTGCATAAAGATGCATTAAATATGTGAGTTAACGGGTGTATAATGGCATACGCACAAGTCTTTAACAAAGAATCCGGGAATTCATCTAAACCGGACGAATATTTATTTTTTAGTTTACTGATTATTTTGAGAATTTCATAGGAAGAAGTTTCGGAAACGAACATTGTGTCTAAAATTTTGGGTGAACTGTCTGTTTTTGAGTTTTGTGCCTGAAGACCCTTAGTGAGATCGGCAGCAATTCTCGAAAAGTATTGGTTAAAGAGATTAGCCACTGTTGCCGGATCGTTCACATTTATATCGTTATATTTTAAAACAACATTCTCTACGGGTTTTCTAGTTGATTTGGTAGTATTTTTTATTATATTCCACATTGCTTTTGTTTTATTATTTGACTGTCACTATCAATCGTATGAGTACTTACTGCATGATACAATGTAAAAGAGGTGAATTGTGTATAAGACGTGACAAATGCGTCTGAGCGTGTAGTGCACCATTGGGAGTCGCATGTTGGGAAACAGGAGCCCCCAGCCGGGGAAGCAACTGGTTCGGTTCTCCTGGTTTGCCCGCAACTCACATCCGGTGCCTAGGTTAGGATGTCTACAGAAAACACTGTCGGGAGCATTTGAGGACCAAACATTCGAAAGGTGACATGTCCATTTAGAAAAACTTGATTGCTTCTGTTGTTTTTATCTAGAATTTTATTTCCAGAAAAAAACCTTACATGTCTAACAATACTTACAGTTGTACTCTATTCATTGAGTTAAACACTGTGTTGAGAAGGGCAATATTTATGCTTCATTTTTTATTGTAAAAAAGTGAAGTGGACATGTCACGTTTTGAATGTTTGCCCCTCATTTTAGGATTCGTTGAGAGGTTTGCGAGAGACGGTCCTCGACGCTTACCCCCCGGAGTTCTGGAGGCCCCTTCTGGAGCAACACCAATTCAAGCATTTGTGTGCTAAAAGAGTGTCAAATATCAAAACTTCTGCGACAAATATCACCATAGGAAAAAGGATATGAGAGAGAAAACATCCATTTGAGACACGTTTAATATTCTTTACACAACAATTGAGAACACAAAATTTGCGCGAAAATTACATTTGCCGCCGCATTTTACAAGGGATACATCGAGTCATAGAGCACTAATGTTACTTTGGTAACATAAATACACATATATGTATGGCACAAATATATTACTTCAGTAACATAATACATGTTCACAGATATTCCATATATGAAACACAAAGCGTTCACATTTTACAAATAGTACTTTCTTAACACAAATGATTATACTACATGAGAAATATTCTTTTGGCAACATAATTGTATGCGTGACGAGTACTCCTTCTGGTACCACAAACAATGACAGATTTTCCCTGCGCTGGCCGCATGTGGCCGGGCCACGCCCCCAAGAAGACAAGACGCGAAGGCGCGGCCCGCGACGAGGGTCACGAACGGAGCGGAGCAGACGAACATATTGGAAAGCTACAAAGCAGACGCGTCTTAGTAAAAGATGAGAATTTTTTTAAAAAATGTGTTCTTTTAGAAAACGGCGCCACCGGTTGGCTGTCCAATCGGGAAGACTCCGGGGCCAGGGAGCCCGGCGCCCGATACTACTCGCCCTCCTTTATAAAAATAGAAACAATTTAAAGATATCTAAATTAGAAAAATATATCACGTCCGCTTTGGTAGGAGATATTTTGCCTCCCGGAGAGGTGCTTTTCGTGGGTGGGCTGCGACAGTACGACTGTCAGATCCGGAGGAATACTACTTCCGACTGAAAGAGGGAAACTTTTCTGTCATCTGAGCACAGTGCATATCTCCCGTTTTGAATTTCCCAACTCGACGAGCGTCCTGTAGAAGCAGTCTTGTGGCAGCTGCGCTCTGCCGCGGGGAGAGGCGGTCGCCGTCAGCGCCACCGCTCGAACGCGGAGTCCACGACCGTCAAAGGACAGGGAGCGGCGAGGAAATGGGTTCTTGGAGAGGAACAACACAGACAGTTCCAACTTCCCCACCAACCGGACCTAAACCGGCAGAACGAGCGGTGCAACGCGATGCAGCACCGACGCTTCCGCCTGGAGCCTGGGGTGGGCCGCAAGGGCAAGGCCGCCCTCGGCCTCGCTTCGCCTTCGGCCACGTCGTGCGCCGGGCGAAGGAAGCGTTCGCGCCAACTTTCCGTGTTTTTCGGCCGATGACAGCCAAGCGCAGATGTTTGGTCAATGCCACTTCCATTTCCACACCCTAAAGTGTAGATGGCGTGGGATAAGAACGCATATGCGCGTGCGTTGGCAGAGAAACGTCGAGCGACGTTCGTCCAGCGCCCAAGCGGAGCGTCCGAGTGCAGGCTTCGCTCTGAGCGGGCGACCAACCGCGCTAAGAAAATGACCGAGTGCAGGATGCAGAGGAAAGCCTCAATGATAGGCAAAAAATTAGTAATTTCATCGAGTGTAAAAATGTGTTACAATGTACGTAAATACTCAAAATGTATTCAAAAGAATTCATTAAAATGAATTAAAATTGGCATTTTGTTAAATCGGAGTTAAATAAGGCAGAGCATCCGACACGCGCTGGAAAAAACATTTTGAAGAAAGTGGTCTCTGGCAAATATTTTAAAGCTGCGGAAAGGGGATTTCTGGTCGCATTTCTTAACGCAATTTTCACCCTAACTGATTTGTGGAGTTGGCATCGAAGACGATCGCGGGCTGAACTTCCATCACGTGCGGTGACAGTAGACAGCCGCGCTCTGCTCTGGCATCAAGGCTCGGTTTAGGCCGTTCCAACACGTCCCGCGCTCCGGGGCATTGAGAGCGCACAACAAATTACGAAGACGATGATTTGTACACGTGTTCAATGTTATGATACTATTTAGTTGGCTTGCTGGGTGGCTTTTGGGGGAAGGACAGAGAGCCAGCCTCCCCGTGGTCTCGGGGAGGGGGCGGGGCGCGGCAGAGCGCAGCCGCGAGGACGTCGAGGTCGCATCTCACGAACACCAAACCACACGCGCGCGCACATGCACACACACAGGCCGTGAGGGGCGCGGGCGGCTACGACGAGGAGGCGGGGGGCGGCGGGGGCCCGCGGCGGCTGCGCGAGCTGCTGGGCCCCGGCGCCGCCAGGGGCGTCTGGCCGCGCGGCCGCAGCGGCGCGGCCCGCGGCGGCGGCGGCGGCGGAGGCGGAAGCGGCGGCGGCGGGGCGGGGCCGCTGGACGGGCCGGCGCTCCCGCGGCGGCGGAGGCGGGCGCGGGGCGGGCGCGGGCGGCGGGGACGGGCGGTGGCGCAGGCGCGGGGAGCGGGAGCGGAGCGGGAGCGGAGCGCGAGCGGGAGCGGGAGCGGAGCGGCGCGGGCGGCGCTCCGGCGCAGCGGGACGACTCTCACGCCGCTGGTTCCGCTCGCGCCGCCCGCGCCGCCCGCGGGCGCCCGATATCACTTCTTGCCGCCTGCAGCACACAAACCACCATCAGCACTTGCATTGCATTGCTTTTTGTACACCAGCGTTATAAACGACCTTTCTCTTGCAACAAATCCTTCATGAAAGGGCCTTTTACGGCACAAATGATCACGTATTACCCTTTATGGTGGGGAGGCAGCGGTAGACGGTACAGCCCGCCACCGTTTTCTTGCATAATGTCAAATAACACAGATGTCAAAGTTGTTTCAAAAAAATAAGTTTGACTCTCTTATAACTTTATAAAGCTGTTATACAAAAACATAGCGCATGCTACTTGTTTATAATGTTGCTTCATTGCATTCGTACAAATTTGAAAGTTCGCTGCTCATTATAAACGAATTGCATAAACTACTATTCTACGTCTGTAGCAACTCACATAAAATGCTCAGCCCCGTTCAGCGCGGGTTTTTGCCACGTGCTGCGTCCCAAAATGGGAACCAAAAGGAACACGCGGGCGTCTTCTGGTTGATGAGCACGTGCAGACGAAGCTCGTGGCGAATGCCCGCGTGAACACTGCCTCGCGCATGCATATATATATATATATATATATATATATATATATATATATATATATATATACACATACACACACATGAAGATATATCCAGAAAAATACATTACAAAAACACATGAATTTCTAAAAAACGATTCGCTTCAATACGAAGATATACACGTATTTAAATTTGTCTTCTAAGACCATTACGATAAACTAAAATTTAGCATATGATTCCATTAAAAAACAACAATGTTGACCCTATATCTTCGTAGTAAAAAGTAGTACAAAGACGGCGTTTACTGTACTCAAGTAGCCCTTGTTTATGCAATCTACTGTCGAAACAGCATCTTCGTGTCTTGTACTTATTATTTCCTCATTTCAAGATAATAATTTTAAAAACAGTATTATATATATTATATATATATATATATATATATATATATATATATATATATATATATATATATATATATATATATATATAATACAAGTGCATTTCTTTTGTGCGGCTTATCTTTACTACTGAGTGCCAACATACACAATTAAGCGCTAGAAAACGTTTTCTCGAAATGTACAACTATCATCTAAAAGTTTTGGCATCACGTTCGGAGTAGAAAATCATATCTTTTCTTATCCTCAAGTAAAAATAACGATCCATGAGCGAGCAAATTGAATGATGAGGGTCCCTACACCAAGAGCGCTTGCCTCCGCAAGGGTTAAGCCGGCCGACGGACACGGATCATTTTGGGTATTATTTCACAAAATTCACAATGCAGTCCAATCCACAATCCTATCCAAAGGAGCAACCCCTGGCGACAAAACAACTCAAAAGACTTCGTCCAGAAAAGCGTCCGCACATGTTCGCTAGATTTAACTCTGTCTCCCCTTCTCAAATGGCCATCGCTGTCCAAAAATAACCATCTTCGGTGCACGGACGTCTACATTGAAGCCCAAATCCCTTATCTCCAATGCCTTGTATATAAATACTAAGAAAAAATTTTAAACTGCAAAATTATACAATTACAATGGTAATAATTATATAAAAAATAAAAGGTATAAATATTTAAATTTTTGGGTCAATTTTCAAAAATGAACTTCCATAAAACGTTCCTCAGATAGCTCCCCCGTCCGTGTCCGATAGGGGCCCGGCTTCGCCCTCCCTGCCTTGAGCTTGCGAACGTTTTTGTGGGAGGCCCTCCGATGGCTGGACGCCGTCCGCTGCTGAGCACTCACCTTTTTTGCCTCCCGCTTTATCCCCACCGCCGCCCTTGCCGCCCTTGTCACCCCCCTTCGCACCGCCGGCGCCTCCGGCCTTTTTCTGAAAGCAAAACACACTTCAGTGGCGCACCTCCGCCACGCTCAAGCGCACTCAGACACCTTCAAGACTGCTTCCAAAAGGGCAGCCAGTGTCTGAACACCCAGCGAGGAAGAGCGTTCACAAAATCACATTAAAAGCGTGGATGACAACGCCGGGAGGGGTGTTAGGTAATCCGGCTGATTAACGTAAAAAATAGCATTATCGTTTGAAAAAGATCACAATGAAATCAAGTAAAAAACAGGAATAAACAGAGATGGAAGGGGAGAGAACTGGATTAAGAAAGGAGTAAACGTATACAAATAAAGAAAAACGAAACATATCACAAAATAGAAAAATGTTTTAGGGTATTATTATTTTAGACCGAACATTATCATAAAAGTTTGTGAATAAATTCAATTTTTTTGTAATTCTTCGAAGGTCCTTTGATTATTTAGGCAGACGTTTATATTATATCAATTTTTATTATGATTTATTTTACATTTTTTAGAAACCAACGTTTCGAAGGTCATTGACCCATAATCAATATCCTTAGACAAGAACTGCACTACAAATTTTCTTTTCAACACCAAATTCACCCGTTAAAACATTTTGCTACTTGTTTGCAAAATTTTATAGAAATTAGGAGGTTGTGAATAAAAAACGCGAGTGAGATATTATTTCAAAATAAAAAAAATACTCACAACATATTACTATAATTTAATTCAGGTAAATCATAATTTTTACAAAATTATTCGATGCAGTTTGCCTCTCAGATCGTACTTAATCCAATTTGTATTTTTATTTATCTAATTTATAATGAAATTCATTTTTATTGTTTTGGTTTCAACTTTTTTATTTTAATTTATGTATACATTTAATTTCATTCGACCCTGAAGATGAAGGTCAATTACCTTCGAAACGTTAGTCTCTAAGAAATGTAAAAAAAATCATGATAAAATTCGATATAATATAAATGTCTGCCTAAATAACAAGGAAACTTTTAAGAATTACATAAATATAAAAAAAGGCATCTTTAAGTAATGTCAAGAAATGTAACCTTCGTAAAGAAAATAAATTCCATTAAGGTAACATTAGTTTTAAAGAAATTGGTTATGATCCAAATTAATTAATTATTAATTAATCTTCAATATTTTCTGGATTCATAATCCAAAATGGTAAGACTGTCAAAATTAAAGAATGAAAATATCAAGGCGATGTCGAGATATTGAAATTAATTTTGTGCCAGTCTCCTTATTGTTATTAACATGTTCTTTAATTTTTTGTTTGACAGCAAGTATTGTCTGTTTTACATAAGAGACAGAAATCACGACAATTAGGACAGAAAAGTTCCTTTTTTGTCTGTTAAAGATACGTTTTTCACAGCCCTACCATTTTAGATAATCAACCCAGAAAATATTCAAGATTAATCCCAGAGACATTAAATATAAATCTATCTAAAAATACTAGATCAAATACTGTATTGTATTTCACTTAATGAATTGTAATGCTCCCAATTTGTCAAAAAACATTGCAAATCTCTCCCTTCAATTTTTTTTTATGTTAAGATCAATTACCAATGATTTTACGAACATTTTGAAAAAAATATGTGTTTCAGAATTTGGATCAATTAATGACGTCTTATTAGAATCTACATCTGAATTTTGTAATTTTGAAGTGTTAACATTGTCCAATTTTTGAAAATACACAGAGTTCGCCGGAAATGAGAGTAGCGCCAGTTTTGTTACCGTCCTTTGATGCATACGCGGAACAGAACAAATTTGGAACCCATAGATGACAATGTGAAATATGAACCTGACACGAATTAGACATTGTATTTCTTTTGGACACCAAGTATTATAATTGCTTGTAAGGCTGATAATGTAATACATTTTGCTATAACGTAGTCAAAAATTTAGTGTAGTGCTAGAGAAAATTGTAATATTGATTCGTTTTTGTTTGATTATGACTGTAATAAAATATTTTCTCATTAACTATGTGTAATTGAGTAAGACAGTTCTATCAAAGCTAAAAAAAATCTTATCATCAAAAAATGATTAGTTTTTGCTTTAATTTCTCACAAGCATATACTATATATTTCAAGTATCACATCAACAAACACTATTTATTCATAATCGTTAATGGCAACGAATAAAAAAATTAGTCCTTTGCATTCTACTTAACAAGACTTATAATAATCTCATAACATATTATCAGAGAGGTTTGCTCGTTGGTATCTCTTATTTACATACATAACGGGGAAAATCTCAATCATGCGTGCTGCCTATCATTAACTTCATTGCCTATATTTCATTTTTATGTCAACTTTGATGTGAGAGATTGTTCTTATTATGTAAGTAGGCACATTTTTGTCTCGAAACATGTTTTTGAAGAATTTGAAAGGTAAAATAAAGGGATACTTAGATTCGCAGGCATTTCATTTAGACGACGCGTCGTGCCCACTGTTCAATGCAGACTGTTCACCACCCCACAGAGCTGCCTGCCCCCTAACTTCTCCCACTACGCGCATTTTCACCGCTCTCACGAGCAGACGTCAGACTTGAGTCGAATGCCCGTGGAAGATTGTGCAAACCTAGCTTACATCGTTCAGATGATTTTCCCCAAAATTGATATTACTCCATCGATTTAATAAGTGAAAGGTCCTACTAGTTTGAAACGAATATTTTGATTATTTGGGGGTACTTTACATGAAGCTTCGAAAACGTTTTCAAAATTTTCTCAAATTGTCTGGATTAAATGTCCTTGGATACTGTAAAGAATGCTTGAAACAGTGGTCCGGTCTCATTTTCAATAAAACTCTTGATTTTTCTTAAATTAATTTTTTAAAAAAATTCGGTGTTTTTCTATAACTAAAATTTTAAAGATAAAGAATCTGTTCTTAAAAGACATCTTGAAATAAGGTCATCGACAATTTTTCGAAAATATGAGCAGTTTTCACGGAATTGTTGGTGAAATATTGGCAATTCCTAAACAATTATTTTCTGAAAAACTGTACCAATTTTTCTCATTAAATTTTCTGTGGTATTATTCCCCCTCTGGGCAAACTCTGTATTTTTGAAAGTTGCGAAAAGTTAACATTGGAAAAGTACAACATTGAAAAGAGATTTTTTTTGTCTTAAATGAAATCTTTTCTGATTCATCATTATATTCCTCTTATCAATCTATTATCTTATCTATCAATTGCTTCTGTGCAAAATATATAGTTTAATTTAAAAAATAAATAGCTTACATTGCTCGAAAACCAAAAAAAAATCACAAATAATGTCCCTACGTCTTATTGTTTGCCCCATGATTTCGCATTGTTGAGCGAAAACTATTTCGATATCGTGAACCGTTTATAAGTTAAGGGGTGACCTATAGTTGGTGACACAGCCGGTTTTAAAGTTGTACTGCAATATGCAAGAACAAGCATTTCATTATTTTTTTAAACAAAAGGGCTTGACTCAAGTTAACGCCTTTTCACTCAGAATATTTTTAATGAAGATGCTTGTCGTTCGCAATCAATTCCATTATGGCCCTTTGCGTCTTGGGATCCGCATTACGGAGGCGTGGCAGGAGGGGCGTGGCAGGAGGGGGCGTGGCAGGAGGGGGCGTGGCAGGAGGGGCGTGGCAAAAGGGGGCGGGGTGCGGGACGCGCGTAGTGCCGCGTGGCCGTCTGCGCCGGCCCTACTTACGTCATCGCCCTTTCCACCGCCACCACCGCCACCGCCACCTACAACAAAGGAAGTTGCGCTGCAGACAAGGAGGTCGAACGCACTGGGCCTATTACACACCACTGCAAGAATTTCGCCTACAGACAGGATTTATGTGCACTAATAATTTATGGAAACAGCAGTGGCGCGCGTTCAACCCCAGCATAAACAGCATTGCTGGGGTAGGCAACAACGAGAACTTAATGATTTTCAAGAATTAAAATTACAATGAAGCCTCTGGAATGGCTCATGGGCAGGGTACTACATTCCCGTGCTGTGGTACTCGGGTTCGATTCCCGGTCGAGGCAAAAAATAGAGTTGTAGCTTTCCTTAAAAGTAGTCCCAGTCTCTGTAGCTGTGTGACGAAGAAAAGCTCAAACAGACGGATCTTGTTAGTTACGATGAAGAAAATACGTCATGTTCGCCTCCTGTCGCACTTACCCCCAAGCCTGGGAATTTAACTAGGCCCAGGCATGGGGGACACCGGTAGCTGGTCGGCGAAGTCGGGCTACCGACCCAAAACGCCAAATACACGCATACAAATCACAATGAACCGTATGGCTCATGATCAAATATATTGCAGCCACTGTACACTCTGCTGCGACGTCTGCGACGGCCCACTGCTTTGGCACCACTCTGACCGCAGTTCTCAACTCGCTCCGCCTCGCCCCGCCTCGCCCCGCCTCGCCCCGCCTCGCCCTGCCCCGCCCCGCCCCGCCCGCCCGCCGCCCCCGCCCCGCCCCCCGCCCGCCCGGGTTGGCCCCCGTCTGGCCGCGGTTCTCCGCGCGTTGCGCCTCGCCCCGCCTCGCCCCGCCTCGCCCCGCCTCGCCCCGCCTCGCCCCGCCTCGCCCGCCTCGCCCCGCCTCGCCCGCCTCGCCCCGCCTCGCCCCGCCTCGCCCGCCTCGCCCCGCCTCCCCGCCTCCCGCCTCGCCCCGCCTCGCCCCGCCTCGCCCCGCCTCGCCCCGCCTCGCCCCGCCTCGCCCCGCCAAGAACGTCATCACTCGTAAGCCACTGCTACCACAATACAAAATTATTTAAAATGACATGTTTTTATAGTACACATTTGCTGTATCTTTGTCGAGAATATGGGGCACATATCTTTCACTCGCTGTAATGAAAGTGAACAAGCATGTTCAGTAGATTCTATTGATAATTCGGAGGAAAGTTGTAACTCACACGTGATCAGATCCCCAGAATCCTCGATCTTTTGACTAGCATAGCCTACCCTTCTTAGAGAAGGAGTGTGCGCGGCAGGGAAGTGCGTGTCGCAGTGGTGATCTGTTGTAGTGTTTGTGACCTGTTGTCGTGTTTAATTGTCATTTCGCGAGGATTTGATGTAACTTTGCAGTGTGGTAATAATTGATTTGTATAATCTAATGGGTATTCATGAATAATTGTGTACTACGAGTGTGTCTTCCACTGAGTGTATAATTGATGATTGTCAACGAGAGTTTCAGAAAAAGTAGGTAGTTGAAAAGCGCGGGACAATACCAGCGTTGGCATAATTACAATAGATAACAAAATTGGGGTGGGGGAGGGAATCTGGTTGGCCGCTAGCAGCTGGGTAAAAATCGGACTCCCTGGGCAATCTGTTGCCGAGATACGAGAAACGTGTTTTGCATGTTTTACATTTTTTCTCAACGTATATTGCGTGTATCTGGCTGAAACATGTGTTAGTTTTGAGTCGTGTTATTTTTGGTCGGTCACCGATGAAAATTGCCCGTTTATGACACTTACAAATTGCTTCTAAACATTTCTTGCACTCCATGGAAGATGGCGGCCGACGTCTGGTTTCGCTTTTCAAACGAAGTGGTCACATGGTTCGTGACGGAAACTGGTGCTGTGCAAAACGAGCAAAAATCGGTGGACCGGAGGAGCCCACCCACCTCTTTCAATGGGAATATTGGGAGGCAAACGATATTGTCAACGTTTAAACTGAAAAAAATGGTTTTAATTTTTTTCCCTACCGTCCACATTATTTAAAATTCTCAAAAAAATATATGTTGTAGAATGTTATAAGATTCATTTTATGGGGAAAATTTTGACAGCACTCCGTTATTTCGTTGATAATGAATTTAAAAAAATGTCTATATGAATTTGGCGTTAAAATTCGTTGACAAAAATACCTCCAATTTTTTCAACTTAATAAAGGCAATAGATGCCGAGAAAAAATAAAACATGCAAAACACGTTTCTCGTATCTCTGCAGCAGATTGCCCTAGAAGGCTGATTTTTTGTTAATCTACGTCATTTTGTATTCTCTTCAATATGAACATCGCGATTATCAACTTGGTTTGGGGGCACTTTTCACCACCTAATTCGGCTGTACCCTTTGTTCTCTTAGCGTAAAAATGATTACATCACAATACACTATACATCTATATTGTTTTCGATTTTTTAACTTCTGAATGAATCCATAAAAATCCATTTCACTGCTGTGAAAATCAAAACGGATCAAGATCATGAGCGATTTAAAATAATGTAAATTAATCGGTTTTAATCCAGCCGCCCGCCCGCCCGCTCGGCTGCCCGCCCGTCTGCCCGCCCCTCTGCCTGCCCGACTGCCTGCCCGTCTGCCTGCTCGTCTGCCTGCCCGTCTGCCTGCCCGTCTGCCTGCCCGTCTGCCTGCCCGTCTGCCTGACCGTTTGCCCATCTGTTTGCGTATCTGTACGTCAATTTGCGTGTCTCTCTGTGTCTATGTGTTTGCCTCTCTAAATGTGTGTGTCTGTCAGTTGGTCTGTCTGTATGTGTCTATAGGTGTTCTGTCCGTCAACTCGTCTGTGTCTGTCCGTCCGCGATCCGTTTGCCTGTCTGTCCCGAGGTCTGTCCGCTAGTTCGTTTGTCTGTCTGTCTGTCGTCAACGCTAGCACCGAAACAGTTCAGGCCATTTTCTCCAAAATTGATATTCCTCGATCGGTCTAAACGAAGTTTTGAGAGTTTCAAAGGGATATTGTTTTTTAAGTTACTTTACATGAAGCCTCACGTTTAAGGACCCAAATTTTTTAATGAAATTTTGTCATCAGGTACCGTAAAAATGGTGGCATCATCGCTGCAGGTCTCGTTTTCGTTGAAGTCCCTAAATTTTCGAAAATTGTAAAATATTATTCGGCGTCTTCCTACAACGTCTTGCAAAAGTCCAATTTTGTTTGGCTTCTTGCTACAACTACAATACTGAAGAGAGTTTTTCTCCTTAATGTAATCTGTTCTTTAATGGCGGATCTTAAAATAGGGACAAGTACACTTTTTTGAAAATGAGTTTATTTTTTACCTAATTTCGCGTGAAATTACTTTGCCCTTGAAGAGCGCTTTGCCCTTGGAGAACGCAGAGGTCGTATAAAAAATGGTGCTGGTCTCATTTTCTTAGAAATCCTTGAATTTTAGAGAATTGGAAAAATTCAATACTTTTTGGTGTCTTCTTCCAAAGATAATATTGGACATAGAGATTTTTTATATGAAACGTGTTCTTCAAATACAGATCTTCAAATAAATTAATGCATAATTTTTCAAAAAATGAGTAGTTTTAGTGTAATTTTGAATGAAATGTAGGCAATGTTTAATCAATTATCTCAAAAAGCTCGCCATTTTTTATTTTGTTCTCGTATGTATCAAAGGACGGTAAAAAAGAGTTTGTTGAACAAGATTATTGAAAATGTTATGAATAATACGAGAAAGTTTGTGCTGTTGTAGCCTTATTTCTTGTGCTTTCGTATTCAAGAGTACATTCGCTTAGTTTTCTGTAATTATCCGGTCGCAAAAGCTAGGGAACTGCTAGGTATTTGTTACTTTTGTTTTAAGAGTGGCGATGCAAGAAATATGTGATGTGACTTTCGAATTTTCTAGCGTTATTTCTGGAATTGGAAACGGACTTTTTGGATCCGTGTAAATATTCCTTACTTTCTAAATTATCGTTTCACAAATGGAAATGAATGGCACTTCATCCTGGGAACCAACTTTGTAAATTTGTTTACAATCCGTGCTTCCTTCGAAAAGAAAATGCAATATGAGCGTTGAAAGAGGCCTCGTATTGCAGATTCCAGGTGAAGGAACATAAGGGGGCGGGGCGGAGCGGGGGGGACGCCGGCGGGGCCTGAATGCGACGCGACCGCTCTAAATTTACGCGTGCGCGGTGCGGCGGCCTGAGGGGCGTCTAAAAGCTGCTTCGCAACCCCCTCCCCTCCCCCCCGCTCCGGCGCTGGCAGCGCGCAAAGGCCGCCGGGCGCACGTCGCTCGGGGCGGGGGTTTCCCAACGGACGCTCCCGCCCGACGCTACGGCACGCGACACACCTCTTCGGAGCGATGAGGGCAAAAGACACTCCAAGAGGGCGATGTCAGAGGTTTCCAATTGTGACTATCAACTTTGGACTTGTTACTTTCTACTATGGACTGTTCCATTTCAAATAATCAATTGAAGCATGAGGCATTAGATGCATTAAAGGCGTAAGGTTACTTACTTCATTTCTGGTTCTACAATCCGTTTCAGATCATGAGCCTTGGACTCACATGTATTTTTCGATTGATTGGTTGGTTGGTTGTTTAGTGATTCCGGGCGCGTCAACAGCTTAGGTCATTCGTCCCGTAAGTGTAGTGCATGTTTTTTCCTCAGGGGATGGCAGTGATCTTGAACCGACGCCGACCTACCGTAGGCTAGCGGGGTTCCCCCTAACCAGGACTCTCCCACCAGCGACTCACCGCCCCAGCCGGACAAACTCTAAGCTCCCGATCGGTCTCCCGGAATATGTGGTAGTGTAGTTCATGTTAGTGTGTGTGTGTGTGTGTGTGTGTGTAAGGGGAGAGGATAGGACAGTGTGTGTGTAAGGGGAGAGGATAGGACAAGGAAGAGGAAGGAAAGATCGAGCGCTTAATATGATAAGTATTCTTATTTTTCGCTTAGTATGCTGCGTAATATGATAAGTATTCTAAAGAAGAAGGTAAGGAAGG
Organism: Teleogryllus oceanicus; assembly: GCA_964035755.1. Taxonomy (NCBI): domain Eukaryota; kingdom Metazoa; phylum Arthropoda; class Insecta; order Orthoptera; family Gryllidae; genus Teleogryllus; species Teleogryllus oceanicus. The sequence continues at coordinate 353,484,358 of CAXIVR010000001.1, read as the reverse complement.
TTGCAGTGCTATGAGAAACAATGCGTTTCAAAAACGATGTTTTGTTTATATTTTGATGTTTTTATATTGTTTTAACAGTAAAATAATACAATATAATAGAGGTTAATGTAATTTGTTTTTAATCAATCCCTTTGCGAAAGAAAAACTTCTCATTCTTCTCGAAATTAGCTTCAGTGTCAATATTCACGAAACATTGAAGTTTGGAAAATGTGTAAATATATTCAGAACATGGTGTTCGGAATTCGAAATCCAATTTAAGGATTTGTTTGATTTACAATTAGAATTTAATATATTTTTTAGAACCTTTTCTCTTTTCTAGGACCTTTTCTCTTGATATAGGCGTTTTCCTTATTATTTTCAATTAGAAATAACTGATTTGCATTGTGACGCAGTATTAGGAGAAAAATTTCAGTCAAAAGAAACATTTATTCGATTTTTTTGGGAACATCATTCAAAAACGTTTTGCCAAAGAGTGTCAGAATTCTGCTCAAATGTTAGGTATGTTTGGATCAACGTACAAGTGTGAGCAATATTTTTTTCCTTGAAAATTTGTAAATATCGAATGAGAAGTATCCATTAATAGTTTATTTAGTAACATTTTCGGTAACCTTTAGAATACTTTTTCATAATCAGCAGCATGATAAACTGTAATGACGCAGCAATTAAATTTCTTAATATGATTGGGCACTCTTTTGCAGCTAAACATTTGGCATATCTGGAACAAACTGCAAAAAGGAATTTTTCATTCCATGCAGCAATAAAAATTGCTTTTCTTATTTTCAAATCGCAAAAAGGTTTATAACTCGTAAATGTTCCAATAAATGTTACAAAAATATTTCACCATTTTTTAGTCGAAATATCTTTTCCCATTGCAGCCAGACATTTTCCGAGCAATGGAAAATATCCCCCAAAAAGCAAGACGCGACCCATGTGCCGCAAGGCGGCGATCGACAAAATATGACGTAATCTAATCCGTCTGCCGCTGGAGCTGCTAGAAAGAGCAGGTAGACCGCTGGCCCTGGATTACGCAGGATAGAGGAAGCAGGGCTCCGGTAAGGACTTCTTGTTTCTACATGTAGTCAATTACTTCCTCAAACACGTTATGTAGTTAGAATTCCCGTTTGGTGAGTCCTTGATACCGAAAAATCGATTGACGGCAATATGCGTATCCGTCTGTGCGTATGTCTGCCTGTCTGAACAACGTTAGCCACTAAACTGTTAAGCAATATTTTTACCAAAATTGAAATCCCCCAATCGATCTCACTGATGTCGCAGCCCTTTGAATTTGAAATTATTTTAATTTTGAGGGCTGCTTTACATGATTGGGGTCATTTCCAAAATTAAAAAAAACATCCGGTTTTTTCATTAAAATTTGTTGTTTGATAGCGTAATGTACGCTTACGAGAACGGTGCAGGTCTGGTTTTTGTTAAAATCCCTGCTTTTTCGAAAATTGCACAAATTCAAAATTTTTCGGCGTCTTCCTACAACTAAAATTTTAGAATTCTTCCAAATTCTGTCCGTTTTCATGTTGCTCAATGAGTATATTTCGTGAATGTTCATATCCTTCTGAGATAGGGCATAATATTATGGGGAAACACATCGTATAAAGCCCAGAGTTTTAAATTACAGAAAAGAATTGTAGGAATAATAAGTAAATCCCATCCACGAGATTCTTGTAAGCCTCCCTTTATTACGTTAGGAATTTTACCATTGCCATACCTCTTGATTTACGAATCAGTGGTCTTTGTAAAACAAAAGACTTATTGAAAGGTGGGAACATATTTCCATCCAATACAGATGTCTATAACTATAATATTCAACGTAGAAATCCTATTCATCATGTGAGTATCAACAGCTCACTACAAACTAGTAGTGCTAAAACAACACGTACTTTCTCGCCCACATTTTACACGAAATACAAAAAATACAAAATTACGCAAAAAGTACTCAAATTTCCGAAACATTGTATTTGATTACTTCAAAATCTATTTTTAAGGGATAGATTTCATTAAGGGAAAATTTCTATCTTCATAATAGTAGTTGTAGAATGACGAAAAAAGTTTGAATTTTTCCAACTATCGAAAAATTAGTTTTCAATGATTTATTGATATTCAATTTCCCCCCCCCCCTAAAATGGGTCTTATAACATTCTTTAACACATATTTTTTTCAGAATTTTAAACAATGTTAACGGTAGTGAAAAAAAATAAAACCAATTTTTTTTAGATTACAAATTTGATTAATTGATTGTTAGTCATTCCGAGCTCGTCAACTACGGAGGTCATTAGTCCCGTAAGTGTAGTGCATGCTTTTCATTCAGGAGGTGGCGGTGATCTTCCCCACAGGATGGCGGGATCTGGTGCCGACATACCGTCGACTAGCGGGGTTTCTTCAACCAGGTATCTCCCACCAGCGGTGCACCGCCTCAGATGGGACAAGCCCTAAGCTCCCGACCCGACCGACATGCATTATACTACCACATATTCCGGGAGATCGGTCGGGAACTTAGAGCTTGTCCCAGCTGGAGCGGTTCCCCGCTGGTGGGAGAGTCCTGGTTAAGGGGAAACCCGATGGTAGGTCGGCGCCGGATCTCGCCATCCGGCGGGGGAAGATCAGCGCCATCTCCCGAGAAAAACATGCACTACACTGACCAAAGCAGTTGACTACAATGACCAAAGCAGTTGACGCGCCCGGAAACACGAGAAAATCAATCAATCAATCATTCAACCGGTCAGAGGCAATGCAATGATATCAGTTGATGCACTGAGCAACCGCCCCGGTTCAGTTTTCAACGAACAGGAGCCACTACCATTGTTTCAAACGTCCTTCACACTATCTAACAACTAAATTGAGTCAAAAACGAGGCCTTTTTTATTTTTAAAATTTTGAGACTTGCAATTTTCGAAAATTCAAGGAGGTCAGCGTAAATAAGACCTGCCCCATTTTTAATGTCATTTGCGCTGTATGAAGTTTAATAAAATATCTGAGCCATTAAAAAAATACAATTGGTTTAAGGCTTTATGTGAAAAATAAAATCAAAAGTTCATTCCAAACTCTCGACCCTCGAGGTTGCTTTAAGCGCTGGCGCTTACATCAGACTGATACGACCGGCAGACGATTACTCTGAGGTTTTGCGTTAACAAATTTGTCGCTTTTAACGAACAAACAACGTAAATTCTTACCACACAAGGTGTTGGAGGAAGTATTTTAGTAAATATTGAAATGATATTTATCCACTTTTTCGATACCACGGCCCCCGAATACGAGTTTTTTGTCAAAAATGGCGAATTCCACAGCAGCAACACAATTCCTCCTTTTCAATACGTGAGAACGTAACTAGGCGAGAAAGGCAAAACAAGTGTGATGTTTGGGTGCCCTAGTTGCTTCTGTTTTCCTCTCGCCCTCGAGGAAGAGCAGATGAAGCTGATGATCTCTCGCGGAGCTTTCAGGTGTTCAATGTGTGCTTTCAGGAGGCGGAGGCGGTGGCCGGAGGCCCAGTAAGTGACGCCACAAGCACCCCTCGCCGACCCCTCGCACCACCCCGGCCCCACTTCACCCCCACGCTCCCCCTGCCGCCTCCACCAAGCGCTTCCCGCTTCCCCACCCCGTATCGCCACACGCTCCTCCCGCACCCCCGCTTCCTTCCATACCTCGCTCGAATCGTTCACCAGGTCCTCGCTACCCTGCCTCCGCGACGCATCAACACCCCGCCCTCCCCGCCCTTTCTTCCCCCCTGCCCCCCGCACTCCGCGTCCTCCCTCTGCCTCGCCCGGCGTCTTCACCCTCCGCCGACGCGTCCACCTGCTCCGGGCGACTTCTCTGGTGAGCCGCTCCGCCCCGCCCTTCTCTTCCCCGGCCCGCTCCTCCCCGCTCCCCCTCCGCGTCACCCGGTGCCTTCACCCTCATTTCCTAGCGTCCACCCGCCCCGAGCCACTGCTCTTGGGCCGTTCCGCCCCCCCTTCCCCCCCCTCCGCTTCCCCGCTCCCCCTCCGCCTCGCCCGGTGCCCGCACCCTCAGCGTCCACCTGGCCCGGGCCACTTCTCTTGTGAGCCGCTCGTCCCGCCCCGCCCCGCTCCTGGCCGCTCCGCGCACGCCGCGCTATTTCTGGGCTTGAGGGAGCGCGGGCGCCACCCCGCCCCTCCGCCTCACACCCCGCCTCGCCCCGCCTCGCCCCGCCCCTTGCGCTACCTCCGGGGTTGCCCTTGAAACAGCGACAATTTTCTTTATTGCTCGTTTACGCGACCTCATGGAATACAAAATCTACGAATACAGAAGTGATATGTTGATCTCCATTTGGACCTTAAGAAATTCAATGCAAATGAGCGCAAAACCTAATTTTTTGACTCATGATGGAAATGGCACAGACCTTTCTCATGCATCAGGATGTGGCCTGACTCACGAGCAAGTAGGTTCACATCACTAGGAAATGACTAGGTTTTCACGAACAAGATGGATACATCGAAGAAGTCATTTGCAAGACCGCAACTTACAAACGGTTTCGGTTTACTGACAAACATCATGAGGTGTAGTGTTGATTGCATAAACGTGAATACACATCGTTACGTCCACATATTCTCATATTATTTTTGGAATTCGTGTATCTAAGACCCAAGAAAGACATTAACAGAAAAGTTTAAAAAACCGCATTAACTTTGGTAATGCGCGTGAAAACTTCAAATAATCTGATGTAGCTGTACTTGCCGCATCTATAAAAGAGAGCTATGCTCTGCGTTTTTTCGGGGCTCTAAAGTGGGAGCCAGCTGGGAAAAATAAACGCTGTTGTCTTTTGAAACCACATTCATCATACTTCCATTCACCAAACGTAATATTTGGAGAAAGAAGGAAAAACACATATTGGAAAAAAATGAATGAACCTGCAGTGTTGCTAGTGACTTTATCTTAGAAGGTTAGTAACTTCAAACATCAATTACAATATGTGAATAGAAATACTATTGTGACAGATGCATACATTACATTCCACGAATCTTGTGAACTCAACATCCATTACAAGATACAGAACAGTGAATCCACAGAAAATGGATAATGCGGCCAATCCAAATTTTGTTATTGGTTGACATGTCTGATTTGAAATGTCAATAAGGGAGACATAGATAAGTTCTATCGCCAACGTCTAGTTTTCAACCCGTTCGTTCGATCTCTTTGCCCCGTAAAGAAGGCCGGGGAAGGGACGCTTTGGAGCCGCTGGGCGCCTTCCCTCTGCGATCGGTCATTGCAGCAGTTTCCTCCGATCGCTGCCCAGCGGCGGAGCTCCCGCCCCCGCCCTCGTCGTCCTCCGACGAAGCAGAGCAGCCCGTCCGCGAACCTACCTTTGCCTTTCGCCATGACGAGACGGGACGGGACGAGACGAGACGAGACGAGACGAGACGAGACGAGACGAGACGAGACGAGACGAGACGAGACGAGTCGAGACGAGACGAGACGAGACGAGACGAGCGGAGTCCGACGAGACGCGGCTGGTGCGAGGAGGCGCGCGGAGGGTCGCGGGGCGGCGTCGACTGCCGGCGGCCGGGTCGGGGCCGGGGCCGGCGCCTGGGCTGGCCGCTGCGGTCGATATTCTGGGCGCGGGGCGGAGCCGGGAGGGGGCGGGGCGGAGGAGTTCATCTCGAGGCGCAGGCGCGCACCCCGCCGCTACCTCCGCCCCCGCCCCGCCCTCGCCTCGCTCAGCCTGTTGCGCTCCGGCCGCACCCACCTGCTGCGCCTAGCACCTCGCGCCAATCAATAACGCGGAGAAGAGTTGGGATGCTGTGGAATTGAGATGAAACTACAACAGCTGCCGTCTGTAACTTCTTCCAACGCTTATCCTAAATATGTTTCCAATGAAAATTCTCTGTTGAATTTCCATACATTAGAGAATAACAATAATACACTATTAATGTTGAGTTTAAACAAGCGTTAGTTATAAATGTTAGTGAAATAAACTCACGAAAATTCTTGGCGTGTTATATAATCGTTACGCTTCTTGTTGCAAAGTGAACGAAGACCTCACTTGAAGCTATCCGAGAAATTCTAGTTTGCTGTTCATTTTTCTGTCGATTCTTTTATCGTATTCTGAAGGTATACTTTTGGCCTTAAAGACAGTATTTGCAGGACTAGGGAATATTTCCCTATCCATCTTTTATTATTATTATTATTATTATTATTATTATTATTATTATTATTATTATTATTATTATTATTATTATTATTATTATGTTGCGTCTAGACTGACGCAACGGGTCTCCAAGCTCCTCATTGAGCGCTTGCATTTGGAGTTATCGTATATGTTAGCTTCGTTAACATACTAATTATATTTAATTGCATTACATATTAATTATATATTTTGCAAATTATATTTGTAATTTACATAATTAATGTTATATATTAAATATGTATGTTACAAACATATTGATTATATTAATAATGGTCTCGTCGCAGTCAGTTGCCAAGAGGACCGCCAGGTAGCATCCACGTGTACGCGCCTCCTACCACGCGCTCCTGCGTCATTACCCAGCGACGAGAATTGGGAAGGAACGGAAAGAAGGATAGGCGTAGACTTTAGAACGCTTCTCATAGGAGTTGGACTAACCCCTGGGAAGCAGGCAGACACGTTTTGTTGGAACAACCCTCCTTGGCAAAAGGCGAGCGACTTCGGTCGGCGCTACGAGATGCATCTGTTGCGCACTTACATTTTTTTGTGTCGATGATTTCTTATAAATAGTCAAAAGTATCAAAAATTGATACAAAATATTGCTTGGGTAAACGTTGGCAATAATATAATAAAAAATGAATATTACACAATAGATGTACATTTAATGGTTTTATCACTAGGGGAGACCGGGAATCGGCCACGCAGCTTCCATGAAGTCATAAATACGTTGCATTTTTTATGTTGTTGTTCTTCATATAATTACTATTCAAGGGCTCAAGTCTTGAGGGTCCATGTTCCTAGCTTTACACATTTAGGACTCTGCCAACAACCGGCAGGTTTCAAGAGTGACTGATTATTGAATTTTTGAAATAATTTTGCGAGGAGAAACATCATTTTTTTAAAAATAAAATTTTAGATTTTAAAGAAGAAGTATAGTTTCTGTTATGACATTTGGTATAATCTCAATCGTCCTAAATCTTCTCGTCCTAATCTTGTCCTAAATCGTTTGTGCCTAGTTTTTTCGGATTGATCCACCAGAATGTTAGTTTCTTTTCGAAAAAAAGGTAATTGAGCAACAGTCAGTAACGTTACCTATCAACGTTACGTATCAACGAGTGATCACCGCTCTAAACAAATTTGGAACCATCTTAACCAGCTATACTTCGTTTGTGCAGTGTCTTCCTCTAAGAATTTTGGTTGTTCCCCAAAAGTAATGAAGCTACCGCCATTTTCTAATTTTAGTCATGGCAACTTAAGGTTCACACGGTCATAATGCCAAACAAATTTGCAATCGTGTCTGGGCGTGAACCCGGCGCCCAGCTGTTTCGCGGGGCGCCTCACCTATACAACTAAGAACATTATCGGTGATTGATCTGCGCTGTCCAGGTGACCAAGGTCGAAATGTCGGCACCTCAGCCTTCGACGCGGCGTCGCCCCGACAGACCGATCATGACTCTGAGGGCGGAAGGCTACGACATCATTATCGGTGATTATCAGTCGGGGCAACGCCCATTCCTTCCCTGCTCAGAATGTGGGCAAGGCAGCAAATAAAGGGAGCCGGCTACTAACGATCAACAGAACGACATGCTGTGTGTTGCGGTAGGAAATTACTTCTAGTGTTTGGCTGTTCAATAAACCTCAATGATGAACAAATTGTAAAATTACCTGTAATCGCATCTGTAATCTGTATCGTATACATTTTATTTCCATGCTAACCTTCATGATCATTCTTATTTTAATTAAAAGTGTTGTACTGTAAGTGTTGTACTGTAAAGTGTGTAAGAAAAATAACTTATTTTAATAGATCATGCAATCCCACATACGAGCCATTCCACGTCAAATCGCACAAAAAAGACCAACATTTGACCTTCATATTTTTAATTATTTTCTATATTTCTGTATTTATTATATCGATCAAATAAGTTAACACCTGTTTTTTTCGAACTTTATTATTTTCGGAAATATTGCATTATGAAATTTGCTTAAACTGACACGGATCACTAACTTAAAATTTAAAAATTTATAATAATTTTGAATTTAAAAAATTTCTTCATTGAGATTTTACAAAATATTTAATTTCATAAATTTTAAACATTTTAAGAAAATTAAAATTGAATAATTTTGTCAACTGGATGAGATATTTTTTAAATATAAATAAACGTACTAGAATATTGTTGACAACTCTAGAAAAAATTAAAGTGGGATCTCAGTGACTTTAATTATTTTTTTACGAATGTGTGTGTAGTAGATTGCTGCAACAGATGAGTTTCTTGCGCTCCTGGCGATGGATGCTGGCGCTACTGGATGAAGCAGTAATTTAAGTACTTCTTGAGATGATACAACTAAAAGATTGTGTTTGTTTATTCAATGACGGATTCTTGACTCACATTATGACTAATATTTTGAAATCTTCTGGTCTCTCACAACTCACTTCAAATATTTGTACTCGCTTACCTTAGGATTCCTGAACTTTCGACACAATGCACAGTTCTAATGCCTTCCCGAATTTACTTTCAGGTCTGGACAAGACTACATTTTATTCATCCAACTGTCTAGCCACTTTTATCACGCGTTTGGTTGCTGCGAAGTGTTAATTTGATTGTATCTCCAACTTTCAAAAATTATCAAAATTTGAATTTTGAATGTCTTGTGATCTGTTGAGTGAAAGGAATCGACAAGTTTCTTAATATTATTAATATTTGTCTGATTTTTCAATTGACGGTGAAGGATCATTAGTGAGAAAACAATTATTTGTGGTAGCACTTTGTACTGTCTGAAATTTCTCATGGGAATATCTTTTCTGTGGCAATTTTCTTTTCTTTACGGGGGATCTTCTATTGCAATTAAACTCTTGTTTTTCTTCTCTACATTCATTTCGCAGACACTTGACGAACTATCTGAAGAGCTTAAATTGTCATTTCCCTGATTTCCACAGTCTTCAGTATATTCACTGGCCTTACCCCTACTTTCGTTAATGCCTCAGGAGCCACTGATTTCGACGATCTCTTCACTAACAAAATGCATTTTTGGAAGCCGACTCCCTTGTTTCCGACATGAATCATAAATTCGCCAATCTAATGACTCTAAATCAGGTTTCACTAGTAAATCGTAGTTGTTACTTCAAGATTTTCTTTTCTTATAATCGTAAGCAGGAAGACTAAATTGATTGAAACATCTGTCATTTCTCATATGGTGATCGACACTCATGTTGCACAGCGTACGCACGATTCACAGAATAAACAGTAACGCTCTTCTCTTCATAAGATGCGTGCTGCGACTGATACTTGAAAAATTTTACTCAAGCCCCTTGACAAGTGGTCCATTGTATTTCACGAGCAAGGTCAGGAAGGCACCCCAATCTTAAGACGCAAAGGGACTCAGCAGTAAAATTCGTTTCGCTGACACGAGGAAAAGCAGTAGTGGAATTCGTTTCGCTGTTACCCATCCCTTCTGGGTACAGTCAACATATGAGTTACTAACATTTCTTGAAACCCTAATCAGGCAGAGGTCATTCTTTTTATTGTTCTTCAGCGCGTGTATCAAAGACAGATCAAACACAATTCGTTAGTGCATGGGGCAAAAAGCGCGCGCCCGCATCGATATTTTTAGATTCATTTTTTAATGAATTATTTATTTTTTGAGAAAGTAATTTACAGAGGAATAAAATAAGCATATCAAAGTTTTAAATTAAATAAACCAGGAATATTGTATGTTAAGTATATTCGGAACATCAATCAACATCGGTCACATTTCGGAACATCAATCACATTTTTCGGTACATCTCCCGGACTTTTGGTTTTCGATTTTGGCTTGTGATGTGGTGTACTCTTTTGGATTCTGGAATTGTGACCAATGTACTTTCTGTGGTTCATTGTAATAAATCTGTGCTTGTGAAAAGCGTTCAATTATTCTGGACATAACAGGAATGACTCATTTTTGAATTCGTTTTGCTGTCACCCAACCATTATGGGGTCAGAGTGAACATTTGAAGTTCTAATAACTCTTGAAACCCTAATCAGGCAGACGGTCATTCATTTTATAGTTCCTCAGAACTTGGATCAGAGACTGACCCAACACAATTCGTTAGTGCATGGGTAGGCAGACTGCGCCCTGATACTTACAATTGATATTTTAGAACTGTGTGTGTGGAGTGCCCACTTTTTCTCAGTGTATTTTATAGAAAATTGATAAGAAATACTCCTATATTTTTTCAAATTTTTATCTCATGGAGTTTATATAGAAGTTTTAATTTTTTGGAAAAAATTACATTTTTTAAAATGAAATATTAATTTTTTGAAAAGTATATTTAGAGAAGAATAAAATAAATATTTTAAAGATTAAATGAAAAAACCAGGAATATTTATATTTTGTAGTACGTTCGGAGCAACATCATATTTTGTACAGTTAAAGGTCAACACACATTTTCTTCCAAACAAATTGAAGTCATTTTAGGGTATATTTGATGCACAGATTCCAAGTATGGCATTGGTTTTGGTAGATTGGCTCTAGTTTTTGAGATAATGAAATCACATCGAAAAAATATAATTTTATTTTATTGAGCACAAGCTATTCGTAAATTGGGTAAAACTTGAACTAAATAAAACTAAATATGCCTATTATAAAAAACAAACCCTTGAAATACGTAATAGTAATACATTTATTGTATTTACTTTTACAGCTCGAAAAAATTACAATTTTTTTTTGAAAAAACATTGTATGATTTCCTTTAATGTAGCTAATCGGGACAATCTCCGTAAGTCTCCAGTAGTAGTCTGCCATCATGTATATACCCAACCTGCCCTGATATCTTTCTTCCATCACCTTTATTTCTTGATGAAATCGCCTTGTTGCTCACTCATATTGTCAAGATATTCGGGAAAATAATTCAAGATGGCTATGGAGATAGTGTACCTCAATGCTCATAGTTGCACCCGAATTTTGAAAGTTTAAAAGTTAGTCTTGCACCAGTTCTGCAAACTTTGCTGCTTTATGACGTCGTAAAATGTTCTTGACAAAGATAACAAAGCTGTGCTAAGCGGAAAGATATCAGTCAAGAAACTTGTGAAATTTGGATCATTTATCAATTTCCGAATTTTGTGCTCGTCAGATATGCCAGCTTTTAATTTTTCAGTTCAGGGAAAAATCTGCTGATATATTTATTTATTTTTTTATTTAATAGGTAATTATTACATACAAATTAGAGAACGTGATGCTAAGTGACTAGGCCGAAGGCATTTAAGCCATTACAATACCTACATTCTACTGCATTCTAACCTTTCGTATTCTGGTATTCACCCCAAATGGTCTTTTCATCGCATCAATGCCGCTAATATATTAAATATGCCTGCTAATATATTAAAAGCAATCGCCATCCTTGTTGAGCGCTCTCACAAATTGCTTCATTAAACTTTATGTGCAGGGGAGGGAGAATGAATGTTTCTGCAGCAACCAATGAGTCACGATTTTTTCTGCACCTTTTGTGATATTTTCCCTTGGCGGCTAGGACACTTTTTTCCAGTGCTGCTCCTTTGCTCGAATATCCCAAAGCAGAGAAAACATGGGTACTTTGTGTTTCCACTTTGTTGTCCAAGTAAAAATTTGACCATTCTGAAATCTCTGCATGTAGACCATTGGTGGTCAAAATAGCAAAGGTATTGTAAGACCATTTTGATATTATCATATTCTTCTTTAATTTTTGTTGAGTGAACAATTGGGATTGATGAATAGTGCTGCCATTGTGCAGTAAAACACACTTTAAACTACGAGTGCAACTGTCAATGAAAAGCCGCCACACTTCGGGTAGATATTCTAATATGTCCATATTAACAAGTAATCCAGGAATGTTGGAACAGTGCGCGAAGTCTACATTTTCACTGAAATATGGTAGAAGTTTTGCCTCCCTTGTCTTGTAAAATGTTATTTTCGCTTCAGGTTTCTTTTAGTTTGGATTTTCGCTTCAGGTTCACATTTCTTTTAGTCTGGATGCTAAAAGTTCAGCTGGTTGTTTTGGCAAAATGAGATCATGAATTGTGTCACTGAGCTCTTCTTGGAAAAATTGTTCTTTTGTAGCAGCACTTCCATCGTATTCACTGTCACTGCTAACTCCTGCATTACACACCAGAACATCTACATCCTCACTTTTGGACCCAGAAATTCCACGAAGTGTGGTTAACATGGAATCATCAGGTCCGTGTGGAACAGGTCGCCTTGCTGATTCCAAATCAGGGCACTCCCAGTTTTTTCTTATTACGATTGAACCCTTGTATATTTACAGCACAAAAATAACAATCGTGTTGATTTGTGGGCTCTCGCCATATCATCGGGACACCAAATATTAAACTCTTTAGTTTTTCGCTGATGGAGACACTCCACACAAGTTTTGCAGACCATATAAGAAGCCCACAATGTATCTTGATCACCCAGTTTTATATCAAAATATCCTTCATATGTTCCTTCTATAAAGTTTCTAATATTTCTTTTCTCTTTTGTTGCGTATATTCCGCACAAATGTCTTCCTGAAGAACTCCTTGTTCTCTAACAAAAGAAGATGTATGAATAAGACGAAGCTCAATAAGAATATCCTGAAAATGATGCGATATTCAATGTTTAAAATGAAAACAACAGATAAATATAGATATAAAGATAGATATTTGCGTTAAATGTGATTTTTGTGATAGCATCATTAATTACAACGTTCGTAACACAAACACTAGAGCCAATTGAATTAAACTAATGACATATTTGGATTCAGCACACCCAATTTACTGTAAATTCGTTGCAATATAATTTATTTTCTAGGCAAGTAAATTTTTTTTGAGCAGTGTAATAAATTTTCAGGTAAATAAAAAAAACACGTGTCCTTTTTTTGATGTCCAGATTTTAAAAAATCGTACAATTTAAAAAAGTCGTGTCCATTCTTGTGCGATTTGACGTGGAATGGCTCATCCATCCCAATCCCAGCAGGCGCGGAGAGACGCAATCGCAAGCGAGCTCGCATCACTGATTGTAACACGCCTGGAGAAATTTCTCACTCCTTTTTTTTCATTAACAGATATTCCATTTTGATTATAAATGCATTAGAAAATTGCAGATACTACACACACAAAACATACACTAAACTATTTGCTGCTTTTCATCATTCTATTCCCAATTAAACCATTGGTTAGGTTATATTGTATAGTGAAACGAGTTTAGCATATGATTTCAACATAGTACGCTTCAGGAATGTTTTTGAAAAAAATTAAAGCCTCATAATTTGACTAAAATTTGTTGGTATCAATGGACAAAGGTTTGTTTAAGTTGTATAAACAGAATTTTCGAGCATTGAAAATTGTACAAATTACAAACCTATAAAATAAAAACTAAAATTTCATTTCGCAACTTATTTACAAAAACAAATTAATACCTTTTAACACGGAACAATAATGCAAGTTTTTTTTTCAACTTCCCCCGAAGTGTCCACTAATGAAATCTCGAGATGACATACATGAAATCACCCACTGAATGAAGATTCAATCGAAATATTGTATTATTTGTGTTAACTATTGTTGTCGCGTGGATTAATGAGCTTCTTTGAGATAGGAAACAGAAATTCTGAGTTGGACAACAATTTTCGACTCAAGCAAAAGTAACTTCAGGGATCCCACAAGGAAGCGATATTGGACCTCTCCTGTTTCTCGCATTTGTGAATGACCTGCCAGACAATTTATATTCAAAGGTACGACTATTTGCAGATGACTGTATCGAGTTATTCAATCAAATGTAGACGAAGATATTTTTTAGGGTGATCTAGACAGATTACATTTTGGGGCGGAAAAAAATGACATGACAATAAATAGTTCGAAAAGCAAAACCATCACGTTTGGTAGGGGCCGCAAATATAATGAAACTCAATACCGTTTAGGCAATGAAAATATTCCAAGAGTCGTGTTTTGTAAGTACCTGGGGGTAATTTTTGATAGCAAATTGAGTTGGAAAAATCAGGTTAATTGTGTCGTAGGGAAAGCCTGGAGGTCCTTGCATTTTACTATGCGAATACTAAAAAAGAGTACTGCGAGAGCGAGAGAATTAGCTTATTTATCTCTAGTTCGTCCATTAATGGAATACGGGGCTGTTTGTTGGGACCCTTATAGAAATTCCCAAAAGGAATTTTTGAATAGAGTCTGGGTAGAATGGGAGTCTCTAGAAATTAGGAGAGTTAAGGCAAGACTCTGTGCCCTTTACAAAACGTATGTCGGTTATCCTGCTTGGAAAGATATCTACATCCGACTGCGTAGACCTTCGTACTTTGGTAGGGGGATCACAAGCGCAAAATTCAGTTAAGGTCACAGAGAACAGATGTTGGAAAATTTTCATTTACAAATAGAACAATAACGGACTGGAATAAGTTACCTGCGACAGCCTTGGAACCCTTTCCTCTAGGTGTTCAAAGATTTAAAAATAAATTAACTAATGGTATTTGTAAACTTTATTAATTTAGTAAGTTGGATTATTATATCAGTTATTATTTGATTATTGTTGATATTTTTATTGCAATTATTGTTGTGTTAATTACTATTAAATGATTTCCTGTATTAAATATATAATTATATTCAAAGTAGCATTGTAATGAAGTGTGGTGACGTGTTGTGCAGTGTAGTGCTGTATAGAAATAGAAAGAGAAGTGAATTTCAAATGTTGTGAAGTGAAGTGAAATGAAAGTGAAGTGAAAGGTAATTAAAAAGTCGTGTAGTCTTGTATTTAATAGTTTAAAATAGCTGTACAGGTCAACCATAAAATGTAGTTAATGCTATTATTGTTAGCATATTATTGTTATTATTTTTTTTCATTAAATAATTTTAAGTTACATTGTTAAGTAATTTAAAGTTAATATTTGTATATTGATTCAGTGGTGAGTTGTAGTAGACATTTACATAATTGAAATGATTAAAGGCGTTGTCATTGTCAACAATAGTATTTATTTCACAAATAGCAGCATTCGATAGCTTAGCCATCATCATCAGTTTTCTGGTACAAGGAAAATATAAAATTAGAATTAACATAGTTACCTAATTTTAAAAAACACATCTTAAGAAATGAAAGGAGAAGAATTAAAGAAAAGGAAAAGAAAGAATGAAAGAAAGAAAGGGGGGACGGACAGTTAGATCTTTATAATATATGACATAGCCTTCAATCATTTCAAGTTTTCAGTACAAGGGATCCAAAAATGTGACCCTTTGCTTCACAAAGTATTAGAGAAAATATCTATAGGATTATTCAGTGCTTGATTTCTAACATTTTAGGTGCGAAACGTTCCCCAAATTAACTAATAATTTAATAGAAATAGTTATATATTCATAATATAATTGAATAATTATTTCCAAGTTACCGGTACGCCGTTCCGTCGCTTTCAGCCAGAAATCATGCTCTGGGAATACTAATAGGAACGACATTTATTCACGGTTTTCGATACTAGGGCACCACAATACGAGTCTTACTATTGCCGACTTCTACTATAGCAATACTTTCTCTTTCCTATATACGTAGTAAGGCGAGAAAGGAAACAAGTGTTGCTGAAAACTGCTGATATTTTGTGGCATTATTTCTAAATTTTGCAATTTTCAAAACCAAAACCAAAACCAAGTTCAACGAAAATGAGCCCTCCGTCAATGTTGTCAAGTTAAAAATTCAAAGAAAAATTCGTTTTTAAGAAAATGTTTTTTATAAATTGCATTATTTGTGAACAGAAATTACGTAAAAATATTTTTTTAAATTCACAATGCGAATGCTCAGAAGGTCCATTTACTGAAATACGTGTTTCGTTCAGTTTGCACATGTCTCCCAATGTAATTGTTAATGACTCTTATATTGCAGAATTCTTATCTGAATACTTATGGTGAGAAAGGTAAAAATTGACAAAGTACACGCAAATATTTAAACTTCTTATTATCCTGTGAATGATCTTGGCTGTCCGGGTGACGCCGCGTCGAAGGCTGATCGCTGATCACAGCCTGCGACGCGGCGTCACCCGGACAGCCAAAATCATTGACATGACTCCGGCCGCGGAAGCCTACGACTTATCCTATTCAATAATAATAAATACAATTTCCACAAATTATTTTGGGATGTTCTAAGGAAATATTTTTTTCACTTTTTCCGAAAAATATTTAGAAAATCTTTGCCTTTTTTCATTTTTGTAGGTTGGAATTTTTTTGCATTTCCCTACAGATGTCTCCTGTACATTTTCTTTCTTTTTGGTAAGAAATTTTGACAGTTGATTTAGATAAGGCAAATGATTACATTTCCTGAAGAGGCACTTGTCAAGGACACGGCTGTAAATGGTACCATGATACGGACCTCTCAGGCAAGGAGCTCACAATGCACTAGTGCCACTGAACCCAACGTAGTATATGACGGATATCGCGCAGCTCAGCGTTGAAGTTTCACCATGCACACGGGAATCGATTCAGCGGAAGGATGAAAGTAATAGGCCATGCGATCTCAGAAAAGTACAATGAAGGAATACGTGAAACATCAGGCGACTAATGCATTGCAATAATTCAGGAAAATATAATTGCCGTGGCTTGGATATCACAGATCTATTGCGAGCATTTCCGGCTTAAAGATTTTTCTTAGAAATGATTTCATTTTAAGCAATAATATATATCTCCCGTATTGTAATTTTGCATTATTAATCTTTCGCAATAATCAAAATATCAGTTTTTTTAAATTTACGAGGCCTAAACTTAATTTCAATCTTGAGTTTTCAGGGGGGTCGGTATAGATCTCCTGGGGGCCGATGAAATTTTTAAGGGTGTCAATGATGATGGAGGGGAGATAGGGGCTCAATATTCGAATATAAACCGGGGTCTTATCAACATAATTAAGATCCAGTTGATTTTAAAAATACTAATGAACTTAATTAATTGTTTTCTGATATAACGCAACAAAACGTATAATAATAAATTGCAAATTCGCTCTTCTGTCTTATCCGTCTTTCATCCTTGGAAATTAAGGAATTAGAAAATATTTTTGCTGACTCAAGAAATAATAGCTATGCGCTGACAACGATACCCTCACTTCGCAAGAAAGTTCTCTCCGTAATACCACTGGAGAAACGTTAAGGACAGTTCGTGAAAAATACTTGACATTTTATGACGATTGCATTTTAATTAAGATTAGAAACTCAGCTACTGAGAATCAAAAATAATAATAATAATAATAATAATAATAATAATAATAATAAATGTATGTATTTCTGGCGAGACTCAGGCCGTAAGATCTGCTCTTCCGCCTCACCACTTAAATATTTACATTTACAATTTACGAGAGTATTGGGGATGAAATTATCTTTAAGGCAATTATGTGCCATGTTCTGTGTCCTAATTACTGATGTTATATATCACAGAGCAGGGGTTCCCAACTGGGTCGGTGTAGACCCCTTGGGTGTCGAAGGAATTTGCAAGTGGGTTAATGATGATTAAGTGTTCGATTGGGTGTCAATAAGCGAATATGATCCAGCATCTGATCAGTACAATAAAAAACCAGTTGGTTTCATAAAAATAAGGTACTTTAGTAATTATTTTGCGATAGAAAACAAAAAATTATAATATTTTACAAATTAGCTCATCTTTAGTATCCGTCGTTTATCCCTAGGAGTTAGGATGTTCAGAAAACTGAAGAAATTATAACTATTCGTTTACAACGATATTCTATGGCTCAAGAAAGCACTCTCCGCAATATGCAATGAAGAATCGTTCTTAAAAAACAGTCTACGTTTTGTAATCATTGCATTTAAATGAAGTTAAATGTAGTACTCTGAGATCCGGGTTCGATTCCCGTCGAATCTCATGTGAAATTTGTTACAACAAAACGGGTTCTGCTGCTTCACAAGGGCTAGTCCAACCTCTGTGAAGTGTCCTAAACCCCACCCCTATCCTTATTCCTTCCTAATTCTGGCCGCTGGATAGTGACGCAGGAGCGCGCGGTAGGAGGCGCGTACGCGGAGATGCTACCTGGCGGTCCTCTTGACAACCGACTGCGAAGAGACGCGACAGACAATATTAACGGAGGATTACTCCAGCGCTGTTAGTAATGGGAGGATTACTCCCAGAAGCGCAAAGCGCTCAACGCCCCACAAGGGGCTTGGAGACGCGTTGCGTCAAACGAGACGCAACAAAAAAAAAAGGTTAAAAACTCACCTATTCTTTTGTGTATACTCAGCTATAGCTGAAGCTTTTGAGCGGAATTTTCTCCGATTATTGAAAATCGGGATATTTAGGAGAATATTGAAGAACAAAGTTGTTATCTTTAAAGCGTTTACGTGCAATTCTTTTGGTCATAATTAAAGATGCTGTATACAACTATTTGAGAGAACAGAGTAAAGGGATCGATGAAACAAACATTCTCTTAAAAGGGTCGATGAAAGAAAAAGGTTGGGAACCCCTGTTTTCGATCGATCGGGTAATATCAGTTTTGGAGAATACTTTGTGTACGGTTTACGCGCTAGCATTAACATCAGACAAAAGCGTAAATGGACCGTTTGCGTTTGTCGTCAATTGAGTTTTCGGTTTGAAGACACGGGCGGCTATTCAGTAGTACTATAGTATTATTTATATTAGTAAATTTTACGTTTATTTTCCACATTACGTACCACAGTTATGTTTGTTTTAATGGAAACGTAAATGTATCTTTGAATGGCACACGCGCGAACAGTCCTGGGCAGTTAAAATTCTCGAAGAGGCCGGGAGAGTGCGCCACCAACTACGACGGTCGTAGAAGCACAGAGGAAGGTTGCAGAAGTTCATTTGTCTGTGGTTGAAGTGAAGTTGACCACTTCCAGCACACCACACATGTTCACACACATTCGTCTTTCACGCTCTTCCCATGACATTAATACTGTACTGGGGTAAGGAGGAGGTTAAACTAGCACTAAGAAGGATATTGTGTTGTACACAGATGTATAAATAAGTTTTTCAAGTTTTCGTGAGACAAAGAAATAGAATGTTTTAAAAATTATATTTTTTTAAAAATGTTAAACTCTCTTCTTACACGAAAATAATCGTCCAAAAAAGTTATTAGCGAAATCCTAGGAATTAAATACTAATGTATATTCATATATTCTATCATATATATTATATCATATATTAAATATTCATGTATTCATGTATATTTGGTAATAAAAATATTACATATTAGAATGAATTAAATTTGTTAAATATATATTTTATTCATTTTAGAAAGAAACATACAATCATCATTGTATCAATCAGCATCAGCATCAGTAGTTTTTGTCAAAAATGACTTGCTTAAGGGCGGGAATATATTTTCAGAAAACGCCGATGTCTATAACTACGTAGTTTAATATACTCGTATAATATACTCGACGTAGTAATCATATTCATCAGGTGACAGTATCAATAGCTCACATAAAAGAATTTGATTGATTTTTTCATGTTTCCGGGCGCGTCAACTACTGTGGCCATTAGTCCCGTTAGTGTAGTGCATGTTTTTTTCTCGGGAGATGACGGTGATCTTCCCCCGCTCGACGGCGAGATCCGGCGCCGACCTACCGTCGGCTAGTGGGGTTTCCCCCTAACCAAGACTCTCCCACCAGCGACCACCGCCACAGCCGGGACAAGCTCTAAGCTCCCGACCGGTCTCCCGGAATATGTGGTAGTGTAATGCATGTTAGTCTAAGTGTGTGTGCAAGGGGAGAGGATAGGACAAGTATTTCTTTCTTTATTTTACGTCAGAAAAAACAGTTAAAAACTGCGTATGACGTCCTATGGGGAAAAGTGAATTGTGTGCACATTTTCAAAATTCTGTGATCCCTACACTTACTCAATACTACTTAAATTTTTTTTGAAAGGGAGAAAAAAAACAAAACTCCCATGAAATAAAATCTATGTTCAAGGATAAACAAGCAATAAATTTTGAATTTTGAAATTTTGAAAGGGAGAAAAAAAACAAAAAAACTCCCATGTAATAAAATCTATTTTCAAGGATAAATTGAAAAAAGTAAGAGGAAGGACAGATCGCGCGCGGTCCGTGGCCCGTTTTGTAAGGTACTGCTCCGGCATTCGCCTGGTGTTGATCGGAGAAACCACGGAAAACTACCGATCAGAGCAGCCGGCCGCTAGAATTCTCCTCCAAGGCAGCGACTGAATTCGACCTAGCTGAAGAGCTAGTGTAGAACATCCTGCCGCCGCCAGGACTCGAACCTAGGACCTCCCAGTCAGAAGTGCTGCAGTGACATCAGTTGATGCACTGAGCTACCGCTCCCGGTCATAAAAGAATTCACATATAATACATATACATTATTTTACAACACTTCGCCAGATCATATTAAACGATTCAATTTGATAGAAAAGTTAAAATCCCAAGTGAAATCGTTTCTGCTGCATAACTGTTTCTATACAATTAGAGAATATACTGAGCATCACAAGGAAAGTAACATTAACTTTAATAGTGATATGTAACGTACTATTTACCATTTGGACTGTATAATTCTAAACCGCCTGGGTCAATGACTCCAATCTCTATCAGGTTTTTTTGCCCAGTTTCCCTGATCCCTTGAGCAAATGCTGAGATGACCCCTTGTTTTCCTTGTGAACATAAATGTAACTTCATTATGTGTGCACATGTTCTAGAATTCAGTGGGAACTATAGTTATTCAAATTATCGTTATTCGTCAGCGGCGAGCTCTCGACCTGCGAGGGCCGCCGCGCTCCGGAGTATTCAGAACCTAAATTGTTTTCAGTGCTACAGTAGAAAGTGTTCAGTGTTTACAAGTGAAACTAAAATGTTTCCTTATCAGTATTCTCATACTGGGGAATTAGTGAGAGGTGCAATGGAAACTGTTTATAGCAATGAAAACCAGCCCATCAACAGTCGCTCGAACACGCCCCAGGTCAACTTGGAAGCTCACAACTTTCTCACCAGCAGGGTTTTCAACAGCAACTCCCACAATTCCGTCTCTACCGCTGCATCAGCCACCAACCAACCGCTACGATGTACTATAAATCAGCCAGACCTCCAACCAAAGTGCTCCAACAACGGCAGGCAAAAAACGGGAAGGCGACTTTACAGAGGACCGTGAGAACTCCAAAAGGTCAGTACCAAACAACAGGCCAGCTAGTGGCAGTGAAAAAGTGATTGTGAGCGTACCAACAAATAATAAATATGCAGTGACCTAGACGATAGTGAAGATCCAATTGAAGCAATCTCGGAAAACTTATATGCCCCCCCCCCCCCCAGTGCTCATTCATAATGCACATAACCATACTTTATTAGTGGATTTCTCAGACTTACAAACCATATAGCAAATTCCTTCCAAAAAAAAAATACACTCTCGCAGCTTTTCTAGCCGCTTTGCTAGATCACAAGCCTTCGACCGTGTCTGGCATGCAGGTTTACTATACAAACTCAAGATATTGGGCACACCTTCATTTCTTTTTAAAATAATCCAAAGCTTCATCCTAGGTCGAACGTTTACACTATGGATAAACAACACAGCTTCTAATATTGAAAATATTTCTGCAGAAGTACCGCAAGGATCATCGCTTTCTCCTCTGCTATACAACCTATTCACAGCAGATTTCCCCTCACCAGAAAAATCGCAAATGAGCACCTTCGCTGATGACACCACCCGATTCATTTCTTCCAGCAAATGCGAACTTGGAGCAAAACTCCTACGAAAAGATCTTACAAAATTTGTAACTTGGGCTCAGAAATGGAGAATAGTTCCAAATGAATCTAAAACAATTTTCAAAGTTTTTGCACTAAGAAAAATACCCACCTTACCACCACTAAATATCAACAACACCCAGGACAGAAAAATTTTAGCAATCAGATACAAGCAATCAGCCGCTTACATTCTGATACAAAGAAAGAAAATATAATTAAAATAGAAAAATCCTCAAAACAAAAAATTAGCAAACTATACCCGCTCATCAACAAAAAGTCTCATTTGAGAACAGAAACTGCCCTATCAATATATATCTATCTATTATAATCTATTGTAAGACCATCAATGTCATACGCTTATGCGGTTTGGGGAGGAGCCTCCAAGTCATCACTCAAAAAATTACAAACTATTCAGAACAAATTCCTTCGAGTGGCAATAAAAGCTCCTGGGTATATTACAAACAAGCAAATTCATCATGAATTAAAAATTCCTCCACTATCTGAATTTCTATCTAAACTTTCTAAACCTTTTTTAAGTAACCTTAGCCAATGTCCAAGCACAAACATCTTCAATCTCAATAGAAATGGCCCAACAAATAATAGTAGTTTTGTAAAAATTGTAGTTGTAAATAAAAGTAATTGTAAGAACCATTGTTATTTCTTTTGTATTGTAAATTATTAAATTATATTCTAATTTGTTTTCTTGATTTTGTAATGCTCTAGTTTCATTAGAAAAGTGTATATAACATGTAAAAACTTGTCAACAAAATAATGTAAAGCAGCAATCCGCTGCTGACCTTATTGGAAAAATAATAATTAAAAAAATTATCGTTCTTCATGTTGTCGCGACAGGAAATATTATTCCTTCACAAAGGATCTGATATGGGATAAGAGCCCAAATTTTTAGCGGATTTATTTTTGAAAATAGGTTTTATTACGTCGGAGCGAATATTTTTGTTAACAATCCTGGCATAAAACGCTCATTTCTTTCTGTATTCAAAATTCAACTAGTATATGGCTTAGAGTAGGGTGTACGAAAACGAGCACAGAATTCACTTCTGCCCGTAGCACGTTACACACAGTTTTTAACTGTTTTTGACGTAAAAATAAATTTAAAACAAATATTCATATTAATACTTAGAATTAAAATTCCACCCCAAAATATGTTTTATGTTTCGTTAAAGTACATTGACGATGCTAGTTTATTGATAAAATTTTAATTAGTTGTATTTTCCATAAGTTCGTAGTAGTTTTTGCTTTTATTCATTCTTATGATTTATTTTCTAATTAATGTTCTTTCGTTAATGTATTCATTACTCATAGCAGCACGCGCAAAGACATAGCAAAGCAAAGAGTGAACAGAATAGAGTAGCTAGAAGTCCTTGGGTTTCGGCAACTGTTTTTTCAAATGCTCTTTTCTGCCGCTTCATATTAATACCGCTCCTCCTCTTCCCGTTGGCGTACGTCCCGCGCGTCCCCGCTCCCCCCCCTCGCCTTGGCGTTCGCGGGATATCGTTCATGTTTCTCTGCTCACTTGGAAAAAGTTTTGCATTTCTAAATGTTGAAACTTTTGTAAATAGAGGCACTTTGTAGTAAATTTGAAAAACCTTATTGTTAAAACTTTTGAGGAACTCTTATCACTTTTGTTGGAAACTTACCTTCCTTACCTTATGTTGTATTTATTGATGAAGTCCATCTAATAGCTCCCTGTTGACTCCAAAAACTCGATATCGAGGCAATCGTGTAGAGAGACCTTTTGTGAAAACGAAATTGTCTGAATGTGAAAGTAGTGTGAAACCTAAACACGTTTTTGTTTCACCTCTGTTATTTTCTATTCAGTTAATGGGCACAAATTATCTTCTTAATTTTTCCATGCGTTTCCTTTATCTGTGTATTGTTTCTTATAATAAAGAAGATATCATTTACATTCCTTATGTGCTGTAAAATCGTAAATATGTATTGAATTTTGGATGTGGAAACGGGACTCAGTAGGAACTTTTGAGTTATGAAAACAACATATTTTATTAGCAATGTTTATTGTCGTTTAATTATATTATTTTTTTATGTTATGAGATATATAATATGAAGAATACATTGTCCTTAAATATATTGTCATATTGTATAAATCTTATTTGCAAAATAGTGATTTGTAGAACTTATCTTAACACCTAAAAATTATCAAAGAAAAATATTATATCGTACAGTAAAAAAAATTTAATTTTTTTTTAAATTTTAAACTTAACTTCTTGAGAGCACAACAAAAATTTTTTATTCCATATTATATTTTCTTGTGTGAATGCTCTCTCAGGAGGTGGTGGCTTAGGCATTTTCATAAAGACAAATCTGTATACTAAAGTGGTGATTTCTGTTATTGGTGGCGTGACTAAATCATCGGCTGATATTGCGATTTCTGCTACCATTTTCAAAATCAAGAGTCCTAAAGCAATAGTCATGGTATACCGACCTTCCTTTTTTTTATTAAACGGAAAGTTACTGTTGTACGTTACAAGAAAATTGCACACTTTTGGAAAATCAGATTTGTGACATTTTACCCCTGACTGATCATCTGATTTGCCGGGGTGATTTCAATTTTGATATCAGCAATCTTAAAGCTTGCGGATTGAGTACCCTTCTGGACTTTGAGAACTTTTTCCAACTGAAGTAGTTGACAAATGCCTCCACGCGTGCCTCTTCTACTTCCAGCTGCATCATTGACCTCTTTTTGGTAACGCAAGAATTAATGATAATGAATACCGAAATAATTGACGCATCGACGGTTTCTGATCACTCTCTTTTCTTGACTAATATTTGTGTCTAGTCACGCTTTGACAATAGAGGTATGGTACTGCGCAGATATCTACAGTGTATGTCTCATGAACTACTAGTTGCTATAGTGTTAATTAGATGCCAGTATTTTTTTAATTACTATGTAAAAACTTCTGTTTAGCACTTTGATAGATTTTGGATGTGAATTGACTCATTGTTTTCTTTTGTGTTTGTACTTGGTACTGTTGCCTTCCGGCTCTTTTGCTGCAATTTCCTTTATGCGTATTTTCTTTGTAATATTTACTTATGTTGCGTGTTTGCTTTCCTTTGTCGCAATTACGAGTAATCTCCATTCTATTTTATTACATACAAGTTATTCCAGGTATGATTGAAAAACAGGAAAACACGCCTCTTTGCGCAAATGCAAATTGTTATATATTTGTACATTTGTTCAAATAAAGCGCATATATATATATATATATATATATATATATATATATATATATATTCTTTAAGAGTTCTCTAACGTATATAGCCCTAATTGAAATTATTGAAAAATTCAAACCCTTATGTTAACTTTTATAGTATATTTTTGTTTCCGAATTTATTCTTACAGCTTACAAATTTTTAAATAGCATTTATTCTATGTGAATAAAAAAGTCAGTAATGAAATTGACGAATGTCTTTCAACGACGTTTGCGATGTTCACTTGCCATTTGCCAATGATGTATTTGGATTACTCATTCTCGCAAAAGCGCTTTTGAAGGATTTCATGTCACCAATTTTAAGTAACAATGTTTTGT
The DNA here is from genome assembly GCA_964035755.1 of Teleogryllus oceanicus. Taxonomy (NCBI): domain Eukaryota; kingdom Metazoa; phylum Arthropoda; class Insecta; order Orthoptera; family Gryllidae; genus Teleogryllus; species Teleogryllus oceanicus. The sequence goes on along the minus strand of CAXIVR010000001.1, from coordinate 353,458,975 downwards.
GAAAGTATAAATATAAAAAAAACGTCAAATGAAAATATATTGAAAAAAAATATTTTTTAAAAAATTAAGTGGTTATTGCTTGTTATATAAAGTTGCGTTTACTCTGCGTGAGAGAACGCTTCCGAACAGTCTGAGTGTCTCTTGGTTGATGGAAACAACGCACAGGGGTGCATTTTGGCGATTTCCTGGCCAAAACCTCTGAGAGTTGTAGTATGTTTTCTACGATGACCAAAATTATTTTGGGTTATCTTGGGGACATAGCACCAGAATTGCTTGATTCTCTGAAATATATATTTTTTCTATATAAACTTGGTCAAATATTATCAATTCACAACATTGACTTTAGAAAACCGTAGGGATTACTTACATATTAATTGATAACATTTGGCATAAAGAAGCATGGTATTAATGCCACTACATGTCCTCAGCCAGAGAAAATTCATATACAGTGTCCGAAGAACAGGAAAGGAAGAGCACATTTTTAATTAGGACACATTTCTCCCTTCGGGCTCAGGCAAAGCAGGAATCCATCAAAGGCAAAGCAGGCATCCTTGTTCAAGAATTTTAACTTTTTTTCAAGAAGATCCCTCAAGCTCGAAATGAAGGGATCAGAAGATCTCAACAGGCGATTAAACACGTCCTGGATTGTGTGCAGTCTTCATGTTTTCACAAGAATCCTTCTCCACATCGTCTTATATCTTTGTGACGAGATAATACCATGAATACTTGGAAACATATTTCTTGACAGTTTCCAGTGCGTACAACTAAAATAAAGAATACTGATGGCGTATCCACTGGACATTGCCAATAAAATTTTTCTAACTCTCTTAATTATACGCTTATCTATCCGCATTATTTCTGAGAAATCTTTATATTTCTCAAAAAAGCTTAATTACCGTCGTTATTAAGAATCGTGTTTGGGACGCTCTACATTCAGACCCATTTTTTCTCTAAATTTCATTTGAATGCGTTTCTTGTCTATATTTAAACTGTAGTTACAGTATTATTTCATTAAAAACAATATAATACTAATTTTGTAACAATAAAAGTAAAAATTTTGGAATTAAGACTCATGTAAACAAATATTACTTTCCGATCAATTGTATTTTTTATTTAATTTTTAAACATTTAAAAAAGTGTTACGATGAGTTCTTTTGATATGTCGTACGTATTTGACTTTATTTTGCGTACGTCTCCTGAGGACGAGTTTTGATGAGACGTATTAAGTTAATATTTTTATATAATTTTTTAATGAAATAAAATGTGTAATCCAGTCCAGAAGATGTAATATGTACGTACAATTAATTTAATTAAAAACTATTAAAAAAAAATTTTTTAAAATTTTATTTATTAAAAAATAAAATTTCCCTAGGAACTGTGGTGTAAAAGCGTTGCCGTTCTCAGGACGGATCTCGGCGAGACATTCGGCGGTCACGTGTGCTCCACGAGAAGATAATTCATTGTAGTTACTAACGGGGTAAGTTGGGGCATGATTTTACAACTGGATTCGAAAGCGAATAGATTCAGCTAGTTAATGAAATTATAATCTTCGTGGAATTCCGAGAAATTGGTAACTTTGAGTCTACGTGAACATACGAGTAATTAAAATTACTGTATTAATTTTATGCATTTTAATATTTCATCCTACGTCGGTATCATGTATTAATGCATTATAAAACATATATGAAAGTACTCCACAAACCTTCTGGAACAGAATCCTTACTGCCAGCTTCCTCTGCACAACTTTGTATGGCCACCACTTACAAATAAAAACGGTCTTTCTGTGTTACTCTGGCACTGCAGGTCTACCGAGCGCCGCGACGGGTAAGTTCGGGTGACTACTGGCGCCAGGGGAATTGACTCAGAGGCACGAAGTGGGCAGAAACAGATGTCCCCAAGTGTACAGCGTGTCATAGTATGTGCAAAAGTTCAGTAAAAGCGATTTAATTTCTGAGGTTTTGGTCAGGATTTTGTTTATTTTTTAAAATTGGTATCAATTTTGCCTCATTATATTGTGGACGCCAGAGACAATTCACTTCTAACGAAACAATTTAAAAATATTTTTGAAGCTTTGGCTTGAATAATGAAGCATTTTATACGTGTTTCTGTTCAGAATATGATACTTTTATTGTGTTAATTTAATTTAATTATATCAACTTTTAGACATTTCTGCTCAATACAATATTTTTTAGAATTAACATATTAACAATTTGAAATACAATAGTTTTATTTACTTTAACTCATCATATATTCGTTATAATTATAAAATTATAATTTTTTTAATTTTTTTTAAATAATTGAAAACAAATTTGAAAAAGATTAATAAATTTGCAATTCTGCCTTCACAGATTATGTTTAGTTACTAGAGATATTTTCAAAATCGTTAAAAATATTGGTTGTCCTAAAATTAAAAAGGGACTGAACAAAATTTAAATAAAAATATTTCTGTTTTCTGCATCGTTCTGTTTTATAAATGTAGGCTTCTGCATTCAAATTGTTGTAAGAACTTAAAATATCCATTCTTTTAGACAATCCGAGCAGACCATTATTGTTTCAAGATTTGTACAGAAATTCATAAAAATTAATTATTGTTTTCGCATATGAGCTATGTTGATTCAAGCAGTCTTGATTAAATCAATAGGTAGCGTAATTGTTTATAGTATATTCACATTTTTTGGGAAATTGTAACTATTTCGCAGACCTAAACAGCAATATGGGACTTACAAGGAATCTATAGTACTTACCATTTTATAAGAATTTTATAAAGAACTAAAATTTAAAACCATTAAATTCTATAAAAGTAAGTAATTCTACAGTTTTCAACTCATGTGCCAGTTCTCAGAATGCGATTTATTGGACAGGGACATCTTTATTATTTAATGAAAACAAATAAAAACAATTAGCCTCAAATTTCCGCGCTCGTCTTGCATTCTTTTTACTCTCTAAAAGTAAATCCAGGCGCCTGACATTACTGCAAGAACACAACGACCTCACTTGGGGCTGCTCCTGCCACTGCCGCTGCGAGCACACAAGATGGAATTTCCATGGAAATTCCATCTTGGAAATTCCACCATGGAAGGAGCCTTCCAACAGAACTGCTTGTTCGCTCGCACAGTGTAAACGTATTCTAAGATGCAGTTTTGAAGGTAACAGTTGCTGCGACTAGATAGTTTTCTGTCGACGCGTCGCGACGGCAGAAAGATGTTGGAAGTTGCGAGTGATGGCCAGTCTGTGGTAAGAGCGAGAGTTCTCGAAATCCTTCAGACGCGTGACGACGTATTCTGGTGAGAAGGCAAACCTGGAGCGTATTTCAATCTGTGTACTGTACGTGTTGCGTAAGGCGTTGAAAGGTTGTGGGTATTATTTCAATTAAGTGTGCTTTTTACAAGAAACACAATCCCAAAATATTGCGTTGCTTACGGTTGCAAAGAACTCCAGAAGTCAGGAAGTGGGAGTAAGTTTCACAAGTAAGATTTCTTTTTCCAAATGCATTTGAAGTTACGTCGTAGTGTTGTGATTGATTGATTAATTTTTTCGTGTTTCCGGGCGCGTCAACTGCTTCGGTCATTAGTCCCGTTAGTGTAGTGCATGTTTTTCTCTCGGGAGATGGCGGTGACTGACATCTCGGAAGATGACGATCTTCCCCCGCTGGATGGTGAGATCCGGCGCCGACCTACCGTCGGCTAGTGGAGTTTCCCCCTAACCAGGACTCTCCCACCAGCGGGGCACCGCCCCAGCCGGGACAAGCTCTAAGCTCCCAACCAGTCTCCCGGAATATGTGGTAGTGTAGTGCATGTTAGTGTAAGTATGTGTGTAAGGGGAGAGGATAGGACAAGGAAGAGGAAGGACAGATCGCGCGCGGTCCGTGGCCCATTTTGTAGGGTACTGCTCTGGCATTCGCCTGGTGTTGATCGGAGAAACCACGGAAAACTACCGATCAGAGCAGCCGGCCGCTAGAATTCTTCTCCAGACAGCGACTGAATTCGACCTAGCTGAAAAGCTTGTATCGAAAAATCCTGCTGCTGTCAGGACTCGAACCTAGGACCTCCCGGTCACAAGCGCTGCAGTGACATCAGTTGATGCACTGAGCTACCGCTATCGGTTCGTAGTGTTGTGATATATAACACTTGAACTATAAATACTATATAAATGTGAACTATATTTCTGCTAATACGTTTTTTTATTTTATAGCAACCTGTCTGATATTTTTATTATTATTTTATTTTATTTATTATTAACCTGATAGGAATACAAAAAAAGTCTGCAGCAGTATGCTACTACTGTTTCCAAATCTCTCTTCCGTCAGCACGCATTTCTTCAAAATTTCTGATCGAGAAATGTGGAATCTTCATAAAGCAGAAATATATTTTTTTAATTCATTTATACACCTCTGTAATTCCAGACAGACAATTTTTGTATTAATTTTTACAATAGTTCACAGCGTTTCGGATCTCATTGTGGCCCCATCAGGTAAAATACTATAATACATAAATATACACATAAATTATCAAAGGATAAAAGTACAATTGGAATTTCAAGTATTGCAAGAACAACAAATTTCTAATTCTACTTTTTTCCTTTGCTATTTTATGTATATATTTATGTAGTACAGTATTTTACCTTATGATGAGGCCACAATTATCTCCGAAACGTTGTGAAGTGATGTGAATGTTAATAAAAATTGTGTGTCTAAAATTATAGAGATGTATAAATGAAATAAAAAATATATTTCTGCTACATTTCTGCGTTACGAAGATTACACATTTCTCGACCAGAAATTTTGAAGAAATGCATGCTGATGGAAGAGAGATATGGAAACAATACATAAGAAGCACACTGCTTAAGGATTTATTATTATTATTATTATTATTATTATTATTATTATTATTATTATTATTATTATTATTATTATTATTATTATTGTTATTTGAGAATTGCTATCAGGTTAATAATAATTATAATATTCATGTGCTGATGATCATTATTTCTAACAGTGTATGAGAAATCAATTGGCCTTCGCGGCGTCGATACTGTTACGGAGAGAGGGGAGATTGAGAGGGGTTGTTTTGGGCGACTGTTGCCCTGTACATCTTGCCACAATGCCAAGACGTGAGAGCGGGTTTACGTGATATATTAGCATGTACAATCATCATTTCTCGCGATTAAGGATTTTTTTCTCTGGAGAAAGATAAACAAAGTGGTGTTGGAGAGCTAGAACATCTCGCTCTAGATGATTTGAGAGGATGGATTGTGGCAGCACATGACGCTATGAAATGAGAAACCCTTCAATCAGTATTATCCGCGCACGTTTTCTTGAGCACTCACTTCCCTCGTTGCGCGAGAAGTGGGGAGTTTGGTTATTTTCACAAGGAATTTTATATAAAAAATTCGGAGTTTGTTTGTCGATGCACAATAGTTTCTATTACATGAGAGCGAACATTTCTGGATATCAGATTTTGTCCGCAATGCTCGTTGCTATCATTTATTTTTAATTGAACGAATATTGGCAAAGGATTGGGGGTAGGTATTCCGGGGCTCAAGAAAACGTGCGCGTATAATATTAGGAGTCGCGACTCCATATGTATGTTTCTCTTACATTATTGTAAATTTACACTTATAGAACTTTTAAGAGCATTTCCAAGTTTGCAATGCTTTGTCCTTTGGTACACTGATGTGTACTTCACACGAGTGTATTAATACCTATTATACCGAGTTTCACGCGGTACTTTTTATACGACTTATGGTAACTTATATAAGTTAAAATTTTACAGTGAGTGATCTCTAAAACGTGATCTGAGCCGTGGCTTTGGAGCCATGGGTCGTGGCGCCAATCCGATTCAAGGAATTCTGGTGGCCGTGGCCCTGGCAAATCGGTTTGGCAACACTGCTTTGGGCGAACGGCGATCGTCGTGTGTTTTGCAGTAGGAGTTCGCGGCAAAGTAGTGAATAAACGTTTGATAGTGTGGGTACGAATTGTACTTCCATTCTTATTTTGCACCTTAATGTAATGAATGACTTCAATTACACTTATAATTATAAAGCCATACCATTATTTCGTTCTGTATTATTGCAGATGGCTCGGTTTGAAAAAGAAAGGGGGATTCTCGCAGAAGTTTGTCAAAGTACCCAGTTTTGGGGATGAAGGGGTACCGTTATAAAATAATTAGTGAGAAGAGGCAAGCTTGGGCGAAAATATGCGAGGAATTTGTCATCGTATCCGAGAAAACCTCCGCGAGATTGTGGACAACTGCAAGGTAAGGTGTTGTTATCAAATAGCGTGTTTTGTAGTTCCTGTAGTTTTCTTAAAAAAAGAAATGCTTACCAATGAAATGCATACCAAATGTATATCAGGATTACTTGAAAGTGTGATTTTGTGAGTAAACATTTTAAATATAAATATTGTATATCCATTTAAACAATGTCCTTACTTGCAGTTGTGTTTTTGTGTAGCAATGACATATTTATCTTTCGTATGTATTGTAACTGGTCTGGTGAATAACATTTTAAAATAATTTTATTTATTAGAAATATTTGAAATTGAACCAGAAAACAGCCTGCAAATGTTTGAATATTCGGTAAAATTAGTGCGATTTTTGATAACCTCATCTACCACAAACTAATTTCTTTTTTTTACAGGGTTATGAATTTTTAGTCTGAGTTCATAAAACAAGATAATGAATATAGTTCATATTGTGAAGGGTAATTTTTTTCTGTTAGATTTGGTAAATCTTAGAGATATTATTGTGTGTCAAAAGGATGGTAGTACATCATCTGTTCTTCAAACAGTAGTGCAGAAAGAGCGTTTCTTATTTAAATATAATACACATAAGAATGTACGTTTAGATATTGGCAATTTGCATTTGGTTATTGCTAAAAATTACTTGCAATTTTCATGTTTTTCTTTTATAACATTGTTTCTTGTATCAATGGTTTTGTGTAGGCCTCTGAAAGCGTTTGAAAGACGGAGCAAAAAGAGGACAATTATTGATAATAATTGTGGTAATATAAATGGTAATGAGGAAAAAAGAGAATTTGATAACAAATGATGCTTCCAGTTCTTCTGTCACAATTTCTACTCCTGTAACCCAAGAAAAAGTAAAGGGATAATTAATTATTACTAACATATTTGAATTAATGCTGTACTGATGAGTCACTTGCTTGCAGTGCCAAAAATAATTCATGCATTTAGTTTTTAGGAAGTTATTTGCAGTTTTCTTGAAATCCAGAAATCCAGTTTGAAATCCTGGCCAATGCTCTAGTCAAACACGACCAAAGTGAAATTAAGATCGAATTTATTTTAAATAATATTCCACGTAAAAATTACTAGTAATAATGAGGGAAATTAAAAATTGATAAGTATAATATTTTAAATGCCATTTTAATGTACACAATCAAATGAAACATTTCCTAGAGCGATTCTCAATGATAAATTAAGTATCAATGCTTGTTTTGTAAACTTCTCTGTGATTGGTTAAAGACCTGTATCATAATGAAATCTGTATCGTAATGAATATCGTTATGCTACGGGTTGCAGCCATCAAATGACAGAATTATACAATGGGAGTATAAAAATGATGTTTATATCCCTTGTTATTGCCTTCGATACGGAACTCCATAACTTACCTGGATCGAGAGGATGGAGGTTGTGAGTAAAGGCGAAAAATGTCGAAAGATGCTACATGCTTTCATGAGGGAAATTATGAGGAGGAACAATGAGTCAAGTTAACATTAGTTAATTAGCAAATAAGTCCATCTGAATCATTAAAATTAGGTAAGAAATCAAATCTGCAATGTACCACGGGCGTTAAATGATTGTAATGGTCTCAGGCGACAAAAACGCCCCGGCCAAAGGCTGTGGGGCTTTTCTATACGCCCACTCTTGTTTTCTTCTATACGCTCCGTCTTTTTTTTTAACGCGATGCGCTGATATTTGGCTGTGATTGAGTAATCACAGCCAAATATCGGCGCATCGCGTTAAAAAAAACTTTTTTCACACCATCGAGCACAAACATTCGACACTCAAAAGCACAAATCATAAACAACCATAAGCGCACCAGAAATGTAACTGAGGGACAGCATTGTAGCTAACCACTTCGATTGCTACCCCGACACACAAAATCACAGGGGCGGTTTCGCCGTCGAAATCGCGCATGCTTTGGTTATTATAACTATGTACCATGAACTACTTCTATAAGTTACATACTAATTTCCTCATTACCCCTCCCCCCGAAAGATTCTCCTTATCAATAAATTCAAAGACCTAATCAGCTCTCGTCCCCTCCGCCTTGGATTTCCCCTTCGCCGGAGCGACGTTAAGTGCCAGTTTAAACTATTCCTCGAGTTGTACTGTGCCCTAAACATTAGCCAAAGTTAAATTCAGGTGAATGAACGGAACAAATCTTTCATTCTGATCGTTAATATTGATGGTTCTTCCTATATCTTTTGTGTCAAGATCATGAATTTCTGTAGCTATGCCTCTAGTAGCCATCACTGCCCTATGTAGCTAACCATCACTGCCATATCTCACTCTCTCTTTCTTCTCTTTCTCTTTCTCACTCTCTTTCTCCTCACTCTCTCTTTCTCTTTCTCTCTCTCTCTCTTCTCTCTTCTCTCTCCTTTCTCTCTTTCTCTCTCTCTCCCCTCTCCTCTCTCTCTTCCCGTAAGTCTCGGCAGCAAGGTCATCTACCTGAAGGCGACCGTTGCAAAGGCTCCTAAAAGGAAATTGCCCTTGGATAATATCGCTTGGATAACATCCCAGCTAATAAAATGTCAATTTCGCCCTCTCTTTTAATCGAAGAATAGTTCGCTGTGTCACAAGTGTAGGAAATGGAACTTTGGAGATCGTTAACTGATTTATATCATCTTAATTGTTTAAATTCAAAACGCTACACTATCTTGCGCAGCTTCAAAATACTCATTTGTTGTTGTGTGCTATTTATAAGCTATGTTTCCAGAGATCAGATTCTGAATGAGGTTTAAATGAATTCAGTCATCAAAAATGTATGCAGTTGTAGAGTACTGGGTCATACAGATTTTGAGTTCATTAATGTGGCTCTCATTAATTTTACGTTGTATCCTTTTATTTCAAGAGAGTACACCTACTCAAAAGTAAAGTTGCCGCATCAATGTGAGTTGCTTAATAATGACGATGTCAAATGAGGTGGATCATTTGTTTGTGTGTTTATGGGGAACGGGGGCGCTCTGCGCTTGTTCTGTTGCGCGGGTGCGGGCGGGGCCCTCGCCGGCGTGAGGGCACAGCGAGAAGCTTCGGTCGCTCCGGAGGAGCGGAGACCGGGAGGATTGATTATTTCGTGTCTCAGGGCGTGGCAACTGCTACGGCTATTAGTCCCGTAATAGTAGAACATGTTTTGATCACAGGAGTTAATGTGTCCCCCCGTCGGATGACGAGATCCAGCGCCGACCAACACGTCAGCTGATGAGGTATGTCCCATCAGTAAGGCACCGCTCCAGCCGGGACAAGCCGTATGCTCCTGATGGTCTCTCCGCTTATGTGGTACTGTGGTGTCATGGAAGTGTGTCTCTGTGTGTGTAAGTAAGGGGTGTGGATTGGACAAGAAAGAGGAAGGAAAGATCGTGTGCGATCCGTGACTGAGGGGGTATTGTCATTCATGTAGTGTTGCTCGGAGAAGCCACGGAAAGCTAGCGACTAGAGCAGCCGGCCGCGAGAATTCTCCTCCCGACAGCGGCAGATCTCGCCCTACATCTGCAGCTAGTGTCGCCAATGGTAATTGCTGCATCCGCCGGGGCTGCAACCGGAGGCGTAGCAGCCGCTGGCAGGCGGGCGGGCGGGCGGGCGGGCGGGCGCAGTGATATTAAATGTGAATCGGGTAGGCGACACTCGTCAGCCACCTGGAGAAGGGGGGTTGGCGGCAGCCGGGCGAACGTGTGCGAGAGGAGTTGGCCGGCGGCATCGATCTGCGCGTGGCCCTGGCCGCGTTCCGCCCCCTCCCCCCGGCCCTTCGCCCTCGGCTGGGCAGGTGCTCCTGCGTTACGCCTCGTTCACGATGCAAACTCAAAAGTAACCAAATGCTGTAAACGTAGCACACGTAAAAACCAGCATTGACAATGACGAACGTAAGCTGGAACCTAAGTCTCACCTGAACCAACCACAATTCAACGTTCTGAAACTTGATCGATTCGTTTCTAGCACGGTGGAAAGATCTTCTAAATGTAGTTTATAGCTTTTTCTTCGACGTTTCTATCGATTTGTCTTTATATAGTATATGCGAGTAGCTGTTGTAGTAGTGCTCGCATTTCCTTCATCGTATTAAGTATTCTCTCGTACAAAATTCACTAGTATTTCGTCGAACATCAATAGTTTATTCTCACGTCAAGTTAAAGTCACAATAAAAATTGCCCAAATTCTTACTATGAATTCACGACACGCATCAAACTAGTTTTCAACATTATAATAATAATGAGATAACCACAAACTACCTCAACACAATATGAAATCGACCTTCCACGCTGCTCTCTGGTTGGTGTTCGGTAAAATTCCGACTTATAAACTTATATAAGTCGACGAAACTTAACGTAAAAGCTTGGAGTTTGTGAACTCTTCAGTTTACGGACTTACTTTTACGTGTAATTTTGCATTGTGAATGAGGCCTTCGTGGAGCGAGGCTGCCAGTGACCCAAACAAAGAAAAGAGCGCGCTTCCATGCCAGTGTATTGGGGTCATCTCTTAACGATCGTAAAGCAGTGGGGGCAACAAAGTTGTTTCTTTCCTCTACCTTTATTGAGATTCTTTCTAACGGTCAGTTTAAATATTTAGGACGGTCATGTTTCATATTTAGGACTTTTATTATTGAAAACTTTCCCAGCCCTTAGTGAGAGTTTCGTCGTCCAACGCTTGTCGGATGTTTCCAAACATCTCGAACCCGTCGCCTTGCGTCGTCGCTTCGTGGAGAAGGCGACATCTCGTTTTGGTATCTGTCAACGCAGAGAACACTTGTGCGGCTGCACCAGCATGAAAGTTGAACTACTTCTGCAAATAAAAAAGGGACGCAAGGACAGAAACTGTTCAACAAATATTTGCCCTTGCATTATCTCACAATATGAAAATATTTTAACCTTTGCAAAAAATCATTGTAATATACTGATAAATACATGTTTTCATTCTTTCTTGTGTACATACAATTTTCCATCAATTATAGTTGAATTTAATTTAGCCTGAATTTAATTCAATATCAGATGTGTTGTGTTCGTCGTTGACCCCCACCTCATTGGTTTTCTCCGGGCATTCGCATGCGTTCGTTACACTAGGGGAAAGGAATGTTATGGGTATGGTGTTATAAACATAAATTACTGTCACATCACGCACTAAAGGCGTGAAATCTTGAATTTGGGGATGTCTCATGATCTATGGCAAACGTAAAATATAAGATTTTTATTCAACAATAATGCTTTACATTAAGAATTCTGTATAGTTACATATAAGTTTTTTTCTTACAAATGATTTGACACATGAACTTCCATATTCCAACCGAATGTTTGCCGAGTGTTGTTGATAGATTAAAAAGCGTTCCATGTGTCTTGTATTTGACCGCGAGTATTTTTCAAATGTCAATGTCACAATGGGTCAGAAGATTGTGTGTGCGTTTATTTGATTTTCAAAACATATAAGTAAGAGTTTAAAAATAGTTCTTTCAGCACACCTGCATGGAAACTAGTATTTATGATTATGTACTGGAAAGAGTTACTGTGCCCTACACGAGCAGCAAAGCCCAGGTCGGCAACCGCGTCCCGCAAAGCACTCGTGCCCTCGTGAAACGACCCGTGAAGAAGAGGCCGGGCGCCGCGTCAGGCGTCAGGCGGCGAGGAGGCGCGCGGGGGGCGCGGGGGCGGTGGAGGCGGGCGCGGTGGGGAGGCCCGGCGGCAGCGCGGGGGCGGCGCGTGGCGGCGGGGCGGCGGGCAGCATGTCGCTGGAGCGCATGTCGAAGGCGCTCAGCACCACGTTGACGCCCGTGATGAGCACGTTGAGCGCCAGCACCACGTTGTTCCACGCGTTGGCCTTGCGCTGCTCCTTGGGCTTGTTGATGTTGTAGGTGGAGCCCAGCACCAGGCACAGGATGCCCTGCACGGCCTGCGCGCGCCCGCCCGCCCCGACAAAAGGAAACACGGTAAACAAAAGGCAAACAAACAAAAAACATGCAAGTGATCAACAGAAAATGAACAAAATTAAAACAGCCATGTACAACCGAAGCTGAAAATTAAAATCAAAAATAAAATAAAATGGACGAAAATTGAAATGAAACATGTAAAAGAACATAAAATAACTGAAATTCTAATAAAAATAGCAAATTGAATTGAAAAAAATGAACGATGGCCGAATCGGAGAACGATGGCGCCAAAGGTAAAGACGTTCCCTTGAACCGAATGAAGATTTCAGCGATGCGGAATACTGATTTTCCTACACGAATTGCCTTTTTATCCTGGCTATTGTCACATCGACATCCATACAGTAAGCTATTACATATAATCTTGCAACGAGAGGTCTTGATAGGGCTTCAAAGAGGTTAAAAGCATGTCGTGGGTACATATGAAAATTTCAGAAGGTTTTCCTCGTGTCTCCAACTATTGAACGAGAAATAGTCGCCAAGGGCACGCGATTATCGATTTCTGTGGGTACACGTACTGATCGAAACATGACCGTGTACCTTTATTCCACTTACGTAACGGGTAGAATTTTTGAAAGGTCACCGTATTATTAGGGTATTCCATGTACTGTTTCAAACGACAAATATGATTTCCTGGTATTGCTGGACGCCTTGTTTGACAATCTCACCCGATTTTAGTGCCTTTCCACGATTACGCAATGCAGATATGCCGAGTAGTGCCAAATGGGATGTATTAAGATGTTAGTTGGGGGCCGCCTGACGAGCTGCATTGAGCGCTTCGTGGCCACTTCCCCGCCCCTCTCCCCTCTCTCCCTCCCCTGCACTGCACGGAAAGCGCAAGTGCGTCGGGAATGTTCCGTATGTGGACACATGCCAGTTTATTCTGGGAATCCAGCTAACAACAGCAGAGAAAGGGAACTAGGAAGTAGAAACTAGGGATGTGCCTTTAACCGCTAAACTGTTATTTCTTAACAGTTAACGTTTGGTAACTGTTACGCGAAATAAGTTATTTCGTTTATCCAGTTATTGACTGAAATTCATAGTACTTGAATCTTTTGGACTAAATCCGAACTACGAGATTTCGCGGCAACCATTTTGTGGCGACAATAGTTTCACTGCAGCTAATCAATCGTGATTAGCATATGTTCGAAATTATAAATTCATTAATACATAATTCGTCATTTCACATCATGTACCACAGTATTTTTATATTTTATTGCATTGGTACACTACAATAAGAAGTTTGTCTTTTAAATTAAATCCGTCGAATACGTTTAACTTCTTTCAGTCCCATTGCAGCTTATGTGAGCTCCACTAATATTTCCTTAAGTCCGATAAAATAAAACGAGTTAGGTAAAATAACTCGCTTTATAATATTTGATTTTCAAGTCATTCGTGACACGTTACTGTAGAGGCGCTGCAAGTGGTGAGAAAACGCAAGTATCAGCAAATTAATCTTTCATTGGATGGGGCCACTGGCGAAGAGAAATAGGTTTAAGAATGTTGGAAGATCACGTGTCAAGAAACGGGCTGTGGAAATGCAGCAAATCATGTTGGGACTTCATAGAGACTGCATTTTCACGTTCACTTTGTGTTAAACTCCTTGAAGAAACGTGTTGATGTCATTCAGTAAATGCTGCCAAACAAGAACTATTTATGACATCGTATATTCGTTCATAGTTATTAGAGAAGTACGTACAATGATCTTGATAAGAAAGTGATGCCTTAAGTACCGTCTCAAGAAAGAGACACTTTGTGTCTCTTCCTCGAGACGGATATTTCATTAAAGAAGTATGAAAGAGTGTTTGTTTCAATGTCTGTTACGTACTAATTGAATTGAATTGAATTTGCCTTATTTTATGTGGCGAGACTCAGGCCATGAGGCCTGCTCTTCCGTCTGACCACGCAAATTTCGTTACACTCCTTTCACCTATCATGGGAGAAAGAAGGTATTACTTGGGCGACGAAACAGGTGAAAAATCGTACTAATCGGGATACTTCAGTACCACGCATCAAGTTCTTTGCGTGACCTGGCGTGTAGCGACACAGATATTTATGATTCCGAGAAGTCGTTTATGTACGCCTTGAATGCAGCGCATGCGAGGAATACGACCGTCGAGAAGGCGCCATTTGTCCGTGGATGTTTTGCTAGCAATGAAGGAGCGTCGCCGGGCCGGGAGGCAGCAAGGGGCCGCGACGCCCTCCGCCTCTGGAGGCAGAGCTCGCCGAGGCACAACAGGCAAGAACAAACGCCGCTTTGGTCTTCCTGGCATGTCAGTGGTCGGGGGGCGGCAGCGGCGCGAGGTCGAGGCCGAAGCTCATCTTGACGACGTCGGTGACCATGGCGCCCATGACGCAGCCCAGCGCGGCGTGGTTGAGCGCCAGGGCGACGCGCCGGCCCTTGGCGTCCGCGATGTCCAGCAGCGCCAGCGCCACGAACAGGCTGGCGGCGCACACCTGCCGAGCACCAACTCCTTGGCCACGTCGACACACCCCACACCACTACAACTGCAAATGCCTCTTTGGGGCTCTATGACATGGCACCAGTGGGTATTAAAAGAGATTCTCTCAAGGTTCCGTGTGTCGAAAAATGCTTATTAGAAGAAATGACTGTGACTATTGCAGCTCTATATCATAGGATTATTTAATTATTATTTTACTAAGTGCCTATCTTAACTTATATAAATGTGTGATAATGTCTATGCAAGTAATCTTATTATTAGCTACAAATCTCATCTGAAATTAATTTTTCTCTTTACTCTTTCTTTCCAATCATTTGATTTACTAAACAATTTGTATTAATGAACTATAGTTCATTTGCATTTTGTGCGTTCACCGTGCATTTTGTGTACTTCAACCTACAATTCCCAAATTATTCTGAGGTTCAAACTGTTGTATTAGTGTAAGTTTCAGTTGAGCTTAAAATGAGCAAGTCATTACTTGAGCAGTGTCTAATAACACTTGACTTGCAGAAACTTCCGTCAGAAGTTCGCAAGTAAATCTCAGATATCCTCCCGGATCGGTCGTGGAAAACATTCTTAGTACTCGAAGGGTGAGCTCAAAGTCTTTAACCACAAGTTCTAAAATCAAATCATTTTGTGATGCAATCTGTGTATGGTAATAAAATTTTCTAATTGTCAGGGTTGATATTTGTTTTGAGACACAGTGGAATGATCTTTCTATCTAATAAGTAATTAAACCATTCAATCAAAAGTTCGGCTGATCCATTGTTCGCTAGAAGGAATTGAGTTAGAAAACGTCCGCGATCTGCCGACGATTTAAAGTCTAGGCGCGGACTCGTTCAGATTTCCTGGGAACACGTTGTTCAAGTATACTTCATTTCGTGCCTCTGATACTTTCTTTTGCACTGATACTGTGGAAAAGTAAGAATTTTCGAACAAATAGTAAATACGAGGTAAAAATTTACGAATATGTCAAAAACTTTAGCTCCCAAACACGAGGGAAACAAGTGTTCGTCATGGAGACTTATCACTTCCCTCATTAAATCTAGAATTAAAGATGCTAATAATTTAAAACAAATGGAACTCTGAATATGAAATACAGTCATTTGGGATGACTTAAGACAACGGAGGGTAAGCTGCTTTACCCGTTAGTCGATTCCAGGAAGTGTAACATACCAATCGGCAACACCGGTCTAATCGTGCTTTTGATTATTACGGCTTGAGCTGATAAGAAAAATAGTTCAATTTTGGACGGGTTTCTTATAGTACAGTAACTCTCACAATTATTTAATGAACTTAATACATTTTAGTGATGTGTTGATTTAAATAATAATTATTTAGTTTACTCATACAAACTTCAATTTATTTGTACCATTTATTGTTTCAGATCATAGTTTTAAAATGGGGGTGAACATTATATAATATATATATATATATATATATATATATATATATATATATATATATATATAAAATGGATTATACCAGGGAGAACAAAATTTCCGATTTGGTACAAAGTCACTCTGATGTATTTTTACAAAGAAACCGTGTGATTTATTGCTTGTTTAATTCAGACTTATCATTTACGATGCCGAGGACTTATCATTGTTCGACTAATACCAGATCCTATCGAAGGTATTCTGATGAAAAGTGACTGGAATGTATTGAATATAAATAAAGACGAAAACTTTTCGAGATAAAAACAGCAGCTCGTTACAAAATTGTATAATCTACCATAAGAAATAATTTGCTAGGTAAACACTGTAGTAACACATTGGTGATCAGAAAGTGTTTAATGATCAGGAAGCGATGGCATTCATTAACTATCTTGCAGCACCTGAGTTCGGATTTCTCGTTCGAAAGAGAGATTTCTGTTTTATTGTTAAAACTGTATGAAGATCATGTTTTCAAGCAGTGAAAACATGATCTTTAGCATCAAATTTTTCAAGCAGTGTTCACTTGAACGAAAGGAAGAAGCCTCGATTACATGAGCAACATATCTAACAACTTGAGTTGTTATTTTTTAAATTTTTGGTTTTTTGGGCATTTTAATAATGTGTGATAAAACATAAACATGTACCAAAAATCCAACTCTTCGTTTGGTATTGAAATTTTGCATAATCAATTTAATTTTTTTATTTGGTGTAGGGGCCTACTGCCACGTGTATGTAAGGATTTTATGTAAAAGTTTTCTTTGGGGGTAATCTCCTGTTTTATATATAAATAAATAAATTGTAAAATATAAATCTAACGGTCAGTTCTCATCACAGTATTTACACAGCACTTGACCCTGCGAACTGGTTTGTAGACCGTGGCCAGAAGGGCATGCGGAAGGCGTCACGCGGCCGCGGGCGCGGGGGTGGTGGTGGGCGGGGCGTAGCCGCGCCGGCGGGCCAGCGCCAGCGGGTGGTTGGAGTGCTCCATGCCGAAGCCCGAGATGATCACGTTGAGCAGCGAGATGACGAACACCAACACCAGTGTGACGTCATTGAGGATGAGCGCGGTGTGCTGGTCGCCGTCTTGGTTGATGTCGAGGCCGCCGATCACCAGGAACACCACGCCCACCGCCACCTGCCGCACGGGCCACACAAGCGTGGCACAACCACAAACACACAACACCTGCTATTTGGGGAGCCTAGCGAACGTGTGCAGAGAGTATTGACGTGGCAATCGCATGCGTCAAGTACCAGGGCCTGATTCCTCACAGTGGCACGAGAATCGCGGAATAAGATGGCGCGCCTAATCCCCTCCTCTGCCGCTGCGAATGTCGATGTGATCAAGGTTTTAAACGTACAGAACAGGACATCGATCGAAATGCATCGTTCACTGTGGCAAGTGTATGGACCGGGCATCTTGAGCAAGCAGAGGGTAATCTCTAGTGCAGGGAATTCTCAGGTCGGCAAAATGTGCATGAAGTGGAGCGCCATGTGCGGTCTTGTGGAGCAAGTGCAGCAGCGCATTGTGGAGAAGCATTGAGGGGGGGAGGTTGACGATATTTCCTGTTGCTCGCTGCACGACATTGTCACGAAACATCTGTTGTGTAAGAAAGTGTGCGCGAAGAGAGTGTCAGGCGTCACATTTCTACGACCCACGGCTACAAATGTTCATTCCATGGAATGACAAATGTCTTATTTGATGGTGTTTATGTGGGAAAATAGTACTGCATGTGCTGGATTTCGTTTTGTTGACGACGTACTGAAACTTTGTGAATGAACCTCGTATGGTAATAACAAATATTAATACTGTTCAAACGGGTTCTTTAGTTTCAATTGCGGGTTACTTTTTCTATTATAGTGGCGACTATTATATATTTGTTGAAGGCCAGGCTTGCTTTTCTAGTGATGAAGACATGTGAAATCGTCAAATCTACACTACCCCCAAGCAATAAGCTTCAAGCAGGTTCGATTTAGTCATTTTCCGTGTGTGGCAAAGTAATACGGTAAGGGAATGAGGTTTTTAGATATTAATAACTAGCGCTATTCCGAGTGGATAGTATTGCGCACCCACAGACAGTCGTGGTAAAGCGCCACTGAAAAGATCCAATGATCAGTGGGAAGAGGTTGCGCCGCGAAAAACGAATGTGAGCGGATCAGTGTGGTCGAGAGTGAATTAGTGAATTCACTTGGAATTCATCGGAAGGATTCGCGGTCTCATTTGCTCATTGCATGTCTCGTTATGTGTATTGATAAACAGATCCTTGCAACATGCTTTTTACAACATTGTATGGTCAATTAATTTTTCGGGAAACGTAACATTGTAATCACAGGATTGAGATGCGTTTCAAAGGCCGGAACCAGCGAACAGTAAAATGGAGTTCTGCACTGGTGACGAAAAGGATTGAGACACTGTGTCGAAAGAAATGAACACCGTGTCCGAAATAAAATTGCAGGGTATAAAATCCACGTTAGCTGTTCGGTTGCAAATGAACAAGAGTATGGTTTCCCTGGCTGCTTCGTGAGGGCAGGGTCAATTTGGTCCTGCGGTCGCGGAGCCCTGGCTTTGGGATGCGCGGGCAGGACATTGCACTGAGGAGACACAAGTCATGGGATGGGGTTATACAAATATACAGATGGCATCTTATCGAGTTCAAAAGACAAAAGAGTAGTGCATTGCAGAGCTTTCGTTTGCACTTAAGTGATTCATGTGAAATGTTTTGACGTGGTATGACCACAACACAAGAATTAAGTCATTGAACTCTCTGCTAGTTGGGGCTAGACGCATGGGACATTCCGTTACGGAAATCGTTAGGGAAAGCAATATCGAGATTCACGGCGTCAACAGTGTGCCGAGAAGATTTAATTTCAGACTTATCCTCTCACCGCGGACAACGCAGTGTTCGACGGTCTTCGCTTAATGACCGAGAGCAGCGGCGTTTGCGTAGTTGTCAGTGCTTACAGAGAAGCAACAGTGCGTGGAGTTACAGCAGAAATCAATGTGGCACGAACGACGAACGTATCCGTTATGATAATGCTGCGAAATTTCGCTTTACTGGACTATACCAGCAGAAGACAGACTCGAGGGAGTTTGCTAATAGCACGGCATCGCCTACAGCGCATCTCTTGGGCTCGTGACTATATCCATTGGACCCTAGACGCCTGGAAAAAAGTGGCTTGATCAGAAGAGTTCAGATTTCATTTGATAAGAGCTGATGGTACGGTTCTAGTGTGCGATGATGTCTCGCAGTCACGGATCCAAGTTGTCAACAAGGCGCTGAGCAACCTGGTGGTGGTTCCATAATGGTGTGGGCTGTTTGTACACGGCTGTTTGTACTGGGTCCTCTCGTCTAACGGAAATATCATTGACTGGGTGTGATTCGTGTGATTCGCTACTTAAAGACCATTCATGGCCTTCATGTTCACAAGCAACGATGGAGTTTGTACGGACGACAATGTACCATGTCACCTCTCCACAGTTGTTCACGATTGATTTGAAGAACATTCTGAACAATTCAAGCGAAGAATTGGCCACCCAGATTGCCCAACATGAATCCCGTTTGAGGCATATTCGGGAGGTCAGTTCGTGCACAAAATCCTGCAACAGTTTCGCAATTGTGGACGGCTACAGAGTCACCATGGACACTTCCAACGACCTGTTGATGCCATGCCTCGCCGAGTTTCTGCACTACGTCGGACCAATAGGAGATCCGACACTATATTAAGAGGTATGCCATGACTTTTGTCACCTTAGTGTATGGTAAGCGAAACAAGGTAAATAACGTATTTTAATTCTTGCACTAAAATTAATATTTTATAACCATAACCGTAACAGTATCCGTGAATACGCAATACCGCCGTCGCCCGCTGTGATGGTGTGCGGAGGCGGCCAAGAGGGTGTGGCGGGGCGGGGAAGCGCGAGGGGCGCAGGGGGCGTGGCCGGAGCGGTGGCTGCAGATGCCCTTCCGAGAAGCGGCGCCCGCAGGCGGATCGATGGCTCCCATGGGAACGCCATCCCGCCCCCTGCTTCTCTCCGCGTCCACCATTCGCGAGGGCGAATGCGAGTTTATTGTGTCACCAAACAGCCACCAAGGAGCGAGAGACCCGTTCTGCAGGGTCAAGCGATTGCCAGCTTCCAACGCTGATTCATTAGTACGAAATTTATCAGAGCTATGAGAGGCTTTTAAAGTGTCACTCAAATGATTGTTTTGAACATATTCGAAGAGGTACTACATGCAGTGGGGGTGTGGGGAGAGGAGGGCTCTGGCTACGTCACGGCTTGAAAGGGCTCACCAAGGGTTGGTATGAACTCATCCCGCCAAAGCGAAGCCAGAGAAATACTGCGGTTCTTATGATGGTAGGAGGTGAATGTTGGAAGCATTATAAATTAGTACGTGCCTTCCGAGTGGGTTCTAAACGGGCCGTGTTATTCAGCGCTGGGCAAGCTGTAGGAAGCTCGTGTATCAAATGTTGCGCGAGCAAACAAGAGTGATGTGTACCTTGCATGAAGTAAAATGTGATTATGGCAATGACCACCGAAAGAGGCGAGCAAGTTAAATATTAATTCCGCATGTATTTACCAATTCCCTAACTTTCACTGCATGTTTTTCATAAATTCCTATTTATTGTGAACGTGGAAGGGAAGAAGAGTAGGAGAGGGTCGAGGCATTCCGCATGCTGCGCCGCGCGCTCCAGTCGCGACACTTACCGTCATATGCACTGTATTCTAAAAACGTCTCGTTCCATACACAACTCTAGCTACATTTGTAGTTTAGAAACGATGCTAATTGTTACGATGTTTAAATATTTGAATCTCAGTGCTTTTAGCGGCGTCAGAGGAAATATTTTAATCGTGATTTCGTGCAGTTTCGATTCCGAAACAGTACCACCCCAAAACAAA
Source organism: Teleogryllus oceanicus (assembly GCA_964035755.1). Lineage (NCBI taxonomy): Eukaryota > Metazoa > Arthropoda > Insecta > Orthoptera > Gryllidae > Teleogryllus > Teleogryllus oceanicus. Next base: position 353,438,040 of record CAXIVR010000001.1, on the reverse strand, counting down.
CGTCCGTTTTCTGAACAGGAGAAAGATGTGGCTCTCTCTCCCATAGGATCATGAAGCTACTTGTAATCGACGACTTCCTGGATTCGATTTTCACAAGGAAAACTACAAAATGTAGCTATCGTGATACTAGGGGTGAAATAATGATGCCAATGAGTTCAGTAAAGATTATATTGCAGGGATTTTTGTACAAAGTCTTCACAAGAAGTTTCGATGAAAGTTTACGAAAAATCTTGATGTGTAAACTGTACAAACTGGGAAAAAATAAGTGTTTGTCTCACAAAAAGTTTAAGGAGACGTGAAACATTATGCTGCATCAATGATGTAATGTCTTCTTAACACATCACTACACTGTAGTCTCCAGAGAACTGACATTTTTCACTTTACATTGTCACCATTTTGTAGGACGTGTCACTCAAAAAATATTCGTCGATGGTGTATCGATATGTTTCGGAAGAGTAATAATATTCTGCTCCTTACGATTTGTAATTGTGAGGTCTGCAATTCTTCTCTGTAGGTGGTAGTTGCTGATGTGCGAGGGAGGGTTTGTTCGTTGAGGAGGAAAGCCCTCGCTAGAGCACGTTGCACGGGGGACGGGACGGGGCCGGGAGGGGCCTGGAGCAGACGGCACAGAAGATGGCCGAGGCGAGGGCGAGGCACGTGAGCTCTCGCGTGCGAGGGGTGAGTTGGGGAGGGGAGCTTTGCAGTCGAGTGCCTCTCCCTTCAGCTCCAGCAGCCTCGTGCGTCACGGACCCGAAGGCAAACAAGTCTCTAGCGACAGAATACTGCCAATTGGACGCAACAAACGCGATGGTAGTGACATAGTGACATTTATTAAACTATACAAACTTCAATTTCCGCATAAACAACATCGTACAAATACCACATTGTAATATTTATTCATTTTAAGAATGGTCTAGCTGGGCAAGACCGCAAGAAAGCGAAATAAGTAAAACGTTTGAAAAATGATGTTGATCCAAATAAATTTACAATTGGTTCCTATCCCGTCATAAAAAATGTGGTTTTTGGTTTTTGCGTTGTAGTTTTAACGTAGTATTTATGCTTCATGCTTTTTTAAATTGAAAGCCATCCATGATTTTTTAATTCATTTTTATTATAAATTCAAATTATATATTTTTCTTGAACAATTTGTTTGGAATTTCAAGTAATAAATACATAAATATTAGAGGAATGAATTATAGATAATTGAATAGTTGCCCCGAATAGGGATATACAATTTTTCAGAAAGTGTTGTTATAGTCAAAAAATAATCTATGCTCGTCTCAAATTGTTTAAAATGCGTTATTTTATATGCGAAAATTGGGCATTCAGGGAAGGGCGATCTATTCATGCGATCTATTGAATCATAAATGCATAAATGAAGTAAAATTGATATTTCCCGGTGGATGTTAATGACCCCAAGGCCGTGGAAGTTTAAAACGGATCTTTTGATATGCGGGGAATCTTAACATGAAGCCTCAACAACATTCAATATTGTCTCAAAATTGGCTCCAAATTATTTGGTAAGCTTTAATCTGGAATAGCGTAAATGACGCTTAAAAGAATGGCAACTTTTTTTAGGAATCTTCTCACAAATGAACTAGTAAAGACAGACTTTTTACTTAATGAAATGTGATAATGAAAAAGCATCTTGAAATAAGATCATGTACTTTCGACGATGTTAGTAGTTTTCACGTAATTGTGTGAGAAATATAGGCAATTTCTAAATAATTATTTTCACAAAAGCGACTACAAATTGTTTCTTCAATTTTCCTCTCGTATATATCTATGAAACTTGTGCTAGTCTCATTTTCGGCGAACACTGAATTTTCGCAAAAAATTTGAACACCCTCTAAAAATTGCAAAAACATCACATCAGAAAAGAACAATACTAAAGATATAGATTTTCAAATGAAATTTATTCTAAATAATTAATCTTTAAAAAGGTCATGCACAACTTTTTTCAAAAGAAACTAGATTTTACGTAATTTTTACTTGAAGTTAATGCAATTAAATTTTTTTCTCAAACACGGTTACAATTTATAAAACAATCCTCGGATAGACAAAGGATGATAAAAAATGCCGCAGGTCCTACTTGCTGAAGTCGACCTAGTTCTCTACTATCCTTGTTTTTTTTCTAAGGTGGCATCTGTGAGTAGTATCTCCAAGAAGGAATATGACCCGAAGGTCTGCGTCTTCCTCAGTCCTGGCGCAAGAGTATCAAGCAGTGGTGCAGATCAAGCAACTCTAGCGGCACGACCGAGAATCCGTGCCATATTCCATCTTGGAGATAATATCTTCAGATATCTCGTTAAAAAAAACAAGAATACGTAAGTACAAGGGGTTTGTAATAGAAATTATTTAGGCTCCTAAAAACGTTCTTGCTGGATCGATCGCCCTTCGCGGCAACTAGTCAATTGTAGTAAAGGCTCGAATGAAATTGAAAACGGTGTCGAGGAGTGCTTGGAGTGCTAGAACAGACGAGATCCGCTGGCCTGATAGTCGTGAGGGGGTGGGCGGGGAGGGAGAGGGGGAGGGGAGGCTACGCCGCCGCCACGTCGGGCGCGGGGCCCGCCTGCGCCGCCTCCAGCATGGCGCCCAGCGTGGGGTCGAAGGCCGACGTGAGCAGGTTGAGCGCACCCACCGCCACCGACATGGCCATGGTGGCGTAGTTGATGGCGAGCGCCGGGGCCTTGGGGGGCAGGCGGCAGTCGCGCAGCAGGTTGAGCGTGAGGAACAAGACGCCCATGAGCACCTGCGCCAACCGCACCGCCCCACGCGCTTTCGCTGGAGGGCAAGCTGGGCGGGCCGCAAATTGCCAGTGCGTGCAGTTGGAGATGAGGGAGAGTTGTCGTGAGTGATTGACTTTGCGCGTTGTGAATGAACTCGTCAAACGAACGGAAACGAACAGGCCATCACAAGCAAACGGACAAGCTGTTCTAGCTACAAGAATACAATGGTATCATGCAAACATTCTCCGGTTGGCGGAATGACAAATAATAGGGAGTATAGGGTCAAGCACAAGGTAGCCAATGTTCTTGTAAGAAATATGAATCCTTTGTATGTGTTAACCACACTCACCCCGCAATTTACTTTCGCATCAATGAGAGTCAAAGAAATATCTGAATAGATATATTATCCCTATCTCTCGCTCGTCCACAATTATCTACGTCTCTGTTGCTATCACCCTTCGCATACTCTACACCTCCCTCCTCTTGAAGCCAAGATTTATCTCATTGGCGAGCCTAAACCAGGATATATGTATAATAAAACCATGATCTATTTCTGAAATGTTTTATTATCCATCCCCCTTACAACGTCTTATGCGTATCAGAGGCGAGGCATGTCATTTGCCTTGTCATTGTAAGATGTGTTGAATGTCCGAATCGATCTTTCTGAAGCTACCGGGACGTTATTCGAAATATGTTTCGTCTGATGTTCTCTTTTAAACACCGTTATAAAGCTCATTGATTTAGTATTAATCCACATTCCCTTCGATACATCTTCTAAATACTTTCAGCTTTTATTGAAATTGGAATTGCCAGACATTGTTTCGGTTCGTTGTTCCTGAGACTACGGACGTCAGATAAGAGTTCAAGGAAAGGGGAAACTACAATAAATTGGTTTGCGAACAATATAAGAGATATTCTTTTTTTTTGTGAGCTTTAGTGCTTTTTATAAGAATACTTATATTTTAAAATCCACCGGAACCCCATACACTTTTACTAGTGTTTTTTGATGGCCTAGATTTTTTTCAAAAGACCGTTGACGCTTATTTCTAGTCACTTCTACAGTTCATAACAAGACCAGAAAGTAGCTGGTATGAACTTTGTGTCTTTTGGCAACTTTAGTTCTCGATTTGAGTAACGAAGGGCTTGGTCGGCATTTCCGCGCCGTCAATCAGACGTTTCCTGTTTCAACAGAATTTATGTGAACCAAATGTTTATTGTTTCAACCAAACTCCCATATTTTTAAAGTTTTTCTCCATAACAACTTACAATGACTAGAATTCTGACGCACAACTAAAAGTCGGCAATAGCGCCCAAGCATCGTAGCGCTCGCAAACGATCCTGGAGAACGAATGGCGCGCCTCGCAGGCACGGCCAGGCACCGCCCAACAGCCGCGAATCTCCGCCCAGCGACTCGTAGGAGCAGCTGCTGCGGTTGGCGCCGAGGGCGGGCGGCGAGCTCTCCATGCGATTCCTTTGCCATCTCCTTGGCTTATCGCCATTTCTTGGCTGTTCCGTCTCAAGTATTATTTTTAAAGGGGTTTATAGTGATTACTTATCCAGTTATTGTCTACAATACTTAAAATGCAAAATTTTTATTATTTTCCTTGGCCATCGCTGCATCTTCTATTGATGATCCGACACCTTGCACCTGATGGATTTCGTGCGCGTCAACTGCTAAGGTCACTAGTCCCGTCAGTGTCATCGCGGGATATGGCGGTGATCATTCCCCGCTCGTTAGTGAGATCCGGCGCCGACCTACCGTCGGCTAACGAGGTTTCTGCAACCAGTGTCTGCCGTCAGCGGCAGGTCTCCCGACTGGTCCTTCGGTATGTGTGGTAGTGTAGTGCATGTTAGCGTAAGGGTGTGGGAGTAAGGGGTGAGAAGAGGACAAGGGGAAGGAAAGATCGCGAGCAGTCCGTGCCCGTTTATTAGGGTACTGCTCCGGCATTCGCCTAGTGTTGATCGGAAAAAACACGAAAAACTACCGATCAGAGCAGCCGGCCACTAGAATGCTCTTCCAGACCAATATGACCTAGCTATCCAGGTGGTTTAAAAAATCCTGCCATCGCACAGTGTCAAATTTGGGCAATGTAGGTGGAAAAAATTAATATCTTCGTAACCATACGTCGTATTTTGGTGAAATTTGATACACATATTCTTTAGAAGTTTGTTCTTAGGATTGTAGATTTCGAAGGTGCGGGAAGAAGGCTAACTCGTAGTCCACGCGCCCGTGTCTATAATCAAACTAGAGAGTATACTATGAATCCACGTACAGGCGCGGTCTGAATGTCCGCGTGACCCTCAACTCGAAAAGAGGCAGGACTAGCACGGACAACCAGAGGAAAACTAAACCAGATTCATCGGTACTGTCAAGTCGAAAGATTTACGTCCATTATTAATGCGAGAGCCTGGTCGTCAAAATGCACTTTTAGTCTTGTTAATTGTCGTTCCCCTATTCGGTAATCCAATGATACGTTCTTTAAGTCTTGCTGTATCTCTTTTACCATCTTTTTTAATTCCATTCCTGCGACTAACCTCCTCAGTGCTAGATTGTATGATGTTTGATCACATGCACTGAAATGTTTTGTCGGACGGCCAGGGCCCAGCTGTAGGTTTATTTAGTTTCGATGCACTCGGGACAGATTTTACTGAAAATGAAATACTTTCATTCATAAAATACGAATAAGTGTCCAGAAATCGCAATTGATGCCTTGCAAGCCCCTACCATTTGGTAATGTGGTAGAAATTCCTAATCATCTGTTAGATATCCTTTAAGGCAGTTTTCGAATATTCAATTTCTTCCATTTCTTGAATTTTTTTATTACTTCAATACCCGAACACCAGCTTTAATATAAACACAGCCTCGAAGTGGAATTAGGTGAAATACTATGTTAAAACCTTACTCAAAATCCAAAAACCCTTGTCACTACAAACAAACAACACTCAACTTTTCTGTATTTTGCTGTGAGTAGATATAGACTAATAATGAATAATAAAAACTATCAATAACAAGGAAAACATGACTATCTATTGACAAATCAGACTTTCAGCAGCACTTGCGAGGCACACTCTTCGAGCAAACTCGATGCACTGAAACGCATTATGGGGACTGCGTTCGGCCATGAGAAGTTCGAGCAAGTTCAGACATGAATCATCTCTCTCTTTGGATTTCTCGGAAACATATCGTCGTTGTCGGATACCTTGAACATTCTACTATTGAGATATGTCAAAAAATCTCGCTTTGGAATGACTTGAAAAAAATTAATTTTTCCACCTAGACCTCTTAAATTTGACACTGTGCACCGTGGGGACTCGAACCTAGGGCCTCCCGTCCGAGGCACCGCAGCGCTATCAGCTGGTGTCGAGGGCTCAGCCCCGGTATGCACTTCGACCGTGACCCACTGCACTTGAGCTTCCGGCGCGCGCAGCCTTGGGAGTCGCCCGGGGCCCCGGGCCATTTGCAATGCAAATGAGGCTGGAAAAGGAACGGCGAGTGAACCCGGCGAGCCAGACGTGCCTAAAAATAGCGTGGATCCTGTTTTAGCGTGTTAGATTTCATAAGCACGCCAATAATTCAATGAAAATTCCTGGTTGAGATTGTAGAGAAACGAGGTTCAAGTGCAGCCGCAAACGATTTGAAGGATTTGCTGGGAGCGCTGCGTGTTTCGTTGTCCTCTTGACCCGGAAAGCTACCGAAAACTCCGTTGGGCGTCAGTCTCATGGCTCATCTCACAAAAGCGAATATTTGACAATTGGCTACATTATTTTAAAAATATGAAATATATTAAAAAATTCATTGTCAGCAACGTGCCAATTGGAATCATTAGTTGCGTCCGAAATACGTTGCATATAGTAAATGTTATTCATAATGTGAACTTATTACTATGGAATAGGAACATTTAATACTTCAAATGTTTCAAAGTTTTAGTCATCCCGACCGGGAATCGAATCGATATCTTGGGAAAAAATATTATTCACATTATTTTTCTCCAATTTCCAATGTGGGCGCAGTCGCTAACTGGGTAATACTAACACTTTCTTTCAAAGCCTTCCCTCGCACAATTCATATGCGACACATTTCCCTTCTCCCTTCCAATATATATATATATATATATATATATATATATATATATATATATATATTGGTTAGAAATGCTATGCGGCTTCTGGGGACATTTTTCAAAACAATGGAGTTGATGCGATCATGACCTGGTGATTTTCTTGCCGGTAAGTTTTCGATGGTATGATATACATCTTGAGGAGTTATAAAAGGAATCCGTCTTGATATATCGAAATTAGGGAAGCTATTAAATTCAATGACTTAATTATAAAATTATTTCCAAATGTTATGAGTTTGGAAGGTTAAGGTATAGTAGTCGATTTTAAATCAAACGGACAATATTCCCCTTGCAGCTGTCCCTTTGGGGAAGGTCGTCTTCGCGGCGCCGAGCCTGTTACGGACGGCGGCGCCGGGAAGCGAAGGCAATCTTCCCCAAAGGCGACAGTTGCAAGGGTTACTAGAGGTTACTTGTTAAAACCACATGTCAGAAAGTATTATTTTGTACTCAGACTACTGTCAAAACATTAGCAAATGATACATCATTGTATTCCTCTTTTTTATGATGCCCCCTTTGTTAGTAAGAAAAATATAGTTCCATTTAAAAAATCGAACATAATTGAATTTCTGGGAAAGTAAAACCATGGCGAGCAATATCTTTAATGCGTATTATTTGTCCCATTATTCCGCATTGTTGAGCGAAAACTGCATTTCGACATCGTGAGCCGTTTAGAAGATATGAGGGTGGCCCACAGTTGGTGGGACACCTGGTATAAAACTCCGAAACGCAGCGTTCTAGGACCATTAAACCAAGAAATTTGAGGCGTTTGACCTCAAGAAAACGTTCCTCTCGCCGTAATTTGCAGGATGAGATCTTCAACATTCTATTACAATTTTGCTGGGTGGCGCATCTTGGTACTACCCCACCTGTTCAAAAACGTGGATAATCTGCATCTGTTTATGAAATTAAACTAAATAATTGATATTCTTTGCGACTGAATTGCATGGCTGTACCTCTCTGTTCAGTAATAAAGTTAAATGCGAATGGTTTGTATTGACAAGGATATATTGTATATTAGCCATAGCCCGCTAGTATGCGTGAAAACGCAGGCACTCCCCCCTCAGTCTTGATATATCTAAAAGTTCCGCTACTGACCATAGACGCGCTGCTCGCCGACCATTCTTTGATCGGTTGCTGCATGCAAATATACGAAGATCGGCATTACTAACACTGAACTTTTCAACTAAGAGACTTTTAATTTAAGTATTTAGATCTCCCAATTACTTCATTAGTAACAGAAGCAATGTTCTTCACGATCACTAATACAAAATGTTCACAAATTATGTCAATGATCGTTATTAAATGAACAGTGGTCTCACCACACGCAAGGAAACTGCTTCTTTGCAGTTTGCTTAATAGATTTTGTGAAGGTATCTTTTCCCAGCAAACCTTGGAAATTGTGGTACAGCTTTCACAATAAATTGCTCTTTCACCGATAACCTTCAGAGTTATTTAAATATGAGACTGATTTGTTTAACACGAAAAGAACTATCGATGCTAATTATCTTCTCATAGTCAAAAAATATTAACATATGTTAATATTTCAGATAAAGGGTTAATAAAATATATAATCCTCGCCTTGGCTACCTAACAATTCAGTTTATTTTCAAAATTCGATTCAAATTTTATAAAATCACAAATAGCACAAAGAATTTTTGTTTACGTCCAGTGAGAACACGCTGGGGTCTTGTACTGGGAATGATCGTCTTGAGACAGTTTTGGGATGATTCTCGTACTCTTAACTCTAACCTAGCAATCGAAAGGTGATATATTTTCTCGAAAACGTCACTGGGGAATGTTGTCTGAAATGTCAACACGAAATGTTATCTGATTGTTGGTTTTCATTTGTCTGATATATTGCTCTCTGATTGTTGTGGAATTTGGAAGCGGCCTACGCAAAGCATCAAAAATAGTTTCTCCATTGTACGTCAGTCGCTCTTGGGGGTCATTCAAAAATTACGAAACGCTGAAGAGGGGGGTGAGGCAGCGTTACGCTGCGTTGTATAGGAATAAGGGTGTCTTACAACACTAAAGTGTTGCGTCATGCTGATATTTCTTTTTAAAATTTTCCACATTTACTGGAAAGAATCTTTTTATTCTGTCTTGTACTAAAACATTAACAAATTAAATGAAGCATATAAGTTTAAAAAGTTATGATGTATAAATTGTTACAATAAATGTAAATACTTTTTCATCAATGATGTATTGTAGTATATTCTGGAATCCAATTACATTAGGGCAGTAGACTCTGGGTCCATGAGTCATTCAAACGGCGTGTGCACGGCTTGTCAGCATTTTTCTTGTCTACTCGTCCTTCATTCAGAAATTGTACTGAGTCTTATTGTTACATGCAGACCACTTCGCCAACTATTTCTGGCTTTAATTATCATAATTTTTAATACATAACACAAATACAATTAATATAACTCAGTTTCTGCTTTATAATATATTTTTACGTATTGTAATTGGAGGATATTGCCGCAAGTGTTACCTAGTTATTAAGCTGGCTTTATACTTGTAAGACAATGGCGAGCAATATTATTTCGCAAGAAAAGTTGCCAATGTAAACATTGTGGCAATAAATATTTCTGATGTCAATATTTCTTGCTAGATATTCCGGTCGTATTATAAACTCGTGTGTTTCCGTCTTCCGAAAGATATTTCCGGCTGTTGCTGAGACTAGAATTGGATTGACGTCTGTGCAAGATATTGCTGGCAGACGCCAATGATGACCACGGTCACAGGCGCAGGAAGTACGGTTAAGGCAGTACATAAACGTATTATTTTGGTTTAATAAAATAAAAGAAGTAGATAAATATTACTCTCTGTGGTCATTTATCGAATGGTTCAAATTTTGGTTTAGCAAGAGATACTCCCTAATTATTATCTTTTACGTTAAAAATCAAGATATCTAATCAAAATCAATTTTAAAATTAATACATCAACGTTTAACTTTTTATTAAACAATAATTGCGCTATTATTAAAAAGAAAATTTCTTTGCTCCCACGTGAATCGATGTTCACGAAAACATTTTGTTTTATGAAAAATATTGAGGCTCCTATACCGAATTTCCACAAGCTCCCTTTTCCTTTCTTAGAAATTGGAACATAATTGGATCACGTCAAGGCACAGTAATTGAGGAAGCCTATGCTAAGGCGCATCGTAAATTCAAGATCAGCTTCTTTTCTTCTTAAAATACAGTCACAGGTCCTCACAAAACGGCGCTTCTTTATCTCTTCTAGCACAATAATTGTGACCATGACACATCTTCTTCCTTCTACTAGCCATATCGGAAAATGAGCAACCTCACTTAAGTTCACGCGCCATTTTCCTCGTGACGTCACCAAACACGGCAACAAAAAGTTCTAATGTAAAACGATAGGCATCTTGTCGGTAAGATCTTCGTCCCATCTTTCTGACAACATATTGTCACGTGTTGTTCTTGCTAGTGTGAAGATGACCGCAAGAAACAGCAACACGTTGCTGAAAGATATTGCGGAAACCTCTTGATAGTGTAAAGTCGGCATTAGAGCGCGCGTTGCAGGTGCGTTACAGGGAGGAAAGGAGGTATTCAAAAAACTTCAAATTTCCGTTACGTAATTTATGGACTGCCCTTTATTGAAAATCTGTTAGTTTGAAAAATCGAAAATCTCTGATAGTTTTTCTTGTACGCCAATATGAATTTCGCTATTCTAAGTAACTCCCTGATCCTCACTCTAGGTGATAACGTTTTTGCCAGGACAATGGTTATTTGGAGTGTTTTCTGATAAGTAAATTTTCCTCGATGTTATTTAAAGCAGCGTCAGTATTTATTTATATCAGCCTCCGTCGTTCGTTTTAGAACTACATTCTGCCAGTTATTTAGCGAATTTTTTTCGAGAACGAACATTTCTTCTGTTTTAAGTTTATTCTTTTTGAGCGTGTAATATCTAGATAAAATAAACAATACAGTTTGAAAATACATAAATAGATGGTATAAAAACCGATAAAATAATTCTTTGTTTTTTTTCGTTTTCATCCATTGTCTTTAAAAAGTTTAAAGACATTATATGCATTATAGTTTTCTATAAACACCTGAAAATACAGGTAAATATCAGAAATAATTAAGAATAAATATTGTATTTTATAGTCAAAGAATTATGCTGCCACTACAGTAATTTCAAAGCCATTTGAATTAATTTGAAGTATTCGCATCTCAAATTCTTTAAGCAAACTACACAGAGATATATAATTTTAATTTTAGTATTCTTTAGTATTAACATCAACGCGAGTTTGCAATGCCCCTATCACTGTAAGTGACCAAAATTGGCCGAAGTGTGGGCATTTCCCTATGTAATTAAGCGGGCCGGTGGTCTCGCGAATGGTCGGCGACCAGCGGTCACAACGAGAAACTTCGTCCGTTCGCTAACTGCCATAAGAATCTGCCAAGTCCCGCGGCTGTTAGGCATACTAGCGGGCTATGTATTACAATTACAATTAGAGGGAGACCTACTGAACAAGTGACGGAGCATAAGAGGGTCTGGAAGAAAAAGATAATGTTTGTTATGGGCTTAATACGGTCGTGGAAGGATCGTCGTCCCAGTGAGCCGAGGCTGCGTAGTGCCGTGGCGTGGGGCGTGCGCGGGGGGGGGGGGCGGGGAGAACTCGTGCCTTGCCGCCTGCAGGATGTACTTGAGCTGGCTGGCGTTGGCAGTGAGCAGGGCGATGTCCAGCATGCCCTGAGCAATCGTCTTCTTGGTGGCATAGCGGTTGGCGTCCAGCGTCTTCTGGAACAGAACGCGCATGGCTCACGCACCCGCTCGCGCGCCCGCTCGCGCGCCCGCCGATGCAGCTTCTTTAACATATATCGTTCGTGGCGGGGAGAGGGTTTATGGGTAGTGTTTATTAAAAAAGGCATCGCAAATAAATTACATTTCGCCGTCGAAGAATTCCTGCGTCTATCCTTCCCTGGCTCTTCTAGAATGAGTGGCACTGCCAGACCCGAATGAACTAGATTTTGTCCAACTTTCAAATGCCAACGGAACAGTAAGAATCAAGAATCAATCCGTCAATGCCGCGCAAGAAGCGATCCCCCACCCCCGCCCTCTCGGCTAGGGCTAATGAACCCAGGCGGGTTCAAGTACTGTGCGCGGCCTTGCAGAAGCATTGCAAAAGCCTTGCAAAAGAGCGTTCCTCATTGTACACAGCGGGTACGATGGACAAAAGACGGCGTTTCTCCACCCCCATCGTGTACTGGATTTTCCACAAGAAATTCTCAGAATCTTGACGTGCCAATATATCTGTGAATTGATGTGTCTTTCTAGCCTGCCAAGTTATTTCAAATATTTTTTGATTACTTAAAATTCTCCGCCAATGGCCTCTTAAAAAAGTGTCATGTAAAAGGGCTTACGTTCTCCAACTTAAAGTGGATTAATGTTAATTTATAACATGACTAACGCTTCTGTTATATATCTTTGTTCTTTGATTAATAAAGCGTGATTTCCAAAAATTATAATAACTTGTAGTTAATATGCTGTTTCTGGTAAACATGCTACCTTACGTTGATGAACAAAAGATGTTGAACAATTTGATGACATGGTAAAATCAGGGAATACTAACGTGACGTTTCGTAATATTTCCAAACTATACGGAAATGTCGTAAGCAATCATTTCAGAACATATTCATTAATATAATATACCAGTTTTTTACCGTCATATTCACATTTTAAATAATGAATTTAACATAAAATCGCCTGTATTTTTTCACGTTTTCTTAATGGTTCACATCCATAACGAGCGAATTGAAACGACACAATCGGAATACAATAAAAAACACTTTGTACCTCATATCTGGAAAGCGGATTTTAATTAATTTTTTTTTCCCTTTTCACTTTAGAACAATGCCGTGTATAAATTCGGTTTATATTATGGCAAAGGAAATGACCCACTTTATATGGCATTTTCGCTTTTGAATTTTTCGTCGATTTTGATTAATAGGTCATTTTTACCTTTTTCGTCATTTTTAATGCATTTTCGCTCATTTCATTGATTTTAATATTTTAATGGTACTTGCTTCAAATAATATTTATGAGATGCAACAAATGTTCTCCACAGAATTCCTGAGTAGCTTATTCGATTTCTTCTCTCAAAAAAAGTGTAGTCAACTGTTGTGTGTAATCTAAGGTTCCTATGACGTCTATCAGCGCTTGTCGGTTCGGCCGATTTCGGGATAATTGAAGAGGAAGATTTCCTGGAAAAGAATAGTCTGCAATCTGTCTATACGTCTGCAAGCTCAGTGCTCTTGAAAAAATACAAGCAGCTTCGATTACATCAGCAACGTGTCCAATAGTTTGAGTTGATAATACGGACTGTTTTCGATAACATTTTTACGGCATTTTTTGTTGCTTTTAGAGCATTTTTAAAACATTTAAAGAGCATTTTATTGATCATTTTTGGCGATATTTTAGATCATGAAAACCTGTCCCTAATCATACCAATTGGGAGCTTTTCAACTGCTGATATATATTTCAAAATTTCTATAGTTTTTCTATAATATTTCGGTAGTTTTCAGCAGACGCCACAACACTTAGAGTGTGATCTTCGTTCATTTGTTAGAAATTTGTGGCAAGACATCTGTAAATTATATATTTTTTACTAAATGTATCATTGAAAAAGGCTTTATTGTTCAATTTTTATCTATAAATTTAAGTATTACGTGGTATAGAGCGGACCCGATGCCACAAGTCTCGCCACATAAATAAAGTCACTTTTATTAGTTGGCAAACTAATGTGTTTCATTAACTGACCGATCCCGTGATCCATATCCCACAACTTATTAACGGTCGTGAACTCTACAATGGTCAATTTCAACCGGGAGAAGAATATGAAGGAGAACACCACAACATATGAAGACGGCTATGAAGACAACAGCAGCAGTTTCTATCAAAGAATGAGGTTCCTCTATGCCCTGATGAAGGAATTACATATTCCGAAACGTTGGCAAACTAACGTGTTTCATTAATTGACCAATCCCGTGATCCATATCCCACAAATAAAATTTTTAAGTTTTTGAAAAACTTCATTTAAAGCCATTTCCGGTATATTAACTCCCAAATGCAATAGTGTTTCTAGAAATCTGAAAATTAGCATAAGAACGTCATGAGAATTATTTAAAAAAATACATTTCTGTAATTTTTGAAACAACAAAAGAGAACAGCAAAATTAGTTTTGTCACTTTTAACAGCGCAATTATTACTACCCGTTGGAAAAAACTGAAGAAAAATTTTGAGGCATTTTTGAGAAAATGGCGTTTGAGCGTTTCTGAAAATTCGGCATTTTGAGCTCATTTTAACAGAAAAATGTTGCCTTTTCGAGAAACTTTATATGACATTATTTAAAGCACATGTACTTGTAAATACAATGTGAACAAATTGCCGCCAATGTAAATAATAACGTCGTTAAAAACGTGTCAAAAAATAATTTTTATATTTCTTGAAAAAAAAAACAACAGAATAGAGCAATATGGCGTTTATGTCATCTTATTGAGTGCATTTAGCACTATCCATACCAAAAGTTTAAAGAAATTGTGGAGCCGTTTTTGAGAAAATATTGTTTTTGTTATTTGTTAAAATTGCATATACTGCATGCGATATTGCGCGAAAGCTTCTGAAACTTTCAAAAAATGTACATGACCCTAATGAAAGGATTAATTATGGACAACAAATTTCATTTGAAGGAAAAATTTCTATCTTCAATTTTGTAGTTTCAGGAAGACGCTGAAAAAGTAAAAATTTTTCAATTTTCGAAAATTCAAAGTTAAAGATGAAAATCGGACCTATGCGACCTTTTAGTGTATTTTACTCTGATTTTACAAGAAATTCAAAGAAAAAATTTGAAGTCGTTTTTGAGAAAAGTTTGCAAGTGTCCGGGGGACTTCATGTAAAGAGTACCCCCAAATTTTGAAGAAGAATTTTCAAAATCACATTGCCTCGAATCCATCCAAATCGACCAGGTAATGTTCGAAAATTCAGATTTAAATAACTTCATTTGAATGGAAAAGTTAAAAAAATCAATTTAGCACTCTAAAAATCATCTGTTCCTATTAAAATTTTGTTTATAGTATTAATCATTCATGGCTTTCTCCGTGTTTACCAATACATTAAAAAACAAAGGACATCACGTATGTACGTCTAATCTAATCACATTGTGAAATCTGTCGCATTAATGATAACATTGTTATGCATATCTTCAAGTCGCATTTGATCTAAATTCAATTACTATCTCCAGATGTTAAGAACGCGATGACAGATCACAGTGACTCCATGAACATTTTCACTGCGAACCATTCTTTCCTCACGTGAAACAGTTATTGGAATCTTCCTCACCAATTGCAGTTGTACATTTTTATAAAATCAATGTATATAATTATTCATTAAACGAAGTATTACTGATCTTATTTTAGCCTAACAATTACATAAACCATAAGATTTGAATTATAGTCCATGAAAATACAAGATCTCCGACGTTTTTTTTAATATTTTATACACGTAAGTTAGGGGGAAAATTAATAACTAGGGTTGATACACATACATTCTCACATAACTTCGAAACTTCGGAATTTTCAAAAATCCAAGGCGTGCAACGAAAAAGATATCTCCGCCAATTTAAGCGTTGTTTGCGCTATCCATAAAAAAATTAATCTATTTTTTGAGTTTTTGATAAATTCCATTAATTAGATATTACACGAAAATTATTCGTTTATTTATAAAATCGTACGTGATCGTTATTAAAGATATAATTTTTTAGAACAAATTTTATCTATGGAGCAAATCTCTAGAATATTGTACTTTTGCGATGTTAATTTTTTGCAAATTTTGGAAAATACAGAGACGTCAAAACAAGATTTTACTGCGTTTTTATACATACAAGAGGAAAATTATAGGAAATATTTGGAGCTCGTATTTTGAGCAAATAATTATTTAAAAATTGTAAAATTACGTTACAATTGTTTTGAGAAAAATTGTACACAACCTTATATCCATCTTAGAACAACAGATTTTATTAAGAAAAAAATCAGAATCATCAATGTAGTGGTAAGAAGACGCTGAAAATCCTTTAAACTTTTGCAATTTTCGAAAAAACAAAAATTTCAACGAATATGAGTTCTGTTAAATATTTTTATGCGTTATTTGTGCTATTAAATGACAAAGTTTAATCAGAAAATTTGGAAACATTATTGAGAAGATCTGCATACAGGCAGACTGGCATGGGCGGGCGAACGGACGGACACGGTCACGACATGCATAGACACAATTTTACCATCAATTAATTTTTCGGTATCAAGGGCCTACAAAACGTGCTTTCTGAGTACACAATATAGAATACTCCCTCCCATTATTTCCTCTAACAATTTCAGAAATGTAGGCGCACGAATATAAAACCGTCTCTACGAAGTATGACGAGAAAGTCAAAATTAGATTGATACTCATCGTGCGTATAGTTAGAGATTGACAGTAGAGTAGACCAAGAATAGGTAAGTCGATAAAAGCAAGAATAATTAGAAAATTTAATGCTATAACATATGACCGCGGAATAATCGTTTAAAATCAAAAACGGAGAAGTTCTAAAGCCTTTTCACTTTCTCGCACAAATTTGAATTAAGAAAAAGCATTGTAATATAATATAAGTAACATAATTGGGTCGGGAAATGAATTTGTAACAGAAAAACTCTTATTGCAGTAACAAATAGTTGACATTTTTTTGTAATTTTGATTTGTTTGTGCTCAGCTTGCCTTGCCCGAATGTGGTGGACTGTTTTCCGTTCAAAATATCCGTTAAACTCTAGTAGCAAAAGAGAATCAAAATTACTCAAAAAATGCTTATTTAACATATGGTAATATCATTAGATTCGTATTTTTACGGTTGTCATGATAGATTAAGTTCATGTACGCTATTTTGGAAAATCTTTTGTCGTTTTCGCGCAATTTCTGCTTGAGTTTAATGCAATTTACTCTAATGTAATTTAAAAAACTCAATTTTTTAAAAATTGTCTTTAATTGATAGAACAAGGGACACTTAAAGAATGGGACCAGTCTCATTTTCTTTGAACTCTCTGAAAAGTTTGAAAATTGCAAATTTAGAAATAATGCGAGAAAGTATGTGCTGTTTTAGTTGCACTGGTTTGAGTTATACGTTTTCAAAACGACGCTGAAGTATACAAAGGAAGGAAAACCTAATTCTTTGCATAACAATTCAACTTTAAATCTGTATAGAATTTATAAGCTCTGATAAAATAACCATTTCAAAACTGTAACAACTCGACATGTTTCCTTGTTGATGTGGATAATTTTAATTTTTCCATTTGAAATAGGTAACTTGAAATGTTTACTTTTAGTTCTATGTTTCTCATTTTAAGATTAACTAGCTGGATCCTTGCGAATATTCCGCATTTTGTAAATTTGTTTCAAAAGAGAAAATAGCTTTCTACTGGAAACCAACTTGTATCTAGTAACCCCTGAGAAACATTATAAGCCCGATATTGTGTACTGGTAAATATGCTAATATTGCAATGCGTTTATTAAATTTTACAATCCACTTTAATTTTATCGTGTAACTATCGATTTATAGAGAAATATTATTCCTTCAATTAAATTTTACATAGACTACGAGGCTCTGTTTCCTGTGTAATGTGGAGTGGGGCTACCCAGAAGAGCTAAATTTCCAAAATATAAAAGAAGATTAATGAAGGTATAACTTTGTAGAATTCGGCTTAAGAAATATTACTCATGTCCGTTTAGGGATAGAGCCCATAAACTACGCGCCATATGCGTGTCTGTTTAAGGCTCTACGACGCATTATTCCAAACGTTTAAATGCGTTGCAGGTTGCTTGGTTATGTGCCCCTCGTTTTTACCCTGTACGATAACCTCTGATCTTCCAGTTTTTTCGTCATATATCTATCTGGTACGGGACTGATACGTCATTCGCAGTCGCGTAGTAGCATGTTTAAGGGGTTTTGGGCGGGCGGTTTGTTACAGATTGTACAAACAAGTCGCACAAATTGCGCTTCTCTTCGTATATACTACTCGTCACGCAGACAAGCGGACATTTCTTTGTTGACTTAAACGCCGACTTGGTCTGCCGCGATCCGTGCGTGCTGTAGACTAAATTTCTGAGGGCAGGCAAGTAGCAAAACTTCGTGATTCAAAACAAGGGCCGCAGAATAGCAGATAACGCCCCTTAATACGCGAATAATAGGAATCTTCATAAAGACTTAGCCATTGAACCCGCCCTCAAATGATTCACAAACATTTCCCATACATTTTTCAAATTCTACCCAGAGTTTCCGGCGGATCACAATCCCACGTAGGTATACACCAATCCGCAGAACCTTATTGTAATCAACGCCCTTTCCACATCTATCTTCGAAATCTGTGAGACAAAATGTAATCAAATTAACCATCCTTCCATTAATAATTTATAATTATGTTCTCTTGACGAACCACTTTTCTGAATTCTAATGTGGCCAAAGGCGTCCGCTAAGTATAAAGTTTGATTGAAGTTACTCGTTCGTGTCATCTGAAGAGCCAAGTGGCTGGGCGTTGTATTATTCCGTTGTGCTTCCGTCGGCCCGAGATCCTGGACGCGCCGCTGTCTCGGTGCGATGCCGTGCACTTTCGTGTGGATGAAGAGCGGTGAACAAAAGCACAAACATCCAGCACTTAATAGAATGCGCTTCAGGAAGAGGCCACAAACCATTCCGAACCCAGGTTGCATGGTCGGAGTAAATGCCACAGTAAATAATACTTACTGGGTGAATTACACTTTGAAATAGTTTAGACAACTCGAGAGGCCGTTCAAAAGCAACTAATGTTCCTAATAATATGTAAGTAAATAACTTGTAGCGACACTGTTGTATAGAGTATAACGATTTTAAAAATATATTTGTATACTTACTTATGTTTTATTTTCTTCTCTCACTAAATGTGACATTGAGCTACTGTTTTTTCCGCAAACAAATAAACTCATTCAATGATCTTGCCTCCATATCACGACCAGAAAATCAATGCTCGCGCGTTCTCATCCGAAAGTCTTATATTTCCAGTGAACGTTTTCTGCCATGAAGCAAGCGACATTGGTAGGCGACTCGGAAGATGTGATTTGAGGCTATACGCACGACGGCTCATGTCTACAACGGGATCGTGAATTCTGCACGAACAAACTCGTTTTGTCGCAGACCCCGGTCTTTGTCAACTGTATTTGAGAGGGAGGGAAGCGGCAGCACCCACCTGATCAGGCTCAGGCTCAGGCTCAGGCTCATTGCGGCGGTGGCGGTGGCCTCCCATGGCGGTGCTCGCGGCGACTCTGCTCTGCACCGGCGGCCTCTTCCCTTCACTCGCGCGCCTCCCCGCCCCGCCCCCGCCCCCGCCCCCGCAAGCAGTCCAGAGCTTCTGATCGCGCGATAAGGAAGCAGCTGATTCGCCGCCACGGTCACCGTAACTCTTTCTCCGGATGATAAGGTGCTTTGGCCTTGCGGTACAGATTCAATATGGACAAGTATAGATTTCTACGCGTTATCTTTATCTCTGGTTTCACTTTTATTGCTGACTGAACGATCTCTTCTTGGGAAAATCACAAAGAAGCAAAACATGGATCAAGATATTGATCTGAAAACAATCAAATCTTTGTTAGAGCAATAAACGGAAGCCCAAGCCAGGCCGCAGAGTGAGGCGTCTACGGCGGGACCCCCTCCCCCGCTGTCAACGGCCGCGCCGAACGCCTTTCGCTGCCGGAGGCCGAGTTCGATCCCCGGCCTCGTGCCACCGCTTTCCTCGCTTCATTCCCCTCTTCATTTGCACCGATCTGCGCAGATGTGTTGATCGTTCATTCGCCAGAACGCAGGCATGCAGGAAACGCGTGGGCGGAGGGGCTGCGAGGTGCTCTCGCCTGGCGGACTACTCTGGAGAGAACAGAGGTCCGGGTTCGATTCTCGGACAATGTCATGTGAAATTTCTTCCGACAAAACGAGTTTGGCTGCTTTGCGAGGGCTTGGCCAACCCCTGTGAAGTGCCCTACCTCTATCCTTACCAATCCTGGCCGCTGGGTAGTGACGCAGGATCGTGTAAGAAAGAGGCGCGTATGCGGAGATGCTACCTGGCGGTCCGCATCACGACTCCTGACGGACTACAGACCAGTTTAGGAATGTTCAACGGCATTCACTACACAGTTTAAAAGCGTTCTATGCAAAGTTCTTGGCTTCTCACAGGAACGTGACTGCGAACGTTTTCAAAGAAATAGTGACGGAATGCTGAAAAACAATGGCGTGAGATGGTTCTGCCTCGCTGAGCGGCGTGGACGCCGCGCAGCGATAACACAGCGCGCGTCAGTTGCACTTGCGCCTCCCCCGCTCAACGCGTTTGGGCTTCCGTTCGAGCGGCGCGCGACAGTGCTTGGTGCCCCTTGTTCACGGAGACCAGTTGAATCTCATCGCCTCTCCTGGTAGCAGAAGCAATCTGGAATACAGCCTTAAGCAGTGGCGGATCCATGGGGGAGCCCCCCCCCCCAGGGGCCTAGAGTTTTCATTTGTTACCTTCTTTTATTAGGCAAAATTGATTTAAATATTTATTTATTTTAGAATTATGTATTTATTTAAAAATATTGTACAGTATCCGGCGTGCACAGCATTTTGCACTTTGACTGACCTCGGGAGCCGCGCGAGTAAGTTATATATTTCTGTATTCAAATCAAGAAACACTATTCATAATCGTTTACGACTACGTATAAAGAAGATTACGCCCTTTGCGTTCCTTTAAACAAGTCTCACAATAATCTCATGATTATCCGTAAAATATCGTAAGAGAGGTTTACTCGTCAGTATCTCTTATTCCGCTTCATTAATTCATTCATGCCTATAATTCATTTTTATATCAATCTCGATGTGAGAAATATCTTCGAATTTGATCAGTTTTGCTCTCATTTGGAGATAACGTTCCTGGTGAAAAATCAATTATTAAATTGTAAATTTTTGTTAGTTATAATTACGTAATATATTTTTAAAAGATATCACTACTTTAAAATACTGTATATAAGTCAATAAGCATAAAGTAAAAAAATAAAATAAAAAATAAAAATGTGTTGATACATAGCAGTGCAGAAGAACATAGTGAAATATTGCTTGTAGCTGGAAATACGCGTAAAATTTATATTGGGGGGGGGGGTCGAAAAACTTTTTTTGCCTCTCTGGCCTCTGAAAATTAGGTTTTCTATCAGAAAAGATTACAATAATACATGTTTTAGCAATATTTACAGGGTGCGCAGGTGCCTCAAAAATGGCATTTTTGGGCTATTTTTCATTGTATCTCGCACATATCTGAACTTATCGTTTGGAAAATAAAATCCTTCCTATATGTTGTCACCGGGTAACTGCTTTTTAATACTATAATGTTAAAAGTTGTCATATTTTGTGATTTAGATATTTTCACCAAAATATCAAATTTTATCATTTTTTTGTTTTACAATAACAAAAACACGAATTGCTCAAAAACGACTCGATTTTTTTGTTTAAACTTTTAGGGATAGTGCTAAATGTATTCTATTAGATGACATAAACGCCACTTTCCTCTATTCTTTTGTTTTTTCAAAAAATATAAAAATGTAATTTTTTGCCAACTCTCTCGCGTTCATATTTACATTATGAACAATTTCTATTAATTATTGAATTTGTTAAAACAAATGCTTCAAATGTTGTCTTTTAAAGTTTCTCGCAAACTCGAAAGCTTTCTGTGAAAATGAGATAACTCTCCGCAGAAACGCTAAAATGCCCTAAATGCGGAAATTTGAGCTTATTTTCATCCAATATTTCCACCATTCTCCGACCGAGCCGCCACCCCAGCCGCTGCGCTGGCCTGGCACGGAAATGTGTCCGCCCCGCCCTAGGCTCCTCGGCCTACGGTTTCCAAGGAAACTGCAATATCGGAGGGCATTCCCCAGGAGACCCCTCAATTCATCGCAGCCGAGGAGTGTCAGTGAACTGTTTAAAGTCAAACTAAGAGCAGAGATGTGCGTGGGTGATGTAATAACCTGAAAGTTGCCCTTACCAAGCGTTCAGTAAAAGCTTTCACATGTCTTCTCTTCCGATTTTGCCGATTAAATTCATTTTAATAAAGAACTCGTCTCTTTTCTCATAATGAAATGAAACCCCCTGCGTTGTCCTTCACCCCTGGCAATTCCACGGCTTGAAGTTCAGTGCTTTGCGTGTGTAGCGCGCCGCCGGACCGTGAGGAGCCGGGCGAGCTGGGCGACGCGTCGCGACGCGCATCTGGGTCTCCTCTCCTGGCGCGGGCGGCACTGCCATAGGCAGACGAACCGCTTACGCGTCACAAGAGTGGTTCACTATTGGTGAGGTTCCCAGTATGGAATTATTGCACAACGCGGGTTCTTAACGAGAATATCGATTATTGGGGTCCCTTGGAATTCATATGAACGATGGTTTACTGTAGTAGGAGAACGAAATATTACATAAATGCGACACACAATTATTGTAATACAGTTAATAAAAAGAATCTAATTGAAAGATGTAGATAAAATAATAAATTTTAAAAAATGCATTATTGATAAAGGGTTGAAATACAATCGCTACGGAAGAACAGCGAACAAGGCAGAGCGCGAACAGTGAATTCTTCACAGGCTCTGTATTTCCAGTGAGGGCATGGAAGCCGTGGGGGCATGTGTTTGGATGAATTGAATTCCTTCATTCTGTTAGAAAACGTGGACTGACGAACCGGCACAAACTGAATAAATGGTCATCACTCAAGTACGACGATGGTTACGATGAGTTACCTCTATTACGTTTTTCTAGGGTTTTGACGTAGCCGAGAGCCGGTTACCCATTACGTCCCAATGGGTCGCATAATTGACACTAGACACCACCACACTTGCGGGACCCTCCTCGACAACACATACACGAGAGACATGGGACAAACAACCATGCCCAAGGCGGGACTCGAAGCCGAGACCCTTCGGACCGAAGCGTTGAGCAGGTACACGCTCTTCGCCGGCCGGGGTGGATTGCTTTACTAATTTTGAATAGACCCATAAATTAAGGTAATTGCGTCATTGATTAGATTTTGATAAAATAATTATTTAAGAATTGCATGTATTTCATGCAAAATCACTGAAAACTACTATCTTCGTAAAATTAAACATGGCCTTATTTCAAGATGTCTCTCAATAACAGAGTTTTATTAAAGGAAAGAAATCTATCTTCAATTCTGCAGTTGTAAGAAGAGCCGAGAAAATGATGCCTATGCTATTTTCCAAAAATTAGCGATTTCAACGAAACTTGAACCATTCTTCAAGTATCTTTTACGCTACCTGATGACGAAGTTTAATAAAAAACATTGCAGCAGTTTTGGAGAAAACTCTGAAAATGTAATTGAGACTTCATGTAAACTATCCCCAAAATTAAAATATCAGTTTCAAACTCGCAGATCCTTTAAATTCATCGAGGAATATCAATTTTCAAGAGAATCGGCTGAACGGTTTAGGCGCTAGCGTAGACGACGGACAGTCGGACTTTACACGAACCCTCAACATTTTGTCAAAAATGGCTGCACATTTTTTATTAAACTTAGTTCTGGGATAGCGTAAATAACGCTTAAGAGAATGGCGCAGGTCTCATTTTCGTTGAAATTCTTTTTTTCCAAGTTTGCAAAAGTTGAAAAAAATTTCGGCGCCTTCCCACAATTATAATATTGAAGGTAAGTTTTTTTAAATAAAATATCTTGTTGAAAAACACTTTGAAATTAGGTCATGTACAATTTTTTAGAAAACATCAATTGTTTTCACGAAATTTTGCGGGTAATGCAGCCAATTTGAATAATACTTTAAACAATATTCACACAAACGGCCCCAAATAGTTTCTTTAAATTTTCTCATCGTCTGCATGAAAGGAACGTAAGAGTGATGCTAGTCTCATTTCCGGTGAATTCCCCTATATGTTGGAAATTTTCAAAAATAAAATTTATCATTCGAAAACTACAATACTGAAGAAAAAGATTTTTGTTTTCAACAAAATCGTTCTAAAAATTCTTTAAAAAAGTTATGTACATTTTAAAAAATAGAGAATTTTTCCGTCGTTGACGTTTGAAATTATTATACTTATAAAAAATCACAAATACAGCTCCAATTGCCTTTAATTTTAAAAAATTTGTATAGAGCCAAGGGTTGCATAAAATTTTGTGTACGCAGTAGCGACTACTTACGCATAGAGTGGAAGAACACAAAATCTCTCGCAAATGAAAAATGTATGAAACAACAAAACGAAATGTTACGTCCTCAGCATGTATTATAACTTGTAAAATACATAATATAAAATCGTACAAAAGATATATTTTAGAAAGCGAGCTCAGATTATACTTTTCCCCCATACGTCGCATAATAATAATAATAATAATAATAATAATAAAAAATTGTCTTTATTAGTGGCGAGACTCAGGCCATTAGGCCCGCATATAGTCTTTACTGTTTTTTATAAAGAAATAATAGTAAAAAATACGTAATAAGTTGATTATGTTGTGAATTCTTATCATATTGTTTAAATATATGCACATTTTAAATTTCGAGCAAGAATTTTTCCCTAGACGCAGAACTTTAATCCACTACATAAGGGCCTTGCTAGCTCTCTTTTCGCAAGAAATTGCGAGTCTTATGGGGGAGGGATCGCTTCCCTTCCCGGAACGCTACGCGCACACACGGTTCGGACCCACAAAGACAAGAAGCTGCGGCTGCAAAGCCACCTGTGGCAGGCCCCACGGAGTCCCCGGGGCCCGGGCGGCAGCGGCCCCCGCCCGCCCCGCCCCGCGCGCTCCCGGCGGCGGCCCGCGTCTCAGTGGCGACGACAAGGACAAGCACGTTGGCCAACCTTCCAAGGCCAGGAAATGACGCGGCCTTCGGTTGGTGTCTGCTTTGGCTCGGGAAGATTAAAATAAAAGTTTCGATTTTCAATAAATGATTCTGAAATCCCTCTGACTAAACGTACCGACAGCATTCTCACACGCAATGAGCTTATGACGCAGCTGACGTCATACGACAACAAGGCTTCAGGAACGAGATCGCCCGCGAAATATTTCCCATTTCCGCGTTGCATGACGGAACAGCCCTCTTCACGAAGGGCACGATGAGCCCAATTCTTTAGCTGATTTGTATTTGCAAAGAGGGGGTGTTACAAGGGAGCAAATATTTTCTTGTTCATTCTGGCTAAAAACGCTCGTTTCCGCCTATATTCATAAGTGAGCTTATATATGAATTATGGGAAGAATTCCAGAACTCATGAAAACGTGTAAACAATGCACTTCTCCCTATAGTTCACTCATTTTTTCTTCAGACACAGTGTTTAACCTTTTTGGCGGAAAGTAAAACAAATGTGGCGTCGTGGTAGCAAAATGACAACAGACACGAGTTCTATTTACAAATCTATTTATTTACAAACAGCTCTGGGGTTCCGTCCGTAATCTACCTCCGTAACTCCCATGCAGATTGCTCCCCGTCTCCAAGCTAGTGCATCCTCCACCCAGATGCTTCACCGCGCCGGCGCCCTGACACCCAGTGCTACGCACTCGCCGTGTCACAAGGAATGCACTTCCGCTTCCGGGGCAGCAATTGCGTCCGCACGCGAGGCAATCTCAAAGCGAACTCCTCTCTGCTTCCCGGGCCAGCTAACTTCTTCGCGGTCATGTGATCCCCCACCCCTTAGCCTCACTGAAAGGCGCGGGTGACTTTTGTGACATTGCCGGACCCCGGGGGGTCAGTCTCCACTGCCCTGCCCGTCCTGCGTCACCGGGGGGGGGGTAATAGCCCCCTTTCCAATTGGTTCACAGACACTCACACACACACACACACACACACACACACACTCAAAATCTTTGTGCCAACCGCTTCTGTTCGTTCCCACATGGCGTACAGCCTGGCCAAGTCTGGCCGCCATGTAGTGACGTTACACAAACTTGTGAATCTAAGTAGCTTCCAGCCATGTGAGAAGTAGCGCCGATTTCGTTCGATTCCCTGAAAGTCGGGAAAAGTCAAAGTACAATGTCAGTTTGATGTGAACTCGCAACGACAAGTGTTTGATTGTGTTAGCTGCATACCTAATTCCCAATGCGCGCATCATTACTAAGCCTTCGTTTCAGCAGTGAATATTGCACCTCGCCCCCGACGGCGCCCCTGTGCTTTCTCGCGCGCAATTTATTTTCCTCAAAACTTGCATTTCTCTTTAACGCGTGCTTCCGCTTAAACATTTCATGGAAAAGTAATACTTGACCACACAAGGAATTAGAACATCGTGTAAAAACAAACGAACACTTTATTTCTAAACATCATAACGTTCCCCGGTAAGGTAATATTTCAAGTAAAATGGAAAAATAATCAGGATATTTTAACGTTAGAGGTTCGAAACTAAAGCAATCTTTGAGATCATAAAAAATCAACCAGATCATCTGGATACTTTGTTGAGAATGTTGTTTTAAAGAATATTATCAGAAAAGCAAGTAATCCCGAAAAAGTTGGAAATATCTTCAATCAACACTTTTCTAGAATTGCGACTGATCTCACGAAGGAACTAAAACCACAAAATTCAACATCATACGCTTCCCAAAATTTTTTCGACACGATGTGTATTTCCGAATCTTCTGCCAGTGAACTCCTTAGAATAGTCAATACACTCTAAAGTAAATATTCATCAGGTTGGGATGAATTTGTGGGTTGTGTACTAAAAACTTGTGCACTTGTGTTTATATGAATACCCGGAAACTCATATTTTTAATTCTTCTTTATGCACAGAAATATTTTTAGATATTTTAAAAACACCAAAAATTCAGCCACTTAAAAAGAGAACAAAAATTAAATTCAAAATTACCGGTCATTTTTTTTCTGGTTTTTAAAAAATATTAGAGGCTTTTGTGCCCTCAATATGCCCGATATGCCGGCGATATGCCCTCGTCCTTTAAACACGGAAGAACCGTTCTGTTTGCCTATGACACGAATGTTCTTTGCAAAAAAAGAAAAAAAATGAATGGTTAGGGAAAGAGAAACCGTTGCAACCCATTTCTGCATTTCAAAACGGCAATCGCATTCTCCATTGAAAGATGAATCAAATGCAATTAGCTGATGTAAAGGTAACAAATCAATTGAGTCAAACCTCAAATGGAATGTACATATAACAAAATTAAACACTAAATTAAGTTTATTATGTTACGCATTCAGAATTCTTTCAAATACTGTCAGTCTTCATGCTGCTCGTTGCGTGTGTTTTGCAAATGTAGTACATTCCCGCCTTCCGGGTCAGTGACCCATCTCTATTAGGTTTATGTCCATCCATTGAGCAAATGCTGAGCTGGCCTCTTGTTTTGCTTCTGGACATATATGTATATTCGTTACTGTAACATTATTAAGTACACAGAGTATTCCCCTATTATTCGTCAATGTTAAAATGTCGGTTTTGATCGAAGTGTATCTCATTTGGTAAAAAAGGAATTATTAGTATAAATACGTTGATCGTTGTTAATAAAAATGACTTAACGATTGTTTGGATTCCCTTTTTTTATTTTCTGATTTTGTTTGTGTCGCCCTGCGTCGGCTGTGCGAGCGCGCCTCTGGCCACGCCCTGCTGCCAGGGGCTGCCGGGGGCTGCCGAGGGAAGGAAAAAGAGAAGCAGAGTTCCCTTTACCAGGAAAATTACCTTACCCTAACGGTTATAACCTCAAACTGGTTTTTTATGATTCCCACATTTCCTTCTGCTCATTTTTAGTTTTGGGTATAAGACGTCCAATTAGGTGGAAACGTAGCTTCGGAAAATAGATAAATTAAATTAATGTCACTTGGTGGCGTTTTTAATGGGGTTAAATTTGTTACACAGTAAACCCGTGTCATTGCGCTACATGCAGAGGTTCGTTAAGTGTTCGTGTTCCTGTCGAAATAATCATTTTTGTATACAAACACTTTTTTAACAATGGATCTGTTATTTAAATTACCGGCTATTTTGAGCGGTTATAATCGTCGGTTACAGCAAAACGTGAATAAAACTGAACGTAAAAACTGTTAGTTTTGTAGTAACCACCATCCCTAGTCCCAGTAAAGGAAGGAATTGCACGTCAATGTTTTTTCCTTTTCCACCCCCATCCCCCCTCCAGTATCAACCCAGATGGAGATAGAACACTGTCGCGGCACACAGCTGACTCTCGCAGTTATGAGAAGAGTTACTCATGTGTCGAAACAACGAACACTTCTCTGTCGATCTGCCTTTTTTTTTTTTTTTTTTTTTTTTTCTTCTTCCAAAAATGACACAAGAAGACTTAAGTGGGTTTGAATAGATTGATCGATTCAAACGTTGCTGATCATTTTTGAAGCATTTAGAATTAAACGACGTTCAACGTCGGGGGGGGGGTTTAAACCGCAAATTGGCCGTTGTTTTGTATCTTATCAATCCGGATATCCGTATGAGTAAAGATGGGCTTACCCGCATATGCGGATAGTAAACCGGCAGGTGCATAGGACCTGTGAGGCCCGGCCATCCGCGTACATTATCATTGTCATACGGTAAATGTCAGTGTGTCAACTCACAAAAGAAAAATAACAGGATTTTCTCTGAACATGTAGCCAAAAACTTAAACAAAGACATGCTACCTCAAAACTGGCAAATATAGCCCCGAGTCTCCAATGTTACTTTTGAATACATCGATTTCAAAATGCGTGACAATCATTTTTGATGCACCTGACAAGAAAAACTCAATCATTATTTAAGTATTAATTAATTCGTACACATTAGATGTAAATCTGGATTTTGAATACAACTTTGTAAAAACTAAAATCAATGATCTACTCAGGGAGCATGGAGCAGTACTTTGCATCTCGCGTCTCGTGGGTCCCTGATAGCGATAAATATATTTTATCCACTTTGGTTAGGTAAAGTCAAACATTACGACATTAGGTTCAGTGTCGTAATGAAGCTCTTTACCGCACCCAGTGCGGTAAAGTACTTCATTACGACACTCGTTTTGTAATGGGTTATTCCGCGACTAGCTTGATTCCTACTATTAAAAATAACAACAATTGTTCAAAGAATTTTTATTGACATAACTTTTAACAGAATAAGAGTTCAAATTATAATAATAGCTATGCTTATTTGTTGTAAACATTAATTACAAATTTGCTGCAATTTGATACCGTAATTCCCGATGATGTTGAAGCTGTACAATTCATATTTGCATTTGAAATATTTGTAGATTCCACATTCGAAATATTTTCCCCATAATTTTCATAGCTATCTCTTTTTTATTTTGCACTGATGTTTCGACATAACCTTCAGCAACAGAATTTGACTTCCATCCACCGTGCCTCTTTAACACATTCATGTCAGCACCTGCATCGGCGAGTAAAGAAGCAGATGATCGACGAAAGCAATGTCCTGTAAAAGTTTCAGAATTCTTCAAACCAAGATACATTGCTATTTTTTGGAATGTTTCCAAAAGTATTTATCCCAACTGGTTGCGAAGAACATTTTCCATTCTTGTAGGAGAGAAAGAAACGATCGTGCTTGACATTTTCCGGCCGAAGGCGAAAATATTGACGAAAAGTCTCCAAACAGTTGAATTCTTTGACACTTCCTTGAGTAATAACAAATTGTCTTGAAATTAATGTCTTGGTGTTTGGTATATTAATTATAATATACGTATTCTTATCCTCTATATCACTTAATTCTAAATTTTTCAATTCCTCTCTACGGCAAGCTCCAAAAACGCCAACTATTAATGTCACCTTCATCATTAAATAAATTTCATTATCTGCCTCTATTAAAAATTTATGTATGTCATCTTTCGAAAATATTTTAGATTTCTTGCTCATGTATCCTTCGCTCTTTTTTTTTAAGAAAGCTATCAATTGTGTGAACTTACTTATGTCCACATTATCATTAAGTAATATTGTACTCTTTAACATGGAATAATGTGACCATAGACTTGGGGGTTTCTCTTTTTAGACTTACCAGAGAAGTACGCCATCATAACTTTTTCCGAAATGGTTTTAATATGTTTGGTTGCACTCCAGTCTCTAAATAAAGTGTATTCACGCTCATATTTTTTTCGTGATTTCTCTGGTAATAGCGTGTCTAGAGCAGCATTTGCTGTTATTTCGATGTCAGAATCACAGCTGCTGTCACTCATATTGGAAAAAAATACTCTTACACCGTGGAAAGAATACACAAAGCTTGAGGTTGACACCAAATGTGTTTCAATTGTTATCATTGTTAGAAACAGTGTCGCCACTTCTAGAAAATAAATCGTTAGTACTAAACGAACGCGTAGGACGATCTTTTAGATTAAATCTAACTAATTTTTACAAAGTGGATAAAACGTTGTACGATATACGTGTCGTAACATCTTATTACAATACTCGATTGGTTACCAAACTCGGCCTAACGGCCTCGTTTGGCAATCTTCCAATCTCGTATTGTAATAAGATGCTTTACGACACTTATATCGTAAACTACTATTTTATTCATGTATTTATTTAATACTTAACGACAAAAACTAGTTAAAAACTTTTTGTGCAAGTTTTCTTCAATTCTATTGTTTTCTATATGCCCTCGCCCATACACGAGTTGAAATATGAATTACAGGTGGAAACGAGTGTTTTGGGCAAGAATTTATAAAAAAGAAATATTCGCTCTCGTGTAATGAAAACTATTTACAAATGCAAATCAGTAAATCACAGATATTGGGTATAATCAGCTATATTATTTTGGCAATTGGGTAGGTCCTTGATACGGAAAATTATTTTTGTCAAATCGTCAGTCTATGCATCCATTTCCTTTTCGACGTGGGCGATGTCGCGATCCCTCGAATTTGAAACATATTTTTATTGTTGGTGGACTCTACATGAAGCACCTAGGAGATTTCTCGAAATTTTCTAAAAAGAGCTCGAAATGTTTGCTTTATTGCTTGTTCTTTGCTCTCTTAATTGAAGTTGTTTTCTCAATTTACGCCCGAATTTTCAAAACTTGCTTAAGTTAAAAATGCTTTTCACGCCCTCTACAACTACTCTATTGAAGATGGAGATTACTTTCCTTAATGAAATTTAATTATTGTGTATAATGGGTCAGTTTTTATAGCGTTTGCAAATGTTTTGATAAAATTTAGAATAAAATTCTAAGCTGTCTTTAGACATATTACTTTTCAGGAATAGGAGACCTACTGAGCACATACTAAGTGTTATCTAGATTGATAAATTGGATATAAAAGACATCTTTGAGAAATGTATTTTCGATTCTCGCATCGTTATTTGATATTTTCCCTAGGTCCTGTTGAAGGATGGATGAATGAATGGTTATTCAAAAACAGTGGGACAACTTTGTGAAATTGTTAATATTAGATTTTAGTTGTTTCTCTATGGATATATTTGTTCGTAAAGAAGCAGGGGGCATTTTTTATAGTTTGTAGGATTTTGGCTTTTTCCTGACGTGTATCTTGTGGATATTGGCCTATCATTGCTGTGCGCGACGTTCGATCGGAAGGCGGCGATGAGTCATATGCGCCGCCTCCCCCTGACGTCACGTGGAATCGGGCCGGAGGCGGGGTGAAGGCCGCGGCGGCCTCGCCCGCCCACGCCCGCGCCCGCCCGCGCCCGCCCGCGCCCGCCCGCGCCCGCCCGCGCCCGCCCGCCCACGCCCGCCCACGCCCGCCCACGCCCGCCCGCGCCCGCCCGCGCCCGCCCGCGCCCGCGCCCGCGCCCGCGCCGCCCCGCCCCGCCCAACGCGAATTGATTCCCTCGCTCGGAATAGGCAGCTGAAGGCAGGCCCGGCAGCGCATTCGGGCACAGCCTTCGCGTCTTTGGCGCACTACAAGCGACACCGTCGTCACCTGAAATCGTTTTCCGAATACAATGCTTGCTGGGCAGATCTCTTTACTCCAGTTGCAATTATAAATAAGGGACACGAAATGCGTGTGTTCGCTCAGTTGTGAAGCATGAAGGGATGCGCGAGTTACGTATCGCGGGAGGTGGCGGTGTTTTCCCCTTTGGATGTTGAGATCTGGCGCCGATCTACACGTCGGCTAGCGGGGTATACCCGAGGCAGATATCTCCCATCAGCAGGGCATCGCCACTACCGGGTCGAGCTCTAAGCTCCGGGCAAGGATGTTAGTGTAGTGCATGTGAGTGTGTGTGTGTGTGTGTGTGTGTGTGGAGGGGGAGGATAGGACAAGGAAGGGGAATAAATGATAATGCGCAGTCCGTGGCTCATTTGTTACGGTACTGCCCCAGCATTCACCTGGTGTTGATCGGAGAACTATCGAACCGGCTGAACTCGACCTACTCGTAGGGATGTAGGTAGAGTCGAAAACCCTGCCGCGGCTCCAGGCCAAAGGCACCGCAGAGTCATCAATTCAAAAAATGACTTGAAGATTGTGAAAAAAAGTGAAACGATAAATGGTTATTCATAATAATTCTCTAAGTATTGCCGAAGAAAAAAACTGCTTTATCGGATGCAAACGACAGAAAACGGAAGTGGTGTTGGGGAGTGAAAAAATTATCTTCAGATTGTGTATGAATCACACCTGAATGAAATAAGGTCAGAAATACGAGATTCCTACAACTGGATTTCCGAAGATCACACCACAGACGCCCTGGAGCGAAGTATTTTAAATTTAATTGTAGGTAAATTAGATGAACATTTTAATTTGTTCGAAGGTGTTGGAGAACACCTATCAGTTGGAGAACCCAATCAGTTGTCTACTTCGTAAACTCGGGGCTAAAAGTACTGTATCCGAATGGTATAGAGGATGAAAGGGTGTTGTTGTTGTACACTGATGCAGCACCATATACGATAGCAACTGGGAAACTATTGAAGGTAGTTTTCCAGAATTTTACTCACGTTACGTGTTTGCCTAATGCACTTAAGCGCGTAGTAGAGTAGGTTCGCAACTAGTTCCCCGAAATCAATTACTTAATATCCTCCATAAAGAAACAATTTTTAATGTAAAGTTCTAGAATTGCAGCTTACAAGAAAGACGTCTCAGATGCCGTTGCCACCAGCACCTATTTTGACGAGATGGGGTACGTGGCTGCAGGCTGTGAAGTATTACAGTAAGAACATTCACAGTATCGACGAGGTTGTAAATAGCTCTTCGGAAGAAGAACCGCAGTATATTAAGGTTTTGCATGATGTGATGCGTAAACTTTATTTATTATGCCTATTAAAGACTTATTTCCTACACTTTAGAACCTTTTTAGGCGCCTAAAACAAAATTTTTAGGAAGTAAAGATCCGAAATTTAATCTTGGTCGAAAGAATTGCTCTTAAATGCTTGAAAGCTAATTAAATCTAGTAAACGTCTCTATTTTCAATTATCGAAGAGGCTTCCACTTTTAAGTAGCTGAGTTTTTAATCTTCGTTGAGATTCTATGGTTACAAAACGTTGAGTGTTTTTTTAGGAAGTGGCCAAAACATTTCTGAAGTGCGTGTTGTGGAGAGTACTTTCTTGAGCGATATAGTGTCGGTGAATGCATAGTTATAATTTCTTGAGTTTTCTGAACATCCTAAACTCCTAAGGATAAACGAAGGATACTAAAGAAGATCAAGGAGTTTGTATTCCTTTTTTCGCTTTGTTTCTGAAAATAATTACTTTTTCTTGTAACCAGTAGAATTTTCATTAGAGACGCCGATTCATGTTCGGGTATTGACCCCCCAATCAACCCCTTCCTCATCATTGACCCCCTTCAAAATGACATGGACCCCCAGGGGTCTATACCGACTCCGTTGGGAACGCCTGGTGTAGAGCCTTCCTGTCCCTCAATGCGGGGGGGGGTGGATTTGCCTGAGTCATTCGACCTTTCGAAGTCGGCTGCCTCGTGGACTGCACCGTGGCTCCTTCTTCCGGCCGTGCAAGGTCCCCGGGCAATCCGCCTGTAGCCACCATTCGCTTCGGGACCAGTGGCGGTCCGTGGGTTGCGAGTTAGCAGGGGCGGTATGGATGTCCGAACTGTCGCGTACGTTTTACCTCTTCAAAATATTTCTTGAATGAGGAAAACTATGGCACGAAGCATACAACCTATTTGCCCGTGTCGGGATTTTAATTCTTGTGTAAGATAACTTGTTCGTTGATAACGGAAGAAAGAATTGTGCTCTCGCGAAAAGATTTTTTAAAACAATCTTTCCAGCAAAACAAAACGGTAACTTATGAAAATAGATGAAAGGATGAGTATTCTTAGGATCGTCAATAAGCACGCACTCTGCCAAACAAAACCCGAAAAGGAGCACGCTGTCCCCACCCGACTCTCAGAGCCGCCATTGATCCTCAGGCTTCCATTGCCTCGCATGCATTATCCGCTCACGTTTTCTTGAGCCCTCGCTTCGCTCGTTGCGCCAGGAGTGGGGAGTTTGGTTATTTTGGCAACGAATTTTGTAGCAAATTTGTAGTTTGTTTTTCAATGCAGAATAGTTTCTATTTTATGGGAACCAACATTTCTGATTAGTATCAGACTTTGTCCACAATGCTCTTTGTTATCATTTATTCTTAATTCAACTGAAGTTGGCAAAGGTATTCCGGGGCTCAAGAAAACGTGCGGTATAATACCAACTATGGATCGGCTACTGATAGTCCACGATGCTACCCATTGCAAAAACATTTATCTTTCCCTTAATCGGGCACCAAAATCTAAATTCGTCTTCAAAAATTGCGTTGGTGATGTGCAGACGAGTCGATTGAACGAGTCGATTTATTGCAAGTTCAATACTTTCTGCAACTTTTCGCCAGGTTGGTTTTTGTGGGGAGGGCGCCGCCCTAGAGCCCTTAAGAAGCAGCCGCCACTGTTCGGGACCCAATGCGTGCCAAGCAGAGCATTTAAATTTCAAATAGCAATTTAATAATTGCTCTTCTGGAATATATCGCACATATTCTCACTTCGATGGAGAAAGCTGGGAAAAGAAATGAAATGGTCGAAATATTAAAAACTTGTATGCAATGTGCACTTTTCTCGATCATGAAACAAATTATCCCTATCTCGATCGGGTTTTTCCATTTTCCCTGACCCATTGAGCAAATGCTGAGATGGCACTAGATGTAAATGTAGCTTCACTATGCGCACGTTTTGTTGAGCTTTCCTTATGCTTGTAGTTGTAGTAAAGCTTAGAGTGAGTTATTATTTTGTTAGCAATACAGAAAAATCAAGTCTCCAGTTCTTTACCGTTTTCTATAAATCGGGAACGAAAACATCTAGTTTTTGAAATGTTAATCTCGTGCTTTATTATTATTTTTTTAAACTTCTTTTCATCTTTCAACTATTAATAGTTAAATTGTTGAGAAGAGATTCTGAAACTCAAGAAAGCGTGCGCAGATGATTTTCTCCCCATACTTCACATTCATTTTCACTGTTTTTACTAAATAAATATAAACAGACTGTAGATGGAACAGCCTGAAGAACTGCGTTCGGAAGCCGGCCCGCGCGTGCAAGTCGATGCATTGTCCGCAATATGAAGGTCAGGAGGACCCAGAATGCGACAAACGAAGTATAGTGTCATATATTGTAAATAGAACGTAGTCGTTAATAAATGTCAGAGACTGAGAGTTTGAAGTGCAAAGAAGGGGCCCTGGCAGGCCGAGAGGATCATCCGCCTCCTCACGGTGCTTTCTCGAAAATGGATTAATTTGCAAGAAATTTCCAAAAATATCGCCACGAACCTGTTCAGAGCAGCCACATAGTGAACGAAGCAGTCAGCCCCAGCAGCACGAGTTCAGTGCGAGCCTTTGGCAGTCCACCGACCGCGCGCGCTTCAAACGGTCGCCGAATCAGGGAAGTGGCTTAATTGTTCCAATTATATTAGCTATTTCAAACTTTACTTTCATATCAACTGAAAGGATTTTTTTATGAAAATTAACGATAGTATGGCCAATTGAAAATTGTAATTTTTATAGGTTTTTACAAAAAATTATTTTGCGCCATATTGCGACTACAGTGACACACTTTTGAGTCAAATAAGTGATGTTTTGTGATCAGGATATTGAAGGAGAAGGATATATCAGGATACAGTGAGCCTAACACCTCTCGACAAAAAAAACATTTAATGATGTTTACTCCTTACTTTATAAAAAGTATTTCAAAATGCGAAAAAAACGTGTTTATGATATAATAATACATAAACATCAGTATCATACATCTTAACCATATCTATTACATACAGTAAACCCACCTAAAACGAATTTCAAGGGACCGAAATAATCGGAGTTCGTGTTATTAAAATTCCAGTTAACCGAGTATTATAAATGTCCATATTACCGTAATCCCTTGCCGGGACAGACGTTTTGTTCGTTTATATTTGATGAACAATTATAAACACTAATGAGTTTTAAAATCCTCCGTTGCAGCAGTTTCGCGAGTTCACGGTGCGGCTGGGTGTCGCTTCCTCGGCCGCTATCGTTCATGGTTTCCAAACGCATGGGATTAACATGTCTAGCACTTATTGTGACCTCTAAACGACAATCGAGGACGTGATACACAAGTATACAGGAGGCAGCCTAGAAACCGCGAAAAATACGTTTATCCCATGCAGAGAGAGAATGATGTTGACAATGCAGAGGAGAGATATGTGACTCCATGACGAATTGCTTCTGCAGACGGTTGAGTAAAACTTCTAGAAATTTGCGACGCATTAGTGTTGTTATTAACAAGTAATTTCAGTTAAAGTTATTTCGTTTTATTAATTAAAGCAAATTGACGAGGGCGTATTGAAGAAAATGGGATAGTTACATTTGAAAAAATATTTAGTGTCACCATCTCCAATACTGAAGAATTTGCAACCAGATGAATACGCCCGTGCCCGAGAATAGTGAGATTTCCACAGTGAAGCAGAGAAAAGTTTCCGAATTTTTCCCGCTTTTTGAACTCTACCGAAGACGTTCAAAAGAGAGAATGAACTCGCCATGTGAATTGAAACACAATGAATTGAAAAAAAGCGACGGAATGTTTACTATGGAGTGTATTACGCATCATACAAGTGTGTCCCCTTTTAAAAACCCAAGATGTTTTAATCTGAGTGATGATGAGAATATACCGGTGATTTGTTTCGCCTCTCGACTTGATTCTTTCGGACGCGCGGTGAAGCGAGTGCTTGGAATGCGACCTACGAGGAAGCGTTTGCTGAAGGGGAAATTGGGCGGACGGAGGCTCTAGTGATGGCAAATTTTACCAAAACATCGATACATCGCCAAAACGTTTTCAATGTCGATGAAAACGATCGAATCGAATTATAGACTAATAATCCCTCTATTTTCCTATCCATTTTTAATTACAGTACGTAAAAGGGATATATTTTATTGTTTGGTGATCAGCATGTTTGTAGTATATAAAAATTTGTATCGAATGTAAAGAATAAAATTAACAATAAAAAACATCGTATTTTGCTAACAATTTCGTGTTTCACTGTCAATTCAGGCAATGACACGCCTGGCGATAACATACATTTATAACACGAGCAGCTTCCAAACTTCCTCAGATTGCTCAGGCGAAATGTGCAGCGTGATAAAGAGGATGGCGCAAAACAACGATATTGCTGTGGATTCTGCTATCAACGTGCTTAAACCCCTTTATTTAAAAAAATAAAAAATTAAAAAAAACTTTTTAAAAAACAAAATTAAAGTAACTTCTTTTAAAAAAATAAAAAATATCGATGTGAAGAAAACATCGAAAGCAAAATATTCATGTTAATCTATCGATGTTTCTGTTGGAAAACATGGATGTTTTAAAAACATGATTTTTTTTGCCATCCTTTGTCAGCTCAGCTGCCAGCGCCACAAACGTCTGCTTATCGTACCATTTCGCCACATTTCATGCTCTTCTTGCGCAGTGAATTATTAAGCACATACCGACGTATGGAGTTTTGATGAATTTGTCTTTAAGAGACCCCTTTGATAATGAAGTAAGTGTAGTGTTCCATTAAAAAAATAGTCCAATATGTTTAAAATAAAAAATGCTATCAAGAAGCTAATAACTACGACGGATGAGCCCCTATGACCTGAATCGTCTGGTAAATATTTCATCTCAATGTCTTGAACCGTTTAGAAAATATTCGGGATGGACATTTTATTGACTAACCCTGTGTGTATGTATAAGTTAATTGATTATTTGTGTTTTCGCGCACGTCACTGCTGTGGTCGGTAGTCCCGTAATGTAGTGCATGATCTATCCCGGGAGGGGACGGTATTCTTACCGCTGTACCTGGAATCCGGCGGCTTGTGAGGATTTCCACCTCCAGGTATCTACCCCAGCGTGCCCTCCCTCCAGCCGGAACGAGCGCGAAGGTCACGCATAATGTGATGTGTGTGAGTGTGCTTGTATGAGGGGAGAGGAGACGACCCGGATCTCCGATTAGAGATCGCGCGCGGCCCGCGGCCCGTTCGTTGAGGTAGGTATTGCTCCAGCTGGAACCCGGTACTAATAGGAGAAACCACGGAAATCTCTCTCACAGAGCAGTCGACCGCTAGAACGTTCCTCGAGGCAGTCTTTGTATTCGACGTAGGGAAGTGAACCGTGGAAACTCCGCCCCCGCCGCGCCGGGGCTCGAACGCTGGGGCCTCCCGGTGGGCGGCGCTGCAGTGACGACACTTGTGGCGACGGCCCCCAACGAAGTCCTTCCGCGGCCGCGGCGGTGGCCGGATGCACAGCCGGCGACCGCAAGGGCAGGACGCACTTCTCGCCTCGAGCGAATGGCGCCGTGAGCTTCCACGCACGCAACACTAACGTGACCAAATGCAAGAAATGGACAGCTGCGTGGACTCTTTAACAATGGAAATGGGAAGTCATTGAGGATAACCGGGAGCGGTAGCTTAGTGCATCAATTGATGCCACTGCAGCGCCTCTGACCGGGTTCGAGTCCTGACGGCGGCAGGATTTCGACACTAGCTTTTCAGCTACGTCGAATTCAGTCGCTGTCTGGTGGAAAATTCTAGCGGCTGGCTGCTCTGTAGTTTTCCCTGGTTTCTCCGATCAATGCCGGAGCAGTACCTCTAACAAATGGGTCACGGACCGCGCGCGTTCTTTCCTTCCTCTTCCCTGTCCTGTCCTATTCTCTCCCCTTACACACACACACACACACACACACACACACACTTACATTAACATTCCCTACACTATCACATATTCCGGGAGACCGGTCGGGAGCTTAGAGCTTGTCCCGGCTGGGGCGGTGCCCCGCTCTGGGAGAGTCCTGGTTAGCCGACGTTAGTTCAGTGCCGGATCTCGTCATCCTGCAAGGGAAGACCACCGCCATCTCCTGAGAGAAAAACATGCACTACACCAACAGGACTAATGACCAAAGCTCTTAACGCGCCCGGAATCATTAACCAACCAACCAATCAATCATTGAGGATATCGAACACCCATTACGACTCGAAGAGACGCCCACAAGTTGCATTAAACATTCAACATGATGGTGGAAAACGTAATAAGTAAATAAATCTTGCCGGTCGAATCGCCGGCTGTTTCTATAGGATCAATTCGATGAAGTTCGTTTGTGTAAGTACTGCGGGCTTTTTACCGCCTCACCAGGGTCACCGGCAGCAGGAAGACAAAACCACGACCTGCGGCCGTCGCTCGGGCTTTCCTCCGCCTTCCGCAATTGCAACTCCGTCACCATTGCTTCAGCAGTGCGTTCCTGCACGCACTAGACCAGGCACGACAAACCGCGCGAGCTACGTACTTGCCCGCCTGCGAAGCCCGCGCTCCTTGGACCACGGGCAACTTCCCTTCCTCCGCACTCGTTTCCCCTTAAATTCCAGAAAGGGGCGTTCAAGTGAAAGCCAGCCGATCCGGAGGCCGAGAACATTAAGGCAGTGGTGTCGTGGGATCGAGGTCCACATCGGGCATGGTTGTATTTGTGTTCGTCCTTTCACCCCTTATCATCACCATATCGTTTCATCTTCATAGTTACCATACCGTTAACTCCAAAAGCGGTCTCTAATGACCTAGACGTGCCACCTTAAATAAAATGTAAGAAAGCGCAAGCTGAAGCGGCGCGAGGTGGTGAATAGTAGCTGAATAGTAGTACGAAAATATGTATGCCAGATTTTTGTACCAAATAAGCGAGAATTGTATTATGTTTATATTCTTCACTACTTATTACTATTTGACGATTATTTTCTTACCACTCCCTTTTATAAACATCTTTGTCATATAACAGGAATATGTTTGAATGGCAAATTCTTTCCTTGTTTTCGTTTTGTGTTGTGTTATTAAATCATTCAGTTATTTATTGTATTTAGCAATAATGTGAAATAAATTAATTTGTCTCTATAAGTTAACAATTCTCGCTTACGAACGGACAGCGCTTTTAACAAACAAAGATATTTCTCTGTTACACCTTCTAAACTGAACGTATATCCTTGGGTTTTCGTAACGTGGCGCATGACGGGCTTGTCTTCACGATGGAATATGGCACGGCTTTTTGCGTCTTCCTCGGACGTGCCGCACGATCGCGACTGTATGAAGCTGTGCTACAGATCAAGCACATCTAGCGGCCCGACCGAGAAAGACGCGAAAAGCCGTGCCATATTCCATCGTGAAGAGAAGTCCCTCGCGCCGGGTTACGAAAACCCAAGTATAGAAATTGATGCGTTTTTATCACTCTTAAGTAAACAGGAATCCAACATCAAGATACTTTCAATTCCATTTTTTAAATTTTACTCTCAATTCAGAATTTGAAATCGGACTGTTGTATTTAATTTTAATGGATCATTTCTTTGTTTTAAAGACAAAATGAGAATTAATATAGCTAAATTTGTGACAATAGCTGTAAAGTAACTTGTTCCAAAGACTGTCATGGGCCAGATATCCAGTGACTTACCGCCACTCCGTTACATTTGTACAACCCTTACTTTTAAATCTCGCGTCAATTTTTCTGGCCACTGCCCGCGAGGTGTATACTTGGGTTTTCGTAACGTGGCGGGTTTTAATTTTTTTTTCGGTCCTGCCGCGGATGTCGTATGATCGCGATCGTATCAAGCAGTGCGGCTGATCAAGTGACTGTAGCGGCACGGCCGAGAAAGAAGCAAAACACCGCGCTATAGTCCGTCTTGAAGATTATACATTCAGCTGCCACGTTACGAAAATCCAAGTATAGTAGGCCTGTTACCCTGTCATGCCTGCACGAGACTTCAACTCGGAGCAGAGCTTTCATCCGGGGCAGCGTTCTCCATCCGAAGTAGTCCACGCCGCGTGAGCAATACATCAGATGCCTGGCCGATGAACAATCTCTCTTCGCCGTTTGCGTGAGGGATTCGACATTTCAAACCTGCGCGTACTTTTGCATCAATTTGCGTGTTCGATTATCTTCCAATTGTTTCAAATAATTTGTATCACTTTCTTGCAATATCGGAAACACGATATTTGCATTGAATAACTGTATGTGGAATGTCAGTATAATGAAAGTCACCAGATATCCCACTTTGCCATGAGTTGTGCGGTCCTATCCCCCTCTTCTTTGCTCCTCCCCGTGTTAACAGTTTTGAGCGCCTGCAAACCTCATCCCCTTTTCCGATGCATCTTTATTCCCCCTCTTCACAACACCTTCGAAGACAGGCTCGATCCCTTCTCAACAAAAATAATTAGATTAACTAACAAATAAATGTATACATATTAGCAATAACGTTCACAAAGCACGGGGAACCGATTTTGGAACAGACGAGAGAAAGCTGCCAATATGAATGTGAAGCAGCCCAATGGCTGCGGCCGACGGAGTGGAATGGAGCGATTTCGCGATGTGCAACGGCGTTGCGCAGGAGGCGCGTGGCCGCGGCCGGTGCAGGCCGCCCCTCCCCGCTCCCTCCCCGCCCTCCTCCACCCCCTCCGCCGCCCCCGCCGTGCGGCGCGAAAGCGAGACGCGGCCCCGTGCCTGGGCTTTGTTCCTTTACTTGTTGGACGTCAAGAAACAGTAAAAACACTGCGTGGCCTCTTGCGGGAAAGAAGTGCGATCCGGGCACATTCGCTTCAGCTGTGGTATCCCTCATCTCTTATACCGCATTGAGTTATAAATGTCGCAACGAGTTTTCGGCAAGAATCGATAAAAAATATTCGCTTCCGCGTCATAAACATTGACAAAGGCAAAAAAGCTACTCATTGTTTTGCCTGTTATCCGCACACAACTCACGTGAAGCTACATTTATCTCCAGTAGGAAAACCAGGAAGCTTCACAGCCCTTCAAAACCCCTAATAGAGATGGGGGTCATTATCTCTGAAGCTGAAGTACGATACTGAGACCTTCATTCCCATCATGGCACGTTTCCTGTCATTCAAAATATTCTAGAGAATTCGTCCCTTCAAACACATGGTTATATTGATGAGATATATTTATGTTCATCC
The DNA here is from genome assembly GCA_964035755.1 of Teleogryllus oceanicus. Lineage (NCBI taxonomy): Eukaryota > Metazoa > Arthropoda > Insecta > Orthoptera > Gryllidae > Teleogryllus > Teleogryllus oceanicus. Next base: position 353,395,824 of record CAXIVR010000001.1, on the reverse strand, counting down.
GAACCCCACATTCCGAATATCGGAAGCCAAGATTTTCTAAGTCTCAATTTTTCCCCCTAGAACTTTTTTCGGCCGACAGCCGGTGACCCTCTACGTCCCGATGGGATCACACACTAGACACCAACACACTTGCAGGCTTCTTCGATCTGGGGTCAGCAGAACGCGAAGCCAAGGGACAAACAACCATGACGGTACTCCAGCTCGCAATCCTTCAGACCGAAGCGCCAGTCGGCGAAATCTCAAATTATAGTATAATTACTAAGAAACTACATTTTACTGAAGTAATGGCTGCAAGTATTCAATTTCCTTTGTAATACAATGCGTTTTTAGTGAAAATTGTGTTAATTAAAGAGCATTTGGATATATCGTAGAGAGGTGCTCCTCTCAGTCTAATTTTAAATAAGTTAAGAGTTGGCTAGCGCTAAATAAAAGGACTTCACTGCTAGCGGCTTTTCAGTTATGACCGTTGTTTTACAATAATTCTTAACATAACTACTATGAAGCCTTTAGCATTGTTTTTTGTTTTTTTTATCAATTGATTAAGTGCACGATTCCTGCATTTTAACCGCTAGCGAACACTTTGAAATGTTTATCTCTAAACCTTATTTTTCGAGTTGTGTCTGCATTGCAGTCCATGAAAGAAACGGAGCGCTTAAAGAAGAATAAAACAGCTTCGATACCAGAATAGCGTGAACATTGTTTCCTTATTATCAATTTCCTCAACTTCTTACTTTCTCATATCTCCGACGTAGTAAGGGAGAGCTATGTGATACCCAGTGGCGATTAAACGCAGGGGCGCACCGACCCTGCCGGAGGCCTAGATTTCTAAGGGGCTCAAACCATTGAAAACAACACGCCATTCAAAAATTATATTAAGTTTTTTTGTGTTTTTTTTTAACCAGTGATACCAGTTTAACTGCTTTGAGTAGAACGTAGGGGCGCACGAGTATGCTAACTTTTTCGAACGCGGTTTTTCTTTTCATTCTTAATTATGACACCTTAGTATACGTAAAAGTGTAGGGTGCCACCAAGTGATGTTCTAGGGCTTATCGTGAAGCGCAGTTAAAGATAATATACATTTTTTATATTATAACTATTAATAACTATAATTACTATATTAACTATAATTATTATTTTTATATTATAACTATATTATTATATTTTTATATTATATATTTATAACAGTGGAAATAACATAATTTTGACATCATTATCTCCGCACCCCAGGTATACAATTTTTGCTTTTAGTTTTAAATGAAAGATAACGTGTTCTTTATGACCTTACACACGTTTTGATATCTCGTACCGTTTTACTTTCTCTGGAACTGTTTACGCAGTGTAGATAAATTCTCGTATTCTTTGTCTTCTGAGACTTCTTCTGCGTCTGTCCTCGACGTCTGTCCTCGACGTCTGTCCTCGACGTCTGTCCTTGACGTCTGTCCTTGAAGTCTGTCCTTGAAGTCTGTCCTTGACGACTGTCCTTTTGACACCTGTCCTCTTCAGGAGACCGAGACGCGTCGAATGACACCTCCTATGTCTCGATTGGTGTACGGCAACTGGTCTAACCGTGACAGACGGAACGACACATCCGCACGCTTGAGTTACTCAAATTCTGTACAGGGATTGGTAGTAGTGCAGATAAAACGTATGTGTTTATCACTGTATGAAAAGTAAGAATGTGTGTGGGGGGGGGCTCATTTTCGCATCTACAAGAAACCTCAGAGGTTCTATAGCCCAATATAGTAAAACAACTGGATAAAGTGCTGATTTTTTGACACAAAAATGTCATATATTCCTGATATCGCAAAAGGGGATTTTGCTTGCTCCTAAACATTGTAAATTTACAAAATGTGTATTGCAAAATGTATGTTTTGTGGGACACTAAAAATGTTTTGCTCAGAACGTATGTTTATCCATCGGTCGGTGAGAGTCGATCTGTCAGAGTTGTTAGTCACAGCCGAGCAGGCTGTCAAGTTGATGGGTCGATCAACTAGTCATGGTTGGTTGGTCGGCGCCCAGGATTTGTTCCAAAATGAAATTTCCCTATCGATGTCGATGCTGTCGCGGCCTCTCGAATGTAAAATGAATCTAAATTTCTGGGGGCACTTTCATTTCATGAATCTGTTAAAACATTCTCGAAATATTACAATTTATTTTAAAATCTAACTTTTCTCTTTAAACTTTTTCTCGAAAAGAGCATTTATATAATTCTTGAATAGAATACATCGAATGAATTTTCTCGATTAGAACAGAGTTCAACGCTTATAAAAATGAGTATTTAGATTTCGATTTTTCGAAAATTGCATCAAACAATTACAAGGCAAAACTAAGATATTGATGATGGAAACTTTTTTCTTAATGAAACCTGTTCAAAAAATTACTTATTTAAATATGTTCGTGTATCATTCTTGAAAACATTTTTTTCGCGTATTTTTTTCTGCGTGAAATCTTGAAGTGAAGCAAAAAAAATTCAACAAGGCTTCAATTTTTTAATTTTTTAACAAATATGCTTATAAAAATGGCGAAGATCCCGTTTTCATTGAACTCTTGAATTTTCGAAAATTGCAAATAATGCCTGAAAATGTGATTTTGTAGCACCATTAGTTAACATTCTCACTGTAAAAAGGATCTCACAAATCGCAACAAGGTTTCAATAGTTGCACAAAACTTCCCTATGCGAAACGGAGACCTTATTGCTTTACTCCCCTTCCTGGTTGCGACAGCATCTTAGATAAAAGTCAACCTTGCTGGACCAACCGGCCTGTGAATTCTGAAAGGGTGATGTTTCTTCAAAAACGTTCACATTATTTCAATTACCTAATAGAAGAATGATTCGATAATTACGACTTTATCAAGCAAAGGAAACATATGTCATACTTGCTCAAAACGGGAACGAAGTTTGAGAGAAACTTTAATAATTATATTATTTTTCGTCTGCGTTGTTACACATGTTGTAAATATAAATGTCGAAAAGCAGACTAATTACGTTATATTTATCAGCTACCGGTACCAATACCATCTAACTTTATTCCTCTTCTCATTCTTGTACTTTGCGACCTACCTAGTTTTCTTGTATTTCCCTCTCAGGAAGTAAAGTGATCTCTTTTTCGAAGCGTAAATGTTCTAATACTATGAGAAACTAGAATATACTCTGAGCGTCAAAAACGAAAATAATATATATTTCATAATAATGAGACAACTGCATTGTATAGTTCCGTTTTGTATTGTACGAGTCTTCTATTCTTAATAAATGATAAACCTTTTGACGTTAAAATGCCGTGAATAGAAAAGCGATGAATAGATGCTTTGTCGTCTGGCGCTCCGTCGCCGAGTGGTACGTCTAGACGGCGGTGCACTGCCGCCCTTTGTGTGGGTGCGCGGGGGCGGGGCGACCTCCCGCTTCGTGCGCGGCGCAGGTGGCTCCGCAGCGCCCGCACTCGATGCGCTCTCCGCGCGGTCGTCAACGGGAAAGATTCATTTTCACTTCACGCGCTCCAGAAGAAAATAATGCCAAGCAGCGACCGATTTTCAGCAGACAAACCCTTGTGGCAGGGCCCTGGGAACGAAACTAGTGGCGCTACTGCAGCAACTATTTCTTCGCAGGACTTCCAAACAAATCGACAATTTCTATTCTCATTCACGTCAACTTTTCGACAATTCAGAGAGTTCAACGAAAATGAGACCCGGGCCGTTCTTATAACCGTCCCTTCTATCCGTGGAAAAAAATTGAAGAGAAACTTTGGATCCATATTTGAAACAATGCTTTTTTTATAAATTGCATTAATTTTTCAGACCAAATAACGCAAAACGACTCTTTTTTCAAAAAACTTGTAAGACCTTTTTTAAAGAGATAATTCCGTTGTCAAATTAAAAAATCTCTACCTTCAATATTTAATTTTGAAACGTTAACTTTTTGCAATTTTCAAAAATTCAGAGAGACCACCAAAAATAACGGTAGCATCACATTTTTTTACCGTCACTTGATACACTGGAGGAGAAAATTTAGAGGACAAATTTGGAGAGATATTTAAAAAATGTTTAAAAATTACACACACACACACGCACGCACGCACACACACACACACACACCACACACACACACACACACACACACACATATATATATATATATATATATATATATATATATATATAATTACATGAAAACTACTCATATTTTCGAAAAATTGAACATGAACTTGTTAAAGGATCCATCTTTAAGGAACAGCAGGAGGAAAGAAAGGAAGGAAATTTATTAAGGAAAAAGAAAAATTCGAAAATGTTTTTGAGGCTTCTTGCAAAATACTCTAAAAATAAAAATATCCGTCTGAAACTCCCAAAGCCTTGAGATCGTTTAGATCGTTCGGGGAATATCAATATTGGAGAAAATCGGCTGTTTTGATGGGTTTAGTTGCCCACAAACAGACGGACGCAAGCGACATACAGACGTTTGGACGGCAATCGATTTTTCGATATCAAGGGCACACACAATTGATTCTGACTATACCACGTGTAAGAAAGTAATTTACTATTTACTTTATATATAAAAACACGATTTATCCACTTTTCCGCTACCAAGGTCATAGGAGATTTTCTGCCGAAAATCCGCTGTTTTCCGGCTCACGATTGCATGAATATCTCGCTCCATAAATCCCGAAGAGCTGATGTGTTCGGCGAATGTGCACCTTTGATGTGTCCAAAAGACGGGCACGCGGTGGGTAGGGCGAGTACAGAATATTCGTCACTCGGCAAATAGCAAGCAACTCATCCACTCTACTCGGAATTCCGCGAGCGGTTGCTCGCTACTCGCCGAATAATGAATATGTGAAGCTGCCTTTATCTGTGAAGAGTAATCGTTTTCAATTTTGTCTCGTTCTGAACTCGACTGCGTGGCGAAGTGGTGTGGGGCAGGGCGGGGCGGCGGTGGAGGCGAGCAGTTGCATGGAGGCGCGCGAAAGTGACTTTGTTTGTTTGTTCTCTTGCTTGGCCGCCTCTACGGTGAAACCGGGGAAATCCGACATCGTTGCGTATCCGTCTCGCTCGCCACCCCGCCCCGCTCCGCTCCGCCCCGCTCCGCTGCGCTCTGCCCTGCCGCGCCCCGCCCCTCTCCGCCTCTCTTCACAACTCTCCGCCTCTCCCTCCCCTCCTACCCCTCTCCGGATTGGGAAATGTATCAACTGCTTAATAAATTGAATATATATATATATATATATATATATATATATATATATATATATATATATATATATATATATATATATAGATATATATAGATATATATATATTTAAAATTCTACAGCAAAATTAACACAAATAAAAAAGCAATTGAATTGTGCTTAAAATTGTCTTAAGAGCTTATTTTCAGAGCTTCGACGTTTCTTCCCCGGACTTCTGTTATAAGCATAAGAGCAAAGTTATATTTATGTAATCTGCCTTTTTCAAGCAAACATATCATGTGTTCATTTTTCTTTGTCTTGCAACTTCCGAAATATATCGTTTTACTTCCACACAGCTGCATTATTTGTTTCATGCTGTGTAAAAGTATATTTGTATAATATAAAATTCCATTTATATTGCTGAGTTAGGAAGGTGAACGTTTTTTTCTCATTTCCTACAAATTTGATTTTTGAACTAATTCTGTCTTCCTGAATTGATATTCCGCGATTTATCGAAAAGCAGTCGAGGCCCTACGACGTGGAAGCGGATATTTCGGTTTTTGGAGGTAATTTATATGAAGCCCAACAGTATTTTCAGAATTTTCTCAAACCTTTTTCTTTATTAAATTATGTCATTGGATAGTGTAATTGACGCCCAAGCGAAGGCGCAGGTCTCTCTTTCTTTGAAATATCTGAATTTTCGAAAATCTTTACAGTTTAAAACTTTTCGGCTTCCAGATATTCTTAACGTAATGAAATCTGTTTATCAATAACAGGTCTCAAAATAAGGTCACGGGCAATATTTCGAAAATGTGAGTAGTATTCACGTAATTTTGCGTGAAATTCAGGCAATTTTTAAATTATTATTTTCTCAAAAACGGCTGGAAATGTTCTTCCTATTTCTTTAATTTTTCTCTTTGTATGCATCAAAGGGCGATTTTGAAGTCTGGTGGAAAGTTAATAAACTAAAAAACAAAGAATTGAAGTATAATCAAAGATGCATTGTCAGCCATGAATGCGAATAGACGTTTTATTTACTTCAGTTAATGAAAATTTGTATAATATTCAGTTTAGGCTAGTAGTCTTTTCTCTGTAACAGCAAATGTTTTTGTAGAATTTTTTGTAAGTATGATAGAAAACTATTTTTGTAACACTGTAACTTGATTATAAACTGTGTTGTGGATGTACCATATCTCAGGTTTTGTTTTCGTTATAAACGTACCGTAAGTGCACCCAAGCAGAAGTATTTGTTCATCTTATGTAAAAATGAATAAAATTTATTATCATTTAACGATCTAATTTTTCAGAACAGATTTTATAAGAACTTTTTTTTATCATCAATACTTCATTTTTGCAAGGTAAATTTTAGCAATTTTCGAAAAAAACGAGAGTTCGCCACTTTTTAAAGTACCTAATGCTGTATCAGAGTGAATATTTTGGGAACGGGTTGGTATAAAGTTATTGTTTTAATATTGTTGCATTACATGTAAAATTATACGCAAACTACTCATTATGTTTATTAAAAAATGTACTGACTTTATTTCCAAATCTTCGTGTGAAGAGTACATTCAATAAGGAAACCATCTCCATCATCAATATTGTAACTGTAGGAAGACGCCGGAAAGTTTTAAACTTGTGCAATTTTCAAATATTCAGAGATTTCAAAGACAATAAGACCTGCGCAATATTTTTAACCGTCCTTTGGGCTATCTGGTGAACAGTTTAATCAACAAATTTAGAGCCATTGTGGAGTAAAACTCTGAAATATTGTTGAGGCTTCATATCAATAAATAAAAAAATATTTGTTCCTAACTTGCTTGACTAGAGTTCTTCCAGGTCGATTGGGGATATCAAGTTGGGAGAAAATCATCCAAACGGTTTAGGCGCTAGCGTTCACCACATATAGACGCGTTGACTTCAGCATCCACGACCCATTAAACGTGGTTTCAGACTATACAACGTCTTAGAGAAAGTAGTTTATTACATTTAGGAACAAGATTTATCCACCGTTTCGATACTAGCACCCGAATACGAGTATTTGTGTAGAAAAATCGCCGATTTCTACCCCAACATTATAGTACGTTCTTTTTATTACATAAATACGTAGTAAGGGGAGAAAATAAAATAGAATGTCGCTGCCAAAGGCTTAGCAGACGGAATGGTCGTACAGAGAAAGTGTCTTGTGTTGTGTACAGAATTCACTTCTCCCGTAGCACGTCACATACGGATTAAACCGTTTTTGACGTAAAATAATTAAACAAATAAATAAACGTTTGCGTTCGCGTTCCCTAGCAAACCCTTTTTTGTTGGAGAAGCGGCGAACGAGAAGGAAGAGGCAGGAGGCTTACCTCGAGCAGGCACTTGTCCTTGTCGTGTTTGTGCTTGCCCATGGCGTGGCCGATGCAGCCCCAGCGCCGCGCGAGAGCCAGAGCGAAAGCGCCAGCGCCAGCGCCAGGCGAAGCGCCAGGCGAAGCGCCAGCGAGGGGCTGCGGTCGCCCGGCGGGGCTTATCTGCGCCGCTTCCCTTGGGCGTCTTCCGCGCGCATCTCTTGCGTCGCCGTCCGCTGGCTTTGCTTACGCTTGCGGAGCATCACACGGCCACTTGTGTTCTACTCGTTCCAACACCTCCAAGAAACGCTCTTCACCACACGAACCACGCGACATTCGAAAAAAAAACAACAGTGGATCCTCGATTCCATTATCCAGGGGTTGTTTCTGAATGAAAATGAGTGATTAAATGTGAATTTGAAAAGGTTGTCACTGACAGTAATCTTTCCTGCAAATTAGGGATGATTTAATTCTATGACTACACATCTATAAAAAACAGGCAAATACATTTGACTAGATTTTGAGATCATTATGTTTCCATTTTACAAAATTCGGTCCTGCATTTAAAGACCGTTATAAATATTTTCAGACGTTTTAATGTAATCAACTCAGTATAGTAATGATCTATTACAATGCAAAATCAAATTAAATCTTTTTCTTTTATTGCAAAATCATTAAGTTGTTTTTTCCTAAAACTTACTAAAGTTTCCTGCATTTTCTATTTTGATACATTATTTTCACGTTGTAGTATTTGTTTGAACATGACGCCCTGCATTTATCTGCACCCAATATTGGTAGTTAATAAATGTGTGTGCTGTAAGACGCAAACACACAGCCTTCCTTAGTCTCTTTTATCCTGTGCGCAATAAAAGGAATATGGATTCGACAGGCGACTCTGAGTAGGTGAACGCATACAGTCTACTCGTTCGCGTGTGTTAATCTTAAAGTCACACGTCTTTTGTGGTGTGTTTGAACTGTACTTAGTCATCTACAAGTACCAGCCACATTTAGTGTTTAGTTTATTCCTGAAGGATGAATTCCTCTGAAAGCAGTGGAGTCATAACCTCCCCTGCTACCGAAATGCAACCTGGTGTCAACCGAAATCATAATTGGAGCCTCTGAAAATGTAATCCTCCCAACCAGAGACAAACTATTGTAATTGAATCACACGAAAGTGTCACCATTATGGATTATATTTGTAAATGAATCACTATAATTCAACCAAATGATATCAGATTTATATCTCGAATGTCTAATAACACAAAATGTGTATTCTTGTGTACAAGGAAAATAGCTGACTCCGTCACTGATAAGTAACAAATGTTGAAAATTAAGAATTTTGAAGTAGGTACTTAGACCACTTAAGAAAAAACACAAACGACGTATTTCCAATGTGTGCCCAGTCATACCATATGAAGAAATTAAGAAAGCTCTCAATCAAATGGACGTTGCGAACTGTACAAGCATTGGAGCTGGTAGAATCAGAGGTAGACTCTCAGCTGGTAGACAGGTGTTCATAAACCCAAAAGATGTTAAAAATTTACCTCAATCCACTCTCATACAATTTAGAATAACTCTTACAGAATATACATAGCCTTTTTCAACTATCCCAGCATTCGCCTGAGTTATGTATTCCATTGGAAACATCAACAAGGAAGATCCGCACCCCGCGACCTCCAGACGGCGCCGCCCAGCCGAGCGCCCCACTGCTACTTGCTTCACGTTTCCAAATGTACAATAATACGTTTTGACGATTCAGTGATAAACATGCTACATCCTGAAACGTTCTGAAAACTGCCTCTGTGAAATCTGTAAAACCTTGTTCTAGTAATTTCTTGTAAACATGTAAAAATATATATATATATATATATATATATATATATATATATATATATATATATATATTGAGAAGACGACGGCCAAAGCAGCGTATTCGCTCACAAGTCACTGAGCTCATAACATCTTTCGGCCGTTCCAACCTGTACAGAGCTATTGCCAAATTAAATGTTGTAATATCTTCTTGTGAGTTTTACTTCACTGGTCATCCTGTTGTATCGAACCCGATACCTAGCAGATTGTCAGTCTCTACCTTGACTGCTTGTTTGCAAATTTAACTCCTGTACGACCGAGGGAAACCACGAAAACTCCGGTCAAGATGACCGGCCCGGAGATTGAACCCGGGCCTCCGGACTGTGAAGCCTGCGCCCTACGCCTGAGCCACCTCACTTGGTTTATTATTATTATTATTATTATTATTATTATTAACATCATCATTATTTATTCTGAATTGTTAATTGGTACATGAAACACCGATGCAGGTTAAGGCAAGAAACACAAGACTTAAGTAATGAATTGCTATTACAACATTACAGATACTAATATTACATTTGTAGGTATCTTAAGGAAAACGATCATATCGATTGGACAATAGACGATTGGAAAACCATGGCTTGGTCAGATGAGTCCCGTTTTCAGTTGGTAAGAGCTGATGGTGAAGAGAGACGGGCGCCGGCCCCACAAAGCCCTGAAACCGAGTTGTCAACAAGGCACTTTGCAAGCTGAAGGTAGCTCCATAATGGTGTGGGCTGTTTTTTCGTGAAATGGAGTGGATCCTCTGGCTCAACTGAACTGATCATTGTCTGGAAATGGTTATGTTCAATGACTTGGAGACCACTTGCAGCCGTTCTTGGACTTCATGTTCCCAAACAACGATGGAATTTGTACGGATGAAAATTCGCCATATCACCGGACCGAAATTGTTAGTGATTGATTTGCAAAACCTTCTAGACAATTCGAACTAGTGATTTGGCCACCCAGATAGCCCGCCATGAGTCTCATTAAACATTTATGGGCCATAACTACGAGTTCATGCTCATCAGTTCGTGCACAAAATCCTGCAACCGCAATACTTCCGCAATTATGGACGGCTGTACTAGGAATATTGAGCATGGCTCAATATTTCTGAAGGGGACTTCAACGACTTGAGTCCATACCATGTCGAGTTGCTGTGTATTGTGTGTGTGTGTGTGTGTGTGTATATATATATATATATATATATATATATATATATTATATATATATATATATAATGTCATGGGATTAGACAACCCCATGACATCAGCTAAGAGAAGCAGCCCGCGAATAGAAAGAAGTCGAGTACGCGGCGGAACGAAGGCTTGTAAACGTGCCATCTACCCACAGCTTTCCGAACTCTGACGCCCAAACTAGCGAATAATGTTTTTCCGGGAGGTCACGAAAAGAGGAGAATATCCCTCCAAAAATTTCCCCAGGCGCGAGTACCATAAGTATCGCGGCGCGCCTCGGAGGAGCTCTCTATGATAGCGACGGCGACTAGACTGTGTTCTGAAGGCGTTTGTAACTTGAGGAGTTTATTTTAACTTGTTAGTTAAAAATTACCTTGAGAAGCGTGTCAACGGAAGTGATGTAATTGAGAAGTGGAGTGCACGAACATTCTTCGCATTAACATTCACAATATTTGAGAGAGCAAGTGAAGTGATTGTTTGACTTCGAAATAATTTCAAAAATGTAAAATTCGCGCAGTAGGACATTAACTAAATCCAGCATCTCATATTGCACGCTGAGACCACACACGCCCAAAGTGTTGTAAGTAGACCGAGCATTTAAAGCATAACTTCAGCAACATTCATTATTCGAAGCTGGAAGCGCGAACAAAGTTGTACGAGGCGCGGCAGAAGAAGGACGACACCAGGAAGAGCGAAGCGTAGGTGAGAAAGATTTGGACTGGAACGAGAATCGTACGAGTCCGGAGAACGGGAGAAGGATGTGGAAATTGTAGACGTAGCGGAGTCCTTCGGGGAAGGAAACTGGTAACGTCGTGGGACAGCAAGCGGAGACGGGTGGCAACACGAGGCTGCGAACGGCAGAAAACCCCCAAGGTTACCTACAGGCGAGCGATGCGGAACTGTTGAGGTAAAAGAACTGGCAACGTCTATGCGGCGATCAGTTGGGGAAAGAGAATAGCAGTAAATACACGACAATTCGTGTTAAAAGTGGGTGAAAAGTTCAGAATAGGTGGGAGAAGTATTCCGAACGATGTGAGTGGCAGTTTCGAGTTCATTTAGTGAATTCATTCAAAGAGGCCATACCTTGTGAAAATCATGAATTATTTAAGTAAAATTGTACATGTTGTACAGTTGATGTTATCTGGAAAAGTCATAGTTTATTGTATTGTGTTAAAAGTAATTTCTTTCTGTGATATGTAAAGGGGTCAGATTTAAGTAACGTGTATGTTACGTTTTATTGTTTTCTTCTCTTTAAAGTTCACAGTGTTATAGTGAGTGCGAAGCCCATGGCTAGCACCTGTGAACGGGATACCTTAGAACTCATTTTAATAGCCGCGCACGGAAAAACTAGAGAGTAGAATGAGTGAAATAATGTAGTAGTTAAAAAATTTAGTAAGAGGAATGAGCAAATTGTGAATTGTTGTTGGTGAAAGTGTGTTCAGGCAGTCGAGGTGACGCCAATTTTTTGTTTTGCCTTGTTTTCGTTTTTTTTAGTGACCAACTATTTACAGTGTATAATCATATTATATAATTGTGCCACTGTAATTTTTCATTGAATATATGCTCATTTTATTCGTATTTTATCTGATTCATTGTGTCAAGGGTTCAGAAGTTTCTCATACCGAAAAGATCCTGCTTCCTGAGAATTTTAAGCTCTCTTCACGAGCATTCATACTATCACGCTCTCCCCACGTGTTGAATGGTAATAGGTGGGCGTGTTAGAATTCACACTATCACTAACATTTCAACTATTGTTTATTGTTCAGGGCCAAAAATATTTGGATTTCTATAGACATAACGATGCATTCCTATGGTCGGATCATTATAAACGTAACAGTGAGTGTTCTGGTGTTGTTAACAAAAGGAAGACGTTCGTGACAATTTTTCAAAACCTTACATGAAGGGAACAGAAAGGCGTTTGAAAATCAATTTCAGCACGAACGAACAGCGCATTTACTGTACAGACGATGATAATTCCAACGCGAAACGACAAAAGAAAATTGTGATTTTATATAAAGTTCCCCAGAGTAATAGGATTCATTTCTGTAGAAACATTACCACTGAATAATATACAAAACCCATTAACTCGAGCAAGTTAAATTACTCACATTATATTCGAGAGGTTTAATACAATTGATTGAAAAGTGTGTTCGCTGACTTTATTTAGAGTTATCACTAGATTTTCTACGATCATTGTATAATCTATAGCTCGCTTTGTTGGAGTCCTGTAGATGCAAAGATAATTCGGAGCGTAGGAAGATGTACAATAGATGTGTGATAAGAAGATTAATGATAATCGAAATATCACTCTCAGAGACTTGAAATCAATTCCGCTGGATATTTTTTATGCTGTGGGTCGCAGTGTATGCGATGATTCGAAAGTAAAAGTCACAGTGTATCTTCTCGTCGTATCTGCTATTATACTTAATCTGATTGGTGTATTTATTCCTTTAAAACCAATTTCGTTTAAGAGATCATCACTTCCATGGATCGCTGCGGATGTAAGTCCCATGTTTCGCAAGTGAAATTTGATGGGGAAAAGATTTAAACGTGAACTTTATCCTGTCAAGAAAAAACTTTAATTGAAATGCGCTAACTACGAAGTGACACCTACCATTTACTGCGTGTTAGTGAGAAAGCTTTCTAGTTGTGAGGTACGATAAGAGGACGAATTCATAGGCACTTAAGGGATAAGGGAACCCTCGAGTTAGAAGTGCTTGCTGAAATGAAGCAGTCGCTAAAGTTCCAGTGAAAGGTAAAGTAGTATTTCAAGTCCCCGCTTTTCTTAATCAAAATTGTAGCTTACCGCTTGTCTGTACATTTTGTCTTGAAAGAATTCTCTTCCGGGCGTAAATCCTCGAGTGCCTTTCAGAGGCACAGAAGAGGTCTTAGAACAAAATCCGCATCTGCGTCTGCAAAAACGGAACGCATCGTCACGGAGGTTCCGTGGGGGTGGGGAGGGGTGGGCCAGCAAGTGCACCGCTCAGCCGCCGCGCCGGCTTCGGCCACGCGGGCCGCGGGGTGGGTGAGTGTAGGAGCGGGGCGGGGCGGGGCGGGACGGGACGCGGCCTCTGGATTCATTTGCGATGCCGCGCACGGCGACTGGCAATGGCCCTAGGCCGGTAACTACAGTGCATGTTTTAACGTAGGACGTGGCAGTGTTTCCCCTTGCTGGATGGCGAGATACAACGCCGACCTACACGTTGGATAGCGGGGTTTTCCTCAACCAGGTATCTCCACCAGCGGGGCACAGCCGCGGACGAGAGACGCCCTAAGCTCCGGGCTGGACTTCCGACACGTGTGGTAATGTAGGGCATGTAAGAGTAAATGGTGTAAGGAAGGCGTGAGAAAAGAAGAGAGCTCCAGGGCACGAGCCCCCCCCCCCCAGGCCCTTCCATCCCGCTGGAAGAGCAACGCTCTGTTGGCCCACTCCCCTGCCACGATGAACACGGAATAGTGTGAGAGAATTACGAAGAACCTTCAGCTTATTCGATTGGTAAAATATCCTCGTTATCTTTTAAAGCACGTATCTCATTCTTCCCTTCATCGTTCTATTCAAAGGATTTACCGATCCGTGATCTGTGACAAATCCTTTGTATCTCTTCGGCTGATCAGCGGGAGATGCTCCAGGCGGGGAGTGTTCTAAATGTGGCGAGTATGGAAACAGAATTGTTTTGTGTCATTTCGAGTTGTGAGCTATTGCTAGTTGAATAGCAAATTTGCTAAACGTAGTACATCGTGAAATCTTAGGCCTACACACGTGCGAATTTTCCAAGTTATCGTCAGATTCGCGTCACAAAGAAAATTGTCTTTTGACATCACTGCTATTGCTGACAGCACTGCTATTGATATATTTGCATGATGAATGAAAATGCATCAAATCCCACCCACATGATTTTTCTAAGTCTCCCTTTTTAAGCGACGAATTCTTTTATTGTCATGCCTCATGATTTACGAATCAGAGTTTTGTCAAAAATTTCTTCCCCAAGGGTGAGGACATTTTTTAGCGAATGCAGATTTCTATAACTAACATTTGACGTAGTAATCATCTTCATCAGGTGTCAGTCTCAACAGCTCAATATAAAAAAACGCATACAACACCTGACCATGTTCCTTATCTTACTTAGTCAGACGACATAAACGTTTAAAAGCGATACACAAGTTCAAATACCAAGTACAGTCTCTTATGCTGCCTGTTTCTATACTATTGATTACTATGCCGAGCTTCAAAAACTAAAGATATATAGATTTTAGCTATGATATTTAATGTATTAGCTACCGTTTCAACTTAATAATTCTAAAGAACTAAATATGATTGTAACAAGTATTGTATCTCAGATGCTGAGTCAATGGCTCATCTCGATCGGCGTTTTTTGTCTGGTTTCCCTTGATCCATTTAACAAATGCTGTGATGGCCCCTTGTGCGTCTGGGCATAAATGTAAGTTCACGGTCTGTACACGTCTCTTTGAGTTCAGTGGAGAATAGTTATTCAAATTATTTCGATGTCCTCGCAGAAATAAGTTGTGCGAAAAACACTCTTTTCAATCGGTATTCAGATGTCAACTTACGTGCGACTTACGATAGTGATCTTAAAGTTTAAGAAAACGTGCACAGAATACACTTCTCCCATAATACGTTACATCCATAATACGTTACACGTAGTTTTTAACTGTTTTTGACGTTCGATAAATAAATAAATGTAATAGTATTAATATTTAAATGTACTTTGAAAAGAGAGCTTATGATTTATCTTTAAAACTATTTTATTTTAATTTTATTATATATTTGATAGAATGATTTTCGACACTACCTAATTAACTAGGTCAAATTCAGCCGCTGTGTAGAGGAGAAATCTAGCGGGCGGCGACTATGATCGGCAGTTTTCCGTTGTTTCTCCGATCATCACCTGGCGAATGTCGGAGAGTTCCCCAACCAACTGGGTAGGGATCTTTCTACGATCTTTCCTTCCTCTTCCTTGTCCTATCCTGACTATTTACTTACACTTACACTCACACGCACTTCGCTACCACACTTGTCGGGAGCTTCGAGCTTGTCTCGGTTGGGCGGCGCTACGCCGGTGGGAGATACCCCGTTGGGGAAAATTCCCGCAAACCGGATCTCGTCAGCCAACAGGGCACCGCCCACAATAAAAATACACATTGTGGCTCACCTTAGCAGTTGACACGCCGGAATCATCAATCAATCAATCAAACAATTCATTTAAAAAAAGCAAACAGAATTCTCATCAACTTCTCGGCCTAATCAATTCTTATTAGCAATATTATTTTTAGTGACAATTTTGTAACAATGTTGTCACACAAAAGAAATTGCAAACGTCTTTCTTGAAGCCCATAGGCCTAAGACTACTTAATATTATAATAAATAGGTTAAGTGTAGTGTGTGTCTCTCAATATTTAATTGTCATGACCAGGGCTTCCTCACCTTGGTTGTAGATCTCTCATTAGCGAGTAGCCCAGCTCCCAATCAACGAAGCAACAATTAGCCAGACTTGTGGCAATGTGACTTGTGGCCATCCCTCGCGAAAACTCCCCGTTCCCACGAATTGCATGTGGCGAGCTGCCATTTGAGGAATTGGATGTGGGTGCGCCGCTGGCCCAAGGGCTGGCGGGGGATGCGCCGCTGGTGGGCGCCTGTCGAAGGCTGCGCTGTGGCCTGGACAGAGCCGCTCCCGCCCGCGCCCGCGCCCGCGCCGTGCACATCGATTTCTTACGGCGCGAGGCACTGGCTGCTCCTCCCGCCCTTTCCCCCCCCGCTCCGCCCCCGCTCCGCTCCCGCTCGCGTGGCGCTCTGCTCTCCCCCGTCCCACCACGCCCCTCCCGTTGGCGGGGCCACCGCCCGCAGAGGCACTTTTTGCGGTAGAAAGTTGTGCTTCGGCAACAATCTCCAACGACTTGGATTGAAAACACGCCTTTTCATTGTCGTGATTTGTGTGTTATTTACTTGTAAAAAGTAGTAAAGGAATTTCGCATTCGAAGGTAAAATTTATTGTCCCCAGGGCATTTTCTGAATCCACTATTACTTCCCGACATCTTCACCATCACTCCATAACTGCAACATTTTTCTTTGTTGTTGTTATTGTTGTTAGAATTTTTATTATTTATTTTTAAACCGATTTGCGTGAAATCACATAATTGCTGGTAAAATTTGACCCAGCCATATTTTCTTCTTTTAAAGAGATTTGGCTCAGTCTCAGAAGAAATCATCTGATCTCTGTGCAAAACTCCTCCTGCCTGTATGAGTGTGTGCCGTAATATAGAGATGGTCTGTGACAGTCCATGATCTGTCAGATTTTTTTTAGAAAGTTTCTAGAGGCAAGGTATCACGAAGGCATGTGATCACGAAGGCAGTTATCACGAAGCCGTACTTTTACACTAGTTGACTTCCAAAGGCGTTTGAATTCATAAGAAAGATCTATCAATTCCCAAAACGGCACCAAGCAACGTATAAAAGATCTGCGACACGTGGGAGGCAAGTTTACTTTCCACTCATGTGAATTGAAATGAGTCTTTAAGAAAAGAAATCATGCAATTCTGGGCTTGGTACGATAACAAAATAAGCCATACGATATTAATCTATTTCATATTAATGAAGGGTTAGAGGCTGTTAGAAAATGATGAACGTTTCGGTGAAAATCGCGAATTATCACTTCCGAATAGCGCGAGTCTTGTCTTGTTCTTGCTCCAAAGACCTCAGCTGCACGTGTGTCTGTGTGGCGTGGGAGCAGGGGAGGGGAGCCGTTCCTGTTGACGCTCGCAGGCGCCTCTCTATGCCCCCCTCAATGAAATTTGGGATCGGGGACGTACCCCCTAGTCAAAAAGCTGAACAATAATAAAATGAAACATAACATTTGGAAACCAATGCGAGCTTTGATGGTAAATCAGGTATACACAGATATTCAGGAGTCCCGAATGTTACCGCGACAAATAATACCTCAGATTCCACGTTGAATTTCATGAAGAATGGAGTCATTCCACGTCAAATCGCACACTCACTAAACATCACTATTTTTAGCGACTTGAAAACTTATTTTTTTGAGTTCGAGTTGAAAATAGATGACACGTATTTTGTCTTTCTTTTATTCCCCCACCTCTTTCAGAAATATTACCAATAATTTTTTCCGAAGAATCGCGTGCGCGCTATTTACATTCTTTTTGCGCAAAAACCGTTTCCGTCAAAAAAATAAAATTACACCTAAATTAAACTTAGAAAGATGTATTTCATTTGATGTAAATGTTAATTTTTGTAAATATATTATTTAAATATTTAAAACATATTTTAATTTTTAAAATGCAAATTTTCACATTAGGGCGATCCTTAAATTAATTTAAAAAAATAATCGTGTATTTCTACATTAATGTAGTTTACATCTGCCAAATTTCAATGTGGGACACAAATAACTTTTTTTTTTATTGTTCACCGGAGCATGTAGGCAGCCCGCTGCCCGCCGGACTGACTCGAACTACGGGGAGGTATAAATTAAAAATAATTGTACTTAATGTATTCTATTAGGTCCAAACATAAAGCAACCGTGAGACTGATGCCATGCTATGACTCACATAAACACGCATACGTCTCACATGGAAGTGGTCTGACTAAATGCGACTATTAGGTTTATTTACAAACAACTGCCACTGCTAGGGTCAGTCTGAAACGGAGCAGCCTTCTCTCTCAGATATACTGAGCCAGTTGTGGAAACAGAGGAATCCGAGAAACCCGTCCGTTGTTCAGTGAAGTTGATAACCATAGATTACCTTACAATAATATCAATACTATTGTTATTTGCATTTTCTTAGTATAAAAATTTATAATTTCAGAAGAAGTGTATGTTTAGGCCTTTGCAATCAGCAATTTTTGAGAAATTGAAAATTAACTGTTAAGTTAAGGCCTTATTTTACGTGGCGAGTTCGCCATAAAAAAAAGTAATATGTATAGGAAAAACTGGTTTTCAAAATTCCTTCTCGTGAAAAGTTAAGTGAATTTCATCCCCCCCCCCCCAAGAAAAATAGAATCGACCATACTAGTTGATACTGTATATATGTTGAACAGAGACAAAGACGAATAAACGTACATCGCTGGTCCTGGTACCCCTGCTTATCGTAACGTAGCATCCGATAATAAAGAAATTGACTAAGTTCGTCTTATCTTCACCAATCGTTTGCCGTCTTCTGTTCTCTTGACGTCACAAAAATACAATTCTACGCCAGGAGTTTTCATTGTCCAGTGTGATTTTTTTATTTTTTAAATTTTTTGTTTTTGTTCTAGAAAATTATTCTTTTGTACTTGAAGATGTAATTCAAAGACTGCTGTAAATAAATGTATTAGATACTCTGCATCCTTTTGTGATATACGTAAAAAAACAACAACAAATAATTTAATCATCGAAAAATAATTTATTTTTCTGGTTGCCTGAAACACGACACGAATTCAATTCTCCCTTTTCAGCGTAAACTCATACCACTTCTCAAGTAAGATTATGAAAATGTTAACAGAGTTATTTTTCGGATGGAGTCAGTATCTAGTATTACAAAACAATGCCAGTTCGTCTTATGGAACGTCTTATGGAAAGAGTCCTTCTGACGGAGGGGGGCGACAACTATAATTTTCTCAATAAAAGCTAGCTTTCAATCCTGACGTACCTATTAATTTTTCCAGGAAGTGAAGTGAGCTGATGATAATGTGAAGAATATTACCTTTATATATTTAGCAGTGTTGAAAAGTACTTAGAAAGATGGATGTTGCAACAGTTACATAAAACGCAGTTGAAAGTACAAAGAAAATACATAGTTTCATTTCACATACTATAATTCTTACAAATATTCCGTCCGTTTCATACTAACTTGAATCCGTTTGACGCTTTTTAATTTGAATTTGAATTTAATTGGCTAGGAAGGAAATATATATATGTATCCGACACATAGTAAGATGTGAAGGGATATTTGTATTCCCAGCTCTTTGAAAGTATTTTGATGGTAATCGTCTACTGCTGATTGACACGTGTTGCAGGGGCGACGCTGTAGCAGACATTGCAGCAAAACAGCAAGTACGCCTTTCCATTGCATTTACTTTCTCTGAGTCATCTCGGTGTCCCACTTTGAAACTTACTGCACTTATGTGGAATTTTTCAGAGATTCCAATTTTTTTCGAAGTTTTAAACTTTCGAGTTTTGAGAGAAATTTAGAAAATAAAGATAAGATAAAAATGCAATTAAATAAACTTAATGAATTCATTATTTACATAAAAAAGAGCATCTTTTGTTCTTTAATGTCGCAAAATACTAAATATATGTAAAATACTAAATATATGTCGCAATTACAACAGGAGTTAAAAAATGATTACCTTAACTATGCTAGCATTTTTTTCGAAACTTTTCAAAATTAAGATCGTCTTAAAAAATAATATTTGGGGAAAAAATGAGAAACACGTGTTTCATATTTTTGCTGGTACTCTTCGCAGAAAAAAGTTTAAAAGGTTGGGACAACAAGGTCAAATTTTCCTTAAATATATGCAATTTGACGTGGAATGCCCCAATGGTAGGTAAAGTTTCGACAAAACTGAAAACGTGGGGAAAATTGCGTTTGAAGGAACGTTGAAACGCTCCACCCCAGAGCGCTGCCTTCCGAGGGCCTTCCCTTCGCGCTTCCCAAACGGCAATAAAGTCATTTGGAAGTGAAAGACAACAAGATTGAGAGGATGACGGCAAAAACCTCTGCTCTTGAAACCGAAAGCCAAACCGTCAGAAATAAGATGGGATCGCCAACTATTTGCGAGTTGGCGCCGTCGCGGCGACGCTCAAGGCCCAGCGCCGAGGGGTGGCGCAAATCTTTTTCATTTCATCATTTTCTCATTAGTTAGCTTGAAATTATAGACGCACGGAGGTCACATCACGCGGAAATAAAAGAGCAGTTGCCACCCTCGTATTAATAGCTATCAATCAAACGCTATAGCGTTTTGACCTCACAAGTATACAATTCAGTAGAAAGCGTTTTGTAATTTTTCAATTTCGTCGCAGGCTGCACGTTTGTGAGGTCAAAGCGCTGTTCCAGAGCCTGGAGGTGATTCGTTGGAGGCGAAGAGCCTCGCGTCCTTGCGGGCGGGCGCGCTCCGTTCAGAACGTCGCGACGAGCGCCGAATTCCCTCGATCCACAAATGTCCTTCTCGTCCTCTCCGAAAAGAGTAGATAGTTTTCCTCGACAATTCATACAACTATCCACAGAGCTTCCGCTTACTTTAGTACAATATTCTACGTGATCAAATTGGTCAAACCGCTATGTAGTAAAGAAGCCTTTCTCTGCAAAACGATGTAAACTTTTGGATGCGTTGCGGTGCGTCGAGTATGCTGCAATGGCTGTGTAGCCTTTGTCCGTGCGGTGCAGGTGCAGCTGCGGCGCGCGCGCCTTACCCCTCGGCCCCCCTCGGGGGCGATGGCGGCGGTCGACATCTCGGCGGCGGCGGCGGCGGCGGCGGCGGCGGCGGCGGCGGCGGCGTGCGCTCCGTGGGGCCGGCGGCCGCGGAATAAGCGCGCCACGGCCCGCAGGCGCACGCCCCCCCTCCCACGCCGCCGCCCAGGCACGCGAGATCGATGGGGCCTCGAGCAGCCAGGCGCGCACGGGGCCCACAGACACCGCCACGCCCCCTCCCGCCGGCGACCGACTCTCTCGCGCGCACGCTTCCATCCCGATGCGAACGAGCCTCTTCCTAAGGATTCATAGGGAAATAATTTCAATAACTGGACGTCCCACTGAACTTTAAAAGACGTGCGCAAGTTACATTTCTTCCCAGAAGCAGAACTAGGGGCCGTTGCTCAAAGGATTAGGCAAACTGGACGAAAAACCCGATCGAGAGAAGTTCATGTACAATACTTGTGAAACGCATATTGAGTCTTTTAGAATAATTCGATCCAAATGATAAGTAATTCATTAAATACGACTGTTTAAATCAATGTTGCTTTCCTTATTGATCCTCGGTATTGTCATTCATTGTATAGAAACAGTTACGCAACAGAAAAGACTTTACTTGTCACTTAAACTACTGTTGTAAAAATAATGTACATGTGTTGTATGCAAATATGTATTTTTGCAGTGAGCTGCTTTACTCAAAATGAAAATGATTACGTCGAGTGTTGTACTCATAGAAATCTCTATTCGCTGAAAATACGTTCCCACCCTTGGGCAAGTCATTTTTGACAAAAAACTGATTCGCGAGGCAAGGGTTGAATTCAGTTACAGCTTAAGAAAGAGATGCTCACAAGTATCACATGAATGGTATTTAATGCATTTGATACATGATGCAACAATATCATCTGTAGTGCTGCTGATGTTAAAGTCAATTCTTATTTGTGTATTTGACGCGGATCTGACAAACTGGTTCGTGGATTTTAATTTTCTGAATCCATGTTACCAATCTGAAAACGATTCATATTAACTGAGAAAGGTGCTTCGCTTACGCACTTCGTGCGTAAAAAAAGTCTCTAAATTTTGAAAAGTTTAATAAAAGAGAAATTGACCGAACATTTTGAATTTCAATTTTGTTGCCGTCTTTGATAATATCTGGAAATATTTCGGAGCATAAGAATGCATTAAATATGCGAGTTATTGGGTGTACAATGGCAGACATACAATTCTGTAATAAAGAATTCGCAAATTTATCCAAATCGGTCAAACATTTACTTTTTAGTTTACGGATTATTTTGAGAATGTCATAGGAAAAAGTATCGGTAACATATCGTGTTGAAAATTTTTGTGGATAGATCTGATGTTGAATTTTGTGACTTCGTGAAGACCCATGATGAAATCAGCCGAATTTTCGAAAAATATTTGTTGAGGGTACTAGCCACTGTTGCTGTCGTTCACATTCCTCGCATTTTTTTAAACACACTCTTTATGTCGACGCCCTGAATCCTAATTTGAAGCCAGAACTGCGCCACCACCCTCCAGATTTTTAATCGTGAAATTAAATTTTTGAATTGAATGTTTTATCACGGGAGGTGACTGATACTTCCCCCGCTGGATGGTGGATGGTGACATCCGGTCCAGACCTCTACGTCGGCTTGCGGGGTTTCTCAGCCAGGTATCTCCCAACAGCGGGGTCCCGCTCCAGCAGGAAGAAGCTCTAGTCTCCCGAGTGGTCTCCTAATATGTGTGGTACTGTACTGCACGTAAGTGTGTGTGTGTGTGTGTGTGTGTGTGTGTGTGTGTGTGTGTGTGTGTGCGCGCGCGCGCGCGTGTGTGTGAGAAAGGGGTGAAGATAGGACAAGAAAGGACAAGAAGGAAAGGAAAGATTGCGCGCAATCCGTGGCCCGTTCCTTAGGATACTGCTCTGACATTCACCTAATGTTGATCGGAGAAGCCACGGAAAACTACCGATAAGAGCAGCCGGCCCACAGTGTGTAATTTTGGCCGTCTACGGGGCAGAAAGTCTAATAGCAAAAATTAAAGAATTGAACTGAATTCAATCATGCTATAATTTACTAAATTATTCAAAAAGTTAAAACATTACCAATTTTATACAATATAACTCGTTTGAGTAACATTTTAAGTGTTTTAAAGACGTTAAAATAGAATGCAGTCGTTGATATCGTAGGCTTCCGCGGCCAGAGTTATGATCTGGGCTGTCCGGGTGACGCCGCGTCGAAGGCTGGGGTGTCGACATTTCGACCGACATATCGCGGTCCTCTTTAGGGCTGTACTGCCTATAGCAGTACGACATATCGCGGTCCTCTTCAGGGCTGTACTGCCTATAGCAGTACAGCCCTGAAGAGGACCGCGATATGTCGGTCGAAACGTCGGCACCCCAGCCTTCGACGCGGCGTCACCCGGACAGCCCAGATCAGAATGCAGTCGTACATTAATTTTACCACGAAAACACATTAAACAATGTATAAAAAATACAAGAGAAGTGTACAAGAAACATATGCTGAATCACAAACTGTAAACATGGAAGTAATGAACTTATTCAGAATCCCTGATGGTATCAGAAGAATCTTCTTGATCATCTATTTCCGCTGTTGATTGATCCATTTCTAGCAAATCAAACACTTTTTCATTCATATTTTTCTTTCTGAGTTTTGGAGAAACTGGGCTTGTTCTGAATATTAATCAATAGGCAATATACATGTGTCAATGATGCCTCTTCCGTGAAATAAAATTTTGTGTAAACTTACAGGCATTGGATATCAGCTGTAGTGTTCCAGCTAGATATTTTGAATGTATTTTTCGAATTTATCTAAATTAATTCCTTGTCCAGAATTCATTGTAGAATAATTCCTAAACTCTTCATGAATTCCAGATTAACTCATTTGTTTCTGAAAAATTTGCGCGCAGAATTTCCAGTTTGTATTGCCACTTTTCTGTTAAGCATATCCACTAACCGGTCAACGAGTAACTGCACAGGTATTTCCACTGAGATTTTCGTAATCATAACAGCTTGTGTCCTGTAACGTATACATTTTAGGATTCTTTCATTTCATATTAAAGTGATTATAATTTTCAATTTTATATTTCTGCTTGCTGACGTAGTAGTTGGAAAAGTCGTACATATATGTACTACATTAATGCCACCTCTTCTTTGGGTGATAACTGATTTTGAAGCGAGGACATTTAAACCTTCTTAATAATAGTTCCCCTATTTGGTGATGCAGTGAATAATTCTGTTACTCTTGCTAATTCTGTTACTATGGCTGTCAAACCTCTTTTCCCTTCTTTCTTTAACTGTATGCCTGCGGCCATAGAGTCAGAGGAGAGAGAGAGAGAGAGACATAGAGATAGATATACATAGAGATATAGATAGATAGATATAGATAGATAGATAGATAGATAGATAGATAGATAGAGATTAGATATAGGTAGATATAGATAGATATAGATAGATAGATAGATATAGATAGATATATAGATATAGATAGATAGATATATAGATATAGATAGATAGATATATAGATATAGATAGATAGATATATAGATATAGATAGATAGATATAGATAGAGGTGTAGATGGAGAGAGAGAGAGAGAGAGAGACACACACGCCGCTTTTGGCGACCTATCCCTACCTTTATTTCCAGGATTGCTTGGTTTCGAAATGCCTCCATGCAAGCACATTTATTGGCACATGGAAGAGGTCCACGAGGCGCGCGGATGGCCCAAAGATACACCGTCGTTGAGCTGCTGTTGCTGAGTGACACGTCGGTCGGCAGGCGCTGCATGAGGTCGACGCCCTTCTCGGTTGGGCGCCCCCTCGAGACGGAGGGCCCAGCACCGCGCTCGGGGTCGGGTCGCGCCTTCCTCGCCGCCACTTCCCGGGGGCGTGAGATTTGACGAACCTAGCCGCTCAAAATACCCTTTGCCCAGCTCAACATTTAAGGCAAGATGACGAAACCAATGCCTTCTTAGATAGTGAGAGCACAAGGGTGCGCTGTTTCTTTATCGCTGGCCGAAGAAATATAGCCTCAACATATCGGTCATGTTATCCTTTCAGGCAGGACGTCGTGAGCCCGGGGCAGTTGCTTTGTGCAGAGTGTAGAAGAAACACGCATCGCCACCTTTACTTAGCAGTTATGCTGATAAATCTGACTGAATCGGATTGTACTTTAGTTTTATATTCATTCAGAGATATTTAAATAAAAAATTAATATTAAAATGACTCTCAAAGTGGAGTCATAAAATCTCTGAATTTTTAAATTTTTAATTTCTTTATCTTGAGTTACAAATTTATCCCCGTGACTTCCCGCCGTAAACTCGACACGGGTATATTACCGAGTCTATTATTCATGATTTAACCACATTCCAGCTGCTCCTAGCTGCTCGTTTAATCGTAATATATTATTTTCAGTGACAATGCCGCGACACGCGCTTTTCCAGGTGTGGCGCTCAAATACTGTGCAAACACGGAACGAGGTGGTGCTAGAGCATGTAAATCTGCAATTAGGCTTAGAAGATTGTTCAGCGGACATTCGAAAATCACTTAAACTCGAAATTTCTATGTTGTGTTCAAAAATTAGGGAGCTATGGCAAACATCTGCAAGATATGAGAAACATTTTTTGAAACGGTGGCTTTCAAAACAAATCGTATACGAAGAGAAATTTCCTTGTGCAGGTCCATCAACCAGTACTTCACATTCATCTTCTATTACAAAAGTAGGACGACCAAGAAAGTTATTTAATGATGCTAGTATTGCTACGAAGCGAAGAAAGGTGAAGGCTATCGTCGATACAGCATCGTCCTCTGAATTAGTAGCAGCTACTCAAAAATGTCTCAGAGACTCTGGTAAAGGAAATGCAGCAAAAATTGTCGCAGGGCTCTCCCTTTCTTCACCTCAGCTTGCTACAAGATGTTAAGAGTTAGAGAAGAGGTTTGTACAAAGCCCAGGCGAATGAACGGCGACCAGGCTCTTGCGTTAATGATTGCATCTGCATATGTCAACAATCCAGTAAAAGGAAATGAGGGAAATGCTCTTGAATATGACTGTGAACTCTACCTGCCCGATCATGTTGTGAAAGAAGCCAAAGAAAATGTTATCCTTCGAAGGAAAGTGTAGTAGTCACAGAGCAGTATGTAGAAATTAAATTTCAAACGGTACTGGACCACACCGTTTCTAGATTGTGCGAAGTGAAGTGTGATGTTCTTAGCACAGAGGCAGATGAAATACAATGCGTGATAATTTCGAAGTGGGGGTACGATGGTTCAACGGATCAGAGCTGCTACAAACTAATATATCATGAAAATGAATACCAGTTGGACGAAAACATTTTAGTGTATCATGGTGCCTCTACAACTCTATTCAGATACGAGAATAGGTAAGAATATTATATGGCAAAATACACATCGTCAACTGTTTTGTAGGTCTATTAAAATCGCTTATGTAAAAGAGTCTCAATCTATCATTATGAAGGAAATGGGAAGCGCTCACTCTCAAATAGAAGAGCTAGTGCCTACAACATATTCCGTGTCAGAAACAAAAACCGTTGTAGTTACGCACAAACGTCTGTGCGCCATGGTCGATGGCAAGGTCTGCGGTAGTTTATCGCAGTATACTTCATCACAGAAGTCTTACATATGCGGCGCAGCACCTATGGAAATGGATGTTGTGGATTGTTCAAAGCATAAGCAGATCAATCCAAATATGTTGGAATTTGGCTTGTCACCTTTACATACCATGATTCTGTTTTTTGAATGTCTTCCACACATTGCTTACCGCTTGGAAGTAAAAACTTGGACAATTAGGAGTGATGAAGATATTGCTAAACAAAATGAAACGGAACTTCTTTTTACTACTTTTTTCGCTCTATTCAATGGAACTGATAATCATTTTCCATTTATTAATACACAGTGGGTAAATTGCAGCAAATTACAGCTAACTTTACATACAGTTAGTGTAAAAAGTGAACGGTCACCTGTTCTCTTCACTCAGTAATAATTCTGATTCGAGTTTTAGTTGTCAGAGAATTAAGAGAACAAATTAATTTATTGTAACTACAATACTATCATTTCCCAAAAAAACATTTTTTTCAATCTCAAAATAGGGACGGTTTTACACCCGTCCCTATTTTGACGAGAATGACAGTGGCAGCGGGCGCAAAATGTCTTGCACATTGAAAGGAAATGTAAGTAAAACTACTTTCATTTTTGAAAATGTATTATTGTGCAGCTTTCAACCGTTTTTTCTACCACTCAAGCCGTCACTCCCATTTTTCCCTGATCCCAGTTTTAATTGAAGCTTTGCAGAGTCAACATCGACTGTGAAATGGGACCCAGAAAGAAATTCACTCCCCGTGAACGTCAGCTAATAATCTGGTTGCACAATCAATGCAAATCCATGCAAGACTTTTCTAGACTGGCCGAAGTTCCAAAATCTACGGTTCACGTGGCCATGGACCGTTTTGAAGAGAGAAAGACCTTGGAAAACAAACCGCGCAGTGGTCGCCGAAGAGTGTTGACGTATGCTGCGGGCAGTTAAGAGAAGCCCAAGAGTACCCCGACCTCGACAGCGAACCTCCTGGAGATCGGGAAGGGCATTTCCCCAAGCACTGTACGGAACGTGTTGCGACGAAATGCATATCACGAGCGAGACGGAAGACATTTTGGGGAAGTTCAACCAACAGAAAGAAGCGTCTGGAATATGCCAAGAGACGTAAATTTTGGTGCTGGATTTTGGCGGAAGGTCACCTTTTCGGAAGAAAGTCAATTCTCCGTTTTTGGAACGAATGATTAGCGTTTAGTGTTGAGGAAAAACAACACAGAGTTCGAACTGCAGAATTCAATTCCGACGTAGAACACGGACGTGGTTGGGTCTTAGTATGGAGTGTACGAGTGCTAGTAGCGTCCGGAATTTGCTCTTCATAGATGATGTAATAAACCAGTATGTACATTTAAGACATAATTTGAGAGCCAATGCTGCTGCAATGAATGTAGATCAACACTACATTTTTTAACAGGACAATGATCCTAAGCATACTGCTTTCAATACAAAACTTTGGTTAATACACTAAAACAACTGCAAAATCCTCCTCAGTCCCTGGACCTAAAACCAATAGAACATTTATGGAATTTCCTGGAGAGAGAAAAAAAAAAAGAAAAATAGAATTATTGCAAACAAAACAGAATTGAAGACAGCTTTACGAGAAGAATGGAGTAATATTTCTCCTCAAATTGGGCAAAATCTTGTGAATTCCAAGCCTCAGACTTAGGGCTGTGATTTGTGCCAATATATGACAATCTCACAAAATATTAACGTCTTTTTGTTAGCAAATGTGTTCGTTAGAATTCTAAGTTTCCAAAGACTTTTTGCATCCTATTTCAATGCCGTGTTTCTTGTTTCCATCAATACCAAGATATTTATTTGGCTTTGTAAAACTTTTTTTGTGAAAATATAGGAATAACTTATTTGTTATAAAGATTGTTTTATCACATTTATGTTAAATCCCTCTGCACAGTTTCCACAGACCCAAAGTAGAAAAATTACGTAAGTGTCCACTCACTTTTTACACTAACTGTACATATACTTATTTATTTACAAAATTGCTTATGAGATTGTGTTCATTTTTTGGCTATTCTCAATATCATTTGAGCTATTTGCTAACGAAAATTTTCAAGAAGTGCCTTATTGTCTCACAATTTTCTGCAAACTTTCTTCTCCGGTACTTAATTTTACAGCAATATCATAAGTTGTGAAGAGTTTCTTCTAAAATGCATTATTAGTTTTTACTATAAAATGATGAAAAGCTAGAAACACTTCAAATTCTTTTCTTTTTAACAAATTGTTTTTATAACAAAAATATGAAGTAAAAAGAGTATCTGATTACCTGAATGTGACTTACAAAATTTTGCAATATTTTCAAGAGAAAAAAATAATTTTCCTGTATTTTTGTTAAAAAAATATGGATCTTAGCCTATATAGTTCAGTATGTGATGATGTAACAAAATCATAACAAATATATTTGATAAAAAATTGCTCTGGGCTGTAATAGATTAAAGAGAGACTCCGGATATACTGCATTCCTGCATGAGATATGATATGATGTTCTCAGGAAACACTTTTAGATTTAAAAAATATTATCACAGCATCATTAATGCAATACTTCCATGTTATGGAAGAGATTCATTTCCTAATTTTGAATAATTTCTGGTTCACACTTTGTACACTACCTATTGATAATGAACTTTCTTTCCAAATAATTTTCTAGACAAATGCAACCCATTTAATTATATTACAAGATCTTATTGAAAATATTTGATATGCAATGGCTAGTAATTACTTTTCAATTCAGTAAGTTTCAATGATTTGAAAGCAGAAATTCTGAATATAGTATTTTGCTTGTCCTCGTATCCTCTCTTCCATCCCACTTGTTTTCTCCCTCCTTTTGCAGCAGAAAGTGTACCCACATTTAGCTGATACCGCCTAGTTCCGACGACTTGAATGAAACAAAACGACTTGAAAACAAAAATGAAATGGAACTTAAAGACTACTTTGTTGCTTGATGCATTTTGAAGTCAGTTTAATTTATTCTTGCACCAACCAATAACAACGAATCTTTAAATAATAACACAATACTAGTCATAAATGGTTTAAAAAGATTACTCATATTGCCCAATTTTGAGTATTGAACATCAATAAAACAAATTATAATAATAATTATTTCATAGGTTAGCTGACTCAATTTAAACAAAAACATAGTTATACTTTTATTAACTGTATGTTTTAGTTGGTAACTGATTTCTTTACAGTTTTTCTTAGTATAGATGGAAATTAAAAAAATAAAATGGAATTGATTTAACTCAACAACTTTATTAGGATATTTTGATAAACAATAATAAAATTTTAAATAACATTGTGCCACTGGCTTTAAAATCAACACCCTTCACTAAAACACTGACCTAAAATGCTCAAGCTTCACTTCATAATGTATTCAAATAATAATTAAACTTCTTTTAATATAATGGACCATAAACAATATATCACAAATATCAACAATAACCTTGAAAATTAATAAATAAGCTTAAAATAAATTATATCAAGGAAAGCAACTGGAAATTATATATAATATGTGGCTAATGAAGAGTAAATCTTGTTAAATAAAACTATTGTTTTGTAAAACAAAGTACATTCATTCATAACTTAAGAGCCCTCTTCAATTTTCTATATTACAGTAGAGCGGTTCTTCAACGTGATGGCCCTGAGAACAACAAACAAAAAGTTATTCTACGGGGGATAATTTCCTTCAATGAGCAAAAGGAATACTGTAATATTACATGTACAACCATAATAATATGCACAACCATATGTATTGATTTTATACAGTAAAACAAATGTAACTACAACACTTTTCACACAACATTATTTTTTAAACATTTACCAAGACATCCAAGATTAGTACATATATTCTTACAATTCATCATTAATAAACACCTACATTTTGTATACTGAGCTGCTTCATTAGATTGTTCAAAATTCAAGTCATGGTCATACTTGGAACAAATATTTGCAATGTCTTTCCTTCTTTCTTTTTTATATTATTGTTATTAACAAAAGTCATTAATTCCAATTTTTAATTTTCCAACAAAGTAAAAGCTAATTCATTAGTAATTATTTAATTTCACTGTCTCATTATTTTTGTCAAACCCTTTTCTGCACTTTCAAAAATTCAAAATAGATATTAATCACATTAGCAAAATGTAAAGTACTTGAAGAAATTACTTGACTGCAAAACAATATACAGCTCAACAACCAATTATGCAATAATAAACCAGCCAAAACTACATGTAATAACTAGACTTCGGATTTTTAAGGAAATTCCTATTATACTGTTCTGACATACACAATCAAAATTAATTATACACACTCCTTGACTGTACACTAATACAGAACAACATTAATAGTTCCTAAGAATGCCTATTTCAACATTAGAACCCAGGAATGCTTATTCATAAATTAATGATCTCATTTTCAAATATATTATCTTGCCAGTGTAATTTACCAGTGATTCGTCATCAAATCATCTGAAAGCAAGACAGTGTCATCAATGTGCATGGAACATCATAACTGTTGCAGTGTTTCTTCACCCTAGAAACTCTTTCAAATGAATCCAATCAATTTTACTCTGCGAGATTTCTTGTACAAATACTCATGATTTTGGCTTCTTCAATTTGAGGTGCCCCAAACTTTGATCAATCATTACTGTTTTGATCCATCTTATTGTTCAACATTTGATTACTCTTACTATTCCCTCAGTCTGGGAGTGAATTTGAATTAATGAAGACCATTTTAAGTTCTGAAATGCCAAAAATTAAAAGCAATGAAAGTACTCTTCTCTGGTGTAAGCTAATTCAATTGTTTGACAATGCACAGGCAAGCTGCATTTTGACTACTGCTCAAACTGCTACGCAAGCATTAATTTTAACTTCAGCAATATGTATTTACAGGCAGAATACTGAATTGCATCTCTTGGTAAGAATGAAAACAGTATACACTAAATTTCTCATGCCTTCCTGGTTTTATGTAACAAAATGTCCCAACAAAAGTGCTAATAAAAAAGGCTGAAGTAAAAGTCATTCTCACAAATTATTATCATGTTTGTACTGTCTATTTAAGAAATTATAACACCTATTTTCACCCATTAAGAGTCTATTCTAGATATCTAAATTGGGAGATTTTCTAGCCTAAAAATCCGAAGCCTGGGAATAACTAATTTTAGGATACTTAAAAATCTCAATGTCTGATATTTCTATGAAGGGAACCCCTTAAATAGAGCAAATTATTGCCTTTTTGCTTCATTGGATAACATGCCTCATTAGCCTGAATGTATTAAAAAGAAATTTTTATTATATAGAATATATATATATATATATATATATATATATATATATATATATATATATATATATATATATATATATATATATATATATATATCAAAGTCAACATAAAATCTGAGGTAATGTTTTGTAACAGAAGCTTCTGGACACCAGTATATACACACACACACACACACACACATACACACTGTATATTATTGTGTGTGTGTCTATATATATATATATATATATATATATATATATATATATATATATATATATATATATATATATATATATATATATACATGCACACATATGACACTTTTTATAGAAAAATAATTGATTTGCAATATTTTAACGCTGATGAGGCAGGTCTTAACAAGTTTCAATTGAGGTGAAACTTTTATTATTTCATTTTTACACTTCATTTTTGGCAATTTTACAGGGGTTTCATAAAAAATTTCAGACATCAATTTTTGGCAACCACCCCAGTGGATATAGATGGAGACAGGCATAATTTCTATACATATAACCCATTCAACATATTCAACAAAACTGAATAAAATTTAATAATAATTTTTTCACAAAATGTTCAAGTCCCATAAATATCATTTATCAAAATATTTTTGAGTTTTTTTTTCCATTAATAGAAGATAGACTGGATATGTTATTCTGTATAGTACACTATGAAATTAATTTGCATTAAGTCTTCAAGAAACTGGAATTGACAATCAGAAGTCTATTTTGTGTCACGGTAAAGATACACAAACTGCACATCTCTTCATAATCTATTGGTTACTCAACTAAAAATCACAATCATGAAAAATTTTACAAAATATAATAGGAACTTTCAATATTCTTTCTTTGACTTGTAAATCATGTTCATTTGTTATCACATTGAATGAGCACAGTTTTGTGCTCCCAAAAATTTATTTTATCAATTAACATGTATATAAATTACGAACACATTTCTTAAAGATCTCAAAATTCTTCATAACTTCCACAAGAAAATATAGTTTCTTTACCACCTTTCTCTTAAAATACTTTTATCCACTAAATCTGCATGTACCATTAAATACTGAACTGGAAATGATGCAAATAGACTCCTCCTCAACCTGACCACACCTTGATTATAATACTTTCACACTTGGCAGAATATTTGATAAAATAATTAATATACATTTAATTAAATGTATCATCAAATGGAAATTCAGTACCTTCAGCTTTGATGGATAAATACATTTTTCCTTTAATGGTTTGCTTTACTGGATTGATTCGCTTTAGAATTTGAGTCATTATATTGACAAGTTGTTCTGAAGTCAAGCCAGTTTTCTTTGTTTTAAACTTTTGGAGTAGCTCGGTGGTGGTCATAGGTTTTCGCATCAAATATCGACGAACTGCATCTTCTGAAATTCCCGATTCCCTGTCAACATACCAAAACGACATCAAAACTCTCAACACAATTTCATTTTTGAGGGGGTCATTTAGATGCTCGTTTACACTCTGAGTAGATCAGTTATCAACTTAAACCAGTTCCTCCCATTAGTTCAATTTACTTAGGCAGACAAAATATTATAAAAATAATAAAATGGGTTGTTCAAGTGTCAGTTTCTTTATAAGCAATAAATACTGGGATGTCAAGCCCCTCTTAACACTTGCATGCAGTGAACACCTGCATTGTGACACACGACAACTGCATCTTTTTCACATAGAACATCTTGAGTTTTATGAGAAAATCAAATATTTACTATCTGTAAATTCAATGGGCAATGTTCCCTTCCTGTTGGTATAATTTTCTAATTCAGCCCGGTTCTAGTTGATTTCAGAAGCTGGAGTGCAGTACACCCTGGCAAGCCTTTTGTGGATGCCATTAAATTTCCAACTTCATATATTTTCACATTTGCTGTGCTCACTGAAGTGCTTATCAGAGAATAGTTTTAGTCTTAACTTTTATGACAATGGCTCAAAACAGTCAAGAGTTAGAAAATGTGTTACAATTACCAGCATGTAGTGAGAGTGGAGATGTATGAATGTTTAGAAAAGGCAGGAAATAGTGCAATTTCAGAATAAAAAATTCTTCATGATAAAGTTAAATTACATTACAAGGAAAAAAGAGAATAAATTATTAATAAATAAATTAGTTTATTAATAAATAAATAAATATAAAATAAGTATATGCAACAAAGTTTGCTATATGAATGTATTTGTATAAATTGCAAATCCTCAGTTTTTCAAAAAAAATATTCAAATACACTAGCAAGCAGAGTTTATGACTAGGAACACACTAAATTAATTTTTTTTTATATTTATGAAAAATGCGATGTCTCAACTTTTAAAGACAATTAATGCTCTATAATATCAGAATTTTTGAGTTTATGTTCTATATTAACCTGTGCAGTTCTTTATTTAAACCAGGGCTCATCAGAAAGACGATTTGTGAACAAAGAGCTGTCGGCAGTGACCGGAGCGGATGACAGGAGCAGCAGCGTGAGCGAGTGAAGTCTGGGGGGGTGTTGAGAGGTACAAGCGATAAGGTGGACAGCTCAGATTCACACTCATTGCAAAATGTGTTGTCATTGAAGAGGAAGCCAGCGGCTCTCGTAATAATTGTCTAATAATTTTCAAAAATAAATGGGAAGAACTTTTTTTTCTTCAAAAACTGGAGACTTCAAAAATGTTTGGTTAGTCATAAATTTTTAATCATGTTCAAGAGTATAATCTAAAAAGTCATTTCACAGTGAATCATGCATTTGAGTACGACAAGTACACTGATGAAGAACGTATATTTTGAAAACAATTTCATGAAATTTCTGATATGGAATCAGATATCAAAAATTTTTTACCATTTTCAATATTGACATGATACACAATTTACAGTTGGAAATACAGATCTTTAAAATGATACAGATTTGAAAGAAATTTCAGCACAAGGAAGATCTATCACAAGGAAGCTCCACAAGCATGCTACTCAAATTTTAAGTATGTTTGGGTCTACTTATGTTTGTGAGCAATATTTTTCTAGTATGAAAATTTGTAAATCGAGACAGATCACAACTTGACAAATGTCCTGAGGTTAAGTTGTGCTGAATCATTTCGACCAAATATTGAATGTATTGGGCGAGAAAAAAGATTTTAAAAATTTAGAAAGAATAAATATGAAAGATCTCTTTAGAGTAATACTATGAACTTTTTGGAGTTTGTTTGCATTATAGCTCTTAGATAAAAATATTTACATGATTTATGACAATTCAGTAATTGTTACTGTCGCAAATTTTCTTAATGGTATTTGCTGAAATTCTTTCCTTGACTGAATTATTTGTTTAATTATTGTTGTCTAATGTTAGTGGAGGTGACAATAACTATCTGCAGAAAGTGGTAATGGCTGTTTTGGTATTTGCGCTTGTAGACAGAACAGAGGTTTCAATGGACAAAATCACGCGAGTGTGGAGCAATAAGTGACACCGTTGGATTTCTCATATCTTGGTGTTTGGCACTTGAATTTCTCATTGTGCTCCTGCTGGGTCCCAGCCACCTGCTGAGAGCCAGGAGCAATCGGTCTTGGCTCTATGGAGCGAAAACTTGATGAGCCCTGATTTAAAAAATACATGAATCGGCAAAATTACGAATTTAGGGTATATGTTAGAAGGATTAATATTATTACAAAATGGAATGGTTGTATGATGGAAATTTAAAAGAAAAAATAATATTTAACATTATTAACCATCCACCAAGAGAAAGCAATAAAGGCTGAGTGCTTCTCAAACAATTGTCCACGCACTTCTCATGGAATCATGCTGGCAATCGCTTTGCCTGATGGAGTGTGTGCATGCTGGATGTCTATACTACCATATGGACAATGTTTGAAAAGTGCTGAGCCTTTTTTGCTCTCTTGGAATACCTAAAACTTTTTCTTCACCCCCCCCCTCCACTCCATCTTGTGACATCAGTATCAAGATGAGAGGGTAGTTAAGCCAATTTCAGGGAGCAATACACCCCAGTGTGACTTTTGCAGAATACAACTGTAAGTGTGAACATGCAGGGTCTTACCCAGTTCCGATCAGAGGAGGAACAACAGCTGTCGCAAAATTATCCAAAGGATTCTTTTTGTTGGCACTAAAATCAAGGATTGGGGCTAGCTTTCTTTTGCGACTTTCCCCAGGGCCAGCTGGCGAAAGGTCCTTGTCTTTGGTGGGAGTCGCAGAGCGTGAGCTTGCAGCACTGAAAAGATACACGTGATTAATTCATGACTAAAATTCCAGAGTACAAAGTCGCAAATAATATTGTTTTGGACTACAGTATGTTGTTAACTGACCCTGAGTGAAATGCTTCACACTAATCATCTTCGACAACTCTGCAACAGAGATGCCCAACAGACAAAATTCATCTACTTTCTGGTTGTTTTTCTAGTTACATTATTTCTAAATGTTTCATGATTATCTATGTTAAAACAACAATTTTTTCCATGTCTCCTGACATTTTTTAAGCATTCCATATTTATATTTTATTAGAAAGTACCTACAAATATATTCCTCATTTCCCATCTCGATCAGGTTTTCATCCTGTTTTTTTGATCCATTGAGCAAATGCCGAGATAGCCCTTGTTTTGCTTCTGGACATAAATGTAGCTTCACTATGCACACATTTTGTTGAGCTCTCTTTTTACTGATAGTGGTAGGAGTAGAGCTGGGGTACGTGTTACTAATTTG
Source organism: Teleogryllus oceanicus (assembly GCA_964035755.1). NCBI lineage: Eukaryota > Metazoa > Arthropoda > Insecta > Orthoptera > Gryllidae > Teleogryllus > Teleogryllus oceanicus. The sequence continues at coordinate 353,359,283 of CAXIVR010000001.1, read as the reverse complement.
TTAGCAATACTACAAAATCAAATATGTCATTCTTTTAACAACGCAAATAAGTTTTCTATAACTTGAGAGCCAAAATGCCTAGTTTCCAAATGTTGGTAACCTCGCTTTGTAGGTTTTTTTTATTCATTCTTAAACTATTTATGATTACAGGATGGGGAGGAGATACTGGAACTCAAGGAAACATGTGCAGATTGTACTTTCTCTATATATCACGTACAGTTTTTACTGTTCTTTGATCAGTAAGAGGATATTAAATCATCCACTAAAATTATAATATTTACACCTTACTAGAATATTAGAATGGAGAAAGTATTTTATAAAATAATTAAATTGGTTGAATATTTAGTACCGAATCTAATGCTTGCTGAACGGATATCCAGTCCCCATGCACACCCTTAATTATTGTTAGGTGTAGGTTGGTTTTTATTTCTTTCGGTATTTACTATAATTCTTCACATGCCTCTAACATCTTTCCCTTCAGTAATGGAAAAAGAGTATGCTTCCATAAAATTAATGTTTTATTCTCACAGACTACTTCAGACTTTCAAAAATAGATTTCAACAAAAACTTTAAGGACTAGAAGTACATCCAACATTATCAATATTAGCATATGACATCCATATTTAATCTGCATTTGGTTGTATTTAATGTATTTTGAGTGTGCTAAATTACATATATTAATGATTTAGAGATTTGAGAGAAAAAGTATTTGTTTAACAGTTTAAACAGAAATGCATGTAATAAACAACTTGATAATTTTTAAAACAATTAGTGATATAATAATTGGTAGAAATCAGAATCTGTTGCAATATAAAAAACAAAATGTAAAATATTTGAATTCATGCAAGTCTTTAAAATTGTTTGACTGTTAGATTTTCAACCACACAACGTTTGTAGCAGCTGAACAAATGTTCTATATCTACAGAAGTAATTGCACACTCCTGTGCACCACACAAAATGAGTTTTACATGAAATAAACTATAACATGTATAAAGTACACACAATGTTGATTACGAGGAGCTGGTGTGCACATAAACAGTGGTATTGCATAGCCAGTGACAGGACAAGAGGGTAAGGGAATTGCAGCCCCTCACCAAATCCACAATTTGTGGTAACTGAACTAAATTAACAAAAACCAATATCACCACAAATTGATTATGCACATTCCAAAGGAGTGTTCACATCGAGTCCAAGTGGGCAAAATTTCTTGAATAGTTCCAAATTCAGCATCCCTGACAGGTGTACGCTTCTCAGAGGGGTGCATGAAGTGTGAATGGCCTATAAGAAATGTTACGATTACTTCTGCTTTGCTAACATCCTTTCATTCTTGATTCCTGAAGAGAGGGTGAAAATTCACGGCAAGGGAAGGATGGGAAGCTCGTATCTAACACCATGATGATCCATTTCGACATGTAAAAATAGTCAAATGCAACTAAGATTGTAAGAAATGTGTAATAAGAGGAGAAATGTGTAAAAATACATAAATATACCAAAATATGTAAAAATATGGAAATTCCACATTATTTCACCATATTTATCTGAATCTAAGTCCACTTTCAATATAAGACAACGCTCTAATTTCAAAGAGGTCTTTTGAGAATTTTTAAAATTTTAAACTAATTATTACTAATTAATAACAATAAAATTTCAAATTGACTAGAAAATTGTCTTGTTCATGAGATGTTGAAACTTATTGCCTGAGCTGTCACTATTTTCTTGTTCCTTAAAATCATAATCATGATTTTAGTCACTACCCTCTTCATCTTCACATGTATAATTGTTTCTTTCTTTTTGGTCCTTCTCCCATACTGCAACATCTCCTGACTTTTTAGGCTCCTCGAAAAAGTTTGCACATTGAATTTGCATTCTTTTTCATCTGACACCACCTAAGAACCATCCCTTCTGTGTAACCATCTGTTTCTTCCTATCCCACTTCCACTTTTGATTCTTCAACAGTTCTTCCATATTCTTCAATAGAACATGCCTGATTAATTTGTGTGATTGTCAACTGCAAACTTGTGAGTCTCTGTTCCTCACTTTAACAAGTTATGAGGGAGATGGCAACAATTTTCCAAGTTTGGGAAATTTTCTTTAAGAAAATATTTTTTATCTTCCCTTTCTGTGTTTGGTTGTAGATTGCCTACTCCTATCAATGTAAGTTTTTAATTTCCATCTCTTGCAAAACATAAATTCACACTAATCAGGCGTCAAACAGAGACGATTAATAAAACAATGTAGGCTTTCACGGCCGAAGTTGTAGTCAAAGATTTCTTCCGGGCTGAAGGGCCGTGGTCCATTGGAAAACATATTTCCATTTTGGAAATGGACTTTTGGTTGTAGATTGCATACAAGAATTGATAATAAATAAATAATAAAAAATAAATAAACACTCCCATCAATGTGCGCTTTTCATTTCCATCTCTTGCAAAACGCAGATTTGTACTCTCCAAGCATTTCATTTGATACAATGCCATTAGTTTGAGATTCTCTCTTTACCTGCACATTCCAAAATATGTGACTGAATCGCTCAGCAAATTTATGGAATATGTTCACAAATATAATTATGTATTATATAAGGGTGGGATTTTTCTATCTTCACAGCTTATTGTTTCATCAACATTTAAGTATTTCATGACATGGAAAGAAAATGTAAAAATATAAATCTCAACAGATAATATTGAATATCAGAATATAAGAAGACTACTTTTTCGAATGAAATATTTAGAAGAAAGAAAGAAAGAAAGAAAGAAAGAAAGAAAGAAAGAAAGAAAAAGAATAAAAAGAAGAAGAAAAACAACAAAAAACAATATCTTATACTCAGGTAAATATGGTGATAAATAAATAATAATAAATAAGCCATTCTAAATGAATGGCTTGCAAACTCAAAATAATTTTTGAATGCAGGCATTCTATACCTTTCAAGATACATATTTACATATAAATCATTCCCTAACAATCAGTATTTAATAAAAGAAATAACACAGCAATTTTGATTCCACACCTAAGATAATATTCTTTGAATTAAATTTTTCAGACACATAAATGTTAAAATGAAGTTTAAAAAAAAAAGCCTTAGTGGAAAATTTTTTTAAAAATTCTGTATGTAAATGGGTTATTTTAATTGGATATCTCAAAAGAACAAAGTAAAATGATACAAGAAAGTTTCATATCAGCTAAATTAATAACGAATTGTTTGTTTTACTAGCATAGTTATGAGTGCTCTGTTAAAAATTACCTAAACCTAGGTTAAATGTGGATGTCATATGCTAAGATAAATTTTATGCATCATTTTGAATGTATTGAGTCTCCAAAAGTTTCAAATAAACATATTTTAAAAATCTTTGTAGTGCACTCTGATCTAATTTGAAATATTTATTGAATCTTTGTTTTAATTTCTTAAGAATGAGAAAAACAAGGGAACTATTCTTTAACAAAGAACAGTGATACTTATAAATCAACTGTGAACAAAGTTTTCTCAGTTCATTTAGAACAAAAATGTTCAATGACATTACGAGGTGCCAATAATTTTCTAACACTTCATTTACAACTTTATAATATTTTGTTAATTTCATGCTATTCAGCCAGATGAATGAGGCACAAAAGCAAAGCACTGAACCAACATCAAACAACACAAAAAGCATCACAAAATTATTGCATCTACATGGTAGGGAACCTTAAGCACATGCATTTGCGGTCTTCCTATTTTATTCATAACAGTAAGGAAAGAAGAAATCCCCCTTGGAAATCAATGTAGTTGCCATGTCCATTACTTCCAATGAAATGTTCCTTCAGCAGTTTCTCAAGCCTCTGGAAAGCAAATTTGTGAACAACAAATTTGTGTCCTAAAAAATTTGGTAAGAAAAAATTTCAAAAGTCTTCTGTTAATTACATTTGCTGGTATTATTATGAGAATAAGATTCATAGGCAAGAGTGTAGAAGAAGCACTGTAGGAAAATCCTACATTTGAAATTTTTTAACACTATTCTATTCACAAATTTGTAAAATGAATAATAAAAAAGATTAAGAGCCTTCCTTATGTATATTGGGGCAGAGAGGTAGCATTTTAAATAATAACATAAAGCACTCTCTCCATGCTAGAAAACCATCTCCAATACAGAACATTCATTTGTGCAATTTCACGAATTTTAATGGATCCCTCAAATACTTACAAAGTAAGATCAGCTTATGAATATGGAACTGCTGAATTTAAAGAATTGCTTCCACAAACAGTTTCAATGTCAAAAGAAATTTACAGAAGATGAAAGGTGAGGTGTATGCATGCACATAAGAAACCAACTTAGAAAATATTCACAAGAGATTTCCTAGTAAAAATATGCAAGGTGCAATGCATATCTTGATGATCTCACACAAAGAAACGTTTTATGGGTTACCTTTGGAAGAACATGATTTTCATACTATAAATTTAGTAAATAAAATTGACATTTTAAAATTACTAATTTTGTCATACCATTGTGAAAGCTGCTGTGAATCCTTGGTACATTGAATATTATTTAACGAAAGACCATATGTAAAATTACCATTTTCAGATAGAGGCAATTGATCAGTTCATTTGTTAGGTAGCTGCAGATTTTATAATGTTGGGCTTACAAATCATTTGAATGTTCATATTGAAACAAAATGTTTTTCATAGTAGTACAATCTGCTAACTCATTTTTATGGTAAATTAAACTTTATTAAATGAATTGTTTGAATGATAAATATGTTCTCATTTCGACAATATAACCCAAATACAAAACACTCTTTATAATGTAAGTGAAACTTTCTTCAAACTTAAAATGATCTCAATAAAGTCAATTTGTCCTTACTGTGCATCTACTACACTCCTCGTACATTTTCATGGTGCTCTTTAACACAATTATGTGCAACAGTTAGTGGTAACTACATTTGTTTTCCTTTCTTTTGTGTTAAAAAACTGCAGATTAGCAAGAAATGAGCAATGTTTAAATTAATTTAAAAAAATAAATCAAAACTTGCAATGCATTTTCAATTTTGAAGTTGCATGCAACTCGTTAGTTGTGTAAAAGTGAATAATGTAAAAATATTGAGATATTTTATAATTTGCTATGTAGTAGCTTGTTTTGCAAAAGCTTCTTTCTGTGATTTCCATTTCATAAAATCACATTAATGCAAGTTACAATTAGGATCTGAACAATTACAATTAGCATCTGAAGAGCCAGTTTTTGACTCACCTGCTAAATTCCTAAATAGATGTCCTTGTGAGAATCTTACCAGAACCATAATAACACAGGCTTTAATGTTTTAATTCTTACTCTTCGTTCATAAGCCATTCTTCTTTTATTTAAATTTCAGTTGCAATATAATGTAACTGTTACTTCTTTTTATTAATACTGCCGGTCAAAACCTCAAATGTAAAAAAAGTATTGTAATTGATGTGGCAAGAAGATCAGTAAATCAAGTTGGCCACACACTATATACACAATACTGCATCACGGAAGATTTATTACAATACATTGGCATTTCTCTTCAAAGATCATTAATAACACATTGAAGGAGCAGAAAGCACAATGACAGGCAAAGTATTTACAGCAATTTAGGCAATATCACGCAAAGGAAGGCAATTAAATGAGATATATCAACAAATCTTATGAATTATAATAAAAAATCTTGCATATTTTACAATAAAATCATAATATATTTATATCATGATCAAATCATTTCAACCATATCTTGACACAATCACTCTTGGGTCCATGTCATACTAGAAGGAATCAATATTTGGAGCAATATTTCAATTGAAGCAAGATAATTTCCCCTGTATGAATCAAAATATTTTTCAAAGGAAATTTTTGGCAAGGTAGAGACCAACAAAATCCAACAGTCAGCAAGAGAAAATTAGAGGGTTACGTACCTACAACCAATTACATTGGGCGTACATATGTGACAAAAAAAACTCTGGCATACCATATTTAAAATTGGAGTGCTGAAAAGTAATTTGAAGAAAGTCCTTTCATGAATATTAAAGTTACATAGTAAATACCTGAGAGAAAGAGAAAATAGAAACAATGTTTTTCAGTAAGGTATAAATATATTTGATCTAAGCATTTTAAAATTTCATTGGGTTTTCCTCTTTTCCTTTATTTGTTATTTTGATTTATTCTCCAGAACCACCCTCCATTCATGGTTAAAATACTTTGCATATTACAAAATTGCAATCTATCAACTCAGTTACACATTGTTTCAGTTTTACACAGTTTTGCCAGTACTTTCAATTTTAAAAATTTAGTTTCATACACATTGTTTTCATTTGATGTTAACAGGCTTGAATCAAATTATAGACAACAAATAATACAAGGACAATTTATTTGTCCACATTGTTTTCAGTTGAACCAAGAGTCCACATGGCCTCTTCGATCAGCACATCGTAAAACAAAAATCTCGGCAATGATCCTTTTTTATTTTCACGTTGCATTTCCCTTGAAACAGTGCCATTTGTTTTAGATTCTCACTGCATTTGCCCATTCAAACATATTGGCTACATTGATACATGTGATATTTTTATTGTCTTTGCTGTTTATTGTTATGTTAACACTTACGAATTTCATGACATAGAAAGGCACGATGAAAACAAATCCTAAACAACTAGGCTTAATTTGTGAATCTAAGACAACCCAATATTTTTTGAATGAGAGATTTGGAAAAAAAGCTCTTCTTATAGTCAGGTAAATCTGGTAAATCTTCTATCATGCCACAGATAACCCACTCTAAATTTCTGTTATTTGATTTGCTCCTAAGGCAGAGATAACACCTGTTTGGTTCATACTATATGACATCTGTATATAGTAAAGTGTAAGAACTCTAAATGTTGAAAGGAGGAAATGAGAACAACTCATTCAGTTTTAGTTAAGAAGAAGGAAGTTCCGTAGCCCTTTCAGAACTTACACACATTGTATGGGTCAGGTTGCAGGTATTTTGTGGCCTTTTTTTGGGTTTTTTACATGTCCATTTAGTCTCACAGGACATGATTGTGCTTGGTTTGTCAAACATATTTGAACTAGTTTTAGTCATGACTTTCTACACACATAAGCAGTACTATCTTCAGAATCTGTGATATGCACAAATGGCTGCTAAGACATGTGGGCGTACAAGTAAGAATCTATGTATTAATGTTAAATTGATAATATATTCCTGTAAACATCAAATTAAAGCTTAAATACAAGCAAATCTATAGGGAAAAAGGGATGAGGGGAGACCATAAAAGAAAGGTTATGTCCGGATTGCTTGTAAATAGCCCACCAGGTCTACTGGGAAACAGGAACAGGTATCACGCCCAGCAACATGCAGTATACAATGACATTGACATTTGCAAATAATAGAGAAGGAATACAAGTGTATCTAAACAGTACAAACTATCATAAGGTAACAAATATCATCGCTGAAAAATTCACTAATATACTTGTGTGATTTGGAATTCACAAGCAACATGGATGACGTATTAATGCAAAACTTAAATTTTGAGCATATCACAGTAATACATTATTCCTTTAATCAACGAATCTAAAGTAGAGGATGTGTGATGACACTACTTGGATTCCAACTAAAAGAACAAACTTACATGAGAGCTCATCCGAGTCCTCTGAAGAAGCAAACAATAATGGCAGTGTATACCTAATTCCTTATGTCAAGTTCCAAGTTACACACATTACAAATATTACCCTTCACAAAAGTTCTTTAACATCTAAAATATGGAATCATTATGGGAAAATTCTCTAGAAAGAATTCACACTTCCATAATCCAAAAACAAATTCTGAGAACAATAAAAAACACTAACAAGCATAAGACCTAAACAACACTTAAAAAATTACAAATCATGTCACTCCCATGTATGTACGATTTCAATTTTAGTACTATTTGATTGCTATTAATTACTGTATGAAATAGTAATCATCACAATTCAATAAGACAATTATGAGAAACAAGGATTCTGTGACTTTAAATACAAATTTCATAATTATGATACTAGACAAAAATGAATCATTGAGTTTATAATTGTTATGCTATTATTGTTATCATTGAGTTTATAGCTGTCATTCTAGGATCAAGATGGAGGCTGGAATACTCCCTTTCCTAGAGTCCTAGAATTTGGTAAACAAACTATTTGAATTTGTTTTATGTGGGGGTGTTTATCTTTCTCCTCCCCCCCTCCTTTTCTTTCCACAAACTGTTTGTGAACAAAGTACTATTTTGTCATAAAACATGTAGGAAATTAAGGTTGGGCAATGTCAAAGATATTTTATGTTAATCACATAGGCAGACCCTCATCACCAACCGATTTTTCTTCTCCTTCAATCTCCAATATCATCCTCCTTTTTCTTCTTTTTCCCTAAAATTGACTTTTAAAATTTCATAAGACCTACTTCCACACTTGTTTTCCTTTGTGCCAATTATCCATTTTTCTGAACCATACTTTAACATTGCTTTTAGTGTGATGTTTTGAATTCTCATAATTGTTTCATTCCTCAAAAGTCCAAAATGTCTCTTATTTCTCTTTTGTTTCTATTACACTATATTTTTCCCCGTGTTTTGTTCTAATCCTATTGTATTTCCAAGGTATTTAAAGGTTATAACTTGTTCAATCACAGAATTTTCTGTTACTATTTTGAGTCGAAGATGCTCTTTGACACAGAAAGCTTTCAGTTTTGCTTTTAGCTAGATATTTTTGTTTTGGTATTCTTACATATTTTGCTCAATTTGAAAGCTGCTTTTTGTAGCATGTCTTTAGAATGTGATTTTTGGCTTGTTCATCTTCAAATGATATAGTCAGTAATTTCTGGTTGCTAGTTATCTTTATTCCTGCTTAAGTTTTCTGTTTTCATTATTTAATTATTTTGTTTAGGTACATGATAAGTGATCAATGGTGAAGTATGTATCCTTAATGTACACTTTTAATGACTCTCATTGATGTGTTGTGCCTTTGTTATATTTTATTACCACGATTAAATCCTGGTATAAGCTCTGTACATTTTTGACTAAATGTTCTGGTATTGTTTCTTCTCTCAAACGTTCCCAGAGATTTTGTCTATTCACACTGTCATGCTTTTTCGTAGTTGAACCTTATATATACTTTCTAAGTTACATTCTTTCTTTTTTCTATAATCTCATGGAGTGTGAATATAGCATTTACTGAATTTCTCCACTTGCAGAATCCACATTGTTCTTCCATGATTATTTCCTCTCCTTGTATTGCTAGTCTTTGATTAATAATGTCTGCAAAAATGTTTTATGCCATTGGTAACACTTCATTCCAATCATTCCTCCTTATTTCTAGTTAGCTTCCTCACTTTGCTCTGGTTTGTTTCTCTCCACAGTTCCTGTTTGTATTTTCAATAAGATTTCTCCTTTTGTGAATTCTATCTCTTCATTCCCCATTCTCAGTTTTCTTTTGTTCCTCTGGTGGCTGATTCCTAGGCTCTCTTTTCTGAATCAAGGATTGCTGTCTGTAAATTTTTCTTCTATTTTCACTTCTTTTCCAACAATTGTTTTTGTTCTTAATCTAGATTGGTATAAGGTTCTCCTGCTTTTTCCTTCAGTAAATAGCCTTTTAAATTGTTTCCTTTCCTGATGTTCTGCAGGGAAGTTTTTTTTGTTATAACAAATTTAAATTGTTATTATTTTTGTTAAAAAAATTAAACATTAACTTTTAATGGGCAATTTATACTTCATAGGCTCCTTTTACATAGATTTTAAAAAAAGAAAGTGGGTAGGCATAGTAAATAGAATCGTGAACAATGGTGTGCACTCTGCAAACCAAGAATTTCAATTGATCATTGTTAAGTTACTGTTGCCAATGTAACTTCAAGATTGTGACTCATCTGGTGCATGGAAAATAACATAATGCAATATCATTTAATTCAAAGGTGTCATGACAGGTGTGAAACAGTCTTGGTCTGCTGATGGTGAACTGACTTCTTTTATTTTATTTTCTTCACTTCATTATTCACAAGTATCATTCATTAAAATTTACCCAAATCAAAATTAAAAGATTTGGACAAGAAAGAAAATTTAAAAGCTTCTTTGCTGAACATCAGTGAAAAAATACCATAAACACTCACAAAATAAATATTCCTTGTGATCACTTAAATACAATTTAGAAATACAAATTCAATTAGTTTTTTCAATTATGAATTTATGGATGTTTATAAGCTTTTTCACAGAGAGTATTATGTGAATATGTATATATGTATATTATTTTGGAAATGTACTCATCTTACCTTCATGAATTTGTAAGATATTATATTAAAATCATCAATCTCAATAATGTTTAATTCAGTTTGAGCTCATTTTCAAATTTTTTAATGAAATGATGCATGAATCAATTGTAAAATATATTCAGCATCTCTTCACAACACTGTTCTAAGTAGAATAGCTGCTTTAATCAATGGGATTGTGGTTGGAGACTGTGTAGATCTAACACTTTAAGCTCAACCCCATGAAACACCTCCTATGATTTTCTTTCAAGGGGAAATAAATACTAATGTAATGTCGTTTATTCGCAGCATACAGCATGCTACAATAATTATACCATTATCTGCAATATTTTGGCACCCCTCTTCATTGCCATGAATTTTAAATTAGCTCGTTGGTAGAAGATCAGATCTTAGGACCTGAACTTTACCACTTGAAGACAAACTCATTTCTACATTAGAGGGATAAAAAGGAGCAACTTTACTCTTCACTTTTCATTAGTTTGTTAATACAAATATGCAACAAAACAACAAAAATTACCATCATAAAATCAGTATCATCTACAAGTAAATAACTTAAACTTACTTTTGGCATCCGTGTACTTTCACTCATTTTTCTGAATTATAATTGCATAGCTTTTTGCACTCAATGTGTTAACTTAAAAGTTTAAAGATAATACACACCTACTTGTTTCTTTGACTGTTTTCCCTCCATTTTTCTTCTTTTGCTCGCTGTCACTATCACTAGAATCTGAACTCATCTCGGAAGAAGAGTCTGAAAATAATTAGAACAAATATTTCCAAGAGTGTATTTTTAAACATACTATTTGAAATGATATAGCATGAAGCAAAAAAAATAGACCCAACAAACCCAAAAGCATGTTTACCAGGATTCTGGAGTTGACTGTTGCTAGCATTACTATCAGTCTTCTTCTTTTTGTTGCTGTTGTTACTAGCATCCTTTGTTTTCTTCTTGCTCTTCTTGTCATTTTCTTCATTCATAAGAATTGGCAGATCACCTTTTGTTTTCTCTTCAGGCTCTTCGTCCTTCTCCTCATCTTTTTGTTTCTAATAAACAAATAAATTAAAACTCATTACAAGATCAGTATTAACAACATTCTGAAGACAATGCATTCAAATTAGAAGTATAATAATTGATTTTGAAGATTATTTCACAACTATCAGCTTTATAAAATATGAAGCAGTGTTAAAACCCTATGGTATGTGAAGAAATGTGCTGATGATCTGTCTTCACTATGTCCAAGTCAATTTGTACAAATTATGGGCATTCCATTGTAATAGAACTGAAATGGAATGGATTAGAGGTTAAAGGGGCAAAACCCCATCCCTATCATAGTTTCTTATAGACCCTCACCCATTTTTTGTTGCCTCATATGAGGTTTATCTGTTATTTTTTTATTAATGAAACTACTTAATGCAAAACTGTATATCAAAGTTGTGCTGTTAACTATAAGTTTTCTGTCTACATAATGTAATCTGTATATACTATTTAATACTTCACATGAAATAATCCAAAATATATCAATGCTGATGAAGAAATGACAACTTCCTTAACCACCACAAGTACAGTAGTGATTCTGAATACATTCAAGGACAGGTGGAATCGTGTATCTAACAAAATGCAAAATATCAGGTACAACCTATGAAAATATATGAAGGCCAGTTAGCTACATAAAAAAGTATGCCTACACATGTTTTCTGTAATCTACATGTCTACATGACGCTCTACCTAGTCCTCAACTGACTCAACACTGAGTCAACAAGAACTTTGTAGAGCTTGTAAAAAACAGGTGGTCCTTATTAGGTTAAGAGCTGAATGTGTCCTGTATGTCTGATAGATGAAAAACCCCCTTCCAATTGTGAGCATTGGAAAGTTCCAAGACGTCTTAATTCACTGTCCATTATACAAAAATACTAGGAAAAAGTACCTATTGGAATATGGTTAAGAATAAATTCTAGATACTAAGAGTTGTGAAAAGAGAATAATAATTTTTGCCAATATCTATAAAACATATAATTCACAAATTTAAGTGCAGCAAATAGAAGGAAGTCAGTTCTAGGAATCTACAATTACTTTTATTAAATCATGTACTATTTAATACTGAACTTGTCCCTTTTGTGTAATACTTGTACTTTTTGTATTATTATGAATCTTAATATTGTTATTGCATCCATTTTGTTTGGCGTACTGTGCATTATGTAATTTACTGATGATTATTGTATAGTTGCTAATAACTTCTATTGAGCTCGTAACCTCTCCCTTGCCCCATAAATATTTTTGTACCAAAAAACAATAACAACAACAACACACACACACACACACTAACAACAACACCGTTGACTTGAACTTTTAAAAAAGTTTATTGATAATGGTAGTTCTCCTTTGGATGTAATCCAATCAATATGTGGTACTAACTGCTTTAAATTTGTGGGACAAATTTTGAATAATTCTAAATATTTGCACACAAGAATGTTCCACCATCTCTTTTCATAGTTTACATAGTTTACAATTTACAACCAAAATGGCAAGTTTGCAGCGTAGATCTTATGAAAATGTGTCTGATAAATTTGTTTGTGAACAAAGAACATAAAAATCTCAAGGTAAAGCACAAGAAGTGATTTCTAGTCCCTGCAACCCACAAATACTGCATTGGAGTGTCCATTAATAACTTGGAAAAGGAAAAATCAGGAAAAATGGGAAAAGTAGTGAAACTTTGATACGTTGCCGATCTCTTACAGTTTGATTTAGAAAAATATATTAAACAGATTTGCAGAACAATGTGTAATCTTAAAGATTGTACATAAGATCAACGTAAGATAAAAAGTTGAGAAAACATAAAATAAAAATTTCTTGGTTATTTGCCTACCAAAACTTCTGAAGTATTTCAAGGTGGAAATCTTAGTTTTCTTAACAATACCAATATAAACAACTTGTCCAAAATAAAACCTACCTCACCTTTCGCAAGGTAAAATGACTGCAGTACAAGTCTTCCTCAAGTAGATGAGGGGTGTGGGGTGTTATTCTGTGGACTCACCCTGAGACAAAGCCCCCTGCAGCAAAGAGCCCTACTTTTCTCTCACTTTCTTACACTCACTGCAAACTGCCAGATCATATCCCCAGGTATCAATGGTCACGGGTAAAACCGAGAAATGTTACAACATGGAGTACATGTACAAGAATAGGGAAATTCAAAAGGTTCGTAAACTCAAAAGGTCATATAGCTAGAGGAACTTCATATTAACACATGTTCATCAAGAGGAGAAACAAATAAATAACCAGAAATAACTACTCTAAAATATGCAGGTACTCTATTAGGCATAAAATATGCAATATTATTCAGAATAATCCTGAAATATGTGATTTTATGCCGTGTACTTGCAATACGCAAAATTAAACTTTGAAAGAAGCATCTACAGACTTCTAATTCAGATTAAAAACGCAACTCTGGACTTGTCGGACTTATGAGAAGAAATACGGAACTGCAATAAAAATCAGAGCCATACTTCCCAGCATCCTTGAGGATTTGTTACAGAATACCTTAAAATTAGCTTCTTCACTAATGATGCTATGTTCCCCTACCTCTTCCTCTTCCTCATCTTCTTCACCTGAAGAGAGTAACTTCCGAAGAGCATCTTCTTCCTCCACCCCTTTCAGTTCCTTGGTTGCTTTAGTTTCATGATCTGATGCACTACAAATCATAAGTAAATATTTAGAAGATGCTGCCAAAGATACTTCGAATACTGTGCTAACGTGGACCATGATTGTCGAAACAGACACCATTATAAACAACTTATTTTTTAACAATACATTGTGTACTTTTTATACATACTTCTTTGCTATTTCTTTAAGTATTACCATTATAGCTGATCTTGGATTTTTAGGTTAAGAAGAGTCAATTTACCGATGTTTCTCTTAGTTACTGCAAAGAACTTTATGTAGTGAACTTGGCATTATTTTAATATGTCCCTAAATGTTCAAGTAATTCCAAGATGGAGTAGAAGGGTATTTCCTCCACCCACTCACACAGTTTATTCGTGAAATCATTCAAAGTTGTCTATAAGTTCCATAGGTAGCTTATTAAATAATCTCATACCAAATAATTCAAAGCTACTTAAAGACTGAGAATGTCTGTGATATGGGGCATTAAGCCTTCTGCAATTTTTGGTGTTATATGAATGAAGATTATGGCTATATTGATGATCTGAGGGGCGAGTCAACATAACATAATACGGTGTAAATTTATAAATTTCAAACTGTTAAAACTGTGATGCCTCAGCTGACCAGTGGCCAGTTGCCCAAGCACTTGTGCATGGTCAGGGTCCTCCCATCCGCGACATTGACTTATGTAGAAGTCCCTAACATGTGCATAGGGGAAACCCCCATGTGAGACTGAACAAATGAGTTGGGAACCACCTTCCTAGACTTGACACGGAGCCACATATCGCAGGTGGGATTTTACTGAGAATGGAGGGATTCCCATCACACGTGACAGAATCCAACCAACGATGTGGGATGAGGATAAATCAGACTGACGCTAATAAATGGAAGATAGGATGGGAGAGATGGGGGTATGTGATGAGGAGATAGGCTAAAGAATAGATGGAAGGGTAGCTTACAAAGGAAAGAGAGATACAGTCAGGTTCCCAGGGCAAACAGACACAGGTGCTCGGGGAGAGAAAAAACACAGGTTCTTGAAGTACGAAGTGCACAGGTCCCCAGTCGAGATAAATGCATGACAGAGTGTAATAATGGGTAATGGGGGATGTCAAGGAACATCTTCCATTACAAGTCTCAAATAATTCTCCTTTCTTTTATAAAACTCATTTGCTCCAATTCAGTCATTAAATATGCACTAGAGAAAAGCTATCTGCCTCCATTTATCACATGCCCTTAACCTCTCCCAGCCAGAAGCAGGGTGATAAGATATGGTGAGTATGCAAGAAATACCACCAATCCCCTCATAACATGTTTGACATCCCCCCACCTCATACTTGCATAACAGTTGCGACAAGACCCCCCTCCATTTACAATAAGTAATAATAAATCATAAAGTAGAGATAAGTATTAATTCTGTGTTATATTATAACGTATAATTAACACCGGAATTAGTTGGCAATGAGGACTGCACCTAACAATAAGATTGGAGACAATTTTTGCATGAATGTAAAACTCGGCAAGACAATTTCTGATAACAAGCCATGCATACGGTGTTGTAGGTGGTGCATAGGCAGCACCAATTTACTTAGATTCTAGAATATATTATAGATTAGTTTTGAATATTTTCTTCATAATCTAACAGATTCAATGAATGAATAGAAAAAATATTTCCATTTATTGTAATAATTTACACCTCATACTTTTAAATTTATTTTAATTGTTAATATTTTAATGTTTTAATACAAGACTGAATAAAAGGAATTATTTCAGCAAATGTTGAAAAATTTTTAAAATAAATAGCATTATGTAACACTAAACCATGACCCCCATACCCCTACAAACGCAGCATAACTCTGCCTCAACCCCCGCTCTTTAGCATTGTGTAATTTATAGGCGATGTACAATATGTGGTTGTTCTTTGGATATGTGAAAAAAAATCAACCAGATTACGAATGTGGGGAAGGTATTAAAAAGGTTCATATTATTACCAAATTTAATGTTGTTAGTTAATATATTTATTGTTACTTATTATATTGAATAACACAGTCCTTCGAGTAGTTAATATGAGGCAAATGTTGATTTTGTTATTGAATAAACAATTGTTCCTTTGTTGGTGCACTCAGTGCTCTGCGTGAGTAATTACATGTCGGAAAGGAATGCAAGTAGAGAAAAGTAAAACTCACCCCAGTGTGACCTTTGTGTGATACATTATTTAAAACATAAATATTTATAGCCTCCTTAAAATCAAAACAAGCGACTGATTCATTACCAGTATGTTATGTATATATTTTGCTTACCTCTCAGATGAATCGGATATGTAATCTACCTCTCTTCCTTCCTCGTCACCATCATCGCTTTCTTCGAATGCTTCATCATCAGGATCCCGTTTCTTCTTCTTTTTTGCATTAGTCTCTTCTACATTATCAGTAAACATAAGATAAAAGAGAATGTAAAATTAACTTAAACATACGATAGGCCCAGAAAAGACCCAGACAAAAAAGCAAGAACACTAAAACAATATTTTAAAACATTTTATAAACAAAGTATAAATGTAGATTTGCAGGCACCAGATCGTGGGCAATATAGTGTTGATATGATCGAAATTTCAGTGAAAATAATTTTCAACAAGATAAACCAACTTGATGTTAATGAAAGTCCAGGATCATCTGGTATTCCACCAATTATTTTGAGTCGGTGCTCCTTCATTTTCATATTATCTAAAATTAAATTTTTGAATATTTGAATTTGAAATTTTTGAAAAATTTTGGAATATAGCTCATATGAAAATAAGAAACGTATTGGGATAAATTCACGCAGGACTTTCAAAGAGACCTTTATGGATCACAAAGAAAGGTGTGGAGATTACAGAGAAACAGAAAAGTTGAAATTACTGAAATCATAAAGATTAATAATTATAATATAGACAAGGAAGCATGGAAAAAATATTTTGCAGGTTTGTACAAGGACCAACATAACCAAGAGATATGTTATAAAAACGACTTCAATTTAGATAATGCAGAATTTGTCAGAAGAACTGCAAAGATGGTAAAAACTTTGAAAAACAGAAAAGCACCTAGTAGTGATGGAATAGATTAATGAGTTATTAAAATATGGTGGAAAGAATTTAGTAGATCAAATTACTGCATTACATAATATTATAATCAAAAAAGAAAGAATACCATTAGAATGGAAACCAAGCATAACCTTACCTATATTAAAAAAAGGAGACAAGAATAATCCAGTCCAAATCAAGTAGTCCAAAAGGCAATTGAATTTAACAAGCCAGCCTTTTTGTGTTTGGTAGATCTAGAAGGCATTTGATCATGTAAGACTACAAGATATAATACCAATCTTGAGAGAGAAGAACATACTGAAGGCATAAATTAAAATAGTAGAGCATATGAATACAAACACTGTCACAAAAGTGCAAATTAGCAATATGGTAACAGATGAAATTACATGTGCAACTGGCGTTAGACAAGGGGAATTTCTAAGCCCTACACTTCTTAATTTCATTATGTACAAACTTATTGACAGTGTAAAAGAAATGTCAGGATATAGAATGTTTAGTGAGAGAATATCTATATTGTGTTATGTGGATGATGCATTATTAAGTAAGATGCAGTACTGAGCAGTATTAAGTAAAAGCACAGAATATTACAACATGGTCATCTCAACTGACAAAACAAAATCAATGGTGATCTCAAAAGAGCCTGTACAGTATAAACTGATGATAAAGAATAAAATAATAGAGCAAGTAATGAAATTCACTTATTTAGGAGTTCAAATTTCAAGCATTCGGAACATGTATAAGGAAGTCAAACAGCAAGTAATGAAAGGAGCAAGAATATCAGGATATTTGAAAGATGTGACATACAGAAACAAATATCTTGATGCAGAAAGCAAAGTAAAAATATATGGGGCAGAAAGAAGGGCCGATAATAGAAGAACTAAGACTCTACTTAGAACATCAGAGATGATAACATTAGGATAATATTGGGTGTAACAAGATGGGATAGATTGAAAAATCAAGATATAAGAAATGAATGCGACATAACAGACATAGTAAAATTTCTAAGAACAAGAAGAGGAGAAAACATGTTATCAGGTCAGACAGCAAAAGACTAATCAGGATTGCAAGAAATTCAAAACCAACAGGAAAACGCGATCCAGGCAGACTGAAGAAAAGATGGATTGACAGTTGGATTTCCACACCTCCTGAATCATACTGATGGTAAAGTGTGAAGAAAAACAGGTGCAACGTTAATAAAAGAAGAAGAAATTTTGACAAATTTTTATCAGAGGGTCAGAATCCAGATATCTGAAAAATTGCAGATACAAGTATATAACAAAAATTGTAAAACAAAATTTTTAAAATCTGGAGAAAAGAAAAATTTCTACTTGTCTGTTTCTATAATTCATGTAATTCCCAAATTGTTTGAGTCACCGGAACTAAATAATACCGTTAGACCTGCCTTCTCATCATCAGTGTGATTTCACAGAAGAAAAATATCAAATTAAACTTTATATGCTATACACAATATATTCTAAACTAGACTGAAGATAACTTGCAGGTGGATAGATTTTGTTGATTTTAATAAAGCTATTGATTCAGTGAATCATAGATCATTGTTAACCAAACTTGATTGACAATGAATCTTTTGGTATCAGGTGTCTTCTTCTGGAATGGCATACCAGTTATTTGTCTGGCAGGCATTGGTATGTGAAATACAAAAGTTTTGTTCCAAATGAAATTGCTTGCCTGACTGGAGTCCCTCCAGGCTCTCATTTGAGTTAAGTGATGTTCAATATCTTTATATGTTCTTGCCATGGCACTTATTAATGTGAACTTATTATTATTTGCAAATGATTTTAAAATATTTAAGAAAATTTCATCAATTTCTGATAGTATGGACATCCAGTGAGAACTTAGTAATTTGCTTTGATTAATTAATATTTGGGTTGTGTTTGATTCAAAAATAACTTTCGAGACACACATTGAGACAACTGTTAACAAATCAATACAGCAACTAGGTTTAATTAAACCTAGTTGTAATGAAGTAGAACATGTAAGGAGTAACATTCATTTGTGGTCCTCAAAACTTTGTATCTTCTTCTTGTATGTCTAATATTGATGTGGGATCATTGATATGATATTTGCAATGGAATGTACATAAGCCGGAAACAGTTCAACACAATTTTTTACAATAGCATCACGAAGAATAGGAATTTTAGATATTGATCACAATTTCATACTTATCACCTTTAGTCTACAAGAACCATCCCTCAAACCTTGATAAAAGTTAGTGTCATTGAATTATAATACGAACTTTGTGAAAATTATTTCGGCTGTCTTGATCTGATTAAAGAATTGAGATTTACTGTTCCCACTAGAAACTGTAGACAAAAGCATATATAAAACATAAGAATTTATAGTTTACAATATACAAAAAATAACTCGATGACAAGAACGCAAAGAAAAATAATAATATGAACATATAAATAATATAAAAGACACAGAATATGATAATGATAATAAAATAACAATAATAATAATAATAAATATAATTGATAGACAATAACTAGAAAATAATTAATGATCTTGAAATAAATTCTCTTACTATGAAAATTTATTTCAGACTTAAATTCATTATTTACAAGAATGTATATGTGAAGGCTCCCAGCTGTACGGGTGATGCTAGACATCACTGCCCTTGATGCAGTGTCACCTGGACAGTCAAGAGCCTTCACATAAACTCTGGCCGCCGAAGCCTACAAACGCGAGAACTGTATTCACGTGTATGTAACATTTCCTCGATATTTCTGACTAAATGTTTTTTGGGTGACAAATATAATAATAATAACAGAATATAAAAAAAAATCTCATAATAATGGCAACCAGTGTAAACTATTATATTGGAAGGAATACTCTTAGATTACTAAATGTACATACTATGTTTGGTGGTGTGTAAGTTAAGTGATGAATTGTTGTATAAGTAACGTCTCTTATAATTGAATGAAATTTGACATAAATTGGGCTGTTGTGTGTGAAATAAATTTTTATATTATGGTTAAAACAGACTTGACAAATAAATTGAATAGTGCAAAGGAGAAGTATGTGGAGCAAGGTTTAAAGAAATGAAACTTCTAAAAGGTATTTTACATAGGTATTATGTTTTCTTAGCTGTTTGGACATTAGAGGTACCACTTTAGAGCTTTAGAGACAAACTATACAGTCTAATAAATAGCTTTGCCAATAAATCAAAAATGTCTTTATGCAAATAGAAACTTACTGTTTTTCTTTTTGTCTTTTTCTTTCTTCTCTTGGTCTTGCTCTTTGTTTTCCTCCTCAGACTCTGAACTTTCAGATGAATCATCCCAATCATCCATCTCAGAAATCTTCAGATCTAAAATCAAACACAGAACTTTCTTCAAGTGTTTACCAAGACAAGACACAATTTAAACATCAACAGATTCCATAAGTTTTAAATTACTGGATTGAAATGATGAGAATGAAATACAACAATGCACTTTACCTCCCTTCTTTGCTTTTGATTTCCCTTTCACTTTTGTTTCCTCCCCTTCTTCAGTTTCTTCTTCATTTTCACCACGCAACCTTTTTCTCATCATAAGCGAAAAGTAGTTAACTTGCTTGTTCCTCCTACAAAAAATTGCTTTGTTTGAAAACATCATACACACTGGCTTTGAAAATATTACCTTTATAATTACATTTGTTTAAAGAATTGGTCATCCAAACTTTAAACAAATATATATATATATATATATATATATATATATATATATATATATATATATATATTTATATTTATTTATTTATTTATTTATTTATTTTTCCCCCTTTTATGTTCAAGACCCACTGAAGATGGGAAATTGTTTTCTCGAAAGTTAACTTTGGGCATGAAAATATGGATTACTACAAGATCTCTGCTACTACCACAGAATTTAACTGCCCAGAATTAAAACAAAAGAAATATATTAATGTGTTTAGTTATTTACACACATTCATTTCAATCAACATCAAAATAGTTTCAAAAATCCATTAATTCTCATCAAATATTAATCTACTGAATTGCTCAGGGTAATTATCTTCATAACATTGGTTCATAGCACTTACCATTTTTTTTGAAAAGTGATTTTTTCCAGGAAGAAAAACTTAAAGGTATTTAATGCTTTTATCATCGTCATATAAAACTGATATGTAAAAGAGAAGTCGTATAATATTTCACTCTTTTACATTTTATTAGTATTATGGATTTTCACTTCACAAAGAATAAGTCTCAAGTAGAACAAAGAGAAATTAACACTGTTGAATTTGTTTAACTTTGTTTTTGAGCATAAATTCCTTTTTTAGGCCTTTTTTGACTTTTTATGAATTATTTTTTATATAAAATGCTAAGATATCAGAAAATTGGCCGTGGTCCACATGTGACCATTCATTACGAAATCTTCAATTTACGTCTTCATATTTTAAAATACGAGAGAATTTCTCAAAGTGTACCAATTGATTTTTCTCCATTTCCCTATTTCATAAATACCAGCCATTTTCTGAGAGCATAGTTGAGTAGTTTTGCATTAAAATGTATGAACTTGTCTTGTGCATTTAAGTTTACAAAATAATATAGACAAAAATTACAAAAACTTTTTCATTTTATTGTGTATGTAACTTATGAGTGACTCATTCTTCTTTTTTCTTGACATTTTCAGTGCCTTTTTAGGCGCAAAAAAGATGATTTTTTTAGTGCCTAAACATCCAATGTCTATTAATCAGTAATTTGAATAGGACACTTTATTCTTTCTGTATTGTTGTTTTTTCCATCCATGCCCTCCCCCCCCCGTTTCTACGCAGTTGGTACTAATGGGGGCGGGCTCAGTTTTTTTTTGATTTTCCGCACACTCCGTTTTTTTACTCTGATTTGGCATTGTTTTCACAGTCAGATGCCCTTACTAACGCCAACCACAGGGGACCCACAAGCACATTACACATAGGACACACACACAATCATCTAACCATGCCCAAGGCAGGATTCGAACCCACGATCCTTCGGTCCGAGACCGCTAAGGCACAACTGCCTTGGCGATCTCAGCTATTCAGATCAGCATATTCTAACTGCATTGTATGGTGTTGTAAAGGATTTGTACCTCCCAAATTCTTGTTCCGCTTCCTCTGCAGAAAGAGCTTTGTAACGCTGAGTCGGTTGGAAATTATACCATTCCTGAAGAGGATATGCCTCAATAGCACCATCTGGGGCATGAGTGAAAACATAATAGGCAGCGTTTTCAGCGACACCACCCTCACGTGTGCCTTTAAACCTAGAATTTGTATGAAAAGGCAGAATATTATTTAATACTATTTTTACTTACAGCAGGACATGATACAACTACAAAATTTACTATACTTTATGTAACTTTTTATTTTTTAAGATGATTAAAGTTTCTAGCAACTCTGACAGTAAACATGGAATTAAGAATGATTTTGAAAAATAAAAAGTGACTATAATAACTGCAAGGTGAGCTTGAAAAATGTACAAACTAGACTTGCATCCTTGTTTTTCTTTAGAATATTTGGCAGAAATTCTACAATATTTTGGCAATGGATTTTTACGCAAATGCCTTCTTTACCCTCTTGACATACACAATCAAAATTAATTATGAATGTATTTCATGTCTTTGTGATAGCATGGATCCATATTTATAAAACTTAAAAATGCTTATTTCACTATTCTAAAACCCAGGATGCGTTTCTGATGTAATTAAATCAAGGAAATAAACTTGGAAGCATTTCTAGGCACAAAATGAGATTGA
This sequence comes from Teleogryllus oceanicus, assembly GCA_964035755.1. Lineage (NCBI taxonomy): Eukaryota > Metazoa > Arthropoda > Insecta > Orthoptera > Gryllidae > Teleogryllus > Teleogryllus oceanicus. Next base: position 353,336,557 of record CAXIVR010000001.1, on the reverse strand, counting down.
ATCTAAAATTTGTATTCAATAAAAATTCTGCATTACCTTGATTACTCTCTGCAACAAAAGAGAAGGGAAAATTAAAGTCACTCTCACACTATCAATAACGAGAACCATTTTTTACATATATTCTAAATGAAAAAATCTTCAGTTTAAACATTAAAATTTCTGTCTGCTTATCTTTTAATATTTCAGGGTGGCCAACAAACCTGGAATCCTTGAAAACACCAAAAACATTGGGACTTTGAAAAAATCTGGGAGAATCAGGGGAAAAAAAAAACAACGGGAATTTGTTTTGAAAACGGATTTTTCATTATTTTCAGATTTATCCCCAACATTTAGCACAAAGGAATATTTTGATAATAGTCAAGCGAAACCACTTGGTGAAACGTAAATATAACGTTAAACGTACGTTTTGTGAGCATATGAGAAATCAATTATGATCTTTTCTCGTTTATTGTGGTCACACATTACTCAGTGAATGCTTACAATTAACGAATGGAGGAATTGCTTAAAGGGTCATTATCTTCATATTCATTGTATTCATTAGAGATCACAGCTACAGCCTATACCTGTGGATTCATTAAATCATTGGATACAGTTCTATTTTAATATTATGCACGGCTAGTGGGAAAGTTCGAAAACATTTAAACATTTTAATATTTTAAAAACCAAACAATACAATTAAAGAAGATATCAGATGATTAAATGTTATTTATCCATTGAAAGTGTGTTAAGCATAAAAAACAAAATCTCTGTTTTGAAAAAATTCTGAAATCTTGTAACAGAAATGAAATTGGTGATAAAACTATTATGATCCTAAATATTACTTCTGAACAACTTGTTAAAATTGTTGAATTCCAAAATCAATTATATAATCTTCAAAATTCCAAAAATTATGTTAACTGGGATGTTTCAAGCAAATATGAAGATTTATTCATTCTGAAAATTCAAAAGTGTTGTTGAAAATTAAAATCTTACAGTGTTATTAAGCGTACTATTGAGGTGTATCATATAGTCTATAGTTCGCCTAGGTATATAGTTAAGGAATACTGTACTTCAAATCCTACTTTGGCATCAGCTCTGAAATCGACTTTCCGGCTGAAAAAAATACTTTCTCAAGCATTTCAGGACTCTGAATATTACACACTACTACTCAGTTGTGAAAGAAAAGTGCCTGAGTAATATAATAGGGTTAAGAAATAAACAGAAAAAAAGTGTTGTAATGTGCGAAACAGAACCTGGAGAATTTATATTCACAGACCTGGAAAACCGGGAAAAGCCTTGAATTCCAAAAAAGGCAGATCACTGGACACCCTGTATTTCATACTTCCATTTTAAATAAACCTCTGCATGAATTTTTATTTTAATAAAGATTTCAGCTTCCAATTGATCTTTTACCTAGGATTACTTTCAAGTTTTCCCAGCTTTAATAACTACATAGAGGCATTTTTTTTCTAACGATGAGATGGGCTTTAAAATAGTCAATCCTTGACATTGTAGCCATATGTGTTCATAATGAATTTTGATCAAAAGAATCAAACGAATAACAAAGGAATTTACCTAAAACCCATAACAGATTATTGAAACATTCAAGAATAGAGATAAATTCAATGCAAAAACAAATACAATCCATGACAAATAGAAAATCGCGGGGACCAGATACCATTTCTACTAGTATAATTAAACTTGGTGGAGAGGAAATTTTAACATGTCCAAAAAGATTATTTCACATTTCCATCAACAATTCAAGCATTCCCAAAGTTTGGAAACTTGCTACTGTTGTACAATTTATAAAAGTGTTGACAGAATTGTTTTATCAAATTACAGACCACCAATCAAATTACAGTTACATGTAACTCACGTCAGTTACATGTAAACTTATGGATCATTTGATTACTAGTTACTTTAGACAAGAATGGGAACAAAAAGAATGGCTTTTTAAAGGACAGCATGGTTACAAGAATGTGCCATGTTGATGACAGTGAATGACAGTGAAAGGGTGGATGCCATAGTAATAGACTTTTCCAAGGCATATGATGTTCCACGTTATACTGGTTTGGAAATGACTACATTTGGGCATTGACACCAGAGTTGTGGCGTGAATTGATGAACTTCTTTGACAGATGAAACACACAGTCTGAGTTGGACAATGGTTTTTATTAACAAACACTACATCAGGGATCCCCCAAAGAAGGACATTCAGACTTGTATTTGGTGTTATTGGGTCAGTAGTCTGACTTCACCGGCCAGCAACCGGTATCCCCCATGCCTGGGCCTAGTTAAATTCCCATGATTGGGGGTAAGAGCGACATGAGGTGAACATGACGAATTCTCTTCACTGTAACTAGCAACATCTGCCTGCTTGAGCTATTCTTCATCACACAGTCACAGAAACAGCGACGATTTTACAGGAAAGCTACAACTCTATTTTTGCCTCGAATGGGAATCAAACCCGGGACCACTGCACAGGACGCTAGTACGCTGTCCATGAGCCATCCCAGAGGCCAGTTAGAATTACTGTTATTAATTTTTTATTATAGTTATTATTGTGGAATTATTTGTGTTATCTACTGTTTATTATTCTTATTGAGTAGATAGAAAATCATGTGATCTGTTATTTTAAAATAATTACAACGAAAAGTCATAACCATAATAACTATTATGGTCATTGTTGTTGTTGTTGTTGTTGTTGTTTTATTATTATTATTATTATTATTATTATTATTATGATTATTAAGTAAATTATAATGTTCTGGCACCAGGTTTCAAAAAACCTACTTGCAGAAATAATAAATATCTACTATATATCTCATAAAATTGATGGGGCAGTGCAGTTGGCATGGGCAATGTCTTAGCTCTCATCACTTAGCCTGAATGCTGCAACTAGTGCTGGTGACATCTCAACTCTATAAACCACACTGCCGCCTATCTACCAGAATAACCTGCCTACTGGTTTAAAAAATTTAAAAAGAACTCACTTCTTTCCAGTTTTCCCACCAACTTTCAAAATCCATGGCTGGTCCTCGGCACGATATTTTTTACTAACAATGCCATACTTCTTCCGACGAGCTTCCTCTCTGGCTTCTCGTCCAAATTCACTTCCTGCTCCATATCTATGAAAAAATTCAGATGCAGAAGTTTACTACTTCAAGATTTCAATGGGATAGCTAGATTTATACTTACAGAACTATAACAATCTGAAAAGAACCTCTGAATTCTGATTATTACATTAAAGTATTTATTTTTGTCTTCACCTCCTTTGAGGTATCCTTTAATGCAATAATGCATTTTTTAAATTTGATTTAAAGCTTCTGAATAAATAATGTAAAATTTGTAATGCACGTAAATGATTTAATTGTTCCAAGAACATCCTTAAATGGTGTAACCCTGGGAAAATTGACAGTTATCTTTCATTTGACAGGAACATGGATCTCACTAGCAACCCCTTAGTATTCACAAACGAGATACTACACATCTCAGCAGATGTCTCCGAAATAATGCTACAAACTTCTACGGCATGTACAGGCATTGGAAATCACGTCCATTCACTATGACCCTGATTTACGTGACCGTCAACATAGAATAATTTCTGCCTAAATGAAATCACTTTGATTGCATCAGAATGGGACCCACCAAAAACCAGTGCCTCTAAATCAGGGGCAAATTTCACATGTGTAATTTTGTTATCTGAAATTTCCCACCATATGTTGCCATATGGCAAAAAGTGATTATTTTCAACTCTTCTACATGCCCAAGAAGTTCATATAATTAATTCTGAGACACCTGTAAAAAAAATGAAAACACCATTCATTGTGATTAACAAAATGCTGTTCTTGTGTTTCCTTCTTTTTATGGAAATCCTCATATTCCACAGCTCTGTAACTTTAAGATGGAACGAAAATGCTTGAAAAATTAAATGAAAATTATTCTCCTCTAAATCTCATGATCTTTTTTAGCACAATATATACATTTTTTTTGCACCTGTAGGTACATACTGATTGTCTTGATTCTCCTTTTTCCCTAAATATGTATTACCCATAACCATACATTTTCTTTTCCCAGCATTAACATTTAAACAATTCAAGCTCAACTGACCTCTAATCAAAGTTAATTCTATATTTTGCCCATTGGCTAATATAGTGACCACTCAAAAATCTCTTGCCTTTAAAGCACAAAACCCCTTTAAACTAATCCTAAATTATTCTTCTTCTTCTTCTTCTTCTTCTTCTTCTTCTTCTTTTTTTTGTCCTCTCCAGGAAGTAAAAATACACTTGTGATGTTTGTGAAGTTTTATTAATTTGTGGTTTAAAGTGTCAGTTATGTGACCTAATTTATAGTACAGTAGGGTAACAAAACAATTAAAAATATTTTAAAACAAGAAAATCTTGTTATTAGATGCAAATTTACAATGAATTACAAAATAGCTGTAATGATAGGAATGTGGTTTGAATGAAATTTTTTCTGACAACCTCCTTCAAGATTTCCTGAGCTCTCTCATGATTTTTATTTTGATGTCAGCAGTTATAAAAATAAGAAGTAATTTCAATATTTTCATTACAGACAGCCAATTTTTCTAGAAACAGGTAAAGACATGATCCAATTTCATTGTTTCATTGTGCTTGTTGACTCTCTCCTTTATTTTTACTTTCTCGTACACATACATATATATGGAGTAAATCAATTTCGAGATTTGAACGGATATACATGTTGTGGGATCCCCTGATATGGAAAAAGTTTTTTTTCAAACCGTTCGTCTGTCCGACCATCTGTGGAAACCACTAGCAACTAAACCATGCGTAAGATTTTTTTTCAAATTGAAGAAACCCCTATCCATCTGACTCGAGTCGTAGCTTTGAGATTTTGAAAACATTCTTTAAAATTAGGGGGTACTTTACATGAAGCCCCTGGGACCTTTTAAAACTTTTCTCAAAAACGGCTCCAAATTTTTTCTTTAAAGGCTGTAGCAGGATAAAGGGGGTAAAAATGCCCCCAAGCCTAATTCAATTTTGAATAGAGCACGTGTTTGGTTGTTATTTTGAAAGTCATTTTCCCAAAATTTCAGAACGATAGCCTCATTATTTTGTAAGATATCAGAAAAAATACAAATTTTCGGTTTTTGATTTTTGATTTTTTTCGTATCGTTACTCGGGGATAAAATTCTGAAAAAATTATGAGACCTAGTTGACATCTATTTGTATATTGGTGAGTTTTTCAAAAAACTATAGTTTTCCTTTTCAAGAGAAAAATACTTTTGAGGATGAAAACAATATCATTTTACCATACAAAAATATTGCAAATTACTTTTGGCACCAAAGTCAAATTTTCAAAAATAAAAAAATAAAAAATTATTTGAAATTATTTTTGTGGAAAAAATTAATAATTGTGAACACATTCAGAAATAATGCCTAACGTTACATAACAATCCTATTCAATCATATTCAATTTAATCTTATTCGCTATCATCATCTATGGACAGAACAATTTCATCAGTATCAAAAATATAAAAATATTAGTCTATGGATGAAAAGGTTTATTTACTGCTTTAGGGATCTCTTCGAAAAAAAATTAAAGAATCAGATAATGGCATGTGTGTTTATACAGCTAATTGGACTCATTAAGTACAGTAATATTGCATTTTACAGGCCCAATTTAAAGGCAAGTTTAAAACCTCAAGGAGGAGGGTTTCTGTCTAGGTGCAATATCAGAAAGTAGCTCAGAAAAGGATTTTTTTATTCAAAGGGACATTTTTTTTTTTTTTTAATTCAACTGCACAGCAACAAACCTTTCTTTAGTGCACATGGATTGTAACTTAAATGTGAGTGTTCTTGCATAAGTATTGTCTCAAAGTACTAAAGCCATAATGATACACGCCGCTCTCTACTGAATAGAACTGGAAACATTATTATGTCATGTTTTGGCTTCATATTAATGTTTTTGTGACTGCTATATTGACTGTATTATGACTATATTGTGACTGCTAATAATTGCAAAAATATCTGCAAATATGGAGTTGAAATTGGTTTAACACCCCAGGTAGATCCTTTATGTTTAAAGTAAGTAGTAGTGGCCCAATTTACTCTCTTGTGACACTCTGTGTACAACTTGTTTTATCATCTGATTCACCATTATTTAATCTAACCTTCTTGTATCTGTCATTTAGATAGCCTGTAACTATTCATACACACAACTTATATTTTACACTTCTTGCAGCTTTTTAAACATTAATGCTCTTAATTGTATCAAATGCTTATCAATAGCCCAAGAACATCACTACTACCCCTCACGCCTAACAATATCCTCCCCACAACCCCTCTTAACCAATCCTCGATTACTATTTGTAGTTCTCTCTGTGCTATGCTTTTCAATAAATCCTGGCTGGTGTTTTATTAAGAGATAGTTTCTCTTACATATTTAATTAATGTTTCATACACTACTGTTGCCATGATTTTTTCAATTACTGGAAGATTATTATTTAGTTTGAAGTTTATAGAGCCTAATTAAATCAAAAATGTTTGCACAAACATCATTTTAAGAGACCCCTCTTCAAATGATTTGCAGAAAGCAGATCAACGATACAGCAAAATGTAAAAATTCATCTTATTTACTACTAGGTCTGTTGATGCCATGACAGCTACTTACCTAGGTTGATCTTCTTCATTTCCTCTGAATTCTTTAAGGTTGTTCTCACGTTCCATTTTCACTTGACTCCATTTTTGGAAATCCACATTCACTGATGAATTAAATCGCATGACTTTATATGTCTTTTTTGTATTTCTGGAAAACAAGTAGATAAATTATAGTATAGGTTGTAAATTAACTCACAAACTCTACCCTTAAAAATCTTACTTTGGCACTCTGATGGAGAATTCTTGAACAGTTGTGCCAGGAGGATGACTGGAAGAAGCCTATGAAAAATTCAGAATTATGAAATGCTACTTTATCAACTAAATCGCATTAAACTAAAATGACAAGTAATGCCCAAAGTGTCATTTAAACATAGGCGCCTTACCATGGCAATAAATGATCCACACTCATTAAAATCCGACTAGAAAATAATATATTTCAAAACTGTTCTTCAATATGTTCAGTCGTGTGTGTTCGGACCACACAATTCGGACAGTCAAATGAATTTAGTGTCCGTAGTTTCAAACATCTTGACCATATCAAGCAATTCTTGCACTTCACATTAGCTGTAATCATCAGACTTTCAGAACAATCATTATTATCGTAACTGCTAACATAACATCCTCTGCACCTCCACACAACAAACATATGGGCACACACGCGGGCAATAACGTAATTGACGTCAATCAAAGACAATTGCCTGTTGAATTTACCAGCTACCATCACCAACCTTGAGATCCTACGATACTTATTCTATTCTACTTCATCATGCGAAGGGACCCAGTCAAGTCAAGGACAACATTGATATACGCCCGTTTGACGGCACGTGAACTTGTGGATGTAGACTAATAATTGAATTTTTTCTTTCTATAAACCGCTCATTCCTAAAATTGAAGATTTTGTAAAGGAGTGACTGTGGTACAATGGAAGACCGCGAAGTTCAAGGATTCGTGTCCTTCAGATATCCTAATTCACATAGTTTTATACTTTGTGTCCTTCCAGTTAAAGACCTTAAAGTTCTAAGCTATAACCTTCAATAATATATTACCTTCTATAATATTATCTTCACTTGTATAATAGATTAATCATGTATTGTGTTCGGTGTAAAGTGGATAATTTACAGTGACCTACGAAATTGATCATACAGGGTGATACATTATCAGTAATAAAACAATATCACAGTTTATTACATCGATAATTTATTTTGTACTTCTTTGATTTGAAAAAGGGCTTAAATAAATCAAGTTTTTCACTCGTTTGAAACGAAATAATCAAAATATCACCTCGGAACATTGTATGCAACACAAAATTGTTCATACACTTTATTGTTTTCAATAAAATAATGAATAGGAAATAATAAAAGGAAATAAAACTTAATTTTCATACTGTATTAAGAATATTTTGAAGGAAGCCCATTGTAGTGCAGTCATTACGGGGACAAAAAAGCTGTTCTAAAACAACTTGTGGCGTAGTTTCAATTTTTAGCTCCTTCGTGTTTTTTGGGGGTTTGCTGATTACGAATCTGAAGTTAGCCAAAAATATTTGCGTATTTCCGTTTCAATTTGAGTTACAACCGAAAAACATAAATATATAAATCAGTAGTTCGAACGATGTTAACATATGCAGCAGAGACACGAGGTGAAACAAAAAGTCAACGACAGCTAGAAGTGGCAGAAATGCGTCTGTTGAGGAAAATTTTAAACAAAACGTTCTTGAATTGAGAAAGAAATGATAACACAAGAACATCATGTGGAATTAGTCCCACTTCCGAATGGATAATATCAGGTAGGAGAGAATGGAATCATCACATTGATAGAATAAATGAAGACAGATCCCATCTCGATCGAGTTTTTGTCCAGACCCCCTGATCTATTAAGCGAATGCTGAGATGGCTCCCTTGATTTTCTTCTGGAGGTAAATGTAGCTTCACTATGCGTACGTTTTGTTGAGCTTTCCTTTTGCTTGTAGTGGTAGTAGAGCTTAGGGTGAGTTTCAATTTGCTAGCAATAGAGAAAAATCAAATCTGTTCGTTCGTTTTCCGTTACAAATAAGTTTTCTATAATTCGGCAACGAAAATCTCTAGTTTTTGAAATGTTAATCTATCGCTTTTTTAAATTTATGATTATTATTATTATTATTATTATTATTATTATTATTATTATTATTATTATTTTTCATCTTTTAACTATTAATAGTTAATTTGTTGGGAAGGGATTCTGAAACTGAAGAAAGCGTGCGCAGATGATTTTCTCCCCCATACGTCACATACAGTTTTGACTAAATAAAATAAGAAGAATTGTAAGGATCTCGAGCAGTGCCAGATTACCGAACACGCAGAGTAGGCTGCAGCCTATGGACATGCAAATTTTGGGGGTGGTCGAATTTCAGCGGAAGCAAAATTTCATAAGGAGAACTTTCGAAGGTTTTTATGGAAATATTTCTTTCCACATTTGTATCGAAACAAAGTGTTAATTAATGAAATGTAGTTCCAAATGACCCAATACAGAGGAACATTGATCATGGTTTTAGAGAAATGGCAGCCAAAGATGGATTTAAGCAAAATAATGACATTGATTTTTCTGCCTTTAAAAGCTTTATCCAGATCAAAGTCTATATTTATCAACATCATATTTCTCAAAAACAATGACAAATGGTGTAGTTGTCTAAAGGTTATGGTTAGTACATTCGCCATCTTCAGGACATGTCTTTTGTGCTCGTTGCAAGTTATATGGTGGAACTATTACTTTGCTCGCTACATCAAAGGTTAACGACTGGAAAAATAGCAACAGCATTTCTCAACGATAACTGTTCCGAACATCAAGATTGCATCACAAAATTTGTATGTAGGTCTGCAGGTTTAGAAAGAGTGGATTCAGAGCTCGTGAAACAGCACAAAAATAAAGAAGAATATTGGAGAAATGTCCTGAAAAGAATTGTAGAAACTGTTAAGTTTTGAGCATCAAGAGGATTGTGTTCTTTGGTAACAACGAGGTTATTTGTTACAAAACGAAACATTCTTATGCTGCATTGAGTTGACACCCAAATTTAATCGGTTTATGGCTGGCCATCTCGTTCGGTATGGAAATATAGGACCACATTCGTGAAAAAAATGTTTAGAATATGGTAATTCGGAGGATATGCTGTATTAAAGAAATTGTCGATACAACATACATTTCCAAATGAGATTATTTTAAAACTTTAATGATGTCTGTGACTAATGCAAATAGCGAACGATCTTAAACACGGCATATTGAATTCATTATCTCCATTATATATAGAAAATGACATTTTGGGACGCTGAAGACCCTGTTAAGAAATTTCCCGAGACTAAATCAAGAAAACGATATTCCGTATGACAACGCATATTTTATAGTTACAGTACTGTTTTGATTTTAATATGCATATTTTTTGGTAAAAAAATGTATATAATACTCAAATACAGAAATTCTTTTATAATTAATTTTTTAATTTATTGATCTATAAAGGTTTTTTATAAAAATGCAAATATATAATCAATTATTTATATGTATATACAATAATATTTGCATTGTTTACAAATATCGTACAACATTTTTTAATCCAAAATATTATAAATAAATTTCGATCAAAATGAAAATGAAAAAAGGGCATTAAAACATTTCACAGCCTAGGGCGCACATAAGTCAAGGTCAAAGTCTCCAGAGACAATAGACCTGTGGAAAGAATATATTCCGGAAGACCGAGGCGACGATGGCACGGAAGTTTTTAAATCCAAGGAATGGAACAGGCCTATGGCATACTAAGAAGTAGAAGAAGACCGAAAAACATGAAAAACATAACATTTTCATCTTTTTTGCCTATATCTAAAAAGTATCGAATTTAGGCAAAAATTAATCCTTACCAAAACAGTTTTTATATAATTTCCTACAATTTAGTTCCTTACACCTTTTCTCGTTACCGGCACCGTTTAGGTGTAATTGATAGTTGAATTTTGACAGATTCTTGCGCAACTTACCATTAGCTCGGTTATCTATTGGAATGGCTAAGCAGAAACCTTCATGTCTGTGTCTGCCTTGCTAGTAATTATATATTTAGTTAATGAACTTTTTCGTACCCAACAGTACTCTTTGCGAATACCGAGTATAAAAAGGAATGGAAAAAAAACGTGCAAGAAAGTAGTCGAATAAGCCGAGGGTTTAATTGTAATCACAGCTCTGCCTTGGCCGTCGTAGTTCATTCATTACAAGGTATTCTAATGAAATCGTGAAGGATTTTTTCCAACTTTCGTTTTTTGGGAACTGCTTAGGAATCGGAAGTTTGTCATGGGAACGTTCGTTACATTTTTTATTGTAATGGTTTCTTGATCTTAATAATAATAATATATTCATTATAACTTTCGTTATAATTTGTGCTATAGAAATAAAACATGAAAGAAGGTTTTAAAATATTTATTAGTGCCTGAAAAATATTAACTTCTTGTAAAAAATCATTCTATTCTAAAATATCATAACGAACCTAGAAATTTTATAATAAATGGGAAAATAAGATATTTAATCATAATTATATAATATCTTTGTTTGTTGCCACCAGTACACAACTATGAGGGTTGAACATTCTTATATTATTTTGAGGCCATAATACAAGTTCAACAATTGCAAAATATCTTGAGTTGCAACCCCTATCCTATCCTATCCACTACCGTTATCTCAAGAATCTGCTTTCTTGTCTCTCCACCTTATCTTGTAATCGTTGTATCTGCCATCATAGATCTCTGTATTCGGAACTATATTTTTAAACCACATTATTGAATTTGGAAGGCCCTTCCAAATCTCCTTTCGTGCGAATATTAAGAAAATTGTCGCGACCGTAATAGTGTGAAAAGAAAAGTTGAAAATAAAGAAAAGGCCGAAGACTGGGACTGAGAAAGAAGAAATAGTGGGCTCCAGCCTGTCACAACTCTGAGACCATCCGGACATGAATTTGTTCTGCATAAAATATCCAGCGAAGGCAAAAAGTAATGTATGAGAAATTGCAGTTGTAGGAAGGCTGGGTTGTTTCGTCAAAGTTAAGCCTTAATTGTTGGGACACCGTCCGTAAAATGAAGACCCGAAATCTTAATAATTTTGAGGACAATGACGTTGAGCCAGTGCTACCTGATTATTTGCTTGAGACATAATAATTAATAATCGGCATCAGCTGATCAAATCTTCCCAAAGATATTGGATCATCCGGCCTTGGATCCTTTGCAATTGAGTCATGAGCCTCAACGCAACCAAGGATAAGTGAATTGCCTGAAATAAGGTGAGGCACGAATGTTAATAAGCATATGATAATAACTTAGGTACAGAAACATAGGAATAGTTATTGTCATTATCTAACTGCATGTTTTTCTTTTCGTAAGATATTAGTATATTCTCATTAACAATAAAACTATTTGCTGAAATAATGCAATATTCTTTGTACAATCTTAATAATGTATTCTTATAGTATTTAGTTTTTAAGATCCCATTATTATCCTATACATGACACCCCTTTAAACGAAGTTGAATTAAAATCTTATTTCAATACATACTACTTATGACAAATCCGTGTTTTCAATTCTTCAATAATTAAGTAAAATAAAGTATCATAAAATGGGGAAGGATTGAAAGCAGAGTTCAGGGGGAAAAATGCTTTGTGAATATTTGGAATATGTTCCGTATCATTAAAAAAAATCAGCTTCCCTTCCCCGAGCGCGCGTGTGCTGGTGGAGCGCTGCGTGACCTTGTGTGGTGGACTGTTACATTCAAAATATCCATTAAACATGAGTCGCAAACAAATCAAACTTACTCAAAAAAATGCTTATCTAACATATGACAATATGTATATCATTGAATACGTCTTTTTATGATCGTCATGATAAACTGAAAAAATGTGTAGTTCCGTTTGAAAAAACAAAATTACCTCAAGTATCTCGTAAAATACAAGTGATAAAATATAAATTAATGCACGTATGCCCCATTACCTCATGCACTTTCGTAAAAATTGTATTGCTATAAATTCAACAGTTCAAAAGTTACCAGAGGTGCTAAAGTTCCGTGACTCATCCTGCACATTTGAGTAGAAATATGAACCTGTTAACTATTAGTTATGGTAATTGATTGTTGATTGTTTTGTTATTCCCTAAATGCACGACTTATAAAGTTGGGTTTCGGTTAAATAAAAAATCTCCAATTTGCAACCAGCCTCCTAAGAAGAAAATATGACTACTAGTGTTTCTACAATAATTTGTACAAGACATAGCCAATAACACGATGTCTTGCACTTCCCATCTTTTTGAATGGCATAATTTTAATTTGCTGAACAATGCGGAATCATAGAGCAAGAAACATGCCGTAGAGAAATTGTCACCACAGAATATTTTTAGTTTTCGAGAAATTTAATCATCTTTTATTTTTTAAACGGAACTATGTATTTTTCTCACCAGCAATAGATATACCATGAAAAGAGGATCATAATGATGTATCATATGCTAATATTTTGATAGTAACTTGAGTATAAAATTAGAATTTCTGACGTGTGATTTTGAATTAAACGGACCGTCGTGTAGCAGCCCTTGCAACTCTCGCCTTCGGGGAAGATGGCTTTAACGGCGTCCAAACTGTTGCGTGGAGAGGAGAGACTGAAAGTTAAGTGAGGGATAAGGGGCATAACTATAGCAATCCTTGGTCTTGACACAGAGGTCACACTAAGAAATGCCCATTTTAACGATCAGAATGAGAGAATTTTTCCGTTTATTTATCTGGATTTAACTTGTCTTCTACTGAAATTTCAAAACATCGATCGTTCCAAAGAACGATATAAAAAATTGGTATTGTAAAGAAGATAATAATAAATATCATTTTCAAACTGAACCAGAAGCCAACCACCGTCTCTTCGTTGGTAAATGTCATTTTTAATTAAGATGATCACTCGTCCAGTTCGCAACCAGACGACTGCTCTTCATAAATGGAAAAGAAAATAGTGCACTTCCGTCTTTTGCTGTGGATTTTCAAGTTTGTGGCAGCACGTGGCGCTATGAAGTGAGAAACTCTCCAATCAGTATTAAGCAGTCGCGACTGCAGATATGCATTTTTGTTAAAGTTTGGTAAATTTACCCGGATGGAACTGTCAAGAGTATTCCAAATTTTTTATTGCTGTGTTCTTTTGGTGTGTGTTTAAGTAGGAAGTTTATTAACAGTAAATAATAAGAGAAAATGTCTACCTATCTATTATTTGATGAATTAATCGAGATATTACAATGAAAATCTTTAAGCATTCGTTCGCTTCTCATGTATTAAAATGACGGCTTGCTTCTGGACTGAACTCGATTCTTGTAAGTTTGAAAATTATCTTTATTATTAATTCTGATTGTTAATATTGATGTTTGTTCATATTTTCTTCGTGTCAAGACCATGAATCAGTGGCGGCTCGTGCTTAAGTTGCACATCTACCAGATAATCGAAAAATATATTTTAATATATTAGGAATGTACAGTTTCCTTTTAATCACAACAATATTGAAGATATTGCAGTATTTCGTCGTATATGAAATCATTTCGAAACAATCTTTGGTTGGTTGAACTGGTGCTCTCTCCAAGGCCTTGTGCCTTACCAAGTAGTGCACCACGCCCTTGGCTATTTTTCTGGCTTAACTGTATTAAGTTCATTATGCTATGCGTTCAGAATTGTTTCAAATTCAGTCAGCCTTCATACTACTCGTTGTTTATATTTCGCGAATGTTCATTACCGTCTGAGATATTGCATAATATTCCAGGGAAAAACATCTTATAGCTCCCAGACTTTTAGATTAAAAAAAGAATTGTACGACACCTACGGCTTTCTAAAAGTACTAAGTATCTGTAGTTTTTTTCTGACCAACAGGAGCATAAAGAGTGAGTCCAACTCATCTGCCCGTCCAGCGCGGTGGAGGCGGCGGCCGAAGGAGACTGACAAAGGAGGCGCCTGGCACTTGGACCGCGCGCAGGAGAAATCTTGCGAAATTATATGGCTCAAGCACACTCCACCTAAGAGGGTGCTGGGGCAATAAAAATCTCGGTGCAAAATCTACCCGTCCTTGTTTTGTGCCTCACTTTCTGTTGGGATTTCGTGCTCTAGGTTCGCCTTTTTCTGAAGTATTCTTACATTCGATTTGCGCTTAGCTTTTGGTTGCATTCTCTGGATTTCTGTTGTTGTTTTTTCATTATATTTTACCTTTGGCTTCTGTCCTGGCCACGTTTTTGACAGTGAATTTGATTATGGTTTGTTATATTGTATTTTCTCTAGACTTTACTTTGTCTTTCGGGGTTTTGATTTGCGGTAATTGAATAATGACGAAACGTTGTGTGTGCACGGAGCAAGGGTTGACGAATTTTCTCACCCACAGCAATAGTGAGGATGACCTGTCCGATTTGATTTTTTTCGGATTCTGAAGAAAACGAAGTAAGCTTCCGATCTGAAGGCTCAGCCGTCTACATCTTCAGAGCCGTCTACATTACTGGTTCTTCACATTCTACTACTGTAACTCGCTTTGTTCTGGAAAGTTCATCGGACTCCGAAGAGAATGAAAGCGAGAGGAAGGATGAACCTCTCTGGAAGATGTCTAGGGGGACCGGTAAGATAACTTGGTCTTCTCAAGAATTCAGACCTCTTGCGCATCCGTTTGTTGAAACGAATCCCAGTAATAGGAGAGGCCTAGTCGTCGGGAGTTCAATTCTCAATTTTTTCTTTTTTTGGAAAGTTTGGTTTCTTTCATCGCCGAAAAGATCAATAAATTTTATAAATATACGGGTGATAAAACCGAACAGTCCAAGAATTCGCATCTTTCTAAATTGAAAGACATGATGATGGAAGAAACGTATACTTTCTTGACGATGTGTTTGTTGCTGCCCCACGCGAAGAAGTTGGCATTATAAAATTATTGGTCGAAGCATTTTTTGATTGCTACGCCTATTTTTGGTGAACTAATGTCACGAGAGCCGACCTGGATGGCCGAGGTGGCTAAGAGCGAGTACCGACTCTGCGCTTCGGTCCAAAGGGTCGCGGGTTCGAGTCCCGCCTTGGGTATTGCAATGAGGCCATTGCTGGTCGCCGGACCCAAAACTTCCCCCTCGGTCACGCCAATTAGGACAGTCCATGATTTGACACGGCTCAGCGCAAGACGCGCGAACACGTGCCTATCGTTCTATTCAAATATTTACGACTAGGGTGGGATTGTCTCCCGGGGACAGCCCTTCAGGCAAAGAGCGGGCGGCTGCCCACCCACGTTTACACTAGGCACCGGAACAAGTGGATTGTAGAGATCCCGGCTACTGTCCTATGTAATCCCATAGGACTCATATAAGCATCACGGAGACAGCAGAAAGGACTGCTCTGTTCATCTCTGGTGTACTGGCCAAAACACACGCACAACAAAGACCACCAATCAGGCGCCCAGAAAATGACGTTTGTTCGAAAATGCCCTATCGGCTTCCGACTCGCGTAGAATATTCTAGAAACTGAGATTTCGACCAATAACATTTACAATTCCGATCACGTGAAGGAGCGATGTGCGAAATTAAAAAAGAGAGTGGGGATGCGACGCAGGAAGCTCGAGAGAGAAGGATTTTTGCCAGAAGACAGATAGAAGGCGAGAGAACGGGATAGAAAGGAGACGGCTGTGTTGAGGAGAGGTAGTTGGAGCCAGCGATTAGTGTTGGCCGACCAACGGAGTGCAGGCCGCCCCGTTTGAAAGCACAAACTGGAATTTATTCCATTTCAACGGGCCGGCGTTGATCCGTAAGGATCGATTGTGCAGCCGAGTTATCGAGGCTGACCTGGTAAGGAGTGGGGTGGCGTCAGACGGCCTCCTCCGATACCCACCGATCGGAGCTCATTTCATCCATTTCCTGACTACGGGCGGCGGATCTGCGAGGGATCGGAACGGGAAGGAACGCTAGCACCGCACGTATTGCTGCTTCCGGCTGGCTGCGCCTTGCTGCAACGCGGTTCGCGACAGCGTCTGCTTTGAGGACGACCACAGATGTGCAATCATCGAAAGGTAGAACCAACGGCTATCATTTTGTACTAATTCTAAAGACATTAAAAAAAGAGTCATCTAATGTAAGAAAATAATATAGAATTTAATTTAAGAGACTTCCCGACCAAATTGTATTAAAAAAAGCAATAAATGTGTTCTCGCCATTCAGGCGATTGACACTTAAAATGGAACATAACTTTGTAATTATTGTAACGTAGTAAAAGTAGCAAACCCAGTGCATGCCCTCATTCAAGAGTGCTCACCCCTGAGGTTCTCATATGCCGGTGCCAGGTGACAGGTAAGTGCCCGTTTGGCGCCCTTCATTTATAAATTTAACGCGCACACCTGTCAGCTGATTACCGACACACTTCGGTGTGACGGTGTTTTCCCCCCTTTTGTGAGGTATCCAGACCGCGTGCTACGCGCATTGCTCGCATGCGTGGGTTGCCGTATGCGGCAGGTCGGGTTCATCACAGTATGGTTGTTTGTCCCTTGACTTTGTATGTGTTGTCACGGAGGGCCTCGCGTTCTGGTGACCCCAGATCAGAGGAGCCCGCAAGTGTGTTGGTCTAGTGTATGGTCGAAATGCGTCCCATCGGGACGTAAAGGGTAACCGGCTGTTGGCTGGATAAAAGCCCTAGAAAAAATGTCACTTGATAGATTTTCTATGCTCCTCTGCATGCAACATATTGGCGACAGTGATGTTTCACGCGTTAATAACCGTTTTGTGGAACTTCGGAAAATATTTGATAGCGTACGAGAATCGTTCCGAAGTGCTCTTGCTCCATTTGATAAACTCTGTATCGATTTGATAAACTCTGTATAGCTTACTCTTCAAGGGACGAGTGTCTTTCAGAAAGTATATCCCGTCAAAGAAGAGTAGGTTTGGAATAAAACGGTTTGTTTTGTGCGACTGCAAGATGGGTTATGTCCTTGATTTTGTTGTCTACACTACTAAAAACAGGGCAGTCTGGAGATGTTGGAGCCACCCTTCTCAAAGGATATTTTCGGGAGGGTCATACGATATATGTTGACAACTTATACACAAGTGCAGGGTTTGAGTTCTGGAAAGTGAAGATGGCTCTCAGAAGACGACGCAGATATTGTTACCAAGGGTAAGGGTACCCGAAATATTGAGGGAATTGCATGATGGAAGTTCGGGAGGACATCTCGGTATAACGAAAACACTAGAGAAAGTGCGCGAACGATTTTACTGGGTTAATTGCAAGCAAGACGTAAAGATGTGGTGCACAAAGTATCAAGTTTGTGCTACTAGTAATGGGCCACATAAAAAGAGAAGAGGGAAGATGAGGCAATACAACGTAAGGAGTCCTTTCGAACGAATTGTCATTGACTTGGCTGGCCCATTTCCAATGTCAAATGATGGAAATAAATACATACTCGTGGCCATGGATTATTTTAGCAAGTGAGTTGAAGCATATCCCCTACCTAACCAAGAGGCCACTGCTATCTCCGAAGTACTGGTTAGGAATGGGTGAGCCGATTTGGTGTGCCACTGGAATTACATTCAGATCAAGGACGGAACTTCGAATCTGCAGTGTTTCAAGGAGTGTGTGAACGTCTTGGAATAAGAAAAACAAGAACAGCCCTACATCCGCAGTCAGACGGAATTGTGGAACGCATGAACAGAACAATGGGAAAATTTTAGCAAAGGTCGTGTCAGATCACCAACGCGACTGGGACCAATACATACATCTTTTTCTTCTAGCCTACCGCTCCTCTGTTCATGAGACAACTGGGCAAACACCCGCTAATATCCTCTTCGGCAGGGAACTACGTCTACCATGTGATCTACAGTTAAGTTGTAAAACTAATGAAGAAATAGCCGGCAAAGACTTTGTAAATGACCTAAGACAGAAAATGGACGTAATTCATAATCAGGTGCGTGAAAGAATCCAAATCGCAAGTGACAGGATGAAAGACCGGTATGACATCAAAGCTGAAGGAGGAGGTTATCAACCTGGAGATCATGTTTGGCAGTTTAACTCGCAACGACGTCGCAGTTTATGTCCAAATTACGACGGTAGGAAGGACCGTACGAGGTAGTGAAGAGGATATGTGGTCTACCGAATTAAAAAAATTGCCGAATGGAAAACTACGTGTCGTCCATTCGAATCGGCTGGCCCAGTACGCAGGAAGCAATGAAAATGAAGAAAAGGTCGCACGAGTTTGTGAGCTGGACATGCAAGAGTTCACATTTGACGAGTTTATGTCTCATTATGGCGAAAAGCATAAAGCGCGTTATGGTGTAACTATGAAAATGCATCAGGATCTGTTTGCGGTACCCCAGAAATATGCATCGGCGCATTGTGTCGCTCAAGATTTAGACATAGCTAGAGATCTTGCTGGTGTATTCAAGAGAAAATACGGAAGAATAGAAGAATTAGAGAGCCAGCAACCAGATATTGGTAAGTTTCTCCAACTGCACGATGTGAGTCGATATGTTTATTACCTTGTCACAAAAAGTAAGCCATATCACAAAGCATCATATAAAAATCTTTGGGAAACTCTGATTGAATTACGCCAACAAGTACTGCGAGACAACGACCAGAAGATTGCCATGTCCAAACTGGGATGTGGTTTTGATGGACTGAACTGGAGAATAGTGAGAAGTATGTTGAAGTACTATTCCGGTACACTGGGGTTAGTATCTTAGTCTGCAGTTGCCACCATGGAATGTCGTCATATCCAAAGAAGACAATTGACTGTCACTTCTTAACCTCCAACTGCACTAGAGGCTCCAGCTCCAAGTATCTGCATGATTTCACTAAACGCTCTCCGAGACGCATCTAAGGAGAGGGTAATGTAACGAATATTGCGTCATTTGCTGGAGCCACCACGAACTACCTGTATGCGCGGATTGCGACATCTGCCGGCAGCCCTCGAACTAGATGGTCCCAGAGCACAGGCGGCGCAGGCAGCAGCAAGCATTCGCAGCTCGTATGCGCGAGCGTAGTGGCCATTCTGCTTGTGATTGCCGGAACTGAGCAGAATCCCGGCCCTGGAGCGGAAACTCCACGATGAATACCTGTCACAAGTGCGAAAGGAGCGAACGGAGGCTTCGGAGACTGGAGGCACAACTGGAGGAGGCTCACAAGTTATCGGTGAGTTAACTTTAAAGCTGCAAATTCTGGAGCAGACACGACGGCCGGGAAGGACAGGAAATTGTAGAGCAAGCCCTGGCTGATGCAAGTTCTGGTGAAGCGGAAACATCGCGAAAGCCAACTGAACGCGCATTCGAAGAGAAAGTGAAGGTGTTTGGTGAATCTATGCTGCGTCACAGAGGGGGAGTGTGTCATACTAAGGGTGCTGATGTGGCTTTATATCCCGGCGTTGATGTAAAAAATATGACGAGTGTAATTGAAAAAGTTCTAAATGATGGTTCTGTGGAAGTGGTTCTGGTGCACGTTGGAACCAACTCGTCGAAGAGGCAACCAGTATTTGAAACTGTTCGGCAGTGCGTTAAACGCGGACACACCGTGAAGAAGAAATTCAAAAATGCGAAAGTAATTTTTTGTGGAATTATTTGTCGCATGGATGTCCATAACCGCAAAATATGGAACTTAAATCACGGCATTCTATGGGCATGTGAAACATTTGACGAGCTATTCGTAGACCCAAACTTCTGGCTACGACGCGAGGATTTGACGCGTGATGGACTCCATTTAAATCGGAGGGGAGCGTGGAAGCTAGGTCGCCTACATGACGATATCATTCAGTCATGTTTGCGGCTACGCTGACAATTCTGGATGATGAGTCAAGAGGCGGCGGCGCCTGCGGTGACGGTCGGAGCGGTGACTGAGGCGGCGACGGCGGCGGACACGACGGTGACGGTGCAGTGGCTGCAGCAACGACGACGGTGGCGGCGGTGACGGCGACGTACTCTACGGCGATGCGGGACGGAAGAGTGGACACCGTAAATGTTCTGGAGAGAAAAGGCTTCACATGGCTGTTGCAGGTGAACTGTCGTAGTATAAAATATAAAGAAATCGAATTTCGGAATTCAGTAGATGCTTGTGATCCTGATGAAATAATAGGAACTGAATCTTGGCTAACGGAAGAGATAGCTAACTCTAAAGTTCTTCGTCCGAATTACAGATCGTTGAGGAGAGATAGAAATACTAGAGGTAGGGGAATATTTATTTGTATTAAGGATGTAATAGATATAAGGAGAAATTGGGTCAGTAAAGAATTTGAGAGAATGGGGATAGAATGTAAGGGACTGTATTAGAAATTTAGGGAATGTAGTATTAAGGGAATGTATTAGAAAGTTTTGCTTGCTATAGGCCACCGAATGAAAATTGCGCCATTAGACCATTTCTGATGAAATAGAAAACGCCAATAGTCTTCCTATAGTTATTGCTAGTGCCTTGAATACTCCAGACGCAAATTGGAAAGGCGGCGTGAGCGAAGCGAAAGTACAACAGTTAGTGAACAGACTCGTCTGGGAAGGGGGATTAGCGCAGGTAGTAGATAGACCCACGCGACAGGAAACGCTTCTAGAAGTTTTCTTCATTTGGCCGCCAGAGTTTTTCTTATCTTGCGATGTCGTTGATGGCATAAGCGGTGTTAGTTGACTTAGACATAAGTATTTTACAGAAAAGAATTTCTAACGGAACCAAATTATGGCACTTCAAGAAGGCTAATACAGAGGGGCTTCAACACTACCTAAGAGAACAGTACGGTTTTCTGAGAATGGACGGGGGCATGGAGGAAATTTGGAACGCGTTTAAGAGCATTTAGATAAGACATTGCAAACGTTTGTGCCGTACAAATACTTAAAAAGTAATTCAGAACAAAATATAACTATCTAGATTGACGTGAAGATTAGGCAGGAAAAGAAAATTGCGCTGGAGATATTTTTAAAGCATATTCTCGACAGAGAAGGAAATAATTGGTCGAGTTTTTACAAATATGTTCCCAGAAGAAGAGGAAATAAAGAAGAAATTCCTGTCGTTAGAGATATCAAGAATGTTACTAAAAGATAATCGGGGAAAAGCTAACGCTTCTAATGTCTACTTCAGTTTCGTTTTTAAAACAATATCTCACCTCACTCAGATATCGAGGGAAGCTGTGCCAAATCAGTTTAATATAGACGTAAACACATTGCGAAAACGAATTAAATCTATGAATAATGGAAAGTCGCGGGGTCCAGATGCCATTTCAACTGACAAATAAACTCTGTGGAGAGGCAATATTACCGTATCTAACAAGATTATTCTAGGTTTCGATCTACAGTTCAAGCATGCCCGATGATTGGAAGCTAGCTACCGTTGTGCTACGTAGTCAAGAGTGGTTATAGAACTGTATTAGCCAATTATAGACCAGTAAGTCTCACGTCAGTTGTATTTAAGCTAATGGAACACTTGATAACTAGCTGTATTAGACAAGAATGGGAAAGAAAAGAATGGCTATTTCAGGGACAGTATGCATTTAGGAATGGTTTCTGCGAGAGTCAGATAGTACCATTGTTTCAGGATATAGAAGATGAAGTTGATGATAGTGGGAGAGTGGATGCCGTAATAATAGATTTTCTGAAGGCATTTGATGTTCCATACGATAAACTGGTTCATAAATTAATGCAATCGGGTATTGACACCAGAGTTGTGGCGTGGATTGAAGAGCTTCTTTGAGATACGAAACAAAAAGTCCGAGTTGGACAACAGTTTTCGACTCAAGCAAAAGTAACTTCAGGGATACCTCAAGGAAGCGTTATTGGACATCTCCTGTTTCTCGCGTTTGTGAATGACCTGCCAGACAATTTATATTCAAAGGTACGGCTATTTGCAGATGACTGTATAATAATATATCGAGTTATTCAATATAATATATCGAGTTATTCAATCAAATGTAGACGAGGATATTTTGCAGGGTGATCTAGACATTACATTTTTGGACGGAAAAAATGACATGACAATAAATAGTTCGAAAAGCAAAACCATCACGTTTGGTAGGGGCCGGAAATATAATTCAATACCGTTTAGGCAACGAAAATATTCCAAAAGTCTTGTCTTGTAAGTATCTGGGGATAATTTTTAACAACAAATTGAGTTGGGAAAATCAGGTAAACTGTGCCGTAGGGAAACCCTGGAAATCCTTGCATTTGACTATGCAAATACTAAAAATGAGTACTGCGAAAGCGAGAGAATTAGCTTATTTATTTCTAGTTCGTCCATTAATGAAATATGGAGCTTTTTGTTGGGACACTTATAGGAAGGCCCTTATAGACCCAAGAGGAATATTTGAATAGAGTACAGAGAAGAGCGTATAAGTTTACTTTCCGGAGCAATAGGAAGAAAGTAGAATGGGAGTCTCCATAAATTATGGGGGTTAACGTAAGACTCTATGTCCTGTACAAAGCGTATGCCGTATGCTTGGAAAGATATCTACATCCGACTGGGTAGACCTTTGTACTTTAGGAGGGGGGATCACAAACACAAAATTCAGTTGAGGCCACAGAGAACATGTTGGAAAATTTTCATTTACAAATAGAACAATAACGGACTGGAATAAGTTACCTGCGACAACTTTGGAACCCTTTCCTCTAGGTGTTCAAAGATTTAAAAATAAATTAACTAATTTTTTTATATTATTATTATTTAATTATATTAATTATTGTTTATAAAAATATTTTTAACCTAATTAGTATGTATAAGTGTGGTGACGTGTTGTGAAGTGTGGTGCAATATAGAAGTAGAAAGAGAAGTGAATTGCAAATGTTGTGAAGTGAAGTGTAATTAAAAAGTCGTGTAGTCGTGTATTTAATAGTTTGAAATAACTGTGGGTTATAAAGCGAATAGGCATAAAATGTAATTAATGCTATTATTGTTAGTTTTATTATATTAATTATTATTATTATTATTATTATTATTAGTATGTCTTAAAATAATTTAAAGTTACATTGTGTTAATTTTCCTGATTGTAATATGTAAATTGTAGTGTTCTGCCACCAGGTTGTATAAACCTACCTGCAGAAATAATAAATATTTATCTACATCTATAATATTTTTACCATCCGACAACTAATAGAGAAACATAGGAAATTTAATCGAGAGACCCATTTAGCTTTCATCGATAAGCTAAATTAAAACCCTCTACTTTATGAGAAATTATGGAAATAAGAGGCTACCCACACCGCTTAATAATTAACATTAAATCTCTGTACCAGAATACTTCCGTTATTTTAGAACTAGAAGGAAAATATTCAAAAGAAATAACAAACCAAGCAGTTCGCCAAGGATGTAGTCTTTCCCCAACATTGTTTAACGTATACTTGGATGATGGCATTCGAGAATGGAAAAGCAAAATTAGCCTAGGAATTAAACTAAAAAATGGAGTGTACGTTCCCATCCGCTGATGATCAGATTATAATTCAAGAAAGTCAGGACGACTTGCGGAGGTATATTCATCAATTAAACCAAACTTGCAAAGGATATAATCTAAATATTTCAAAAACAAAGACCAAAACAATGGCATTTGTGGGAAAACAACCTATTCGCGCCAAAATAATTTTGGAAAATATGATGCTGGAGCAAGTTAGCCATTTTAAATATTTGAGTTATAACCTAACATTCTTCATAGAAGTGGATATACATGAAAAACTCCATAAGTACCATAATATATGCGGAACCATTCGGCGAACTCTTAAAGATAAAACACGCAGAGATACTCTAATGAGGATATATAAAGTAATGGCTGTCCCATCTCTGTTGTGCGGAAGTGAATGCTGGATTGAATGAGGGAGAAAGATAAACAGGCTTTACAATCTGAAGAAACGAAAATTTGAGATCTGTAAAAAATTTACCAGACTAGATAAACTCAAAAAAGAGTAAATTCAAAGAGAATTAAACAATCAAGCAGTGACAAGGTACAATGTTACAGACAGGAATGGTTGCAACACGTGGAAAGTATGGAAGAGACTCGCATTCCAAAGCAGGCATTTAAGTAATAGACCTTAAGACAGGAGAGACCCACGGACACCACTAAAAAGATGGAATTATTGGAATTCATTGGAAAAGATTGAAAATAGAGACCTATCCTTGAAGTGTAGAAGAGAAAGAAATATTATATGTGAACTTTTTGTAATGAGCTGATGATACTGCCGCCTGATGAATATGATTAATACGTCGAGTGTTATAGTAATAGACATCGGCGTTTTCTAAAAATATAATATAATCCCGCCCTCAAGCAAGTTATTTTTGACAAAAAACGCAGATTCGTAAATCAAGAGACAAGGTGACGGTAAAACTCCTAGATTAATAGAGATGCTTAGATGAATCACGTGGGTGGTATTTGATTATTATTCGTACAATTCTTTTTTGTAGTCTAAACGTCTGGGAGCTCTAAGATGTATTTCTCCAGAATATTATGCCGTATCTCAGGTGGGAATGAACATTCGCGAAATATATACAACGAACAGTAGCTGACTGAATTGATAAAATGATTGATGAAAGAAAATATGACTGATTCCGTTGATTTTGATTTTCTAAATTCATGTTGGCAATCTGAAAGCGCGTTGTATTTACTGAGAAAGTTTTCCATTCGCACGTAAAAAATATCTCTACTAATTCGAAAAAAGTGACTGAAGAAAAATTGGCCGATAATTTTGAATTTCATGCATAAATTTGAATTTAACGCTGCCGATACTGTAGTAAACAGTATATTTTTATGTAGACCCCGCCGCCCCACCTCCACAACCACTACGTAATCTGGTGTGCCACCCTTGTGAGCGCAGCACTATATCAGAGTATACTGTTCAGACCGGAATGTACCTGTACTACCTCCGTTCTTTGCATAATCCTTGCATCATGCTTCCTTACGCATGGCGGGGGATGGTGTGTATTTGACTTATTCAGAGTTGGGTGTTATAGTATAAGTAACGAAATGATGCACTTGAACGATTTAATAATGTTTTTGGGAATAACTCTTAATTTTCTATGTTACTAGGCAACATTGATTGATTTCATTTTGTAAGAACAATGCAAGATTTCATTTTGTATATGTGGTCATGGAAATTTTGTGATAGAGCTCGGTACTAAACAATTTCTTCGTCCTCTATAAACGCGTTTGTTGTATTTTTGCTTTCCCACCGTTCTATATTTTCCCTTTTTTTAATGAATTATTGAATTTTTTTCATTATCGCTTTATTTATCAACGTTATGATTTTCTTTAAAGATAATGAAATAAGTGATAGACTGTGTTTCCTAAATACAGCATGTTAATCAACCTTAAATTAGATTATGAAGTGTATAAAGTGAAGTGTATAATGTAATATTTAATTAATACTATTGTACAGCTGTCATCATTCCAAGGGGCAAAAAGCAATATTTCATTACTGTATGAGTAAGCTTCCTGATTAAGGAGGTAAATTGCCTCTGACATGAAAAATAAATTAATGTAATTGCAAGTTATAAACAATATTTTGAAAGTGTTAGTAAATCGTAACAAAAAAACAAGTCATATGATTATGCAGTATGGAGTTGCGGAAAAGTTCTGAAAACTTGGAAAACAAAATATCAACAGTGCACTCTCCAGAATCACATATCTTGATAATAGAGCCTTTGTATGGGGGGTCACATAAACAGTTTATAGATACATTACTCGAAGGTAAGAAGATTTTAAAATTACTTTCATTTCATAATACCTTTCAATTAAGTGTATTTTGTAGTTCCATGTGAGGAAATGCCCAAGAATAAATTTCTTAAATTCTAGGTCTTAAAAATTTTAAATTATCACACTATGTGTTACCTGCTAAGAAGTGGCATTGGCGTGCTCGTACTAGTGCTTTATATTTTTATGACGCTGTGCCAAGGAATATTCAGTTTGAGTAAGTTTATTTCTGACTAAAATATTAGGCTTTTGAATATTTCACTTTGCATGTTTTGTATTGATTAATGTGTTCTTTAAAGACTTGTTGACTCTGTTTTAGTGTTATATTCGCAAGCAGTGTTCTAAATTTAGCTGAGTTTATTGCATTGAGGCCTGATTTGACTCATTGCCGAAAAATATTATATTTTCATGAAAATCAGCTTGTTTATCCTGTTCAACATGTCAAAGAACGAGACTTCCAATATGGATACAATCAAATCTTATCGTGGTGTGTATTTATCATTCATTTTGTTATACTCGTAGTAACTGCATTACTTGGGTATCTCAAAGCTATTTACAGTTTCTTCAATTGGCATTCATTTAGATTATAATTTTGAACAAAATTACCAGAGACATGGAAATAAGCTGGAACATTTTATGTACTGGAGGCTTACATTGTGATAAATGAATAAACTGCCTGGTCATATTTTTCCGTTCATACTGGTCAGTTGTGAAATTGTTACAAGAAACCTTTTACTTTCATGTAGAGAACAGCAATTTTATCAATTACAGTGAAAGAGCAATTTCTTGCAGGAAAACAAACCCTAACTGTTTATATCTCAAAAATATGTTTGCTTTCAATGTTGACATACACCATAATGATGCTGTTTCTTCTCAGTTATTTGCATGCATTATGAAGCAGCAAGAAAAATTAAAATCTGTGATTAGCAGCAACAGTACTAAGAATAAAAACAATATTAACATTTTGACTGTTCAAAGAATTGACTTTCCCTGGTGGGAATCAAATGCAGTCTCCTAGTATATTCCCAGTAGCTCTCACTATTTGAAGTACCAAGAAATGAGAAATGTATTCCTCTATAATTGGTAAACTTTCAACTGTA
Organism: Teleogryllus oceanicus; assembly: GCA_964035755.1. Taxonomy (NCBI): domain Eukaryota; kingdom Metazoa; phylum Arthropoda; class Insecta; order Orthoptera; family Gryllidae; genus Teleogryllus; species Teleogryllus oceanicus. Next base: position 353,309,195 of record CAXIVR010000001.1, on the reverse strand, counting down.
CCGAGGTAGTGAAATGTACAATATTTATGTAGGTAATGTCTAGTGCAGAGATGTCTAACGTGAAAACCTCACAGGCTACGTCCAAAACCTTTAATATATTTGCGGGCCATATTTTCATTACTTGGGCGACCCACACCATACCATACCACCATACACTTCTCCGTATTGTTGATCGTCACAGTTTGCCCGGCTGCTGTGATACAGGGAGGGGGGATAAAACCATGGGTGATATCAGGACACCCATGCATAACCCGGTGAGACATGTTGAGATAATTTTGAATTTATGAATTCTTTAGGAAAGAAAGGAAGGGGGAATCAGGACTTATATGTGGGGGAAAATCCCTAAATCTAAATTTAACCAATTTTTACATTAGGAGTGTTCACCTCCTTAGGGTGCTAGGTGCACAATATTCTTGCCCGAAATGGATGAAAGGGACTTTCACGTTTGACTAATAAACTTTTGCGGGCCACAATAAATAGCACTGCCGGCTTCCAGTTGAACAACCGTGGTCTGGTGGATAGTTGTGAGGTTGACCTTAAGCAGGCATGCCTGAACCGTAACTTGCAATCAGGTTGCACCTGTACAGCCTGGAGCCTTGTAACAGCACCTGTAATCAGATGGCACACGTTACTTGAAAAATATCGAAACACTATAGAAAGGTTTTTGCAGGAGGAAGTGTCTGAGTTTATTTTTGAGGTTGTAAAATTATGGAATGTTCTGATAGTTTTTTGAAGAATTATTCCTGTAGAGTATGTATTGGTACGCTCGTTGATGAAGATTGTATGCTTGCCTTGTGTTGTATGATTGTGAGCATGATATACATTGTGATTTAAATTTGTATGGTGTGTCATTGTTATGTTCTTCTGTACCAACAGACGCTGTTGTATATGAATATACAAGGTTGTGAAAGGGTTTTTTTAGTTAAGGTCCACTGGTTTTTGTATTTGTTATTGCCCAGATATTCTCTTTTGCTTTTATAAGGTTTGTTTAAAAAATCTGCTTGACCCTAGACTATTATTCAATACCTGAGGATTAAGTGAATATTTGCAAAGTACAGTGTTTGAACACTTTCAATGATGTTGTTCTGTTTTATTATTCTAAGAGCGGAATTGAGTTTGCTCAGATTCATGTTAATAGCTTGTGAGTGCCACTTCAGATCGGATTGTGTAGTGATTCCAAGAAATTTTGTTAACTGTACTTATGTCATGCAGTTGTCTTCTAGTGTGGCATTGTGATTATTTTGTCCACGTTAATGATTGAATATTATATTAGTGTCACTGGTAAATAGGACTGTGTTATTCTTTATTGATATTCAAGTGAAGTCATTCACAAAAATAAAAGAAATAGAACGGGGCTTAATGTGGATTATCATACCCAATAGCTCACAGCTCAAGTTCTGAGTGATGATTGTAGCTTCAGTTATTTAAATAATTTGATTTAAATCAAAGTGGTTAATGTAAAAGATTTCAGAATTATGAAATGAATTCAGGAATGTGGGTGTAAATAATACAGGTAATGTGATTAATATTTTAATCGAAACTAAAATAATTTCAAATACACTAGGTTTGTTATAAAGAAGTGTGGCAGTCTTTTCAGTTTCCAAATGATTATAAATTTTTTGAATGCACTAAAATAAGCTATAAAAAGAAGTTGAAGTAGCCTGCATTGCTTGGGTATTTGTTAATCATACTCGTCTAATGACTTGTTTAATGAAATCGTCTAGACTAATCTAAAGACTAGTTTAATGAAGTCTAATGACTAGAAAAGAAAAGGAATGGATTGTATGTAGGGTGTATCCCTGCCCTACCCCCTTTACCCCTTCCCATCCCATCATACTCACCCTACCCCATCCTCGTTTCCCTGACCCAGTTTATTTATTTATTTTACGTCAAAAAACAGTTGAAACTGCCTATGATGTGCTATGGGAAGAAGTGAATTCTATGTACAGTTCCCTGATGTACACTGGTTCGTCGTCTTACTTTCTACAATCATTGTTGCTGTGGTCAGCTGTAAACAGATACATTGTTGCTTACTTCTGGCAAACTTCCAGTAACAATTTTAACATCCACTTACATGGAGCCTACAGGATCAAAAGACATTGTCTAGGACATCCAAGTTGTTGCAATAGTACATCGCAACATCAAGCCAAGACCCCCAATGTGTTATAACTGGTTGAGGAGGTAGAGGCAATGAAGGTGCTTCCTCTTAAAATTTTTGAATTCGAATTGGAGCCTTGACAAACATTTTCTTACAGTTAGATAATAATTTATCTACTTGAGGGTAGCTACTTCTTACTTCTTCAGCTACCCTGTGCAAGACAGGTCACGTGTATCATTTTTGGATATAGCATTTGAAGTCCCTTGGCTGCCTTAACTATAAACGGAGCAGCCTCAGTTACAAATAGAAAAATGTTTTCTCCCTTTGCCTCATTTGGCCATAACACTTGAATTGTCGAAAAGAACTGCGACAGTGGAATAATTTGTCTATTCTAGCACTTCACATGTCAGGAGAATCCAGTCGTATTTCCAAGCCGATCTTCTTTCAGTGTGCCAACAATCACATTTGCTACACATCTGTAGTATCGTTTGTTCAAATCCATATCTTACTGTCCCCCATGCTACGCCTTATTTTATCCAACATTTCTTCATAACAATGGGTCTGATATTCCTTCCTGAGAGTAGACCCGTTGGGAACAGAATGCCGTGTATATTTTTCAAGAAACGGTCTGAAACTTGGCTGGGTGAGTTTCTTGAAAAAAATATTAGATGCAACTATCATCGATCTTGAGAAAATTGTGAACATTGAAACTTGGTGTTGGGATTTCGAATAGCAGACATCGCCTATTTTCGTGTGCAGAATGTCTAGTTACACAATTTTCATGTTTTGCGGTATTGAAGCACAGAGAAGCGTTTTTTGCAGTAACTTTCACTTCACACAATTTACAGAATAATATCACTCCATCGGACATGAATATACTTTCACGAAACTCGCGAACAAACCTTCGTAACTTCTTACTGAGTCTTTCATCTTAGGCTTTTTAAAAGCAACTAAAAGATTAAGCAAAGGTACAAGCTTTTGTAAAACGATTCTTGTTCCCTGCAGTAAGTATTATAGTATCCCTAGTTCCTAATTGTACGAATATGCACCCTCAGGAAAAATCAGCCAAATATGCACTAACATATTAATGTATATAGCATCCAATTCTAACCAAATGTCAAGAAAGGTTTCATTTAGGTGTGCCCTGAAGCAACTGATAAAAATATGACTTGTCACAGAAATCCACCCCTACTAATAACAGTCGTAGTAATAAAAATAATATATTTGTCACAAAAATACAGCATAAGCTATGTACGGCAAGTCATGTACATATACAGTATTCAATACAGATAATTCAAAAAATTAAAAAAAAAAAAAAATGCAAATTTGGTATTAAATGCAATACAGAAAATTTTAATTTAATTTCTAATGGAAAAGAATATAATACCAAACAATGCTTATTAAGTTTATAAGTAACAGGTTATGGAGACTAAAATAAAAACTATAATAAAAAAGAAAGAATGAAAAAAAAAAAGTCTTCAAATGAGCTTGATGCGTGGGCTGACTCCGTCCTGTATGTTCAATCATTTTTAGGAATGTCAAACATGGAACCAAGTTATTAGTATTATTTTATTGATGTTGTTGTGTGTTTATGATGTGCATATTCTTTTGTACCTACTGGAGAGTGTATTGTTTAACAGGAAAGCTTTCAGTTAGAACTATTTTGTAGTATAGAATTCTATTGTTATTTGTAGAGCCAGAGGAATCTTGTTGATGTACAGAAGAAATTAAGACTAGGGTTAACTCTTGCTTTACTCATTCAATGTTGAGAATGTTGTTGAAATCTTTTTTATCTTTAACATGCTGTATTGCAACTCCTTTACAACAATTTGGTTTGTAAGATTTAACTTAGTGATGTCCAGTGGCTTTAATTCTGAAAATTTCAAGTTTTGATAACAGTATGTGATGGTCAATAATGTTAAATACTTGTGATCAATCTAGAGACCGTCCAATGAGAATTTCTTTCTAGAGCGACAAGTACTTCATTTAGAGAGAAGATGGCTGTGTCTGTAGATCTGCTATTTCTGAATTCAGTTTGGAGGTCTGTCAGTGAGTTATATGAACTGAGAAATTTTCCGAACCTATCATTAATTATATATATATATATATATATATATATATATATATATATATATATATATATATATATATATATATATATATACATACATACACACATACATACATACACATATACAGTAAAACCCCGCTTTTACGTTCCCGCAATTTACGTTTTCCCGGCATTTACAACATTTCTTGTCGGTCCCATCAGTTTTCGTATATTCATAATGTTATAAATACCCCCCATTTACGTTAGTATAATTTCAGTTTTCCCACAATATACAACAATTTGCTTGCCACAATACAAGCCGTTTTTCCGATTTCCGGTCTCGCAAGGAGCGCAATTTTTTCACGTCGCGTCGTTCTGGGTGGCGTCGGTCTGAGGGAGACTTAGGCCATTCAGTCCTGCGTTCATAATGCGAAAGTGATAGTGATTTTAAGTAAATTGCGGGGTGGAATTGTGCGAAAACTTCGAGCTGTAGAAGTGGAGTACAGTGGAGAAGAAAGATAGAAGAAGTTTTTTCTATTGAACAGAAAATGGAGATTTTGAAGAAAGTGGACGCTTTTCCAGGACCACGTATTGTGTTGGCGAAGCAGTTAGAAATTTCTATTTCAAATCTAAATACAATCGTGAAGTGTCGAAAAATAATCGAACAGAGTGCAAAGGTGTGCGGACAACAATCTAAAAAGAGAAAGTACGTGAAATACTCAAAATGTGAGAAACTGGAAGAGATATTAAAAACTGGTTGGAGACAACAAGGGCATCCAATATACCAATTAATGGTACAATTTTGAGGGAAAAGGCTAAAAACGTGGCAGATATGTTAGGAATAGACGATTTTGTTGCATCCAATGATTGGATTGATCGTTTTAAGAAACGGTACAATGTTGTATATAGGGCAATTTGTGGAGAATCGAATAGTGTTGATAAAAGTATTGTTTCTTCCTGGAAAGACCCCACTCTTCATGAATTAATTAGTGAATATGATGCAAGAGATATTTTAAATTTCGATGAAACCGGGTTATTTTTTAATCTTCTGCCGAATGTTTGTTGAACGTTTGCGATGAAAATGACCATGCCATGGGGGCAAACATACTAAAGTTCGCCTTACGGTAATGTTGGGGACAAACGCAAATGGAACGGAAACCTTGAGTCCGTTTGTTATTGGCAAAGCAAAAAAGCCATGTTGCTTTAAAAACATAAGAACATTGCCAACATCGTACGCCTCAAAAAAGCACGGATGACTTCAGAGTTATTTACTCAGCAAGTTCATGCTCTTGATGCTAAAATGGGAGCACAAAATAGAAAAATCCTTCTATTTGTAGATCAATGCCCAGCACATCCCAAAACGTTGAATTTAAAAAACATAAGAATGGAGTTTTTCCCAGCCAAATGTACAAGTGTACTGCAGCCTTTGGATTTGGGCATCATTAATAATTTCAAAGTGCACTATCGTAGAAATTTAGTCCAGAAATATTTAAGGTACATTGAATGTGGTAAGGATGCAGCAGAAATGAAGTTTTCGATATTAGATGCCTTGCATTTTATTGCAAAATCATGGAGGGAAGTAAAGCAGTCTACTATTGCCAACTGTTTTAAGAAAGCTGGCTTCCTGGCAGATACAGAAGAGGCCGTGGAAGATGCTTCTGATTTTGAGTGTGAGGGCTGGACAAGTATTAAGCCTCAAACTTCATTTGAAGAGTTTGTATCTGTGGACAATGATGTTCGTACTGCTGATGAACAATCATCATTTAAAGATATTGTTCAAGATTATCTTCAAAATAATGCTGTTGGTGAAGATGCTGATGGAAGTGAAGATGGCACTGACGATTATGATCAACCTCCTCCCACTAGTGCACAAGCATTTGCAGCCCTAGAAACAATAAAAAAAAATACCTCTCTGCTGCAGATGGCGGTGATACTACTTTTGATAAAGTGTATGAACTAGAGTCTCAAATTCAATCAGTCCAAGCTAAAAGAAGAAAACAAACCAAAATAACTGATTTCTTTTTGTCTTTATAATCTTATTTGTGTATAATACTGAATATTATAATTCTTATTGGATTTTTAGTATTTAAATACAATTTATTTATAGTTTTGAAGAGAAAAAATAATTTCCCCTTATTTACATTTCCCGCAATTTACACCATTTTTCCTATGGTCCCATGAAAAGTGTAAAAGAGGGGTTTTACTGTATATATATATATATATTATCTGAATTTTTCTGAAAATCCAGATAGTAAGAGTATTGGTCACTGATTCATGAGGTTACGGGTGTTCCCCATTCGGACTAATGGCTCAACTTTTGTTATTGTGGGAATTTTCTAGAAAGGTGTCTGTCATGGAGTGGTTACAAATGTGAATGATTGGTTCTATTATGTATGTTGCAGTATGTTTTAATGGGGTTACCAGGGATATTATCCAGTCCTGAAGAGAATTTGTTTTTCATTTCATTATTTTTAGTATTTCTGAGAGTGATATTATATTAATACGCATGGAATTTACAAGGACAATCACTAAAATTATTATTATTATTATTATTATTAATATTATTATTATTATTATTTTGAAAATAGTGTATTTAGTGCATTATCTAGTAACTATAAAAACATAGTGTTCATATGAAACAGTGTCAAAAAAACTATTCTCGAAAAGTACTTTTTATTTCAAAAGTAACACTTGTCCTCTGCATACCAAAAGATTTTTCTACACCTCATTATGATAATTAATATTTTGTAAAGTGAGATTTAAGTTTGTTTTGCAATATGTTATCATCTGGTATTATTATTGTTAAAAAATATTATGACATGTTTCAAAACAAACACTAATTTCCATAATTTATTTTATTTAATGTTGCAATCCTTATTGAGGTCATTTCCAAAATTGTATCTGGGATCCATTATTGTGAAATGACGTGATTATAATTTTAAACTATTGGGTAGTATTTCATATAAAAATTGCCAATATTAAAAATATTAGACTTTTTAATGCTGGCCCATGAATTTACGATGGAGAAAACTAGTTTTCACTATGTGTTCTCCTGGTTTTCTTGTTTTTCTTGCCTCTCATTTTACCAATTCTCCATTGTTATTCACCTTAACATTATTGCTTGTATGCACTAGTTAAAGGAAATTCATGTGTCAATAACCTAGGTTATTGGCGGGCTCCAAGACCCCAATAAAGAAACAAACAAATGTGAATAGCAAATGTGGAAAAGGTTTCTCTCTCTCCTTTATTATTAATTAGTATAATTATTAATAATGTAAAATACCAGATACTCCAAGGAATGTATTTATGCCTTTTCTCAATAGTTTATTATTATTATTATTATTATTACTATTATGTGATCTTCCTTTCAGTCTTGTTGCTGATAAAGTGGTGTTCAATTCAAATTATAATATGATGTCATTTTTAAACACCATAAACAAATTTTTTAAACTACAACCAGATTTTAGACCAAAAAACTTAAAAGAGAGATTATTACACAAATGTGATGTCTTATATGTGCCAGTAAAGTTTCCTGCTGAGTTGCCTGTTAAACATGAAGGCATTTTACATATTGTGTGGCCTCACAGATGGTAAGTTAATGTAATCAAACTTAATTTTGAAGATAACAGTATTTTAAAACATTTTTTAATAAGCAATAAATTGCAATGATACATTCAAAATTATTTTTTGATGCAGTTTCATTATAAATATTTATTGAGACTATTCAGAAGTTTTGTGGTTGTGATACTCAAAGTCCAAAAATTGTGATTATGACTTTAAAGACAATGTCAAACCACTTTTACCATTTAGTCCTTTTAAGTAAACAATGTACACTATTCTTGATTGCAGAATAGACTTCTTAAAGTTGTAATAGTCATTATATTTATTAGCTAATGTTTTGGTGTTGCATTCCATAATCATGATTACAGAATAACATTATTTTCAGGACAAATGTCCATCTTGAAAAGTAATTGCAATGCAGTTCATTAGTGAAAACATTCTCTTATTTGTTTGGTGTTGCTCATCGTGGTGGGTAGGTCCATGTCCTATTGTGGGCATGTAGGGAAGGCTGTTTTGTGTTCCTTTATCTATTTTCTATCCTCTTCACTTTCACTATTCTATTTTCCCTTTTTTATTTTTTTCTGAATGCCCACACACGAGCTTGCCGTGCATGGCAACCTGTGTCAGAAGGACTGAATGTTCTGGCTGAGAAGTCTGTTTCCCATTTTCCTCCTGGTGCTACAGTTCATCCATAGGCTCCTAGGAGTACGCTGTTACGTGTTTACGGTAACATTCCCCGTACACTGGCTTTGACCTCAGCCTCTTCTAGACGGGCAATGGGAAGTCAACCCATTCCTGATCGTTTGCATCTGTCAAGGTCTTTGAACTCCAGGGTGAGCAGGGCTCTGAAAACCTTCCAGTCGATAAGGTTTAGCGACGTTCACTGCATTCGGCGGAAGGTGGATGGAGCGCTCATTGAGATGTCGCGGTATTTATTCGTTATTCGAGGAAAACACCGTTCGACCGACCTCCAGTCAAAGTGAATACGGCGGAACCTATCATTGGTTTCGTTAACGGTGTGCAATATGTATATTCCACCTTCACAATCCGTATTACAGGAACAACTTTAAGATGTTTTCTTCCAGCTGCCCACACCTTTTGTTGGTGAATTGAATGGCCGCAATCGGGTGGCCTGAGGCCCTGCCCGCTGTGTTGGTAAATATTGTTGACCAACACAACCTAATTCGTCTGAATTCTGGTAATTACATTCACGTTTCCGTGGCTTTGAACGCTTTCTCGTCCTTCGATGTGGCGCTCTGCATCTCATCTGTCTGGACTGTTCTTGATGACTTGCTTCCGGGTGCCTTTTTCCCTACTCTGGTCTACCTAGATTTTCCTGATTTAAACGTTGCCCGCCCATCTGCAAGCGGATCCATCGAGCTGATCGGGAATGCAAAGAAATGCGTTCTTCGAGGCCTCCATTGCAATGCCGAGGCCGGCCGACAGCCGCCTGTGCGTTGCTGGAATGCCGACTGTATCCCTGTGGTTGCGTGATCGACAGCGGCCCCAGACCAGGCTCAATAGGCTTCTCACCGCACATTTGATCAGTTATAGAAGAACACGGGCTAGAGCTGTATTGGTCGTACGAGGAAGTAAGGCCGCTTCCTCTCTTCATCCCGTTCCTGTCCTAAGGCGACAAATCAAAGGAAGACGTCTCTCACAGACTGTCCGAGGATTGCCGGTGAATGGAAATCTCACCTATCGAGAAGACCTATCGGTTCTTTCGATGAATTCGCAACCCATGTCTGGAAACACCCCTCTTGTTTTGGCAATTTGGCAACGCGTGGAATGCCTTTGGCTTCCCCTTCACTTTTAGCACTTCTCCCCCCCCGTCCTAGTCGCGTGCCCACTTATGGGAGAACGGGGCTATCTTAGTGGGAAGAAAGAGAGCATTAAGGCTGTCCTTGGGCAGTGGCGGATTTACACATGCGGCGCCCAAGGGCACTACGTGCCGCCGTTTGTACTAAGAATTTCTAAAGCATATATTCAATTAATACGTAAGAATACTTTTTTATAACAAAATGAATAAGATTACACAAAGTAAACAAAAATCTCTTGTCTTGCTGATTGGACAGCGAATTGGATGTTTATTGATGGTCACGGTTTATTGATTTTAAAATTTCGGGTTCTTTTGCCAACAAAGCAAGCTCGTTTAATCGATCTTTTCACATTTTTGATCTGAAGTACCGATACACTCGTTTCAAACACGAAGGACTTTCCGCTTCAATTACTTATCGGTGTGGAGACAAACCTCCGGTATGAAGATCAACATTGGGATGTACCATATGCATGTCATTTCCACAATGAAAATTCATCAATTCCATTGGAGACAAAGTTTCAACACTTTTCGCAGCGCAGTTTGGTTGGAAGCGTAACATTTCATTTCCAAATGGGCATTCAAAATCCGTTTTGCCACAAGTTTTTGTACATTCCTTGCATTTAAACATCCAAATTCTAAAATAAAGAAAAATTTTCCACTGATTTTTTTTGTAAGCTTCGTGTCTTTAAGATAATTCGCAAACTTAAGTTATCTAAAATAACATGAAAATGTTGACTTTGAAGTGATCGGCCAGTTCATACACTCTTATTTTCATATTTTTATAAATTGATTTCAAAAATTAAACATGACAAATTTAAGTTTCTTTCAGTGACTGAGAAAAACTTGGTAAACAATGGTAAACAAAGCAAATCGAATAGAAATGATATCATTTCTAAATAATTTTCAAAGAAATGCATATATTACCTACATCACTATTAAAATCACCGAATTTCGAACTTTGCCTACATCAATTAAAAACTACACTGAAAAATCAACACGTGAAATAGACAAAGGTCAAACATAAACACTCGTGTTCCTTGTTCACTGCAACTTTGAAATCTGGACTTGAGTGGTGTTTTTCAGAGTATAATTATTTTTTTCTCTCGACGTAGTTAAAAAACATAAAACATTTATATTCAATTGTCTCTTGTTCGTTAGGTTCTGGTATCGTGTTTTTATTACGATTTGATTTAAGTGTCAAATTTTGGAGTGTTAAAATATCTTTTTGCTGTTTATTGAAAACTTTCTATAGTATACAGCACCGCTCAATTTGATTCGTTTTTCACTCATTGTTGCACACACTGAACAATTAAATAAAACGATTACATTTATGTCATGTTTTTTCTTCGTTTCGTTTTTATTTACGATTTTTAACTTCATCCTCCAATGAAGTAAATCTTGATTAATTTAATGTCGATTATCCAACGAAAGTCTAAATTTCTGTTAAAAAAAATAGTTTGTTATAACTTCTATAATTTTTCATATATTTGGGGTTAGATGCGTTTTTCAAAAAGTTCTTTGCACTCTAATGAACAACTTTCTCACGGGAAGTGTTTCGTATCACAAGCTTTGTAAAACGTTGGAGTTGATTATAAGAATTAATAGATACATACATACGGTCAATTGTTAATTACTAATTAAAAGTTGCACTTGTTGGTAAATTGAATTGAATCGTAGTCATGTAGAGCTCATCTATTTTGGGCAAATCAAAAATTTCAAGTGAGTTCCTTGAATATTAACCGAGATATGGCGAATTAAAAATAAAATAGCTATGAACGTCTATACGATAAATATTTACTGTTTATTGTTTAATTGCGGTAATTTAATAAATAATATAACAAAAAGATGCGCTTTGACAAGCTGCAAGCTATAGAATTAAAAAAATCGTATATAAATTTGTTAAAAACGATAGTTCTTCGCTGGCCGCTTGTCCGACTGCAAATGCCCTTTTTGAATCAACACGCGCAATTGTAATCACTGCCAATAAATATTTTTTCGATTAAAAGGAATTTTTGGATTAAAGAAAATAAGCCGTCTCTAAAAATTTTCCGCCCAGGGACCAGTTCCCATAGTGCCTATGTCTAAATCCACCACTGTCCTTGGGCAGTCGTTTATTCATATTTCATTCATGATCGTAGGAACTCACATTTAGGAAAGAAGAAACGCTTCGAAAATGTTGACGAAGGATCAACGTGTATTTTTTGCGGAAATTCACTTCGACACTAAACCTTTTTAAAAGAGTAAGTAAATGCTTCAAGAAAAATTTCCGGAAACACCAGTTCCCAACAACTTGTAAATAATTCCTGCGTAAGTTCATTGATATTTTAAGAAAATAATTTTGTTATTTTTTATTCTTTATTAGTAACCTTTCTGATTTCTCTGAGATTGCTTTTATTAAATAATTATTGTTACGTTGTTAATAAATTGATAAATCAGACATAACTTCCATCCACATCTTTAGTATTGCAGTTGTTTCTTAAGCCCGGTATACACGGTATAGTTTTCATGCAGAAAACGTACAGTCCAGACTGCACGATTTGTACATGACAACTTTTGAGCATGTTCGTGTTCTTTCATGCAGAAATCTTTCATTTTGACTCAAGCGCCTCTATCAGCAGAATCGCTCACTTAACTTGACGCCATGGTCAGGCTACTTCGATTTTGTGGTTAGGTGTGTCAAGGTGCGTGTGTATGATGTGAAATTGTTATAAACTACCTCCTTCCCTATTCCTGCCATCCTATTTTTCTTCTCTATGCTCCTCATGCTTAATTAATACTTAATAAAGATCACATAGCGTAACGCACGCACAGAAATACCGCCACTGAAAGTACTCGGACGGCGGAATTTAGTTGTTGCCCGTAGCCCCAGCGGCGTCTTGTGGCGATTCATACGGAATTCATGCTGAAATCGTAGAGATCGTGTATGCGCGACTTTTGGCTTTTATACTTCGTTTAGAATCTTGAAATTTCTGTCAGAAACTGTATGAGAATCAGCACGAAAACTGTATCGTGTATACCGGGCTTTAAGCGTTCTGGGCAGAGTCGGCCAGAGAGACACTTTGTCTGCCCGCTCACGCCTCGCGCGAATAGATTCCGGCGTGTCAGCCGTGTACCCGCCTAAGCTCTTGTATGGGAAAACACAGAAACAGGAATGTTGCAAATGCAGGTGTGCTGCAGCTTATGACATGACGCTCACTTCCTTGCAGTTTCTTACAAATTGGTAACTGACATCAGTCGTTAAATATCGCTCTAATTAATCTCTTTACTTTCGCCCAAGCAAGTTCAGTGGGGTTCATCTCACATACGTAGGGCGGAAGTTGCACAACTGTATGTCCCCGTGCTTCTAACTACTTATCGATCTTGTATTGCTTTGCCTGTGGTTTGAGAGATGCAATTAATCAGTACAAATCTGGGACATCACAATGCACTCTTTCATGGAAACCACTAATCGTATCAGCTTTTCTTGAGTATGCGGACGGTGTCTCGTTGACTTCCATATTGTGGTATTGCCATATGCGCGATGGCGACTACCATCTATCTTTTTTTTTAAAGCGATTACCTCCGATTTGTGGCTGCTACCGGAGAAGGTCGCTGTTGTTTATATCTGAAATTCTGACGGGCAAGCAGGAGGCATGCATTAAGGAACTTTTGATCCGTCGATCAGTAAAAGAGTTCCTGATTTGCGCATTACATTTAAATATCCTATAATCATACAAAAGATTTAATCTCTACTATTACTGAAAACCTACAAGTGACGCCATAACAAGAGATACACATCCCTCCAACCAATGGTAGTCAATTAAAAATGAAGTTATCCGACCTTCTCACCAATCTTGAAGACGTTGCGCTGATGCTGAGGGGATGACGCCCTTATCGGCGCCGCACGTGTCGCAGCTAGACCCGGCCATGAGCGGGTGCGCCTGCGTAGTGTCGGGGCGTCTACGGCGGCGATCGTTTGGTCCTGCCGCTCGCCCGCGATCCCGACCGACGTCCGAAAACCGTCTAGTTAAATGTCGGCTGAACGCCATGAACGCCGGCACCTCAACTACTCGACGCACGGAATGAAGATCAACTTCATGGCCGATACCGAGAATAATCTGATGGCAACGCCCAATCTAGTTAAAGACCAAAGTCTCTATAATTGGCCAGCCGAAGCAAACATACAAAAACACAAAATTGCTAAAAGCTACCAGCAAAAGCCAATGAGAATGAGCCAAAATCAAAATGGGTCCCCTCTGTTCCCTTATTTATTCCCCCTGAGTTCCGCTTTTTTAAAGCGTCGCGGTCTGCCTCCACCCAAGGGCGTCCATGTGACCCCACCCCCGGCGACCAATCTCCGCCGAAGTCGTCCCCACTCGCAAGGCGCCCGGCACGTGCCGATACCCGTGGCCAGTCACGTGATGCCACCATCTGGTGGTCATAACGCACCCACGCTGAAGAGGTAAGGAGGAAGAAAACATCCCTCCGCCTTTCAGAGGAAGTCATGCGGTTGACCTTTGTATAAAAAAAGGACCTTCCTCTCCCCCGCCCTTAGCACTGGTAGACTCCATAATGATGTGTTTCTGGTCGGAACGAGGCCGTCCCTCATTGAAAGGATGAGAGCTATTGTCTGCTACGTTACAGACCGGGAGATGCAATATACGCACGCTGAAAACTCAAGAAGTAACCTTTGTATCCCAAACAAAGACGCCTCTCGACCGTCCACCCTCGCCACGACGCTTCTCACGGCAACATTTGTAGTGCAGTTACGGGCCACCCGCACTCTGCTGTTACATTAGGAGCACTGTCAAGGACAACAACATGCTCAGCAGATGTGACTGTATTTTGTCACGCACCTATTTTTCAAAATTAATGGCATTTATTTGACTGGTAATCCTCCACAGTACTACCAGCTCGAAAAACGACATGTTGCAAAGAAACATATTCACTCGGACCATCCCGCTCTCTTTCTCTGGGTGTTTCTTCTGAATATTCACGAAAGCACACACTTTTCCCCCGTCGAGGTGGGTTGGTCCACGTCCTGACGGGGGGATACAGAGAGGGCTCTCAAGTATTCCTTTCCTTCACAAGTCGTTTTTCGCTTCCCCATTTTACATTATCATTCTTCTATACCATCCTGTCTCTTTTCTTCTCCCTCTTCTATTTCACTGGCCCCCTCTGTATGCTGAACACCCACCCATGTGTTTGCCGTGCATGGCGACCCGTGTCGGAGGGAATGTATGTCCTGGCGGTTGAGGGGCCTGTCTGTTTCCCAATTACTCTCCTCGTGCTACTTCTTTCTTGGCATCTAGGGATACGTGCTCTTACGTATTTTGGGGAACATTCCTTGTAGGTCTCAATACACTTGCTTTGGCTACGGACTCTTCTAGACGGGGGTCGGGAGCTAACCCACTCCGATCAACCGGCTTGGACTAGGTCTTGTACTGAACTCCAGGGTGAGCGGGGGGATCCACGGCGGTGCAGCGCTGTGGTACCCCCTGGCACTCCGATGGAGTGTCCCCTTGGCCCGTGGTGGGTGGGGACCACGGGGATGAATCTGATATCCTCTTAATGGATAAAAAACCTACCCCCCGCCCTCTTCCATAAGGAAGAGGAGATTTGTTGGTGAATCAGTAAATCTCGAGAGTTTTTTTTGTAATGAGTCAGACAGACCTACTAAGCCCCGCTTTCTCATCATGTCAAGTGAAAGAGAAAATGAAACTATGAAGAGTGTCAGCCCCATCAAACTTGCCAGGAAAATTTAAAAGTTTGGCAAATTTCAGTCGGTTGTCCGTCAGAGACGCGGCACAATCCTTTTTGAATGTCGCTCTGACGAACAGATCAGCAAGTTCCTTGACCTCAAAGAAATAGCCGGCCTCCAGGTGCAAGTGTCCGCCCACCCGACCTTAAACCTCTGCAAGGGTGTGGTTAGTCATGAAGACTTCTCTACCGAATCGGAAGAATATCCTTCTTCGAGCCATATGGTGTGTCAGAGATTTACAGGATTCAGCGGAGAGTAAATGGGGTACTCACTCCTACCTCAACTCTGATTCTGACCTTCGACCGTCCATCTCTACCAGAAAAGATATCGTGTAGCTTCTACAATCTCCGTGTGAGGCAGTATGTTCCAAACCCTCTGCGCTGTTTTAAATGCCAGAGGTTTGGCCATACGCAACCCCGCTGCATGAGCGCCGCAGTCTGCGTTCGCTGCGGAGGCCTGTAGTGACTCTAACTGCTCCGCAGAGGCAAAGTGCGTAAACTGTAGTGAAAAACATCCCTCAAATTCCAACCAGTGCCCCATTTTCCTAAGAGAAAGAGAGATCCAGAAGATCAGGGTCTCTGAGAAAGTTTCCTTTCCGGAGGCACGACGCCGTTACCAGACGCGAAACCCCGTGGACATGGCCGAAGTTTCGCTGACACCGTGGGTCAACATTAGAAAGTCAACTCTGAAACCCAAACGCCTAAAGCTTCCACTTTGCGCAATGCTGCCTGCCAGGTGTCCTTTAACATCGGCGGAGATGCCAATACCAAATCTGTTGTCCAGTCTGAAACAAAATCGGAAACAAAAACCATCAATAGTTCAACAAACACGCAAACACATCCAGAGAAGCTGAGGCCGACAGGCCCTATTGCTAGATCTAGGTCGCCTGTCTCAAGGGCCGTGATGTCATACATGCGACCCTCTCCAGCAGTAGTCAAGATGACTCTGCGGGGAATGAGGAACTCCGCATGAACCATTACCGTCCAACAAAGAATGAAAAAGAAGAAAAAGGAACCTGATACATAACCCACCCTAGAACCAAAACCTAAGAACTAGAAACTATGGCTCTCCTCTCATGGAACGTTAATGACTTTCGTACCCGTTTGGACGAATTGAAGTTAATAATGTCTATACATAGACACGTGGTTATCTGCCTCTAGGAAACACATCTCCGTTCTGAGCACCCCCTCTCTACGCGGCTTTTGTTCCTACAGGCAAGACGAAGACGATGGCCTCCGCGCCCATGGCGGAGTCGCTTCATTGGTTCATGATTCGCTGCTGTCTTCAGAGGTACCTCTTCAGACCGACTTCCAAGCAGTGTGTGTGCAGGGGAACCTTCCATCCCTCACACTCACTGTTTGCAATATCTACATCCCCCCAGGACTGAGTATATCTGCTCATGAACTTTTGGGTCTGATCAACAAACTGTCCTATCCGTTTGTGATAGTCGGGAATGTAAATGCCCACAGTCCTCTCTGGGGCTCTTCCCGCACTTGCCCGAGAGGTAGTGTATTAGAGTCGGTTATAGACTCAGCGAACCTGGTTATTCTGAATTCCGGTGAACCAACTCACTTTGCCGTCGCCACAAACTCAAGCACGTGTATCGATCTAGCACTCTGCAGCCCTTCTCTTGCAACCATTTTGCAATGGTCCATCCTAGATGACCTGTACGGAAGCGACCATTACCCCATTATCGTCCACATTGATGGGCTAGCCCGTGGGTTGGCGCGCCCCCCTCAATGGTGTGTCGGACGTGCTGACTGGCTGACATTCCAAGCGAACGTCAGTGTATCGGAGAAGGAGTTTGTCAGTGTGGAAGAAATGGCAGCACATTTTAACAAAGCTGTATTACGAGCTGCGGAAATTGCAATCCCCAAGTCGACTGGTAAATCGCGACATCCTTTCGTCCCGTGGTGGAACTCGGATTGCTCAAGAGCTGTTAGTGCTCGTAAGAAAGCTTTGGCAAGATTAAAACACTATCCAACCGCGGATAACTTAATCGAGTACAAAAGGTGCAGAACAAAGGCGAGGAGAACCATTTTAAAAAGTAAAAATGCATCATGGAGATCATACGTCTCCTCTTTGAATTGCCAGACGCCACCACGTCTGGTATGGAGGAAGGTACGTCAAATCAAAGGATATCCTTCCCCAAACTCTGCGCCAGGTCTTCAAAAAAATGGTCAGGTTATCACAGCTCGAGACGCCATTGCAGAGGTACTTGCCACTCATTATGAAAACATGTCGAGTTCGGCAAACTATGCTCCAAATTTCATTCTTCTCAAAGAAAGAATGGAAAACCGCGCTTTGGATTTTTCTAGCAGAGCACATGAGGACTATAATACCCATTTCTCCATGTTTGAAATGAGTTCTGCTCTAATGCTTGCAAAAAGAACCACACAAGGTCCAGACCAAATTCACAACTTAATGTTGCAACATCTTCCCGAAATGGCCATGTACTTTCTTCTCCGACTCTTAAACCGTATTTTGGAAGAGCACACCATTCCTACCTTTTGGCTAGAAGCCATCATCGTCCCAGTTCCCAAAGAAGGCAAAGATCGATCACTGCCATCAAGTTATCGACCTATCTCTCTCACAAGCTGCGTATACAAAGTTCTGGAACGCATGGTTAATCAGCGTCTGGTCGGGTCCTTGGAGTATAAAAATCTGTTGAGGCCAATCCAAAGCGGGTTTAGAAGAAAGCGTTCAACCTTGGACCACCTCGCTTCGTTGGCAACAGCTGTTTGTACATCGTTCGTCTTGAGAGGCAACATCTTGTGGCCATATTATTCGACATAGAAAAGGCCTACGACACCACCTGGAGGCATGGCATTCTGCAAACCCTGCACTCTTGGGGATTTAGGGGGAAGCTTCCTCTATTCCTTCAAGCTTCCTTTCGAACAGATCCTTCCGTGTTCGTGTGGGTGATAGGCTTTCTCGTAGTCACCCTCTTGAAAATGGTATCCCCCAAGGATCAGTCCTGAGTGTCACTCTGTTTGCCATCGCCATCAATGGTATAGCGTTGACCGTGCGAGAACCTGTAAAGGCGTTGTTTGTGGACGACTTTGCCATCTTCTGTTCATCCAGCTGCATCAGTGTGATACAGAGGCAACTTCAAATGGTGCTTAACATGCTCCACGAATGGAGCACGTCAACGGGCTTTAATTTCTCTGCTACTAAATGTACCTGTTTGCATTTTTGTAGGATATTCCATTTGCATAGCAACCCAGTTCTTTACTTGGGAGGAAATCAGCTTCCATTCGCCGAATCTGCTAAGTTCCTGGGGCTTACATTTGACAAGTCCCTAACGTGGCGTGGTCATATCCGTGGATTACAAACCAGATGTGTCTCTCCCCTTAATCTTCTTCGAATGCTGAATGGTACATCATGGGGTGCCGACCGCACTACTCTACTGCGGTTATATAGATCACTCATCCGCTCAGTTTTGGATTACGGTAGTGAAGTGTATGGCTCGGCAGCTCCCTCCACTCTGCGACCCATCAATAGTATACACCACGCTGGTATCCGTCTGTCAACTGGTGCGTATCGCATCAGCCGAATTGAGTGCCTTCTAGCCGAGGCTGGTGAGCCCTCCTTAAAAAGAAGGCGGGATATCTTATTAGCATCTTACGGTGCTAAAGTATCAGGACTTCCTAATCATCCTTGTCGCCAAATAATTACCCATCCTAAGTATGAAACATCCTATATTCTTCGAACATCGCTGCCTCAGCCTCCAGGTATTCGATTGCGAAATCTTTTGCGTAACCTTAATGTTGATCTTCCCACCCCTGTGAAACCCCCGTCACCCCATTCCCCCTTGGAAACTCCTCCGTCCGAATATTGATCTCAGACTATCCAAGCTTCCCAAACAAACGACTAGCCCTCTTGTTTACCAGATGCATTTTCAGGACATGAGGATAGCCTATCCAGATAATGTATTCTTATACACAGATGGTTCATCGTGCAACGGCACAGTGGCATGTAGTTTTTACTGTATCAGAGCCACCAAATCATATCGGCTACATTCTCAGTGCAGTATCTTCACTGCTGAAATGTATGCAATACTTGAAGCCCTAAAATACATCGAGTCAGCGAGTTTGCGCCGAGTAGTTCTCTGTTCTGATTCTCTCAGTTCACTACAAGCTGTCTCCCGTTCTTCATCAGACTACCTGACGCAATCAGTTCAAATCCTCATCCATCGCCTTTTGTCTCACTACTATGACCTAGTACTAAGTTGGGTCCCAGGCCATGTGGGAATCGTGGGAAACGAGATGGCTGATCGGGCGGCGAAATCGGCGACGGAGAGTACTCGTGTTGACATTCCTTTTGTATCATCGTCTGATGTTAAAGCTTCTTTAAAACGATCCATCTTTCGAGCGTGGCAAACAGAGTGGCACAATACCACCTATAAACTAAGTGCAATAAAGGACTCTGTTAATTCTTGGCGTTCCTCGTCCAGACCTTCTAGGCGCGAGGAAGTTATTTTAACCCGTCTTCGTATCGGACACTGCCACTTTTCTCACAGTTTCCTCCTTCGAGGTGAGTCTTCTCCTACCTGTGATAGATGCAGGGCGGATCTTTCCGTAGAACACGTCCTCCTACAGTTTTTGAAATTTGTTGGCAGTCGACGAAGACATGATCTGGGCAACTCTCTACGAGAGGTGCTCTCAGATGACGATTCCGCGCTCTCAAAGCTTTTTTGTTTTTTGAGAGAAAGCGGAATATATAATTTTATCTGACATATAAGGGCAATAAATATTTTCTCTGCCCCAGATTTGTTTTTAAAATTTGTCTTGTTTACCTGATTGTTTTGCGTAATGGATGGTTTGCTTTTAGGGTATATATGAGATTTTAAATTAGCTGGAAAGTTGCACCAGCAACCCTTTTAACAAAATTTTAATTGATTTTTTTAGAAATACTTTGACATGGGCGCCAATGACTTTGAAGCGCCCTTCAAACCCTATCGATCAATCAATCACACACTTTTCCGTGGTTTCAAACACTTTCTCGTCCGTAGATCTTCCTCTCTGCAGTCCATCCTCCCTACAGTTTTTGAGTGGACTGTCCTTAACGACCTGACTGGCAGTGACCACTTCCCCATTCTCGTCAATTTCGATATTCCCGACCTAAACGTTGCCCGTCCTCGCTGGCTAATTCACCGAGCTGACGGAAACATTCGAGAAAGAAATATGGATATCGGAAAACTGCCCAAGCGATATCGATGCTATGGTTGCCCATTTTACTGATGCCGTTCTTCATGCGGCCTCAATTACGATCCCGAAATCGTCGGGTCGCCCACATCCACCTGTACCATGGTGGAATGCCGACTGTCATCGCCGTGCGTGATCGGAAGCGGGCACTGACAAAACGTAGCAGGTTCCCAACCATGGATAATCTGATAAATTATAAAATATCTCGAGCCACAACTAGATTCAGGAAAGTAAGGCCGCATCCTGGAGGGCTTATATTTGTTCACTCTTGTTCTGTCTCAGGGCTTGGGAAATGGAAATCTCACCTCACCGGAAAATATGGTTGAAGAATTGGTCTCTCACTACGACCATATCTCCAGCTCCGTACACTATTCTTCTGCCTTTCTGTAAACTAAAATAATGGAGATCTGCAAATTAGATTTCTCCAGTCGCATGTAGGAAGATTACAATTATCTTTTCTCCGTGTATGAATTTTCTTGTTCCTTCGCTTGTGCGAAAGATTCTGCTCCTGGTGTTAGACCAGATAATCAAATGCTCAAATACCTACCCGAAAACGGTCGTTCTTTTCTCCTCCGTATTTTCAACAAGATTTGGTTTGATATTGTGTACCAAGGATTTGGCGTGAAGCCACTGTTATTCCCATCCCAAAAGAAGGAAATGACAGAACAATCCCCTCAAGTTACCGCCCAATCTCTCTCACAAGCTGCGTGTGCAAGCTTTCAGGGTGAATGGTAAAGACACGTCTGGTCTGGCTCCTGGAACAAAATAATATATTTACACCTTTTCAATATGGCTTCAGGAAGCACAGGTCAACCATGGACCACCATGAACCATAGTCTCCCTTGCCACACAGATCTCCACTTCTTTCGTGCTTCTACGTAGCAATTTCGATATAGAAAAAGCGCATGACACCACCTCGAGTTACGGCATTCTTCGCACCTTGCATGCTTGGGGCCTTAGGGGACGGCTCCCTTTGTTTCTAGTAGGTTTTCTTTTGTCCAGGTTTTTTCCGCGTCTACCTTGGTAATAGGTTATCTTCAAGTCAGCAGTTAGAAAACGGTGTGCCTCAGGGATCGATTTTGAGCGTCACTCTGCCATTGCTGTCAATAGTATTGCAGCAGTAGTTCGTGAGCCTGTGAAGGAATAACTGTTCGTTGACGACTTTGCCATTTTTGTTCCTCCAAGAGCATGCAAGTTATTGAGAGGCAGTTAAAGCTTGTCCTCAACAAATTGCAATTAGGGAGCAATGAATCTGGATTCATGTTCTCCACTTCCAATTCCAGTTACATGCATTTCTGCAAATTCATCTCCTCCATAATCACCCTGACCTTTTTCTTGGGGATCATCAGTTTCCCTTCGTCAAATCCGCAACTTTCCTTGGCTTGACGTTCTGCAAGAGTTTAACATGGAGGAAATATTCATAAATTCAAGAACCGATGTGTATCACCATTGAATCTCCTTCGCGCCCTTTCTCGTAAATGAGGGGGCGCAGACCGAATATGTCTCTTGCGCCTATATAGTGCCATCATCCGTCCTATCTTGGAATATGGACGTATTGTTTATGGATCAGTGCCTCCGTCGACCCTTCGGCCATTAAATACCATACACAAGGCCCGTGTACGGACCAACACAGGTGACTACCGCACGAGTCGCATTGAATGCCTCTTGGCCGAAGCTAGTGAACCACCCTGAGCCGAAGGATATTGTAGCCGGGTCCAACGTGCGAAAGTATCAGCTATAAATACTCCATGGCACCAAACAGTCCTTCACCCAGGTCACAGGACATCGTACGCACTCAGACGGATCTTCTCTCTGCAAACTCTTTAGCTTTTTAGGAGAGACTAACATCTACTGCCTTATCTGAGAGAAGAGGATAATGTCAATTATTTCTTTTTTATAATGCCTTTTATTTGGAGATTTTAGTGTTTATGTGGCTCTTTTCTGGTAAACCCTTTCTTTATAATGACACGTTAATTTTTAGTTTTATGTACATTTTACTTCACATTTAAAAAAATGTTTGTTTTCGCACTGCCGCAGTGCGTACTTTTCTTGAAATAATTTGACACGGGCGCCAATGACCTTAGCTGTTGAAGCGTCCTTAAACAACAACAATAATAATAATAATAATAATAATAATAATAATAATAATAATAATAACCATCCAGCATACCTGAAGCAGCAACTCCTCTAGTACATATCTAAAACAATTTCAGGAGATAAAATCCACGTATCCTGGCCAGACCATCATTTACATATATGGTTTTTCAATGGATGTAAGATGTTCTTTTTACTGTCATGCGCAAGTTTCGTATTGACTCGTCATGCAGTGTACTTAATGCAGAGAAATACACAATATTGGACTCGCTAAGTATGTTCATTCGGCGTCGTAATAGAAACTTGTGTGTGATGATTCCCAAGTTCTCTTATCTCAGATTATTATCCCCTTACTTCCATACTTCTTCTTTTCTCAAATTATTATCCCCTTACATACCAGATTCAGTTTCAGGATATGAGGACAGAACATTCTGACCATAAATTCATTTACTCTATTGGTTCTTCTTCCAATAATGCAGTGGCATGCAGGTTTCATTGCAATAGGGTCACGAAATCGTTTCACTTGCCAATTCATTCTTGTGGGCCTCTTCGATGAGTATGCAGTCTGGAATTTTCAATCGACTGTTCTTGAGAACATGGGAAATATTTTCCAACAGCGTCCATTATGAGAGTAAGACATAACCTATCCCAAAAATATGATTTCAACTTCTTTTTCGCAAATTTCTTTCCTGTCACTTCTCCAACATTTACCGTTAATTCTTGCCAACGTTGTAGAGTTAGTAATGAATAGTTGTAAATGCCTCACTTACGAGAATCGGTTTGTCGCAGATGGAAAAATCCCCAACATTAGTTGTTTTTACGCGGCCATTTTGCCGCTTGTAAGGTGATCTTAGAGACTCCTATAGGCGTGCACTATTTATGAAGGTATAAGGTCGTACCTTAGGCCTAAGATACGACGTTAAGACTTCAAGGTCCGTCATGTGACTTAGTGCATAACGTCGCTACCTTACGCGTGGCGCTAAAACTCCATGTTCTCGGCAGCTCTAAGCTTGGGGCTCGCCGACGACGGGTTGACGTTCTCAAACCTTTCCTTTGGACTTTATCATTTGGTTTGGACAGTTTTGTTTTTCTGTATGTTACTTGGCCTCCATACAACCAGTTTTTAATGTCTTTTATTATTTTTTACGATCCCTGCACACCTGTATAATGCACCTTTTAATGCAGCATTTCGAACTCAATTTTAAATGATAGAAGTTTATTCAGTGTGACATTTACTTCTGCAACGTTTTCTTTCGTTTTTTATAATCTTTAAATAATTATTTAATTTTTTCGAAATATATGCCTGAAGTTAATGCAATCTATAAAATCTAACAAACGGGTCGTATTCTCTTTACACGAATAGAGCAAAAGGCGCGCAAAGAATTGCGCGGGTCTAATTTTTTGTTGAACTCCAAATTTTCGAAAATTGCAAGCGTTAAAAATTCCACGAGAAAGTATGTGCTATTGTGCGAAAGTATGTGCACCACACGTTTAATGTAGAATTTAAGCTTCATACTTTTGTAAATAAAATCCATTCATAATGTTTTTAACATTTTAATTGTACACTCAAATAAAAACATTTTTTCCCGAAACGGATGTTTTCAAAATTCTTTAACCTGCCAATCAAGATTGTTTTTCGGTGCGGTCAGTCTACAAATATTCAACTTCATACTTCATTTGCGATCTAATTTTACGATGTCCATAGCAAACGGACTTGCATGAAGTTCAATATGACTACTATTGGCGTGTAAATCACTAAACCTCTGATATTTCTTTCGAATTGTATTCGCACTGCCAGTGCCCCCGGCGAAGGTCGGAAAGCGAAAATGAATTGGCGTGGCTGGTGTGTCAGACGCTCCGACACTGATGGCAGCCGTCGCCAAGCCGGGGACGAGCGCAGCGCGCTGCAGATGTCTTGGCTCGTGGGAGACGACCGCACGCGCCCCCTGCGCTACTCCTTAGTTGGCAAGGTCCGATCAGCAGAAAAAAGAGATGGATCGAATTTAGAGAAATCATTCAACATATGAGATTGTGTACCCTTAAAGAAATATTTATAGAAAAGAATATGAGTTGACATTCAGGAAATAGGTACAACTGTCTGTGAAGTGCATGGAATTTCACTCTTTTGAAAACCTTACAACCTGAAGAAGTGAAAAGACCTAACGGAAAAGTGATAGTGGACTTTGACTCTCCCTTTTCTTTGCCATCTTTTAGGTTCAGCGGCTGTGAACTCACCTTGTTTTTGAATGTCAGTTTCAACAAAGCAAGTCAATTCTGTTGCGACATTTTGACGTTCTAGTATAAAAGTATATTTTTCTATTTCATTGGATGTTCATAGGGGTACATGACAAGACCATGTCATTTGTCAGGAGTTATTCATTACATGAAGTTTTTCATTATCCTGTGTGTTCTATGTCAATTTAAACATTAATAAGATAATAGATTTTTAAAATTTTATTTTGCCGATTATCAATAGGACAAAGAAGATTTTTTTAAAATAGTTGTATTTCACACGTACATTATCTGACAGATTTGAGAAAAATAGGAGGGTGAATTTGTAAATGTGTAATGAACCCAATGTAAAAATGTTAGTCACTTTTAAAGACATTGCAAGTATGGAATAAATCATTCAATTTATATTTTTATATGAATTACAGCAATGACTTTACCCATTAATAGTTCTACTTCAGTACAATAACTTTTCTTTTCTTTTATAGGGAGCATGATAAAGATCCTGAAACATTTTTTCGAGTTGCATCAGCTTTAAAAAGATTAGAATGCGCATTTGTACTGTCAGTTGTGGGAAAAGCAGGAGATGATGAAAGTATTTTCAAAGAAGCTGAAAAAGAATTATCTGGCTATATTAGAACTTGGGGTTATCTTTCATCGAAAGAAGATTTTTTTACTTTATTACAGGAATGTCATGTTGCTATCTCAACTGCAAAACATGAATTTTTTGGAATATCCATGTAAGATTCTTATTCAGTATGTAAAATAATTGCATGTTTAATAGTATAATTGAATTTATGCTTTGGCACTTTTCATAACTTTCTAAGAATTTAAAGGCAGATTTTTTGGGTTCTAGCCCATGGTGTAATTGCCAAAATGTAAAGACGTTCTAAAGTCGTTTAGTCATCTTTGGCACTAAGTTTTAACTCAACTTTTCTTACTATGGTCGTGTGATCTAGTAATATCTAAAAAAAATGAACCGATGTTCTGAAATGTGTTTTTAGGCATTACGATGGTTATGATCGAATTATTTAATTTTAATTTGATTTCATTACATAGTCGTATTGTAAACGGATGATTTTGTCTTATGTTTTGTCATTAAGTACGTAATGTGTAACATATCAGGTACTTTTTAATTTGACCGGTTAATCACTTTCGATACATCAAACGTTTGTCCGACTGATTTGAATTTACCGGAAGTGTTACATTTCCTTAGTCCGCGACTGTACACCACCAGTGTGAAGCAGAGGCGGGAATAAATAGTAAGACACGTCTTTCAGGATTTACAAAAATATTCACGAAAAAGTATATGGCGGTACGAAGTTCGCCGGGTCAGCTAGTTATACAATATAAATGGTAACTAATACATTAAATATTGTTAAAATGAATATTACTTTCCTTTTTGATGCTCGGTATAGTCTTTAATTGTGTAGTAACAGTTATGCAGCAAAAGATTTTTCTTAACACTTAAACTTGTGAATCGATTTTAATTGCTTAATGTCATCTGGCAACGTGTTAATGTACAGTATTAAATGTGAATTTCTGGTAGTGAGCCTTCTGACAAAAACTACACATTCCTAAATAAATTGTCAAGGTAATGGTAAGATTCCAGATAAGGAGGTTTACGTAAATCACATGGTTGGGATTATAATCGTACAATTTTCTGCAATCTAAATGTCTGATATGATAGGATGCATTTTCTCAAACTATTGTACCATATGTTAGCCGGGAATGTATATTTGTAAAATACACGCAACGAACTGTTTGAAGGCTGACTTAATGTAAATGAATTCTGAAAGCATAACAATGAACTTAATTCAGTGCTCATGTCATTCATAGTCATATTCGATGAAATACGTTCCAGGTTCAAATCTGTGCCGTCGCAGGGGTATTAGGCCCCTGTCTTTCATGTGGG
Source organism: Teleogryllus oceanicus (assembly GCA_964035755.1). NCBI lineage: Eukaryota > Metazoa > Arthropoda > Insecta > Orthoptera > Gryllidae > Teleogryllus > Teleogryllus oceanicus. The sequence goes on along the minus strand of CAXIVR010000001.1, from coordinate 353,282,482 downwards.
TGGTGTAATGGAGAGCTTCATGTGTTTGTGCCAAGTGATTGATACCAGGTGTCCTTGAAATTAAGAATTATAGAGGGCAGCTGGTTATAACTAGAAAGGCTATTTACAAAATGTTTATGGGGGTTCAAAATACATTTTACGAACTTCTAGGGCATATGGAGGGTGAAATAACTATACGCTAATACAAGTTCAAGTACAATTCTATTTGTAGTCCATTACAAATTACCAGATCGCCACCAAAAAATACCAAATTGGTCTGCCGCTATTCCAAATACGAAGTCCAAAGCTAGCACCGTCGACCAACATGCCTGGAGAAAATAAAAATTTAACAGCCACAAGTACAATACAGACGTGAACTGTGAATAGGGCATGTTGCTCTCCCCTCGCTCCTTGTAAGAAGTCTGCCCCGAAAGTATCCGACCTTCATATCTTTACGCCTGACAATTTTAGCGCCCTCTACCGGGCACAATTGTCAACTGTATTGCTTCACACAATCCGTAGATGCCGCAGTTTCGTCGGCACACCTGAAATTGTCTTACCAAGGGATGCAGCCGAGAAGATGATCCCCATAATGACACACGTTAATCTCCGAGATAGAATATAACTGGGCCTCGCAAGAGAACGTGTACGCGGACAGAAATGGCCGATACGCTAACAACAACAACAGCATATACATGCATACTGTGATGATCCGAGCTCTCCGCAGATCACCCGCCTGTCGCTTCTTCTACGCGGGAAGCATGAAACTCTTAAGAATTTATATTTCTCAGAGAGATTGGATGTCGTTTACTGCACACTTATGAGATTTTGGGAGGGCAGAAACGTCAATCAATACAGACGGCAAGTATTTTTTCACAAATAACCAGTTTCATTCTAATGCTATTGAATTTGGTACAGGTTAAAAGAAGCGAAATTTCGCTTTGTACTTTTGAGGTATGCATTACTAATTAACGTATGAAGAACTTGCTTTGTCGTAATCCTTCCCTGTAATTCAGTTTATTCCTCTGTTTCACCTCTACTGTGTGGGTCTCAGTTTTCCGACCGTCGGAGAGGGGTCATAGTTTCCGCATGGGGCGAGCGGCAGGGTAAGAGGGGATGACTTCCACTGCACCGGACGTCACGTGACGTCGCAACCGTTCCAAGAACATCGGAGCGGCTAGTTCGTTTGCGGTAGGACGTGCGTGTTAACGTATGAAAATCATTAGTTTTTCATCATGGCAAAGAGAGCTACTAATACTATACACAGCGAATGCCACGAAATCATTGCCCGCGTCATTTCAAAAAGAGATAAAGATGAATGTTTAATTTTACCTTTAATGAAAGCGAGTGAAAGAACCTTTGAATACAGAGGAGTGGGACTCACCACCTTCAAAACTATTGGGAAAGAAAATGAAAAGAGGAATGAGAATGGCCCAGATCGGAAGTTGAAGTCTCCTGGTAAGAAGAGGAGTGTGTCACGTGGCAATTCTGCCCATGTAGATAGTTTTAATCAGTGTGTTATTGGAAATACGATACTGGATTTCTACGTGAGAGAAAAAGGTTGTGCCGACGGCTTCTTCCTAGTATTAAAGACAAAATTAATTTTCCGTGGGGCCCAAAATATTTATTGCGGGTTATGAAATCAATGGGTTTTAAATGGAAAAAGTGCCAATTAAAGCAACGGGTGCAGGCGGACCGGAAATAGTGGATTGGAGATTCAGATACATAGTTCGGTTGAAACAATTTCGAGAAGTGAACCGTGATATCATCTATGTGAACGGGACATGGGTTGAAAACACACTTAATTTTCAAAAGTAGTGATAACGTTTTGGGTGTCCAAGAGATGGGAAATGCAACAAGTAGACTAATAATTGTTCATGTATTGGGGAGGACGATTTATTTGCGACACCTGTCTAATTTTTCGAGCTGGTAGTACAGTGGGAGACTACCACGGCCAAATGAATAGCATTAATTTTGAAATATGGGTGCGTGAAAAATTGCCACATCTGCCAGAGTGTGCTGTTCTTTTCCTTGACAATGCTCCACACCACAGTCAAGACACCGTCCGCATACTCAAGAATAGCTGACATGATTTGCATGGCTTCAAAAGAAAGGGAGTGTATTGTGAAGAAAGTTTGCGTAAAACAGATTTGTACCGATTAATTTCACCTCTCAAACCACGGGCAAAGCAGTCCAAGATTGATCAGTTAGCAGCTTATGCACATAAAGTAATGTGACTTCCTACATACGAGTATGTGAGATGTACCCAATTGAACTTGCTTGGGCGAAAGTAAAAAGAATATTTAGGGAGCGAAATGTAACAGGTGATATGTCAGTTACAAAGTTGAAAGAAAACATTGAAAACTCCAATTCAAGAAGTCACGTGCGGAACTGGAAAGGATTTTTCAGCCATATGGAAAAAATAGAAAATGATTATTGGGAGAAAGATGATATTGTACTAGACATCGTGCATGAACTAATTAATAATTTGGATTTCGACATTGATTCGGCAGAGAGTGAAGCCTACGGATCATCACCAGATTCTGTATAAGGTAAGGGCGCGCCCGCGCGCGCGGAGAGAGAGAGACGGTAAAAGGGACAGCGCGCGGGAGAAAGACCGCGCGAAAGCCGCGCGCGCGAGAGAGAGAGAGAGAGAGAGAGAGAGAGAGACAGTGCGTGCGAGAGACAGAGACCGCGCGCGCGCGCGCGAGAGAGAGAGAGAGAGAGAGAGAGAGAGACAGGGCGCGCGCGCGAGAGAGAGAGACAGACAGACAGTGCGCGTGAGAGAGAGAGACCGCGCGCGAGGGAGAGAGAGACCGCGCGCGAGAGAAGAGAGAGACCACGCGACAGGAGAGAGAGAGAGAGAGAGAGAGAGACCGCGCGCGCGCAAAGAGAGAGAGAGGATAGACCGCGCGCTCGAGAGAGAGAGAGAGAGAGAGAGAGAGACCGCGTGCGAGAGAGACCGCGCGCGCGAGAGAGGGAGCGAGACCACGCGCGCGAGAGAGAGTGGAGACCACGCGCACAGGAGAGAGAGAGAGAGACCACGCGCGCGCGCGCTCGAGAGAGAGAGAGACCGACCACGCGCGCGAGAGACGCAGCGCGCGCGAAGAAGACCGCGCGAGAGAGAAGACGGTCAGAGCACGCTGCGAGGCGCGCGCGAAGAAGAGAGAGAGAGAGAAGAACAACGACGTCGAGACGAACCGCGCAGAGAGAGGCAGAGACGAGGGCAGTGCGGAAGAGAGAGAGCCGCGCGCGGAGAGAGAGACCACGCGGCGAGGTGAGACCACGCGACAGGGAAGACCGACGCGCGCGCGAGAGAGACCGACCGCGCGCGCGAGAGAGAGAGACCACAACGCGAGAGAGAGAGAGAGAGAGAGAGAGACCGCGCGAGAGAGAAGAGAAAGAGAGAGAGAGAGAGAGAGAGACGGTAAGTGCGCACGCGGCGAGGCTCGGCGAGGGGACGCGCGCGTGAGAGACAACGCGAAGAGAGAGAGAGAGACAGAGAGAACGCGACTGCGCTCGCGAGAGGGAGGGAGAAAGCGCCAGAGCTAGTTTGCAAAGGGACCTGTGTATGCTGGATGTGGTCGGCCTGGGACGTCTTCCCACAGCACTGCACTCGGCGCCTCTCCTGCACCCGGGCTGTCGACTTCCCCAACACCACTCCCAACAGTCGGCCACTCACTTGTCTTACGAAATTGGCCAATGATAGTATAATTCAGATGATTGCCGCAAATAATGCTCGACGAACATTCACAGCGCTATGCGGCGGAGCAACACGTACTAGAAAGTAGGGCCGTAAAACTACACGTTTATTCTTTTATCCGCGAGTCTCTCAGCGACTGTTCCGGATTTCGAGTCAGTGTTTCGAAAAGTAAAATGCTTTCCTATTCTCGCGTTTTTCGAATGAAATTTCTAAAGTTAGATTTTATGCTACCTGCCAATACACCTACGTACCTCCCTTCATCATTACCTCGTCTATTCATCCTCACGTGATGCTATCGTGGGAAGCTTCGCTGTCTCGTTTCCTTGGTGTGTGACGTTCTTGTGATAATTTTCGATCCCTCGACGTACCGGAGATATTTGTACCGGTTTATCAAGATTACTTCATTCTTTTTCTGGGACAGGTACCTCCTGTCCCTGAGAATCATACTAGTCTGTCATTTGTAATTTCTATTTCCAACTTAATGTTTATCTTTTTCTTTTTATAGATAACACTCCACTTTAAATTGTAGACTAATTCGGTGAATTCTTCTTTGTTTAGGTTGGAAGCAGTAAGCTGTGGGTGCTTTCCATTGTGTCCCAATTCACTTGTGTATCCAGAGATATTTCCAGAGGAGTGCCTCTATAAAAATGAAGGAGAATTGCTGAAAAAGTTACAAATATTTTGTCATAAGCCTCATAAAGCTGTGGAAATGAGGTGTAAAATGAATATTGATTTAAGTAAATTCAGTGCTATGAAATTAATCCCTAAATATAAAGAACTCTTAGTTGGCCAATAAAATTGTTGTTGTTGGGCAATAGAATTGCCAGAGAATTGTTACCATGTTTTCTGTTGTTTTTGTTAGTTTTAAATGTTATTGTATTGTTAAAATTTGTATAGTTTTCTTGTACATTTAGTGAGTAAATTGCATGATTTTTTAATGTAAAACGAATGAAGAGATTGTACAATACAAATGACTTGGGAGGCTTAATTTATAATGTACATAATTTAAGAATTACATATAAAGATAGAATTTATAATGTGTATAAAGATATGTTTATTTTTAGAGTAACTACCTTTTTGACAAACATTTTGGTTATGAATTTGATTTTCATAATGTATTTTTGGATTTTTTTGTAGCATGCATATGTTTTATAATATGTAAAGATGTTGATGGGTATTCTAATTTTCTATTTGTTTATTTTTTTGTTTTACGTCAAAAACAGTTAAAAGTTGTGTGATATGCTATGGAGAGAAGTGAATTCTGTGTGTGTGACATGCTATGGGGAGAAGTGAATTCTGTGCAAATTTTCAAAATTCTGTTATCCCATTCCCTACCCACATACTAATTGACTTTTGAATACAGAAAAAAATGAGGGTTTTCTGCAGGACTTGTTAACAAAAGGATTAGCACGAATGTAGTAAAATCTATTTTCAAGGGCAAATCATTAAATTCGGGCTCTGATCCTTATCCTCAACATGTCCTTCGTCAAGGAATAATACTTCCTGCCGCGATGTGGAGAACGATAATTTGAATAGCTAGATTTCCCATTGAATTCTAGAAGATACGCACAGATAATGACGTTGCATTTATGTCCAGAAGCAAAACAAGGGGCCTGTCAATTTACTCATAGGATCAGGGAAACGAAAAACCTGATCGCGATGTCCATTGACCCAGAGGCTGCGGCACAGGACTTGTTACAGATTGTTTAGAATTATACGGTCCAAATGGTAAATCATACATTAAATATCACTGTTAAAATTAATCGTACTTTATATTTTAATGCTCAGTATAGTCTTTAATTGTATAAAAACAGTTATGCAGCAGAAACGATTTTATTTGGATTTTAAACTTTTCTTCGAATTGAATCGTTTAATGTCATCCGGCGATGTGTGGTTTAATACTGTACATATATGTGAATTTTTTGTAATGAACTGTTGACCTGGTGAATGTGATTACTACACCCAGTGTTATAGACGTCGACGTTTTCTGAAAATATATCCCCCCCATAAGTTTTTTCAAAATTTAAGTAGTATATGACTTAGTCTAGGGATCACAGAATTTTGAAAATGTGCACACAAATCACTTTTCCCCATAGCACGTCATACGCAGTTTTTAACTTTTTTGACGTAAAATAAATATATATCGCTAATTGGCATTACAGTTTAAAATTTGTTTTGACAGAAAACACAGATTCGTAAATCATTAGACAAGGTAATGGTAAAGTTCGTAGATTTAATAAAGAGAGGCTTGGAAAAATCACGTGGGCGTGTTTTGCTTATTCGGACAATTCGTTTTTGCAATCTAAACGTCTGGGAGCTATATAATGTATTTTCCCAGATTATTATGCCGTATCTCAAGCGGGAATGAACATTCGTGAAATATACACAACGAGCAGTATGAAGGCTGACTGAATTCGAAAGAATTCTGAGCACTTCATTATGCTGAGAATTCTTAGAATTGTGTGTTTAATTCATTTAAATGGACGTTCCATTTGAATTTTGATTGAATTGAGAGGCCTAAAAATTTTGTTGCCACAACATCAATGGTACAACGGTCATTTTCAATGTAGTAACAGAATTGTTTATTTGAAATGGATAACGTCATTAAAACAGTTTTCTTTTCATTTACTATTAATTTGTTATTTCGAAACAAATTTGAAACATCTGATATTGTATTTTTACGGTTTCTTAATTGCAAAGAAAGTATCATCCGCAAAGAGAACTGTTCTTCCGTTTCGAATAGTCGAGGGCATATCGTGTACGTATAGTAGGAGGAGAATATTATTATGTTTATAACATAAACCACGAATCAAATGTGTATCCTACTACTGGTCTCATCAAATGTTAGGACCTGAAAACAAATTATTTAGATGCCACATTTGGAAGAATTGCCCATGACGTTACGAGTATAGATTCTGCAAGTGAGTGGTGCCTTGCATCGTGAGATGGCGTTGTCGAAGGTAGCAATATTCACATGTTGAATTATATCTTTCAGATAGTAATTAAACAACTCAAAGCTGTCCGAAAACACGACGGGTGTCTTTAGAGCAGTAACCAATGTCCCTTTAGAAATGCGAGTCAGGACAAGGGATGGAAGTGAGAAAAATGTTACTCAGAATTTATATATTGGAGTTTATGGGCCCTTCAACTACTATCATAGATGACCATAAGTGATGTCAAGTGTAGATGCTAGACAATAGTGGAAGAACGAGAGGTAGGGGCAACAGAGAACCCTTGTAAACTCGGGTGATATTGTTTTCTCTCACCTCAGATTCCACACGCCTTTGCCAGAGGTCGAACCCAGACTCAGCTGCGAAAGAGAGTGCACTGACTGCATTCGTGTGTCATTCGTCTCCCCACTCAGAAATACTCACAGGCAGGAAAAATAGCATATTCGCTGGGGAGAAGGGACTACGTGTGGTATTGCAGGTTGCATTCAGACATTACTAATACCTTTTAAAATACAAATTTTTGCAAATACTAGTTTTTAATATTCTTTTCTATTGGTTTTAGAACTATTCTAGGACTATTATTGTTTTGCGTAAATTAATATTTTATTGCTAATAAAGTTTTACTCCAATACATTTCAGGTTTATGTTTCAAGAAATGAGACTAGCCAGCTGTTTGGTAAATATACTACAACGTTATTATAGCATTCCTTAGCTCAGGCTGATTGCTACTTTTGTTGGTGACTTAGCACTCGAGGATAAATAGGATGTAAGCCAGTGACCGCAGAGGCACAGTATCATTTGGAATTCCATCTAGTTCGTGGGTGCAAGGGTCTTTTTGTCAGGTCTGTGAATAGGAATTACAACAGGATAAACTGCAATGCCGAACTTCGGTGTTTGCCGTAAGGCCATCGGCTCTAAAAAATTGTGCTGTCAATTTCCCCTTCGATGACTGCGCAAGCTGTGCGTGGAAGGGCTTGCCATGCCACTTCCAGTCATCTCGTTTCCTCTTTCTACGGGTGAATGAGACGCTTCCCAAGCCTTTGAAATATTTCGTCGAACTACGTTTTCCTACAATTATGGAAACATACCGGCCATTTTGACATTTATATTCTTAAAATATGTAGTATGCCTGTGAGTCCGTCGAGATGGGTCAGTCTACATCTTGACCTGGATGCATGAAGACTCGTGCGTTCTTTCTTTCTCTTGCTCCCCATTTCATGTCACATTTATTCTCTTGTTGTTTTACTCTCTTCTTTTCTTCACTGACCTTTGTGACATGTATGATTCCACACACTCTTCCCACAGGAACAGGAGTCATTATGAAGGCTGAGAAGAATAAACCAATCTCGATACTTCTGCAGAGATTCGGATAAGTCGACTTACCCGGGGTGTCTTATAATGGAGTGTACTGAACAAGTTCGTACGTTTGTCCTGTGCCATCAACAGTTGTTTTGTGCAGCTTCAAGTGGTGATTCATCGGAAATGGTATACTTTTCTAACCTAACTGATAGCCAAATCGAAAACTTCTTGAAAACCAAAGATGGCCGACCTACACGTTAAGGTGTCTACCCTCCCTTGTCTCAATTTGACCGAAGTTCACCATGAGAAATTCTCGACTGAAAATGAATTAAAATCATTCTTCAAAGGCGTGTTGTAGATTTATTCAGGATCAAGCGAAAATAAAATGGAAAAGAAAATTCCCACTTTCACTCTGAGTACACTCGACCACGCTTGGCATCCATGTCTTGCTGCTTTTATAACTTTCGGGTGCGCCCGTACTTGTAGAACCTTCTGCGCTGTTTCAGATGCCACAGGTTCGGCCATACCGCGCTGCCAACAGTAAAGCCCCGTATGCGCGAAACGTCGCACGTGAAAACACCCTGCTCACCCCATATTCAAGGCTAGGCAAATCAAAAAATCAGGGAATGACTCTGTCTCGTTTCCGGAAGCGAAAGAGAGGTGCCGGGAAAGACACCTCCAGAACATGTCGCGAACCTTTTCCAGTTGCTAAATGACGGCAAGCAGGCAGCGAAGATCCCAACGGACCGTGCCACGAGTCCACCTTAGACCTCCCCACAGAAACATTAGTCAACGGCTAATATTATACAATCTAATAAGTACATTAGTGGTGCAGAAACCTTTCTCGCATGTTTCTCATGTTTGTCTCGCATACTTTCTCGTATGTTTGTATCTCCTCCGCTATTTTATACTACTACATGAACCTGAAAATGTTTTCAACCAGCAAAAAGAAAACGCTCCGAGACCCGAACTCAGAGTTAGCTTGCCGTCACTCATATCACTATGCGACAGAAGGGCCGTATGGATGCAACTTAGGCCGGCGTTTAAAAATTGTAAACGCTCGCTTCATATAAAGTACCCTCAAAAATCAAAATATCCGTTTCAAACTCCCAAAGCATCGAGTTCATTATGATCAATTGGAGAAAATCGGATGAACGGTTTAGGCGCTAGCGTTGACCACAAAGGACGTAGATCGATTTTTCGGTATCAAGGGTTCACAAAACGGATTCTGGCGTGTTAACGGAACATTAGAGGCACATTTTAGATTAATTTTGTTTATATTTAGCTACAGGATTTATCCCCATTTTAGTTACCAGGGCCTGCCAATAAGAGTTTTTCTGCCGAAAATTCACCGTTTTCCGGCACACGATCACAACTTTCTGTTCTTACGAAGTAGCTTCGTAAGGGCGACAAAGTAAAAACGTGGAAGATGTCACACCAAAAACTTTGAGACGCTCGGGAAAGCTTCTGTTGGCAGGCGATCTGTTAGACCACGCGAACGAAAGGACGAGGGTCGGCCACATGGGTCCCCTGACTGCTCTAGCATATGTCGGGAGGTTCTGGGCGGTTCCGACTTTCCTGATGTCCTAGACGAATAGCGGAGACGAAAGAAGAAAAAAGCACAAAAAACTTGAAACTCCGGGAGACCGGTCGGGAGCTTAGAGCTTGTCCAAGCTGGGGCGGTGCCCCGCTGGTGGGAGAGTCCTGGTTAGGGGGAAACCCCACTAGCCGACGGTAGGTCGGCGCCGGATCTCGCCATCCAGCGGGGGAAGATCACCGCCATCTCCTGAGAGAGAAAAACATGAACTACACTAACGAGACTAATGACAAAAGCAGTTGACGCGCCCGGAAACACGAAAAAATCAATCAACCTTTTGTATATGAGCCATTCCACGGCAAATCGCACGAAAAAGACCAAAATTTTGCCTTCATATTTTTAATTATTTTCTATTTTTTCTATTCATTATATGGATCAAATATGTGATTTGTCTATATTATTTTTTTCTGACATTTTTATTTTGGAAATATTGCATATTGAAATCTGCTAAAAATTTCGCGGTAAGTACCACAGTTTCAATACCATAATTATAGAAAATCCGTTCTAATTCCATTGGAAACTTAAAAACATGTTTATTTTTTTAGATTTTGCAAAATATTTCTTTTCCTGAATTTTCATTTTCTTAATTTAAAGTTTTGAAAATTGAATATTGTTTAATATCGATGAGTAGCACATTAAAAAATATTTATAAAAGCATTAGGGTATGGTTGACAATTTCAACAAAAAAAGGGATATCGATAGTTTTAAAAACTCTGATTTTTTTTACGATGTGTGTAGTAGCTGCAACACACGTAACTGGCCGCAGTTCCTTTGGATGTTGCAGTAATTTAAGTACTTCTAGAGGTGGTGCAACTTCACGATTAGATTTGGATATTCAATGGATTCTAGACTCGCTTTTTGAAATTTCCTTGCTCGTTACAAAACACTTAAAAAATACTCTATTATCTTCAGAGGCGAAAGAAAATAATTTCACTGTAGCTTCAGTTAATGGTAAAGGAGTGAAAGAATGTATTTTTAAAGTTCCAGTTATTGGCTTTAAATTTTGATACCCAAACTATAAATGTTGACCATGATGACTGAATCTAAAGAACAAAAAATAAATTAAGTTTTAGAAATACAAATTCAGAACGTCACTAGTAAATCGCTGTTTATGCGTCTTGGAAATTTTTGCTTTTGTTAAAATCGTGATCAGAAAGATGAAATGGCTTGAATCATCTGTCGTATCTCGCACGGTGACTGCGTCTTACAGTGCAGTGTACACACGATTCGCAGTACAAATTCTAGCATTCTTCTCTTTACCAGATCCGTATTCCGACTGATGTTCAGAAAATTTTACTCGAAACCCTTTGATAAGTGGACTTTTGTATTTTACGAACGAGGTCAGATGGGCGCCACATCCCTATGACACAAAGGGACTCAGCAGTGCCGCATACTGGGGCGACTTAACATTAATACGTCTTCCAAATTAAAAATTTTATTGATGGGAGTACTTTTGACGCTATCCATACGTTTTGAGAACATGATTATAGCTGGTTGATACCAGATGTGCCGCTGTTGGCGCGGTCTTCTGCACGAGCAGTTGTCTTCCTGTAAACTATTTTGTGGAAAATTGTTTTCAGCATTTGTGCAAACATTACGAAAACTTAATTTGTGGTGACTACCAGTGTACTCCCTTACATTTAAGGAGAAATTTAATTACCTATTTATCAGAGAGTAATGTGCATTAATTTCAATCTTTTGCGTGTTTCATATTACTTATTACTAGGGAACGGACTTTATTGTAATAAAAAAAGCAAAATATGTACATATATATGTACTTATTTTTTCAAAAATATGTAACAAAAATAGGAAATATGTAAAATAAATATTCGTTATAATGTTTACAATTCCATTCTTCGAGCGTTTTCCGAGCGAACTACGTTGTCGATCAGAAATTTACATGGATTCAGAGAGGCTGAATGAAATTTTACATTTACAGCAGCAATTATTCGCTAGTTTCTTCCGAAACATAATACTTTCGTATTATATACAAAGTTGTTTACGAGGAGTCGGAGCTCATGTGAATAGTACCGTGTAGCCTGTGATAGAAGGGGGGGGTAAAGGGAGCATTCTCCCACCCCAACTCCAGAAAAGGGATAAGACAATGATCTGATTTTTTTTATCGAGTTACGCATGGGGTCTATGAAACACGAGTAAGCACGTGGTTGAAGTTCCTTCTGCTTCACATACTACATCCACTCATCATTGATCCCGATCACGCTGTTTCGAAGAAGCAGTGGGGCGGGGGGAGATAAGTTTGGCAATTAATAGCGATTGTCCGGGTTAATAAGCGCTTTGCGTATTTTTTTAAAGTATTTCAGTAACTAAGTTAGTTTTCAAGTAACGTATATTTCGAACATCACAAGTGAAATGTTTATTTGCGACCTATAAATATATTAAAATGTAACGAAATATGTAGCTATAGATAAAATATGTAAAAATATGTAATTATACCAAAATATGTAAAAATATGTAAAATAAAAATGGCTCCAATTAGTTCAGAATGACGTGTTAAGTGTAAAAAATATTAGTGAATGCAGGTATTTGTTCCTGTAAAAATATGTATTTACATGAAAATCCGTTCCCTACTTATTACGAATAAAAATGTAAAAGTGACTTTGATGGAGTTGTGACGTCCCCTCCTATGCGAATGCTATATTCGAGCGTAATTCACGTGGGAGAGGTTTTCAGCGTAATTCACGTGGGATCAGAGTTGCCGGAAGGGGAAGGGGGTTAAGATTGGGGGAAGAAATACAACCGTAGTAGACGTGGATCGAAATATACTTTAATTATCTAGCTCAGCCACCCCAAGATCACTATATCCGGCTGAAGGCATGGGGCTGAGACAGAGGGGGAGAGAATGCAGTGGAGCAATGACGAGGAAGGATGTCGAGCGCACTCATGGCGGCGTTTTGCTGCTTAATCCAACTCTCCGGCGGGTACCTGGTTGTTCGTGGCTGTCATGGTGGTCCTTCTACGCAAGAGCGGCTGCAACGCGGGCGTCGTCACACACTGCAGACGGGAACTGCTTGCTGTTTTGGGAGGTCCCTTTAAATACCCTCCCGCTCAGGGTGGAATCTTTCCCAAAACGTTGTTTTGGAGAGGCAAAGATCCAAGCGGATGTAATATCCGGAACTTTCCGCTCGTTACATGGGCCGTATGGTGATGGAATATCTTGTGTTAGTTTTTCTACCGTGATGGCGAAATACTTAATTATAAATTACATTATTTAGGTCGGCCCATCACATGGCTCCCTTATTTCCCAGAAAAACGATGCTACTTGGCGACGTTATTCGTTTATTTATTTATTTATTTATTTTACGTCAAAAAAACAGTTAAAACTGCGTATGACGTGCTATGGGGAAATGTGAATTGTGTACACATTTTCAAAATTCTGTGATCCCTACACTAAGTCATGTACTACTTAAATTTTGAAAAAAAAGCTCCCATGTAATAAAATATATTTTCAAGGATAAAAAAGCAATAAATTTTGGGTCTTATCCATGTTGTCCTTCGGAATAATACTTCCTGCCGCGACAACATGGAAACGATAATTTGAATAATTGTATTTCCCACTGAATTCTAGAAGACGTGCACAGAAAATGAAGTTACATTTATGTCCAGAAGCAAAACAAGGGGCCATCTCAGCATTTGCTCAATGGATCAGGGAAACTGGACGAAAAACCTGATCGAGATGGGTTGAAGAATGAAGGCTGACTGAATTTGCAAGAATTCTGAACGCGTAGCATAATGAACTTAATTTTGTGTTCAATTCATTTAAATGGACGTTCCATTTAAGGTTTGACTGAATTGGGAGACCTAAAAATTTTGTTGCTTTAACATCAGTCAATGTTACACCGTTCATTTTCCATGGAGCACAGAATTGTTTATTTGAAATGGAAAACTGCATTAAAATCGTTTTCTTTTCGTTTACTATTAATTTGTTATTTCGGACCCAATTTGAAACATCTGATATTGTACTATTTACGGTTTCTTTATTCCAAAGGACTTTCATTTAAATGAAAGAACTAATTAAAACACAATTTCATTTGAAGAAAAAATCTGTCTCTTCAATTTTGTAGTTGTAGGATGTCGCTAGGCGAAAAAAATTCAAACTTTATAATTATCGGTAATTCAATGTTAACAATGAAAATTGGACCTATGGCACCTTTATATTTTACTCTATTTTCACAAGAAATTTAAGGAAAAAAATTGTACCCATTTTTTAGAAAATTTTTAAAATGTGGTAGGTGCATCATGTAAAGTACCCCCCAAAAATTAAAGAATGTTTTTCAAAACCGCAGGGCTTCGACTCAGGTCAGATCGCCAGGGATTTCTTCAATTTCGGAAAAATCCTACGCATGGTTTAAGTGCTTGTGTTATGCACATACACCAGACGGAAGGACGGACGGACGTTTTACCGTCTATTAGTTTTTCGGTATCAAGGACCACAAAACAGGGATTCTGGCTACACCTCATGTTAGACGATTTTTTCTAAATTTAGCAACTGCATTTATGCACTTTTTCGTTATGAGGGCCCGACAATAAGAGTTTTTCTGTCGAAAATTCGCCGTTTTTCGCTAAGCATTTTATTCTTTCTCTCTATTGCGTAAGTGGTAGCGAGAAAGTAAAAATGTTTTTCTGATAGTATACATTATTTTCTTATTTTTCATATTTTTTTCAATTAGTTAAAATAGTGTTATGTTGACGAAAAAATTAAAATAAAAAAACACGTTTCTCGCTGTAGATGATGTGGGTGTTGGGACGGGGGCCAAGAACACATTGAAAAATCTTATTTTAATATCAGAGTTATAGTGAAATTATTCATATGGCATTTGGTTTAGGACAACTTTTTTCTAACTTATTCCGGGAGACCCTTTGCCCCCCTCCCTCCATAAAGGATCTGAAATCCCGCCTATGCGGGATTGTATGTACTTATTTATACGTATACCAAAATAAATACGTATATAAAAAAGAGAGAAAAAAGTGCCTAGGAAATGAAAATTTCAATGCAATCTTATCATCGCCAAGTTTCCAAGAAAAAGTGTTACAATTTTGTAAAACTATCGAAATTTTCACGGAATTGTAATTGCATTCTATTAGTGTACTAGTCGCTCATGACCTAGGTAGTTTATGCGACTTAAAATAAAAATAATGAAAAAAATACTTAGGTAAGGGAAAAGACAACTGTTTCTCTAGTCTGAATCATCTACAGATATGTGTGTAGGCTTCCGATGCAGGAGTCGGAGTCAGTAACTATTTAGCTGTCCGAAAGATGCCTCGTCCTAGGCAGAGTTACCAACGTTTCAGTAGCCATTCTCTAACTTTCCTCCTGGAGAAAGGGCGCAGGTGTCTATGACGTGGCGTCTATCGTACAGCAGAGTACTTGACTACAAAAGACTTATTTTTTGAAAATTAAGGCCCAGCAAATAAAAAACAATTGAAAAAATTCACCAGTATTCTGAGATGAAGTTTTGAGATTGTTTCATGCCTGCGTCGGTGTTCTAAGACACAGTAAAACATGTCTGGCAAATCCAGGTTCAACCTGTTTCCCTTCATTTCCCCACTTATCCTTCATTTGTGACCGAATTTTCTCATAAACTGCCAAAAACCATCGTCTTTCCTTATTGTATGATATTATAGAAAGGATTAGAAATATTTTAAAAAAATAATAATTTGTAACTGAATTCCAAAATCAAAATAATACTGGGTGCTACAACAATGTATACAAATGTATAATAAACACTCAAATAAATGCACAGAACTGTTGCAGTCATTTTCAAAGAATATTTAAAGTCAAGATGATTTAAAGGCGGGAAAATGTTTTTTTTAATTTTTTTAACTGCAGCGCAGCTGTCGAAAAAATCTGGAAAAAATCACAACCCTTTGTGTTTTAAGAGGAATGTTTGACATTTTTCCGAGCCTCTCCATGGTTCCAAGACAATAAAAAATATTTTTTGTTATTTTTTTCAAAAATATTTATGTGTTTCAATGTGGGCATGGGAAAATATCAAAAAATATTTTTCTGATAGTACAAATTGTCTTCTTCATATTCTTTCAGTCAGATAAAATAGTTTTAAGTTGCCGAAAAAAATTAAAATAATAAAAACTCGTTTTTGGCTGTAAAGGGGTGTGGGTGGTGGGGCGGGGGCTAAGAAATCTTTCAAAAATATTATTTTTAAGTTAGCATTATAATGTAACCACTCATATGTCATTTGGTGTGGGGGGACTTTTTACCATTTTATCCAGGAGTATTTTTAAAATTAATTAAAATCTATAGCTCGAAAACTTAGAAAATAACCATCAAGCCATCCCTCACTTCTGCTGAGGGGAGCTCCGTTGGCTCCGCTGCCGGGGCCGCCTGCAACGATAGGTGACGTGTAGACATCTGATGTTTAAGCACTAAAACATCGTCTTTTAGGCGCCTAAATAGGCACGGATAAGGAGACGGAGACGGTGCCTTTTTAGGCGCCTAAAAAGGCACGGATAATGTGAAGAATAAGGAGAAAAAAGGCACTGTCATTAGTTACATACACAAAAATTGAAAAATTGTAATTTTTGTCTATAATATTTTGTAAACTTAAATGCACAAAACCAATTCGTATATTTTAATGTAAAACTAGATTTAATATTTACAACTCTTCTACATTTTATTTTTAATAGTTTCCATTAACCAGTAATATTCACATATTACCAGCAACTTTTCAAGGATCACCATTTCAAATTTGCGACGACTGGGAGACAAACTCAGTTTGAATGCGGAGAAGGATATCTGAACGATGTGACTGGCTATTTTAGGTTTGCGAGCGAAGGAAGCGGCGTTGCCAAATCGCGCACCACTCAACGCGTGTTACCGGAGCACGGAAATAAACACTTGAAATAAATACTTATAAAAGTAACCAGGTCATTTACTTACATTGTATGAACCAGCAGCTTGTTCTGTAACGACTACCCATTTTCTTCACTAAATTAAATAATTATTACGGCCTGAAATAAAATCCAGCATTTATTTGCACTTCATGACACTAATTTAGATGGCAATGAGAAATACACCGCTCATGTCTGTCTCAGTCACTGTCACTGTCTGTGGGACTAGCACTCGAGCTACTTGAACTCACTAAATTAATCTAGTTCTTCAACATCGTTTTCTATCATGACTTCCTTCTACGAATAACTGTTATCACTCTCTTGGTGTGTTCTACTACAATTCGCCATTCTGCCGCGGTTACATTGGTTACCGCTTCATTCAGATGCTTTTCCACTTCAGGCAACGTGAATAACTGATTCTTTCTGCTGTGCATAACAGTATTGCTGTGTATAACAGCATTTGTGCCCACGTGGTGGGCACACTGTACCGGCCAACATAGTTGCGGCCCACTGTGACCGCTGCAGAGTTGCGCCGGGGGCGCGGCCAGTCGAGAAATGAGGAGTGCGGGAAGACGCCACCATGAGCAGGGCAAACGGTGACGCTTGTCCGTGGTCATCGGGCCGTGTCGGCTAAGCGGTCACAGGAGGGACAGTTCCCCTCGATGTCCCGCCACGGAGGCGGGAAGTACGAGACTCGCTCAGATGCCTCGGGGCGTATTTATAGGGCCTCGCCCCGGGCGGTAGTCATCTAGTGGACATTTCTGGAGCAGCAAGCGAGTGCCTAGCAATAGTAGTAAGTTCGGTTTTGAAGTGCGTATGTTACGATGATTGTATTCTTCTGGCGGACTGGAACTTGGCTTGTATTTCGGACTTGATTTGGATTGTGGCTTCACTGAAATAAACTTATGGTGAAAGAACTGTTGTTTTACTTTGTACATAACAGTTTCGTTCCACCTTACACTAACCTTTTACTTGAACCCATATTAACTCAATGGGGTTGTTGATGCTGCAAAATAGCTTCATCGGAGTTTTTGGAAGAACCACAGACGAACGAATCGGGTTGCCTACAAAGCATGGCCACAGTTTCCTTGCTACAAGGGAAAATTCTGAGAGACAAATATTTAAGAACTATTAGTTTATCCCTGCGTAAAAATTATTGAATATGGAAAAGTTGTCAATGTTACCTTGTCTTACGCGAACAAAATATTGTTTTCTGTCGTAATTCGAGCGCAATACAATTTCAGCAATTTTTTCCGCGGCAAACACCTCTTTGCACTGAATACGTATGTCTGTAAGTAGCACCCGCTATCAACAGTCAAAAATCTAATTTTTTCAATGCAGCCAGGATGTGAATTACTACTACGCCTTTTAACTGACGAGGCGATCTTTTGTGAAAATGCTCGGTAAAAATTCTCCAACAATTGATCTGGTGGCGTCAAATTTATACAAGCGTCAATGAAAGCAGTTCAACTCTTCAGAGTTGTTTGTCCTTCCAAAGAGTTTCATACGAAAGACGTCTTTGCCTCTCTCTCTGGAAGCCAGCCCTCTGTTTTTAGAGAAAACATATTATATGTCCAACGAGGGGCGTTTAAAATGCATACCCTTTGCTGTTAATTAGCGCCAAGGAATAGTTATAAATTATATAATTTCAAGTACGGCGCCAAATTTGAATTAATTTTGGCCGCCTGTGTGCCAACAGGGGTTATAACAATGGCGTTCTTTTCGGGTGTGCAAGTCGCCCAAGGAAATAAAACAAATCATTTTTCCTTTGAAATTATTATTTATATTATTAATATTTTTTATTTATTCGGTCATCCGTGCGATCGGCGTCAGAGATCGGCACCAGCGCGTCAATGCAACGCAGGCAGTACGCGAGCGCATCCACGCCGTTGGCGAATGCCTCCAACGTCTTCAGGCCGGATCGCAGCGCATGCGCGCGACGTCCCTCCTCTCACGGCCAAAGCGTGCCAAGGCGTTGGATCTCTATTTAACAACCCGCTGAAGAGCGAGCGTCGGTGATCGTGATTTTCGCCGTTGCGCGTTGCCATCTTTAGCGATACCCATGAAATTAGTGTTGTATTGTGATAAGGATAGTGACAAAGTGGAACAATAGTTTTTAATAATTGCTTTCCTTCCCTGTCGTATGAAGAAAAGAAACAAGTAATTGAGTAATAAACGATTGTGTTGTAACCTGATAATTTCTGGATTTAATTTAATTTAATTGAAGAATGGGGAAAGTGTCGAGCATGTATTTTTAAATACTTTAAAGTGTATTATTCCAATGTTTGCAATAGAAAATACATCCTCATTTTTATTTTGCGACTATCTTTCCATCATTCTTCTAACATTATAATTTAAAATAAATAAGGATTTTGTTTACATAATCCAATTTTACTCTAAACATGCAAGCGAAAAGAGTAGTGTGGGGGTTAACACTGTCCTTCTCTGCCAACGCCCTAGGGCCAGAGTGAGGAGACGCACCTGGATTATAATGACAATGTGGGAAGACAATCGAATTACTCTGGCGTTTCTGAGTTGCAATATTGTCAATTATGTAAGTCGGAAATTCGACTTCGGATCTGTTTGCTACGTCGGCGAATCAAAAAATAAGTTCCACTAGCTCGCCGCGAGAGCACGCTGTGTGTTATGACCGTGTCCAATGCGGAGAAAGCTACAGTAACTGCTGACACGTCCGATAGGAATGTTGGTGTGGTATCCCGTCGTGGTGTGTGTGCAGAGCGGGCTAGGCTCACTACTGCGCAAGTGGATGTTCACCCCCAATTGTAGGTGCGTTCGCATTGTTAAACTTTGAACCGGTTGCGTAAGACAATTAAAAAAGTGGCTGGGGAGATTGAGCGCCGCGCGGTGTGATTTTGTTGCACGATAATGAAACATCTCACACCCCCGCCAATCGTCCGCCCTGCTGCAGTGATGGCTATGGCAACGCAACATCCTCCATAAAGTCCAGACATAGCGCCATGCGAAATCCTGCGTTCGGTAAGCTGAAAAGAGATGTCGGTGAAGGACGATTCCGAAACGTTTGGAGGTGAAAGCAGCGAAATCCTGCGTTCGGTAAGCTGAAAAGAGATGTCGGTGAAGACGATTCCGAAACGTTTGGAGGTGAAAGCAGCGAAATCCTGCGTTCGGTAAGCTGAAAAGAGATGTCGGTGAACGACGATTCCGAAACGTTGGGGAGGTGAAAGCAGCTGTCTCCAGGTGGTTACATAACGCTGGAGCTTATTTCTACGCATCTGGAATTGAAAAGCTGGTTGACCGTTCCAAGAAATGTTTACAATCTCTTGGGGACTCTGTGGAAAAGTGAACTTACCTTGTATGTTGTCATAGCCGTGTTGCCGTGTTGTCATAGATGTGTTGGTGGTTACATCAATGGCTATAATTGGGAAGAGTAACTTACTTTTTCATTCGTTATCGTAAGAGAAGAAATTTAGGCTTCAGTAGGTCGTCGGAAAATGTCACATTGCGTCTTGTCAACCAATGTAACTTCACTATGCGCACGTTCTGTTGAGCTCTCCTTTTGCTTGTAATGGTAGGTGTAGAGCTCAGGGTAAGTTACTATATTGTTAGCGATGCAGAAAAATCAAATCTGCAGATCGTTTACCATTGCAAATAGTCTCAGAAAGAAAGATAGAAATAACTCAGTAACGAATATGTCTGGTTTTTCAAATATTGCTAATTTCGCGCTTTTTAATTTATTATTATTAGTGTTATTATTATCATTATTATTATTAATATTGTTTTAACTTTTATTCATCTTTCAACTATTTATCGTTAAAATATTAAGATGGGATTCTGGTACTCGAGAAAACGCGCGCAGATAATCTTCTTCCTATATGTCATACACAGTTTTACTGTTTTTGACCGAATAAATCAAATCAAATCCAGTTAATTATGCCTTGTGTCCTGGGTATCGAAGTAGGTACCTTGTCCAGAATAACTGTATGATGCGGCGCATTTGTCGAGTTCAATAACTGAAGATTTCTTTAGATCGTTGAGAAGCTCTTCTTCAAACCAATTCCTTAAATCATAACCGTTTGTAACTAAGATTGTAGTGTATCCCTGAATGATTAACTTTTGTACTTGATCAAGAGATTTAATTGACATTTTACATTCCAAATTACCGTCATATGGAATTCGTGGTATTGCTCTAGATTGGTTATGTTCGTACCTTAAACAACGATCTCAGAGAGTTGAAATACCTTACTGGAATGATGGAACATTACGTACGCACCTTTCCTACTCTTTGCCCGTTGCATGTGGAGTTCCTCAAGAATCGATTTTAGGCCCTATTCTGTTCCTACTTTACGTAAACGATATGCCCTCGACGATTCGAAACGGAAGAACGGTTCTCTTTGCGGATGATACGAACATCCTTTGCAATAAAGAAACAGTAAATAGTACAATATCAGATGTTTCAAATTGGTTCCGAAATAACAAATTAATAGTAAACGAAAAGAAAACGGTTTTAATGCAGTTTTCCATTTCAAATAAACAATTCTGTGCCCCATTGAAAATGAACAGTGTACTATTGGCTGATGTTAAGGCAACAAAATTTTTAGGTCTCTCAATTCAGTCAAACCTTAAATGGAACGTCCATTTAAATTAATTGAACACAAAATTAAGTTCATTATGCTACGCGTTCAGAATTCTTGCAAATTCAGTCAGCCTTCATACTGCTCGTTGTGTATACTTAAACCCTTTTAGATTACAAAAACGAATTGTACGAATAATAACCAAATCCCACCCACGTGATTCATGTAAGCCTCTCTTCATTAATCTAGGAATTCTACCATTACCGTGTCTTCTTATTTACGAATCAGTGGTTTTTGTAAAAAATGACTTGCTCAAGGGCGGAATATTTTTTCAGAAAATGCCGAAGTCTATTACTATAACACTCGACGTAGAAATGATATTCATCAGGTGACAGTATCAACAGCTCATTACAAAAACTTCACATACAATACATGTACATTATTTTACAACACTTTGCCAGATGACATTAAACGATTAAATTCAATAGAAAAGTTTAAATCCCAAGTGAAATCGTTTCTGCTGCATAACTGTTTCTATACAATTAGAGACTATACTGAGCATCACAAGAAAAGTAACATTAATTTTAACAATGATACATAATGCATTATTTACCATTTGGACTGTATAAATGAGTATAAACAACCTGTAACAACTATTGTACTACAGCTTCCGGGTCAATGACCCCCATCTCGATCAGGTTTTTCGTCCAGTGATCCATTGAGCAAATGCTGAGATGGCCCTTGTTTTGCTCTGGACATAAATGTAACTTCATTTTCTGTGCACGTCTTCTAGAATTCAGTGGGAAATACAATTATTCAAATTATCGTTTCCATGTTGTCGCGGCAGGAAGTAATAAGAGCCAAAATTTTTGTTTTTTTTCTCCCTTTCAAAATTCAAAATTTTATTGCTTATTAATTTTTGAAAATAGATTTTACTACATTTATTTTTTGTTGTTTTTTCTCCCTTTCAAAATTCAAAATTTATTGCTTATTAATTTTTGAAAATAGATTTTTTGTATTATTTTAGGGATCACAGAATTTTGAAAATGTGCACACAATTCACTTTTCCCCATAGCACGTCATACGCAGTTTTTAACTGTTTTTTGACGTAAAATAAATAAAAAAAATTAATTGGGCGCCAACTTAAAACTTCCAACAAGTCATTCCAACATGGCATTTCTCATGAAATGCGCACTATATCATCCGCAGGCACGTCCGTTAAGCTGGCAAAGCCATTTTTGAAACCCACAAATTCTTTATACCCAGAATTTAGTGCTAGTTTTGTGCTTTCAGAATATCCAGACGGGAGTCCGAAGCCTTCGGGATTTATAATCTGCCTCGTGCAGTGTCATTCAGCAAGTTGCTGCAACTTCTACTAAGCTACTACTGCTAGTAATAATAATGATGATGATAATAATAATAATAATAATAATAATAATAATAATAATAATAATAATAATAATAATAATCATAATAATAATCCAAAAATTATTTTTTGTGCTCCAATTTTGTTGTTTTTTCGAAAATGCGTGCTGGGTTATTGTTAGGCTGGCAAAGCCAATTGACCAAAAACCATTTTCATCATACACAAAATATTATTCTATTTTTGTGCTTTTCAAATATATAAACATGATTTTTTGCTCTAACCATTTATCGGAAATAAGAAAAAAACACGAAATCTCGAAATAAACGGACAGGCCCAATATCAACGTTTTAGAAAACGACTCGAAAAAAAACAAAAACTATCCAGCCGAACTAGATTTTCTTGACCCAAAAATCACTACACATCAATATTGGTTTGCAGTTTTTAACACTTACTATACCCCCCAAATAATTATCAATCTTTACCCTACACTCAAGAAACACCGCTTATCCAAGTACATAATTCCTCATAAAAACTAAACTACTCCACGGATTGCCCTTTACCATCAACCTCAACCTCAC
Source organism: Teleogryllus oceanicus (assembly GCA_964035755.1). NCBI lineage: Eukaryota > Metazoa > Arthropoda > Insecta > Orthoptera > Gryllidae > Teleogryllus > Teleogryllus oceanicus. The sequence continues at coordinate 353,259,592 of CAXIVR010000001.1, read as the reverse complement.
ATTCTTCTTCTAAACTACACTAAGAATGATTTTTTGCTCCTACTGTATTTGTAAAATTCAACAAAACTTCTTACGTGTGACCCGGACAGCCGCACCCCCGCCATATACCAAAATCCCACTTCGAAAGAAAACTATCTTTCAAAATTAAATTTTCTCTACAGAAATTCAGCCACAATATATTCCACAATACAACAGTAAACTTTTTAACATGTTGACTTTCGACACTATCCATAAAAAATGTAATTCATTACACTGAGTAGCGAAAAACGAACGGATGCTAGCATATAAATCCCAATAACTACTAAACTACACAACATTCCGGAGTACTCTTTACGAACAAACAGCACCAACCAGTATTCTAATAAACTACACTAACAATGCTTTTTTTGCTCTTAACGATTTTTGGAAATTGAAGAAAAGCACTTGCGTGTAAAACTGATTAAAAATGCCGTAAACGGCATTTTTAATCAGTTTTACCGTAAACGGCATTTTGCCGTAAACGGCATTTTTAATGATTAATGTAGTGTTGAATTTTATTGTAGCTATTTGGCCATTTAGATATTATTTCGATATTGATTATTGTTATCTCTTTTTGATTTTATTATTTAATTGATTTTATTAAATTTATTTGACCGGGAGCGGTAGCTCAGTGCATCAACTGGTGTCACTGCAGCGCCTCTGACCGGGAGCTCCTAGGTTAGAGTCCTGACGGCGGCAGGATTTTCGACAGTAGCTTTTCAGCTAGGTCGAATTCAGGCGCTGTCTGGAGAATTCTAGCGGCCGGCTGCTCTGATCGGTAGTTTTCCGTGGTTTCTCCGATCAACAGCAGGCGAATGCCGGAGCAGTACCCTACCAAACGGGCCACATCCGGGCGCGTTCTTTCCTTCCTCTTCCTTGTCCTATCCTCTCCCCTTACACACACACACTTACACTAACATGCACTACACTATCACATATTCTGGAAGACAGGTCGGGAGCTTAGATCTTGTCCCGGCTGGGGCGCTGCCCCGCTGGTGGGAGAGTCCGGATCTCACCATCCAGCGGGGAAAGATCACCGCCATCTCCCGCGAAAAAACATGCACTACACTAATGGGACTAATGACCAAAGCAGTTGACGCTCCTGGAAACACGAAAAAATCAATCAATGAATCAATTTAATTTATTTGAAGGCAATTGTATTTGATGTCAGATTTTCAATTGATTATTTATTTTTGAGTAAAAATATTAAAATCTATAATCTTAAAAATGTTATTGGCGTCAGAAAAAATGCGTGACACAAAATATTTTAGGTCTGATCCTCGAAAATGTAAAAGTGGCCGCTGACTAGCGATAAGAGTATGCTTTTGAGCACAGGATGTTGCCTCCACCGCCGCTTAGTCAAGCTTCAAAAAATCGTGTATTTTAAGTTACTAATTATTTTATTTCATTACAAGTTGATACGTGATTTGTGCGTTATTATAGCGTAATTGTTTATTGTTTTAACATTTGAAGTTCCTTCTGTACCTCCATTTGGCACTTTGACTTTCTTAATTAGAACTGAGTAGAAAATATTTTTCGGTTCGAAATAAGTACCTAATTGGTGCATTGTTATTGCGCTTTATTTTTCTTCTGACAAGGGTGTACAATCAAACACGTCCTACTTGTGCATCCGTTTTTTTCTGTTTATAGTGTAAACGTTTTTTAATCTTCGGTTCAAAATTATACGATAATTCCAGTGTATTTTTGTTTCAATTTTTGGCAAGTAGGAGATGCTAGGTATATGTCTGACTGGCACCCTCACTTTTCCATTTCGTGTTTTCTTTGTTTATAATTGAGCACTATTTTTGATACGAAATTAGTTCATAATTGTTACATGGGATAATTGATTTTGAATTTCTTCTAATTGCGAACGTGACAGAACTCCTGAGCAATGCATGTGAAGAACTCAATGAATATTAGATTTTCCTAAGGATTTCCCTATTTCCCTTTACTTTTAAATAACGGAGACGCTTTTGTTTAGCAAACGGCCACGATGGAATGTAAAGTACATTAAAAGTTCCAAGGAAATTCCAAAACGCGATGAGGACGGATGCACTTACCTTTCCAGCCCGCCCTCTCAACAGCGCCTTCGGGTTCCAACATTCTACCTGTACCTGAATGGGAAGCCAAGTGAGAGAGAGAGAGAGAAAGAGAGAGACGGAGAGAGAGAGAGAGAGAGAGAGAAAGAGGGAGAATAGAGAGAGAGAAAAAAAGAGAGAGAGAAAGTTTTAAAAAAATATTGAGATTACACTCGAAATTCTTCACTTTTTTGTTGCTAATTTTTTAAGGAAAAAATGTGTTTCATTTGACCCTCCTATTAAACACTCTGCTAACTTGACATCAACTTGAAACCGTAATGACAAGAAAACCAAAAAGTGCAGAGATAAATAAAAATACATAAACGAAAATGTCACTTTTCAGTTGTTCAAGAGTTCCCCCCCCCCCAAACAAAAATTTGTTGCTCTTCAAACAATACAGAAACAGCGAAATTGCGCCACATTCTTATCAGGAAAAACGATGATTACAAGGAAACCACAAGTTTCAAAGATAAACAAAAAATAACTAAACAATAATAGTCGCTTTATTATTGGTTCCCTTAAAACACATTTTCTAGCACTTAAGATAACTCAAGTGCAATTGCCCACAAATGTGGTGCCAATTGATGTCAAGTTAGCACCGCAATGACAAGAAAACAAAGAAGAAAGAAAATAGTTACATGAGAAATTGCTTCTCAAGTGTTCCCAACAAAAATTAGGTTGCTCTTCAAATAATACCGGAAGTGTGAAATTACGCTATTACGAAAATTTGATATTATCAAGACCCACAAATTCTGATATATTCAAAAAATACGTCTAAATGGCATTTGTGTCATTTTATTCAATCTCTTTAACACTATCCGTTCAAAAAATTTAAATAAAGAAATTTCGGAGCCGTTTCTGAGAAAATGTTTGTTTCCTGAAAAAGCCTAATTTCGAATAGATTTTCACAGAAAACGAGTTTTCTACTCGTAGTATCTCTGTATAAAATGATTTAAAACACTTTCTCAAAAGCAATAATGTATACAAATAGCATGAAATATAAATAATAACGAAGAGAGGTAAAAAAAATACAGGTTGTTAATTAAAAAGCAACGAATTCAGCAATATGGCGTTTGGAGAATATTTTGTTTTTGATATTTATTATATTGCACATATTTCACTGAATATTGAACGAATACTACTAGAATTTCCGAAAAAAAATACAGGGCGTTATTAAAAGTGCTAATTATGGAGAACATACTTCTTATAAAGAAATATTCTTTGTCTTCAATATTGCTGTTGAGAGGAGATAAATAAAAATACCAGCTTTTGTAATTTTCAAAAATTCCGCGGTAACAGTGAAGTTCAGTTCTATGTCATCTTTATCAGTGTATTTCACTATATTCTTTCAACAACAAAATTTGAGGAAATTTTGAAAATGTCCCAGAAGTTCATGTAGAATACCTCTAAATTTTAAAGATTGTTTCTCAAGCAAAACTTCGAGTCGTGCCAGATCGATTAGGGAATATTTATTTTGTAAATGAATACCACCACCAGGCGCGTATGTTGACGGACGAGCGGACGTTTAAAAAAAATCCGTGAAATCCGTCAAATCAACGACACAATATCCGTGAAATCTCACTGTATAACGTGTTTAGTGACGTAATTTACTACATATGGGAACAGAATTTATCCCCCTTTCTCTATAAGGGACCAACAATTTCCTTTTTTCCTCTGAAAAAAACATTTTTTTGCCGTAGCATTATATATCCTTCACAATACTACGCATTTTCCTCCGTATGGCGAGTTCGAGTCCTGCAGATTTGAGTCTCTCGATACGCAGTGTAATGAAATATACTTTTTATGGATAGTTTCGAAAATCATATTTTAAAAAGAATATAATGTATTGTGGCTAAAGTTCTGGAATAGTAATTTAATTTTGAAACCTAGTTTTTCTACGAAGTGTGTTTATGTTATATGGCGGGGGTACGGCAGTCCAGGACCCACTTAAATTGTTGTGTTGAATTTTTCAAAAAAAACGGTAAGAGCAAAAAAATCATTGTTGGTGTAGTTTATTAGAATGTGGTTTGTTGGCAAAGATTGTGGTTAGGTTGTGTTTCGTGCGGTTTGTGGGCAAAGATTACTGCGAAATGTTGCGTAGTTCAGTATTTATTAGCATTTATGTACTTCGTTCCGTGTATTTTTCGAACCGCGCTGTATTGGAGTATCATTTTTATATCGATATTATCAGAAATCAAAAAGATAAAAAAACTGTAGGGTAGTTAATGTATTGTGACTAAATGTCTGTAAAGAAAATTTAGTTTTGAAATATCGTTTTCCTCCGAAGGCTTTTCTTGTTAATGGAAGGGCTGCGTCACTCCCGGTCACACGTAAGTGGTTTTCTTCAATTTTCCAAAAAAACGTAGAACTGTTTGTCGGTAAAGATTAATGGGAAACGTTGCGTAGTACATATTAGGATTTATGTGCCTCCATCCGTGTATTTTTCGTTACTGTAATGAATTACAATTTTTTATGGAAGTATTGAAAATCAAAATTTTTAAAATAATACTGCTCTGTCGTGTAATGTTTTGTGGCTGAATTGCTGTAAAGATAATTTAATTCTGAAATATAGTTTTCTTTCGAAGTGGGTTTTTGGTACATGGCGGAGGTGCAGCAGTCCGGGTTACACCTAAGTGCTATTCTTTAATTTCCAAAAATCGGTAAAAGCAAAAAATCATTGTTAGTGTAGTTCATTATAAGAATGTGAGGTTGTGGTTGATGGTAAAGGGCAAACCGTTCTGTTGAGTAGTTTAGTTTTTATGAGGAATTATGTACTTCGATACGCGTTTGAATGATCTTGGCTGTCCGGGTGACGCCGCGAAGAAGGCTGTGTTGCCGACGTTTCTACCATCTTTTCGTGATCTTCCTCAGGGCTGGTTTTCGGCCATTGAACCCCCGAAATCACGCGGTGCATTGTCCCAATCGCGGTGTCACCTACGACCGTTGCAATTTCGTCTTCGTGCAAATTTCGCTGACGTTGGGAGTTCTCGGAATCCCGGGTCTTGGTGGGTAGCAACGCCCGTCGACGTGGCATACGTAAATTCCGTTGAGTCACAATCACACTCACCCCGTCTGCGTCCCTCCGACACAATGGAGCGACCAGCGAGGTGTAGTCCCTGAGTTCCCCAAGCGCGGGAGGTATAGCACTTATGCATCTTTCCTGGCCCTCAAACCTCGGAGGCTCACAATGTTAAACGAAATAAAATTTATAATGTGCGTCGACACATGACGCGTGCGACCGTCCCATTACAATATATAGAATTGTAATATTATTTTATTATTTGATTTGCAATTAAAAATCTAAAAACTGAAATAAATAAAGTAATTTTAACTAATGGAGCTAAACAGCACACACTTTCTCGCCTTTAGTAATAATTATGCAATATTATTTATAAACACCACATACAGAAAAGTGTCTGTCGTTCACTTACAGTATAAATCAATGAATTTGCCCACAAGCTTTCCATTGACATACAACTTTATACAAAACAACCGATTTTTAATTTATATATTGCTTTATAAATTATTTCTCTCAAGCAAATAGTACCAGAGCTTATTGCACAAAATTTTCCTTTTTTTCTGAAGTTGCCCCAAATGGTCTTTCTAATGTAGTATTATTGATTTCTTAAGGTAATTACAAATAAAAAAGCGATTAAATACTAATGTTTTTAATACTAACAGAAGTTAAACTCGCGTTCGAAAGTTCAGGTAAGAGCGACAGTAGATCTATATGACGTTCGTTTTATCTTTTTTTTGTAATAATAATAATTATTATTTTAATATAATAGTTATTATAGAATATATTATTATTAAATTGTTCTTATCATTATTATTATTAATATTATTATTCACAGTCACATTGCCCTAACTACAAAGATATATTGTGCATTAGGTTAAGAAGTTTTCCTAGAAACCATCAATAATCAATGCGGATAAAACCGTCAATATGAATGGGATCGAAATAATTAATAATAATAATAATTAGTAGTAGTAGTAGTAGTAGTAGTAGTAGTAGTAGTAGTAGTAGTAGTAGTAGTAGTAGTAGTAGTAGTAGTAGTAGTAGTAGTAGTAGTAGTAGTAGTAGTAGTAGTAGTAGTAGTAGTAGTAGTAGTAGTAGTAGTAGTAGTAGTAGTAGTAGTAGTAGTAGTAGTAGTAGTAGTAGTAGTAGTAGTAGTAGTAGTCATAAGCAGTATGGAGAGTTATATTATACCCTAGGGTGTCTCTCGTATCCCAGCCTCCATATCTCTATATCTCTCTATCGGTGTAGTATTTTCTTCTTTACTCCGTCCTCTTTTCACCATTGCCTTTTCTATTCCTCCCCATTAGGTCTTCCTCTTCTTCGATGGGTTGCTAGTTGCCATTTCCATATCTTCGACCAATGTTCTTTGTTCATTCTTTGCATGTGCCATACCATTTTTGTCTTTTCACTTCTATGGTGTCAATTATACTAAAACTTACTTCCGCTTTACGTTTAATTTCTTCGTTTTAACTTTATCCGTTAAAGTCAGTCCGCAACTTCGGCGCCAAAAGTCCAGTTCCATTACCGTCAATTGTTTCGCTCTTTTTTGTTTCTTCCCATACCTCATACCCATAAAGGGCAAAAATCTCTACAACAATTTTATACAATTTTCTCTTTACTCTCTTATTTAACTTATCTTTCCATATCAGTGAATGTAATTGTCTTATACTATGCTTTCTGCAATTCTGTTTTTAAAATTTTGCGTAGTCTCCATTTGCATTTATTTCTGTACCAAAGTATGTGAATTTTTCACAGGGTTTTGCTTCCGAACCATCTTCCACTTTCAGGTATTTAGCACTTCCTACCACAACCATATACTCACTCTAGTCTTTTTAAAGTTTATTTCTAATCTCCATTCCCAGTACTCTTCATATAATTTTCGCAGCATATATAGAGGTTCGTATTCATCTTCAGCGAACACCACCTGATTATCTGCGAAGTGTAGAGAGAATAACGTAGAATCATCAATTTTAATACCAATATTACTACATTTCTTCCTCCATCTTCTCAGGGCTCCCTTCAAGTATATTTTGAACAAAGTCCGGGCTACACATCACCCCTATCGTAAACCTTTATATCCTGGAAGTGGTGCTGAAACGTTTCTCCCTAGTTTACTTTGGCTTCGTATTATCACTATACAAATCTTTAACGGCTCTAATCAATTGCGTTTTTACATTTTGTTTATCCATTGCCATCCATAGCCTAGATAATGGAACACTGTCATAGGCCATTCGCAGATCTATGCGCACAAGGTGCCTCTCCAAGTAATGGGCGAGGCGTTTGTCGGTTACCCGTCTAATTCTAAAGACGTTTTCAATACATGAGCGCCCCGGTCGAAAGCTGCTCTGTTTCTTGACATCAATGAGGTCACTCTCCAGTCGGGTTTTTAATATTTTCCCATATACTCAGCCAATGCTGCTAAGGGCAGTTACACATTTATAGTTGGCACATTGTTTCCTATTACCTTTCTTGTGAATGTTAGATATATATCATTTTCTGAAGATCTTTGGAAATTCTTCTCCCATTCAACATCTATTGTACAGACGGATAAAAATCTCCAATATTAAACTGGGGTCATGCTTCAGCAATTCTATGCTTACCAATCCCGGACCGGCTGCTTTTCCATTTTTAAATTTCTGTATTTTTTTTTCAGTCCCTTTCACTGTATTCTATATTATTCGGTTCCTCGAGCTCTATGTTACATGTATTACTAAATGCGAGGCTACTGTATTTCCAAATTTCTTCGTAATATATTTTAAATTGATCTATACTTATAAGTTGTAGTGCTGAACTTTTTTTTTTTTTTTTTTTTTAAAAATTAATATGGGGAAATTCGCACGCTTTCTTGAGTTTCAGAATCCCTTCCCAACAATTTAACTATTAAAAGTTGAAAGATGAAAAATCATAGTAATAATAATAATAAATTTAAAAAAGCGAGGGATTAACATTTCAAAAACTAGATATTTTCGTTGCAAAATTATAGAAAACTTATTTTTAACGGTAAAGGAACAAACAGATTTGATTTTTCTGTATTGTTAACAAAATAGAAACTCACCCTAAGCTCTACTACCACTACAAGCAAAAGGAAAGTTCAACAAAACGTGGGCACAGTGAAGCTACATTTACGTCCAGAAGCAAATCAAGGGGCCATCTCAGCATTTGCTCAATGGATCAGGGAAACTGGACAAAAACCCGATCGAGATGGGGGTCATTGACCCGGAAGTACATTATTTGTTACAGGCATATTGAGTCTTTTTTTAAATTATATAATGCAAATGTAGATTAATTCATTATACTATATCTTGTTTTTGTTAAAGTAAACATTATTTTTCTTTTTGACGATCAGTATAGTCTCTAATTGTATAGAAACAGTTTTGCAGCAGAAAAGATTTTACTTTTAACTTAAATTTGTGTACCAATTTTAATTGTTTAATTTCATTTGGCAATGAGTTGTAAAGTAACGTACATGTATTGTATGTGGATTTCTTGTAGTGAGCTGTTGATACTGACAATTGATGAATATGATTCTACGCGAGTGTTGTAACAAAAAAATTCCCACCTAACCATTATAATCAATGAAAAGAGTTGTAAGTCAGTTTTGCCAAATACTACAGACTCATAAATAAATAGGCAAGGCAATTGTAAGATTCCAAGCTCAATGAAAAGAGGCTTGCACGGATCACGTGGATGGGATTTTTTCATTATTCGGATAATTTTCTTTGCAATCTAAATGTCTGGGAACTAAAGGATGAGCTTCCCCAGAAGATTATGCCATATCTCAGGCGGGAATGTACATTTGCAAAATACACGCAACGAGCTGAATGAAGGCTGACAGAATTAGAAAGAATTCTGAATGCATAACATAATGAGCTTAATTTAGTGTTTAATTCTGTTATACGTACATTCCATTTGAGGTTTGATTGAATTGAGAGACCTAGAAATTTTGTTACCTTAACATCAGCTAATTGCATACTGCTCATTTTCAATGGAGCATACGGCTGCCGATTTGAAGCGCAAAATTGCATTGAGACTGTTTTTCCTTCGTTAACTACTAATTTGTTATTACAAAACCAATTTGAAACTTCTGAAATTGTACTATTTATTGTTTCTTTTTTGCAAAGAACATTCGTGTTCTTCCATCTTTAATAGATGAGGGCATATCTTTTACGTACAACAGAAAGAGGATAGGACCTAAGATCGAACCTTGTGGACCCCATGTTTAATTGGCAAAGAATTGGAGAGATAAGTAAATAATGTCCTTTCGTGCCAGTACGGTATTTCTACTCTTTGAGATCGATGTTTAAGGTACGAGGTTATCCAATCTAGGGCAATACCACGAATTCCATAAGAAGGTAATTTTGAGAGCAAGATGTTATGGTTAATAACGTCAAAAGCTTTCGAAAGATCTAAAAATATTCCAATGGGTTCTTCATTTTTGTCCATTGATGAAGCAACATCTTTAAGGAAAGAAAAAATGGCAGTTTACGTAGATTTTGTGTTCCTGAAACCATGTTGTGAGTATGAAAATGCTTCGTTTTTCCTGAGAAAGGTTTCCATTCGCGTATAGAAAAGCCTCTCTAATATTTTTGAGAAAACTGACAAAGAGAAATTGGCCGGTAATTTTGAATTTCATTTTTGTTCCCTTTTTTAAAAAGTGGCTTAATTTTTGCTGTTTTGACAGTATCTGGAAATATTCCTGTGCACAAGGAAGCATTGAAAATGTGAGTTAATGGGTGTATAATGGCAGGTGCACACATTTTTAATAAACAATTCGGAAATTCATCTAAGCCTGATGAATATTTATTTTTTAATTTACTGACTATTCTGAGGATTTCGTTAGAAGAAGTTTCGTAAATAAACATCGTGCCGAAATTTGCTTGGGAAGCATATGATGTTGAATTTTGTGGTTTTAGTCCCTCGTGAGATAAGCGCGATTCTAAGATTCGCAACTTTTTCTGAATTTCTTGTTTCTCTTTCATTATCCTTTAAAACAACATTTTCTACGAAATGTCCTTTTGCTTTCACTGTTCTTGTTTACCTGTATTACTTCCTGTTTAACTTCTCTACTCATTTGACGATTCCTTTTTCTGTCTTCAATATCTTGAGTGCTTAGCCATGTATTATAAGCAATGTTCTTGTCTCTCACTTTCCCTGTCAAAGAATTATTCCACCATGAGTCACCTCTTCCTTTCCCACCAGTATATTCTATTTCTCCGATGCTCTCATAATATGCTTGATGTACGGCAACTACAATTCCATCGTAGAGTGTTTGAGTAGTTGTTTGGTTCACTTCTGTTTTTTAACTAACATGAGCTTGTGTACTTAGGTTATAGAAGGATCTTTAAGCAAACACATTTTTTTTTCTTTTTTATATGGTACTGGATGCGATATGAACTTCTGTTGTGTCTTGTTTACGTAAGGAACATACAATCTTCATTTCAACAAATAATGGTCCGTGTAGCACGGCTCATTTATAGAATCGAACATCTTCCACCTTTATTTTGTTGTTGCGTTTGCCGATAACGTAATTTATTATGACTTTACTAGTTCCTCTAGACCCTGTGAATTTGTGAATATCTTTATGTTTAAAAATACATTCCATACTTTAAAAATGTACTAGGCGCATACTTCTATTAGTCGTTCACCATCTAAATTTATCACCTCCTCTCCGGATCTTCCTACAACTTCGTCTTTCGCAAGCCTTCCCACTCTACTGTAAAAATCTCCCATTACAAATATGTACTTCCGGTTTTGTATCTCAACGAATACCGTCGTCAGCTGATTAAAATCCTATTTTTCTCCAATTCGGTAGTATTGTTATATGGAGAATATATACCCATAACTACCACCTCAATACCTTTAATTTTAAAATCAATTTTTAAAATATTCTCACTCACACAAGACCACCTCTTAATGTTACTCTTATATTTTTTTGACACCGCAATGGAAATTCCTTTCTTAGCTCTATATTCTTTGTATAGACCACTGTATATGTGGATGTATATTTTTATTTCTTCTACTCCCTTTTCCTTTTTCTTTGTTTCTAACAACAGAACAAATTCTATTCCCATCTTATTAATTTCTTCGAAGACTTCTATTCCTTTCGTATTAATATCATGTACATTCCATGTGCTTATACTCATATACCGTTTTCGTTTGCCAAGTCGTTTCCTGGACAATTCTGCTTTATTACTGGAATATTTAGCGTTTGTATTTTTTTTACAGATGAAGGGGGCTGGCCATACGCCCTAACCCCAAACCTAGAGGACCATAGATTTATTTTCGAGTTTACTTTCCCCTAGACAAACCGGCTTCCCTCTCGCCTTGAGAGCCTTCTCTGCTCTTGCCTGCTAGGAAAATCAAACACGTACAGTGTGAGAGAAGAAACTGAAGAAGATAGTAGAATTGAATACATGAGAAAAGGTGGGAAAAAGAAAATGAAAGACACCCTAGCCCTCGCAACCTCGTCGAAATACTACAAGGGGCCAAGAGAGACCTTGTAGTAAAGACACCAGTAGTATAGTATAAGTGGAAATAATACCACATTAGACAGGGATACCATCCTAGCAACAGTGCCGCAAGTAGGGGAAGGATAGGAAACGAATACAGCGGAGCCTGGAAATTAGGATAAGTGAAGTATCTGATTAACGGGTCCTTGTGAGACAACCCTTGGTCTGACTTCTCCGCCGAGACCTATGCAGCATGGGTAAGCCTACCGGCAGCATGATTGGCAAGTTTCCTAACCAGCCAGCACCGAAAGTCCTGCAATGCTCTTGACTTCACTGGACTACGCAAACCTGCTCGCTCGAACGGACAGTGCTACTTGAAGGCGGTGACTCCTGGAGGAGGTACTCTATCTGATCAGAGAAAAAATCCAATGGAAATTTTTATCCATTGTGCCAGTCATGTTTTAAACCTCGTCATTAATGATCTAAAGAAAGTTCAGAAAGTGCGGAATATAATTGGAACAAGGAAAGAAATAATCAAGTGTTTCAGAGAAAGCATACTGCAGCAAAGCTTGCTCCGAACGTTCCATTATTCTGCGAAACACGTTGGTCAGCAAAATATTAAAGCATTAGGATATTAAACGATGTTTTAACAATTGTTCAAGTTCTAGAGAAACTTTCGGAGAAGTCTTCCAGCAAGAACCAAAGACCATTTGCTACTCACAGCTACCACAACTCCAACGTACATTGTCACTCTCCTGGTGATATCTACGTACTACGTCAAACTAGGACCTGTATATAACCAGTTACTGCAAGTGAACTTGGCCATAATAAAGATCAGCAGTCATGTTATCAAACTGACAGATGTACTCCAATCCCATCGAGACGATGCATAAACAGAATTTTCTGTTTTCTTCGAAAAGTCACGACAACTTGCCGAAGATCTGAACATTGAAATAAAACGACCTCGACGGGCTGGAAGGCAAGTCAATAAGTCGAACCAACCTTCTGAAAACCGAAGAAGGATTTTCTTGGAGTTCAATTTTCAGCCCTTATTTTCACTCCATAATTTCTTCTTTGAAGGGACGCTTTTCACCATCAAGAGAAAGCATTTTTCCTTCTGCAACTTCACTCAGACGCAATGAGCAAATTAGACAGAGCTCTTTTGGCAATTGTGGGGGACATACATGGTCTATAGAGCGATATTTTGCCAAATCTCATCGCCGATGTTATTACGTGTTTCGAGATGTGAAAAAATAAAGAAAACTCAACGGAATCCCTCAGTCACGTGGACTTGGCGAAGCTACATCGTTTTACTCAGCTGTGGACGAGGCAGTCAAAATTTGCTTGACTCTTCTAGGAACGATGTGCCGCACGGAAAGGTCTTTTATACTGCGACTTTTAGAGCTGTCTCTCAATTCCACTCAAGGCCCGTCACCACGGTGGCATTATGGCACGGTTTTTCGCGTCTTTCTCAGTCGTGCAGCTAGGTGTCGCATGCTGCGACCATATCAAACAGTGCTGTAGATGAAGTGACTCTAGCGGCACGTCCGAGCCACCGTGGTGACGGGCCTTGAGTGGAATTGAGAGGCAGCTCTGTAAAAACCGCGGTCTAGTTCATTACGGCGCGTGAAAACTTGGAACAGACCCACGATGAGTCACGAGAGGCTAAGTGGACTGTTCATGCTAAATGACCACAGAGAACATCTACAAGACGATCCACAATTTATCTTTTTTTATCGACCAAATGATAAACAAATTTGGTTACCAACCAAGATCACGGTAGCTTTTGTTCGAACAACAACAACAACAACAACAACAACAACAACAATAATAATAATAATAATAATAATAATAATAATAATACACAGTAAAATCTACCTAAGCCGAAATCGATTGGGACACAAAAAAATTACGGTTTAGGGAGGTTTCCGTTTAATGCAAGGTTGACCATTTATGACCTAGTATTGACGTTTCTGCCCTGAAAGCAGTAATTTACATGACTTTATAATAATTATCAAAATACATTAACAAATAACGTATTTATGGAAGAAATCATCAATAAAAATTTAAAATGATTATTAAATACTTTTCATTGATAGTTTCTTATTTTATTTCTAAAAAAATACACACCTTTCTGGCTGTATTCGGACTTTTTGCTGACTCTTTCAACGTACAATGCGTCAAAACCCAGTACTATGATTTTATGATACACTCTCATGACCTTGAGCATATCTAGTCGAGAGGTTATGCTTTTCAACGCGAAGCAGGGAGATGCGCAAATAGAAGCTATGCCCTACACCTTCCCACGCCCAGAAAGTCGGGAAAGAGGGAATCCTACGCCTACGCGTTGAGTGACAAGCGACCCGAAGGTCGAATTCTTCGCTGACAGCTGAAACCCGTTTCCTTCAATGTCCAGCTGCCATGACTAAATCGCCTGTCGCAGGGATAGAGAATTTAAAACCAGCTTGCAGATGCGTTCATTTCCTTAAGAACATCTCGCCCTTCTGTACCAATTACATTAAATTCACAGGAATTCCATTTTATAAGGCTTTTTCCTCTACAGAACATGAAAAAACGTTCCGTTTCCACGTTGAAGAGGTTCCGTTTTATGCTGTGTAAAATGCCATTTAACTTCACGGGACGGAAAATTATTCCATTTTAGGCAGGTTTCCGGTTTAAACAGGTTCATGTTTAGACAGATTTTTTACAGTAATAATAATAATAATAATAATAATAATAATAATAATAATAATAATATAAATACACATAAAGGTGGATTTTAATAAAATGCCATTTTTTCTTTTCAATGTAGAACAATGCCGTTTATTATAGAAATTCTTTTTATGTTATGACAAAAAGAAATGATCCATTTTTATACGTTATTTTTTGCATTTTTATTGATTTCGGTTAATAAGTAATTTTTAATTTTTCCGTAATTTTTTAATGTATTTTTCACTGATTTCATCGATTTTAATATCATTTTGTTAGTAGTTGATTCAAATAATATTTACGAGATTCAACAATTGTTCTCCACAGAATTCCAGAGTAGCCTATTCAATTTCTTCGCTCATATATATGTCAACCGTTGTGAATACCATGTAATGTAAGGTTCGTGTGATGCCTATCAGCGCCATTGTCAGTTTCGCCGATTTCGTGATAAATAAAGAAAGATTTTCTTGTAAAGAACAATCCAAACTGAAAGTTTTCAAGCTGAATTTACATAAACAAAAGGCATGCAGATCAGTTACATCAGTAACATATACAGTAGCTTGCGTTGTTCATCTGAAGTGGTTTTGTTTAATTTTTTACGTCATTTTTCTTTGTTTTCAGAGCATTTTAAAAACATTTTAAGAGCATTTCATTTATCATTTTTTGGCAGAGATTTAGCTCATCAAAATCCGCCCCCTAATAATAATAATTAACTTTGATTAATTAATTTAGTACGTTAAAATTAATAAAAAGATATCTAGTGAATCAAAAAAGTGTGTTGAATAAGAATCATTACATCTCCGTTCATTTCTAAATTTCTAATTTTATTGTTTTGTTATAATCATAACGTTATGATCAAATGAGTTTAAAAAACTGTCTTACTGGCGTAGAATAAAAAGGTTTTAAGAGTTATTATCACATATTATTATTTCGTACAATTCTTTTCCAAAAGGCAGCGGGGTGCAAGTGCTCCCCCTTGCACGTCCGTTCCGGTGTTCTTGTTCATAGTACGTCATAAGGAAAACAAATTTAAAATATAATTCTTATTTAAATTATAGGTGAAAAGTCACTTCATTTACTTTCCCTGAACCCCCTTCCCCCCGGGTTATTCCGCGCCACCGTTCACCGCACTACGTCTGCCCTAGCCTCTCTGCCGTAGGCGTGGCACAGGGAGGGGGCAGAGGGGCCGTGGCCTCCCCCAAAATTTTCAAAGGGGCCCGTAGCCCCTCGCAATAAAATATTTTATTGGTAAATATGATCAATTTCTTGTTTTCTCCTTTCTTAAACTCATACTTTGGGGGATAAATTGTATCTAATGATACAATTAGAATGTTTAACTTCAGCGCCCTTGTAGTATTTGTCTTTACTAGACAAATATGTCATACGTAAATAAAAATGTTTAATGGGAGCCAGAAATGTTGCTGCCCCCTGTTTTAGGCTGCGCACGCCTATGTACTTTGAGTTGGTTAATGTGCATTTTATCCGGCTAAAGTCCGAAGCACGCTTCAAAGCTGTTCTTTCTTTCATTATTCACCTATTCTGGATAAAATGGATATTCACCGCCTAATTCGCGAATTAGCCAGATTCGAACATTATCCGTAACACATACTCATACACACACAGATATATATATATATATATATATATATATATATATATATATATATATATATATATATATATATATATATATATAAAATTTGGAAATTACGAACAAATTGGAAAGACAATTCCTTATTGACATATCTTTTTCATTCTCGCAAGGTATGTGATTGAAAGCATTGACCAAGTCGGCTTCAGCGCCATAGACTTAATTACAGGTCGGGTGACTTTGAAGGGCCTGAGCTGCAGCTGGTAGCGCCCGCTGCTGGTAGTAAGCGCGAGTGTGCGTCGAATACTGGCTCGTTTCTCGCGGAAACAGGAAATTTCTAATATGGCGTCGACGTATGTCAGTGTGTTATAGGTGGTGGAAATGAAGTGCTAGAAGTGGGATCATTTCCGACATTTCCCTTAGGAATATTTCCAGTAAGATTTCACAAAATGGATTACTCCAAAGCATCTTTACGCATAGAGCCTTACAGTTCCTACAGTTGTGTATTATTTAACTCTATATAATCCCCCACCCCCATAGAATATTGCTCAATATTTGACGTACGATATAATTCTACATTCACCCTAACCTTTTTCATCGTGTTGTGATGGTAAATGCTGTCACAATGTTAAATGTGGTAAGTTATGAATGATCACCTTTCAGTGTTATGCATAGTCTTACGGAGGCAACGATAGCTCATTCCCGGCCATCGTTAATAATATAAAATAAATACAGAAAACAGTCGGAACAGAATAAGAAAACTTTGGTTCTAGAAACTCCGTAAACATAAATATAATTACAAGGTTGGCTGTGGAGGTAGTTTAATAAATTGACATCTTGTCAAAATCGTTAATGGACGACCAGACATATTTGCAGAGTATATTTGCTTCTGCAGTTTCACAAATTTTCAACTTTGCCTTACCTTTCATAAGGCGTACTTTATATTTCATACGAATTCCGATTGGTAATTGTGTTTCTGTTTTTCTGATATACATCAATGGTGTGTTCATTTCATGAATCCTGTATCATACAAGTTGTTGTAGAAATGCAATATGTACAATATTAAATTAGGAGTGGATATATATTTTAAAAGTGCAGCTTTTGAATTCATAATTGACATTGAAGATTGTTG
The DNA here is from genome assembly GCA_964035755.1 of Teleogryllus oceanicus. NCBI lineage: Eukaryota > Metazoa > Arthropoda > Insecta > Orthoptera > Gryllidae > Teleogryllus > Teleogryllus oceanicus. Next base: position 353,242,596 of record CAXIVR010000001.1, on the reverse strand, counting down.
CACAAGTATGCAACTTGCTTTAAATTTGTAGTATGTCTGGTTGAAGCATGACAGGTGTCCACTTGAGAATAGTTGACAGGTGTTTACAGTTGGGTATAATTTGCAGTTTGACTTCTCTATAGGCACATATTTTAGCAAAACTGGAGAACAATATGTGATTCTTTATGAAACTGGCTTTTGCTGTGATTTGTTAATGTATTTTTTTTTACAAATATGATGAGCATTTTCAACACCATGTGAACAGATATTTATTTCATTTTATAACAGTTGTGTGAAGTTAATGTTTAGTCATGTTGTGAATCCAAGTATGTTTTAGTATCACATTCAAGTAGTGTGTTTCAAGTATTTCCTCATAGAATACTGCTTACAAGTAGACAGTGAAAAGAATGAATGAAAATCTTAGGTACTTTAGAGATCAAACTGTCTTTGTAGATACCTATTGCCCAGCGAAACTACTGATTTTCAGCTTTCTGAAACCGTTTTCTTATGTGTTTTAAGTACTTGATAGTGTGAAAAAATTACTTTGGAGGATGAAAATTGCAAGCACTTGATGTGCAATATTTTTAACAACATTCTTATCTGATTCTCTTCATTAATGTAAAATATCAAATTGTCGGTCACTTAAATTGTTATTTTAGTCATATTTTGGAAAATACTTTAAGTAGTTGGTATTTTTTTGACTTTTTAATTAACTTAATGCATCTCTCTCTTTCAACAAAAACATGTTTGATGTAAATTACTGAATTATAGTATTCACAGTCTTCGAATATGAGTAAGAATAATTGAAAGTGGCTATAGCATCTTGATTTAATGTCGATTTAGTGATTTAGCTCTCTTTATTTAGTGTCTCATAGTAAAATTGTTTATAAGTAACAAAACTGCTGTGAACTGTGGAATTGGAATTTTCAATTGTAATTTTTTTTTTAATTCCGTATGTACAGATTTGTTGTAGAGAACAAATAAATGGCTTTTAAAGATAAAACAAGTATAGGATCAGACAAATTACTTTAATTATTGAACTCATATTTCTTAGTCTTTCTATAAGTCTTAAGTTTCCAAAAGTTTGTTTGGTGCACAATGACCAATATTCTAAGAAACAGCTTCTCAAATGCTTGCTTGTGGTAAAAATTTGGAATTTAATCATTTGTATGATCAGGTCTTTTAGATGCCTATTGATGAAAGAGTCTAGGGCATAGTATTTTAAAATATTGGTTGATTTACACCAATGGCAAGCTCACTAAAAATGTTTCTCTATTAACGTCATCCAATAAGTGATTTCTACTCTAGTTAGTTGACAGAAACTATTTATGAAAAAGAATGGTCTCTCACGTGACTGCTGTTTTGTCTTTCAGGACGATCTGCGGTGCTTACCACATCCAATTGTGACGGATAGCCTACCCCATGGGAATCGCTGATGTGTGCCCTGGCACGGGAATTTTTGAACAGCTATGGCCAAAAAGAGTGAAAACATGCGTGGATTTAATGTGGCTGTGGTTGGTCTCTCTGGAACAGAAAAGGACAAGGGGCAGGCTGGAGTGGGAAAATCATGTTTGTGCAATAGGTTTATGCGATCTCTGGCAGATGATTATAGTGTTGACCACATTTCTGTCTTGAGTCAGGTATTTGTTAATATTTTTTTTACTGTTGAAGTTTCTGTATTTTATGTTGTATGTGTCACAACAAATTGAAGGGCTTGTACATAAAAGATAACCCTTAAAATTGTAGTTTTTATCATACTTTTGGCGCGTGCCATCTTTTGTCTATGCAGTAAAGATTGTCAGATAGTTCAGTTTATGACATATAGGTGATTTATGGTTGTTGTCATTTTTATATATCCCGTTTTTACCAAAATATTTACATGCTTTTATCTCAGAAGCATTTAACCATGCTGTTTTGCACCCAAACCCTTCCATTATTTGTATCATGGTACTTTTAAGGTAGTGTTGTTGGAAACCTCAAATTTGCCACTGGGCAATATTACTTTTTACTAACCTAAATTACATAGTATATTCTCAAACATTTTTACTACTGAAGGAAACCACAAAGTTTCTACAGTTAATTATTTTGCAAGATTGTATGGGATGAATGAAAGTAGGGTTAATCTTTGCTTCAGCTTTATACCGCTTGGTGGTTCTGTGTTATTGAACAAAAGCTTTTGTACTGAAAATGTTTTTTTCGGATGTAGTTAAAAGAAAAACCTTGATTTTGGAAATTGCCATCTCAAATTAGCAATATTGAAAAAGCTTGTTGCACTGCAGTGCAGCACCACCAAGTGAAGCCCTACCGAAGTAACCGTACTGAAGTAACAATCAATTGAAAGTAGAATAAATTTCTTCCTTGTAGTTTTTATTTTTAGTAATTTTTATAAAAAAAATATCATGTTAGAAATCTTCAAAAGAAACACCGATCAAATTTTTATTTATTTTGAAGTGAAATTGAATTCTGGTAATTTAAAAATTACCCCATTTGTTGTTATTGCTGCTACTATTATGGCTATTATTATATATAATATATAAAATAATAATATTATATAATAATATCATTGTCATAAATTATTTTGCATGTAGACTGACTTCAGTGGGCGTGTTGTCAACAATGATCATTTCCTGTATTGGGGAGAGGTCACGAAGTCTTCTGAAGAAGGTATTGAATTTCTGTTTCAAGTTATCGAACAGACAGAATTCATTGATGATGCTTCATTTCAGCCTTTTAAAGGTAAATTTCTTTGCACAATGTGAAATACTTTATTTCTGTTTGACTTGTACAACATTCAAATTAATTTTCAGGTAGTAAAATGGAACCCTATGTCAAAAGAAGTAGTGCAACAAAGTTGACATCTGCAGAGAAATTAATGTATATCTGTAAAAACCAATTGGGTAAGGAATTATATTTAATATAATGATTAATTTGTTTAATTATGTTTGTTATACTGCATTCTTGCTCTTGTGTAATGTGTTTTGCTATTATGCTTTTACCTAGTTTTCATTTATAAATATTTCAAAATCACATTGTAAATATTCAATGTAATATGTTCTAGGTATCGAGAAAGAATATGAACAAAAAGTACTTCCTGATGGGAAAATAAGCATCGATGGATTTCTGTGTGTGTTTGACGTTAGTGATGTTCCCTGTAGGACAATTGAAAAACAAGTAGAAATTGTTACAGGGATATTAAATAATTTGGTCAAGACAAAAAAACCAGTTGTCCTTGTGACAACTAAAAATGATGATGCTAATGAATCGTACGTCAAAGAAGCTGAAAGACTTGTAAGCAAGAAAGAGTATAAAGGTGCAATCTTGTTAATAGAGACTTCAGCTCATGAAAATATCAATGTAGATTTAGCCTTTATAATCCTAGCTCAGCTAATTGATAGGACAAAAGGCAGAACAAAAATATTACCTTTTCTTGAAGCAGCTAAAATTAGGAAGGAGCTGCTTGAGCATTCCACTGAGGCGTATCAACGCTTGATTAGGTCCCAAGTCACCGACTATAGGGCAGTATGGAGTTACACATCAAAGAAGCTTGCAAACCAAGAAGAATTCATACGTTTTGTGGAGTTATTTGGAATGGACTGTTCTCAACGAGTGTTTAGGCGGCATGTTAAGAAATTGAAAGATGAACATTTGGCGAAAAAAGTTCAAGGCTACATGGATATGCTTCCGGAAGTGCTGCAGGAAATGGTACCTGATTTATCTACCTTGCGTGATCGGTAAGATAATGTTTCAGATATTTGTCGTGCTTTTTTAAGTTGCAAGAGGTGTGGTCTTCAACATTTTGAGTTGAAGACACAGCATGTTTCAAAAAGAAAAAATATTTTACTCAAAATGTCTGCTTTAGATTTATGCTTTTATAAGCATTATTTCTGGAGGTGGAGTTTCCGATGTGAGCGTTGTATGAAAAGTGTTTGTGGGTATATCTAATGAGGAACTTAGTTATTTAATTATCTTTACTATAATTGTTTAAAAGGAATGGTTAAAGGATATCTTCTGGGCTGGGTTGTATACTACCAAATTATCTTTAAGAAGTGTATTTTCTACGGTTTCTGTTGTTATAGCTAACATTATTCCACATTCCTGTGTTTTTCTCCTGAGCCCAAAATATTACTTGCTATTATAACTTTCTTGAATATGTTTATGTAATGAAGTAGTGTTTATACTGAAAAAATGATACAAGCGTATTTTAGTAAATTGCATTTTTGGGAGCACGCTTATCATTTTTCCTGTTTGAACAGTACATCATTATGGGGCAAAAGTGAAAAAAAATTATACAAGGCATCATTTTTCAACAAAAGCATGTTATCATGAGGCAACCCTGACTTTTTATTTGAAGTAGAATAAGTTACAAGGATTGAATTCAAAAGTGCAATATTAAAGAAATTGTTCACTATAAGTATATTCAAAGAAAGTCTGAATAGGTTTTGACTTTTATATTATTTCATTTCTGTTACAATTCTGTCCTAAGCATTTTGATTAGCTAAATAATCCACTTATATGTGGTATGCAATTGATACAATAAGCGGCGGTAACCTTGATTATTAGCCCAGTGACATTTCTGGTTTGTGTGTTTGTTGCTGGATAGGTTGAATATACTCCAGTCTTGTTTGTTGTTTAGTAAGGAATGTTATAGGACAAAATATAATCTTAATTATGTAGTATGAATTTTTGGTATTTTTCTTCAATAGAGAATGCAACTAACTACAGACAACTGAATATTTTAAATGGTTTTTATTAATTAGTCTGGCCTCATTAGCTTTTATCATATATAGTACCTATTTGTCTATTTGAAAACCTATGAGTTAATAATTTTTTCAGTGACTAATTGCGTTAAATTAATGTATTAGAAAAAAATCTTATTAAAATTGAAAGACTGCTAATTTTTCCTCTAAAATTTGTATATAATATTTAATAATTAATTTTAGAGATGAAAATATAACTTTTAGGTGACTTACATTTTTTCATGATTTCTTTTTTATGCATTTGTTTGTACTATACCTGTTGAAGGGAATAGGGAAATAATGTTAGGATCATAAAATTTTGGAAAGAAGCTGCTTCAAAGAAATGCACTGAAATTTTCACATCATATCTGACTGTAGTCCTTGTTCAGTTTCATTGTAGATAAAAAATAGTACACCTTTATGAGAGTTTTCTTATTTATTTCTCTTGCATTGTAATTTTGTGTGTTATCAAAAAAATTCCAATGTTTTTTTTTTTTGTTGTATTTTGTAATTTTTAATTGTATTCGTATGCTATACAGTTTTAATCTCATAAAGAAGAGATTTTCAGTTTGAGAACATGATTTGTGGAGTCAATTACGAATCTTGTCTTTATTGCTTTCTTATATTGCACAATATATTGCACTCTTTTGTGTTATAGAGTGTAATATATTTGAAGTTTTCCCAGCAAGTTCAGATATTTATTCATATCAAAGTGATAAAAGTCAGAAAAAGTTTGAAATTATGACTCAAATATGATGTATGCAGGTGTAAATGTCTTCTTGAGTTTCAGAATCCCTACTCTCTATTACTACATTATTATAAACAAAGGTAGAAAGCAACATTTTAATATAATAAATGTTCACCTCAGTGTGTTAGAACTGTATGGGCAAGCAACCTTCAGATTTAATTTTGAATATACTGCTGACAAATAACTAACCCTCCACTCCTCTGGTGCCTATGAAAAGAGAGCTCAAGAAAACGTAAGCAGAGAGTGGAGTTACGTTTACTGTCCAGTATCAAAGCAAGAGCCTAGAAGCGTTTGTTCAAAGGATCAAGAGAAACTGGCTGAAAAACCTGATTGAGTTGATTTGGTCATTGATACAACCGATTATAATACTTATTACTGACACAAATAAAATATTACACAGTAAAAATTGTTTTTGGCAGCAAGGAGTTTACATTTCAAGTTTCCTTAGTACTATTTCAATTTTAAAATAAAATTTGCCAACCTAAAAATATATAACCATCATCATAAACTGCAGGTTGCTAGAACTGTGGCCTGTTCCTGTTTCCCAATAGACCAGAAGGCTTGCAACTCCTTGTGTTCCTGATGTGGCCATTTCTTTTGTGGTCTTCCCACATCCCTTCACCCTATTGGTTTGTATTTCTACATTGATTTTGGTATTCTTTCTTTTTACATTATGTTAATGTGAGAGCCATTTTCTCTGTCCATCCTTTATTTCTTCTACTATACTTCTTGCCTTTTGCCTTCTACTATATAATAATTAGTAATAATAATAATAATAATAATAATAATAATATCAATTGAGAATATGATTTAACAATATTAGTGTTAACAATGACTAATGCATCTAGTTATCCAGGGTGAAGAAAATAAAATTTGGATCAGTCATTCCTAATGCATTTAGTCCTAACATTATAACATAATAACAAGTAATAACATTTAGTCCTAATACAAATTGATACAGACAGGACATGGGATATGCCAGTTCTTTTTTCTTTACTTCAGCACAAAACAGTCAAAATAAAGCAGAAAGTTAAACGGGATAAGAATTCTTACTTCTTTATTTTAATTTTTGTGAAACAGAGCAGTGTTGTGATATGTATATTCCTTCACTGTGTGGAACATGTTGTTAAGCAGAAACCTTTCAATTTATTTTTAAATATCTGTATTATGTTGATATCATGACCCAGTTTGTTGTAAAATATAATACCATCTATTATGATAAATTTTTGATGTAGTTTCAGAATGGGAAACATATGGGTTATCCTTTTGACGAGTGTTGTAGTTGTGTATTACATAATTTAGTTTCAAAGTGTTTTCCATGAGAATCTTCTTTGTGAAGACTATTATTTCAAATATATACATGCATGGAAAGAGGAAGAATCCTTAGTTTTTTAAATAAGCGTTTGCAAGACTCCAGCTTATGTGTGCTGATCATTGTTTGCAGTATTCTTTTTTGGATAATAAATGTTTGAGAGCTTTCAGGGGCATTTCCCCAGAATAGTATTCCATATTGTAGGTGTGAGTGTACATTTGCAAAATATATTGTCTGAAGGGTCTTAATGTTGGAGTTTGACATGAGGGTATAGAGGGCGTAGCAAGATTTGAGCATTCCACTTCAGGTGTTCTTGGATTGTCACACTGAGGAGGGTAGTTTCATAAGATATTGTTACAGGATTATTATTTTTGAACAAATGCTGTGAGAATTTTTGTTTGGATCGGGCATTCATGAAAGTCTTGACTGTCTTGCTGGTGTTTATGATGAGTTTGTCGTCTTAATACCGTTTTACTAGTGGATACAAGGTTTTGCGAGTTTCTTTATCTAATGATTGTTGTGTTTTTGCTTTGATGATTGTTTGTGTCATCTACACACAAAATTATTTTGTTATTTCTTAAAGCCAAAGGCATCTCATTTTTGTATATAAGGAGGCTCCTTGCAGAACTCCACAATTTATCATCTGAGGGCAGGAGTACAATGAGGATATCTTTATTTTGTTTAATGTGCTAAAGGGTAACTAATGCTGTAGGGTAACTTGACTATGGTTTTATAAATATGATTTGATCCATTGGCCAGTGATGTCTTGGATCCCTAGCATTTCTAGTTTTGTTAAAAGTATGTGGTGGTCAGTGCTGTCAAAGGATTTTGACAAATCTAAGAAAAGGCCAATGGAAATTTCTTTTTTTTAAAAATTTGAAAAGGTCTGTGGTCTATTACTCCTGAAGCCATGTTATGCATCTATGAGGACATTATTTGCATTGAGAAACTGTTTGAGTTAATCATTGAAAAGCCTTTCCAGAATATTTGAAAATCCCGATAATAGTGATATAAGTCTATAATTCATTGGAGCATAACTATTGCTGTTTTTGAACAATAGTTTAATTTTCGCCTGTTTGAATACTTATAGAAGATGTCTGTTCTTAGGCAGTAATTGTAGATATGAGGGAATGGTTGCACTATAAATGTAGCACTTTCTTTTATAAAATAATCAGGAATGTTGTCCTGACCAACTGAGAATTTATCTCCATTTGTCCAGTGGTTTTAAAATTTCAGAGGGTGTAGTTTCATATAAAAATATAGAATTGATGATTTGTGTTGCCTTAGTGTTTGTTTGTAGTCTTATTGTGATGAGAGATTAATTTTTCACCAATTTTTGAAAAGTGTTCTATGAATATATCAGCCGTGTCTTGTTGGTCTTTTAAAATTTTGTTTTCATAGTATAGCTTTGTTTTTCCTGATATTATGAGTTAGTGCTGTAGTCTTTTTAATCATGTCCCACGTAGCTTTTGTTTTGTTACATGCATTTGTAATTTGCTTTCAATTTGTCATAATTGTTGGTAGTTTGATTACTTTTTTAGGATCGAATTATGTTTCGTAGTATGTAATGAATTTTCAACTGTGTTGAGGTGTACATGTTGCGCGTTTTCTGTCTCATGACACTTTGATGCCTTTGATTTTCCATGATTTGGTTTTCTTATTTTAGATCTTTTTAAGTTTTGAGGAAAAGTGGCATTGAAATGTTTGAAGTATGTATGTAAAACCCCACTTTTACGTTCCCGCAATTTACATTTTCCTGGCATTTATATTTCTTGTCGGTCCCATCAGTTTTTGTATATTCATAATGTAATAAATATCCCGCTTTTACGATAGTTTAATTTCAATTTTCCCGCAATTTGCAATAGTCTGCTTGCCACAACACCGTCTGGAAAGCACTTCGCGTTGGAAACAATGGGCACTGTCACTGGACTTTCCCACCACCTTGCCGTGTTAAAAAAGGTCCTAATATGACGCCATATGCGTCGATGCCTGCGCGCACGGGTGACTTAAATGGCGTGTTGATTAACACTGTATCTTATGCGAAACTACACACGAGCGCTCGTGGCGACGTGAGTTGTTGCTAACGCGCGTCGCTTAGCGAGCGTCCCTCGTGGAAAGCTAGAAAACGCGCTTTATTCTAACTTACATTGTTGGGTTTTGCTTGAGTTGTGGGAACAACATACGTCGCCTAGAGTGGTGGTTTGCCGGTTCGCATAAGATATTATTAATCGACGATGCGTGTTATGTGACGTGTGCTCAGGCATTGACGCAGCTGAAGTCCTCAGCATTAGGTGACGCGCGTCAATGCAACGCTCATGTGACTCAGGCCTTACGATTATTTGTTTATTTTACATTATCCTCCTTCACAATTTCACACTTTCTTATTCTAAAATAAATGTAATTTTCCCCCATCCTGTAATAGCTCAAACATCTAAGTGTGGAATTTTCTGTACGTTTTGTACTGTAAATTCCTTTCATGAATACTCTTTCTATTATTTCATAAATAAATAAATTTTGAAAAATACTAGTTGGAAATCATTACAAGTTGCCAAAAACAAACATTTTATTGAGTTTGGGGAAATGTAAACTTCGCATTTTTTCTTACAGTAGTAATACCATTTCCCTCCTTTCGTTTATCAGTGAGTCCTACATGGTTGCATCATCAAAGATTACCAGCAGTGAATTGCGGGGACTTGTGGAAGTGTCATTGTAACATTTAAAATTCACTAGCCTTTGGTATTAATAGGTTTTCGATTTCCAATGTAAATTTTGGCCAGACTTCTATTTGATCTTGTAATATTGTTTATTATGTATCTAATACTGTGTATGAAAGCATATTATAATCGTTGCTGATTGTATCCAATTACATTATATTCATAGTTTCAAAGAATAAATAATTTCCTCTTACATTTCCCGCAATTTACACCATTTTCCCTAGGGTCCCATGAAAAGTGTAAAAGAGGGATTTCACTGTGTTTATAACTGAGATAAACTTATTATTTGTATCAGTTGCCTTATGCACTTCATCCCAATTTTCTAATCTGAGCAAGTTGTGGAAATTCATTATGTTTCCTTGGGAATATGTTTTCTTGGTATGTTGTCTGTAATTTTTGCTTCTCTTTCAAGTGGTAGAATCTAGGCAGTGAGGTCACTGAAGCCTGTTGTAAATGCCATAATAAAACTATGGTTGTTTGCATCTATTATTATTATTATTATTATTATTATTATTATTATTATTATTATTATTATATAACGTAATAATAATAATAATAATTATTATTATTATTATTTTTCAATTATTGAGTTTTCTATTCCTTGTTTGGCTTGATATGTTTTTCCATAAAAGGCTTAAGTTTCTGGATAGATATTTGCATTTGGTATTCTTTATTTGTCTGAAATATTGTGAAATGGATGTATCAAATTGAGAATGTGAACTATTAAGAACTTTAATTTTTCACGCAACAGAGAATCATGTTAGTAATGAAGTATGTTTATTCAAACACCAGTTGAAATCTCAAACTTGTCATGCTGGTGGAATTTGTCTGTATCCTTTTTTGGACAGTATCACATTTTTAAAATTTTGTTTGATTTCCTTATGACTTCTCTGTCATACCAGGTCTCCCTTCTTTTCTCTTCCATCCTTTCCTCTTACTCCCTCCTTTTCCTGCCCCCCCCCCCCTCATATCCTCTCCTCAACTCCGTCTTCTCCCTTGCACTTCATGCAATTGCTATAAAAAAAGACAATGTGAATAGGAATTTGAGAAGTATCATGGAGGCTGTGAGGATTTACTATTGTGTGTATTGCAGTGATTGGCCAGCTGTGCAGTTGCGAATAAAAGAACATCCTGAATTCAGCCAGTATTTTTATGAATGCCCTGAAGACATCCCCTGGACAGAATGTGATCTGAGTGACAGCAGTGAGACTCGAATTCCTTATGATGTTTTGGACACAAGTGAAGCCGAGACTGTGTACAAGAATCATGTGAATGCCTTACAACAAGAACAGAAAAGATTAGAGTAAGTAACTATTGACTCTTGAACTTTCTTTTTTATTGAACAAGGCGATGCTTCTTAGCTGAGAAACTTTTTAATAATTGTGTTCTGATTGGCAGCTAAGGTGGCCAAACCTCTCAATAACTTTTTTTTCCTTCTCAATCACTCATAATTTGAAATTCTTGATCAATTGCAAATTCTGAAATCATAAGTTTCAAGGTAACATTCTCTATTATAGACTAGCATGAAATTAATCTACTTGTTTTCTCTCTCTGTTGTGCTTCAGACTGCCTAAAAGGTATGTGGGAAAAGTTTGAATTAAAATGAAATATATTTAACTGCAAACTCACCTACAACATCTTTGAATAACTCTTTTGAACTGTTTTATAGGGTTGTGTACCTATAAAACTGTATTCACGTTATGCAATACTGTTCACAGGTACAGGAGGTCTACTTCAAAAAATGTTATTCCACTACTTTTTTTTTTCTTATTTAAAGTGTAAATAATTGCAGGGAAATACTTAAAATATTATAAACCATGAGCACGGTCTGTCAAATGGGTTAAATTTTTCCATTCGTGAACCAAGTAAATGAAATAATTATAAAACACACTGAAGTGCTACTTTTCAGTACCAAGAAACAAAAACTCAGCTGCAAAGATTAAATGTCTTCTTAACAATCTTATATCACAACAGAAGTGCTTTATAACATGTTCTTGACAAAGTAAAACAAATAGCACCTGTAATGCTGCACTGACATGGCCTAAAAGTTTGAAGTTTCACTTTGTCGAAGGTTCAACAGTCTTTCCTACAACATTTCCAGGTTTAGGCACTCATTTGTTAATAGAATCACTATACTGTATTAAGAAGAATGGGAGAATTGCCACTCCTACGATTATATTTGTCGAGATGCCGTATGGTTTACATGATTTACCAGTGAATTTACACTTTTTCATATTTTTTACTGCTAGTTTGAATGGAACATCTATAAGGGAATGAAATACTGGAATGTGTGAGAATCTACTTTACAATACTTTGTTTGCTATCAAAACTAGCTCAGACCATTTGCATTTTACATGAGAAACAAAAATTATATCTGATCCACATGCAGATATGAACATATGATATGAATGGGATATGTTCTTGTCATGATTTAGATTTGAACTAAAAGCCTTTCGGGAGTTATAGAGGACACAAACAAACTTAGGAAGAATTGCAAAAAAGTGAATTGTAAATAATGGAATGAGCTGGTTTTGAAAGAGAATCTACTTTTGGGGTCTTCTTTACACTATTATGTTTATACCATTAGCTTGAATGAATTTTGACTCAAAACATATCAGCTAACCTGTCAAAACCAGCCCAATACTTTTACTGGATTATTATGGGATGTCATTGTTTTGAATTTCATTGTAGATTGCAAACTAATCTACTTATATGTTGGTCAGACTCTTAATTTTGGATCTCTCTTAACATATTATGTTATTTTATTCTTTGTGTAATTTTATTAGATGGAAGAAACAATTTAAGCAGCTACTGGAAGATACAGGATATGTGACCCCTGGAAAACTTCTGTCTGAAGTGCGAGTTTTGTTCATGGGACGTGAATGTTTTGAGGCATTAAGTGAACAGGACTGCCAACAAATTTATGACCAACATCAAAAAGAGATTGTTGAAAAAGCCAAACATAATTTTCAAGTAAGCATTGATATTTAGGGTCACGTATGGATCAGTTCTAATAAATTACGACCAAAGACTGATGAATTTGTATCTTTTTTTAGGAATTACTTTTGGAACATGCAGATTTGTTTTATCATTTCAAGAGCATAGCTCCAACAGGAACTATCACTCAAGCAGATATAAAGGAAATCACTGATGCTCTTCAAGATGATTCTAGGCAAGTAGATGAAATTAGCAATGGTATTGTAGAATGTGCTGGTAACACATCAGTATTAACACTTATTTTTCAGTTGCAGTTCGGTTTTGATATTCATTTTTGAAAGTTCTTTTTGCACATGCAACTACAGACCTGATTAAAAATTTCTCCAACTCGGAGAATTATTGAAAGACAAAATTTAAGTTTTTAACAAAATCTTGGGTTTCATGTTTCAATAAATTTATTTTTATACCACCAATTAAGTTTCACTATGTGGATAAAAAATGTATATGTTGTATAATTCTATGATTTTCATATTCATATCATTTCTTTTGTTAAAATATTACATCTTGTTTCCTTTTAAGTGGAATATTCCTTATAGTTCATTTTCATTGGAATTGAATTTCATTCTGTGTGTACAAAACCTGATGGCTACCACAGGCTATATATTACGTAGTAAAAAACATTCCAATTTTTGCCTTGTTTGTAGGTACAAATCATTAGATCGTCTGGATCAGGATAGAAAGTTAATGCTGTTTCAACACTTAGGGTTTGTCCACTGTCCCATTCGAGAGCATTGCCCAGCCTTTCCAAACTGCATGGATGCGCTGATTGAGCGAATTTTAGGAACCAAAGCACACAGGTGAGAGGGAGTGTCCTCCTGCGCAGCTGCTTCCTTGATCTGGCTTTTCTATATTCGCTTAAGCTGATGTTGCAGGCCCTCCTCATGGAACCACAGTAGCCAGTGGGTTCTCAGCTCAGACAATAATCAGTTGAACTTGGTCATCCTTGGAATAGATGGACTTGCTGAAGAGTTGGCAAGTGAAATTAGAGTAAGTATGATTATTTATTTATTTATTTATTTATTTATGATAGCAGCAACTAGCTGATATACACATTTACAATGGTGTAACCAGTTATACAATAATTCAGTTTGATAGAGTAACAATTTTGTAATTTGAATTACAATATTCTTTATGTAAATTGCAGCACAGTTGACTACTTTTTCCCCAGAAAAATGTTAAAAACACCTTGAACAACATGTAAAAAACATTTATATGTTTTAATGATTTTTTACTTATTTCAAGTAAAACAACAAAACTTATAATTTTATGTATTGAAGTATTAATTGTAAACTGAAGTTGAATCACAACAGAAATTGTGGGAATTCTGATTTGGTGTTGTTGATGTTCTTATAAGATGATGACCTCTTTTATTTCTTCTCACAACAGAAAGCAAAATAAAGTAATCGGACAATAAAATACAAACTTCATTTGCTAGTATTGACAACTCCAATTTCAACATAACAAAGATGCACAAAAAGAAAGACAACACAAGTACAAAATAAACGTACAGTGAAATGCAATCTTGCTTTACAACTTTGCTACATGTTATCCATTTGTTAGTTAATTACCCAAACTAATAATCTTAATCAAAAATTTGTTACCGGTAATGATTACAAAAGTTTGAAACTTTGTCAGTGTAATCTTGACTGTCATTTGTAAAGAATATCTCCAGAATATAGTATTTGTAATTGAATTTGAAAAATATAATACCTAAATTTCATTATTGATTGAGATTTAAGGTAAAAATTTGTCCTTTGAATAAAACTATACTCTTCTTCGCATTTTTAACTTTCTCACTCTTACAGATGACATCCATTATTCCAACATGTAATTTGGTCAACAATTCCCCATCAGAATTCCCACAATTTCTCCCCCTTAATTTGTAAGAAGCAAAAGTATTGTAATCTGCACCAGAAAATGGCGAATTTTGGACAGAAACCCTTTTATTGCCGGACTCTGGTAACGATAAGGTGGACCAATCTTTTTCCTCTCTATAGTAAATGACTTCCTCTAAACATGTGTAGTAAGAATCAATGTTTTGTGAGTCCTTCCAAAAAATCGATTCATGGCAAAAAGCTGCCATTCAGCCAATTTTAAAATTTTCTTAAAAATGACTCCAAAATTTTTAAAAAGACTTTGTCCTTAGATAGCGTAAAGAATTTTTAAAAAGACTTTGTCCTTAGATAGCGTAAAGAATACGAGAATGGTGCATGTCTCATTTTTGCTGAAATCCCTGATTTTTTGAAAATTGGAAAAGTTCATTTTTTTGGCGAATTCCTACAACTACAATAAATTTTTAAACATGTTGAAATGCTCAATTTCTCGAACTTTTGAATGATTAGTTTTTGCATAATTTTGTGTGAATGTAGGCAATTTTTAAAAATGTTTAAAGAATAATTTTCTCAAAAACAACTCCAAATTTTTTCGTTAAATTTTCTTCTTGTATGTATGAAAGGATGTTAAAGAAATTGGTGCTAGTCTAATTTCTGATCTCTGTAATCTCTGAATTTTTGAAAATTGCAAAACATTATCATTTCAAAAGTACTAAAATGAAGATGAGATTTTGGCCTTAAACAAAATCTGTTCTAGAAAATCAGCTCTTTAAAAAAGTTTATGTTCAAGTTTTTGAAAAAACAAGTCATTTTCCTGTAATTTCAGCTTGAAAGTAATGCAATTTATAAAAAACATGTTTTCTCTAAAAGTGCTCAAACATTTTTTCTTTAAATTTTTTTCACGGATAAAACAAGGTATGTTTAAAATAATGACACAGGTATCAGTTCTGTTAAACCCTGAATTTTCAAAAATTGCAGATTTATAAATAATGAAAAAAAGCATGTGCTGTTGTAGCTGCACTAGTTGCTATAAGTAAATGCCATAAGTTGGCTGTTATTGTGGCAATTTTTTTTCCTTTGCACCAAATATGGAATTAAAATGCCACATAAATGTGCTGAGAGCTTAAAAGGACTAATTTAAAAAACAATAACTTATGCCAATGAGAGATTCATTTTTATCAATGAGAAAATCTTAACCATCATCTATAAACTGATGTCAAATATTTGTGAATTTTGCCCACATGTCTTCACATAGGACTGAATTAATGACAGAGGATTCAAGAAATTTCCTCACTTCTGATGAAATTTTTGAAAAATTAGTGCAGTATGTAATAGTATATTATTAGAAAGAGTGGATATAATTTATACAGCAAAGAGGGCTTCTCCAAATTAAGTAGACTGGGCTGATATAGTTCACTGAATTATTTTTATTTTCCCCCCTCCAATTTTAGAAACCCAAAATCTATCTAAAATTATATTGAAGGAAGAATATGGAAAAAAACTTTCAAGTTAAAATGAAATGTACTGTGTGATTGTCCATGCAATGTAATCTTGCGCAGCAGTAGTAAAATACTTCCTCACAGGACTATATGCTGTACCACAGTTCAGGGTCTGGCCATTCTCTTACCAAGTGGGAAGTTTTCACGTGGGTCTAGCTAGTAGAATATTCTGCAATAAAATAACAATATTGCAATATTAAATTAAATACTGCTACTACTACTACTACTACTACTATTATTATTATTATTATTATTATTATTATTATTATTATTATTATTAAATATTTTTAATCATGATGAGGTGCAGGTTTTTAGGCCTTTTCGCCCTCCTAACCACTTATTTACTTTTTTTAAGTATAACGAAGAAAAAAATCTTAACAACAAAGAAAAAACAGGTTTTAACATTATACTGTCATGGATCCCTTCCCATAAAGGAATCACTGGAAATGAAAGAGCTGACTTAACTGCTAAAAACACAACCCATTTATTAAATATTGACCCGCATATATATACATGGTTCTTTAAATGATTATATAAGGACTTAAAAAAAGTGTATTATTAAGGTATCGCCAGTGGACAGCTTCAACATCCAAACTCCATGTTGCACAAAAATCTGTAAGAGACTCAAATATCCCAAATAATACATTAAGAGAAAAAGAACAAGTGATTATTACACGATTAAGAATTGGCCATTCTTCCCTCACCCACTCTCATGAAAAAAACTGATCCAGCCACCTGTCCAAAATGTGGAGGAATGTTATCAACACCTCACATTATACTTTAATGCTTAAGACTCGAAAATCTAAGAAACTCTCTTGGCATCAAAAATCAAAATTTATGAAATATTTAATTCAATTGAACGTTGCAAGTCAAATATAAGTTATCTTAAGATAATTGATGTAAATAAAATAAATATATAGCTGGTCTTGATAATATGATCTGAATTATTGTAAATTTACTGTACTGTATTGTCTTGTTGCTGTCTTACTGTTGCTGTATTTCTATTTATTCTAATTTATAAAATGTTAATGTTTAGAATTTTTTTAGATGTTTTAGATGTTTTTAAAGCTACCTAAAATAAATAATTTAAAAAAAAGATTGCGGGCAGAACTTTACATTTATAATAAGTAGAAAAAACATTATGGTAATGCAGTAATTGAGAAATTAATACATAATAAGAATAAATAATTAGTCTTTGTAGCATAGCAGCCGCTGTAGCATTACTAAAGTTATTCTTATTGGCATTTATAAGAATAATCATAATCAGATTTATCTTAAAGAATCTTTCCAATAACATCAGTTTTGTTTGTATACTGAATGTTTAAGTGTGTGTTTAACCTTACAAAGTTTGCTTGTTGTTTGTGAGCAAGAGCTTCTTTTTTCTGTTCCACTGATCAAGTAAATAAAGAAATTGGCTTGGAAACTTCAATTTGCTCCTTGGAAACACATCACAAAAAATTTGCAGAAAGGTTAAAGTGAAGTAATTGCATTAACTTTTGAGGTCACTATTAAGATCATGAGGAAAGGAGTTCGACAAGTACTACCAATAATTATATGAATAGAACCAATAATTGATTTACTGTAGTGTTCCTTCCATCCCCCTGCATTCAGTTGGTTTTTGAGCTTAGTTTATTTTCTCTTACCTGGTTTCCCTGAAGCATGTTTTCACTGTGTGTATGTTATGACTATCTGAAACAAAAAAATATTTTTCTCTCGTAGGCAGCACATGTGCCTGTTCTACATGTATTGTTGAACTAAGTTTTCCTTTTCTTTTCCAGGTCCAGTGTGATGATGATGAATATGAAATTGATTGTCAGTTATACAGTTTAGATTACAGAATTATTGATGGTGATGTTAGCCTACCACAAAATTCTTTTAAAACTTCTAAATTTTTACCGAACGGTTAGTGGTTGTAATTTGCTGAAAGTTTTCTCAAAATTTGTGACCTGAATTTAATTTGATTGGAATTGTTTTAGGTTGTTTCTGTGTATATTCTAATCCCGAATCATTTGAATATGACAGAAAGTTTGGAGAAAACTTTACTCTCCAATTTAGAGCAAGAAGATAGGTTACCATTTCAAGGACTGCCAATTGTTATATTATTTGTTCCTGACCCAACTGTTGATGAAAAAGAGGTGTTGAGGTTGCAAGAGGAAGGTCAAAGTTTAGCTGATAGGTTCGTGTTTTTTATTGTATATGATATGGAAGTGTCATTAAAAGAATATCATTCCAGGATCACTAAAAAATGAATTTGTTATAATAGTTGTAAATTTTAATTGTATTTCTTTGTATTTTTGGATATTTTTTCTTTCTTTCTCCCTTTTTCTGTTGTGTTTTGTAATTCAAAGTTAGCTTGTTTTTTGCTTCTTGCCAGCTTGGTGTTTTCTTGTGACTAAGTGTTAATGAACATGGTTGTATTGATTACAACCAAATTTTTTGTTCAATGTTACCAAGAGACATGTCATGATAATTATGATTTTGAAATATACATTTACCTTTGTTAATTTAATTAAGTATTCTAGATTGAATCTTGTTTCATGTAATACTTAAAATACATACTTCCTTTTAAGAGAAAAAATTAAAGGGCTTGTAAGGGCTTCTGTCGGTTTTTTAGGCCTCATAAAGCTGGTAATTGCCCACATACCAATTTAATAAAATTAATGTATTCCCTACTTCTCTTCTGCTCTGCAGATAGTACTTTCTTGGAAAGATTTGATGAGTTCAAAATTCTAGTCTTCAGAGTGGTTACACTGCCCAATTTATGAACTGTCTCGATGTTCCTGATCTTAGACTCTAATTTAGTTTAAATAATACACAAATGTAATTCAGTGTTACTGTTAAATTAACAACTTTATATTTACTTTCTATAATTTACATATTAACTGTTTCTGATCCTGAATCAGAATTCATCCACCATTGTAAATTTGCCCTCCAATCTCCAATGCTTTATCATGACAGGCACAGATTTTCTTGATGTAGCCCAGTCACACCTATTAACTATAACACAACAGTTTCCAAGAAGGTGGAACATAGGGGAGATAAACTGTCTGGAATTGAGTATCTTGAATTGAGTATCTCTGGAGTTAAGTATCTTGAAAATGGATTCGAAGGTTATCTTTTCTGTCAAGAACAGGGTATCTTTTCAGACAAATACTATATTTACCCGAATAAAAGACAACCCTAATTTTGAAGAGGCCACCTGAGAATTTTTTTGATGCTTAACTAATTCTTACTATTTAGTCCAAATTAAATTTGCAAATAGGTTTAATTGACTAGAAAAGTGTCTTGAGGATGATATTGATGAGAATTTCTTCTTTAAAATCGTTATCATGGTTTTGTCATTACCCTCTTCATATTCACAGGTGTCATTGTTTCTATTTCATCCTCCTCTCATACTGTTACTTCCTGTGACTTTTGAAAATTTTACCCATGGAATTTGTGTTTTTAGTCTTTCAAATGGTACAGCTAAGAACATTCCCTTTTGTGTTACCAGATTTTTTTCCTATCCTTATTTGTGGCTGTAGATTCTTTATCGGTTATTTCACATTTTTTAACAGTACGTTCTTGAAATGTGATAGTTGTGAACCTCAAACACATCGATCTCGGTTCCTCCATTTTGCAGGTAATATTGGAGATGGTGGCAAGTTTCCAAGTTTGGGAAGATTTTGCTTAGAAAATATTTTTTTAGATTCTTCATCATCTGTTTCTGTGGTTGGATGCATATGTACTTTCAGAAAAAAATTTTAATTTCCATCTCTTGCAAATGCAGATTTGCGCTTGCCTAGCATTGAACTTAGAATCTGCACGGCCTAGTCCCACGCCATGTAACAAAATCTCGGCAACCATTTTTATTGATTTTCATGTTGCATTTCACTTGATAGTGCCATTCATTTGAGATTCTCTTCTTACTGGTCCATTCAAAAATATTGGTCTGAATCATATGACACGGTGGATTCTGAAAATACGACTGTGAATGTTATTACGTATTATAAATATGCATGATATTTTTATCATCTTTACATCTTATTGCTACATCAACATTCACAAGTTTCGTGATTTGAAAAGACAAAGCATAAATCGTAATAGACCTGTGAGTATAAGATTCTATATAATTCTAGTATAGAGTCTATATATTGTAATAGATTAAATATAAGATGTGCGAGTTTATTGATAGTGATAATTATGATATTGGTAGGTAATCTGTTTGCTGAGGAGGAGGAGGAGGTGCTATAAGTGCAATGCAAAATCATTTTAAATTCATTTTGGTTGATTTGAGTGTATTTGATAGCATTGCTCCCCAGGAACCAAACTATTGCTTTGCAATTTTGTTATTAGCTAGAGCTGTAAGCTCTAGATAGCTATCGCTGTACAACGGATAAAGAAGAGTGTACATGTCAGGGAATTTACTGATTTTAAGAGTGATGAAGTACTGAGTGTATTCAGATGAGGTAAATATGATGAGGAGAAATTGCATCCTATCAATGTCATTTTGAAAGAATTATGAGGCAGCTCGGTCAATGCTCATTGTTAAAGTCGATTGTTCTGAATCTTTTAAAATTACGAACAACATAACTATAAGGCAACGTGACTATTTAAAGTCGTGGCGAGCTGCATTAGCAAACTTGAATAAAGATTCAGAGACAAAGACATTGAAATATGTTAACGATTAGCCAAAGGTTATTGATATTCATAGCAATCATGCAAAAAAATATAAAATAAGTAAGTAAAAAAAAAAAAAGAAAAAGAAAAAAAGGAAAGGAAAGGAAAGGAAAAGAAAAAAGTGAGGTTCTGCCTTGAATTTATATTATCACAATATCAGGAGGGTTTGTACTATAAAAGAGAAATTTAGTTATATTTTGGATGAATACAACTTGTGGAGGATAACAGGTTTTTACTGAATGTGGCTTTTCCCTAATATTTTGATTACAGAGTTTAAGTTGAATAATTTTGTGATTTATGAGAATGATAGGAATATCAATAATATTCATTATATTATGGGGGAGGTGTATTATTTGCAATAAATCAAAAATATCAAAGCTTTCAACTAGACTATTCTGATGATGTTGAACATTTGTCCGTGTGAATTGTAAATCCTTATATAAATTTTATTATTTGTTCTGTCTATATGCCACTGCAAGCATCTGAAGTTACTTCATCATATTGTGGTACTCTTGAAGCCCTTGTGTTAGCAAATCCAAACATGAATTGGCTATAATGATGATTACAATTTACCAAACATTTCTTGGCACAAGGATGAATTTGCATCCCACCTTACTTGCAACAAAGATGCTACGTTGAGAGAGAGAGAGAGGAACTGTGCAAAGACATTAGCAGAAACTTTGAGCTACATTAATTTATTTCAAATCAACCATATTGTAAATGATAAAAATGTTTTACTGTATTTGCTTTTTCCAATTTGTTATACATTTAGTCACTGGTGTGTGATTCTATTGTTTTTGTAGAAACCTACCATCCTCCCTTCTGTTATGACTGTTTTATTTCAGCAGATAAAATTATGAAATATTAGGATGATTGGTTTCATGATTTCACGTCTGCGGACAATGCTAGTATATCTCATTATCTTTGTGATGTGTACTTACATTTAAAGTTGATTGTCGAAACTATGAATTGTTCTGAATTAACTTCAATCCTTGATCTCTATTTATATGATTTTATTGATAAGTTTGTACCAAGGAAAAGGAAGGTGAAATCAAAGTTTGCCTCATGGTACAGCTGTGAACTCAAAACTTCAATTCTTTGTAAGAAAGAAGCATGTTTATATTATCAAGTGTTATAATTTTCCACTATATTTTTCACTGTTAACAAATTTTAGACCTATACAAAATATTGGCTAAGAGTGACTTTAACAGTTACAACAATAATTTATAAAACTATTACTCTTAGCCCTCGTAATTGTTGGAAATATATACATTCAAAAAAGAACATCAATAGTCTACCTAAAGAAATGCATCTTGGTCCTGATTCATTTGATAATATAAGTGATTGTTAATGCCTTCATAAAATATTAGTCATCTTTCTTTTGGGAAGTCAGCTTAATGCTACTTTGAACGATCAAACTCCATTTATTATTTCTTTAATTGATGTATCTGTTTCTGACTTATGGCAAATTAGACAAACATTTGAGTGAAGGACCAGATGGGATACCTTCGAATTTTTTACATAACACAAGCTTTATTATTTCTCAAATATTGCAAATGGTTTTTGACAAGTCTTCATCAAGTGTAAAATATCTCCCAACCTCAGTACTATGCAATTTGGTTTTATGAGTAGAAGGAATATAGAGCCAAATCTGGTATATTATACCCAGTACATTCTTAATGCCTTAGAAAATAAACACCAGGCCTGTAAGGCCTTTGAGTCAGTCAATCACAAATTAGTACAAAAATTGAAAGCTTTTGATTTTTCTTGTCTGCTCCTCCTTTGGTTTACAGATTACTTAACCAACCGAACACAATTTGTTAAATATGAAAACGTCATTTCAGAAGGGTTCACGGTTCTATTGGGAGTCTTTCAGGGATCTCCTCTATTCTTTATTCTATTTATAAATGACATCTATCTCGCAGTAACATATAAAGAGGTGCTCCTATTTGCAGATGATTGTAAACTATTTAAGTCGACCACTTGCATAAATGACCAATTCTCCTTACAATCAGTGCTAAATGAATTAGCTAAATGATGTAAAGATCTTATATTAACTGAGTCAAATGCAAATTTATTACAGTCTCTCATTCCTGATCAGTAGCTTATTACCAATACACCGTAAATGCATTACCTCCTGTCTGTAATTCAGGATCTGGGTGTATCTCTTTGACTCTAAAATGTCATTTGTTAACCATATGACTAATAAAGCCAACCAAATCCTTGGTTTCATCCAAAGAGCATGTGCTGAAATCAGCGCAGTAAACATTTTAAAAACATTACGTATGGTGCTTGTTAAACCAATTCTAATATTGCATCCACGGTCTGGTCTCTCTGTTTTCACATTCATTCTGATAAAATTGAATTTGTTCAGCACAAATTCTTCAGAATTGCTGCAACTTGTTTTAACATTCATAACCCTGACATTGATCATGATTATCGTATCATAATCGTCTAAACATGCCCTCTATTTTGTCTCTCCATAATTTCAATGATGGCATGTTTGTATTTGTTAGTAAATACAGCAAAACCCCTTTATAAGGGACACTTGGGGGAATGGAATTTTGTCTCTTATAAGCGGGAACTCTTATAAGTGGGAAATGGGTTTTTGACACTTTTAATGAAATGTTACCATATTTTTTATGGATTAGTAAGATTTGTATGTTATTTTAAACTTGACAGAGGAGAATTTTTCTCCCAGCACTTCCCATTCGTGCATCAAATGCCTTCAGAAAATTAACAAAAATTTCTGAGGTCATCCAGGCATTTTTATTGTTTTTATACTCACAGGGGAGGTGCTGAATACCTTTGAAACATCCAGGTTTCGCAAACTTCCCTATCACCAGTGGCTTCAGTTTCTCTGTACCAAGAGCATTGGAACAAAGGAGAACTGATAATCGTTCTTACTCTTGGTACCTCCATGGCATTTTCTCCTCTAAAAGCAAATGTTTTGCAGGGCAACATCGAAAAGAAAGGACCCGTTTGTCCGCATTAAAAATATCTCTCAGTTCATAATCTTTAATGAGGAAGGTAAATTCTCCTTCCACTCGTCCACTTTTTCCGCACTCACACTGTTGCTTTCCCCACAAATGTTTCTGTACACAATATCATGCCTTTTCTTAAACCTATCAATCCACCCATTCGACGCCTTGAAAAATCTTCAATGTTCAAGCGCAGAGCAATTTCACGCGCCTTCTCCCCCAAAAAGTTCCCATCAACGGGGGCACCTACAGCTCTGCACTGTTGGAACCACTCTAACAGAAACCTCTCCAATTCGTTGAAGGGAGACAAACGAATTTTTTTCGCCGAACCCATCTTCCGCGGCATTGAGGATTTCTTCTCTCTTTGCATTATCTTTCCAAGGGAGAAACTGGAATTTTCAATCTTTCCGCCACAGCTCTCAGAGATTGCCTTACATTTATCAACTTCATTGATAATGTCCAACTTCTCGCTAGCGATAAAACCTTCCGTTTGATGCCATAACTCGGACAAACTTTTTGCCAACTTCGTTGAAGGCAAAAACAAAACAAAAAAACAGTATAAATTCACTCGCGTAGCACTAACATGCGTATGTAATAATGTACACACGTACTAATGCACTATTACACACTAATAACTGCACTAACTACACTCGAAATTGTGCATGTGGCAAAAAATAGCTCCACTGTACCAAAAATAATACAAACGCACTGCAGCGTCTTCCTTGTTGCCAAGAGACACGAAGCTTACAAAATGAACTTTCCTCGAGAGAAATTTGCAGTCCCCTTACCCCCTCCAGGTGACCGCTGGTGTGCAAAATCCTACTCCAGTCTATTTAAAGCACGTGCCCCAACCCTTACCAAGCAGACGAAATTCCTGAGTCACCTGGAGGAAAATTTCACGCTTTGTCTCTTACAAGCGGGAAGGGCATGGCGGGCATAAAATCTTGTCTACAATAGGCGGAATCTCTTATAACGGGTCTCTTATATGCGGGAAATAAATACATTGTTTATATACAACTGACCTCGGGACCGTGAATTTTGTCCCCTATGTGCGGGATTCTCTTATAACGGGGTCTCTTATATCGGGGTTTTGCTGTAGTAGAATTGATTGCCCAATGTTACCTGAAGAATTGAAATTTTGGCTCTGCAATCCACTCGAGAAATAAAGATATGTTTTTGGTGGCGACCTATACATGTATTATGTTACATGTATCACATGTTTGTGTGATGGAGTCGTGCCTGAGAACTTCTACATCTCCATTCCTGTGCTTCGCAAGTAATATGGGAGATAGTGGCAAGTTTCTAAGTTTGGGAAGTTTTTGCTGAAATAATATTTTTTTAAATCATCCTTTTCTGTGGTTAATTGAAGAACGCATACTTCTATCAGTGTGGATTTTTTATTTTCTATATCTTGCAAAATGCAGATTTGCATTTGCCAGAATTTGATCTGAGAGTCTGCATGGCCTCTTCAATCGGCACATTTTAGGACAAAATCTCTGTAACAATTTTTATTTATTTTCACATTGCCTTTCTCTTGATACAGTGCCATTTGTTGTTGTTTTTTTCACTTAATTGGCCTGTTCAAAAATATTGGCTTGAATTGCCTGGTGAATTCGCAGTGGACGTCAAGAATATGACCATGTATATAATTACTACAGATACTCGTGATATTTTTATCACCTTCACTGCTTATTGTTATGTCAACATTACAAGTTTTGTGACATAGAAAGGATAAACACACAAGTCCTAGTCAATTATGATTAATCTACGAATACAAGACAACCCAGTATTTTTTGAATGAGGTACTTGGGAAAAAACTCGTAGTGTTGTATTTGGGTAAATACACTATTTGTGAATTATTAAAAAGTTAAATAATTGACACTGAAAAGTCGTTTAACTGTGTAAAATCTTGTACACTATTACATTTAAATTATAATTGTTCTTATTGTAGTGGTACTATATAAAGATTTTGAAGTCCCTGCATTATATGAGTATGTTAAATTATTATGATTTTTTTTACTGTTTTTCACCAATTACAAGTTACTGTTAGTAGCAAATTCCTATTTGCATTTTTGAGTTCAATTTGAAGAGAATGTTTTATTGGCTAAAACCTTTTTATTATTATATTACTAGAGTGTTTCATGCTTGGAGAAAAAATTAGATAAGCATTCTTTGTCTTGTGTTATCATTCGTACTACATAACTTCATGAAATTATAACAGTGAGTTTTATTTAATTAAAACTATCAGATCTATCGTCTTAACAAAATTATCAATTTGTGAATTGTATATGCCTAATGTATATGCATCCTTTTCTGATAGCCTCAAGTTTATTCCACTTTTCTATGAGTCATTACACAAGCCAAAAATACATGTAATTCACATTTTGTGTGTTAAAACTATTGTTCATCACTAAACTGTATATGTTTGGGAATATGAAAACTAGAAAATTCACATTATTGGAAAAGGATGGGACTCTAGCCCAAATGGGATTTCTCTGAATGTTTCACAGTTCACAAAAGCTAAGTTAAAATTGTTTTTAAAATTTAGGATGTTCTATATTTAAAATGGCTCAAAATTTGCTTAAATTGGATATAGGTAGTGCATCCATTGTTTGTAGTTTACTACAGTTTCTTGCTGTGACATTTCCTGACTTCAAAGATATACTTCATTTTTGTTTTGTTGTTAATTACTTTTTGTAGTTGCTTCATGATAAAATATTTGCAGTTTGCAGTGCCCATTTATAGGAGTTTCTCTAGATGACATTGAACCGGGCCATCGGTTTGGTGCATCATTAATCATTGAAGCTCTGAGACAACTGATTCAAAGCATTCATCATCGGGCGGGGTTTTTGAATGTCTATCAGTCACCAATGGAATGTTCTGAACCGGATATAAGGTATGATCTGTAAATTACTATTAAATGGAAATAAAAAAAGTCATTATGGCTTCAACATTGGTTTTAGTTTTTAATGTTTTAATTAAGGGGAAAAAAAAAGAATTCCTAAAGAATTTGAGTAAAACTGACATTACACTGTTAGTAACCCAAAAGTTATATATTCAGTTTTGAATTATTGTTATAATGCAGATATTAGTGATTAATATAGGATGACAGATTATGAAATCATTAATGATTTAATAATTTATTGTTTGTTGACAAAATTATTTAGAAGTGAAATCTCAGATATGACCATTTTTCTACAATATTTAATGATGAAGTAAATGAGGCTTCAGGCAAAAACTGAAGCTACAAAAAGCATGATGTGCCATGAAGTTGTTTCATTGCAGAAAGATCAATCTTTATATGATAAAGAGTCTCTGAGTGATATTGCTAAAACAGTTAATGAACTTAAAAATGAAACCCCAAAAATAGTTAAGAGTGTGATCTAATCTCTACAATCCAAAATGATAATGAATAAATGAAATGAAAACGATGAATGAATCTAAATGTCATGATCAAAATCAAATGTAAAAAAACAAATAATGCAAAACAATGGAGGCAAAATGGATTGAATCAGTATTTTCTTTAATCAATCTTTAGTTTGAAATGTTTAAAAAAAATTTGTTGAAATGCAGTGTTTTCTAAATTTTTATAATTTTTGAAAAACATTATTTACTTAATCTTGCAGAACTTGTACAGTCAATAAGTCACGCAGTTCTGAAATGTACCATCTGCATTCATTTTCTTGAGCTCTAGGATCCCTTCCTAGCATTCTAACCACACTTCTAACTTCCTTCCTAGCATTTTAACCACAAACAGTGTAAAGATGAATAAAAGTTTAAAAAATAAAATAAACAAACACTAGTAATAATATTAGTAATAGTAATATTAATAATAATAATAATAATAATAATAATAATAATAATAATAATAATAATAATAATAATAATAATAGTAATAATAAAAAATGAAAAAATGTTAAGATTAGCAATATTTGAAAAAAAAATTAGACATTTTCGCTTCTGAGTTAAAGAAAATTTATTTGCATTGGTAAACAAATTGCAGATTTGATTGTTTTGCATTGCTAAGAAAATAGTAACACACTCAGGGCTCTCTCTTCCTACCACTATGAGGAAATGGAGAGCTCAACAAACATGCGCAGAGTGAAGCTGCATTTGTGTCCAGAAGCAAAACAAGGGGCCATCTCAGCATTTACTTAATAGATCAGGGAAACTGTAAAAACCAGATCGAGATGAAGGTCAAGCTGAATCAAATCAAATATATCAAATCAAAATCAATATGTGGAAGAGTGTACTAATTCAGTGTCCCTTCAAGGCTTTTCACCACCGTTCACTTCCTCATGTGCTTTATCATTGGACTTCTCACGATTGTTACCAAATTAAATGACACAGAAAAGTAAGAAATGTTACTCATTCATGTAGGATTTTGAAGTTAAAATTTTTACTCTCTTTTTATGTTTTGAACATTCCATGGTGAAATTTTGAAGCAATACATTGTGTTCGAAACCATGACTGTTCCTTATTAAAATTGTTCCTAACATCACCATAACTAGCGGCAGAACAATATGGGTGATGCCCCTCTCATACATCATTTCACTTAAAATTCTATATAAATATCTGCAACAGTTCTGGAGATATTTGAGGGGAACATCTTCACCACTTGGAATATAATGTAATTTTTATTTCAATATTGATATTCTTTAGTAAAATTGTTTCTGTGTTAAATGCTATTTCATGTAATGCAAATATCAGTAGTGCCTGTTCACTGTAGTCTCATATACGAAATAAAAATGAATAGTAATGCTATTTCCAATAGAATTTTGGTTGATTTGAAACTTTAGTTTCATGCCTCGCAATTTATTAAAAATTCTATACGTTTTCAACCTCAGTTCAAGACAAAACATTCCATTTGAGACTAAACACTTTCAATTTAATAACAAAGACATTAAATAAAATTCTTGGGAAATTTACATTAAATTAATCAATAAAATTTGACTTCCAAATGTAAGTAATGTAATGTGTGATTTTCTTTCTTTTTAGGATCATTATGTGTATGTTCTGTGGTGATCCATATTCTGTGGAAAACATTTTAAGCCCTCTGTTGAATCATCAGTGTTGTTTTCTAAGTGGCGATCGTAGTATTATTTTGGAAACTTTTCTTGGAGATTCTAAAAGAAAAGTTGAAGTAATTATTTCCTCCTTCCATGGAGCAAATGCATTCAGAGAAGAATTAGTTCATGGTTTCATTTTGGTGTACTCAACTAAAAGAAAAGCATCCCTATCAACATTGAAGTATGTGAATGAATTAAAAAATTAAAATTTCTTTTTTAATGAAATAATGTCATTTTATATTACTGTTTAGGCAACCATACGAGCATTTACTCTGTGTAATATATAATATTTGTTTCAGTGCCTTCTCTATGAACATTCCGAATTTACCGATTCAGATTCTCGCTGTTACTGACAGTGGTGGAGCTAATGCATTTTTCAGCAGTGATTTAAGTCATCTTCTAATTACTGAAGGAAATGCAACAGCTGATAGATTGCAAGCTCACTTCATGACATCTACATCATCATCTCAACAAAAAAGTCAGTGAATTTCTTCTGTTGGTAAAGTTGAAGATGTATTACTTTACTAGGTACCATATTTAAAGGGTGTATAATTTGTTAAATATGTAATTGTTTAAGCAGTAAAATCTTCAAAAATATACACTAAAATATGCTGTATTAAGTGAATAAATCTTCAAAATAGAAATTTCCCCATTGAATTAAAGCATCCTCTTCAATTCATTTCTGGGTAAAGTCAGCAAGAATTGTTGGAAGTGGTGTTTTGGATTGTTTGTGAGGTTGGCAGCAATAAAAGTTGCATTCAAGAGTTCAGCTTTGCCAACTAACTGTCAAGATCTACTGACAGTACATCACTAAAAATTATCGTGATTTCTGAGATGAATGCAGTGCATAATTTAGATATAGGAAATCAATATTAGTTACAATTAACATGTACAGACAAATTTACGTACAAATGGGAAAATAAAATTAACAGATTGAAATAATGAAATATATGTAATGGAAAATACTTTCCAGGAAAATGTACAGAACGATTAACAATTTGCAAAAGTATGATGTTTATTAACGGAATGCTTATTAAGGGAAGAGGCAAAATATGCAATAAATGTACCACAAAATAATGATTGTGTGATTGAAAAGTAGGTGTTTTATACACATATCTGTGACACAGTGAGCATTATTTCTGACTGCAGGGGAAGACTGCATTTGCATTGAATCAATTCCTTTACATTACATATGCATATGATATACATAAGATATTTTCTATTTGACAAGGGTGATTGTCTTTAATACTAAGCCAGATTAAGTTGTGTGAGGCTCCTCCCTCTTATCACCTGTTGGGACCTCTAATATTTAATGGTCTTAAAAGAAAGTAACAAGAAAGAAGATTAAAACATGAGCATACTGCAACGTTAAACAGTTGAATTGAACAAAATTAGACGGTTCAGTAAACATTTTAGAGTCATGAGTAAAAAGCAAGACTTCATTGTGTTTTATAATTTGAGGTAGATCATTAATAACGATGTTAAATAATAAAGGGCCATGATGGGAGCCTTGCAGAACACAGGGCCCTAAGCAAGTGCTTGTTTAGCTTCTTGGGAAAACAGGCACGGCTTTAATAACTACAGGTTTGTTATGGACAGCCCATGGAGCTGACAGTTAGTTATATATGTATGAAACCAACTCAGATTTTACAAATTATATTGAACATAAATTTTCAGACACTACTTAGTGAGGACAGCTTTATTTTTAAAGTGCGTGTTTGTGGATACACTTGTAAGGGGGAAATGTTAAAATGATTTGGATTTCTTTATATTAATTTCAATACAGAGGGAAATTAATGTTCATGGGTTTGGGAACTCGTGAAAAGTTAAGGAAATTTGC
Source organism: Teleogryllus oceanicus (assembly GCA_964035755.1). Lineage (NCBI taxonomy): Eukaryota > Metazoa > Arthropoda > Insecta > Orthoptera > Gryllidae > Teleogryllus > Teleogryllus oceanicus. Next base: position 353,212,230 of record CAXIVR010000001.1, on the reverse strand, counting down.
TATTGAAATTTTGCCTCCACCATAAGTCACAAAGATAGTAATCAGGGATGTTGCTATTAAAAATTAATTAAAAGCTAAATTTTGAATGTAATACTTCAGTTGCATTAAAATGAAGAATCGACAATTTTCTCCCTATTAGGATATTTTGCATGAGAGAAAAATTAGTACCCTTCCTTGATTATCAGAGGGTTAAGGCAGAGAAATTGGAAAAACACAAGGAAAATAGGTTGAAGCAGGCACCCTATTTACAATGTGCTTCTATGGACATTGTTTTCCTTCATGGGAAACCAAACACATCATGGATTGTTTCCTGCATTCACTACATTACCTATTGTACTTTATGTACAGTGCAGTATCCACACCTTCCAGCTCACAACCAAAACGTGCACATATGCTCACACACAGTGACTGGCTGAGTTATGTTCAGAGCCTGCATTGCTGCTATCTCCCCAGTGACTCTTACCAGGAGGTCTGAGGATTCGAGTCCAGAGATAACTGATTTCCGTTAGCTAATTTGCTAGGTTGAATTCAGCTGCTGTCTGGAGACTTAAGTCTGGAAGCCAGCTGTTCTGTTTAGTAGCTTTCTGTGGTTTCTCCAATCATTACAAGATGAATGCCAGAGCAATACTCTTAGCAAATGGGCCACAGACTACACAAGATCTTTCCTTCTTCTTTCTACTCTCTACCACCACACATGTCAGGAGCTGACAGCTTTCTCAGCTGGGGCAGTGCCACACTGGTGAAGATACTTAGATGGGGAAATTCCCCACAAGCCAATATTTAGCTTGGCACTGGATCTCACCATCCAGCAGGGGGGATACATCCACCTCTCATGGTAAAACCCTCACTACACTAACAGAACTAATGACTAATTGATATGCCCGGCAATATCAACCAGTGAATCAAACAATACACCTAGTGATAAAAACACATGGCAGGGTGGCCCAGTGATCAACTTGTGGCAGACTTAGCTTAATAGGCCAGTTGGTCTAAACTAGGCTTTCACTGCAATCTGCTCTGTGCTCACTTCAGATGTTGCGAAGAGGAGTTAATTTTTTAAAAATTTGTTGCAGGTTTGTTGATGCAATTATTATTTGTGACAGACTCATATCTTAGGCAATTTTGTACTAGTTGTACTATTAGTGAATATTATAATGAAAAATATGAATTTTGAAATTATTGTATTGAATCATTCGTTCTATTTCTATTGAACTTTGTAATAAGCATTTTCAACTGTTTTTTTTGTGCTGATTCTTTCTTTCATTAACTGATTAACTGAATTTGAATATCAAGAGTTAATTGTGGGGGCATACATCAATTTTTCATGTATTGTATGCTGAACTTATGTTTGAATGCCTGATATTGGATTTTTTGTTCATAGCTGCATTTTACACACCATTTTTTAAAGAAGTCTGGGAGAAGAAACCTGAAATTGAGCAAGCCTTTCATATGGAAGAACCTGTGAATTTGAATGACTCAGGGGAAGGGACTTTAGAAAGACCTTCACGACATCCATTACCTCCTCCAAGACATGAAAGTTACCACATAAAAACAACAGAATCCAATGAAGGGTATGAAATAGTTTTGTTGCCTTACTATGTGAAATAAGTATCTACGTCATATCCTAAGTGTTAGTGCCCAATCTAATCATCAACAAATACTGAAGATGTAACATGTACAATAAACATATGTTTTAATAATATAAAGATGTATGTAATAGATTTTTCATGTTTTTCTGAACTCACTGTTTTGAGCCTATTTATGCTCATAAATTGGAAATATTGTGTTGTTTGGTATTGGAATTAAATTGATCTTTGTTTAAAATGGTGAAATTCCAATCAGAGTCTGGCCCTTTGATCTACCCTTTTACTTTGCAGTTAGTAGATAATGAATATCTACAAAATTTGTGCATGGTGTAAAGGTAGGAACTTCTGAGGCAGTTGTAACAAATATTTTAGTAGCCCTAAAATTTACTGGTGTTAACCTCCCATAGCTCCCATTCTGTTTTATATCATGTTTACTTCCCTGGAAGATTTTATCAGAATCATATTTATTACTGTATTATTATCAAATTCATACATAAATATTTCCAATATATTATATATTCATCTGTTATCTTCACTGATGTAATTTTGCATAATACTAGTTTGTTCATTTACATTTTTGTTCATTAATTTTAATGGCGCCATAGTTATCTGTGACAAAATTCTTTCAGCTGCCAAACTAGTGTTGTGGCCTATAACCCAAGCCTTTTATACTTCAACTACCACAAATTCTCGTTCATCTCGTACACTGCTCAGAAGGGTTCAGTAGTGGTTGCTTCAATAAAATTCTTAAAATGCAAGGTGACTTGCTCATAAATAAACAATTAACAGGGCATTCTGCTACAATCAACTATGAATCATTATTTGATTGGTTCATTTTGCAGAACTAGTATGAAAGGCTTGTGGAACCATAAACTAATGGAACAGGTATACCTGTTACCATTTCTCAGTGAGTTAAAAGATATCTATATTACAGCAAAAAATGAAGTTTTTTTTTTTTACCCTCCAAACGTGTATGGAGTAACAGCAATTTAACTGGGATCTATCTTCTCAATATTTTAGAAAGAGGACAATGGTTTTTTTACACACCATTCACCACATTCCTTCTCAGTTAATTATTCTATATTTCCTTCCTTGAACTGGTAACCACAAATCTTATCATAAATGCTATTTATCTCATGTACTTTTTCCTCTTCCCCTTTTTGCCAGAAGTGGATCTGAGATTTATGAAAGATTGCCTACTGATGCATCTCTGGTGGATGATTTGAATGAACCCTTGTCAGCAACCTTCCCTGATGATCGTTTAATAAGTCCAAGTGATGACAGTGAAATTTATTCTCATGTTGATATATATAACCAAGAAAATAGTGACCAAATGGTTAAACCAAGTGATATTAAAAATAATGAGAAATTGCATCATGGTAAGTGAAATTATATGTCTTTAAAATTGTTCTTTCTATTTATTTTGTACATGAAAGTGGCAAATTATTTATAATACATACGGTTCTTTTGGTGAATTTTAACAATGTTGAAGGAGATGAAGTTTTATTGTTTTGTGTTATTGTTTCATCTTAATTCTGTAACTAAATTGGGTGGAAGAGATCTGCTTTCCTAATCCTGTTGTGAAAGAAAAAATATTTTCTGATTATGATAGTTGATTTTTGTGGTTTATTTTCAGTAACTTTTATAATTCGTTACTTTTTTCTTTGTACCAATTAAGTTTGTATAAATCTGTTGAACATGCCCAGATTTAATTCGAATTAGGTTTTTGGATTATGAAAAATTAAATTTTTTCTTCACTATTTCTCTAGGTAGCATTGATGAAATTTTGTGACAATTTATTGCACACTTATTTTTTAAAAAACCTGTTAAGGATAATTTTTTTGTCTTTTGAGGTTTGCTTGATTGACATACATTCATGTAGATTTCTCGTTTACAGACACACTTGAGTAACTTATTTCCATCGCATGTGTAAGAGTAGGAATATATATCTTATTCCTAGTTTATGGGTTGAAAATGCTGTAATTTACTATATGAAAATAATTACCTTTCAATCATTGTCTGGTGGTATATATTTCTTGTAACCTGAATTTATCTGTGCCTTCTCATGTGTATTTTTGAAAGCTTCACATCTTTGTATATAGATATGTGTTGTATTACATTTTGCATAGATTTGATGAATTTTGTAGACCTTAAAATGTTGAATTATGTATCGTCCGTACTATTATGTATCGTTACTATTTGAAATTTTATTTTTACTCACAATTTTTTAATCTTCACTTTTTTATTTTCTGAAATTATTCTGAAGAATATTACTTTGTTGCTGTAATCAAAACTTTTTACTATTCAACAGTATGATTAAGTCTATTTACAAAAAAAATCAACTAATGATTGTTAGAAATTTCTTTTCCTACTTCTTCTTTGTTATTGGGGTCAAAATATGGGAAATATAAAATTTAATATCAGGATTTACTCTGTTAACAATATATCTGCATAGAGATTGAGGAAAAATATATTCCTGATGCTGTGATTTTTGTATTTAATTTGAAATTGAATGGAAATAACATTTGTTTTATATATATATTCCACCTTTCTTTTTTATTTGCAATGAACTTGTCAAGAATGTAAAGCAGTTGAGAGCAGTTGTTTTATATGACCCGAGTAAATTTTTTTTTCCTTCTATGATTTTAGGAAAAATGAGGACCAAAGTAATAAGAGAAAATAATTATTAATGCCTTGTCCTCACAAAATAAATTGGCCTAACACAATCTAGTATATAATTTATGTTATTATTTAGCTTTGAAATTAGTTTGTTACAAAAAATAACTTTCACAAATTAATGTTTGATTGTCCAACATTTTTATAAATTAAAATTCATCTTGAAAATTTACTTTGTTAAAATAAATACTTTTGAGAAAGAAATGAAGATATGTTTATGTCATACCACTTAGAAACTGGAGCTGAATGACACCAATTGTGAAGGCGCCGTGTCAGCTTAGTTTCATATTCTAGTTAGGCAGGGTGTGTACAACCAATTCAGTTTACAAGTACCAGAGTTCTGGTGCTATGTCTTAAGTGCTAAGTAAGGAGTGTGGTAGTAACCATAGTGAATTCTTCCCCTGATGAGATCTAACAATGTAGAGCCTTATTTCAAATGACGTTAAATATTTCTGGGACAATAATGATTGTCACTAGAGATTTTGTCTCTGAGGAAAGTGAATCATAATGTGGCCATTTGATGTATTCCCGTTAGCAAATTTTATATACAACCCCAACTGCATGACAGAGGGAGTTATTTCTTCGTAAAGCACATAGGAATCTTGGGGAGATAATTTTATCATTACAACGTGAATAGTCTTTGGAAGTGCAGTAGCATTTTCTGTTAACATTTCTTGGTTGGAGGAATGCTGTAAATTTTGTTTGTTTCCTGCGTTTGGATTTGTAACTGTAACTGGTGACTTAGATTTCCAGGTGTATCCCCAACCCACTACTCCCCCCGAGCCAGCACCTCCTGACTACCTCCCGCGGCGCCTGATGAAGGCTTCTACTCTGCCAACGGGCTCCCACACAAGTCTGGATGAGATAACATGTAATTGAATCTTCCTTCATGATGCATGATCTGTTTGCATTGGAATGTTAGTTTGATGGATTGTGTGATTGCTTTCTTTTAATAGTGTTTTCTTTGTTTCGTTGATAAAAGCAAGAACATGGTTGATGTATTTGCATTGCAGATGTTGCTAGAAGCATTTCCTCAGGAGCAACAATTTGTAGATCTCACTCAGTTTATTTAATTACCTGTGTGTGTGGTGCAGTCAAGGATCTCCAGTGAGCAATGTAATAACATCACTTCTATTCTTGTTTTTAATCAGAGCTTAAATATCTTGTTTATACTACCAGACTAGCTTGTAGTCATAAGTTGGAGATTTTGCTTTACTTATTATATCACTTTGGGTATTAACTTGCCTTCAATACAATTTGCTTTGTGACTTCTCTCTTGTTTTTATTGTTTCTCTAATCTTATATTGTCTATAAAGTAGCTTGTAGTGTATTGGGAGCAAATAGAATAGAAAATTAGTAGAGTTTTGTATCCAGTGTTGTTCCTCTTTCTTTATTTTGAAGAGTAGTGCTGAAAAATAGTGTACTTCTTTATTACACTATGTGAAGGTTGTATTTTTATTTCCTTTCTTTCTTTTTTTCTTTGGTTCAACATAACATACATAAGTTCTTGTATATGTATTCTGCAAGTTCATTATATCTCAAGTACATTTTAATGGGAAACAAATTCAGTTTGATTTAAATTCAACTGATAGTTAAGCATCTTTATTCATACTATATAATAGTGAAATACTGTTTTAAGACACCTTTGATGTTCATCGTGATTGTTGCTTGTGATGTTACTCTTTATCAGTATCATTGATATTTCATGTTGTTGATCAATTTTATGACCAGTTTTATTTGAATTGATTGTTTTGACTCGAAACAGGAAGTTTTGAAAATTTTCCTATTGAGGAAAACCGTGGCTGGTACTGCCTTTACTTAAAGGCTAATGAACCGATACTAGTTCAATTTGTTGCCACCCCATGGCCCACCACAATAAGCACAAATTACAGTACTAATAACTTCAGAACTAACATCAGATTTTTGTTCAGTAAATGGCATTTGACATGTTTTTTGATAAAGAATTTACACTGTTAAGTTTAAAACAACAACAACAAACCGACACGTTCTCAAATTGCTTTTCACACTTCCAGAAAGAATTAAAAATCTATGGGCTTATAGTAAGAACTTCTGTTGCCATCATACAATCAGAAAAAAATTAGAAGAAATTAATGAGGCTCAATTTTTGATCTGAAAATGGCATTTGCCATTATCATAGAATTCACCTTGTGAAGCTCATTCCTTAATAAAATAGTCAAAGCTAATTTTTTAATTTGTTTGTTTGGTTGTTGTTGTTGTTATTTTGGACAGGTTCAAAAAAAGTTGTCAAGCAGTGCACTGGCGAATTGCATCCTGAATCCAATGACGTATCAAACACCAAAATCAGATACACGTGTAGTCAGATGTAACAAAAAACAAGAGATTTTGAAACCAAAGTTTGGTTACTGCACAGATTTTGCTGTTTGTGTCTGATTGCATATACTCTCAGTTCAGTGTGCAGTTCTAAATCTGATGGTTCAATAAGTGAAAACTTGCAAGTGTTTGTGCAGGAGTTTGGAGATAACCATTTCTGTGCAGATGGCACAGTTCTGTTCTGTAAACTGTGCAAAATTAAAATAGAAGCTAAAAAACAGTTTAATGTTGAATAACATTGCAATTCAGAAAAACAAAAACAATTCTATTCCAAATGTTACATCACAGAACAGTGAACAACTCCTGTTCCAGAGAATTTCTTCACCATCTATGATAAGCAAAACTATTTTAACAAGGATTTATGTACAATGATTAAGTCTGCTGATATACCTCTGGAGAAAAAAACGTTAGTTCAGAAATTTTTTTTAAAAGTACATTCCAAATGCAACAACACTTTGCAAGAATTACTATCTGATACAAAGATATTTTAAGTAGAATACAATCCTGCTTAACTGATAACAAGATCTGTGTTTCTATGGATGAAACCATCATGCTGAAGGGAGATAGTATGAGGCAAACGTTGTTAGTGCTATAAGGGAAGACCAAGCAGGAGATAAATTTCTCTTTTCGTGTGAAGTTGGATAGATCTCGCCACTTACCAATTACTGTTACCTTCAATAATGCAAAGAATCTTATGGCCTGAAGCAATGAACGGTGAAAACGTATTAGTCTACTAGTTACGGATGCAGCCCTTTACAAGGTGGAACCTGACAAAGGTCTGCAGATGGAGCATGCATTACACATGCACTAAGTAGGGTTGCAGAAGAAATTCATGCAAATTATCCTCATATTGATAAGTTAACTTCCATAACGAAGAAAATCTTCATCAAAGCCCCATTGTGCGTGCAAATATTCAAGCAAATGATTCCTTCGGTGCCATTGCATCCCCAACCCATTTTGATATGTGGGGGCATGTGGCTTAATGCCACAAACTAGAACTGAACCAGTTACAAAGCTATCTAAAATGTTAACGCATTTGGTGAAAGAGAAGCTATCTCCATCAAAACTGTCATCTTGTGGTCTTCAAGTATCACACTGACTGATGATCTCGTTTATATCCAGTCAAATTTCAACATAATATCATCAACAATCATACGTTTGGAAAAAAACAGGTGTTCAACTCTGATACCCCGCAAGTGGGAAAAAGTGTTGAAGGCGAGTTAAAATGTGTATGTGGTGAAGTTTGTGAGTGTGTAAATGCCAAACTACAATGTGTGGAGGGTCGGAATGAAGGGTACACTACTCTCTTCAAGATGAGTAACATTTTGAGGGGCAATTCGGCAACATTTTACTAAGAGGACTTCAATTGAACTCTAATGATTTGACTTTCCAAATATGCCCCCATAACACCCTGCCATGTTGTGCATTTGTTGTCCCATTACCAGTCAATATTGTGTGAAAACAGAAGATTGTTCCTATTTGAAAACTTTAAAATGTATGTCTTTTGCCATTGTATTTCTTTCTGATCACCCATCAAAATGTGACATTTCTTTCTTTCTGTGCATGGTTGAGAGTGACCTCTGAATTGAGTAATTAAATAAATTCAAAATATAATAAATGTTAATATTATGTAATTATTACTATTTAATAATTAATAATGATAATAATTATTATTATTATTTTGTTAATAATTTTTAATTTATCAATTGGTTAGTAGTACCATAATTTACAATAAGTATACATATAAACTATCTGAAGTCATTTAAGTATAAAAGTTTCACTTGTGATATAAATTTTTTTTATACTACAACTGTTCACAATGGTAGTCGTACATCTTCAAGGAGCATTTACAGATAAGTTCAGTCTCGTTGCAGGTATTTCAAAAGTATTTTGTTTACGAATTCTCTTGTTATATGCAGGTACTATCCGCTTTATGTTTACGATAAGATTACAATACAATAATTACAGTATACAATTAATTTCATTAGTCACTAATTTGAATAAAAACAGATGGTCATTATATATTCGGTATAATTCAAGGAAGCTAATATTAAGAAAACTTGTTGATTTCTACATTGTTATGAGATAATCTTAGCAAGTATAAATTTAGTTTCCAGGCCATAAAATGTAAAAATTTGTATTGAATACTTCAATTTTATATTTGTAAGATTGTGGTGGATGGAGATGGTTTAAAAGGTGACCAAAATGTTGAAGCGTACAAGAGTGTGGGTCTAACTAGAGTGTAGTAAAGAGTTTTAAGAACTGAGATATTCTCAAATTCAATACAATTTCTTCTAATAAAACCCAACATTCTATTAGCCTAATCGACTATATATTCAATACGTACATCAAATTTGAGTTGTGGATCAAAAACAGTTCCAAGATCTTTATATTCCACAACAGATTCAAGGATTTGATTTTCAAGTTTATATAGAAATTTAAATTGTTTTCTCAATTTTGAGTGTCTCATAACTTACATTTGGATGGATTAAAATACACTTTATTAGTTATACAGTTTATTAGGAGAAACACTGAAAGATCCTCATACTTCATCTTCATTTCTGTGCATTTCAACTGAAGATTGTAAGTGTGAATGAGACATCGATAATATCAACTTGCCTGCTTTCTGTATTGAACAGGTCGGTTGAATTATTGAATAGTATCAGGTCGATTACAGATGATTCTGTCTGAGAATTGTTCTGTCCCAGTACATCTGATTAGAATGATTCTTCAAATACTCTCTCTAGTGTGGAACTCGTGCTTCAGATGTTAACCGACCAATTCTTGGTGGATTACTTTCGCTACTGCATCATGCCAGTTCCTGTACTCTGATCCAGCTGTATGTTGTAGCATGATGTAATTTGTGCACAACCGTATTAGCAGCTGTCATCGTTCACAGTTGGGTCTTTTAGTATATATTTTCTGTAATTGTTTGTTGGAATTTCTTGGTCGTGGATAGCATCCATTAATCCTTTGGTTTCATGGGAGATCTGCCCTGAGATCAACCTGTAGTTTGACGACTGTATTGACATGTGCTTGGCTGATCTCGTTTGAATATTTTTCATGAATAGGTTTTGCCATTCATCAAGTTTTTGTGGGATACCATAAGGCTTTGGCTTACATGTGGAGTGCCGTGAGGCATATGTGTGACTGGCATAATGGTGTCTGTTCATCCACTGCACAACCTGCAGTGTGTCGCTTGGAAGCGGTAGATTTCGTGTGGAAGAATTTTGTGAGGCTCTCAACCTGCTTGCAGATAATGGTGATAATGTCAATGAAGTCCCTACCGCCAAGGTGTCGTGGGAGGGTCACATGCTCAACTGAGGCTCTAGGGTGATGTTGGGTTTTTGATAGTACCCTTACCCTTTGTTGAATATTCTCTATGAATGTGATACTCCATGTCACATTCCCCGCTGAGTAGCCTAAGATGGCCACAGCATAAGTGTTAATAGCTTTGGACGTATTCCCTCCATTAAGTCCAGCTTTTAAAATTCTAATATTTGGTGGTTCATTCATTATTCTAGTGTGATCAATGCGCCTAGCTTATTCAATTCCCATGTATCAGTATATTTCTTCAGCATCCATCCTGTGTAGTCTTCCACAGGTCTCAAGTTCATATGCAATTTTTTTGCAGCTTTCCTTTAAGCAAACTCGCTGCTTGTCTTGTGTCCAATCCTAATTGCACCTTTGTCATTCAAAAATCTTTCCACGGTTTTCAGGAGATATGTGAACTATGTTGTACTTGACACATACAGCTTTACATTGTCTGTATAAGCCAGATGGTTAATGCGATATAGTACTTTCATTCCTGATTTGATAGTAAATCCGTATCCTGTGACGTTTAACTTTTTGGACAAGGGGTTCTTGCGCAAAATAAACCATGTTGTACCTTGAGATATCTCGCGTTTTATTGGGATGAATCAGTCTCAATGGTTTGAGTCGGTGTTTTCTAGAGAATCTTCATTCTCTACCCATCGAGGTGGGTCGGCCCACATCCTGACATGCAAGGAAGGCTCTCATGTTCCTTTCTCCATCTTTCACTCTCTTGCTTATCATGTCATGTCACCATTCTTTTATAACCCCCTTTTTCTTCCCCACTGGCATTCTCTGTATGCTGAACGCCCACCCATGTGTTTGCCATGCATGGCAACCCATCTCGGGGGGGAAAGGGTGACCTGGGATTTGAGGTGTCTGTACCTGACTGTCACCATGACGCTGTTTTTTTGTGGGTAGACCTGTTCTAGCCATATTCGCTGTGCGAACACCAGTGAGCCCTAGTGACTGAGGGGAGGTCTCTGCACCTTGTAGGCCCCAATACACTTTCTTTCACCTCGGACTCTTCTAGACGGGAAGTCGGGAGCTAACCCACTCCCTGTCAATCAGCTCAAACTAGGTCTGTGGCTGAACTCCAGCATGAATGGGCGGTGTCATTGTGTGTCCCCCTGCGAGTGTGCGGCGGGGAATAAACCATGTCGCTCCCTGCTATATCCCCGTGGCAACCCTGTCTCTCCAGCGGAGTGTCCCTTTGTTGGGCTCCATGGTGTGTGAATTAGACGATGAGGATTAATTAGAATCCCTTCTCATGGATCCAAAAACAACCCTCCATTAAAACAACCCTCCTTTCGAAAGGAAGAGGAGACTAAATGAAAGAAACATTATCTAGAAAGATTCTTCTGCAAGGAAAGTGACAAGCCAAACGAACCCCACTTCCTTGTAATGATATGCAGCAAAGAAGGCAAGACAATGAAAAGCATAAGTTCAATAAAACTTGCAGGGGCTGTAGAGAAATTAGGGAAGTTCTAGGCAGTAGTTTGCCAATGCACTGGAACCATTCTTTTCGAGTGTCAGTCAGACAAACAGATTGAGAGAATTTTAAAAGTGAAGGAAGTACCCAGCCTCCAGGTTCAAGTGTCGACCCACCCTACATTAAACTTGTGTAAGGTTGTAGTTAACCATTATGATTTTGCTGTCGAAACCAATGAAGACCTGAAAACCTTTTTCTTGTCTGACGGAGTTACTGACGTGCGTAGCATTCAACGGAAAGTGAACTGCGTACTCACTCCACCTCAATGTTGATCCTTACATATAACCATCTGTCTCATCAGGAGAAGATCTCGGGCAATTTCTACTACCTGAGTGTGCGGCAGAATGTGCCGAACCCTCTGTGCTGCTTTGAGTGTCGGAGGTTCAGCCGTACCCAGCAACGTTGTTTGGCAGCGCTGTTTATGTGGTCTGCATCAAAAAATGCCACAACTCTAAATGCAAATCCGGCCCCAAATGTGTAAACTGCTCAAGAGACCACCCATCAAACTCAAATAAATGCACAATTTTTGAAAAAGAAAGATTAAAAAAATCTGAGTAACTGAGAAGTGCCGTTCCCTGAAGCACGTCGGCGATTCCTCACAAGAAATCCGGTGACCCTCTCCAGGCGTTTTGCGAACACCTTGAAGGTGTCAAAATCGTTCTCGAGTTTTCAAACAAGCATAGAGGTACAACCAACATGTGTACATGACTTTGCCTGTCAGGTGTTCCAAAAGATGTCGTCTGCAGAGACACCGACCGCCAATCAAACGAAATCAACCTTACCATTGAAGCAAACAAACAAAAATGACAACTACAAATGTGTCAACAAATGCTCAAAAACATGAATCTGGGAAATTGAGGCCAAAAGGACCTATTTCTAGATCCCGGTCACCCGTGTCAAAAGAGCGTGAAGGTACCCAGACACATGTGGCCCTTTCCAGCAGCAGTCAAGACCCTGCAGTGGACGAGGAGCCGCATATGAGCTTGTCCACTTTTCCACAGACGAGGAAAAAAAGAAAAAGAAGTTCTGATCTGGGCTGGACAACTCTGAAGAGGACCGTGATATGTCAGTCGAAACGTCGGCACCTCAGCCTCGGTTAGATGAATTCAAAGTTATAATCTGTCATCATAGACCTGTTATGTCTTCTTGAAACATCTTCCTGAGCATACCCCCTCTCTTTGCGGCTTTCGTTCTTAGAGGCAAGACGATGATGGCCTCCAGGCCCATGGCGAACTTGCTAAGTTTGTGAGGGACTCCCTGGTGTCCAAAGAAATAGACATGCGAATCAGTCTTCAGACGTCTTGCATCCTTGGAAATTTCGATAACCATTTGAAACATCTATATCACGTCTGGACAAGCTGTTTCGCGAGATGACTTTGTGACTCGCATTTCTCAACTGCCCGCACCTTTTCTCATTCTTGGGTACTTCAATCCCCGTAGTCCCGTCTTGGGTGCAGCAAGGTCTTTCCAGAGAGGTATCCTTCTGGAAAATATCGTTCCAGGTGGAACAACTGCACCACATCTGCCTGTGAGTGGAAACAAGCGTTGTCTAGGCTTAATAGGTACCCTACAATTGAAAACTTAATCGAATGCAAGAGGTATAGAGGGGCCAGAATGGTCATACTCGATAGCAAAACGAGAGCCTCTTTTTTTTCTCTGTTGCCGTTCTCCTAAAGTGTAATGGCGAAAGGTCCGCCAAATTGGAGAAAGATTTCCCTCTCCAAAGTTCCAGGGTTGCTGGTGAATGGAAATATGATCACCTCCCCAGAAGATATAGCAGAGCAACTGGCTTCTTACTATGAGAAAATCTCTGATTCTTTGGAACTTTCTGAAGAGTTTGTCAATTATAAGAGGAGATGGGAAAAACATACACTGGATTTTTCAAGTGGCAGGGGAGAGGAATATAACTCCCCCTTTTCTATGGAGAAATTATTGTCTGCACTTGCTCTTTTGAACGACTGTGCTCCAGGTCCTGACCAAATCCACAATCGAATGTTGAAACTCCTACCCGAGAAGGCGTAGTCCTTCGTTCTTAACCTTTTCATCCGCATTTGGAACAAGCATTTCATTCCTGACACCTGGCGCAAAGCTATAGTTATCCCTATAGCTAAGGAAGGAAAGAGCCGAATGATTCACTTGTGTTATCGGCAGATTTCGCTTACAAGCTTCATCTGTAAGCTATTGAAGCGAATGGTTAACTGCCATCTGGTCTGGTTCATGGAGCAAAGAAGCTTTTTAACACCAATAGTGTAGCTTCAGGAAGCATCGATCTACTCTGGATCACTGGGTCACTCTTACTTTGCAGATATCCACGTCGTATTACAACACATTGTAGCTGTCTTCTTTGACATTTAGAAGGCCTATAACATGACCTGGAAGCATGGAATACTTTGCATGTTGCAATCTTTGGGACTTAGGGGATGTCTCTCTTTGTTCCTTGTGAACTTCCTCTCTTCAAGATCTTTTTGAGTCTGCATTGGCTGAAAATTATCTTCCTGTCACCCTTTGGAAAATCGAGTTCTCCAAGGGTCAATTAAGCACTGCTCTATTCGCCATTGCAATCTTTGAATAATGTATTTATTTATTTTTTTCTATTTTGTTTTCATAACGAATTTCTACATTAATTTAACAAATTGTATTCCTTTTTTAAGATTTTAAATAATTATAGCACTGTTTTTGACCACTTTAAGATTATGTAAAAGAAGTAGGATCTTAATACATAAATAATTTGTTTGAAAGTTGGAAAAATTCTCAAAATGACCTTTTTTACAACAAAATACAGTTCTGCACTGCAGTTTTTGTAACTATAAACTCACCAACTGCTTCAGAATAATCCGTAGATGCCATTATTTATAAATTCCTTACTCAGTTCATGAAACCACTCACAAGTCGAGTGCGTCAATTTTATATTTGGGTTTCTTTTTTGCCAACCTTCCAACCTTTTCATAACGTTCCCACAGTTTTCAGGGAGACTGAGATCAAGGCTGTTGCCAGGCCAGTCTAACACATGCACCCCATTTTGTTGCAGGGCAGACTTTAGCTAAAATGTACAATGTGTGCTAACCGCATGTATTTCACTTCTGCTCCATACACAGTACAAATGACATTCACTGACTTATGTTTAAAGCTCTATGGCAAAGAGCAGAATCATCTTCAAAAATTCAACTTGAAGCGTCACCAAAATGGTTTCTATTTGTTGGCAATAGCTTCCTTTCAAGAATATTTTATAGACATCTCTAGTAACTGCTTGTATGAAATTGAGACGACCAGCCCCATGGCAAGAAATGGCTCCCTGATCATTTGACCTCATGAATGCTTTGCAGTTTGTGTAATACATGAAAACAAAAATTCTTCACCTCTTCTTCGGCAAACAAACTGTTTTCCATGGGAGCCATACAAATTAAATTTGGACTTATCTGAAAAGATAATTTTATTCCCCAACTCTGTGGATCATATCACATGTGCTTTTGCTCACTGTCTCTTTTGTCGTATTGATTTCGTCATTAAAGGCTTCTTTCAGGGCCAACTGGCTGGAAGCCCGGCTTCAACGAGTCTATGCTGAAGTGTTCTACTAGTCACAGAAATTTCGCACATTTCTTCCCGTCTCATTTCATATCTCTAGATAAGAGTCAGTGGTGACTTAAGGCCAATTCATTTTATCACTCTATCCTGCGTAGGGGTCTCTTTTCCTTCCTCTCCCTTTCATACAATTAACATTTCCATTTTATCTGAATTTTTTTAGAAGCCTAAAGATGGTAGACTGATGAAAACCAATCTTGGAAGATCTATCTGTTGTACTGAGGCCAACAGAAGAATAAGCCAGTACTAGCGTACCCATGCGAGAACTCTCGCATGTTAAACGCCACCCTCATCCCTATTTTTCCATTTCCATATTAAGCCTGTAATATATATTTTTCTTCAAGACCCTCTTATCCTCTAGCACTTGTTCTATATGTCAATACAAGTTATTCTTATTTAACGTTATTACCGAGCAGAGAGGTACACCCCTTGCAATTCAATTGTGTATAATATGAAGTAATTAGTTTAATTTCACATACAGTTGCAGATTGTACTGGCTCTGAACGGGTGGGGTAGAATTGAGAAGCATTAAACCAACAAAAATGTAATAGAATGTTCAATAAGATCTCATCCTGTAGATAATTGTGTGAGGAACATTTCACTGAGGCCTTTGTCCTCAAAATTTTCGTTTTTAAGGTCCTAAAACGCTTCGCTGAGGAGTTATTTAATGATATAGATTCAAAAATACGGCTAAGTAGTGCGGGTTGCATTTGGCATGAATATTTACAGGCGTTTTTTAAACAAATCCTCCATATTTTGAAAGTCAGTGCAAAAGTGCAATTCGTCAGGTTTCCATGAAATTATCTTCCTTTAGAGACCTCATTTCTAAAGATTGGTTGCGTGTGAGAGCCGCAAAAGTATCTATACTACTGAAATGATATTGGAGACAATAGCTGCTTTCTCTTTGTGTGGTAACTGCACTACTTTGCCCATCTTGCCACACACAGGTATTCACAAGAAATGGATCAACTAGATCAATTGTTATATGTAGTCATTGTTGACAAATAATAATAAATTATCAGAGCATGTGTTCCAGGAGGTCAACAAGTGAAAAATACAAAAATCAGCAAGTAAACAGCAATTCATAGGTTTACACTGTCTTTAAAACTAAAAAGTAAAATAATGAATGGTGATGCAATTATTTTTTCCATCTCTCTTCTTTGATCTGGAGGGGGAGTGTGTCAATTCCGAACACTCACATCGTCAACAGTCGACAGTGGGCGCATGGAGGACTCAGCAACTCTGATGTAGAGCCCTCTGAATGCCACAACGCCTTTCGATTGAGACGGACGCCATCTCGACCTAGCATGCTTTCTGAGATCCACCCACTCGGATCCACGAACATAAACCCGAAATTACGTGCCGCCCAGTCCATGTCTCGATTGACCCTACGACTTAACAGGACCTGACTTCCCGGCTGGGAATAACATTACTGAAACCATGGAAAGATGGCTTTGTACTAGATGTACCACGAGTAATCTCATATCCTCTTTAGATTAGGCCAAAACCCTTGACTCTGGCAAGTCAATGGAAGTGTATCTTGTTTACACCAAAGTTATTAATAAGAAGGGACCCTATGACTCCTTAAACTATTCTATGGGAATTAGAGGAATGTTACACTCGTGAATACTTAGCTTTCTTCGTGGCCCGAATCGTTAAGTCTCAGAATGCCTTTTTCCAGGCATGTCAAACCATGCCTATTTGAGCTACTCGTCTGCCTGGAAAGCATGGCACTCCTTCAGGCATGGGCACACATACAATCGCGCGCGCGCACACACACACACACACACACATGTGCACACACACACACAAATCCAGAGAGCATAGTCAGAAAGTAGATATAACTATTTTACAGCAAAGTTCAGAATGTGACCACACACAATTTTGTCACAAATGTAAACTTGGGAATATGCTGAAAGATGAAGGCACCAGTCCTGTTGATTCCTTGAATTGTGCAGGAAGAATTTCACTCTAAAAACCATGAAATGTTGTACTAGTTCTCCTGAAACATAAATTTGCTTACTGTTTATCAAAAAAAGAGAAATACAAATCGTTACAGTACTTTGCATTCAGATCTTGAAATTTATAACATTTCAAAAAGGCTACTTAAGGCATTTGACTTTTATGATAAAACTAAGTTTGCTGTCCTCATGTTAGATCAGATAACAAGAATTGACATGTTTCAATAGGCCAGTGCATGTTTGTCTTAACATTCTTGAGCTAGCAGCTGTAACAGTAAGTAGCTGTAAGCAGATGAAATTTTATCTTGAAACTTGCAGAACTACATTCAGAGTAGATAGAATATACAAAATGAATGGAGGCAAGAAGGAAAGGGGAGAAAAGAGTCACTGATGCTGCGGATCATGACATTTAACCTTCATTTTGGAGAAACATTGGCGATCGCCGACATTTAACATTCAATGAGAATTCATGCTGCAGTCATGGTTTGCTGGCCTTAGGTCTTGCCAGTTTGTATGATGAATGATTTATTATGTCCAGTCAGGCTGCAAAACTATGGACCTGGATAGCAATAGATGATGCTTCTACACTACTGACAGAAAAAGTGCAAAGTGCATCAACTTGTGCTCTCCAAATGATTTGAAGACGATTATATTATTTTTAATATTTGTTTAGGAAATTTTTATAGATGTAATTTTGTATTATGTAAATGTGTTTTATAATTTTTTAATTACATATTATATCTGATTTTACATATTATATCTGATTTTACATATTATATCTGATATTACATATTACATATTATATCTGATATTACATATTACATATTATATCTGATTTTACATATTTATTACATATTCTTACTTTTTTCATTACATATTTATGTACATATTTTGACGTTTCCTACTACATATTTTTCCGGTCTCTACTCATATGTGTCGGTTTCTAGGGCGTATCTTCGCGGCTGTGTTCTCCAGATGTAGTTTATAGGAAAGTGTTCGGTCCAGAGTGACTCCTAAGTATTTGGGTTGCTTATGTTTGAGTAATCTGCCTTCAAAGTGAACTTGAAGTTGTCTATTGGCTTCTCCGTTACATAGATGAAAGCAGGTTATCTCTGTTTTATTAGGATTTGGTTTCAATCTCCATTTCCGAAAGTAAGTTCCTATTGTTGCAAGATCATTTGTTAAGGTGGCTTCAGTTTCCTCGAATGTTCTATGTCCTACTGCCAGAACCCAATCATCCGCATATCCAAACTTTCGAGATCTAGTATCAGGCATGTCAGAGATATACAAGCTAAACAGTAGTGGTGTGAGCACGGATCCTTGTGGAAGTCCTTCGTTTAGCGTCTTTGTTGAGCTTTTCCTATTACCCATGATGACCTGGAAGGTTCTGTCAGCTAGCATGCTATTGACAAGTTGGGGAGTTTTTCTGCATGGTATTATTGTAGAATTTATATAAGAGGCCGTGCCTCCAAACGGTATCATAAGCCGCTGTAAGGTCTATAAAAGCAGCTGATGTTTTTAAATTCCTCTGATAGCCTGCTTCTATGTATGTCGTAAGCGCAATGATCTGGTCCATGCAGCTTCGCCCTGGTCGAAATCCAGCCTGTTCTATTGGTATTTTTTCAAGTATGCTAGTCCCAATTCTGTTGTAGATGAGCCTCTCGAACAGTTTGTATAGTGAGCTCAGAAGGGCTATTACTGTAATTATATAGTACTGAAAACGTCACAAGAGTTGTGTATAAATGAGTGGGGGATGGATGACAGACCCCAGCATTGTTTTCTTCACCTTCTTTCTTTGTTTAGGGAAGGAGTTGCTGTTTCATCATTTAGAAACTTTATGATTAGAACCTTTCCTAACCTGTAGATGGTAGATTCATCTTCCAATGCTTGTTAGATGTTTACAAAACCATTTGAAACAGTTGCACTGTGTATTCGCTTCATGGAAACTCCGGCCCCCGCTTACACCTGCGCTTATCACGTTGCAATCTTATTTTAGTATCTCTCAGTGTAGGGAAGTAGTTTATTTGGAACAATATAGTGAGTGTTGAATTAGTTTATCAAAAAAAGGATATGGCCATCTGTGTGTTTACAAAAAGAACTACTGTAAAAAATGTTCTAAATATATATGACCGAGCCATACCACAAAAACTAAAAATATTTGAACATAAACATGCAGAACATTTTTGTAATTATTGTTAAATATATGTAGCATTACTTCTTAAATATATATGCAATGTTCCTTAATTATCTTATTTTGGGACCTACAGTTGACCCCCCCCCCTTCCCGTCCCGGTGTTGTTCTTTGGGTACAGCAATGGCGTTTGTATATTACTGTTGTTGAATTGATTTTTTCTTCAATGCAGTCCTGGTGATGGTATATGCTTGAATTACATGGCTCAGTTATTGGGAAAAATGGTAGTGCAATTTAATTACAGTTTAACATAATATTACTTATATTAGCTAACATATATCTGTTGTTTATTTGCAATATTGAGCCTATCATGAGCTGAATTAGTGCATGTTTATTGATAGCTTAACACTTTTTCCCCTGATTAGCACACACATGAACTTTTAAATACTGTAGCACCTTGAGATTTGAAATGTAATTGAAAACCGTAATATTCAGTGGGAATGAATTTTTTTAAATTACTTTTTGCATTTGTTCCTAATTCAGATTGTTAAGTGATGTTTCACTCATTTCTTTCCATTATTTCAGTTAGGATTTGCTTATCTTATCAATCATTATCATTAGCTTATCTACATCGATATATCTCGTTCATGGTGATGAGAGGAACCACTAAAAAATATATTGTTAACATGATATCAACTTGCCTCTATTTTTCTCCCCTTCCAAGAATTTCTTGGTGTTCAAAACAGTGGGAATTTTTCAGAAGTAATCTTTTTTAATTTGTTACGTCTACAATTTTGAAGCAATGTGTCTCCAAGCCCCTTAAGGGGCATTGAGCACTTTGCGCTGGGGAGTAATCCTCCATTACCTTGCGCGCTTGGGGAGTAATCCTCCATTAACTTTCTGTCATGTCATGTCATTTGTGAAGAGAACCGCCAAGTAGCATCTCCGCATACGTGCCTTCTGCTACGCGCTCCTGCGTAAGTACCCAGCAGCCAGAATTGAGAAGGATTAAGGAAATGGGGAGGGTTTAGGACACTTCACGGGGGTTGGACTAGCCCTTGCGAAGCAGCCAAACTGGTTTTGTTGGAACAAATTTCATATGAGATTCGACAGAAATTGAACCCGGACCTGTGGTGAAAGACTAGTGACTTTGCTATGTGCCATGAGCGAGCTCTTTCAAGTTTGAAGTAGTGTATGTAATAGATAATTTTTAAATGTAGATAAATAGAATGGAATGTATATAAATTTTGTTACACATCAATGTGAGGAATGTTTTAGTTGTAACAATTGGACTGAAAGAGGTAAATCTTTCCTTTATCTCATTCTTTACATAATACATTTCTTTTTATACTTCAATTAGTTGTTGCTATTATAGGTAAAAAACAGATAATAGCAGCAAAAGTGTGTAGTCTC
The DNA here is from genome assembly GCA_964035755.1 of Teleogryllus oceanicus. Taxonomy (NCBI): domain Eukaryota; kingdom Metazoa; phylum Arthropoda; class Insecta; order Orthoptera; family Gryllidae; genus Teleogryllus; species Teleogryllus oceanicus. The sequence continues at coordinate 353,191,728 of CAXIVR010000001.1, read as the reverse complement.
CACCCAAAAACTTGCTCCAATCGGAGAGAGTGCCTCTGCCATGTGGCTAGTTCTACAGAGGACTGTGACCGAGTAGAGTTCACACACGTTGTCTTTACCCCTACTGTCTATTTCACTACACATCTATTTCACTACCACTCAATACGAGTGGTGGATTTTTTCAAATGATTGGTATCTTAGATCAGCACACACAAGGCCAACCTTTACAAATATCAAGAGGCTGTTTTAAATCTATGTTTGCAAAACTTACCTCTTGTTTTTCACAAACACAAGAAAGAAAAAAGCAAACAACTATTTTGAATGATTGGCCTCTGAGTAGAAACGGCTCAATAAAATTCTCCCAGCAAATAATGCACATTTCATGTAACGACAGTCTTTTGTAAATTCTAACACTTGCAGCTTTTACTAATTTTCTTGTTTGTTTTCAGAGGATTTTACTTATTTTTGTGTATTTTCCTCTTCTTCCCATTTCCTTCTGGTTACCTATGTGTGTGATTTTCTAGATGTGTTTTGTATATAATTTCCTGCATTTAGGTTGTCATTGATGTCTCATTAGGACTTTCCAGCTTTTCACGTAATGTTTTTCTGAATACGAAAAAAAGTAGCATCCAGTATTGCATTTCATTGTTTCTGACTGTGCATTCTTTTGATATACTACATACTCCATGCACTGATGCTAAATTAATCTAACAATTTGAGAAATCTCAACTGCAGTAGAACATGAATAATCCGAATTAAGTCCAGTCCTATCTGGAATATCAAATTGTCCATAATTTTTATATGAACCAATAAAAGGGCTAGTAAAGCTCTTCAGTGGAGGAAACAACAACAACTTGCTAAAACCTTTCATTATACATTCTGATGGTTTCCGAAGTGGAGAAAGTGAATAAAATTGTCAATGTAATAAGGTGTTTGAATGCACCCATTATTGTCATAAATTGTTGAGAAAATCAATTTTAATTTTTTATTAGTATTGTACAGACTATAATATGATTCATGCAGAAATAGAATGCATGTTGGTAATTATAATGAAATGTATAATTAATAACAACAAAAATACATAACACTAGAAAATACAAAGGGGGATGAAATATGTACATGGAGGTGACTATAAATACAAAACATGAAAATATATGACAAAAAATGTAATTCATGAATATAAACATAAGGTTACAGAGTAGTACGTTGCACAAAGGTAATTGTAGTTAAGTGTATTTTAAAAAGTGTTATTTACTCAATTTAACCAAATGATTTTCAAACATTGATCTTGTGAACATAGTAATTGAAATAAATTTGCTAAATTTGACCTCATATCAGTATGATTATTTTATGATAAGACAATGAAAGTGGTACTTGCTACACGTTAAATGAAAACACATACAAGAAAACATAGTTTGTAGATATAACTTTTATGTGCTCAGTGCCTTTAATCTTAACAAGGATCTGTCCTGACTGTATTCCGTTAAACCTGACAATAAGGCTGTTCTATGTACATCACTTTGTTTATGTCCTGGCAGTAGTATCCTCCTAGAAGAAGAGAGCTGCCAATTGAAATGTTGTTGTTCAGAGAGGAAGTGTAGGTGTCCAGGCAGTTTTAGGAAATTCCTTTAGATGTATTGTCTGTTATTGTCAATAAGAATTTTTATTTAAACTGTAAAATATAAAAATTTAAATTATCCAATTTATATCTTATTTTGTATCTGTTTTATATTATTTACTGCAATCAATAAATTTAATAAAATTAAGTTGCATTGACAGTTTATACACACATAGTATATTCATTCTATATTTTTTCATACAAATCGAATCTGCATTATTCACGGTCCACATTTTTGACATTTGAGTTACTGGAGCTCTACAGTTATAGACATTGCAGTTAGACTAACAAGAGTATAGCTTTAAAATCATTCTTCATTAACTAATATTAGTGGAAATTTTAACATTTCTTGTGTGTGTGTGTTTTACTTTCCTCCTAATATTACTGATATTTCTAAGAACCTGATGTGTGTCCTGTGTGCTTCATTTTTAGTATTGTTATAGTTTATTTGCAATTACTGAATTCTTTAAGAATATGATGAAATTGTGCACAAGTTTTGGTAATCTCAGGTCATTAAGCATGAATTGTTAGTGAATGAAAAAAATTCAAAATCTCTCTTAAGTGATTTTAATATCCAGTTATTATTGCAACAAATTGTGAATTTTCTGCTATGATTTTATTTAAATCTAGGAATTAATGTTGCTATTCGTATCTCAACTTATATAACTTGTTTCTTGTTTGCTTAGCTGACATAAGTGGATCAAGGGATTCCTTAGCTACACGAGATTCAGGTGAATTGTTTTATTATTCTGTTTCAGATGTTTTGATGTTTTTCTCTGTAATTTATTATTGAAATGTTTTTTACTCTTTTTCAGATGTATTTTTTTTTCATTTTAATTATATTTTTACATTACATTTTTTAACACATTTTCTCAAACCAGGATCTACAGTGTGTGAAATGTGTTTAGTAAATGTACAATGCAATGCTGTATTTTATTTTCATATATGTAAACATTTGATCAATAATTATTATCAATATACATTGAGCAATTTCAAACTCAAATTGTATAAAAAAAAAAAAGTTTAAAAAAAATAGAATAGTCATTCTGTGTGAAAATTTAATGTTTCAATAAAGAATAAACAAAAACAATATAGCTAAAAAGTAGAATCTTGTTTCTCATATTGCACTTTGGTAGCTGTCTCGTTTACTTTTTCTGTTGCGGATTGTGATACAATTGAGATTTTCACTGTAAGGCACTCGTCTCTTAGTAAATGGCATTATTTTACCATGTGTGTGGATTTTCTAGTTATTTCTTTTATCTTGGTAATTCAGAAATATTGTCTTCATAACGAATGTCTGAATAATGACCCTTTAAAAAAATAGTCTAGAACATGGCTAGAAAATATGCATTAGAGAATGCTCGTGACACAAAGCCTATGGATGATGGAAAAATCCTGATTCCATTTTTGAAATCAGCATAACTTGTTACTTCAGTAACACAAAAAAGTATCATGAGCCAAAAGTTGTATTTACCAATGTAATTGGTGGCACACATCAACACAGTACAAAAAATGTAAGGAAAGTAGTTCGGAGATCTTCACATTTCTTAACAGTACAGTAAGTCCTTGATAACATGAAACCCGACCAAAATCAGTGTTCATATCATAAGAATTTTATATATTTTCCTATTATTATATGTATCCCTATCCATTGAGTGAGTATTTGCTAATGAGGGTTACTGTTTATAACGTGCTTTATAGCTAGTTCTTCAATTTTTGTGATGAAGTCTAAAGTAGGGATACATGGGAATGATCAATAATGTCAACAATATTGAAGATTGCATTATGAAGCAATATGCAATAGAAAATTATCAACAAGTCTGTGAAATTTTGGAAGAATATTATTCACAGAAATTACAATTAGTGCAAGGAATTGAAAGAAGAATGTGCATCAGTACTTAAAATCCAGATCCTGTCACTTGCTTCTACTCAAAAACTCTGTTCTTTTCACAACACAAATATTACAAATTTTATTACAGGAAAGCTGAAAAAGAATTGATAAGATAGAAATACTAGGTAAACTATGTACTTCCATACTGAAGATTACTATAATTTATACAAGTGCATTGTATGTTTCTTGATATTGAATTCCTTTGTAAATTGAGTAGCCAAACTTGATTGTATAAAAGAGAGAAAAGAAAAAATAGAAATGCCAGTTAGAAAGCACAAGAAGTTTCAAATCGAGTGTGATTAGGAAGATGATATCATTAGATAATTAGCCGGGTTGTTCTCTATCAGAAGAATGTAGGGGAATACAATAGCAAAGTAGAGTGGGAATTGTGAAAATCAAGTATAAGTGTCAAAACTACAATAACTTCGTGGATTGTGATTTGTAAATATGTACCTTACCAGGTATTTTAAATTTTACCTAGTTAAATGGTTTATCGTTAATTAAAAATGACAATAAAAATGTAGTAAGTAGTTTCCTATATTGATGACAGATAGGAAATATATAGCAAATAAATTAAACACTTAGTAATATTCTTAGAATATCTTCAGTCCAAGGGTGCTTTAAAATTCAGTTTTATGAAGTTTCATTTCTTAATTTTTAAATGATAAAGGAGGAGGGGTAGTGTGTTCCTTTTTTCTTGAATGAGTTAGGTTGACAAGAATTATGTTACATCTTGTATATTGTTTGCGTTTGTGAAAGTAGTTTGATACTGTTTGCATCTTCCACTAACAAGAAGAACATATTCTTAATATTAGAAAATTTATTTTATCGTACTCTCTCTAGATCGAGATGATGGCTTGTGGATGACCTCATACCGGCAGCACGCTTTTACAACAGGTCGGAGGCACATATCATCTTCTAAATCAAGACCTAAAGGAAGCAGCCAGACCCTTAAGGTACACTTTTCCATTATGTTTTCTTTGCGTCTGTTGCGTTTTTGATTTGAAATAATTAATTACATGAAGTTTGAAGACTCGCTTTGAAAGGTAAATTGGAAATATATTTGAGTTAAAAAAAATTATGTATATATGTTTGTGTGTGTGTATATATATATATATATATATATATATATATATATATATATATATATATATATATATATATATATATATATATATATATATATATATATATATATATATATAGACACACACACACATACATATATATATTTTTATTTATAATATTACATATTTTTTTGCTATGGGAGCTGACCGTATTCCGTATTTACCTTTGAAAACCTCTGCTGACAAGACCAATTTTTTCATGAGCTTACACCATAGGGTTTTATCCAGAACTCATACCACCATGATCTGTTTTGTTCAAACTATTATCTCTCCTGCAGCTGAAATTGCTTCTTTCAGAAATTTACTCTGATTGTGTATCATATTAAAATGTTTCAATTATAATTTCACTATCGTATGACTGCCAGAAAGATCAAAGTGGCGGGTTAATAAACTTATGATTTATTACTCCTTGCAAGGGGTTAAGAACCGTGCAGTTTTTTCATCTGTGGTAATTGTGGAAAGAAGGAATAATGTTACATCATCATTTGTTATTGATTAAAGAGTATTTTTCATGAAAACATTTTATGTAAATAATATTCAATAATTATGCAAAATGGTCTGTGTGTAGAACGAAGTGTTGTGGAATGATTTGTACAAAGTGGAATATTGCTATATTACTGTGATATTATTATTTCCAAGATTTTATGTAGTTCCAAGTACACTCTCCTAGACATTGCCGTGTGTTAGGAAATAATGAGAATAAAACAGAAATAATGAGAAAGAAAAGAAAATTAAGATTTTATTTTATACTTTACAAGGTTTCAAGTTTTACTTTCTCCTATACAGAGTAGTATAGTGAAAGTAATGTAATGCTAAAAGAAATCTATGTCAAGATACTCTTTTGGGGGGGCTCTGATACAGAAAAAGTTAATTTTTCGCCAAAACGTCGGTCTGTCCATCAGCCAGTCAGGCAGAGCATGTTCTCAACTCGTGATGACAGCATTACAGTGACATTTGCCACAAATATCAATATCACAATATTTATTTATGGTGGAGCAGTGTGACATTGCTTCAATATATGTCTCAACACACTCTGAAAATAATTTGTGAGCAACATCTTGAACACATACATTTTGCGAAGATTTCCCATTCGCATGACCAGTCTGCTGCAAAGTGCTGCAATTAGCTGAAATAATTCCTAAATAAACTGCAGTTCATTGTGGTAACTGAAAAGTTTTGTGCAGTGTTCTAGAAGCGATTACGAGCAACGTATAAGATAAATTTATTTAAACTGCATTTGGGTGTAACTAGTGGCAGTTAATTACATAAGTAAGATAATAAATGTCATGCAAATAATATAATAATGGAAATAACAATGCTATAATAATAATAATAATAATAATAATAATAATAATAATAATAATAATAATATAAAAACTGAAGATTCTAAAATATTAAATTACATGAAGAAAAAGAAAAGAAACGTCTATAATCTAAAGCCACCGTGAGTATTAATACTGCACTACACTGTACTTCACTTCACTCTAACGCTAAAAACATTTCCTTCATTATTTCTCTCCTCTAAACTGCACGATACCTCACTTCACTGTATAACTTAATATTCTTTGTTAACTACCTTATAACCTTAGAAATACCCTAAATTAATTCCTAAACTGTTGAACGCTTCGAGGAAAGGGTTCAAAGGTTTTTGCTGGCAATCTTTTCCAATCCCTTATCGTTCGATTTGTGGAAGAGAATTTCCCGACATCCGTTCTCTGGGGTCTTCAATTTATTTTGTGCCTGTGTGCCACCCTTTACGGAAGTACATAGGAATACTTAACCGCTGTTTAATTTTTTTCCAAGCCGGATGACCGCTATAAGCGTTATACAGAGCGCAGAGTCTTGCCAATGTTTGCCTGTTTTTGAGTGAATCCCACCCTGCCATTTTCTTGTTACTGAAAGTAAATTTAGCTGGTCTATGCCGAATCCTCTCCAAATTCTTACCCTGCATAATTTTGTGCGGATCCCAACTAATTGCTCTATATTCTATTATTGGACGAAAAAGTGATAAATAAGCAATTTTCTTCGCGTTTACTCTACTATTTTTTTAAGGTGCGCATTACAGAATGAAGAATCTCCACGCTTTCCCTGCAACAAAATATATGTGACTTTTCCAGATTTTTTGAAGATTGGTACTTAATTTACTATCGAAATGGATTCCTAGATACTTGCACAAAGAAACTCTGGGAATAATGTTACTTGAGCGGTAATTTGTTACGCTGTAATTATGACCTCTGCCAAAAGTAATGGATTTGCTTTTAGAGCTATTTACGGTCATGGCATTATTTTCCGCCCAGTAATAAAGTATCAAGATCCCGTTGCAGCATTTTTTCATCATCTTTCGAATTTATAATGCGATATGCTATGCAATCCTCTTCAAATAGCCGAACATTTGACATTAATTGCGTTAGCAAATCATTAACGAACGCTAGAAATAGAAGAGGTCCAATGGCACTCTCTTGCGGTATTACTGACGTGGCGCTTGCACAGGAAGATAACTCGTGCCCAATTGGGACTTTCTGTTTCCTATCTCGCAGAAACTCACTAATCCACGCCACCACCCTGGGATCGATGCCTGAATTCATCTATTTCTGAACAAGACGATTGTGTGGGACAGCATCGAACGCTTTGGCAAAATCTATAACTACTGCGTCTACTCTCCCGCCCGCGTCAATTTCATCCGCGTGATCCTGAAATAACGTGACATCTTGACTTTCACATGAATAAACTAGTCCTAAATCCGTGTTGACTATGATAGAGCCATTTTTTGATTTCCCATTCTTGCTTAATGTAATTCGCAACTAGATGCTCCATAAGTTTGTAGACCACTGATGTGAGACTTACCGACCTATAACTACTTACTATAGTTTTGTCCCCACTTTTGAAGATTGGTACTACAAAAGCTAATTTCCAATCTTCAGGTACTTTTGAATTGTTCACGGACACGCGAAATATTCTAATTAAGTACGGTAATATTGCCTCTCCTCCTAGTTTAATGATGTCCATAGAAACGTTTGGACCCCTTGGCTTACCATTTTTCATAGATTTTATATTATTCCGTAGAACGTTCACTTCAATATTAAATTTATTTGTAACCGAAGAACTTTGAATTAGTGGATGCTTCGTATTGCTTTTGAAAACCGAACTGAAATACTTGCGTTAGCTTTTGTCCGATCGTCTGCGATTGTGTCTCCATGTTTACGAACAATTGGGATATCCTCTTTGTTTCCTTTTCTTCTTCGAACATATTTGTAAAATCCTGTCCAGTTGTCCGGTCCCTGTGTCGGGATCACAGGCATCAACTAAATTCCAAAACTATTTTTTTATTGATTATGCTACGACAGTTCACCTGCAACAACCTAATGAATCCCTTCCTCACCTGAATGTGTACTCGGGATTGCGCATCCCTCGAAACCACCGCCGCCGCCACCGTCGACGACGTCGCTGTCACCATCTTTGTCGTCGCCGCGGCCTCCCCAAAGCACGACTCCGCCAGCTACGATGCCACGGCCTTCCTCGCGCGCAGTCACTTGGCTCGCAAGCAGGACTGGATAACCCTGCTTCCATGCACCGCGGAAATTGAAACGACGACCGTTCCGTGCGTTGTCCCCTTGTCCCAGCCTGTGGCTTGGATCTGCGAAAAGACCATCGATCTTTCCGCAGGCCCACCGTAACCCTTGATTTATCAGCCATGTCCTATCGACGTTGCATCACACCAGATAGAACAATTCGCGCGTTTTTCAATTTACTTTTTAGAGCATGGCCTACACACTGGTTCACAGTCTCGAAGATGAGTTGCCTCTTCCATACATTTGTGCACACGCACGAGGATGGCTTCCACGGCTTCGTTTTCTTCCGCTTTTTCCTCGAAGGATTTTATTTGCACAACGTTTATCTCTGGAAAGAACGAAACGTCGGGTCCTTTCTTCTTGCAAACGCCTCCGCTGTGGCGCAGCATTGAATCTCCGAGCATTTTGAGCTTGTTCTTGTAAAGGCCGCGAACGCGAACGTGAGTATGAATATGAAGGCGAGGACGGGAACGGAAAGTACGTGCGCTTCACAATAAACGCCAACGGGAAGAAGAATAGCACTATGGTCCAGTAGCAGCTAAAACGAGAGCTTTAAGAAACAGTTGCCGAAACCAAAGCACATCTAGCTATTACTGTGTTACTCTTTGTATTGCCATCTGACTGATGTTTGCGTGAACTGCTATGAATAAAAAATTCTGTAACGAAAGAATATTAATTAGAAAAATATAACTATAAGTACAAAGGATGCCAAAACTTCCACGAACTTGCGTAAAACGAGAAACTAAAATTTTGTCCATAAACAAACAGCTCCAATGTACTTTAATGAAAAATTCTTTTAATGTGGGAATTTTAATTCTAAGTGTTAATATGAATAGAAAAACAATTATACTATAATTACTAAAAATAGCTAAAAAACTCAACAATGACTAACAAAAACCACTTCAAACCCTAACCTTGCAAATCCACGCTCTAACCTCAATATCGCCCTACAATTTCAATTCCGCTTCGGACCAGTGTCGCCTGTCGCGCGCTCGATCAGCTGGAAAGCTTCGCCGCCATTTGATGCACTTTCATAGGTCGAGAGGCTTCGCGTTCCCGGGCTGAGATAAATGTTGACCATCGTTCCCGTTTCCGTCAAGCTTGGCGTTCCTGTCGTGTTGTGAACGCCTGCCTGAGATGTCCATCTTTTAACTTCCTTTACGTTCGCTTTCCCATTCCTGGGCTATTGTAGAGCGGCCTTAAGGCTCTTCATCAAAGAAGGTGTTATTTACTTCAGTATTGGGAAGCGTTGACTGCTTCCGAACACTTAGCTTCTCCAACTCCTGGATCTTGAAGATCAGTTTCCTAATGCACTGCTGTACTTCGGTCAATTCCGCTTCAATTGTCCGCAGTCTTCTCTCGCTTCGATCACATTTGGGGCACGTGGGTGCCGACGTCTCAGCAGCAGGGTCAGGATTTTGCTCAACCCCGCCGATGACAAGGAGAGTGGCCAGAACTGCTTCGCAAAGCCACACCGTCGCCAGTTTAGACGCGGACCGCTTGCCCCCTCGCCACCCGGAAAGCACGCAGGCGCCCTGCCCAGATGCCCATCAGGGCGCGGGAAATCGCCAAGTCGCAACCCATGGCCGTTCACTTTACCGCGCGGAGCTGGTCCTAAACACGTCCTAACGCGACGACTACCTGTGAGTGGCTAATTGCCCGAGAGCGACTGGCTTACGGGTAGCGACTATGGGGAATATACACATAATTCTACTAATATTTTAGACTGAATTTAAAGTTCGCACATATGAGTTTTTACGAACATAATATACAGCAGGTCTCACCAACTAGGGGCCACTCAGATAATTTCTAAACGATTCACGATATCGAAATGCACTTTCGCAACAAAGAGGAATCATGTGGTAAGTAGAATGCCGCAGAGAAATTCAGTACTACATTTGGTTTTCGAGAAATTTAATCATCTTTGATTTTTGAAATAAAACTATTTTTCGTTAGCAATGAATAGATCATAAAAAGAGAAACACGATGATGCATAATTTGTTAATCTTCTAATAGTAATTTGAATATAAAATCATACTTACATGTGATTTGAAATTAACCTATTTATCAGTAATTCATAAGTAAATTCCCGAATTCATAAGAAAATCGATTTGTGTAGTTTTTTATCACATCAATATTAACGATCAGAATTAAAGATTTTTTTTCCATTGATTCTTCAGAATTAAACTTTTCTTCTGGTTGAAATTCCAAAACATTGACGTTTAGCGCCAGTCAGTTCGTCGGCCCTTCCACACACGATTGTAGACATTGCTGACGATGGGGAACACAGAACTTAGTAAATAATTTATGTATACAAATTATTTATCATGTTTCTGTTTTGTGAGTGTTATCTACATTATTTTTGTAAATTTACATTTAGTAGTTGAGTAACGTCAATAATAACAAAAGGTCTACTTTCTACTATCTGATGAATTATCTGGAGATATTATATTGACTATTCCACCCGTGAAATTAAAATCGATAGAGTTTAACTATACATGTAAAATGCCCCAATCAGGGCCGTGTAGTCCAAAAATTTATTGCTTTTTTATCCGATTTTTCTTACCGCCCCTCCCTACTTGCGACCTGACTAATGACCTGCGATTTATCTATCTTAGGAGACGGTATGTATCGATCGCCGTGTTGATGTGCAACAGCGTGTATATTATAACATAACCTCTTTGATTTCAACATGCTTTCTGTTATTTTCAATATTTGGTGCATTTTGGAACTCGAACGTAATTTCATTCGCGGAATAGTCCTATTAATACCACTCATGCTTTAGAAATTCGCAGATAAACCGGGAGCGGTAGCTCAGTGCACCAACTGATGTCACTGCAGCGACTCTGACCGGGAGGTCCTAGGTTCGAGTCCTGACGGCGGCAGGATTTTACATAGCTCTCAGCTAGTTCGAATTCAGTCGCTGTCTGGAGGAGAATTCTAGTGGCCGGCTGCTCTGATCGGTAGTTTTCCGTGGTTTCTCCGGTCAACACCAGGCGAATGTCGGAGAGTATCCTACAAGGGCCACGGATACCTTACACACATACACTTACACTAACATGCACTACACTACCACATATTCCGGGAGACCGGTCGGGAGCTTAGAGCTTGTCTCGGCTGGGGCGGTGCCCCGCTGGTGGGAGAGTCCTGGTTAGGGGGAAACCCCGCTAGCCGACGGTAGGTCGGCGCCGGATCTCGCCATCCAGCTGGGAAAGATCATTGCCATCGCCCGAAAAAAACATGCACAACACTAACGGGACTAATGGCCAAAGCAGTTGACGCGCCCGGAAACACGAAAAAATCAATCGCTGATAAATCCCGTCCTCGTTTCGCGAGTCGAGGATTTATCGCCATAGCACTCATGGTATTCCCTATGAAAATGTTCAACCTTAGGGGAAGGTGGCCTTCGCAAGGCGACAGTCGCAAGGACTGCTGTAGAAAATTTTGCCGGTCTAATTTAAAAACACTTGTTAGAAAGTATGATTTTATAATCAATCTACTGCCAAAGCGTTAACAAATGATTTATCATTGTATTCGTCTTTTTATGATCTATACATTGCTGGTAAGAAAAATACAGCGTTCCATTTTAAAACTCAAAGATAATTTAATTTATCGAAAAAAAATATTTCAAAATTATCTCTACGGCATATTACTTCCCCTATGATTCCGTTTTGTTGAATGAAAGCTGCATTTCGATATCGTGAACCGTTTATAGGATATGAGGGTGGGTCACAGTTGAGGGACGCACGGTATATGCGCACGCGCATACACACACACACGCACGCACGCGCGCGCGCGCCGGATTGTCCTTTGCTCCCCCCTCCCCGTGGCAATATGGCGGTGAATGCTCTTCACCAAGAGTTGGCTTCGAGCATTAGGGGTTTCTTATCACTCACACCTTTGCCCCATGAGTGAGGTTTGCAATTTGAATTTCCTTGAAACCATGGTAATCAGTGGCATGCGTTCTAGGTAAGCTGCGCTTACCCGGGAGAAAAGGCAGTTAAATGTAATTATTATAATTTGAAATCACCACTCGCGCCATAGAGAACTAAGCCTGGTTTTTGAAATTTGGCCAAGTAAGGGTACATTGGGTCGCGTTGGCACGCGGCCCTGTATTGAGCATACACCGCTGCTGCTGACGAAGACAGAAAGTAGCTGAAAGAAACGGAGGTAGTATGCACCGCAACTCGACCCGAAGTGAACATGCCGATGTTCTCCATCTATACTTCGATTTTTTAAAGTGGCCGATGATATGAGGTTATCGTTACACCGCGTGCCTTATAAAATGAATTTTTGTATTTAATTCCCGAACGTCTTCCTTGATGGAGCTCGCGGCCTCAGAAACGTTTCTTACCACTGTTAAAGAGATTCGTTTTATGAGGCAGGAGGTATAACAATGATTTAATGTCATCGGACACATTAAAAAGATCAAAGTATTAATGCCTTAGGCAGTTCGCGCATGTGGTCTTGATTTTTTGAAAGCTCTATTTGGTTGTATGCAGCACCTGGTAGCAGCACTGGTAATCGCCGGGACCCAGGCCCACTGCCACTCTGGGTGTTCCTGCACTGAGCAGCTTGCAGATGTGCTCGCATACGAACCGGCTCACTGGTATAAGCGCCGTCTGCCAAATACCACCGTCTTTGATTTATGGATTTAGATATGTGCGTGTTATTCATACTGTGCATGTTATTCCTGAGTGCGTGCTCTTTCTGTGTGCTTTTGTGCTCCATAGCGGTAAGATACTGTGACGTCGTGGGAATACACAATAACACAGACACGAGCTTCAATGATAAATATGTACAGGTTTATTCACAATATGTACAATAAATATTTAAGTTACTCTTAGCTCTTGGTAGACGTTTACTCCCCTGATCGCAGGAGCGATCCTTAAAAATGTAATGTCTGACTCGTGGCCCGCGCCACTCCTCAGCGAGCCTTATGCACACAGCACGCGGCTCCGGCGACTTATGTCACCCGTGGAACTAGTGTCCACACCGGCGTCCCAACACATGGGTTGCCGTACGAGCCTCGCTGGGCTCCGCACCGCCCTGGGCGCAAGTTTTGTGCGTTCGCACGAGGGTTCCACTCAGCTCGACAAACCCCACCCCCGCGCTGTGCGTTCGCTCTTATATAGCTCCCACCCACGTGACCTGAACGTTACTGGGTTTTTCTCACGGCCCGCGCTAGTCGCGTTGCCAGGCATTTTGGGCATCCCTTTCCCTGGATTCTAAGAATTTTGCACGCGGCACGCGGCAAATGCGCTGTCCCGCATTTCGGGCATCCCTTTCCCTAGCTCTCGGAATTCTCCCAATACCGCATTGTTCTCACATCCTGCCTGGCCCCTGGCGTCTAATCCTTTGGCGCAGCGACATTGTGAGTGGAGCGTACAATACGTTACAATACTGTGCTATGACAGAAAATACATGTTTAATCGAGTATATTTAAAAAATATATGCATTCGCTTGTACTTTTGCGGAGAAAAGAAAAATTATTCGTATAGGGAGGCCTATTCCGGAACTTCATGACTTCAGATTTTTGCACAAAGTAAAGGGGAGGGGAATATTTCCGCTACTTTAATACCTCAAAATATGAAAACAGTTGGTTAATAGGGAACAGAAAACGTTATAAATTATTTTGCTGGGACATGTTCAGTGTTGCGCAATCTCTCGAATACAATCACAAAACATGGTCGATCATAAAGTCATTTGCGTTCACCTTTTCAAATGGCCAGTTTTGGAAGTGTCAGCATCGAAACTGAACTTGATCTATCAGATGTACCGCGACATAATGACACAAAGAATAGAGACCTATTAAATCGCTTCATTGACACAACGTATTTTCTAGCAATGCCGGAATTGCCTTTCGGAGGGCATCGTGAAAATAAGACTTGGTTAGCTAATGCTACGTCGATCGAACATCTCAATTTGTTGAGTTAAACGTTACTACCTTGCAACAACACTTAGAATTTGCCTAAACATTTAAAGGCACTTTTAACAATTCACAACGATTTGATTTCTGGAATTAGTAATTTCTTGATTAAATCTTTTAAAGGAAACATTTCCATGGCCCAGCATGTTGCAATTGTTGAAGATGAAACAGTCATTGCTCCTGGTCATTCCGTGAGGTGCTATCTCCCGACAGTTCGCAGGTGCACATCAGACACTATGCCCTGGCAGGGCGCGCAGTGCCTTGCAAAGGAAGCTTCTTGGAGTCGGTTTCGATTCGTGAGCGATGCCAATTCAGCACGAATGATAGCGTGTCTCATACGGGATACAGCGCTCATCACGGCCTGTAAGACGTGTGAAGCGTTCGAAAGCGAAGGTTGATGACTGACTTTTGGATCACTGATAATTGTGTGCGCGTATGGGGAGGACTAGCGTTATTAGCAATAGGCAATAATAATAATAATAATAATAAAATAATAATAATAATAATAATAATAATGTCAATTTTGATATAACGTTTTAATTTAAAATGTATAGAACTTACTATATGTTCGTTTTGTCTCCCAAAAACACTTCAAATCGCACTCATGCTATTTACAGAGTTTACCCACCGAAATTAATCACCGCACACCCAATGGTAATCACTTCTTTTTCATCCTTTTCCCCAGCAGAGCTGACTTGTTTGATGTGACTATTGCACTTCTATTTGTGGACTGTTTGTCGCACACAGTAGCCAACACCATGCAACAGACTGCAGTTATTTTATGGCTTGAATTATTCGAGAAAGAATTGCGTTGGGAGTGGCAAGTTACAGCCCATTGCTTCTTTATAATTTTTGTATTCCCCGGTTCATTAAAACTGGGGCATGATCAGTAATAATGTCTGAGGGTCCAAGTGTGTCATGATCAAGAAAACCTTCAATTAAGCCTTTATTATTATAGATACTTTGTCCTGTACCGCGTAGGCAGTGTAGAGAGAATTGAAACACCGCGGGGGAAAACGGCGATTTGTCGACCGAAAAACTTCTATTGCCGTAACGAAAATATGGATAAATTTTGTTCTTACGTGTAGTAAATTACTTTAATACTTTGTGTAGTCCGAAGCCATGTCTTTTGGTTCTTTGACATCGAAAAAGCGATTGATGGCAAACCGTCTGTAAGTCCGTCTGTCTGTTGTCAACGGTAGCACTTAACCCGTGAGAAGAAATTCTCCAAAATTAATATTCCCGTATCGATTGGAGCAAATGCTGAGATGGCCCCTTGTTTTGCTTCTGGACATAAATGTAACTTCGTTATCTGTACACGTCTTCTAGAATTCAGTGGGATAAATAGGTATGCAAATTGTTGTTCATGTTGTCGCAGCAGGAAGTATTATTCCTTCACGAAGGACATGCTGAGGGATAAGACCCCAAATTTATAGTTGATTTGCACTTGAAAATAAATTTTATTACATCGGAGCGAATATTTTGTTAACAATCCTCGCAAAAAAAAAAATTCTGTATTCAGAATTCAAGTAGTATATGTTTTTTTTTTTTATTTGTTGCGTCGTTATTGACGCAACGCGTCTCTTTACCCATTGTTGGGCGTTGAGCGCATTCTTTGGAGTAATCCTCTGTTACTCAGTAATAGTAATTACTATACTAGTCAAGTCTCGTCACGTCGCAGTCAGTCAGTGCCTTTTATCCCTTCGGCCAGGGGCTCAATGCCGTTAGATCCGGGGGTTCCTAGCCGGTCACCCAACCGGGAACCCGCGAGTCTTGAATTCGCTTAACCTCCGTGACTTCACGGAGCGTAATAAACGAATTCGGCTAGCGGCGCAGGCTTTAGGGTAGGGATTAGGGTACAGATTAGGCAGGTTTTAGGGTAGGGATCATAGAATTATGAAAACGTGCACAGAATTCACGTATGAGTGGCACATATCTAATTTTCTTTGAAATTCTTAATTTTCGAAAATTGCATTAGTTCAAAAATTGTTTGCGTCTTTTTCGAACTACATAATTAACACTATTAATATAATATTATTAATACAATATTAAATATAGTTTTTTTAATAAAATCTACTGTTCAAAGAAATCTTGAAATTAAAGTATAGTACAATTTTTTGAAAATATGAGTTTTCGCGTAATTTTGCGTGCAATATTGGCAATTTTTAGACAATCATTTTCTCCAAAATCGCTTCAAATTTTTTCTTTAAATTTTCTCCTCGGAACAAAGGACAGTATAAACAGTGGTGCTGATCCTGTTATTGGGCGCGATCAGCACTGAAACAAACTGTCTGATTTTATTTTTAAATTAAATATCTCCTCTGCCCTTCTAACATTATTAAATATAAATTCAACGTAACCCGTTCCAAATTTATATAAGAATATGGGCGCCAGGAAAAGATTACGTTAATTCAATAATTAAAATTAATCTTCAACTGCTATTTCCGTTAAATTAATATCCGGCTAACTGGGTCGATGGGTCTTATAAGAAATAATCGCTATTGACTACTAATAGCCGATTATTCGATCTGCCATCTGTACAGAGTGGCCGAGGAATCTGAAAAGCAAATATACATTTCTAGCTACTCATTCCCGCCTCATAGTTGCCTCATAAGTTGATAAGACTTAATTAATTTTCCTTTTAAAAGTTCCCAGTTCTTTCTACGCGTATACTTAAATAGCAAACTATTATCTGCTTCAAATACTCCCAGTCCTGTTGCCGACAAATTCACTAAAGTTCACAGTTTAAATTCTAGTGGCTGCACTCATTTCCAAGTTCCAATTTCTGCACATTACATCAGTATTCTGTGTCCGACAACCATACGCTCCAAAGTAGATGTTCACAATTCCCAAACTCCCAACATCAATTATCTACACACGATCCACACACCACCAAGGCATAAGTCGGAATGCCTCCATATTCCCCTCTTTCAGCCCTTCAAAACTCGATCCATACTTTCTTCTGTTTCTTATCAGAAAAAATTCTACCCGCTTCCGTGGAAATACATTGACATTCCATGCCTAGCCAATCCCTCCATTACTTACAAATTCAACTAGCCGCACCCCAGACTGTCATTGCTTTCTCGACCAATCCCCAAACAGTTTACTTTATCAACTAGCTGCGCCCCGTGGTTCAAAGCAATGAAGTTTGTTGACCTTGACGACAACTCGTCCGCCGTTGCTAGGCCGCCATATTTACATATGTCTATCCTTACCATTCACCCTCTTTACAATAAATGTGATGCCATACAATGTCCCACATATTGGTATGTCACAGCACCAAGCACCCTTTTCGGCCGTTGAATAGTGAAGATGGATATTTTTCTTAAATTAAATTTCTTCTAAAAAATTAGTTCTTTAGATAAAGATCATGTACAATTAAAAAATAGTTTTGGCATAATTTCTTATGTTAATGCAATTCATTTAAAAAACATTGTCGAAACTGCTCCGATTTTTTCTGTATTTCTCCCCTTGTGTGTAACAATGAACAGTAAAGAAAGTGATACTGGTCTCATTTTCGCTGAAGTCTCGGAACCGGAAATTTCAAAGATTGCAAAGTACAATGTTGATGAGAGGCATTTTTTTTTACATGTCGTTTTTTGAAATAAATGAAAAAATGCTATTTAAAAAGATCATGTGCAATATTTTAGAAATATGAGTAGTTTAGCATAATTTTGCAAATTTTCGAGTTACTTGCTCTTTTTTGTGATACAACAGTGGGAACGTCGATACACAGCAGTTTTAAAATTTTCACAATCTTATTGTTGGGCAGTGGTTCTGGGTTCATGTAACAGGTTCGGATTGTCAAATTTGTGGTGTTATATTAGCCTTTAAATGAAATAAATATTTCAATACGCATCTCGAAGGGTACAATCCACATCTTGCAAAATTGGTAATGAGTAGTGCAAGTGATGGCTGAAATATATTAATATGGGCAGAAGTTGCAGGATTATAATTAGAATAATCAAACCATTAATTCCAGCCTCCAATTAAAAGACTAACGATTATGCTACCTTTGCACAGTCAATATACCACGGCCATTCAAAACCTCATTGGGCAGGTATGACTTCATATTATATCAAGAAGACATGTTTTTGATAAACAGGCGAACAATTATTTTCCCTAATTCCTTAAAATGAATAAACAACAATACAAAATAAACAATTAAATCATTTACTAATTACTGCCGCCGCTCGCTGCCTTCGTAGAACGTGCTACGCTCCGTATCATTTAATAGTTGAGGCTATTGACTTTCTTCTTCTCCTCAATCCCCTCAAAGCAAATGAGCAAACTCATCCAGAGGCAAAGTCCGTTCTTTTAAGTACGAAGCACAAGAAAAGTAAAGTTGCATAACCTCTTCAATAAACTTATCACACTTCTCAGGAATGAATTTTTAATGCAATCTACTTTCTAGTATAGTATCTTGAACTGATTTGACCAATTTTCTCACTTCTAAAACTGAGTTTTCCTCTTTTTTTATGTCTTCAACTTTTTTTTCGAAATAATGACATCAAAGAGTGAACCAGAAACAAATATGTCAGTTCATCATTAAAAAAAAAACTTTAAAATCATTTGTGATATCTGTTTCTGGGAACGGAAGTAAGATTTAAGAACTGGAAACAGACTTAATGTTTTCTCCATGGGTGGAAAGAAGTTTATCCACCTTGTAGTGGTGTGTCGAAGTAGTTGTTTGTATTCAACTTCAACAAATTTGCAAAATTCTTTGAGTGTCTCAGTATGCACAGTGTATGTTGAGAAAAATTTGCAAATTTTTATTACAGTCATCTCAAGGTTATATTTTAACAAATCATACCCATTAGACAAACAATTATTGAGGATACGGGAAGGATAACTGATATCTATCAAATGATTTGGCTAATTCCGTTTCCTTAGATATAATTCTTCCTGGTTTCCTTCACAATCCCCCAAGATTAACATTTGCATTGTTGCCGATGAATGCTGTATTTGGCATTTGCAATCGCGTTTGGAAGCATGACTGAATTTTCTCAGAGAACTACAAATTAAATTGCTTTCAGTGTCTTGAGTTTCATTAGGTACCATCTTTATTTCAGTTACTTTAGTTTGGATTCTATTGTTTTTCCAATCAATGTACTGTACTAATATAGGGAATAGTTGAAGTGACCTGTGCTTGTTTCCATGTGTTGACTCTCCAAAATAAGAAAAAAGCTTCAGTAACTATGTCAGTGGCATGTGGAGTAATCACATTGTTAATTGTGTTTTGCTTGCTTTTAGTTCTTCGACACTGAAATTTCACAGCATCATTTCTGAGAATTATTAAGCATTCATCCATACAACTGAGAACAACAGTCATTAGCCCTGTAACTCATGTGGTGATTCATTGTATGATAAGCTTGGATTCCTTCTGCTGCACTTACTTTATCATCCAATTTGGTACATTTGGAAGAAAATAAAAGAGCTGACCTATGTATAACCATCTATGTTTACAACTCTCCTTGCTTGTGCTTTACAGAATTAACATGATGTACTAAATCCAAAATACCTTTTGTTGCTTACATTTATGTAGTAGACACTCGCTTCACATTTTGCTTTATATTAACTCTTCCCTGTAGGATAAGAGGAATATTTTACTTTTACAACTGAAGCATTTAATTTACATTTCCGCTTCTGTGTTGCCAACGTTATACTTCTCAAAAATGACCAAAACTAAGGAAGAGCTAGGAAACCTATCACACTCTGGTACTTCATTCAAAAATATATTATGTAGAGTTAGATATTCATGACTTGAAGTCCCTTTAATTAATTAAATTACTGTAAAATTATCCCAGTATTATTTTCAATTCCACAGGACAGAAAAGGACGACATTTCATGTAAATTTAAAAAAGGAGAGAGGACTGAAGGGTGTTAAAAAAGGAGGTTGTGTCACAGATGGCAACCCTGTTAATAGTAGTTTTCTTGATGCATAATGAGGTTATTTAATAACAGTTCATTTGATGCATGATCGCTTGATGCATGAGAAGATTACCATTGGCTAACAGAGGTTCACTTGATCTACTCTCCACAAAGCATCGCAGCTGACTGCCACAAGTCGCTTGGTGGCCTTGACAGCCCCTGCCATCACGTTTAACTACAGATACCCTCCCCCAACCCACACTGTTTGACCATGAAAAATTCAATTCAGTTACTTTTGGGGAAGCCTGGAAAGCAGTTTGAAGGAAATGAAATATTTGCAATCAAATGTTTCTTTCTATCATTAATAGAAAATTTTCTTGTGTATCGTTAGTTTTCTCAAATATTAAGGGAATCACCAAGAAAATAATTGCTAACTTTTTTCCATGGTAATTGTTAAGTACTGTTTAAGTTATTTCATTGCAGAAGATATTATAAGCTTCTGTTTTGTTTTGTTTTACTTTCTCGCCTTACAAATTCTTTGTAACAAGAGAAAGTTATGTAATCACGCAACGGGAAACTGCGAATTTTCGCCAGAAAAACTCTTTTACCTGGGCTCTGGTAACAAAAAAGTGAATAAATCCTGTTGCTAAATTTAGAAATGACTGCTGGTGCTATTGAATGACACTGACTTTCTCACACCTGTTCGGTGCCTAAACTCCTTAGTCTCTACTAGCTTTTGGGTTATGCCGTATTTCTTTCCCATCTGCCATCTTTTTGCCCCCCAAAGGACATTTTTCACTTTTTCCTAATTTTTTTGACTGCCAAATGCTAGAACTGATGCCACCATACACTTATTACTATTATAGGATTTTAAATCTCGTGTCCCACTAAGATGGGCATGGTGGTTAATTGGCATGTACAGAGTCATCTCTTTGGAAGCAAGATTCGCTGGTTTGCACCTTTGTTTAGGGATTATATTTTGTCACAATTCTATGTTGCAGAAACGTTATTGTAAACCGTTTGAAAGAATTCTAATCACAAAAACAATTAATCAAGATAAAGTAGTTGTGCTTAACAGCACGATATTTTCTCGCAACATTGCTAACTTTTCTGTAATGTTATGTTGCTTTATGAACAAGCAAGAGTTTTCAACTAGCAAAAATTGTCATCTTTTTCTGCCTAAAGGCCCTTTAAAAAAAAAAATAATAATAATAATAATAATTATTATTATTATTATTATTATTTTATCGTCATCATCATCTTCATCGTCGTCATTAATAGAGAGTTTTAGTGCCATGCGTAAGGTAGCGACATTATGTACTAAAGTCATGTGTTTTGAAGTCATAACATCTTATCTTAGTGCGACTTTATACCTTCATAAATAGTGCACGCCTGCGTCTCTACGGTCACCTTATAAGCAGCAATATGGCCGCGTAAAAACAAGAAACGTTGGGGATTGTTCCATCTCCAACAAATTGATTCTCGTACGTGAGGCAGTTACAACTATTGCTTACTAACTCCACAACATTGGCAAGAATTAATGGTAAATGTTGGAGAAGTGACAGGAAAGAAATTTGCGAAAAAGAAGTTGAAATCATATCTTTGGGATAGGTTATATCTTCCTCTCATAACGAATGCTGGTTAAAAATATTTCCTACATTCTCAAGAACAGTTAATTGAAATTTCCAGACTGCGTACTCATCGCTGTGGCCCACAAAATCTAAAAAAAACTCCAGACACAATGTACTCTTGTATCATATCGTGGTTTAAAAGTCTCACCGCTAGCCTACTCTCTCTGATATATTATGCAACGTCTTTGGTCAACGCTTGAAACGTTTTTTTTGTTATAATGCATAACACAATGTTGCAATTGCTAAAACATTTCTGAACGTTCTTCATTATGACTGTATAAAGTTATTAGTCACGTGAACAATAGAGTTTAAGGATGCTTCCTTACGCCTGGTGCTAAAACTCCCTATTATCAATTTTTCAGCTACCTAATCCTAGAACTGAAAGGCCAATGTCTATTATTGAAGTGGCCAAAGTATTTCAATGGCAGGTACTGTTTCTATGGTTCTGAAGAAGGGGCTGCTGTTTCAAACCTCCCTGAGAGATAATTATTTATCATAATTCTGTGTTGCGAAGAAAACTATTTCAGAAACTTTTTTGAAAATCATTTGAAGCAATTCTACTCATATATACAATCAATTAAGGTACTGGAAGTGTGTGTATGTGATTTTCGTTTCATGAACTTTTAAAACAAGTTTTCAACTCTGTTTGTATATTACATCAAATTAATTGTCTTTCTGTACATCTGTAAGAACCGATTTAAATAAACTATCAACGTGCAATTTAAGTACAATATATACACTACCCATGGGACTGACTTATATTACCTCAACAGCTGACAGTGGGAGACGGCTAATGGTATCAAATAATGTCATTGAAATGCCACTGACTGGGAGGTGCTAGGTTTCAGTCATGACAATGGCAGTATTTTCAACATTAGCCGGATAGCTAGGTTGAGTTCAGTTGCTGAGTAGAAAAAAATTCTACCTGTCAGCTGCTTTGATCCATTTTTTCTGATCAATACCAGGCAAATGCTAGTGCAGTACCCTATCAAACGGACCACGTGCGATCTTTTCTTTCCATTCCTTGTCCTATCTAGCCTTCACGTACACACACTTTCATGCACCACACCATCACAACATGCTCGAAGACCGGTTGGGAGCATGCTCTCTCTTGTCCCAGTTAGGGGGATACCTTCTGGTGGGAGGCACCTTGTTGGGGAAAATCCCGCTAGCCGATGGTAGGTTGGTGCTCGATTTAGCCATTCAGGGCAGGAAAATCACAGCTACCGCCCGTGCCAAAACATGTTCTATACATTCAGGACTAATGACTTTACGAGTTCGCGGGCCCGGAATCACTATCAATCAATCTATCAACCTAACAGCTGTCAGTCCGTCTGTCGACAACTGTAGCTCGTAAACCGTTGAGCCAATTTTCTCCAAAATTGCAATTTCCTGATAGAGCTGAACGGACTGGAGACTTAGGGAGTTTCTAACATATATATTAGTATTTTTACATGAATCAGGCATTTATCTTTGATGCCTTCGCGTGACACTGGTCCATAGAGCTCTTGTGTGGAGAGGGGGCATAATTGCCGACAAGTTAATTCGGAGGAACTGAGATCTGGTCTTGAAGCGGAAAAAAAAACTTGCTCTTTGAAATCACTTTTATTGGTTTATGTAACATCATATTGCGGAGCATTTACAACCAATGCGAGAAAGTATGTGCTTTGGCAGTACCACTAGTTTACTTTGGTATTATTAAATAGTGGAAATGATTTATTAGGGGCCAACTCATCAACTGCAGGTTATACACTATTATCAGGGTCTGAGGAGAATATTAGATCAGGCGTGATGCCCCATTTGTTAGTGTGTTCATTTATTTTAGGTCAAAATCACATGCATTTGACAATAAAAGCAAAATCATTAAATTTGAAGGGGAAACAGGTATATACCCAGAGCATGTTAAACGAAGACTTGAAATTTCACACTTTCTAAAACATTACAACATTTTAACTGAGGTGTTTAGCTGCAAAGAGTGAATTCCTTGTTCATGACTTTCAGATAGCGAACCCAAAATTTTGTTTGCTAGTTTTTGCAGTTCTACCTTGTCTTTATCAATGATATTGCAAAAATCAAATTTTAACCTAGGGATATCATTTATCAGATTGGTTTCCTAGACGAGTTGTTTTGCATATAATGTTTATTACAACATGCATTAATGACCTTCAATTTAGATCTAATAACTTAAACATTTAGAAAACATTTAAGCAAAGTACTATTGTCATTGAGGTCTCATGTACAAGTTACGGTTTAAATTATTAAAATTGTTGTGATGCACAAAGAAGAATATTAATCAGGAAACAAAGCTATGTATACTTAAACAATGTCGTGTGATCAGGCAGTTAGGTGGCAATTATCTGTTCTGAACATTATGAATTTTCTTCTTAATCCTTACTGTTCAAGGGGAGGACATCCCTATTGTGTCCATGTTAATTTTATGACTTTTAGGTACACATATCTTAGAAACTATTTTACTTACAGGGTTGATTTTTTTAAATTTAACATTTAAATGTTTATTAATATAAATCAGCTCAAAAATCTGTTTTACAATCATTTGTTTTTGAACAGGAATTTTTATTAAATTATGAAAAAAAATTACAGTTTTTTAGTTGTATTTTTTTACATTTAAATGGCCAACCTTTTTGATAAATTTCTTGCCGATTATGACTTTATAAACAAATGTAGATAGTGCTGTAAAAAAATTAAACATGTACTAAAATTTTTCCTGGAGATAAATGTTCCTGAAGAAAAAAATTGAAAAAATCACTCAGTGTATTCCTGTTCCATATCCTGGGTCATCTGGAACCTCCTAATTGTTTCCTTTCCTTTTAGCTTCCTGATTCTTCTATTTCTGTTTTTTTCATTTATTTATTTTTTCCCACTTGCTTGCACATTGTTTGGAAATGCATTGGAGGATAAATTTGGTATTTTTTTCGATACATATTCCCTATTATTTCATCATTACAATTTGGTTTTATTTACACAACCATACTTTACTTCTATTCGTATTCAATGCAAATACTTCTGCATTCATACAGCAATTTACAACAATACAACTACAACAATGTAATTATTTCTATTCTTATTCACAAAAATAGGCGTTTTATTTAGAATAAACAAAAAGAACACGCTAGACATGAACCAACAGTGCAGCCATGAACTGGCAACAATATCTTGAACTTTGTAAATATCTAAAATATATTTTTTCCCCCATTCTACATTCCTCCAAGGGTTACATCCACTCTTTTAAATGCCGTAGCTACTGCATAGTTCCATTAAATATTATTTTTAGAGACTAAAACGTAGTAAAACATGCATAATAAGCATGTTCAGAAAGAGACATAAAATAAACTGGTGCAAATTATGAAAACTCAATTTTTACCTATATATAAAATATATTTTCATGTCCTCCCCTAATGGCTCAGAAAGTTCTTAAAAGAATAATTGAGAATATGTTAGATCAAATAATATATAACAATCATCATCTTTGGTGTGACAATTCATGAAGAGTCATGGCCAATTGAGTGGGTTGCCCCTTTGTTTACTAGAGGGATAGATGATGTGTGGTCAGTGCAATGACTTCTATTAACCCATATCTCTATTTACACTAGATAATATATAACGATACTCAATTAAAAAAGTTGAACTAATAAAACAACAAATTTAAAAAGGACAGCTAAAACGAATGTATAATTTGTTGATAAAACCCCCTCTGATCATGTGATCATGTGAGTAAATGGCCAGAGCATGGACCTTCTGTTCCAGAAGTAAAGGTTTAGTTTGCAGTTAGACTAGCTCTGGTGGCCCTGCCTCTCATGTTGTCTGGATCACATTGTGTTGAATTCTGAATTTAGATCTAGAAAGCCAGACAGTTATTTATTTTTGTTAAGTATATTCTCTTCTTTTACTCACATTCCCAAATGCACTTCCTGTATGTGCTTGTTACCTAAATGGCACTGAGATGAAATAAACGATATAATGCCTGCTAAGACTCAATTCAAAATTTAAAAATGACCTGGTTAGTGTATATAATACTGAAAATGAAATGTCACAAAGTGCAAATATTTTATTCCACTGGTATCCAAGCTCAGGTCCTTTTGTTTTCCAGTGATGCGTTTACTGACTTGAACTACAGAATCAAACATTGCAATTGTGACAGTGTAGCAGGCTTATAGTGATTAGCATTTTTACATAAGAAAGAATTGGCATGATGGGTGAAGAACAAAATGGAACGACATACGTTGTAATTATAAGTTGTTAATTTTTTTGAGTGAGAGGGATGTCAATCATTGAGCCCAATCTGACCTTTCCTCCACC
This sequence comes from Teleogryllus oceanicus, assembly GCA_964035755.1. NCBI lineage: Eukaryota > Metazoa > Arthropoda > Insecta > Orthoptera > Gryllidae > Teleogryllus > Teleogryllus oceanicus. The sequence continues at coordinate 353,165,795 of CAXIVR010000001.1, read as the reverse complement.
TTGCCCAACTCTCTGCTTGAATGTGCCCTCTTAAGGAGCCCTTGAAATCAGCTCATGAAAAAAAAATTGATTTTTTAATTATTATTTGCTTGTCTGCTGATTACTGGCAACATAATAAAGGA